>OZ012555.1:16260000-17510000 GCA_963935595.1 Schoenobius gigantellus
TAGCGACACCTGTACACGCGACGCGACGAACCAAAGTACTGAAGAGTGCGCGTGCGCACCACTGATCCCCACCACCCCGCCGCAGCGGACGACAGCCTGATTAATGCAAATAATCGAATCTCACTAAGAACATAAACAAAGTGAAGTAAACTGAGACTAAGTGGTTACATGAGCGTCTATCATATTATTTTAATGGCATTCTCATTTATTCTTTATCCATTTTTGAACGGGATTCCGTTATCAGGCCGTACCTATCTACTGTTGCTTTGCGGGAGGTGTGTGTGTGATGGTATGGGGCTCGTCGCCCCCGGCCGGAATATCAGTTATTACTTTAAACCACGACCACCAAATCTAAACTACAAAACTGAATAACAGTTTGTTGAGAAATACTTAAAATTTTTATAACCAACAATATGAGTCAGCGTCTAGCTGACAAAATTCTATTTTTAAAATATAACCTTTTACCACGACGACACTAAAACTTCGTTAAAAAATTAATCAATCATTGTGTCCAAATTAAATAAAAACGATTGTCTGAATTCGGCAAACATTCGCGTTTTGACAAGGAAAAACTGTTTCACTTTCCTTTGACAGCAAAACCAATTAATTGTCCATTATCTTTGGAGAGAACAATTTTTAAATTTATCACTCCAAAGAAAATTTGCTGGGAAGCCGTGGCGAAACAATCTTCATTTATACAATTAGCCTTAACAAAATATTACTTTCGCGTTGAAATATTATGTAGCAGTTATCAAGTTTAATACAGTTGATATAAATGTCGAGTCATTTGACCCCTGGAAAATTACAGTCAAATAATTGAGCAGGAAAAATATTCCTGACCAAATATGATTAGCCTAACCATAATACATCCTAATGTAACTAGAACTTGTACAAATTCAAAAGGTCGAAAATAATAAATACGAGATTATTGAAAACGACACAATTGTTCGGAAGATTGCAAATTTGAAGCCAAGATATCAGGATCAAAAAACCAAATTCACTCAGACACTTGAGCCTTAAACGACCCACTGCTGGACTCAAATCTCTTCTTAATAGAGTAGGAATGAGGATTATAAGACGAGCAGTAAACCAGACTCTACTGCATACCCTAGTGAGGTCACAAGACTTGTCATCTTACGGAAAAACGTTATCAATAGCAGTAACAAAATTCCAGCAGTTACCAGATTGATAAAAATGACTGGCCAATGAAATAATGTAACGTTTTAATATACGCAACCACATTTACGCTTTAAAGGCGGACTGTACCTAATAGTTCTCCGGAGGCCGAATGATTTACATGCTCCCTGGCGCCATGATCGCACTGAATATAAAGCACTTTCATATTTGGTACTTTCAAAGTATGTGTCTGCATTGATACTTTTTAATTATAAAAGGTTCCTCGTGTCCCAAACAATGCTCCGCTATTTAATACCGAAAAAATAACGACAGTTAATTGAATCTTTCAATTACACAACAATGACAATATAAATGCACTAGCTTTCCGCTCGCGACATCTCCCGCGTTATTTTTGTTTTGCCGTAGGAAAATTACCCTATGTCCTTCCCCTGGTCTCGAACTATCCCTATACCAACTTTCATCAAAATCGGTTCAGTAGTTTCGAATATTTATAATATTAGTATAGATTATTGTGGTAGGTTCAGTATTAAAATAGATTCTACGCCCATTAAGTGCCTAAATGACAGCTTTTCTAAGCAGGGTTTTCTAAATTGAAATGCGTAAACAGATATATTTACTTTACCTACATCCCACATTATTTTACCCACGCACTCATTAGGTAAGCTTTATTAAACTGATTTCAGGATACTTTTCGTTCACAATGGGGAAGACCATTACATGGTAACATGCTATTCGTAGATGATAGTATCGCTGAAAGTGGAAGCGAGCATCATCGGTGTCCCCAACTACAGCGAAACTAATTTATCCCTGTTATCGAAGCACAAAAACCTAACAATCTTAAATATCTGCCCTTCAGAGAAGCGAAATCCTAAATTAAAGTGACCATTTCAAATGATAATATGCCTTAAAAGTTCAACAAAATCATTCCATTTCCCATTAAACAACTAAAAAGAGGATCAAATCAAGAAAGATTAGCCCCATCAAAATTGTCTTTTGGAAAATCTCATCTTGTCTATTTAATATTCCATGACCGGCACTTAACTTGTATATTTTAAAAAAATCTTTTACTTACTTGTTGTTATCTCATAACGTATAATCAGAACTACCAAAAAAATATTTGAAACTAGCTGTGCCCGCGAACTTCGTTTCGCCTTACGATAGATTTCCCATCATATTTTTCCCGTGGGAAATATAGCTTATGTTACTCACGAAGGATGTAGCTTTCTAATGGTGAAAGAATTTTTAAAATCGGCCCAGTAGTTATCGAATTTTCCCATAGGAAAGAAATATTTTCCCGCGGTAAAAATTATAATATAGCCTATAACCATCAGGGACAATGTAGCATTCTAATGGTAAAAGAGTTTCTCAATTCGAACCAGTAGTTTCTGAGATTTGCGCTTACCAACACATTTTGCGATTCATTTTTATATATAAGATAAGATACAATACGATTTCAAATAATTACGTAAAAAACAATATTTTTTTTGCACTATCTACATCCGACGTTATAAATATACTAATTGGGCAGTGACAGATAACTCGGCATCAGATCACGCATCCCAAAAATGATATCAGAGGTGTGTCTTCACACAAGATATGGACATCTTAAAAACCTTAGTGGCTTATGGTATCAAATAATTCCTTATCGTGGCACCAAACACGACATCAGGTTCAAAAGGACAGATTGATTTAGACTTAACAATAATAATTGGGATAACCTGTCAAATGCCAATCAAAAGTTAATGTACCTATACTAAAGCGTGATAATTTATATACCGCTATAGATCTAAACGCCGAAATAATATTCAAGGAATTTAATTCTTTCGGTTAATCGACTTTAAACGGAAAGCAAAAAAATTTAAGTGACAACCGTAGTTTGGATGTCTATGGAATTAACACAAAATAAATGTTAACACTGAATGAAGAAACAAGAAAATACCGAATCAAAAAATAATTAAAATTTAGTTTTTATGGAAAAAAATAATGGTAAAGACATTTTTAAAAACAAGCTTATATTAAAATTTTAATGCTTTAAAAAGAGGAAAAAAGTTTAATTTATTAGATGACTTTTTTATGATAATATAAAAGCTTGTCACCAGATTTATCTATGATTCTACAAAATAGTTAAATCTCGTGACATGTTTCTATATTTTCTAATAAATTTTATATTATTATCCCCTTTTTAAAGCATTTGAATAAAAGCTTATTTTTAAAATTGTTTTTTTATTTATTTGTGTTTTTTAAATATTGTGACCGCAGCCATCTTAGATGTTTTTTTCATAGTGTACTGTATTCTACAAGTCAATTGCTTTCATCTCGTACCTATATTGTTGGGTTTCTACAAAAATATGTAATTCGCCATTTTGTTGCAGCGGCCATTTTGGATTCACAGCGGTACTAATTATGCATAATTGTCATCAGCATAATTGCATTGCACTGGCCTTCTAATCGGGAGATCCGTGGTTCGATCCTGCCATGTTACAATGTGTCTAAACACCCCAACTTACGGTAGGCTCGAGCCCCTCGGTGGTGACATTTATGAGCTGTGGTGAATTGTCATCAGAACTAAATGTGTACCTATTTTAAATTTCTGCTCAATCAGACACTAGCAAGTGGGTGAAATTTAACTCGAACTTACATACATACAAGTTAAATAAAAGCTCGTAAAGAGTAGCTTAATTAGGTCCAATATTGTTTTCAACAATATCTCCATTTTTGATGGATACATACCCTTAAATTTTATTGTCTGTGTTACTTTACAGTTTAACACTCTCTGTATAGTTTGCAATTAAAACACAATCATCTTAGAAATGTTTTTCACAGCGTGAAAATAATAACAACGATTGTTTTGTTATTTCCCTTTTCCTATTTTTTTACCAAAATTTGTCTTATATTCATATTAAGTTACTTTTCTAAAAAACAAAATTTTAGTTTTCCGCTGTAGCTAATATTATAAATTATTATTAAATATGATATAGATACATGCCCGATATCTTTGCCTCTAACCTAGTTAGCTAAAATAAATTATGGTGACTTCTGGCTAAAAATTGTTATGTCGTTCCTAGTTCCCAAATCTAAGTGAATATACAGTGTGTCTGGTCACGGGTGTCGGACCCGTTAAGGCGAAGCAATTTAATCAATATTATCGACAAATCCACCATAATAAGGCATTTTGCCCCTACTACTTTGAAATGGCGGCAATTTTTTTTACTGAGTACGATTGGGTTCGTTTATTTTGCCATATCTAACGATGTAGAGATCCCAGAGGCATAAAAGTGGTTTCGTTCGATAGCTACAAAAGTAGGCAATAAGTTCACACTAAAAAGTTTATCAAAAACTCTCATTGAAACCTTTAAAAAATACTTGAAACATAGTGTGAAAAAATTTGGTTGTTTTTTTTTTACTTTTTAATTGTTTTCCAAAAAACTAGCCTTTCAACATACCTTTTTTTACTTTTTAGATGCACTAAGGTATTACCTAAAAACTGATGTCAAGATCTAAGCTCTTAGGTCCTCCTAACCAAAGACCTAAGTAAATAACCTTTGGATGAATACTTTTAAGGTTGTTTTGTAAACGAGACTATATACTCACTCACATAAAGCATACAACTAAGCAAGAATAAAATTTAAGCTCATAAAGCAACACTGATCATATTGATACTGTAAACTTCAGTTAAAATATCACTGTGAATAGAAGATAATCAATCAAACGCTGTCCTCTCCACTTAAAGCTTTGGTAACAGGCTTAAAAACCCTAAACTTTGCAAACATAATAATCATTAATAATAAAAATACTATACATTTTTAATGAAAATTCTAAAATAATGAGTCATTTTGTTCGTCAACAATTACTTTTCATAAAAAATTTAATTAAATAAAACTACTATTATAAAGGATTGAATATATTATGTTTATGATTATTCAGGCTGATGGCATCCATTAAATCTTACCTACTTTAAAAGTTTAAATCGATATGTCTATCTGTACCCTCAATTAACTACTGAAAATAAATGTTGCTGCTTATTTAAAAGTGCAGTACATACCTTGCTTACACTGGTTGTCTAGCTGCTGCAGAAGATCATTTGCGAGTTCCGCGCGGCTCGGCTTGGTTTCCGGCGGCGACGGGGGGTACATGGTGTTGGAGTCATCCTGGACGAGGAACTTGTCAGTTTCGATCTTTGCTGCAGCACTTGGGAATGTCTTGAGCAGATCTATGGACAAATGCGTCAAATTAAAATGGAGTCGTCACCAATACACAACACTTATTACAGAACTTTTGTAGTGTAGAATTTAATTTATTTATTGTTTTAGATATGTACTTCGATTTTTTTTATGGGGATCACATATTTTTATGAAATAACACTGCGTTTAGCCTTACTGTGGAAAAGTGTCAACTGGAACTCTCTACAAAGGTCGCACATTCCATTGTTTTTATAACAACACATTTTGCACTAATTTATTGTTAATTTTTTATAAATATTAATAATACTGCGTAAATACTGCAATTCTATTACTTCACGCGGGCAATTATTAAAATAATTAGCACAGTCGCTAGAGTATATCAGAGAAGCTTCAAGGTAAGGAGCTTAGATAAGCAATGGACAAAATACATCGGGGAGTAAGAAGACGTCAATATATATATGGACGATAACTGTCGGCCGATATTACGTCAAAGCAACGCCCAGATGTCGTGATGCTTTAAATCTTATGTGATAGATAATGTGACAATACGCTATATTGGTAAAAACATCTCAAGTTATATCGTTTCTAATTCAAAATATGAGGTTCCGTACATAGTTCAAAATCTATATAAATGAATCCCTATTTCCCTTGGTCACGCCATATACTTCAAAACTACTTTACCGATTTCATTCATCCCTTTTTTTTGTTTTTGAAAACTTTGTAAAAGGTTCTTACAAAAACAAAATTAAGAAAATTGCGCAGAAAATTGTAAACGTTATGTGATTGGTCGCGTAAACGACGTCACGTAAGCTAAGTGTAGTTCTAAATAATAATTTTTCATACATTTCCTATTAAGACCGATGTCTTCTGATGGACTTAACATCACATCATCACATAAGCCCAGTTTGTTTGCATCTTAACGTCCAATTTCACCAATATTTAAACAGGCGGTTAGTAAATTAAAAAACAAGTTTTTTACTTTCACTCATACAATAGGTGCTTAAAAACGGCTGTTAGTTAACTATAACGTATGTTAAAATGTTGGTGAAATTCGACCTAAATATCACAAAACTAACAACTATTTAAACTTCGCGCGGTTGACAGTTTGCGCGTTTTTGACTGTACCATGTCTAGAATGACCACCGAAACACAATAAATGATTACCTAAGTGATATATCGATATGAACTGTTAAAAACGTTGGATTTTTCAGCTATCTTGAAGTTTTGAGTGTGTTTTGGGTATAGGTATTAGTATTTTGGGTATTTTTAATATATGTATTGTCAATAAAATTTTTAAGGTAGGCTATTTTTAATTATATCCAACATATTTTGATAGTTCATATCGATTTATCGTTTAATCATATCGTGTTTCGGTATTCATGCTAGAGGGGCAGGACAGCTAGTGCTTTATTAACATAGTTTCAAATTCCTATTCGTTTGTGTATATTCTACTGTTAATGTACCAACTAATGTATATTAGTGACATTTTTGTCTATCCTTTATAAATATTGGAGGAGTTAAGTCAAATCGTATTAACAATCATTTCAGAAATGCACAAATATGCACGGTCGCCTTGCCCTTTCAAATTTCAACTGAGTAACAAATAGAGATTAATTTTCTTCCATGGAAACACTGGAGGTCCGAAGGGAGAAATAGGTACTTTCTTAAAGTAACATAAGTTTTTAAAGTCCCCTTTGAACACACTAGCATTGGTCTTGGGAAACGGTAATTACCAGCTTGTCCCTAAGACATAATTTGTTTAAAAATACATATTGAATAAACTGACGTGATTCGTTGTAATTTCATGTTGGTTTTATATGAAACTATCTGACCCCGCGAACTTCGCACCGCCTAACAGTCAATGAATGTCGTGTTAACTATTATCTAGTTTAGGATTTTATTAACATAATAACTACTAATTAATTAACTAACTAACCGCCTCCGTGGTCATGGTTGAGACCACTGGGCGTTGATCGGGAGGTCCGGGGTTCTATTCCCCACGGGGGCAGAAATTTTTCTGCTTGATTAGGTTGGTGGGCTTCTGAGCCCGCCTGGCTAGCTACCACCGTCTTACCTTAGTTAGTCGCCATAGTAAAGCATTGTTAGTTAGTTAGTTAAAGCATTGTTGTGTTCCGACAATTAGAGGTAAGATATTTAGCCAGTTCCTCAGTAGTTGAGGAGTCCAGATGAAGCTCGCTTCCTTCCACCTTCGGCCTTATCCTCACTTACCATCAGGTGAGATGAAGGCCAAGAGCTTCCGTGTCGTATGTAAAAAAGTAAAAAAAACAACGCCTCTACTCATACCTTCCGAATAGAGCCACCAAACCGAACCAGCCGAAAAGGATCCAATGATAATTTATAACAATGATATAAACACCAAAATATAGGCATAAATAATTACTATAACAAACACAGCAGCAGGAGCAGCTTATAATGGGAGAAAAAATAGATGACCCAGTTCATAATAGGCAAGCAAGTGTTAAATTAGATATGTAAGGTAAAATTACAAGCATATACTAAATAGATTAAACGTAAGAATTATTTTTTTGATTTACGTTCTCATGACTAGAGATGCTTGTATGGGTATAAAAATTTGTGAAAGGTAGGTAGTCATCATCACAGCTCATGTACGTCCCCCACCGAGGGGTTCGAGCCTACCCTATGTTAGGGTGATTAGGCCTTAGTCAACCACGCTGGCCCAGTGCGGATTGGTCGACTTCATATACATCATTGAATTTCTTCGCAGATGTATGCAGGTTGCCTCACGATGTTTTCCTTCACCGTAGGAGCGTCAGACACAGAGCGTAGGTAGTACATTTCGTATAATTTATACGAGAACTTTTATTAATTTGGGATTAGAAAGGCATAATTTTCGTTTATTCCAAGCAATTAGGTCAGAATTTTGTGAAAGAAATCTGGTAGTAGTACAAGCAATAAAAATTCTCTTTCAGAAAATAATAGTTTATTTATGTAACACGGCCATATTATTATAACAATACTCCACGCCACGACTTCAGTCCTATATTTTGAATAGTCGACATTAAACGAGTTGACAGAGCTGACCTAGGCAACATGTTAAATTGATTCTTGATGTAATCTTCACGTTATAATAGAAAGTTACAAATAAAGTATGTTTGTTGTTCTTTTGACTATTATATTTACCTACAATATAGCAGTCAGTAGTGTTATATGTGTAATATTTAAAATGTCACAGAGGTTTTTTTCATTAGGTCGTAAGTATTCAAATAAAGATTTGTAAAAAAAATTGAAGCTTTTATTTTCACTGAACCCTTCTCATCCGTTCCCAATGTTTCCAGATAATAAACAATAATATTATTATTATCGCCATGTCGGGGTGAAGCGGGTTTTAAGTAAGTACCACATAGTATACAGAAATAACAGTAGCGTCTGTTGATATGAATCAATATTACGAAAACTGTTAAAAATTCCTTCTCCTCAAAATTAAAAAAATCCTTTTTATTGAAATAAAATTAAAAAGCTAATGTCCTACATTAAACTATTTATTACTTATCAAATCATTGTTTCATTTAATAAATTTTCAATTTTTGCTTAACAAATGATTTTACATTTTATAATAGGTAATTAGGTACACTGCTTTTGAATTCTAAATTGTGTTTTAATCCAATTTTTAATTTTTTGCCACAGAAATGAATTTTAACTTTACTAATTCTATTCCATTTTAACTAAGCCAAAGAAACTTACTGATAAAAAATAATATAGGTACATTTTGTTCACTCAATTAGGTATATTGTTTTAAAGAATGCATGACAAGTTCACATGAATTAACTTGGTAACAAGCAATTAATCTACCTATGTTCTCTTAATATATGTAATTATTCATCCATTATGATAAACAAGATGTTATAAAATTAAATGTCAAAACATATTTTCATTGGATACAAGATAAATAGTGGAAAAACAGTCAACTTGGCGATATGCAATTGAAAACATGCCCAGAGGGCTGTCAACTCAAAACAAATATGTTTTTAGAGCAGGATGGACGTCATATTATTATACAGTTATCATCACAAATGGTGACCACGAAATATGTGTGTGACGAGGATGCCGAGATGTAGACACACCCACGAATTCGGCATAGCAACAATGGAGCGTGATTAAAATATTCCTTTACACGAATATTATCAGCGGCAATAATAATTCAATAAAATACCTAGCAACTATCCCGATATCTCATGTTGGACCGAATCATCTTTGAATTAGGTACCTAATAGTAGTTATTAATCTAAATTACGAAAATGGCAGTTTGGCTCTGTCACTAAGTAGGTAAAGAATTGTTAATCTATATTCGCTTTGTGAAATATATTTATAGTGAGTTAAAATAGTAGATTATTGCACCGAGCACAAAGGAGCCCGAGCGTCAGCGAGGGCTCTAACAGGCACGAGGCTAATAATAAATTACTTAAGGCGAGGTGCATAATCTGCTTTTCTTTCAACTATTACCTATAGGAATAGTAGATAAAAAAAACTCACGTCAAAAAATGAAAATAGAAGTTTAAGATTTAACGTATTGTACTCGTGATTTTAAGGGTAAAAGGTTTTCTATATATCACTGTCTGCTTCATTTAAAATGTTTTCCGGAGTTAATGAGTCGCTAGATGATTCCATTTTAATTCTTAATACGAAGCACTCAAAATAAGACAGTATCACACTTTAACGATTCCAAAAATATTGTCACACAAAATTTTAAAGTTCCCGCTAATTTACATTTTTAAATCAGAGTTGGCAGCAATCATTTTAAAATTTGGAACAAGTAGGATAGAAACCAATAATATGTATAAAAACTAAGAAAGTATCGATATCTGCTGGCTGAATAGATAACTATTCCATTGAGATTGGTAACTATGCGGTATCTTTGTGCGATTAAAAAAAACAAAACAGTGCAATAATGAAATTTCATACATTTTTATTGCTCTAGAGCACTAAAGACTCGCTTTGTGCTCAGTTTTCAGTGTGATTGTAATGAAATTAAAGCATAGTTGGAAGAAATAATATTTTACTGTACATGTATGTAGCTAAATTAAACAATAATTAAACAATTTAGACCTTTCGAGTTTCTTGCCTGTTCTTCTCGAGAAGGCTCTCCCAATTTCCGAACAGGTGTAGAGTCAACTTTTTTTTTCTCATTCCTACTTGTATTTGCAGACATCTTGAGGATATTGAGGATGTATGCACATACAAGGTTAATATGATTTCTTTAAATTAGATTGTTTTGCTTTGTTTTGACGTCAATAAGTGCCTGTTAAGGCCTATGTTGAATAAAGATTTTTGAATTTTAATAAAAAGAAATGTGTATATTTTAGGGTGTACCCCATTATTGCAAAAAACGGTTGTTTTACCCCATTCCTGTTGGCCGATTGATATGAAAAAACACACACCTTTAGTTCTGATGACAATACAACTATGTATGTTCAGTATCATTGTAAGTGTAAATGTAAGATGGCCGCTAAATGGTGGATTACATTTTTTAAACCCTTTCAATATGGGTATCAAATAAAAGAGCTTGACCGGTAGAATGCAGTGCATCATAAAAAACAAATCTTAAATCATGGGACCCGTGAAATTTCTATTGAAAGTCAACCACTCATCTTATTATTATTATAAACGCGAAAGTGAATAATAATAAGTGAATAATAATAAGTGAATAAGCATCCACCTAGGAAGACACTTAATCGGCCCAGGGGAACTGAAATGTCTTAAAGCCAGGGCCATCCTGGATTTTCTTGGTATCGGCCTGGCTAAAGGAGATACTGTAATTTGGCGGCGAGTCACAATAGATCTTTTAGGTCGCAGTGACTATAGCCTCATTGAAGCTGCATAGCCCCAACAGAGCAAATAATAATAAATGCGAAAGTGAGTTTGTTTGTTACGCTTTCACGCCTACACCACTGAATAACCCTTGGGATTAACATAGGTTACTTTTTATCGCGAATTTATACGAGTTGCCTGGGAACGCAGACAAAGTCGCTTTCAGCAGCTAGTATCATTATTAATCCTATTTACATATATACTCAGGTTAGGCCAGGTACACCATAGGTTTTATTTTTTCGTCTATTAATGCCTAATTATTAATTAGCTTCTAGTACATTACTTATATCTTCCTTATCTTTCTTTTTAATAAAACCGTTTAACTTGTTTTTTACCCATTTTTATAAAACCTAAGTACTAAATCTATTTCCAACAAGTGTAAAAGTAAAAATCAGGCGAAGTGCGAGTTGGTCTCTCACACCGAGGGTTCCGTACAAACATCTATAACTTTCTAAGTATGTACACATTTACAGTTTTTAGATTTTTTCCTCGACATGCGCTATAAGACCTCGCTTCTTGCCAAATTTCATGATTCTAGCTCAAGGGTTTTGATTCCCTTGCGAAATTGCTTAATTTGCGAAAATATGCGTCATCTTTTGATCGCGTTGACTTACTACAAGTATGATTTTTTCAGAGCAAAAAAGACCATTTCAGTTCGATATCTCTACGCGTTCCCTAGAAAAGAGTCTTGACAGACAGACGGACGGGCAGACGGACAACCGAGTGATCCGTATTTCCCTTTTGAGGTAAGGAACCCTAAAAATGTAGTCGTGCAATGTTAAAATATTATGTAGAGTGCTCGCCAAACTGCTAGTCAAGCGCGGATCCACCATTGTGGGCACGATTAGCCTATATAGTGTATTATCTATGATGGGCATGCCCACAACCCTAATAGACTTGTTACGTCACACTTTCATGGTCTATTGAGATCGATAGACTGATGATATTATATCCAATGCCTTAAAAAAACAATGAATCTTGGTAAGAATATAATATTTTTTGGAAATATCTTTGTAGGCATACACTGTACGATCCTGAGCGAGGTCATACTCCGACTCGCACTTGGCCGATTCTCGGATGGCTATGACCACAACCTTTTTTGAGAGCTGGATCCGCGCCTGCTTCTAGTCCGCTCTGAGAGCTGGATCCGCGCCTGCTTCTAGTCCGCTCTGAGAGCTGGATCCGCGCCTGCTTCTAGTCCGCTCTGAAGTTGTCTCACGCCTCTTTTTCACGCACATAAAATATACTCTTTATTCATAACGTGCTAAAACTTATTTAGTGATGTGACATTCATCTTTCAAATATAACTTATGTAGACAGATAATATAATTGATTTTAATTATACCTATACTACAACAATGCAACGCGAATCATGATGTGTTCAGAGCGGACTAGAAAGTTTGGCGCAATCTTGTAATAATGCATATTGAACAAGTTTTATTATTTTTTAAATCTGTTGTCGTTTTTATATAAGCAAAGACGGTATACTTGTATACAATAAGTTTCTAAGCTTTATGAATCAATAACTATAACAAACATAGTAAATCCAATACAATCTTATATATAAAATTCTCGTGTCACAGTGTTTGTTACCGAACTCCTCCGAAACGGCTCGACCGATCATTATGAAATTTGTTGTGTATGTCAGGCAGGTCTGAGAATAGGTCGTAAACTATTTTTTAATGTGGCGAAACGTAGTTCGCCGGCACAGCTAGACTTCTAATATATAAAATTCTCGTGTCACAGTGTTTGTTACCAAACTCCTCCGAAACGGCTTGACCGATCTTTATGATTTTTTTTTGTATATTCAGTAGGTCTGAGAATAGGTCGTAAACTATTTTTTATTACGGCGAAACGTAGTTCGCCGGCACAGCTAGTAATATATGAAAATCTCATAACACAATGTTTGTTATCAAACTCCTCTGAAACGGCTTGAGCGATTTTATGGAGCTTTTTGTGTAAGTATATTAATTAGGCCTAAGAATAGGTCGTGGGCTTTTTTTACCCCTAGGTTATAAGGGTGGCCCTCTCCAGAAAATTATGAGTTTTGAGCTTTATTAAAGCGAAACGTACTAATTCGCGGGCACAGCTAGTATACCTATAAAATAAGATGACATGATTCAAATGATATTTAATTAGACACCACAATTGTACATACATAGGTACTTAGCGTGCCAAAAGGGCGAGTAAATCTCCTCTTTTTAATCGGTTTTTTTGAGCTTACCCTTGTAACGTGTTTGTAAACTTAAAAGACCTTAAACAGAAATATTATGCAAACGTATTGGCAAACATCTGACTTTTTGCTGGACTGTATGTTGAGATATTGAGAATGTTATAAACTATGTTTACTTTTACTGCCTTTATGTAGCTAGTACATGATGTATACGATTGTTTGTGTAGACATTAGTACGTATGTGAATGTCAAGACAAACCCGCTAGGGTTTATTGATACTCAAAAGTGTAAATATGTGTAATTTTTAATGTAAAATAAATTTAAAAAAATCTTGCAAACTAAATTTGAGGCACTCGTCAGTGTCCGATTGAGCTGAAATTTGGTACACACCTTTAATTTCGATGACAATACAATTATAAATAATTATTGTTGTAAATTCAAAATGGCCGCTGCAACAAAATGGCTGATTACTAATTTTTGTACAACCCCCGCAATATGGGCATCAAATAATAGGGCTTGTTTTGCTGAATACAAAACATTATGAAAAAATTCAAATCAAAGATGGCCGCCGCAACTAAATGACAGATTATATATTTTTGTTCAGCCCCCGCAGTATGGGTATTAAGCGAAAAGGCTTGCCTTGTAGAATACAGTACAGTAAAAAATTTTTGAAAATTGCTATCATGTTAACCATACCTTTGATATTCAACTGTTTATTCGATGTTGTCAAATAATCTTAATAGAATCCAAAAAATGTAGACGATCAAAATTTTGCATACGGCTCATGGGAGATACGATCTTTTCTGCAGTCCTTGGCACCTACACTATCAGTTTGCGGATATTAATATCAATAATATAATCAAAGCACTTTGATCACTTCCTATTTGCACATAATTATCATTCTTAGCAAGTCCACACATATACCTATCGTAGGAGCGAACGGGAGAGTGCTATTGGCTATTCTAATTAAAGCTCTAAGTTAAATAAGCGCTTTTTAAATCCTATAAGTATAGTAAGAGCAAATTCACTAAACCTTGCTTCCAGCGTCAAACTACTAATCGCTTATCGGTACTGACACGCGAAGGTAGTTTGCGCAAGCAGTCTGTTCAGAGTTTCTATACTTTGTGCAGTTTGTGCTAAGGCAGTACCGAAAAGCACTGATCAGAGCAGTTCAAAACTTGACGGCCACACGTAATCAGAAGATTCGGATCCTACTGCAGTCTGCTTTCCTCAAATGAAAGAATAAAAATAACTCCAAAAAATTGACGTCATGATTAATATTATAAATCTGAAGATTTTGTTTCTTTGTTTGGTTGAACGCGCTAATCTCAGGAACCACTGATTCAAATTCTTTTTGTGTTGGATAGTCCATTTATCAAGGAAGGCTTTAGGCTATATAACACCACACTACGACTAATAGGAGCTGAGTATCAATGAAAATAGTTACAAAGACGGGAAAAAATGTATGGCGAAACGTAGTTCGCGGGCACAGCTGTGGAATAAAAAATAAAAATAATTTTCAGACTTAACTACAATTATTTACGGGGAAAAATTGTATTTCATTTACATATAGCTGTAACAATACTTCACGAAATTGTTTGATTTCATATTAATTATCACCGATCACATTTGCTTAATTTAATAAATAAAAATACATGTATTCTCACAACCTTACCGACAACTAACAAATTATTCCCAAGGGTTTACATAATAATTGACTGATCATGAACGACAGTTCAAATTAGGTAGGCACTATTTATTATATCGGCAAATGGCATTGCTATCGTGGAATTATACGCAAATTAATAGGATATAACGGCTGTTAAGTTTGTTTGACCTATCGTTTATCAAGCATGAGGTGAATCCGTGGGGGGCAGAGCATTCGGTATTATAAAGACATCCAATAACAGTCACTGCGACATGACATTTTGATAACATTTTAAATGTTATAATTCCGGGTATGGGGCCAATAAACTAATAACATGAATGCAAACAAAAACTAAATAATTTTTAAAAAATCAAAGTTTTAAAAGTCAATAGTTAAAATTATGACAAAAATAAGGCTGCACACTAAAACGTTTTTAAATAATCAAATACAATTATGAAAACAGTATTGATATTGTTTGTAGATAATTAAATTACTTGGTAATTACAATCATTGATAAAATTGCAAGAGTTTACTGGTATGGACATGTATCATCATCATCCCAGTCATAAACTGCCTCAGTTTCCCCTTTCCTCCCACTAGCCTGAGTCCTGACCCAGTGCAGGTTGGTGGGGAGCGCCAGAGCCTCGTCACTTGGGAGGCACAGCACAGCTAGCAAGTAAGGCTGGCTTATGTCTGAATTTTGTTGTCCAATCGTTTGTCCAATTTGACAAAAAACAAATAACAAATTTTCATTTGAAAAATAACGTTTGACAAAATTATACTTGATAAATTTATCATTTTACAAACTATTGTCTAATAAACTACTCATTAGACAATATATTTACAAAAAAAAATAATTATGCCAAAACATTATTTCACATATTGATTATTTTTGAAACATGTTAGTTGGCAAAACAACGTAAAGCATAAATAACATTTGACAAAATGCATTGTTTGGTAAATATTTTATTTACTAAAAGGATATTTTATTTTCAACACCAAATCATATAATATGTGTAGGGTCAACTGAAACGGTGGGTAGTGGAGTCGCAGTGTGGACCTTACCTAGCGCACTCATAAGGGCAGGGAGAACACCGGGGGGTTTTAGTGGGTAGGCCTGGCACTCTGCCGGGAGAGCCCCACACACGCTCGCCGTTTAGCCAACGGCGGGTACGGTGCGGTTATGCATTTCACCCCGAGAAAAAAAAAAAAAAAAAAGGTCAACTGAAACGAAATGGTTGGTTAGGTTAGGTTAGAACTGTGACCACAACGCCAGAACCGAATGCTACTATTTCG
Organism: Schoenobius gigantellus; assembly: GCA_963935595.1. Classification (NCBI taxonomy): domain Eukaryota; kingdom Metazoa; phylum Arthropoda; class Insecta; order Lepidoptera; family Crambidae; genus Schoenobius; species Schoenobius gigantellus. Next base: position 16,276,283 of record OZ012555.1, read on the forward strand.
CTTAGTTAAGGCAGTGTGTATTTTTTAATGACTAAGTATCTATGAATGTACTTACGTATTACTTGCCTCTAAATAATCTGTCCAAGATGAAAATTGCAACTATGCAATTTAATATTTTTTAAATTTGATCGTAGGCTGGTTAGATTAGACAGCGCGTAATGGCAAACAGAGTCATTCGCGGCTACCGCACTATTTCATACGAAGCCGCTTGCGCTCTCGCCGGGACACCACCCTGGGTACTGGACGCGCTCGGATTGGCGGAGGCGTATCACCGATGTGCAAAGGTGCGAAGGGAGGGTGTACAACCATCACCCGAACAATTACGTCGATGGCAAAGCAGAGCCCAGCGTGTTGTGATGCTGTAATGGACACGGAGGCTTGAGGTTCCAACGGCTGGCCATTGGACAGTGGCGGGGATTCGGCCGTGCCTGGCCGAATGGACGCACAGGTGCCACGGCTCTCTCACATTTCGCCTAGTGCAGGTTTTATCTGGTCACGGGTGCTTCGGGCATTTCATAAGATAAGATTGCCAGAAGATAGCCGAGTCCACGATGCCACGAGTGCGGAGCCGACGATGACACGGCACGGCACACATTAGAACAGTGCTCTTCATTTGATGCTCAACGTAGTGTCCTCGTTGGTGTTGTGGGTGCGGACCTATCATTACCGACTTTGGTCAGGATCATGGCTAGCAGCGAGAAATTCTGGAACGCTGTTGACTCTTTCTACGAGCAAGTAATGAGCCGGAAGGAAATCTAGGAACGGGCGCGGGAAAACAACCCCTTGGCTAATACAATCCGTAGGAGACGAACGAGCAGGAAACAGCGAGAATACAACTCGCTTCACCCACCATAGCCGGGGAGGCGCAGGCGATGGGATGGAACCCCATCGTCAGTGCCACTAAATTTAAAAACATCCCCGTCGTTGAAGTTTTATTCCACGTGCTAGTGGGATAAACCCGACCCCACTCAGAGGGGGAGTAAGGGCCCCAGAGGTCGACCGCAGGTGTGGCTGCGCGGACGACTAATAGGTTCCTCGTGCGGCCAAACCAAATAAACCTGACTTCACAACTAACGTCTGAAAATGAAATATAGCAGGCTTGTATTATATTTTCTGACATTTCGACCAAATTAAATGGTCATAATCACAGGATAACATGCCTTGATCCAACTTGTACCATCGATTTGACTTAACTGGATATTACTATCAGTTGCATATTTTTCTAACCTTTATTGTATATGTCATTATGTTAACCTAGTTACTCGAAGGGTAGTAGAAGACGAATTTTAAGAAACGTTTTTGAAGAACTTTCTCTGATGTTCAACTAACAAGCTGATGCAATACTTCAATCTTTGTCATAATATATATATATATATATATATAATATATATTATATATTATATATTATATATAATATATAATATTATATATAATATATATAATATATATAATATATATATATATATAATAAACCTTATAATTTTGAAGTATGTACTACACAAAAAGACACGATTATTATTAATTTTAAATAATAAAGGCTTTATTATACTATCAAGTTACGTCGAGATCACGCTGTCTTTGGATATTATGCGATATGAATGTAATAATTTTAACGCGTATCTACTTACAAGGTATTTATAGAGCTACAAATTGTTAATAATACCTATTTGTGATGGACTGTTATATTAAATATACCTTGTCTTCAAGCGATTTTAAAAAATTCCTTGACAGTTGGAATTGGGACGATGACTGAATTCTAATTCTCACATCTCGACATAAAATATTAAAATAGCGTAGAAAAAGATACAATCATGTGAAATTAGAATTAAAATCGGCTAAGAAATACATTAGATACAAGCATTTTAAGCTGGTAATTTTGAAGCGATTAGACAGAGAGATCCGACATCAACCGTGACGTCATCGTTGAGTCCATCAACAGCTCATATACGTCCCCACCGAGGGGCTCGAGCCTACCCTAAACTAGGGCGATTAGGCCTTAGTCAACCACGCTGGCCAAGTGCGGGTTGGTCGACTTCACACACAACCTGTAAAGAAATTCTTTCTTCACAGGTGTGTGCAGGTTTCCTCACGATGTTTTCCTTCACCGTAAAAGCGTCGAATAAACGTACATATGAATTCAAAATTTGAAAACACATTGGTACGTGGCGGGGTTTGAACCGCTACCTCCCGATTGGAAGGCGACAGCCTTACGCACTACGCCATCGACGCTTCGTCGTTGAGTACGCCCATATAAACTCCATGTAAAATGCCGTTTTGCTAGATAGAGATGGAGAAAAATCTTAATACCTTATATCTTGGTTGTTTATATAGTTATTCGAAAACCGATTTTTTCTTTCTGTTTATTATATGAATGAGATTCTATTAAAGCAAAAAAATTTTTTTGTCATCTAGCCAATTCAGCGAGTATTGAATTAAACATAATACATAGAGTGCTACTATACAATACGTTGTGTAAAGTTAGTCATGGCTTAAACACAAAATATGAATAAGTACCTACAGTGTGTCCCACGGCGATGCCACATGGTGGGAAAGTTCTTTAAATACCGTAGATTGAAAACTTTTATGAAAGAAGACTTCATTTTCATTTTTATACGATCCAAACTGCATTCACAGATTTTTCAATAATCATCTAAGTATCTTCCGGTTCGATTCCCGGTTCAGGCGGACGATTATTGAAAAATCTGTGAATGTAGTTTGGATTGATTTTAAAATTAAAATGAAGTCTTCTTTCAGTAAAATTTTCTATCTACGGTATTTAAGGTACTTGCCCTCCATGTGGCATCGCCGTGGGACGCCCTGTATACTGTTTCATTTGTGTCAGTAACGGTAGATAGTGACAGCGTCAGGGGCCCTACCATGATCGCTTATAGCAAGGTTAAAACAATATTAAAACAGAGACACCGCTCTTGCTGCGTATAACGCCATCCCGCTCTCAGCGCGGTTTTAATATTGTTTTAAGCGATCATGGTTAGGGGGCAGGTCAGGTATAAACGATGACTATTTTCAGACATCTGACCCCTGACAGGATAATTCCTGAAATTTAAATCAGTCAGTACTACATTACATATTGCACCAGCATACTAAGAGTATGCCGCCACTGATCACCGACAATCATACTCTGACTCACTCAGGCGCAATAAACTTATGCCCGGTTTCACTATTCAAAAAACGATCCGTTTTTGCTACGGACAGTTATATTTTCCATAGAATAAATGTCAAAATTTAACTATCCGTAGCAAAAACAAATCATTTTTTTTATTATAGAAACTGGGCATTACTCTTGAAACAATTCCGATCGTTCAAAATTGAGATTGTGATTTTCCGTATAGGCACAGAATAGATAATAGTACTACGTACAGAACGGCCACTCACCTCCCCGCACTCATTTCAAATACCTCGTCCTACCCGGCACTTCGTTGTAGACATCACTGACACATAAACAAGGGCGCGCGCGATCGCTCGGACGAGTAGACGCGAGCGCCGGCCGATAACAGAGACAGCGCTATGCGGGTGAAAGAGAAGGTAGTCGCTGCACTTCCCGCGTCATTTCAATTGATAACCGCGCACTCAGCCCTACTAGTATCCACGCACACATTTGCGCGTGTACAAACGTCATTTGTTTAAGTAGTAGTAATAGGTAATTGATTTGCGAACGTTGTATGGAGTGTCCGGGGTGTGGGTATAGGCTTGAGTTTTGCCACATTTGCGCGAAATTGGACCCGTATTGCGGGGATTTTAAGTGAACCAAACTCAGTGTTATTTACGTAATTTACTCAAGACACAGATAATATAAAGAAAAGTACACAAAATAGACGTTTCGTAGTCCCCAGTTTTCTCATCTAAAACTAGATCGATTTAATTTATTTATGCATTAATCAAAGAAAGGCTATGTGTGCTATTTGCTTTATTCATATAATCTTGTCAAATTTATTTGCTGGATGTTTGAATACAGCTGAAAATCTGGCATTTTTAGGTAGGAAGGATTAAAACTCCTTCGTTAAGGCTCTATAATATCGAAAATATTGGTTATTTTTAATGTAATGTCATAGGTCACTGAGAAATCTTACAGGCCTGAAACTCAAATGTGTGTTTCTTTATATCTTTAGCTAGACACGACAAGAACCGGAAACGCGATTTGAATATTTTGCCTCAATACGTTTTATTTTTTAAATTACCTCTTAAGGTAATTTAAAAAATAAAACGTATTGTAAAAAATTCAGGATTACTAGGGTATTAGGTATTCATTAAAAAGTTCCCTAAATAAGTAGACATCATCAGTATTCACAATCGTACAAAAGAATATTTTTCTAATCATTAGAAAAAAATTCTTCTGTACGATTGTGAGTACTGATGATGTCTACTTATTTAGGGAACTTTAAACTTTCCTTAGTCCTAGTTCTGTACCCTTTCTCCTATTGAAATGCTGTCTCATTCTTTCGTCCCAAGGTTGCATGGAAGAGATTGGTTTTTAGCAATAAGGCCGCCTATTTGTACTGGTCTGGTTTTTTTGTAAAATATTTCATACACATTTGTTCATTATTCATAAATTTTTTGTGCCATCAGAATTTAAATATTCGATTTTAAAAGAGACTGCTTTTATTTTCTGGATGTAGGTACCAATTGTAATATGTTACATCAAATAGTTAATAACTTTAGTGTTAGAGCATGATCCCGCCATTTTGATAAAAAAACCGGTTTTGTCTAAACTAAGCAGGTAAATACTGAAATTATAATGTTTGGTATCAAAATATAATACCAAATGAGTAGTAAATTGCAGTGAGTTTTAAAAACAGAAAGTGAACCCGTCATCTTGACGTTTATCGCACAACCGTCTCAAACACGAACCGAATACGGATAAGCGCGCAAACGCTAGATCGTAAATTTCCCGTTCGGTTTTTTTACGTATCGAACACGAACCGAATACGTATAAGTGCGTAAGCGCCCTTATTCAGGCGTCAAGTGCTCGTGGAGCGTCGTCGTTTGCGTTCGATTTCTGCTGATTTTCGTTTTGTTTTTGATAAGAATCAAAATAATATCGATTTTTGACATTCTCTATTAATTTTAATTGCATACGAAACGAAAATCAAAAGAAATCGAGGTCACAGCCGACGCTCGACGAGCGTTCGATGTCAACGAATGATTAGGGCCCCAGGTAGCAGCAAATCTGGTCATTAAGGTAAGTGTAATGCCCATGAATAAAGGAATTTATTATTATTATTTATTATCACATCGTTAAAATGTGATCGTTTCAATCCCGTGGATAGGTTAAACTTACGAGAACTATTTATTAACGACTTTTTATTTTTATACAGGACGTAATGCAACCGCTTCCGAAAACAGAGAACACAATTCTACTGTACAACTTTCCCCGAGGAACATAATTGTCTAAAAACGTCAATTTTCGCACTGTCCATACAAAATGATGTTTTAATTAAGGAAATTGTTATGGAAAGTCCAATTTCTTTTGCATCTTTAGATATATATTCCTTAAAGGAAGGAAGCACTAAGAAAGGATACTAAAATGCCAATAGGAAGCTAAGAAATTCCAATCCAAAAATAAGGAAACTACTATTGAAGCCGAACGAAGTTCGCGGGTACAGCTAGACTCTCATAAATAAAAAAACAAAACGGGTTTCACGCACCAACTGGCCATTTGAGTTGATTTGATTGATGTAGGTGAACCAATGGTTCTTATTTGATGAATCTTGTTGATAACGTTTTAATCTAATTTCAGTACTAGATAGATTAGTTGTACCATGGGGAATAATTTTAGTTATACTACCGAACGGTTGGTCTACCGGAAGAAAAAATCCCCATGGTACAACCAGTGGAATAAAGTGGTTGTACCACGAGGCAGCGATGGTTTATTCACTAGGTCGAAAAATTCGAGTTTATTCAAATATATGAGAAAAAATTATCTATTTTTAAACCGACTTCAAAAAAGGAGGAGGTTCTCAATTCGAGGCGTATGTTTTTTTTTGTGTATATTACGCGATTACGCAGCCAATTGTAGACCGATTTTCAAAATTCTTTTGTATTCGATAGAGTATACTCCAAAGTTAGGATCCGATGATGGGATCCCATTAAAATCGAGGAAAACCCCTAAACTTTTAGGTGTGTCCGACGTGTTTTGTGTGTATGTTACGCGATTACTCCGCCAATTCTAAACCGATTTTCAAAATTCCTTTTGTATTCGATAGAGTATAGTTCTGGGGTCGTCCCAAGGTCACCAAAATCAGGATCTGATGATGGGATGCCATGAAAAGCGAGCAAAACCTTAATCTGTTTAAATAGGGTTATTAAATTAGGGTTTCTCAATTCACTATCATCTACTCAAAAAATATCATTCACTAAAAAGATAAAATTAAAAATTATTTTACAAAAAATAAAAACCGACTTCAAAAACACTGAAAAGTTAAAAATAATATTAGAATAGGTACAAACAACATTACACTTCTATATGGAAGTCGGTACCAAACGATGATCTCCTAAAAGTCTTTAAATTTGGCACCGACTTCAATATAGATGTTGTTTGTATCATTCTTATTTTATTTTTAACTTTTCAGTGTTTTTGAAATCGGTATTTATTTTTTGTAAAATATTTTTTTTAATTTTATCATCACTGCCACACGGGGTAAATCAACCAAAAAATAACGGTGTAAGTTTAATAATGATGACGATACCTAATTCCTTATCTACAGTGAAACGGGATTTGGTCGATATCCGCACTAGTATTTTTAATAAAAAATCCTACAACTTATTCTTTAGCCATGTTTTCTTTTAACCGACCTCACTAAAAGGAGGAGGGTTATCAATACGACTGTATGTTTGTTTTATGTTTGTTACCGTATAACTCTAACATTTATTAACCGATTGGTCCCATTGTCACCAAAGTCTCGTGATGGGATCCCAGGAAAATCGAGGGAAACCCTTAAATTTTATAGGCACGTCCAACGTGTTTCATGTTTTTTTCTGAAGCTATTCAGGTACTTAGTAGTCAGGCGTCTGATAGTCGTGAGTCGAGCTGATGATGAAAGCTCGGCCTCTCATCATCAGCTCGGCTACATTTTTAGGAGTCAGTTTAAATACAAAAGGCGTATTGACCCTCAGTTCTATTCTTTCAAGTTACTTCGGTGAGCTGATATTAAATTCACTATAAATAATAAAACGAATAAATATTTAACAAAAATAAAAACGGACTTCAAAAAACAAATTAAGTCAAAAATAATATAAGAATACACACATCATAACATTTTTTATTTTAGCCACGATGCCAAATTTTAACCACAATCTTCAAAATAGTCACGGTAATAACAAATTAATGTGAGCAAAAGTTGGCAGTTCACACAACAGCGGTGGAGTTAAAGGTCCCGGGGGTTGCACCCTTCACCAGTCGTGTTCTTGTTTTGTTACCTTGAGTGTTGTATTTTTGTGCCATCCAAATAAACTTTTTATTCAGTCACCTTTATTTTGTAAGGTTATTTTATACCGATTCAAACATTATAAGATGTTATTTCAGCCTTTTAATAACTAAAAAAATAATAAATCCTCGTGGGTATGTGATATTTAAGTGAAAACATTAGGATCTTTATTTTTCTTCTGGAGCAAAAAATAAAACTCTTTAAACCTAAACGCAGTTAAAAACAGCAAATCATGCTGCATTTTAGGTATGTACTGTACTTCACTCATAAAAACTTTTGTAAAAGGCACGTTGTGGTGCGTGGAATTTCTATCACTCATATCATCTTATACATATATAAAAATTAAACGCTGTGTAAAATTCTTACGAAATTTTCTGCGTGTGTTTGAATAGGTCCAGGGAAGGTTTAAAAGTATAGTTGGACACGGTAGGTGGCGCTGTAATCGGGCAGGACAACGTCTGCCGGGCCCACTAGTTACCTATAAATAAATGCTACGAGGATGGATTGAAAAGTTCATGGCCTCACACATAAATACTTATTGTATTTTTATTTTTCTACTGTCATAATGTTCACTTGTTATCTGGTTGTCAACGTGCAATATTGTATTTCGGTAGTTTTTGTGGATTTCAAATTATAGAAAGATAAGTGAGTTCAAGATTAGCATTTTTTGGAAAATTGAGCAACGTTTGGTCAGTTCAAAAAAATTAACACCGAAGAAGATTCACAATGAGATGGAAAAAACATTAGGGGAATCCGCTCCGTCGTATACTATGGTGAAAAAGTGGGTTGGAGAATTCAAACGAGGACGAGAGAACATCGAAGACGACCACAAACTAATAAGTGAACAAGTTCAGACGAGTAACTCTCTATTCAAAATAATAGCCTTATTATATACCTACTTTCTCACATGTATAGACTTTGACAGTTTTGTTTTTTTATTTATGTGGCTATGAAATCTCCAATATACTGCCATGTCTGTGTTTCCAGCTTCCTGCCCACCTCAGCGGCAAAATGAAATGAGGTTCATTTACTAGAATTTTAGCTAGGTATTTGAAAATTAGAGTTTTAAAAATTAAACAAGTTTTAGTTCATAGTGTTCAAATGGGTATTTTTTCAAATGGTTTTTGCTGCATTCTATATAAAATATAGCCGGCAAGGTCTTGTTTTCTTTGTCACTCAAACTCGAAGTTTTCCTCAACTATGCTTCTGTGTTGCTCACAAGTCAAAAAAGCACATGTATACGACACAGCACTTATTATACATATTGTAGGTCTTAAAGCCGACAAATAAAACAATTACAGCTTTAATCATGATTTCTAGTTACGGAAATTAATCAAAGCAAAACTTTATAGGAATAACTGAAAATGTTATGAATAAATTGACAATGACGAAGACGGCCGTAACAAATTGATGACAACCATGGCAACGGCAAGAAACATGGGGGGCAGGGAAGCTGTCATTTTCCATATGTGAACGATAGAGTAATGCTTATATTCTTTATATGAAGACTACCTGCCGTGAAGACGACTCTCGCTCTGGAAGGCCTACAACTTGTACGACTAAAGAAAACATCGATAAGTGTGTGATCTTATAATGACAGATCTAAGATTGACTATTAGGGAGATTACAGACATTACAGGCATCTCTCATATGAACGAATACAAAACATCATAGCCAATGAACTAGGATTTTGTAAGGTTTCTGCTCGGTGGGTCCCCAGATTGCTTTCAATTGAGCAAAAACGAATACAACTTATGATTGCACGCGACTGTTTGGAGATGTTTGAGGCTGATCCGCAAGAATTTTTTCACAGATATGTGACAATGGATGAAACTTGAGTTCATCACTATACTCCGGAATCAAATAACAATCTAAGCAATGAAAAAAAGGGATGAACGAGCACCAAAGAGAGTGAAGACAATTTTGTCGGCTGGCAAGGTGATGGCACCAGTTTTTGGGGTTACTCAGGGTGTCATCATGGTGGACTATCTTGAAAAAGGAAAAACAGTAAACTCTAGGTTCATGCAACTCGCTCTCAAGAAGATCGAACAATGGTGCTGCCAGGTGGGGCTGTCTGTAAACGCCGGCAAAACCGTTATAGTCCCTTTCACTAGGAGGAGGAATCTAGACGGCCTTAAGAGGATTGTGAAGTAATCTTGCGCGGCGCGAGTAGGTATTTTCTAAAATGCTATCTGTTTCACACCGCTCGGCCTCCCGTCTGGCGTTTACACCACAAATACAACACGCGCAAATTCTCACGCACACAACGACAGCAGCGCGCGACTCCTCGGCGCGAGAACTCGAGATCATTATTTTACCGTTTGTAATGTTTTGCGTTGCTTGGGTATTCCTGACTGCCTTTCCGCTCGCAACTTTGCCTTCGTTATTTTCGTTTTTCGTGAGGGAATTTTGTTTTCCCGTATGAAAAATTATTTTATAACCTTATATTACTCAGTAATAATGTAGCATTCTATTAGTCAACAATTTTTTTAAATCAGCCTAGTAGTTTTTAAAAATAAAAAATATAATAAATAAAAATAGCTTTATTTCTAAAAATCATTTTAACAATAATTACGCCGAGACTTCCTTTGAAATTTATAGTGTAGGCACTTACTTGGTATCCCTACCGAAGTCCTAATTTATAGGACTGAGCTGTTATTTGTTATGAAAGTACCTATCTATCGTACATTTACCTGTCTAAAGAAAATTACTTTTTGTAAGATGAGTGTTATACTGAATTAAAATGATTTTCATTTGAGATGTGAATCAATAATGGATGCTTTTATGAAAAAAATAAACACTAAACATAAAATGACATTTTACAATTGTTTAAACAAGAACAGACCTCTTGTTAACTTAAAAATAAATAACAAAAAATCTATTATTTTAGATAGATAAATTAATACTTTTACATACAAACTAAATAGGAGCAGGGATTTAAAAAATATAAAGTAATAATTATGCATCAAATAAAAAATACCTCTCATTTTTATACACTAATCTTGGGTAGTTATACTAATAGTCTTAGAATTCAAATTTTTACCACCTCCGTGGTCTAGTGGTTGAGGCCACCGGATGTTGATCAGGAGGTCCGTCCGGCGGGGTTCGATTCGTCGGGTTCGTCCGGACTACAAAAACACTGAAAGTTAGAAATAATATAAGAATAGGTACAGACAACATCACACATCATTATTGAAGACGGTGCCAAATTTTAAGACTTTCTAGAAGATCATCGTTTGGCACCGACGTCAATATAGAAATGTAAGGTTGTCTGTACCTATTCTTACACTATTTTTAACTTTTCAGTGTTTTTGAAGTCAGTTTTTATTTATTGTAAAATATTTTTTTTGTTTAACTTTTTAGTGAAAGAAACCCTAATTAAATTAGGGTATCCTTCGATTTTCATAGGATCCCATCATCAGAACCTGACTTTGGTGACCTAGGGACCACCCTAGGAGCATACTTTACCGAATACAAAATGAATTTTGAAAATCGGTCCATAATTGGTGGAGTAATCGCGTAACATACACACAAAACGGTTGACACGGTTAGCGCAGAGGTCGAGCGATCGCCTACTGCGCAACAGGTCGCGGGTTCGATTCCCGCACGGGACAGATGTTTTGTATGGCCTACAGAAATTTGTTCCGGTCTGGGCGTATGTGCATGTGATATTCTATGTTTGTAACTGCACCCACGACACAGGAGAAAATCCTAGTGTGGGGCGACGTTTTTATAAAAAAAAAACACGTTGGACGCACCTTAAGGATTAAGGTGCGTCCAACGATTAAGGATTTCCCTCCATTTTTATGGGATCCCATCATCAGATCCTAACTTTGGTAACCGTGGGACCACCATTGGAGTACAATCTTGAGAATACAAAAATAATTTTGAAAATCGGTCTGCAATTGGCGGCGTAATCGCGTAGGTAACATAAAAAAAAACATACGCATCGAATTGAGAAACTCCTTTTTTGAAGTCGCTTAAAAAATACCTATTAGTATATGTAATCAGCTGCTTTAAATTTTATAGTTAAAATGACAAAAAAAAATTCAAAACCGTACGAAGGGTGCCTTCTTCCCATATATGCCTACCCTGCCTACCCTACATACTCATATATTATTTAGGTACTTTGTCGTTTGGGGTGCGATGTCAGACAACCTCCTTGTGGTGCACCCTGGGCAACCCGGCAGATTCTCTGCCGCGGGCTAATAGTCTGACGAGAGGACCCCCATAGAGGGGGGGTGTGGGATGGCCGAGTTTAACCCGGCGGGCCACTTCGTGTGGCCACCCGCTTCATGCGGAGAAGGGCGAAGTCCCCTCTTCTTATTTTAAGAAGAGGTGTGGCTTTCGCTAGAAGCCCAATTTGGGCGGCTACTTATGAAGGTAGCAAGGTGGAGGCGACTTTTCGCCGCGGCGCTTCGCGCCTGCCGGGGGTTTCCCAGGGCTTTGGCTCACCCGCGCGGCGGTGGATCCAGTGGGATCTGCCGTCGGGCAACCCGTTACCTGCACTGAGCGGGCCGGGGGCCCGGCGCACTGAGCGTTGGGCCGCGTGGAAGACAACCACAATAAAAAACCAATTTCGGGGTGTAGAGCGGTGCAATTCTGCGTCGCTCCACAAAGCAGCAGAGCTAGACGGGGAGTCCGGCAGCGGACATGTCGCAGGCAGGGGTTCAGCGGGAATAAGGCCTGGCTGTTGTCCCCTTTCCCCTGTCTTGTGACGGACGGAGGAGCTGCTGGGGGGGGGTTTTTAGTGGGTAGGCCCGGTCCGCTGGGGAGTCCCACATATCCTCGTGGTTTGGCTCGACCACGAGGAATGCGTAAATGCATTTTCCCTCCTCCCAAAAAAAAAAAAAAAAAAAAAAAAAAAGGTACTTTGTCGTTTGTATTTTTTATACAATCGTAGATTCCATAAAGCGAGTAAAACCTTAGAGCCCAGCTTTATTTTGAGTTGGTTTCTTTATGGCACATATTTATTATAACAATCAACTACTTACATACTTACATTTTTTTCCTTTTTTGGTTTTGGGAATTTACAGTAAAGTTAACAGGCTACAGGCTGCTAACCCTTAAATAAGGAAATTTGTATTGAAATAAAATCTTTGAAATAAAACACTAAAATCAATAAACGTATTCAAAAAGATATTTACTTTTTCATGTATAAGGTTGTAACACCGTTTTTTCTTAAAATTTCATAAAACACTAATTTTGCAAAAACACTTTGGTTTCACTGTAGTTTTAACACAAATTTCACAACTAAAATCATAATTACAATAACTTTGTCAATTAATTTCACAATATCAATGTCAAGTGTCAACGTCAACGTCGTTTCACGTCACGTCAGTGACATTTGCAATTATCTTTGGTCATTTTTCACTTTTTGCATAAACAAAATAAATCTCGCGTTTATCCTGGCCTTATTTACAAAGATAGTTTTTTTTTCGCCCAAAATCCCGTGCTTCCATTTAGGTGGGTTGATTTTCTCAAAATTCGGAATTTGACATTTAGACCGTTTGTTTTGATCATTTGTAGAGACATACCTATCATAATAAAATACACTTAAAGCTACAGATCATATAATTATGGTTTCGTCGAATAGAATTTGGAAAGCATTCACAATTTGTTTATGGTTAATTTTTCATTACGTTTTGTTTTTCAACCAAACTTATAACTTTAGCTGGAAATACTTATTGCATATTGTAGAATTTCGAAAGATCCGTATGTTGACTTGACACATCTTGAAGCAAGTTAAGAGTCTTACGAGTGTGAAATGAATTTGGTTTTAGGAGAGGTTCCGTCGCCAATACGGCGCTTAACATTGAGCAAACGGACCTCGGCTCCGTCGCTTCCACATAAACGCAAATCTGTGCGCAAGTGGAGCGTTGGTACGTGAACGCGCCTAAGCTATGACATTATCCCTATGTGGTACTTAGTCTGTGAGACATCGACCGAAGGAATTTGTTATTGATTCGAAGATCATAAAGTATTATATTCATTTCTGCGAATAAAATCAATAGGTATTTCTCCCGTTTTCCGTGTGAATTTAATTTGAAAAGCGTGAAGTGAGACTTCAAAATTCAGTTCTTTTTGTTTTCAGCTTGAAGAGTAAAACTAAGGGAAAAATACTATATTTACTCGCCGGCACGCGATTCATTAAATTAAATGGATTTATTGTATCAATAAGTGCAAAAAAATCAATAAGGTATCTAATTAACTTATTATTTCTCATGATTTAAAACAGATTTTGTTAATTTTATTTTTATTTGTGGGTAAATTGATTATTAAATCAAACATATTACATTTCCAAAATTCGCCTTTTTCATCCCCTATTTCATTAAAAAACCCTGATAGTAAACGGCATCTTAGTGGGATTAAGGCATATATTGAGTAACACTTGCGAATTTCATGTTAAATTCTAAATTTTCACAATATTAAGTTTCACATCCTTCTTTGGCAGATGACTCACAAATTAAGCTGTTTTCTTTTTATTAATAGCAATAATTATACACAAAATAGGTGCTCCCCCCTCCATATGTCCTTTTATTAACTAACCAATAAGAAACTGTGACAATTCATTGAAAATTGTGTTTGGAATTAACTTGCAATGTTTATTACATGAAATTCAAATGTATTGACTGGGATTCCTTCAGAACTCAGTGTTAGACCCACTGACCCTAAGATTATAGGCATATTTAATTATATTTTTAACATAACACTGTGCTATGAATCTCCAGGGCAGTTCCCGGAGGCCATAGGGCTCCGCTGCTTAGCATAACAAAATAACCTGATATCAAGGAGGAATTCTGTGGAATTACACCAGTAATAAACATATATACAGAAAGAATAAGTTAAGAAACAGGAATATTATATATCTGACCCGTGATCGCAGAAACTTAACATCGAAGGTATGATCCACTAACAACCGTTCCGGGGAAGGCTACTAATTTAAAAAAAAAGAAACCTATAACTATTTGTTGGTGTACTTTATTGCCCCTCATTTTGTAGTTTTGTACCCAATTTGTACCTGATTTTTACCTGCCGAGATTGATCAAACAAACCTGAACCATCCTGCCCTTGGCTTGTATTGATTAAACATCTCATATTAAGTTAAGTGCTTTGCATTGAGGAATTGTGTTAACATATGCATAAGTAAATTATAATTATGTACTTACAAGAATAAAGCTTTTCATTTTGTACCGGACTAAAGGAATAAGTTTGTTTTTTTTCTTTAACTTTAAGATTTCCCTATATTTCTACAATTTAGCAAGAAAAAGCATTACAAGGTATTTGTGAAGATTAATAGTTCCGACTTGAGTAATAACTTTCACCATTGATCGATATATCGATATTACTTTTTCCTCCCTAGGCGACAATAACTACGATAACATTGTCACATCACTATCACTACATGGTACCCCTGCCCCCGACCCGTATCGTGCGATAGAGAGAGTTGCAAGAAATGGTCGAAATTGCCTACAATTCCTGTTTGAAATATTATTTCGGGCGATAACTGTTTTACCCCCCTAAACCATCATGAAATTAGACGCTTTTGGTGTCATTAGATTCAGTATACCTTAATCTATGTTTGTACGTTTTGCTTTTTTTGTAATTCAGTATAATTTAGTCAAAAAAAGACAAAAATGCTCAAGGTAGTTTTTAAGTCGAAAATATAAATATTTAGATGCTAATAACTTATATTCTGAGCAATATTTCTTCAAAATCAAAACGTACAAACCTAGTTTTTCATTATATCTACAAGATTTCCAAAAATTATGAAAATTGGACTATGTTTAGAGGGAGAAAAGCGTTATCGCTTTTTGTATGAAAATTTACAGCTTCACAATCCTCTTAAGCCTCCTAAGCTCTCTGGAAAGACTATAGAATTTTCACAAAGTGCCAAATACCTTGGGGTCCTCTTGGACCATAGGTTGAATTGGTGTACACATATACAAAACATAATCAAGAAGGCCAAAGCAGCGCTCGGAATTTGCCGTAAGCTTGCATTTTCCCGGTAGGGACTGAAACCAAGCTACCTACTATGGCTTTACACCGCTGTGGTAAGACCTATGGTTAGCTACGGGTGTATAGCTTGGTTTAAGCAAACGGCAATAGGGACCACTAATAAGGCCCTCGAAAGCCTGCAAAGATGCGCCTGCTTGATGATCACGGGGGCCTTCTCGTCTTCTCCCACCCTTGCTCTGGAGGCTATCCTGAACCTCCCACCGCTCCACCTGTTCATTCAGGGGGAGGCAAGGATGGCCATGCTCAGAGCGGTAGAGGGAAGCAGATCGAGTTGGAAATCCATGAGGAAACTACATAGCAGCCTCTTGGTAAATCCTATAATGGCAATGCCAGCTGATGCCATGCATTATGAAACTTTGGAGTTCAGGAAGAACTACAAAGTTACGATTCCTAACAGGGAAGAATGGGATAAGCAAATCCTTGAGCCCTTTAGGAAAGCCAACCAGATTTGGTACACTGACGGCTCCAGAAAAGAAGGCCGTTCAGGTGCAGGTGTCTACGGAGGTAGCACGAAATCCAGGAGGACCAGGAGCCTGGGTGCACATGCCACCGTTTTTCAGGCAGAAATGTATGCCATCATCGACTGCGTTCATGCAAGGTCGAGCGAAGGTAAAAACATTCTTATTCTGTCGGACAGCCAGGCTGCCTTAAAGGCCCTGGCTGCCGTGGAGTTCAAGTCCAAAATCACCTTAGAGTGTTCGAAGGCCTTGAATGAATTGGCGACCAGGAAGTCGGTTATTATTGGCTGGGTTCCAGGTCACTCCAACATCAGAAACAATGAAATTGCCGACGAACTAGCGAGGGCTGGCTCCGAAAACGTTCTTATAGGACCCGAACCAGCATGTGGCATTTTGAGGGTGACAAAAAAGAGAGCCCTTAGGATTGGGTACAAACACAAGCCCATCTCCAGTGGGCTCAGAGTCCAGGGCTTTTGCACTCAAAAATGCTCATTAGGGAATTTTCACCCAGGGTCGCAATGCGAAACCTCCAACTGAGCAGAGGCCAACTAAAGGTTCTCACTAGAGCCTTGACTGGCCACTGTAAACTCAACAAACATCTGCACAGAATGGGATTAGCAAATGCCCCCACGTGCAGATTCTGTGGTGAGGATGACGAGACACCATCTCACATCCTCTGTGAATGCTATGCTCTCATCCACACAAGGAGCCGAGCTCTGGGCGGACCTAGTTTGCCACCTCATGAAGCAAAAGCTCTGTCTCCAAAAAAGGTCATCGGCATAAAACGCTACAGGCCTATTTGGAGACCTTTGAGGAGGGGTCAGCCACAAGAGATCTGTACAGGTCGCAGTGGCTTGCTGAGGGTCGCCACTCGTCGCCCACAGCCACCCCCACAAGTATAGATAGATAGATAGAAACTCTAGGTTTTATTGCGCCCTTCTCCATCGCTTACGTGAAAAATTAAAGAAAAACGCCCCGGATTACTGAGAAAGAAAGTGTTGTTTCACCAAGACAATGCTCGCGTTCACACGTCTGACGAATCCATGGCTGAAATTCGTGATTGATGTTATAATTACTGCCTCATCCCGCTTTTTCATCAGATTTGGCACCTTCGGATTTCCACCTATTTCTAAACTTTAAAAAAACCTTAGCGGGGAAAAATTTTAATTGAATGAAGAGCTCAAAAGTGCTATAAAAATATATATTTTTAAGATCTTGAAGAATTATTATTTACTAGCTGTGCCCGCGACTTCGTCCGCGTGGAATAGTAACTTTTGTTGAAGTTGATAAAAAGTAACCTATGTTATACCTTATATAATTAGCTATCT
Source organism: Schoenobius gigantellus (assembly GCA_963935595.1). NCBI lineage: Eukaryota > Metazoa > Arthropoda > Insecta > Lepidoptera > Crambidae > Schoenobius > Schoenobius gigantellus. The sequence goes on from OZ012555.1 coordinate 16,293,530, forward strand.
ATTAGTGAAAGTCCCGTCAAAATCGGTTCAGCCGTTCCGGAGATTAGCGGGAACAAACAGACGGACAGACAAAAACTTTTTAAATTGTGTTTTTGTTATTGGTCCCTGATATACATTCATACCCATTTAGCAAAAACTTGTTATTTTGACATTACAAACAGACACTTCAATTTTATTTATTTGTATAGATATAGATTTTTTCCTGACTAGGCCGCGAACTTTCAATCCACCCTCGTGTTTACATTTACTCAAGTTACGCCACGCCCCAAGATTTTGTTTCTGCATTTGATCAATGCTCTAGATTGGTGAGGAGAGTGGTGAGATGACTGAAGTTATTACCATTTTTTGATGTGTGTATTCTACTTGTCCTTTTATTTGATAGGTACCTATACTGAGGGGCTAAAAATGTTATCAGCTATTTTGTGGTGGCGATCATCTTTAATTTACAATGATACCTACTGAACATACATAATTGTATTATCGTCAGAATTAAAGGTTTCAGATAAATCGGTCAACAGAAAGGGGGTAAAATGTTAATTAGAAGGAGACGTTAAATAGTGGTATACTATTCAACATACTTTTTAGGAGACATAATTCACATATCAAAGGATAGCTTATTCCATGCCCTGTAACACTGTATTGTATTATTATTTTTTTATTTTTAACGCCCCCAATATCTTATAAAAATAAATTAAATTATTAATTTCATGAGGTCAATGAAACGAACAAAACAGTTTTTTTCTATGTTTTTTTTATATGTGGCTGGTATTTTTTTTTTATTTTCTATTTTTCATGAATTTCCCTCTTTTTATCAAAAGTTCGTTTTATATTCATATGAGAATTTTTGACGACGACAACATTAAGGAAAATGAAAAGTCAGATGACAGTAATGAATGACTGAATCATTGTTTAAAATCATAACTTATTTTAAGATAATATACTAAAGCATTAGCTTTGTGTTGGAACAGAGTTTGTCAGTTTTGTAGATTATTACAACGATCGCAGTTGTGGCAGCATATACCTACTGAACAATGTAAAATCGTTATACATTAAAATCGTTTAATTATTTTAGTTAGGGCCCTAACAGTCAGGGTTAGAACTTTTAAAGTTTTTTCTTGTATTTGATTTATTTTCATAATTTTTATAGAACTTTTATAACAGCAATCGACGACTCGGCTACTCTTCAAAAGCTAAATACATCAACCCAAAGGTTCAAATCCGTAGCCGACCTCCGACAGCGGAAGCTGGCAACTCGTCGCCGCAACACAACTATTCATCTTATAGCCCAAAATAATAACAAAACCGCACTAAAGTTGCGGCACGCTATGATGGCCGTTTTGACAGCTGTCATCCCCATCGTTTATCCGTCAGTTTTGACCTTAGACTATAGATACCAAAGGACATGAAATACCTACGAAAAAAGCGTGCCAAAATTTGGGTTGGTGCTCTAAGATGGCGGAAAAAACTAAGGACGCCGCATCCAAGATTCCACACATTTTATATTTTTCTTTATACAATTCATTAAAAAATCAATGAAAAACGTATAACTGTAAAATGCACTCACAAATAACGCTCACTGACTGATATTTTAGCACAACAACACGGTGCTTTGTAATGGCGGACTGGACGCAAATTTATTCGTGCCATAGTTAATACATAGCGAGTCCATTGGTGTACTTAGTCTGAGGTTTTGACAAATACACTATGGGGATGTCAGCTATCAAAACGGCCATCATAGCGTGCCGCAATTTTAGAGCGAGATGGCGCTATCTCGTATCGATGGCTCTTCTGTTTCAATTTTGTTTTAATCTTGCAATCATGGTAAGGCTGGCCTTCTAATCGGGAGATCCGGGGTTCGATCTTGCCATGTAGCAATGTGTTTTTTCGTTTTACGAGTATCATTTGTAATTTGTCCGACGCTCCTTCGATATAGGAAAACATCGTGAGGCAAGCTGCATACACCTGCGGTGAAATTCAAAGGTGTATGTGCATGCGCCTAATCCGGACTTGGTAGTTGACTAAAGCCTAAACACCCTGACTTAGGGTAGGCTCAAGAGACCTATATGAGCGATGATGATGATGTTTTTGCCGTTATGAAAAAAAAATCCCCGGCACCCTAGATCAGGTTCCCTATTCGCTTAATTAGGTAACTAACAAATAACTGACAATTTAAAATACACTTTATATCCGTTACTGATAAAATAAATGTCGCGACAGCAAAACTTCTCTCCAGAAAGAGAGGGCTGTAAAAGGATATCTCAGTAACTAGACCACATAGGCGGTTAAAAATGAAATACTACTTTGTTTTTCTATAGACTTACCATTGTGGTCGTCGAAAAAATCAAAATCGAGCAGTATGCAGCACTCTTCATTAGTTAAAAGGCCGTCGGCCGAAGCCAACGACTGATCCCATTGGCTCGCACTCATTGTTGGATGTGATGTTTTCACTCTGAAAATGAAACAACAGATATTTTTAATACAACAAAAAAATACTACATACATAAAACTAATTTTATAATACTAATTCTATAGCGATTTAGTGTATCGTATATATTATATTGTAGGTTGGTACAGTCGAAACATGTTACATTTACACTCCAGAAACCGCTGTTATTACGATCGACATACGGAAGGCCTATATTTTATTAGGCATAAGTATATGCCTGTAAATTGTAGCCGGTTGTTGTGTGAATTATGATTTTTATAATCTGGGCTAAAAATATTTTTATGGGGTTTAAATTGCAGTCGGATTCCAGAATATCTTATATGTCTCTCCCAAGTTCACTAATAAATTTACTTCGAATCTACTGTACCGATTAACTTGAATTAAGTTACAATTAAGAGCACATGCCGACGGACGGCACTTTGTCAATGTCTGAGGATACTTAAGACTTCAACACCTATCAGCGGCAAATAGACACACAAATATATTTTTTATTTGCGACACATACGAATGATTAACGTAAATAGATAAATTTGGAATATAAAGCGTCCTTTTCACAGACCTCTTTTCAAGCTGTTTTGTGTTACATATCGATGAAATCCCATGGTAATGGTACGAGTTAGTGCCTTGCAGCGATGCAACAGACATACATCGCGTCGCGACATCGCGTGCGGCTGCGATCGGCCGCAAGCCATGAACTTGAATCTTAATAACAATATCTATATTTCCCATACATCAATACCAAATGAGAAATTGGGAAAATCTGACCAAAAAAAATACTTGCTAGACCTTGCAGAAAACCTGATAGCTAAAGTATTCATCGTACGGAACCCTTAGGTACACGCGAGCTCAAGAAGAATTTAGTATTTTTATTAAATTATAATTCCTCCTTTTTAATGGTCTGGTAATCTGTATGACAGGATCTATCCTAGTGCAGATGCCAGTCTCTCACATTACAGTCGATTGTCTGTGTTGAACATTTAGCTGCTATTATTATTTATTATTGTAAAACTGTTTTGTGAAAGAGAAACAATAAATTATTATTATTTTAAAGACGTGATAATTTAATCACGTGTGCGTGTAGAAGCATGTTGTGTTGCATATTATTAATTACTTTGTTAATAACTATCATGTAACCGATCAAGGGGAACTCATTGTGGCATTTTATTTCACTTGTGTAAACGAATATTCTTTACCTTTATCCATTTTACATATTTAAAAAAATATTCAAATGTTTCCTTTAAATAGGATTCAAGATATTCAATATATTGTGGGGTCACAAAAGATACCTTGAATGAACAGAAATGCAATACTAAAGAAGAAAAATTTAGCAACTCAAGAATTTATTTATTTATTATTAAGTCATTCTTCATGTACAAAGGCGGGCTTGATGCCTAAAGCATTCTTTACCAGCTAACCTTAGGGTTCAATTCCATCTCTACAACCCAACTACCACCTTAGCCACTCACTCCTCATGTATCCTCCGCGATGTCGCTCATATGTCGTCACTTTTAGTGGTCCGACAGTAATCATCGCATGGTTTTAATGTGATGACAAATACTTGCAAACTTTTGTTTGGAATTAAGTTGAATTCCGTTTGAATACAGCATCATTATGGAAGGGGAGGTAGAGAGATTTATTTTGAAAAGTGTCACTTACCGAAGCACGTGCAAGCCGACCGAGATTCGAATCCGATGCAGATGATAAAGATTGTGGTCGTAGGACAAAGCTGTCCGGTGAAGGCGCCATTTTGGCACTGAAATGTGAAAGAAAAAAAATCATGAAACATTCTTGTCGCCTTCATATAATAACCATAATAAGTAACACGATTAATAGTCTTGTTCAATACATTTTACCTGCTTTATATGAAACAACCCACTTAATGCTCTAGGCTAGGACATTTTATGTCACTTATACGTTTCCTATATCAAATAGGTACCCAGTATATACCACCGCCCTGTTTTGTGCCAAATTATTGGTAGTACTCTCATAAAACATGTATTTTCTCATAATGACTCTTAGGTAAATAAAGACAAAATATCTACCTAGACTATAGCTAAAGAAAATATTTCAGGGTACTAATTTTACTTTTTTTCATGAGGAAACAAAGAAATCGCTAATCATTTTTGACAATAAAAAGCAAATATTACATTTTTTATTTTCTACGATCGATAATTTAATTAGCACGCCGTGTGTATAAATAAGTAATGTGTCATCATCATCAACAGCTCATATATGTCCCCACCGAGGGGCTCGAGCCTACCCTAAGCTAGGGCGATTAGGCTTTAGTCAACCACGTTGGCCAAGTGCGGGTTGGTCGCCTTCACACACAACCTGTAAAGAAATTCTTTCTTCACAGGTGTGTGCAGGTTTCCTCACGATATTTTCCTTCACCGTAAAAGCGTCAAATAAACGTACATATGAATTCAAAATTTGAAAACACATTGGTATGTGGCGGGGTTCGAACCACTACCTCCCGATTGGAAGGCGACAGCCTTACGCACTACGCCATCGACGCTTTACTATAGGACAGTGTTCATAGATTATTGGATTTTTGTTACAAATTTTGAAGTAATAATGGTGAGAAGTCGTAAGAGAAAGACAGATAAGAGCTTGCATAGTAAAACGATGTGCGAAAAGTTATTGAACTTTTAGCATGTGGTATGAGTTTGCGAACTGCTGCTGACCTAAAAATGTCAAATCCGGTAAAATTGCATCGAAATGTAAAAAAAAACAAAAGCAGCAGGAAATAGAGACGCAGGAGTGAATATAGAATTTCCCATTTTTTCTCTTTATTAGCCTTGTTCCAATGTACCCCAGACACCGTTTCATTGTACCCCAGACCTGGGGCTCATTGAAACAGAGGAGGCGTTGAGCAAAAACGCATTTTTTATAGGTTAAGGTTATTTTTTTAACTTATTTTGTTCTTAATAAGAATAGATTGGAACCGTTGTTGATCGCTCTAAGCAAATGTTATCGAAATATACAGCACAGTTTAAAAATATAAAAATGCTTTTTTCGTTTCATTGTACCTAGTTCGGTTTCACTTCTCAGAATTACCAACAAGGCAATTGGCAATGTCGTCACGATTCATGATCTAAAGAAAGATTACATAACAAATAACCGACGCGAAGTTGACGGTTGCAAACACTTTTTCGGTTGCAACACAGAACATGTATACGAACTTTTACTCAATCATAATTACGGTGTAACTATAATGTAGAATGTAGTTAAAAAGATATGTAGAGCAAAGGGATATTCCGGTAAATATTAAGCATTCTGAGAATTCTTCTTCTTGGCAGTTGTGAATCTTATTTGAAGAGTCGTCTGCAACTTTGGACCGAGAATAATTTGTCCGATTCTCAGAATTTACTTAAATACTGGCGCAATTTAAAACATTTAAAAGTATTGTAATGTAAAAAATAGTTTAAATAACCCGTCTGTCTGTAGAAAATTTACTAAGTTTATTACATTACAAATCTTTTTTTTAACTTGTCATTCCGAAAATAAAATTTTGCATTTTACTAGATGTATGGCTTATATTATTTAAATGACAATTGGGATGATGACTGAATTCTAATTTTCACGTTCCGTCATAAAATATTAAAATACCGTAGAAAACGATGCAATCATGTGAAATTAGAATTAATCGGCTTAGAAATACGTGAGATACCTACAAACATTTTAAACTGTTAATTTGGAAGCGATTAGACAGAGATCCGACAACAACCGTCAAGTCAAGTACGGTCATATAAACTGTATAAACTCCATGTAAATTGCCATTTTGCTAGAAAGAGGTGGAGAATTTTTTTTAATACCTTATATCTTGGTTGTTTTTATAGTTATCCGAAAACCGATTTTTTCATTCTATTTATTATATGAATGAGCTTCAATTAAAGCAATAATTTTTTTTCATTCATCTAGCCTATTGTTTTCTAACCAACTCCGTAACCGTTTTTATCGCAAATAAATGAATCTGAAAAAGGCTACATACTGTTTATACCTACATATTGTTTGTGCCCATTGAGTTCGCTAGATGCGATGGATCCACTTGTCTCTGCCGTTGTCTCTACCTATCTTATATTATGCTTATAAATGAATGTTTCACATTAGACGCGACTCGCTCAAATCATGAGTCATGTGGATTACATACAGTTTTTGTTATTCTTAGATCATTTTCGTAATGCTAATTATGTCCAAAGATTCAAAGAGTGTTGAAATGAAATACGCTAAAATTTAACAGTGTTAGCTTTAAAGGCACTTGGAGTGACGTTTATTTCTTCTGCATTTCATGAGAGTACTTATATATTTGGTTATAATATCAGAAACAAGCATCAATATTTTCTATAAGTGAATTTGAAACATCGCTAAGCCACGTTACATACGTTACGTAGTCATGTCTTAAAGCTTAAACGCTCGTTCGCATGAGCGCTTTTCTAACGTGCGTACAAAAGTGTTCAAATAGAACAAATGCATTCCCATGTATGTATATTGTTACGCCGATGGTATAAGAAACTTTCGGCGTTGTTTTCTTGGCCCTAGAAGCGTTTTCAGCAGCCTACAAATACATTTTAGCGTGTTTCAGGAGGTGCTCTATCACATACTAGAATATCGAAATGTTACCCAAATTGCCGTTGTTTTCAGGCGCCTGAAACATGTATTCAGTCCGTTTCAGGCTACCCTCTATCGAATCACGCCATAACCTAAAAACCCGTTTTCAGGCCCCTTTGAAGCACACTTCGATATATGACTAAATTTTCAATAGTAGTGAGTGAGATAACACGATAAGCGAGGGAAAACAATAGTCAGCACCTTCCAGATACAAAAGATAGATCGAAATGCATCTTTTCCCACCGGAGGGAGACTCTGTACCAGGGTCGTGTGCATGGGTACCTCCGTCTTACATTTTTATGCCGCAAAGCAGCAGTGCTTGCATTGCTGTGTCCCGGTTTGAAGGGTAAGATATGGCATTGAAATTACTGGGTACCGTGACTTTACATCTTTAAGAGAGCAAACCGAGCGGGTCAAGCGATACAAAGTGACGTGAAGCGTTCACACGGCAGCGCTTTTATAACGCGACGCTTTTATACCGAGCAGCATTGTATTTTCAACGCTGTGTGTTAAGCGTAGAGTATCGCATCGCATAGCGAACGTTATAAAAGCACTAACGCCAGGACTTATGGCAACGCTTTTTTAACTCTCGTGCGAATGCGTGGTTAATCTGTAATATAAAAGACAACCGTTACTGACTGATCATCAACACATAGCTCAAACCACTGAACGGATGGCACGCAGGTAATTATTATGACGTAGGCACCCGCTAAGAAAGGATTTTCCAAAAAACACCCGCTAAGGGGATGCAACGGGGATCCAAAATCAGTATAAAAAAAACAAGATTACATAGCCTTTTTCATTCGAAACTTCAGAGAAGTACTTGTATAAATAAATAAAGACATAGTAAATAAGTATGTGTTTCAGGCTTTTTTAAATTGTGACGTAAATTTTGAAATGCCGTGAGCTTCACTTGCGTGGAACGGATCGCATAATATATGAGATGACGGTAGTGAAATAATCAACCTGATGGCTGATGTTGATATTTCATCAGCTTAAATAAACGTAGATAAATTGCGAGAAATCGAAAAAAAGGGAGAATTGTGAAGTGGCTCAAGATGTAGTGATGAAGATGTTTTGAAAAAGATTGAAATAAAAGAATTGCATAAGTATATGTTTTTTTGATCTTCTTCAAAACGTCTTTTTATTCAATATCTTTCTATTTCAATACGTCTCGCTCCAAGCGGTACTAAAAGAATTACTCCCGTACTAATAATAACCCACTTTCCACTATCAGCTCACCTAAATCACTTGAAATAACACAACTAATACGTTCCCATTATAGTATTGAAAACACTAATTAGCCACAAGAAACCTTTCAACATCAGATCAATAACATGGGATGATTATTACCAGGCACAAATAACAGAATAGTTTAAGAAAATACAATAATCTTAATCATAATAATTAAGAGGTTGAGGTTTTGTTTAACTGATAGCCATCTAATGCACAGTATACATGTGCACAAATAACACAAACCTGATATAGGTAAGCACATAAATAACTTGAAAGAATATTACTTACGATCTAACAATTAAGGAGTTACACTTTCCATCACCAACTCACCAAAGCAACTTAAAGAAATAAAACTTAGGCATATATAATATGATAAGCTTATTGTATTTAAAAACCAAACTCTTAAAGTCAAGGATACTTCCAGATTCAGCTAGAAATGATGGAGGAATCCTTAAGATAATGACGACCAAACGCATATACTACATAAACATATCCAGAAAAAACAGGACACATGTTAAACGAGCCTATGAAATTTAAGGGTATCCCTCGTTTTTCCTGGTATCCCATCACCGGATTATGACTTGGTGACAATGGGAGTAGGTATACTATTTCGGATACAAAAGAAATTTGTATCCGAAATAGTATACGAATAATCAGTTCACAATTGGCGGAGATATCGATCAACATACCTACCTAAAAAAAAGAGATACAGTCGCACACAGAACCACTTCCTATTATGAAATCGGTTAAAGTACTTGATAACCACTTTTTATGTTTTACCGTTGAATTACCTAATTTTAAATAGTTAACGTTCAAAAGGCATTTTGTGTAACACTTTTTTTACTAAGTATTCAAATAAAATTCGCATTAAAAATATAAATAATATGCTAATCGATAAACTTAATATTACGACTGAGATTTATCTGTTTTCGTTGACGTTGACGAGGGCGGTCAGTCCCCTATGACCGTAGTTGATCCCCAAGCTAAGAAATATAAAAGAGGGTCTGTAGCTGTTAGATAAAGCAAATCGCAGTTTATGTTTAAATTCAAAGTCTATTTAAAACCAGCAAAAATCTCTACTACGAAGTTAGTATCTTTAAATATATAAATCAAAAATAGTAATTAATTGAAAAAACCGACTTCAAAATCACTAAAAAGTGAAAAATAATATAAGAATAGGTACAGACAACATCACACTTCTATACCGAAGTCGATCGAGGCCAAGCAATGATCACCTTGAAAGTCTAAAAATTCGGCACCGACTTCAATATACGAGTAGTAGAAGTGTGATGTACTCTGTACCTATTCTTATATTATTTTTAACTTTTCAGTGTTTTTGATGTCAGTTATAATTTTTTGTAAAATTTTATTTTTTTATCTTTTTAGTGAATGGAATCTTAATTAATTCATGCCCAAGGTCAGGTCAGGTCAGGTCAAGTCCAAAAGTTAAGGATCATTCCACCATCAGCTCGATTCATGACTACCAGACGCTTTTTATAGGATCCCATCATCAGATCCTGACTATAGTGTCAATGCGACCACCGCAAGAGTATACCTACTCTATCGAATTCAAAAAGTTTTTGGAAAATGGTCCACAATTTCCGGAGTAATCGCGTAGCATACATAACAAAAAAACATACGCATCGAATTAAAAACCTCCCCTTTTTTGAAATCGGCCAAAACACTAACATCTTACTCCTAAAAGTCAAAGATCCTTCCATCATCAGCTCGGGTTATGGCTACCAGCATAGATTCAAATGGTACCAGAAAAAAACATGTAACATATTAGACATGCTTATAAAATTCAAGGGTTTCCCTCGATTTTCATGGGATCCCATCATCAGATTCTGACTTTGGTGAAAATAGTGGTCCTATTTTCACCAAAGAATACCCTCTCAAAAAAAAGGATTTTCCAAATCGGTTAATAAATGACTGAGTAGTGAGGTAACAAAGATAAGAAGAAAATATACAGTCAAATTGATCCTTCTATTTGTGGAGTCGGTCAAAAATAAGTCAAAAGTTGATTTCCATTTTATTTTTATATTCAAACTAGCTTTCCGCTCGCGGCTTCGCCCACGTTATTATTGTTTTCCCGTGGGAATTTTATATTTTCCCGTAGAAAAAATAATTTTGTAGCCGATTATACAATGTGTTAATTTTACACATGATCAAACGAAATGTGCGGATACTAGATAAAAATTATCGACAAAAAATAGAAAAAAAAATATGCAAGCTATTTCAAAAATTAAAAGCCCTTTATTATTATTTTTTTTTTTGTAAAATTCCCATCTTTCGATTTTAAATTATTTTCTCATTAAGTAAACAGTGTATTTTTTTCAAAGTAGTCTTATTTGAAAGCTACTAACTAGCAGAAAAAAATTAAAAACCTACGATTTCGAGCAGTAAATTTGTTAAAAAAAATAGAAAAAAATTTTTGTAAACAAAAAAGTTTTTTAATTTTACATTTGTTACTTCAAAACTAGCTCATTGACTTAACTTTCTTAGCATGTTTCATTAAACTATATTATTTACTCTACAAGTTCTCCAAAATAACATGGGTTCTATCTCTAATAAGGTAAATAATCTCAGCACGAAAATCAAACGTGATCTAATGATTTAATTGACATAAATTATGGAATAAAGCAAAAAAACAGTAGGAAAGCAAAATGATTTAATTTATTACATTTTCAAAATGACCACCATTCTCATTCATACAAACAGTTACACGTAATGCAACACTACGTACTGTTTTTTTGAATACAGTACGATTTTCTTTTATTTGACTAGTTGCAGCCATTATTTTTTGTAACAACTCTTCTCTTGTACTAATGGGAGTGCTGTATACTATCTGCTTCAAATGACCCTACAAATCAAAGTCTATGGGGGTCAAAGTGCAGGCAGCGTGCCGGCTACATTACTGGTCCGCCTCGTCCAATCCATCTATCTCCGTATCGTTCGTTTAAATAACCACTCATGATTGTGCTGAAGTAAGCTGGAGCGCCGTCATGTTGAAACCAAATCCTCCCCCTTGTTTGTAAATCCACATCACTCATCAGATCAGGTAGCTCTTCTTGTAAAAATGATAGGTAAGCTGGGCCTGTCAACCTTGGCGGAAGGATAAAGGGTCCAAATAAATACTCTCCTATCATTCCAGCCCAAACGTTATTCGAAAATTGAACTTGAAAGGATGCTGGCCGAACTGTTAACGGATTTTCTTCTTACGGCATCCACAAGTGTAGGTAGCGAAAATTTGTAACTCCAGTCCGGTTAAAGTTTGCCTCGTTGGTCCACAAAATACGATCACAGAAGTCGCGGACTATATAAACGTCTTTGCCGCAATAGCCACGAACAGAAAACACTTCTTCCGTTGTAATCTGGCTCGTGAAAATTCTGCACTCTTCGAAAATGGAAGGGGTACAAACATTCTTATTTCAAAATTTTCCACACTCGGACGTCATTAATCCCCAATTGGCATGATGACTGAATTCTAATTTTCACATCTCGACATAAAATATTAAAATAGCGTAGAAAAGGATGCAATCATGTGAAATTAGAATTAAAAATCGGCTTAGAAATACATAAGATACAAGCCTTAGAATAATAACGCATAGAAACCCAACCGACGCGCACGATTTGATGCAACTAAATGGGAGCTATAAATGGCTCACTACGCCGGCAGCTCCATACTGTTTTTATCGTAGTGTGCGTGTTTCGCGCGTAAGCGACTGCACACATCAATGTCATTTTTGCTCTTTACCGGACTATCCTTCTATGCGTTATTATTTTAAGCTGTTAATTTTGAAGCGATTAGACAGAGAGATCCGACATCAACCGTGACGTCATCGTTGAATACGGCCATATAAACTCCATGTAAAATGCCGTTTTGCTAGAAAGAGATGGAGAAAAATCTTTAATACCTTATATCTTGGTTGTTTTTATAGTTATTCAAAAACCGATTTTTTTCTTTCTGTTTATAATATGAATGAGCTTCTATTAAAGCAAAAAAAATTTTTTGTCATCTAGCCAATTGGAGAGCTATTCGTCGAGTACTAATGGTGGGGTCTTAGTACACCAAACGTAACACTTCGTCATCCACATCCACAGGTATAACGGGTGCACGTTCACGACGTGGGCGACGAAGTCCATTTTCACTGAATTCATGATGTACTGCTATGAAAAAAACCCTGTAGTCAACGGCAGGTCTCGTCGGGAATCGCTGATGATACTCGCGAGCGGCGACGCGAGCGTTGCCATCGCAAAACCCGTAAATAAAATGAATGTCAGATACCTCGCGAGCAGACAATGAGTCCAACGTAGAAGGCATGTCGACGAAAAAAAATTTATGAGCGTATTCAACGTGCAAGTTAGGTAACGTTACAAGTTGAACTGTTTGTTTTAAAAAGCTAAAGCTACCTCGTCCTCGTTCTGCGAACGTTCACGAGAACGAGACCCAAAATGTTGTTTAAAAGACAATTCACTCTCTCACTCGCTCGTTTCGGCTTTAATTCATCTATCTTTACCTGCTATTGTTCAAATATGGGTAGGTGCAGCGCTTAGCGTAAATCAGCGCAAATCAACAAACCGATGGCATTCTTTGATGATGATTATTTTAAAAACGAAAAGAGATTAAACGCATCTTATTTTGGAGAACTTGTAGAGTAAATCGTGTAGTTTAATAAAACATACTAAGAAAGTTACGTCAATGAGATAGTTTTGCAGTAACAAATGAAAAATTAAAAAGAGTATATTTTCACAATAAAAATATCTTAATTTTTTTTAACAAATTTACTGCTCGAAATCGTAGGTTGTAGATAGTTTTCATTTTTGTTGCTAGTTAATCTTTCTAGCTTTCAAATAAAACTACTTTGAAAAAAATATTCCGTCTACTTAAAGAGAAAATAATTTAAAATCGAAAGATGGGAATTTTACTAAAAAAAATTAAAGTGCCGTGATTTTTTAATATATATTTTTTTCTATTTTTGTTGATAATTTTTTATCTAGTATCCGCACATTTCGTTTGCTCAAGTGTAAAATTACCACATTGTATAGAAGACTGTTATTTATATTTAGGAGCTCGGATAATAAATTTCATAGAAATTGGAGCAGATTTTAAATATTTTCCATAGAAACTTTCAACCCCTATTTTGCAACCTAAGGGGGTGAATTCCTTGCAAACTTGCAACCCCTATTTCATCTATTTAGGGTTCAAAATTTTAAAAAAATCCCTTTATAGTATGCATCCGCATTTTAAATTAAAACAACTGTCCAAATTTCACGTTTCTACCATTAGCGGCGGTTACGGCTGTGCGTGCGTCTATATGTCAGTGGGAACTTCTCCTTTTATATTATATATATGAATATATAGATTTGAAAAAAGTACAGCAATTTGTACCCAAAAGCTTTTTACGCCCTTTACGAGCTTTTACGAAAAATGCGCCAGCAGCAACAGAAAAAAATCGTAGCTTGATAACCTTAAAATATATCTTTAACAAGTTTATCATATATTCAAAAATTACTATATTATAAAGTCGCAATGTGAAAAAAAGGAATAAAGGTGTTGCTAGCTTTTTACATTTTATCTATAGGATTAAAAGAAAAACAGTTTTTGATGAAAATCTATATAATTTACCAATTACTTAAATGAGCTTAAACGACGATAATTTTCTCAAATTATGAATAACTAGCTTTCCGCTCGCGACTTCGCCCGCGTTATTTTTGTTTTCCCGTAGGAAAACTACCCTATGTCCTTCCCCTGGTCTCGAACTATCCCTATACCAACTTTCATCAAAATTAGTTCAGTAGTTTCGAAGCCTATTCAATACAAACAAACTAACAAACAAACAATCAAATCTTTCCCCTTTATAATATTACTATAGATTTAGCTTTGAAACAAAAACAACTTTTGTACAAACTTACAATTACAAAGCTATATTGCACTATAAGACGTAACATAGCACACACATTCATGTTCTCCTTCTTAAACAAAGAAATTAAAGGTTTTACTCTTTATCTTGGGGGGTCTTATCTTATTGTTACACAGAAATCCCTTTCGGGCCACAAGAGAAAAATGTCAAAAGAAAGTATATAACTATAAAAATCGCAATAGCAATAACTTTTTCGAATTAGTTATGCTACTTTCGAATTTAACGGCTGTTAAACATTAGTTTATGTGCATAATCTTTGCAATTAATGCAATTTTACCGCCAAAAATAATAACTAAGTACTAAGCTTTAGATTCTTAACAATTTTTAGTCTCAAAATATTGAAAATGGGGAAAATACATTTATACATATGAGAATCGCAGATTTTCGAGGTCAACATTTGTATAAAATGTCACATCCTTTTCGAGGTGGACATTTGTATAAAATGTCACATCACTATAATTTCTAATTTCTTATTAGATAGGTAACTTTTTCATTACATTGTAAATAAGTATAACAGAGAAGCGTAATAGGTATTATTATTATGTTGATATTTCGAGTTCTGTTGATGTTCTTTAATTACTACGTATGCTCTCAGTTATAGCCGTGTGTAGATAATTATAGTCACTAACCCTACTTTCACCATGCCAATGTGAATAGTGTTTTTTTCTATAAATATACGTTGAAAATCTAAAGTTGCATCTTTGCATATAATGACCACGTGTAAATTAATCATGCGAAGTGTTTTTTTTTCAACCACATTTGATAATCTTAAGTAAAAGGGTTAATGTTTAAAGAAAAGTAGCGTCAAAGATATGAATAAAATGTAAGAGTTCTTAGTATTCAATACGATGATACAAAACTTGTAAGAAATAGCGTCAATCGGACGATTGTTCATTATTTTACGGCTGTAATCAAAATAAAATAAACAACACTCATTTGGCGAGTGACTTCACAATCTGTCGCAATTTAAGTACCTAGGTAGCGGGTCCCCGCGTTACATGCGATGAAAGTTACAGTACAGTGGAATGCATGTTGGTTATCTAAAAATCGAGAAATTTAAATTATTAAATTTTGTACTTACAACATTTTTGTATCTTGCGTGAAGGCACACGCAGGTGTGCAAACGTTAAATTACTAGAAGCCCATCGTGATCACAATGATCGCACGGAGAAAACAAAATTCACGTCTAATATCACTGGAGCATCGATGAGTAATGGAGTGGACGCGGAGTAGTGTATATAAAAATTTTGTCTGTGGCAAAATCGCGACGCCATAGAGCAAGCAAACAAAACGAAACAAGAATCGACGATTGTAATCGAGAATACATCCTGTTCATTCGCGATGAATCGATATGAAGACTATGAAAGACTTGGACGTATGTGTACCTAACCTAATTACAGTATTTAATTTGTGAATGAAGTAACTTATTTGTAACCTTTGTAACTTATTTCAATAGAGCAACCCCCGAGTTTCTGGCTCGTTCTTTTCGGTGAGGTAAGCATTCCGAGAGATTGGTTGACTCAAATTTTATTTAGTAATTACTGTATTATTATTATTTTTACTTTTTTCACTAAATTAATATTGTCGTTTTTTACCAAGTATATGCTTCATAGCTACATAAAAATCCGCAAAATACGTTGATGAAAACTTCATGGACTTCGCGTATTATTTTTTTACGTTCTAGTATTTTTAACCGACTTAAAAAAAGAAGGAAGTTTTTGTTCGAATGTATTAATTGTTTAACCACCTTCAAAAAAGGAGGAGGTTCTATGTTTGACTGTATCTTTTTTTTTCATCTATGTTCACCGATTACTCGGCCATTTGTGGGCCGATTTTCAAAATTCTTTTTGTAATCTAAAGAGTATACCCCCGAAGTTGTTCCATTGTCGCCAAGTCATAATCTGATGATGGGATCCTAGGAAAATCGAGGGAATCCCTTAAATTTCATAGGCACGTCCAACGTGTTTCATGTTTTTTTCTGAAGATGTTCAGGTATTTGCATCTGGTAGTCATTATATCATGTTACTGAGCTGATGATAGATGGTTCCTGGTAGGTTAGGAATTCGGGAATAATTCTTTAATACTGTTTAGAGCGAAAGTCGTTTTATTTTAAGTAATTCTGTTGTTTGCCTAGGCTCAAATTCAAATACGCATGTTATAAATTTAAGTACTTAACTTTATTATAAAAAATGAAACCGACTTTCAAAATACCAAAAATTTATAAATAATATAATAATACTACCTGTGTCCGCGAACTACCTACGTTCCACCATAATAGTTGTTCAAAAAATTAAAAGAAATTCTGGAAGGCCATCCCTTATCACCTAGGAGAATTAAAAATAGCCTACGACCTAAATGCAAAGCTTTTTTAACAGAAATAATCTTCTACACTGTAAACAATTTGGTTTTAGAAAGGGTCGCTCAACAACTGATGCTGGTGTTGAGTTAATACAAAATATATATGAGGCCTGGGAGGACTCACATGATACGCTGGGCGTTTTTTGTGACTTGTCCAAGGCGTTTGATTGCGTTCATCATGACACCCTGATCAGGAAATTACACTACTATGGATTTCGCGACACAGTTCTGGATCTACTCGTCTCCTATTTGACTGAGAAGATTCAGAAAGTAGACGTCAACGGGGAGAGGTCCCAGGGCGCCTCGGTTAAAATGGGAGTTCCGCAGGGTTCAATTCTTGGTCCTTTTCTATTTTTAATATATACACGGTTATTTTTTTATCACCCTGGTTATTTTAAGGGTGGCTTCAGGACACGGTAGAAGAATTATTTAACCATTAATAATAAAATTTACTCACCTGTTTAATTAGATATTTATCATCTAAAATATCCAAAAAATACTGTACTGGTATGGACACTGAGTGAAGTTGTAGGCAAAACGTTGAATGAACGCGAACTGGCAACAACGTCGCCGATTCAAAGTCATCACTGAGTTGATCACAATTTCACCTTCCTACTTTACGGGCTTAGGACCGGCAAAACAAAGTTTTTAAAGAAAACAAACAGTACTAGGTAGGTATTACGGTTATGGTAGGTTGTTTTGGCATAGTTAAAAAATTGTAATCAACTTTAAATACTTACCTACCTAGGAAACAATTTAAATCAACTTTAGTTCTAATAACAAAAGAGTTCTAAATTTAAAGGAAGTCCTCTAACTCATACATAGTCGTGCACGTTTAAAACTATACATGACCACAACAACATATCACTTTGGTTAGTGTTTAACGTCTCGAAATGCAGTTTTCGCTTCCAAGTCTTACGTTTGTGGGTTCACTTTCTTGCACCAAACACTTAATTTCACTTCACAAGTAAAAGTCTACGGTCTACCGGAGTAAGGTCTGTGTATTCGCGAGATGTGTTAACTTGAAACTAAAATTCCGAATGCGCCCGATTGCCGCGCGTCAGGCGCGGGCGCGACATCGCGATACGTTCACACGCGCTGGGGTCAAAGGCAAACTAAAGCCGGCCGGCTCGTGCCGACAAGCGACAGCAAACAACAAAACGCCGCCGCCGGCGCCGACTGTCTCTGTCTTTCACTATTGTAATGTCTAGTGCAATAATAACTCTTATTTCAAACGAATTGTAGATTGATCTTGCTTGAATTAATAATGCGACGTTGCCGCATTTTCCTAAGCCCGTAGTAGTAAATGCTTTATTCATTCATAATCTTACCTTATCTTGTAGTAAACAAGAACAATGTCTATAATTTAATATTATTGGCGGATAAAATTTAAAAAATATAACCACATGTTTTTTTTATTGATATGAGTCGTCTAGCGTCTACCGAGCTGCCTCTAAAATTTTCCAGTATGATAAAAAAATAACCGTGTATAAATGACTTGCCTGCTTTTGTACAAGACAGGCATTAGATTGTATTATTTGCAGATGATACTTCACTTATGTTTAAAATTAAAAGGCGATTGCAAATTTATGACGATGTAAATAGTTCTATCTCAAGAATAGTTTACTGGTTTAATGCGAATAACTTGTGCCTCAATGAAGGGAAAACTAAATGTATAAAATTTGTTTTACCCAATGTTAAAGAGGTTCACACCACTGTTAACATAAAGCATAAAAATGTGGACCTTGTGGATACCGTAGTATTTCTTGGTATTACTTTAGATTCAAAGCTTCAGTGGGGCCCACATATTGATAAATTGTCGAAGAGACTTAGTTCTGCAGCCTACGCTGTATGGAAAATACGTCAGCTGACTGATGTTGATACAGCAAGACTTGTATACTTTGCCTATTTTCATAGTGTGATGTCGTATGGCATTTTGCTGTGGGGAAATGCTGCCGACATTCAGACTGTTTTTGTGCTGCAAAAAAGGGCTATTCGTGCTATTTATAACCTTAAAATAAGAGACTCTTTGAGAGAAAAATTTAAAGAAATTGATATTATGACCGTCGCGTCGCAATATATTTACGAGAATATAGTATATGTTCATAAAAATATACATTCGTTTTGTAAAAACAGTGATATTCATTCAGTAAATACTAGGCAAAAGAATATGTTAGCGTTACCAAATACTAGGCTTAAAAAATTAATAATTCTTTCAAAGGCCTTTGTGTACGTTTCTACAATAAAATCCCAAATAATATTAAAGCACTTAACTTGAATAAATTTAAAGTCACTATCAAGGGCGCACTTATGAAAAAAGCATATTATAAAGTGTCTGATTATATGACAGATAAAACTGCTTGGGATTGACAAAAAATGTGATAATTGACGTTCAAAGGGTGTTAACACTTTGTGATAATGGAATAAATTTCATTCGAGTAACTGTTCCACTCACACCGACAGGCATTTCTATATTATAAAAAAAAATGTTTGTGAAATATAATATTATAATGTTGGCATTTTAAAAGAGGAGACAAAAAAAATACAAGACCTTTCGAGTTTCTTGCCTGTTCTTCTCGAGAAGGCTCTCCCAATTTTCGAACAGGTGTAGAGTCAATTTTTTTTTCATTTGACTTGTATTTGCACACATCTTAATAATGGTTGGGGTGTGTGTACATACAAGGATTAAATAATTTAGTTAATTAGATTCTTGGTTGAAGATTTTTATGTTTTTTTTGACGTCAATAAGTGCCTGTAAAGGTCTATATTGAATAAAGATTTTTGAGTTTGAGTTTGAGTTTGAGTATTCTCAGACCTATCAAATACACAAAAAAATCATAAAAATCAGTCACGCCGTTTCGGAGGAGTTCGATAACAAATACTGTGACACGAGATTTTTATATACTCGTATAAGACAAGCTGTGCCCGGAAACTACGTTTCGCCAATAAAATTACAAATAACGCTACTAAAAAATGGGAGTTGGTGGTAAAATTTAAGGTTATGTTTTTATACGTAGACGTACACAGACGTGCTTCCCTTTATACGTCTGTGATTGATGCCAAATCAAAAAAAAATAAAAAAATGTAAAAAAAACTAGAGAGGGCCACCCTTATCACCAAGGGGTATAAAAATAGCCTACAACCTATTCTCAGGCCTACCAAATATACAAAAAAAAATCGTAAAAGTCGGTCAAGCTCTTTCAGAGGATTCGATAGCAAACACTGTGACACGAGATTTTTAATATTAGAAGCTGTGCCCGCGAACTACGTTTCACCTTAATTTATTTTTTCCCGACATCTTCAACAAATATCGATAATGTACACAGAAATAAATACAAAAACTTAACAAATTATATACTAAAACCTTCCTCGAAAATCATGCTATCGAGTGGTGAAAACCGCTTGAAAATCGGTGCAGTAATTTTTGCAAACAGACAGACAGACAGACGCGGCGGGGGGACTTTGTTTTATAATATGTAAGGATAATCATAAAAACATCTTAGTATAAATAAAAATGGATCGCAAAATGTGTTGCTAAGCGCAAAACTCGAGAACGGGTGGACCGATTCGGCTAATTGTTTTTTTTCCTTAAGGCACAAGGAAGGTTCTTATGGAGAGAAAAAACATAAAAATTGCGTGCAAAATAGTAAATAAGTACAACACTTTTCTTTTCCCATACAAATCGCAGAGTACTTAATAACTTTTGACACAACGAAATTCGTCCGTAAAGGAATACATGCAACATTACAGCTTTATACAGAATGAATGTAATGTAACCGCTTCTGAAAACAAGAGAACACAATTCTACTTGTGCAACTAAACAACTTTCCCCGAGAAACATTGTCTATAACGACAAAAATTTTCGCACTATCCATACAAAGTGATATTTAAGTAATGATATTGTTATGGAAAGTTCATTATTTTTCTTGCGTTTTTGGATATATTTTCCTTGGGGAACGTTGTTCGGTTTCACATTCCTTTTTTCGGAATTCGAATTGTGTTCCTTTTTTCGGAAACGGTTGCATGACACCCGTTACCTGTATTGAAGTCGGTGCCAGGCAATGATCACCTGCAGAGTCATAAAAAATATCTAAGAACAATTAATGTAGTCTCTTTAGTTAAAATTTGGCACCAACTTCAGTATAAAAATGTGAAGTTGCAAGTATTCTTTCTTATATTATTTATGACTTTTTGATGTTTATGAAGCCGGTTTTATTTTTGTAAAAAATAGTTTTGATGATTAAACTTAAATTTTTATCTTATATTGTTAACTTACTTCAAAAAAGGAGGAGGTTCTCAACTCGACGGGTAAGTATGTTTTTATTTGATGTGTTTCTTACGCGATTAATTTTCAAAACTCTTTTTGTATACGAAAGCGTATCTTTATACTCCTGGGGTAGTCCGATTGTCACCAAAATCAGGATCTGATGATGGGATCAGGAAATTGAGGCAAACCCTTAAATTTTATAGGCACGTGCAACGTGTTTCATGTTTTCCGAAGCTATTTGGGTATTTACATCTGGTAGACATAAGCCGAGCAGCCCCCCTAGACAAATGCCACACTCTAACTTTTCCGCAGTCGTTCCGCAGAAAAAAGTGTATGGAGATGACATTAGCTGCGGAAATCAAAAACACCAAAACTCATAAATAACTTTAGAATACATACAACATCACAATTTTATATTGAAGTTGGTGCCAAAGTAACTAAGTAGGTATATTAATTGTTCTATTCATTTTTTAAGACTTTCCAGGTGATCATTGCTTGACACCGACTACAATATAAAAGTGTGACGTTGTATGTATTCTAAAATTATTTATGACTTTTTGGTGTTTTTGAAGTCGGTTTTATTTTTTTTGTAAAAAAAATTATATTTCAATCTTTTTAGTTTATAATACATGCGTTTTAGAATTTGAGCCAAGGCAAACACCAGAACAACTTATAATAAAACGTCTTTCGCTCTAAACAGTACTGAAAGAATTATTTCCGAACTCCTAACCTACCAGAAACCTTCCATCATCAGCTCAGTGACATGATTGATGACTATCAGATGCAAATACCTGAACATCTTCAGCAAACTCTTTTTACAAAAAATAGAACCGACTTCAAAAACTCTGAAAACTTAAAAATAATATAAGAATAAGTACAGACAACATCAAACTTCTATATTGAAGTCGGCGCCAAACGATGATCTCCTAGAAAGTGTTAAAATTTGTCACCGACTTCAATATAGAAGTGTGATATTGTCTGTACCTATTCTTATATTATTTTTAAGTTTTCAGTGTTTTTGAAGTCGGTTCTATTTTTTGTAAAAAAAAATTATTTTAAACTTTTTAGTGAATGAAATCTTTTTAGTGAAAGAAACTCTAATTTAATACCAGCTCACCGGACGGTGAGCTGGTATTAAATTAGTGTTTTCCTCGATTTTCTATGAGATCCCATCATCAGATCCTGACTTTGGTGACCATGGGACCACCCTTGCAGTATACTCTATCAAATACAGTCGGGAGTATACTTTTTTGATTACAAAAATAACTTTGAAGATCGGTCCATCGGTCCAATGCACAGAGGGACACGCTCCATACAAGGGCGGTCATAAATAGTTAAAGTCCTGTTACTATCAATACATTGTATTATTTTAGTGACTTATAGTTGTAAAAGTGTTTTAGGAACATTAAAATGAAAGAAGTACATGTATTTACGGAATAAAAAACGTTTACTTCAGTAAAAAACAAATATAAACAATAACATACTTTTACCTAAATTTATCATGAACAAACACTTAAAAATTGGAATGTAAAACATATATTTTAAATAAAATAAGAGTCAAAACATTGATAACATTATTTAATTATAATAAAATAATAGAATTAAATAAATTAAAATTAATTAAATACAAAAAAAACAAAACAACTAACAAAATACAAATAAATTATTCTTATTCTAACAATATTAAACATGTAACAATTCTATTACACTTTGTGACAGAGTATTTTTCTTTTTAGGGGGAAGTTTCCGAAGACTTGTAATATAAGGATCTGAATGTAATAATAGTCGTTGTATTAAATCTTGATTGGTAACTTCACGTCACATTTTTCGAGTGTGACTTCGTCTATAAATTTTGATATACTTATTTGTCGCTTCAGCAGCTTCTTCGGAAAGTTCTCCTATAGATAACAATGCATAACTTATAATATCTGATCCATGTACGAGCACCTTGTGGACAGAAGCAGGAAGACTATACCACGGATATTCCTCGACCAGGCTGTATGCTGTTTGTAATGCATAGTCTTTAAACTTGCATTCATTAATTTTATGTCCAGAAGATAACGTTTGTAATATTACACAACAACGATCTATGAGATCCTTATTCAAACCTGTAATTTCAGCAGATACAGCTGATTCCAAAAAAAACTTCCTGGCCGTGTTTCCGTCGTTAGACGTCCCGCTTCCACCACTACGCGGCTTGTCAACTATTAAACCTAATCGTTCCCTAAACTGGGACTGTACATATTGTTTTTTATTTGATAACAATTGTTTATCACTATCTAGCCTAACTTGCCATTTTTTTATGTCTAATCTATATGAAAGATGAATAAAATATTCGAAGAAACGTATCCAAGAATGTAGTGGTGATAATCCAAATTGGTATCTACTCTCTATTACAGGTTTTTGTAAACATTCGTCTATTTTATTCATCTCTTTAGGGGTAGCATTACATATATAACATCTACTTGTAGATGTTTCACTTAAAGCACTACAAATTTTACCATCTACCATTGAAAGCTGCAACTTATGAGAAACGACCAATTCACGATTGTCGATCTGAATAAAAGTAGGTTGACGACACGGTTAGTGCAGAGGTCGAGAGATCGCCTACTGCGCAACGGGTCGCGGGTTCGATTCCCGCTCGGGACAGATATTTTGTATGGCCTACAGAAATTTGTTCCGGTCTGGGCGTATGTGCATGTGATATTCTATGTTTGTAACTGCACCCACGACACAGGAGAAAATCCTAGTGTGGGGCGACGTTTTTTAAAAGAAAAAAAAAAAAAACTTTCAATTTTATCCTTAAAATAAGCTTCCTCTTGCAAAGACACTGCTGTGCTTTCTTTCAAAAATTGAAATCGAATAGGACGGCAGTACCTAGTGGAAGAGGGTCGAGGATTTTTCCATAAAATTTTACAATTATCTTCAGCTAATTTTACAATAATTTGAAGGGGTACATAAGATGTTACAAACAAACTACTATCTTCTAAAGTTGAATCTGAAAAAAATTGTTTGTATTCACTATGTCCAGTGCTGCCATCGAATCCCCATTTCCCAAGTAAAGAGATATTAGACAAACAATCATCAGGAATCTGATCTAAGACCTCTTTTTGAGATTCAAGGATTCGAGAAGCAGTGTGATCAAAAAGACTTTGTAATTCAACTTCAGCTGAAGACTCGGAAACAGTTATATTAGAAGGGTAACATCTCTGTTTCGCTTTAGTAATTTGTTGGTAACATGGTGATACATTAGGAGAAATCTTACTGTTAACAAAGTTTTTAATTAATAAATACTGATGTTTTGTCAACTGAGCATCAGTCACAAGTGACAAGACATCATCAGTGCTAACTCTAGATATACACGAATCGAATGAACAGTCTGAAACATCAAGCAATGCACTCACAGTAGAATCATCAGACTTTGACAAATCAGCTACTCTCCGACGTTTAGTCCTTTTACTACATTGCGTAAAAGGTTTTCGAGGACGACCACGTGAATGACACGGCGACGTTTCAGACGGAGTACATTGCTTATTGTTTTTCACAAGTTGAATTTTTTCAATAACATTAAACCAATCGGAATTCTTATATAAAAGCTTGGTTTTATCCCTATTACATTTTTTCCAGAATCGAGCAATAGCTTTACATAAATTATTAACAATTTTCTCTAAATAATGAATATCAATGTTCTCAGCATCGTCGTTCAGAGTAGTCAACAAACTTTGTAGGACTTGACGACACTTTTCCGAGTCATTATCGGTATTGACAGTTAGCCATATTTCAAGAATATGCATTCTTGAAAACGAGCATATATATAAATTACCTAAAACAAAAAAAAACGGTTAAAATTCAGTCACAAAACCTACACAAAGCACTAAAACTAAATAAACTAATTTCGTAGCAAATGCTACGAGATAATCTGGCAACCGTAGCACCCTTGTCATCGCCAAAAGGGCAGATAAGGGCAGCCAAGTTTTAATTTTCCTAAGATAAGAAAGTCTAAAGATTATGGTGCAATATACCTCCATAGTCGGAGCGAGTGGGAACATATTTAAAAGTTTATTCAAACTTTGAATATTAAAATATAATACTCCAAGAAAAGTCGCCTCGTAGCAATGACATACTAAAGAAAATATATACTAAGATACAATTAAAATAAAAATATTAATTATTACATACCCTGTTCTTGGATATCCATTTCAGAAAAAACTCACACAGCACTCACAGGTCCCGCAATGACAACAAATGACGTCACGCTTTTTAATGACTCACTGATAACAGTATTTACGATTGGCGATGCGCTCTCTTTGAATGCACAATAGATAATGAAGGCGCACTCTAATTACTGACCTATTTATAGTTTCAGAAGGTACCGCAACTATCCAATGTAACGACAAGGAATAAAATGTAAAACAAGAAAGCAGGTTTTTAAGATTTATGACCTATGGATGTCCCACAGTGCAATGGCGGAGTAATCGGTGAACATACGGTGACATGCCTATGAAATTCAAGGGTTTCCCTCGATTTTCATGAGACCCCATCATCAGATCCTGACATGGTGACAATGGGACCACCTCGGGAGTATACTCTTTCGATTACAAAAAGAATTTTGAAAATCAGTCTACAAATGGCGGAGTAATCGTTGAATATACATAAAAAAATAGATACTTACAGTCGAACATAGACCCTCCTCCTTTTTCGAAGTCGGTTAAAAATAGCGTGAGGTTGTCGTAGGCTAATGTCATTTCCATACATTTTTTCTGCGGAATGACTGCGGAAAAGTTAGCGTTTGGCATTTGTCTAGGGGGGTTGATGTGATGATGGAATGATCCTTGACTTGACTTTTAGGAGTAAGAAGTAAGTTTTTTAAAAATACAATAAGCACGTACCTACCTACTTACTAACCCTAAGTTTTAATCTTTCAAGTAACTTCGGTAAGTTGTCTTCAAAGAAAAATTCTAAAATAATATAATACGCACATCACATTTTTATATAGAAATCGGTACCAAGGAATGTTTTCCTTATCTTAAAATTTGGCACAACTTATACCGGATGTCCCAAAAATAGTGTCAAGCAGAAGTCCGTAACAAACGGTACGTTAATCTACGGGCAAACGGGAGAGCCCACTGACAGCTCTCTTCAAGACAGAACCTTGCACCAAGACCTCCGCAAAACGAGGAACTTTTGTTCCAAAGGACAGCTTAACAATGCGCCTCCGCCGCGCCGCCAACATAGGAAGGGGAGGTTAGCATCCTTGACTAAAACGAGGTCACCAACCTTTGGTGGATCGGTCTTGTCTGTCCACTTAACGCGCTGTTGCAATATGTGAATATACTCTAATGACCAACGTGTCCAGAAATTTTGGGACAACTGTTGCAACAGCTGGTATCGTGATAAAAGATAAGATTTTATTTCCTGCAACGGATATTCCGGCAGCGCGTTAAGGGGCTGTCCAATCAAGAGATGGCCTGGGGTTAAAGCCTCCAGGTCATTTGGGTCTGAAGACATCGGACATAATGGTTGACTGGTAGAGAATGCCATTGGCATTAAGTCCGCCTTTTGTACATCCTCAATATGTTGAACGAAAAAGAATAAATAAATGGTTGAGGACGGCTTCAATCTTACAGAACACCGTGTCAAGTTCCTCAAACGTAAGGACGGTTTCTCCTATCAGGCGACACAAATGTGTCTTGGCAATCTTAACACAAGCTTCCAAAATCCCTCCCCAGTGCGGACAAGCTGGAGGACTAAACTTCCAGGTTATTCCACGCTGGGATGGGGTTTTTTTATTTTTTTTTATTGATATGAGCGGCTATGGTTTGTCACTGCGACCTAGAAGATCTATTGTGACCGCCACTATTACAGTTCTCCCGCAAGCCCTGCATCTTCTAAGAAGTGCAGTATTTTCTTGGGGGAGAGGTGCTTGACCTCATCTGGTAACAGTAAGTGTTTGCCCAGATGTAGGGCAGTTTACGCATTGATGCGTTTACGCAACAGTGGTCCACAGTTTGTGAGCAAGTGCATAGGCGTCTCTTCTGCTTCGTGGCAGGCCCTGCACTCTCTGCACTCACTCAACCCCATGATGAACATGTGCTTGTTAAGGCGACAGTGTCCAGTGAGGGCTCTGACCAAAGTGCGTATGTTGTTCCTGCTTAATCCTCGGATCTGTTTGCAGGTACTACGGTCATAGGCTTTTATGAGTGCCTTAGAGTGTTTAAGTCCTGGCATATGTAGCCATGCCTTGTAGGACTTGTTGTCGTAATGGGTTTCAAGCGTTAGACGGGCGAGGCTTTTGGGTATGCCACAGAATGGTTCAGGACCATATTGTGTTCCCTCGGCCCCAGCCCTAGCGAGCGAGCTCATCGGCACATTCGTTGCCAGTGATTCCCGCATGCCCTGGAACCCATCTAAGTATTACTCTGTTCCTGTGTCCCAGAGTGTTTAAGCGGTTCATACAGTCAGCCACTAGCTTTGAGGTCACGAGGTTACTGCTCAGTGCCAGTAAAGCTGCTTGACTGTCTGAGTTTATATATATTGTGCGGTTGGCTTGGTTGATTCCAAGGTTGGGATGGGGTGGTTCCAATGTCTAACTGATTATGACTTAAAAATTAAACTACATCATTAAGTTAATTGTTCGCACCCCTATAATTAGTTCCGCAATCAGAACGGATCAATTGCGGCAGTCCCCTGCGGGAAACAAATCTGCTGAGGGTGGCAATAAATGCCTCAATAGATAGCTCAGACACCACTTCTAAGATAGCTCAGACACAGCCTTGGTAAACAGACACACGAATACACATAAATAGGCTTTATAACACCTAGCATTTCTAAGCCGTGATGTTTTCACCATAAATGGGCCAGCAAAATCCGTACCAACACTGGCGAAGGGTCTACTCCCAGTGACGCGATCAGCAGGCAAATCTCCCATTTGGGCACGGCAAACATCGAAAAATTATGTTCCGAATAGTTTGTCTAGCCGACAAGATCCAAAATTCACGCTGCAATACAGCTAACAAAGATTACAGCCGGCGTAAGAATTTTTTAGATGGCGCACTGTCACCAACAAACGCACAAAATTACCATCTTTTGGCAGTAAGAGGAGATGACGAACTCCATAAGACAGATTCGCGTTTCGAAGCCTTCCTTCAGATTCGCGTTTCGATAGGATTTAAACACGATATGGGACCATTCAATTTAAGATGACCACCTCGTAAAGTTTTATCTCTGATTCGAAATTCTTAAACTGAACAATACGAACACAAACCAAAGGAGATGGCTGAAGTTCTTCTGGAGAGAGAACCGTCGACACACGCTTTTCGCATGGGTTCCTACAGTTTATGTACAAAACGCCGAATCCAAGCGGTCACATCTAACAGCTTATTTAGGAAGCTGTTAGACCGATTAATCAAAAATTCGGGGTCCTCTAGCGACTTCCTCTCTAATACCAGCCCCCCTAGACAAGATGTCTTTCGATAATCGCTAACGCAATCGCTAAATGGACAATGTATGAGATTTGACAATTGCGCTCGAAAGCTAAGCGAGGGCTTATGTCAAATCGCATACATTTTCCTGCTAGCAATTGCGTTAGCGATTATCGAAATGCGTCTTGTCTAGGGGGGCTGGGCTTGTAGGTACTTTAGGCACTACAGAAACCGGTGTGGACAAACTTTGAGAAGATGGTCAATCAGATTTGGTTGCATCAACCACTCAGGACCCCACGACAAGGGATGATTTAAAAGATAAGAAGCGTCACACCCACGAGAAGCACAATCGGCGGGATTGATGTCGCCAAATCAAATTTGCCGAGGAATTATGAATCTGTGACTCTCTGTTGGCGATAAAGACGTCTAATGTGTGAACAGGAGCCTTCAACCAGCAGAGTACAATTTGACTGTCAGTCTACGAGTAGATATGACTAAAGATTTCCCTAACGTTGAATTTAAATGTTTTAGAAGACGCACAAGAACGGCAGCTCCACAGAGTTCCAGTTTCGGAATCGTAAAACGAGTCCGAATTGGAGCAACGTTGCTTTTCGCGTTCACCAGATGTACAGCTACAGCTCCAGAATCACTAACGGTGCGGAGAAATACTACCGCAGCAAATCCACGTTCGGAGGCATCTGAGAAACCATGAAGGCTGACTTTACATTTCTTTTCGGGAAGAAACAATCTCGGCAGCGATTCACGATTAATATAAGGGATAACATCAGACGCTCCCAAACTCGAAGTAACTCTCCAGAAAGGGGCTCATCCCAAGTGACGCCAGCAATCCAGAAGCATTTGCCTTTTGCCAGAAACACCACGGGACTAATCCAACCATTTGGATCAAAGATCGCGCTACAGTGGACAAAACCGAACGCTTGGTCCAGACCTTCGGACTTTTCAACGTCAGACGATATGTAAAGATATCCTGAAGGGGCTGATACTGGACACCAAGAACAGTCACCATGTTTGGTCTGTCTACATTTTCAAATAGTCAAGAATCCTGTTGATGCTCTTGAGGTAGACCACTGCGGACTTCCGGCGAGTTGGATATCTATTTCCGCAACTCGTATCCTCCTGACTTCATGAGCGCGATCAATTCGTCCCTTAGAAGCAATACTTCTTCAATACTGAACCCCCCTGAACAGATATCATCCACATACGTATCGTTAGTAACAATGGCGGAGGCGCGAGGATAATTTAAGCGCTCCCTCTTCGCCAACTCCAACAACGAACGAACGAGCTTGACGCCAAACCGTACGTGTTCGTGTTGAGTTCGTATACTGCTACGGGGTCTTCGGGGTTCTTCCGCCAAAGAATCAATTGGTATCGTAGGTCTTACGGATGGATAACAGTTTGCCGAAACATCATCCGGATATCCGTCATAAATACAACAGGATGTCTCCGGAAAGTCAAAATGTCCGATATCTCCTTATGCAATTTAGGACCCTAATGCAGTCATTGGTTCAAAGAAACTCCGGAGGAGGTGGGAGCAGAGCCATCAAACACCACCCTGATCTTCCCAGTTTGTGGCTTTACCACCGCGTGGTGTGAAAGATTTCTCTAAAATTTGTTCAGCACTTTAGGTGTGACAGCATTGCAGTGCAGCGATCTCACCGCTGCGCTGGGAGGCGGAGACCTCTCGCTCCCGACCATGATCGTGGCGATGCTCCATGGCGAGGCGGAATGGGGGGCTATCGCCTCCTTCTGCGAGGATGTCATCTCGCAGAAGGAGGTTGCGGAGAGGGAGCGGGAGGCAGGCTAGGAGAGCCCCACACACGCTCGTCGTCTAGCCAACGGCAAGTATGGTGTGGTCACGCATTCCCTTTTTCCCTCGAAAAAAACAAGGGTGACAGCATTTGCCTAAAACCTGGATCGCCTTGACAATGGACAAGATGGACATCGAAGCTGGTTTAGTGGGTATGCCCCGTACACAGCAGTACTCCCATCTAACACATGTCTGCCGACTAACCACCTGCTGATACGGTGAGCAATAGCATTCCAACCTATAAAAAAATTTAAGGTAATACTGATATATAACACAAACACATTTTTTTATAAATCTTTTAATCCTTATATATTTTTTCTACATTTTGCAGTATACTTATAACTTAATTTTCAAGTAAATGTGACACTATAACATTCGAGGTTTGCTAAGTTCACAAGAGCAACTGTTTTACTATCACAAAAGTCTGGTAAACACACTAATCTTACTTGTTGACCATCCTCCCCTGTAACAATAAACAACACAGTCAGCATTAAACATGAAGAAATGTCGTAAAATATTCAGTCGCACTATATTCAGTCCAACCTTTATAAACATCTGTAGCAAATTCATCACAGTTTCCACTAAAGTATATACCAGGACAGTTATATATTATAAAAGGATCAGTCACATCGCAAGGCGTGCATGGAATGGTATCAGGACATGTAGGTGCTAAATGACGCCACTGCAACGTCTTTTTCATGATTTCCATATTGCTTCCAAGCCTGCTATAGCGTTGTATATCTCTTAAGGACTCCCCTGATGAACCTAAACATGTAAAACCTAAAACCAAAAATATAATATATATATAATTTGTAATATCATAAAATTATCCATATGCATTTCATCCATATCAACATACCTCCAATATCACACTCATATGGATTTGAGACTCTATTAAATAGCTTGTACTCTGTTGCTTTAGGAAATAAACCTGAAATATAAATAATACTATTTAAACACGAAGGTAAAATCACAATACAAAAGACAAAAATGATTTTTTTACAAGCTTTTATTTAACTTGCAATGTATGTATGTTCGGGTGGAATCTTGCAACTCAATTTTGAAGCAGATATCTTTAACCGATTGAGCTGAAATTTTGTATACACGTTCAGTTTGGATGACAATGCATGGTTGCCTGTGAGACGTCATTTTAAATCCAAGATGGCGGCATACCCAAGATGGCGGATCAATTATTTTTAATGCACCCCTACAATATGGGTATCAAATAAAAGGTCTTGCTAAGAGTAACTCGAAAAATAATGTGACGTCACTATTTATCCAATATGGCGGACTTCTAAAGCTTGAAAATCAATTTTGAAGTAGATATCTTTAACATTGAGCTGAAATTTTTTATACACACAGTTTGGATGAAAATGCACGGTTAACTGTGTGACGTCATTCTAAATCCAAGATGGCTGCATACCCAAGATGGCGGACCAATTATTTTTAATGCACTCCTACAATATGGGTATCAAATAAAAGGTCTTGCTAAGAGTAACTTGAAAAATTAAGTGATGTCACTATTAATCCAGTACGTCGTACTTCTAAAGCTAAAAATCAATTTTGAAGTAGATATCTTAAACCGATTGAGCTGAAATTCTGTATAGACGTTCCGGCAAACGACCTTGCATCAATGATGCGTTGAATGAGATGAACAGACTGAGAAACGTGTCCAGTGATAACTAAAAAGTAAAAAATAAATTAAATGTAAAAAAACCTTTTTGAAAACAAGCTTTTATTTAAATGCGCTAAAAAGAATTAATAAACTTTTACTTATAACGTCATTTCACATTTGACACAATTTATATGACATAAAAGCTTGTCGCGAGATTTACTTTTGTAGATAAACAAGTAAATTAAATAATATGATGTGAATAATTTTATACATTACAATTTTCATAGTAAATACGAGTAGGTACTTAAAAGTACTCTTTTAAGTACTTTTAAGTTACTACACACAAGTAAATCTCGCAACAAGCTTTTATGTCATATAAATTGTGTCAAATGTGAAATGACGTTATAAGTAAAAGTTTTAGTGTAAAAGTTTATTAATTCTTTTTAGCGCATTTAAATAAAAGCTTGTTTTTAAAAAGGTTTTTTTACATTTAATTTTTTATAATAAGAGCCATTCTTATGGTAGAAAGTTACTTTTACAAGTACTCCACTCAATAGTAGAAATCGCTATTTCTAAAACTGCTCTAGTGCTATTCAATTTTAGAAGTCTGCACTACAAACCAAATACAATAATAAATAGGTATCTGGAAACTGGAGTGTCAGATGTAACTACAACAGTGAGTTTATGGGTTAAGGGAATGATAGAATAGATAGAATGAACTTTTCCTTATACATTAGGCAAAGTGTAGTTTTAATCTCCCCCTCCCCCTCCTCATCGAAAAATTATACCTACGCCTATGACGATCTGGTAAGGGAAGGGGATAGGAAACCGCTAGATATAGATAGCTTGGTGTAGGCTTATGTCCAGCGCAATCGGGGAATTGCTAACGCCGATCCCAATTGTGTCCCTACGGAGGTAGAAGTATCTGGAGGGGTTTTAGCCAGGTATGGGGTTTTTACCCGAGTCCGGCATATCCTTGGGGAGGCCTCGTCAGTCGGCCCCTTGTCGAATGCGTAAGAAGGATTTCCCCCCCTTAAAAAAAAAGGCTTATGTCCAGCAATGAGTCTTTCAGCTGTTATAATAATTTAAATTCCAAAGGAAAGCAATAATTAATTATAATCTTCTATACAAATTAATAAAATTGAAGTGTCTGTTTGTAATGTGAAAATAACAAGTTTTTACTAAATGAGTATGAATCTATATCGGGTACCAATAACAAAAACACAATTAAAAATTTTTTTTGTCTGTCTGTCTGTCTGTTTGTTCCCGCTAATCTCCGGAACGGCTGACCGACCGGACCGATTTTGACGGGACTTTCACTAATAGATAGCTAATTATATAAGGTATAACATAGGCTGCTTTTTATCAAGATCGGTGCAGCCGTTACTATTCCGCGCGGACGAAGTCGCGGGCACAGCTAGGTAATTATAATAACCTATCCCCAAGTTATTAATCAGTATACACATATTTAAATCGTACATATCTTTACTTGCCAAAAAACACCACTAAAAATTAATAATATTTTTTACGATACAACTGCCTCTGTGGTCTAGTGGTTAAGACAACCTAGTTTATCTAGGTTGAGGTCTGGGGTTGATTTTCTTTAGAACCAGAAGCTTTTCTGCTTAATTTGGTTGGTGGTAAAACTTCTCAGTTGGCTAGCTACCGTCATAACAACCAGCCAACCAGAACCTCAGTTGATGCGTAATCCAGATAAATCTTGCTTTCATGTTCAGCATTATTGTCACTTACCATCAGTTGAAATGAGTGTCAAGAGCTTCCCTGTTGGGATGTCAAAAAAAATGAAAACATAATTGAAAGTAGCACACAAATACAAAAATTCTGAACAACAGAAACTTACAATAATGAAATGGCTTCTGTGGTAACATGATATCAGCAGGGTCTTTGCAACCAGGCATTATGTCTAATGGAGCAACTGAACTAAGTGTACTACAAAATGTATCAACAGTTTCAGCCGATGCAATTATATCTTCTTCGCTTAAGATGCTATTATTAGCATAATTTGTAAATACACCACCTTAAAACAAACATATTTGTCAATATTTATGTATTTATTTAGCCAAGCAGCCTTAACCTGCGATCACTCTCTGGGGTGCTGACATATTTGAACATAGAAATGACAACCAAAATCTTTGTTTATGAGCTTGTGCGTCTGTGTAGCTTAAAATGATCTATAAAAGCGTCAAAACGAAATGGGAGGAATAGTGTGGCTCGAGCCCTGGCTTCTTGAGGACGGTTCAAAGGTTCGTGGGGTGCTCATGACACCCCACGAGATCTAGAGTTTTTATGCTTCTTGTCACGAAAAATAATGAAATGAAAAATTTATTCAAAAAATTTTTTTATTTTTTATTTTTAGTAAGAATGTTTATTTTAGAAATAGAGATGTTATTTTTTACGTTCTTTCTAAGAAAGTGACCCCAATGTTTTGAATAAAAAGGCTGAATACTATAATATTTTGTAAAACAGTATTAAAAGCTGATTGTAAAAGACGGACTTTTTATTCGTAAACACTATAGTACACAAAATAAAAAATACTGATATAATTGCATTCACACATATTTATATGTCCATAAATTTAGTTTTAAAGATCTGGGGTGGCCACAGTACTCCGTGAGTGCTCATGGGACTAAAAACCGCGCGAGTGATCGAGGGTTAAGCAAGGAATGTATCATGTAAATAAATCAGACCTAAATAATTTACCTGCAACAATAACTCTAACAACTTTTGACATTTCATCTTGATATTCATTTGTTCCAGACACTCCGGCCAACCATTCCAACAGCAGTTGAATAGAAAAAAGATGATCTGCACTTTTTGATGCCATATTCAAACCACACAGCAGCACAATATATCTGTATTAATAATCAATATTAAATATAATGTTCAATTTTATCAATCAATATTAATGAATCAAATTAGCAAACTGTTTTCCAGCACCAAAAGAATTAAATTTGGATGGCATTCCATAATATTTTCCTTCTATTGAATATTTGTTTGCTCCCAGATTCTGCCTTATTTTCACTTACCTACCATCAGGTAAGATAAAGGCCAGCAGCTTCCCTGTGATGTGTAATGAAATATTTTATTTTTATTTATATATAAAACTGCTGTTAACACATACTTTGCTGCATATTTTGTGATATATTTATACATTTGTATTAAAGGCTGGGATAACATTGATAATATTTTTTATTAAAAGATATTATTTTTATCTTCTTTTTCTTATAAATATATGATGCATAGTTATTAAAAAAATGTCACTCTACTTGCTATCTACACACACCCTCAGTACTTTTAACCTCTGTATCTCTTACACCCTATCAGCATCATCTTAAATCTATCAACCCGCAATGACCATAGTGCATTATGGGAATTCAAACTCAAACTCAAAAATCTTTATTCAATATAGACCTTTACAGGCACTTATTGACGTCAAAAAAAACATAAAAATCTTCAACCAAGAATCTAATTAACTAAATTATTTAATCCTTGTATGTACACACACCTCAACCATTATTAAGATGTGCGCAAATACAAGTCAAATGAAAAAAAATATTTGACTCTACACCTGTTCGGAAATTGGGAGAGCCTTCTCGAGAAGAACAGGCAAGAAACTCGTAAGGTCTTGTATTTTTTTGTCTCCTCTTTTAAAAAATCTGTATTTTTTTTTGGCTCCTCTTTTAAGAATCATGGGGCTACCTCCACATACAAACACTATTTGCCTGTGATGTATAGTTTTTGCTACAGAGAGAAATAGAGGGACATATACATCCATTTTAATATAAATTGTTAGAAATCAGAAGAAATAATTGTGAAAAAATCAACATTTAAACATGGGTCAAATGATACACAATGACAAATATTCTAAACCAAACAGCATGTACTTAGTGTGTGACTAAATACAAATCTAGCAACAAATCACACTAAATATTTGACAACTGTACTGCACAATGGTCTCTGAACAAACTGGTCTTAACACTGATTTCTAGCACCTTATGTAGCAAAAGCTAGTGCCATGGTTAGCCTGCTTCATTCAGATACAGGGTGTCCCAAAAAATAGTGTCAAGCGTAAGTCCAGAGTTAGAGCACCTCTTGGAGTACCCGAATCACCCCCATGTATGTTCCGCGATTATTCGTAGTTTTCGAGTAATAATTTTTTTTCTGACTTTTTGAAAATTTTGATCTAAAGAACTTAAAAATTTTAAATAAAAAAAAAGTAGAACATATTTTAATGTTTTTCTTTTTGCCACTGAATCATCTTTAGTGCTTCTTTTATGTCTAAAATAATCAGCTTCGTAACTTTAGTGGAAATTTCGAAAACAGTAGTGTAAAGTCAAAATTTGAATGTTAATGACTAATTACTTAAAAATTCATCTTTAAATTAAAAATCTAAACAGGCGAATTCATGGTTTCTAAGTATGTGTAAAAACTTCTCTAGACTCTCTGCTTTCATAATCATTTAAAAAAAGAAGTACTTAATAGGGCTACTTTGGCTTAAATCGGCCATCAAAGACAGCGAGGTGAAAATTTCATAAAATTTACCAAATTCCTATCAGATGATAAAAAAAATGTCTGGGCTTTTTATAATTTCTAAGGTTCAGATTAATTACAATTTAGCAAAAATTAACTACATGAAACCCATATTTCAATATTTTTCTCGCGAATCACATCGGTTGTAGTGTTGGATGTAACGCAGTACTTACCTGCTAAAAAATTGCCCGAGTGAGAGGATATGAAAGAGACCGCATTATTGCTATCTCTCTCACTCTCATTGGCGAAATGGATAACTGTAACTGAGGAATGCTATTCTTTGTGACAAGGGGATGAGGCGGGGGGTGTAGTCCGAGCGCCTATTGTGTTCTGGCGCCAGTCGTTTGCCTGCTTTTGTTTGCGCCTTACGTACGATACGCTCATTTGTGATTATTTGACGAACTTTGCTTTCTTTACGGACCTTGAGTGCGATTACGATTTGGTTTTGTGTGAATACGGGATTTTGACAAATTTGCCATTCTTAACGGACTTTTCCAGCTCTTCATTTTGTGATGTCTTTTTCATCGCAAGAATATGCTCTTATGCATTACTTTTATGGATATGCAAGAGGAAATGCTTCTGAAGCAGCCAGGTTGTTCCGGCAGCAAGTACAAAATGGAGGTGAACCTCAGCCTGAAACTTGGCCTGATCATCGCATGATGGAAGGACGCCTACCGGGCAGAAGATCGGGCCGCCCATCTGAAATGAGTGACCCAGATACTGTCCAATCAGTGGTCGAAGAAGTGGTGAGAGATCCATCAGTTAGTGTAAGAACAATAGAACGTCGAATCGGAATTCCGAAATCACAAGCACATCGAATACTTCATCAAGAGCGTTTTCACCCATATCACATCCAGAAAGTTCAGCAGCTCAAGCCCGCAGACTACCCGAGAAGGGTGGCATTTTGTCAGGAAATGTTACGGAGACAAGCTGAAAACGAAAATTTCTTTGAAAATATTCTATGGACTGATGAATCACATTTTAAGCGATGTGGGGTATTTAATGCGCATAACTACCATTCGTGGAGTATTGAAAATCCACACCTCACAAGGGAATCTAATTTCCAAGAACAATTTAGTATCAATTTGTGGTCAGGCATCCTAAACGGACAACTGATTGGTCCGTTCGAACTACCGGACCGACTGAACAGCGAGGCCTACTTGCAATTTCTACGACGTGATCTCGGCGTCTTATTAGAAGATGTAGACCTATTAACGCGGAGAAATATGATTTTTCAAAACGACGGCGCTCCATGCCATTTTGCTAGAAATGTTAGACAACATTTGATGGATCGGTCGTGGAGGGCCCATTGCGTGGCCGCCACGGTCCCCCGACTTGAACCCCATAGATTTTTTCGTCTGGGGATACTACAAGGAATTAGTATACGCCAAGGACATTACAAACGTCACAGTGTTAAGAACAAAATTAAGACAAGCGGAAGAAACAATAAAAAACAACAGAATTGCATTTATAAATTTAAAAGAAAACTTTTTTAGACGATGTAGAATATGTATTGAGCACGAAGGTCGTCATTTTGAAAACTTTCTTTAAGCGATCGAATAATAAATACTTTGAAAATAATGTTTTGTTTCATTTATTAAGTTATAATAAACCTTCAAAGGTTATTAAAGATGGCAGCAGGAACAGTTATTTTTGACCATCAAATAATACATTTTTAGCTTTTCTACAATCATTTTTGGTTTATTAATAAATAATTGGAATTAAAAAAAAAATTATTCAGAAGTCGAGTTTTATGAAATTTTCACCTTGCTGTCTTTGATGGCCGATTTAAGCCAAAGTAGCCCTATTAAGTACTTTTTTTTTAAATTATTATGAAAGCAGAGAGTCTAGAGAAGTTTTTACACATACTTAGAAACCATGAATTCGCCTGTTTAGATTTTTAATTTAAAGATGAATTTTTAAGTAATTATTCACTAACATTCAAATTTTGACTTTACACTACTGTTTTCTAAATTTCCACTAAAGTTACGAAGCTGATTATTTTAGACATAAAAGAAGCACTAAAGATAATTCAGTGGCATAAAGAAAAACATTAAAATATGTTCAACTTTTTTTTATTAAAAATTTTTAAGTTCTTTAGATCGAAATTTTCAAAAAGTCAGAAAAAAAATTATTACTCTAAAACTACGAATAATCGCGGAACATACATGGGGGTGATTCGGGTACTCCAAGAGGTGCTCTAACTCTGGAGTTTCGCTTGACACTATTTTTTGGGACACCCTGTATATTTAAAACATTTAGATTAAACATTTTTCATACAAACTCTTTTTCACACCCACAGTTTTTGCAGAAAAGTAGCATTATATTAAGATGTTAAAAAAGCAAAGGCACAGCTTTGGCCCCTTACCTTGAGGAACACTCCATTCAGATGATTTGTTGTTTTTCTGTAATTCAGTAACACCATCAAAACTTAGTTTAAGTGATAACGTTTACATAATTTACTTACCTGTCATCATTCAATACAGGCAATGGTTTCTGTATGTTACAATCTGCCCAGCAAACATCTTGAATGGAGAATACTCCATCTTCATCTTCTGAACCTAAAATAGTAACACAACTTATATAATACAATCATAATGACACAATGATTTACAAAAGTAAGATTTTATTCATCTATACCTAATACTGCACAGACTACACCAGTAACAACATGGTGAACATTAATACAATCACCAGACAGCTTTATCCTTTGAAGTTCATCTTCCAAAACCATGGTGTCATCGTCATGTACAAAATGGCTCCTAGGAAACAAATGCATACTTATAATTTCATTTCCATTATGAAATAAGAGTATCTAGGTAAAAGGTAAAAAAAACCTAGGTAAAAGGCTAAAACTTTTGATGTATTTAAGAACAAAAATATTATTTGAAAAGAACAGTACCTAGTAGGTTGGGGAATGATTTCAAGTTGATCAGACAACTCCTTTAGAATACTAGGTTTCAATTGTTGTAATTTAAAGAGAGTTCCAATAATAATACATGTATTTTTATCTCGAAGATCACACAATTTCAACACTTTGTAACTATTAGACCATTTCTTTTTTATAGCAGGCATCAATATATTCCTATAAGCGGCAAGTCTTGCAGAATAAATGTGAGCGTATTGTTTAGAGAAATCACGAGAAACATTGTAAAATCTTTTAGAACTATCAACATAATCTAAAGAATATCGTTCTATCTCACGACACTCATAACAATCTTCAGATTTTCTGGAATTATCCGTATTTTTAAGAAGCATGTTGATATTAATAAAGAATACTGATAACCACTGATAACCACAATACTGACAGCCCTGCCACCTCCTGCCACTCACTGGTTTGATATTGACCAGCGAAATACTCGCACTGTAAACTTATTATAATTTTAAAAAATATTAAAAAGGTTATGTGTGTCACATCACAACTCAAAAATACATAAATAGAACAAATACATTAGAAACAAATATTTAGTTCACAAACTAATCAAAAAAACGAGGAAAAGCGGGAGAGAAAAATAAACAAAATGACATTGACAATTGACATTGACAAATTACATTTGACTTGACATTTTTAGGCCGCGTTCCGTTTCGCGATTATAGTGACCATCAGCACTGTGAGCGCGCCAACAGACAGCCCGTTTCGCGACAACAGCGTTCACGTTGGATGTGATGACGTCATTGATTGCATCACAAACAACGTTTGCAGTGCTCAGGCCGAATTCGTCAGCACCGAGAGTCTAATGCCATTGTCACGTTGACATTTTGTTTTGGTTCGCTAGTTCGATGGTTCAAAATTGTTTTGTATTTGAATTAAAGGCAAAAATAAGCCAAATATCCTAAAAATTGAATTAAATATGAGGAAAAAATGACGACATTAGAATTACCAGTTTTTGTTGAAGAAGAAAACAAAGTAGTTTACCACAAACTGTCTCCTGAAGATGCTAAAAGAGCAGAAAATGGTAAAAGGTGCAAGGCAAAGAAAAACTGCCAAAGCTTGGATATCACAGAATACAATTGTAATTACGAGTTAAATTCTTTTTG
The DNA here is from genome assembly GCA_963935595.1 of Schoenobius gigantellus. Classification (NCBI taxonomy): domain Eukaryota; kingdom Metazoa; phylum Arthropoda; class Insecta; order Lepidoptera; family Crambidae; genus Schoenobius; species Schoenobius gigantellus. The sequence goes on from OZ012555.1 coordinate 16,333,822, forward strand.
AGGTTATGTTTGTTTTGATATTATTGACATAAGCGCGTTCACGATCGGTCCGAAACGATAGCATGCCATTGGCGTCATTATCGCGTCTACTGATTCGGTCCGGGCGTGAGCAGTCTGAGTACTGTGAGTAGTGTAATCTCGAAACGGAACGGAGCCTAAAGGTAGAAACAAACTATTGTGTCGTGGTGTGTTGTGACGCGTCAGCAGGCGCAGCATGGGCTGCCAAGAAATTTGTGATAAGACTCAATGACACTTAACCCTTGAGGAATTCAAGTTATCACGTCAGTCACTGAGGCTGCGTTCCGAAAATCAATAAGAGTCACTATTAGCGCGCTCAAACGAGTCCCGAAATGTTGTGAACGCTTATGTTAGCCGGCATGAAGAACCACATGACGCCATCGTTAACGTCATACGCCATCGTGAACTTACGGCGCTAATGCTCAGCCCCCGTAGCACGTCCACCAAAACACGATATGATAAAGTGATTTATCGCGGTGAACTGTCAAAATACGACGAAACCCTATTGTATTTTGACAGTTCACCGCGATAAACCGCTTTATCATATCGTGTTTTGGTGGACGTGCTAGGCGGGCTGGAGTGAAATCACTCTAAGCGAACTGTCAGTCTGACGTTTGACAATTGTGTTTTCGGTTCAAAATGACTGTACCTGTTCTGGATGAGCAACGGGGAAACAATGTTGTCATTAAAATCTACAAAACAAAAATACTGAGAAGCAATCAAAAGCAAATTGACCTACTCAAACCAAATTTTTTACTCGACATTTGGTTTGACAAATTGATACGCGAAAACCCCGGAGCGGAATCGTAAGCATGCTGATAGCGCTGTTAGCATTTTTAGTGTTCTTTTTAATTTGAACCAGGCGATTATAATCGTTAGCACTGTGAGTGCTGTTATCGGACCGCAGCCTCAATACGCGCCGCCGTGCTACACTTTAAGACATAGAGATTATGTCACTGAAATTGTGAGATAGCGCGTGACTCGAGTCCCGCCTTGGCAGCCCGTGCTACGCCTGCTGAAGCGTATCGGTTTCATACATTTAATATGGTTAGAAACACATTATTACAGTGTGGTGTGTTGTGGAGGCATCTGTCGTGGCGCGGACCGCTGGACTGCGATCACGCCAGAACGGTGGTGGGGGTTCTAGCGCGCCACAACACAACACAGTAGTGTGTTTCTAACATTGTTGATATCTGCTCTGGTGGACGCTCGTTCGAATCAAAATGTCTTCGGATTTAATAGAACTTGTGCGAAAAACGAAGCGTGTTGTAATTGCAAAGAATATAAAGACTAGGTAATCTACTATCAGAGCTGCTGCTTGGGAACATTTTACAGGAATATTAAATGAACCTGCAGGCGTATTTACTAACTACAGTTGGTAAAAACAACTGTCATTTTTGAAAGACACTTTATACCCATCTTCTTATACCTAATATATAAAATTCTCGTGTCACAGTGTTTATTACCAAACTCCTCCGAAACGGCTTGACCGATCTTAATGAATTTTTTTGTGTAGGTAGGTATATTCAGTAGGTCTGAGAATAGGTCGTATACTATTTTTCATACCCCTGTGTGATTATTACGGCGAAACGTAGTTTGCCGACACAGCTTGTATTATATAAATAAATCACTCTCAGAATCGAAAGAAAACATTGTGAACCTTAATGATCTAAGTTGTGAACATGCAAGCGCTGCAAAGCTTCGATTGACACTGTTGAGAAAAAACGTCATAACGCGTTCTGACGAGACACACTAGTGTGCACACCCACCGTCACAACAAAAGGCGTCGCGCCACAACACAACCTATTAGTTTGTTTCTACCTTTACTTTTCAATTTTCAGGAAATTATAAGAATCTAAGCCCATGCAGCCGACTTCCTGGATTCGACTATTACTATAATAGTCGAAATCAGAAATTTATAGGAATAAAAATAATGCTTTAAATCTCACTTTCTTATCTTTTTACTATTCTATCACAGAATTGCACGTATAATATTTCCTCGAGTGCGCGTGGTCAGCAGGCCTATTCGCTAACTACGGTTGGTAACTAGAACTGTCATTTTTGAAAGGAACTTTATATCCATTACTGGTTTAATGATCTTATGTGTTATGGAGGCGTTCATGACAGCAGTATTGGATGTTAAGTTCCTTTCAAAAATGACAGCTCCAGTGAGCAACCGAAGTTAGCGAATAGGCCGGCTGATCGCTTTTACATAACTGTTCAATAAAATTTCAGATCATCGCCATCAGTCATATTTAATTACCGCAAAAACACATTATTGTCGTTTCTTACCCACGGTTAACGTTATGACTCATATCTTGTTATAGGTACATATTTGTTATGAAAAACGAGTACTGCAGATTATGCTGTATGGAGCTAAGTCTGTTTGCCTTCCTGTAAATAAAAGAAACTTACTTAAGAGAGGCGGGAAATTTGAAAGAAAAGTCTTAGTGAATTGAAAGTGCGAGCGTATGTAGTGTAGTGTTTCTGTTCTCTCTAAATATAAAATTTAGCGTAATCAAATTGTACAATATTTATGCATAGAATACCCAATACAAAATGTCGGGTATACAGAAAATTCGCCTAAATAATTTGAATGTAAATTTAAGAAATGCACTGATAATTGGTATTATAATTGCCAAAAATAGTCCTCGTACGATAGGATCTAAAAAGAAAAATGGAGATCTAAGGGGTGTAACATCTTTTACGCTAAGAGACTCAGAAATTGATACAATTAATGTAGACGTCTGGGGATCACAATATTTTGTTATTACATTTTACGAAAGATTTCTTGTGGGTGATGTAGGTAAGTAAAAGTAACATAATGCGGTAAGTTCCATCGATAAATATCGATCGACAAAAGCATCAGTCCTTTTCACTCTTTAGGAATATAAGTATCTGTCTATCGAGTATGTCGATCTTAGCTGTCAAATTTTGTTTATCGAGAGTTCCATGCTCGCAGGGGGTTCGTTAAAACTAGAAGACTAAATAGGTACTTTATAAGATTTTAAGCTTGGTTTAGTCATAGTGGGTGAGACAAAGGCTAGCAGAGTCCCACACTGCGATCACGACGCCGCCATCGTCAGTGTGATCGCTACTTAATCCCCCCACTTTAAAAAATAGTTCTTAATATTTATTTTGCTTATTTATTTACCTCTTTATTGTTCAAGTAATACTTAACATCGAGCATGTATTAACGATAACAATTATTTTTACAGTGGAAATATCTGCTCCGAAAATATGTGTAAAAAGTGTTGACAATGAAATGTACCGACCTCAAGTAAGTAACTGAAATATAATACTTACTGATACAAAGTTATTATTTAGTCACTTCACTTATACACGTCCCAGTGCTGGGGAAAAAAGTTAGTCTAGTACATCACGCTGGCCAAACCGGATAGCGTAGGGTTCTGTTTCTAGTTTTTTTTTATATACACACAACAGGGAGGCTCTTTACCTTCATCTCACCTTATAGTAAGTGACGATAAATCCGAAGATGGTGGCGAACTTTCCTGGACTCCTCGACAATTAAGAAATTTGTTTTCTTATGTCCTACAATGTCCTAGATATTGTTATTACGGCGACAAACTTAGGTAAGACGGTGGTAGCTATAGCCAGGCGAGCTCAGAAGCCCTACTACCACCGATCAAACCAAGCAGAAAAGCTTTTGACCCTGCGGGGAATCGAACCGAAGACCTCCAGATCCATACAGGATAGTCTCAATCACTAGACTACGGAGGTGATTAAAATAGAACTTTTGCATCACTTCGCCAAGGTATATTTGCGATAAATTCCCTTAGTCGTAGTCAGCTTTTAATAGGACATCCACTCGAACAGGAGCGGCGAAATAGCGGCCAAAATATAAAAATTAATGACGACAACTTTTATTATAAAATAAACCTTAATAAACCTCAATGTTAATTTTAAATAACTTATAAGGAGACTCAAGTAATTTTTTTTAAAGGTTTCATCACCATTTTACTTGTCTCTCAACGAGGGTACGTCGGATGTAGCCATACACAGTGGAGATACATTCAGCATGTATTTGCCTCTTCTACACATTCCATCCAAACCTTCGGCAGGATATTATGGCCTCGCTGAAGTCCTCAAGCTCTCTGGTAACTACAAAAAAATTTTAAGTCGTTGATTTTAGTAGCAGAAATTTAAATAAAATATTGACTTTATACCACAGAATAAATAATAGTAAGTAGGATACTAAATTAGTGGTTGAGTATATATACCTTATCCACACACCTAATTTAACACCCTGAATTAAGTATAATGTTGCAGCTAGGCCTCTTTGGTAAGATTAGGTGCGTAAGCTAAAAATCCATCAGGTAGGTAAGCCAAACGAGGCCTCAGGACCCACCAAAGTTCTCGCCTTCTTATAAATAATTAAGGTGAAGCTGTAACAGCCATGCAGCTAGCAGCATAGGTCCCTCAAAAAAAATTAGGATCATTTCAGTCCGAGCAATCGATCTGTAAACATCAACATGTCTGAGTCATCGCTGCCTTACACGAAATTGAAACATGGTGCCGTCATAAAGTTCCTGGTAAAAAAGGAAAAAACGGCAAAGGAGATTTTTAAAGGAATGTCTGCAGTTTCCAGAATCTGGACCATCGTCTGCCACAGTCAAACATTGGGCAAGACTATTCCAGCAAGGTCGAGAGTCCTTGGAAGATGACCCTCGCCCGGGACGACCAAACACCGCCGTCACAGACGAAATAATCGCATCGCCAAAGTACAGAAAATTATACTGGAGGACCGTCGAATAAAAATGTGGCAGACAGCAGAAGAGTTGGGCATCAGTAAGCAACGAATTGGAGATATCTTACACAATCATTTGCACATAAATAAAATTAGTGCACGTTGGGTTGCAAAAATGCTTCACGCCGCTCGATAAACAGCATCGAGTTGAATGAAACTTCTATGGATCCACTTGTGCACGGACAATTTGGACGAAATTTGTAACCATATTGTCACCGTGGATGAAATGTGGATTCGACAATATGATCCAGAATCAATGAAGTGGATTGAAAAGGGAGAGAAGCCGCCAAAGAAGTTTAATGTCAAAAAGTTGACTTCGAAACTCATGGCGACTATTTTTTAGGATTCGGAAGGAAATTTACATATTGACTATCTTCCAAAAAAAACTACAATGAACGCCGCGTATTATGCAGCACTTATTAAAAAAGAACGCAATCTTATTGTGGAAGAAAGAAGAGGGAAAATCAGCAAAGGAATTTTGTTTTTGCAAAACAATGCGCCAGTCCCTACGGCGCAAATTGCGAGGCAAGCCCTTCGAGAAACTGGCTTTGATGAAGTGAATCACCCACCCTACCGTCCAGACCTAACTCCCAGCGACTTCTTCCTATTAAAAAATTTGAAAAAAGACCTTCGGGGACGAAGATTTGGGGGGGTGAAGAAATTAAAGCTGCCGTGAACGAGCATTTTGACTCCAAAGATTCATCCTATTTAATTATTGTGGGATACAATTAAAAGATGTGAGAAATGCGTTGAGGTAGAGGGAGATTATATAGAAAAAAAAAGAATAAATTTAGATTTTTATCTGGCCTTTTAATAGGCTCATCAACCTTAGGCTCGGAACTTTTCAGCCGTCCCTCATAGATATCGCCAATCCCTCCATCTGCATGGAAATCGAGCGTGTCGCTTTCTTTCGCGAGTGCTGCAACTCGAGAGTACGAAAAATTTGGGTCATTAATGGATGATGACATAGTTTTTATGTTCGTCAGTCATCCACAGGTACATTACTAATTAAATATCGGACACGTATAAGCAATATCTCTATTGATTTCCAAAAGCCTGCTAAGGTCCTCGCGTTGAGATTGCCAAGCCGGACTCTCCGCGAGTGTGTGCTCAACGGAGTCATCGGGAGCACTGCAATGACCGCATTGCGGTGTTTCCTCGCGACGTGCGATATGATGCAGATAATGACCGAAGCATCCGAGTCCGGTCAACACCAGCCTACCTTGATCGCTTATTAGCAAGATTAAAACAATAATGAAGCAGATATACCGCTCTTGCTGCGTGTAGCGCAATCTCGCTCTTGTTTTGAGCGATCATGGTTAGAGGGCTGCACCATCTGGAAGGTGAGGGTACCCTTCCGATGCCCAACTTCACCAACACTGGATAAACGCTCTGGATCGTCCAGTGACCGGCTGTTGGGTAATGGTAACAGGCACAGGCCACACATTCTTAGTTAACTGCCACTTCAAAAGATTTTTACTGAAAATCAATTATGCAAGATGCAAAAACAGATCTGAATTTTAGTAGCGCATGCGCAACAACTACTAAAAGTACTATAAATAGTAGGTATTGCATTTACAAGCTTAAAAGCTTTTATTTAACTTGCACTGATGGTATACATAGTTATATCGAGTTCAAATCAAAGCTTTCAACTGAATGTTAAAGCAGATATACTGCGACAAGCTTTTATATCATATAATAAATAATGTGTAATGTACCTAATATAGATAGTAGGTACCATTTAAATAAATGCTTGTTTTTGATTTTTTAACTATAAGTATTTGTTTAAATCGCAATTTGTTCAACAAAGTTCCATTAATTTCAGAGGGAAACAATGTTTATGTCGATTTACTGGTAGTAGTAAAATCAGTGAAGCCTGTGAAATCTATAACAACAAAGAAAGGTAGGAAATTAATTAAATAAATACGTATCCCACTTTTATACAATTATCTTACTTTTATGTAGGGTCGGCGCACTAAAGTAAGATGATATCTGTTGGAAATGAAAAGAATAAATTATTAGGTACTTTGCATGCATTTCTATAAGTTAAGTACTATAAGTTTTATTTCCTATAAGTTTTATGTACGTATGGAAACCTACTACTCTGAAACATCTGTCATCTCGCTCGGTACTATACTACAGCTTATCCAATAATTCCCAATTGTGCTAACAAGCTAAGGGACGAGCGAAAATAAAAAATCTTTCTACACCTACCTACAGCATCATCTTTTTCTTTGATTTGTTCAGCTCTGATGGAAAAAGGCATACGGAGCGAGGGTTATCATTCTAAAGTTCGATATTCATGAGTTCATGTGACGTCGCTTTAAATGAAATGCTACACAAAATTATTTTATTTATATCTGTGCATAAGTTCTTCGTATTTATAATCAATTATTCATTTTTATCTTTTGTTTATCTCATTTGAAAATTTTAATATCAATATATTTTTCATCATTCGGACAGGATTGGATATGTCAGTGCGCACAGTAGAAATCATGGACAACACTACACCAGCGTCACTGAACTTGGATTTGTTTGACATTGATACAATACAGAGGTAGGTCATATTGATTTGTATTTAAATGGTTATTCGATTGACCGCTTATTTTTATTCAACTGGAACGACAAAAAGATAAACCCAAAGGCAGAAGATTGCTGACTAGTAATTGTTGGTAACCAAGTGTTTAGCGAAGTAAGGGTAGAGACGGCATGGGAAGCATGTCCACGAGCTCACCTTTTAGGTTGAAACAACGTTTAGATTTTTTAATATACGACAGAAAAGCTCTTGGCCTTTATCTCATAATGATAAGGCCGATGCAACATTGCTTTTGCAACTTAAAAACTGAAATCTTATTTTATGTTAATTTTTTCGTGGCCTTAACTTTTTCATTGCCTTAAATATTTTACTAATAACATTTTGGACGACTCAAAAGAGCTTTCTATCAAGTCACATTTAAATAAAGAATATTTTGATATTGAATTAATAATTTCCCATCTCAAAAGCACCTTTTAGGCGTTCAGGGTGAAGATGACAAGCCATGGTAACGGTTTGCTTATTGCTGCGTTCTTCAAGCATCATAACTGGACCTCTTGAAGAAAATACCCAATTGTATAAGACTAGCTACAGCCAAAGATCTTTCAAAATAAAAACATAATAGGTAGACGATGAAACGAAGTGATCAATAAAAAAATCAGTGAGGTTTTATGAAACCACGATGCATTTTTAATCTTAACTTAAATCTTTTTCTTCTGAAAACAAAATCTTATATATAAAAATGAAACGCTGTGTGTTTGTCTCGCAAAAACTCTGAAACGGCTCTGATGAAGAATCTGTCTTACTAAATTTTCTGTGTGTATTTGAATAGGTCCAAGGAAGGTTTAAACGTAAAGTTGGACCCGGTAGGTGGCGCTGCAATCGGGCAGGACAACGTCTGCCGGACCCACTAGTTATAAATAAAAACCTTATTAGAATAAAGACAAAAAAGTAATTTAGAAGATACAAATTAATAAAATAACAATAAAAAAACAAAATAAAGGTGCTCTACATCAGGATCGAACCACTGCTACGATGATTTAAAGTCAACGATCTTACGCATAGACCAATCCTGATTTCTATGAAGATCTTATTTTTTTGTGTAATGCGACATGTGATAGATGGACAAAAAAATTGAGGCGATGTAACAAAAGTTTCACTTTCATAAATTGATAATTCTAGAGCTGAAGAATGGCGACCTCTTGAAAGCGTGCTATTTATAGCCGATGCAAGAGTGTCGTGGCGCCTCCGTGGTATTTCGGCTCAGGTCAGCTCGCGCACTGTTGTCACCCATCAGCCGCACACCGCTGATGCGGAAGCCCTGCGCTTGCACATACGCAACCAGGCGAATACAAGTAAGAAATCAACTTATTAGTTAAGCCAGAGGTTCCCAACCTGGGATGCCACGGAGAGAGATCAGGGGTGCCGCGATATCTGTGCTAAAAAGCGAAATTCCAAAAAAAGGTACAACAACAATAATAAAAAGAAATAGAAAAATGTGACTATGGTGCCGTGAGTAAATTAAAATTATGTAAGTGTGCCACGATTTGGAAAAGTTTGGGAACCCCTGAGCTAAGCGGTTGCGTAAATAATAAGTAGTTTAGCCCGCGACTAGAAATGAAATGTTTCTAGTCTACCATAAGTAGGTACCCCAATATTCCTTTGGGATTTTTTTTGTACAATTACATTTTATTTAGGTATTTTCTATGGTATAGTAATTTCTATGGTAATTTCTAATTTCTATGGTACCTCAAATAAATGAATTGTTATTTTAATATAGTAGTAGTAGTCTAGTTTATTTCACTTCACATTAATGTACCTACTCAATTGACAAAGACTTTGGTAGGTACTTATTTCTTTTTACGACTAGTTTGAAAGTCTCATATTCAGTGTATGATTTGCATGGACGCTTTGTCTGTGAATAAACAATGTTAAAAAACGTTAAGTAATGTCCTCAAAAGGAGAGATTTGCATCATAAGCTGCTCAAAATGGTAAAGCGCGTTACCGGGGGGATTAAAAATCTGCTTCCTATGAAGTTTTATTGCAATTAATAAAAAAAAATCATTAACCTAGACATTTATTTCTGCGGCCCTTTAATCTATACAATGATTTGTATTGGCCCGCGATCGTGTCTGATCTGGACAGCCCTTGTCTAAACATAGACCGTTTATGGACCGCACATGGGTCCACGCATGGAATACTTCTTTCAGTTAAGTGCTAAAAATGTCAGAAACTAGATATAATCTTACATTTCAATTCTTTTGCCGAGTCGGAGAGGGTGACGTTAGATTGCGATATGCATCGACTTTTTTTATAAAAAAAAAACGTCCGTCCACACTAGTATTTGCTCCTGTGTCGTGGGTGCAGTTATCACATGCACATACGCCCAGACCGGAACAAATTTCTGTAGGCGATACAAAATATTTGTCCCGTACATGAATCGAACCCGCGACCCGTTACGCAGTAGGCGATCACTCGACCTTTGCGCTAACCGTAGATACTTTTAAATTTTCACTAACATACAGTGTACCTACAAGAAAATCCATTTGAATCGTGAAAGGAGCGTATATGTTAAATGTTTACCAAAAAAGAGGCTACAATTTAAAATAATGAATATGAAACCACGATGCAAGTGAAACTATTTTTCAGTCAGCTAATGCGAGCTTTGGGGCCGCCATATTGGCCTTGGCTGCTCTGTCAAGCACCTTTCACTTTATCCCAGAGAGATTTAAATCTCTGCTTTATTCCGGCTCCGCGGCCGGCTGTAATGTGACATGCGATAGATGGACTAAACATTTTGGGGCGATAGAATAAGTTGCAGTTTTAAAAAAATTTACTAACTAATGCCCACTACTAGATTGTTTTTAAAATTAATACATTTGAAAAAATGTTTCCAACATCAGTATTTACAAGTACCTAATCAATTATCGGCATATAAAAGGGGCGCAGTCGGAGCACAAAGAGGTGAGGTGAGCAATCGATAAGTATTACTTTTTTAAAATATTAATGACTAGCTGTGCCAGCGAACTACGTTTCGCCGTATATTTTTTACCCTTTTTTGCAACATTTGTCATTGATGCTCAGCTCCTAGCTCCTATTAGCCATAGCGTGATGTTATATAGCCTAAAGCCTTCCTAGATAAATGTACTATCCAACACAAAAAGATTTTTTTATTTTGAATCAGTAGTTCCTGAGATTAGCGCGTTCAAGCAAGCAAACTAACAAACAAACTCTTCAGCTTTATAATATTTGTATAGATTAAATTATTCAGATTTCTTTTGATTGAAGTTTTTAAAAATTACATCCTACATAAAAACCATCGTAATCGATTCTGAACACCTACTCCTAAAAGGGTTCATAAGGTTGTTGTTGTAGGTACACTGTAGGTATAGGTCAGTAAGCAAATAAACTTACTAAGTAGTTTACTACTTAGTAGTGACAGCAGAAAGTGTTTGCTGTATAGTGAAAGATCTTCATTTCCCGTATTCTTAAAAAATAGCGATCAGATATTGTTATTAGCGACATCCTTATCTTCACTGCTACGATACGCCCAGAGATGGTCATGGGCCTCACTAAGGCGCATAGTAACGTTAATCATAAAAAATCACTGCAGAAAAAACCGATTCTCTTCATAAATATTGAATAAAAAATCTTTAAAAAGATATGTTATTATTCAACGCATTCTTTAGAGGATGGTCTTCTTAATTTTTTGATAAATTAATTAAAACTTGGTTAAAATGTGACAAAAACATGCCTCGATTTTAAAACTGTAAACCTAATCGCTTCGTAAATATTAGGTTAAATCATATACTTTCGATTTCAATAAATAAAGTGAACAATATTCTAGGGGATGGTCTTTTTAGATTTTTCTTATTCGCCTTTATTAATTTTTTATTGAAATAATTCATCTTACGCGTAAAGGTTTGCTTAAATATTCCCCTCGCTCTCACTCACTCACTCCTATGTAATCAGTGCGGGACGATCGACGCAAGGTCATTGGGAGCACTATGCGCCTTAAACTGTGAGGGTTAGTACCATTTCCCACCACACCGGTCCTGTGCTGGTTTATGGATAAAAAACGAAACTACGCAGTAAATTGTAGGTACTTACTCCTATTTTCCTATTTTGGTAGGGGGCGGCGAAGCAGCCGCTTGGGCAGCATGGAGTGGAGAGCGCTCAAGCGCAGCCTCAGTTGCGCAGATCAGAGACCGACTCTCAACCGGCGCACCTTTCTGCGCATCTCTTCACGCCTTAGTCACACACCTCGACTTAGACGAGCTCGATACTATGACGTAAGCACGCATAACTATTTAACAATATGACAACTATGTGTGTACTGTATGTAGTCCAATTGCAATAAACATTTTTGTATTTTCTTAGCAGCTTGATATACTCTGTGTTGTAGTAGTTATATTTTTATCGGAAAGAAATTAGCATTCCAATGCAAATACTGCTTTGAAAATAAGCTTGTAGATATTTCGATGAGCTATCAACCAAACCCGAAACCTAAGGTTTGTTTCAATTATTTCTGATCTTGAGCGCCAATTTCAAGAAGTGTAAAAGCAGTCGTTGCCTGAAGATATCTAGTGAAGTACTCGTAGCTAGGTCGTTAAAAAAACTATACTGGCAATAAAAAATCAGATTTGATAAAACATAACACTCTTTCAATGTTCTCATTCTCCAGCGGTCAACGCAGTAGCTAAACTAAAAATATAACCACTTATTTATTTTAGCATTGCTGTGATATAGGTGCAATAATAAAACATACCTATATGATCTTCTAGGGACCAAAATGATGAACTACGCATACGCTTTAGCGACCACACCGGTGAAATAAATGCACGTATTCCAGTGAATATTATAGAAGACGCACTTGGATGTAAAGTAAGGTGGAAATATCGTACTATTAATATTGATTTATTTATTTTAATTGGAAAATCTTTTAATAGAATAATCCGTGTAAACTTTTAGACAGAAGTAAAAAGCGTATTTTTTTTACTCCTGTAATTTCGTAGAGAAACTAATAGCCTTCTCTCACGTGAAACACTGAATATTTGCAGTTTTGTTTTTTATATATCGCGTTTTTTGTAATAATGCCAAATAATGGAGTAGTACCTACTGTAATATGCTCATATTTGCATAGCAAGTTATTTGATAAATTTCTCATAAAAAATTGTACAGGACTGCAAAATAAAATTACACTGACTAGGTACCGCAACAAACACCGACCTGTACATACCTAATATTATTCAACCTTTTGTTTAACTTAATTTCTATCACTGTTCGTTCATCCGTCACCGAACGACATTAACCTAATTAAATACAGTTAGTACATTTTGACGGGAAAGATATTCCGTCTTATTACAAAATATAGTCTAAACTTAGTCTTGGTATAAAACTGACGCTGTCTCTATGTATTTGCACACAAGTGAAAGCGCACCAGGAGACCTATTTTTGAATTACGTATGCGATTTAGAAATCACCGCTGACTAAATAGTCAGCGATGACTTTGAAGTCACGAATTCCTAAACATCCTATTTTTGAAAGTCGAACGCAGAGCTGCCAACATAGATAAAGGTAAGGGTTCGGTTCCACGCAGAATGTAGCGGTTTTCGGTATATACCGGTTATTATACGGCTAAAAATTCATTGCAACTAGGCCAAAATATAAGAAAATACTGGTCTAAGTTTGTTTGTGACACAAATTTAAAAGATTTTAAACTTATACACGGTTATTTTTTTATCACCCTGGAAAATGTTGTGGACGCTTCAGGACACATCCAATATTATATTAAAAAAATGAAATAAAAATAAAAAAAATTATAAAAACTAAAAAATCTCTAAAAATGCTGCTCTCAACTAGAGCAGCATTTTTTGTATTTAAAAAAAAAATAAAAAAATTAAGTGAGTTATTTTATTTTATTTATATTTAAATCATTCTAATACCATGTCGTGAAGCGTCCCTTCAATTTTCCAGGGTGATAAAAAATAACCGTGTATATTTACTTATTTGAAAAATTTTAAAAATTTTAAATCCAACTCAATATCAACACACACCATCTTCAAACTTGTCAATATGTTCTCTAAACAAAACACAGATAACGTTTCCACAGTTTGACTTGTTTACGAGTGGGTGAGGGCACTCGTAATGAAATCACATCCGTGACTAGGTAGTCACATAAGTGATATTCAAAAATAAGAATTATTGAAAATCGGTGATTATTAGTCACATCGGTGATTTCGAAGTCGCATACGTAATTCAAAAATAGGTCTCCAGGACTAACTTTAGTCCATGTTTTGTAATAAGACGGATAATGTTTATTACGTTTGTTGGCATTATTAACTAAATTAGGTTCGCAAATACTACCTTTGTGTTTTTCTTTGATCACTGCTTTATATTCAATCGGCGCAAAGAGTAAGTAGTACTATTGACCGCGCAATACGAGTGTCAAATCGTGATAGATGTTCAGTTGCGCCATATGCCTCCTGGTTTATTTTCCTAACATTAGTTTTTAATATTTAAGTCGACAGAATTGAAATCCATGTCATCAGACAACCGGGCAGCCCTACGCTGGAAAATACTCCTGGAGCAGTGCACCGCCAAACTAGCCGGATCGCCGCCACGTATTCTGGTTTTGAGCTTACGCAGAGCTTCTCCTGCGGATCCTATACCATTATACTAACAATATAACCTTTGTAATATTTGATATGTATTAAAATACTATCTTCTTGGTCTACAATTTACTTTGAGGTCATTGAACTTATCGCACATATAAAAATAATTAATATTTACATTAGGTAAACACTACTTTGTCGTCGTAAGAAATGCGATTAGAAAGCACAGCGGTGATTTATTTTATTTTATTTTATCTAAAAAGGTACAATAACAGAAAACAGATTAATTCATTTGTAAAAATCAGTAAATATATAACAGTTTGAACCTGAGTTCCAATGAGAATTGTACACAGCATTTATAATGAACATGTAAAACTAAATATTACACACTAAAACAATTAAAAGAAATAAATACTTGCATTCACACATAAACATTATTATTACTTATCCAGGTCGTTACCAGTGTAATTGAGGATCGAATTTTTAAATTGGGAATTGTTTGCAATGTAAGCTGGGGCTGATGTTGTTGGGGGAGAAAACAATTTGTCGACTGGTAAGATGATGTCATCAGTTTTTTGGAATGATAAACTACTGCCTCATCCGGCTTATTCTCCTGATTTAGCACCTTCGGACTTTCACCTATTTCTAAACTTAAAAAAACACCCCAGTGCCAGTGAGCAACAACTTTCATCGCACGAAGCCGCAGTAAGTATATCAGTATTTTAAAGACCTTGAAGAATCTCACAGTACCTACCTACACAGGAATTATAGAGTAATGCAAAAACTCGGTGTGTGTGGGCCAGCCAGCAAACCTTATCACTTAAAACTGCTTATTATCATCAGATTCTCTGTGTTACCTAAGAATAGTCCTTGGCTTTTGGCTTTATTATATAACAATTAACCTATTAAAAAGTGTTTGGGTGAGCACCATGATACTATGAATATTCGATGTTTGCAAAGATCAATCTACTTACTACAAAAACTTAAATTTACTTCGAATATATTTACCCTTAGTAAACTCTGATAGTAAAATACATAAACTACATATTCGAGTATTTTATAAATACACTCCATAAAATGCATAAACTCTTTTGGTGTTGGAGATAATAATCCTACTTAGGTTTACTTATATCCAGCTGCAGGAAAGTTTTTATTGTACACATCCTTGATAAAAGTTACTCATTTATTGAGGTTTCTTCAAAATAAACCAAAGTTCCAAACTGACTTCATAGAGCATGTTATTATGGAAACCGGATTGAGTCCATAGCAATATTGATCAATCAGAGTCTACGCTTGTCAATTCACTAACAATGGATAAACCCGAGAAAGTTGAATTTACATACGAATATACAAGACGGCGTAAGGAATTCGGAAAGCAAACTTTATTCGAAGACCATGGTCCAGAAATCAGGGTCAGCATTCCAAGCAACCCCGCACTTTACAAGAATTTCATTCTCCGCAACCCAGTGCACGCCGGCGTTCAACATACGAAGTCATTTTCCGAACACTCGGTAAATTCAGAAAGGTAAGTAATTACCTAAAACTTATGTCCGTCAATTAACAATGCAGTATAACTTGGCATAAAATTAAATTAATTAATTTAACATAATATTATTTTATCTTTGGGATAGAGCTCAGTATTCATGTTCTGGTGTAAACCATGTCGAAGGTGGATGGCCAAAGGATATTAATATGGCTGATCCGGAAGCTACACAAAGATATCGTCGAAAAATAGAAAAAGACGATGCTTACATACACGCCGTGATGCATTTAGGCCATGTAAGTGTGCTTTTTACACATGCAATATTTTAAGTAAAGTATGTAATAAGTATATTAATGGTTAAATAGGTATTGATTTTAGAGCATGGAACACAACATACTCCAAAACAATGCTCTAGACATGTACCAAATATATTATTCGGAACTGCCGACGATAGCACCAGTGGAACGGAGCAGTTGCCACACGGTCAATGTCTATCGAGAGCCAGGGACGAGGCGCCCAATAAGGTCTCTGTCTTGGCAGGCTGAAGGCGGAGCGCGACTGGCAACAGCGCATGCAGACGTGGATATCACGAACACTCATAGGAATCAACAGTTCTCATATATATGGGATATCGGTATGTTATCATATTTTTTTATTCTTACGAGTAAATGAATAACTGTCAGTGCAATGTTTGAGTTATATTGGTTATTGTGGTTACGAAATTATTACTGTGTATTAGATTTAAATCAACAGTTTAATGTTAACCAATACTTCTAAAAATGTTAAACATGATGGGACAACTCAATGGGATAGACAGGTAAATAATTATCAAAATGCGGCCTTGTTGCCACAGGGTAAATCTCTACAAGGATAGATATAGAAAGAGATGCAACGAGTATTCGGTAACTATTCGGTATTCGGTCTATTCGGCCATTTTTTTAGATATTCGGTATTCGGCCTATTCGGCCATTTTTTAGATATTCGGTATTCTGCCGAATATTCACAATATTAGGCCGAATACCGTATACCAAAAAAATATGAAATAAAGACGTATTTCAATCAAAAAGTTTTTATTTAGAACTTCGAGCATTTATTTAGATAAATAATTAAGTAATTTTAATATTAAAAATTAATTAGAGGCAGATCGTAGGGAATAAATACCAGTTTCTCTGCATTAGCTTGTAAAAGCCGATTTCGTTTATCTTCGTACACAAGACCTGCCTCCAAATTGGAGACTTTTGTGTTTAACTGCTGAAGCCATGTTTTCACTGCTCGTACTTAAAATAATATGATTTAACAAAATCAAGAAATCTGGAATCACAAAAATATTGTAAAACACGCAACTGAAGTAAATACTTCCCGCCCTATCGCCCCCGCGCGCCCTGGATTGAGACAGCCCCACTAGACAAATGCCACACGTTAACTTTTCCGCAGTCGTTCCGCAGAAAAAAATGTATGGAAATGACATTAGCCTGTGACAACCTCGCGCTATTTTTTCCACTGTCTAGGGGGGCGAGGCCCAATTCAGCTAATAAGTTACAGCCGAATCGAAACTAAACCGTTACGGTCGACCAATCTGAGCGCTTATATTACCTTTCGACTGCTCGATGACGTGATAATGTAGCGTTCTGATTGGTCGCTCGCAACGGTTCAGTTTCGATTCAGCTGTAACTTATTAGCTGAATTGGGCCTCAGGTCGTACATGTACGCTTCTCGCGAGCTCTCTATACACGGACCTGCCGCTTGGCAATAGCCGAATATTCGGCTATTCGGCCGAGAGCGTCGCCGAATATTAGGTATTCGGTGTTCGGCCAAACCACTATTCGTTGCATATCTATAATAGTGAAGTGTTGGTTTTCGAATTGTGTGATATTATGATGGGATGAGAACTTAACGTTTGTAATTTATAAATTGTTAAGCGATATTCTTCACAAAATCATTAAGAAAAATAAAAAGTTTCACTTTAAAAACAAAGGAAGACAACTTCACTGGATTTTTCCATTCAAAATTTTAATTTGCAGAAAACGCCAATTCACCCGAAATGACGATTAAACCACTCCAGCCACTACTGGATCTGCAGTACAACTCAAGAGATCAACACATACTTGTTGGAGGCATGTTTAATGGACAGGTCTATTACGAAAGTTCTTTTTATTTGTCTGAAATTGCTAAATTCTTACTCATTTGTGTCGTTGGTATTGTATTTCGTATCTTTTTGTTGTATAGGTAGGCTGGTGGGATATGCGAAAGGGGGGTGATCCTGCTGGCATCAGTCCTCCGCACGTAGCCCACCGCGACCTAGTGCGAAATGTTCTATTCATCAATTCTAAAACGGGAGCTGAATTTTTTTCATCCTCGCCGGACGGGGTAGTGAAATGGTATGGCTAATAATAATTGCTCCACACGGTATAGAAATCATAAAACATTGGTGGCAATTCTGTTGGCATTAATTCCATTAAACTAAACTAAATTTAGTTTTAGTGCTGTCAAATTGTGTTTTCAATTAAAATTTTCGAACAAAAAACACGATTTGACAGCACTAAAACTAAATTTAGTTTAGTTTATTCCAACAAATGCCAACGCAGAATTGACACCATTATCGGATCAAAATAAATGTACAGATCCCAGCACATTAGATGAAACAAAAATGGCTGCCATCTGCGCAGGAGCAATACGTCGCTGCCCCGTGGAACAACCACTTGGTTCAACTGGTTGTACCACGGGGATTTTTTCTCCCGGTGGGCCAACCGTTCGGTAGTACAACCACAGAATATAAAAATAATTAAAAGTTATTTCAGTTAAATAATTAAATTATTCCCCTTGGTACAACTAGGATTCAAAATAATAAAGTGGATAAGAACTGGTTGTACCACAGGGATTTTTTTCCCCAGAGGACCAATAGCACTCGGTGGGCAATAGAAAACCCTTGCACGTCCACGGCGCACGTCCCGCAATTCGTTTGAGGTCCAAAAACATAGCAACGAGGGATATTTAGCAACAGCTATATGAATTTCGCATGCAAACATTCTATAACTAACACTTATTACGATTATATACGATTGTTCAACTTACGTGATAAACGTTTTTGTTCAACTTATGTGCGGTGATCTGTACAGGTGGGATACACGAAATATGAATGAACCAACTGACTCAATGATAATCGACATCGTCAAAAATCCAACTGACACACAGAGTATAGACAATGCTATTGGAATCTCAGCATTGGAATACGAGCCAACAATACCAACAAGGTAGGTAGGTAACGAACTAAAATTAAAAATGAAACAATATAAACTATAATTACTTAATAATCGACTTCAATTTTCAGATTTATGGTCGGAACAGAAACCGGACTCGTAATAGGTGGGAATCGTAAGGGCAAAAACGCAGTAGAAAAATTGCCATCGAAGGTAGAGTAAAAAACATTGCAAATATTAAAATATATATACTAAGTAATCCCCGCAAATTGGAATCTTATTTATTTAACAGCTGCATCTGCAACAAAAAAACACAGCAAACAAAAAATGTAAATTAAGTTTTCATTTCACGTTTGTAGGTTTGGCGTGTGTAGGTCGACAATAATTTTTGAACCCAAATGTTTACCTAGAAACAGTAAAAATACAGCTAGATACTCGTCACCAAAATAGCGGCCAGGCCCATAATCAATTTGCGGGATTTATACATCTACATCAATTTATATAATAATTAGTGTTACTGACTCGCCATTTCATAAGTTTAAAGCGCATGTAAAAAAGACTCTTATGAGTAAAGGTTACTATAAAATCAACGATTATTTGAATGATGCCAATTTTTTTTTTGTTTTTTTTTTTACAGCCAAGAGACGCCCACTGCTGGACATAGGCCTCCCCCAGGGATCTCCAAACCGATCGGTCCTGCGCCTCCCGCATCCAGCGGCTTCCCGCGACCTTCACCAGATCGTCGGTCCACCTTGTGGGGGGCCTACCAACGCTGCGTCTCCCGGTACGCGGCCGCCACTCGAGGACCTTTCCGCCCCAACGGCCGTCAGTCCTGCGAGCTATGTGTCCTGCCCACTGCCACTTAAGGTTTGCAATTCTTTGGGCTATGTCGGCGACTCTAGTTCTTCTACGGATCTCTTCATTTCTGATGCGATCGCGTAGATAAACCCCGAGCATAGCCCTCTCCATTGCCCTTTGAGTGACATTGAGCCTTCTGATGAGACTCATTGTAAACGGCCACGTCTCAGTTCCGTACGTCATCACTGGCAACACGCACGAATTGAAGACTTTCGTCTTAAGACACTGCGGTAGATTGGCCGAGAATATGCTGCGTAGCTTCCCGAACGCTGCCCAGCCGAGTTGGATTCGTCGATTTACCTCTTTCTGGAAGTTGGACTTACCGAGCTGGACTATTTGTCCCAGGTAAACATATTCGTCAACAACTTCCAGTGTAGAGCCGCCAATCTTCACAGGAGTGGGTACTACATGGGAATTCAACATAATTTTGGTCTTGTCCATGTTCATTTTAAGACCCACTTGTTGGGAAACTCTACAGAGGTCTTCGAGCATTGTGCCTAGATCTTCCACGGTCTCAGCCATGACCACGATATCATCGGCAAAACGAAGGTGAGTCATGTACTCGCCGTTTATGTTGATGCCGAGTCCTCTCCAGTCCAAAAGCTTAAATACATCCTCCAGCGCAGCTGTGAACAGCTTCGGCGATATAACGTCACCTTGTCTCAATGACTGAATGACAATGAATGATGCCAATGCCTGGTGTTAATTTGCAGATAATGAATCGTGTTCTTATATGTATAACTATTTATTTAAACAAATATTGTTTTTATTAATTACATAGTAAGAAGAGAACTGACACATAACTTGTAATGGAAGTTGAGCCACACCCCGGACACTCCATACAACGTTCGCAAATCAATTACCTATCACTACTACTTAAAAAAATGACGTTCGTACACGCGCAAATATGTGCGTGGAATCTACACTCACGAGCAAAAGTTTGGAATCAGTTACTTGAAATTGGTTCCGCGTGATCTTGCTTACTAAATAAATTTTTAATAATCATAAAAATGACATCATGTTAAAGGTGCAACTGTCCACTTTAAATCGATATAAAATTAATTCATATCGAGCCCGTAATTGTGGAGTTATCCCGGATTAAGTGAAGGAGGTAGGAAAACAAGGAAATAGGGAAAAATAATGAATGAATAAAACAACAAAAATTATTAAATAAAAATTTTATTTATCTTTAAAAATAAGTGTCAATATTTTGTGTTCCCTTCGCTCGCCCTAATAACTGCTCCAAGACGATTCTTCATACACCTGATCAGCTTCTGAATTGATTCTTGTGGAATACCTTCCCACTCCTCAATCAACGCTGATTTCAGCTCATTCAGACATGAAGGAGCAGGAGTTCTGGAACGAACCTTCCTCTTCAGTTCATCCCACACGTGCTCAATGGGATTCAAGTCCGGGCTGAGCGCTGGCCAGTCCAATGTGGCAATACCGACTTCTTTGAGGTATTCCGTTGTTACACGAGCAGTGTGACAACGAGCGTTATCGTGCATAAGGAGGAAGTCATCACCGATGTATCCCGCATAGGGAACGACATGTTCCAGGAGCATATCGGAAATGTACCGGTCCGAAGTTAGACCGCCTCCTCGTCCCCCGCCAGGCATGAAAACAAGCTCGGTTTTACCATCGAAGGAAATGCCGGCCCACATCATACAAGAGCCGCCCTCATAAGCCACTGTTTCAGCGACACAGCACTGTGCAAATCGCTCCCCAGGCCGCCTGTAGACCCGTCCTCTTCTGTCGCTACCGTGCAAACACATCCTGCTTTCGTCGGAGAACAGGACTTGCCTCCATTGCTCAACCTCCCAATCAAGATGGGTGCGAGCAAACTGAAGGCGTGCTTGTCGGTGAGCTGCCGTGAGTTTCGGGCCTGTGGCAGGCCTTTTTGGAGTCAGATTCGCTTGCTTGAGTCGACGAACTGTCCACTCGCTGGCTGCTACCCCACGAACATCTCGGAGCTCCTGTTGGACGTCGACACCAGTCAAATGCCGATTTCGGAGAGAGGTTGACACGATAAAACGGTCATCCCTCTCCGATGTGCACCGGCGCCGTCCAGATCTTGGTCTCGGGATAAAGCCACCAGTCTCCCGAAAGCGCTTATAAACTTTCGAAACACAGGATTGGCTTATGTGGAGCCGACGAGCGACAACCCGCTGGCTGAGCCCTTCTTGCAATAGAGCTACGATTTATGCTGCTTCTGTAGGTGTTGTCTCCATATTCGTACAAGGTAAAGGGTCAAAAGTGGCGGAGATGTGTATCGGTCAACGTGTGAAAGTCGACTGATAAAGAAAATCCGATAACAGGTGCTTTTATAGGGGGTCAATAGGTCGCAACTCGTGACGTATCAAACAATTGAAACACGTCTTTTTCGATACACTTTCACTTAATGCGGAATGGCTCCATAAATACTGGCTTGTTTTTAATGAATTCGGTATCAGTTTAAAAGTAAAGAGTTGAACCTTTAAAATGACGTCATTTTTACGATTATTAAAAAAGTATTAACTACTCAAGATAACGCGCAACCAATTTCAAGTAACTGATTCCAAACTTTTGCTCGCGAGTGTAGTAGGGCTGAGTGCGCGGTTATCAATCGAAATGACGCGGGAAGTGCAGCGACTGCCTTCTCTTCACCCGCATAGCGCTGTCTCTGTTATCGCCCGGCGCTAGCGTCTACTCGTCCGAGCGATCGCGCGCGCCCTTGTTTATGTGTCAGTGATGTCTACAACGAAGTGCCGGGTAGGACGAGGTATTTGAAATGAGTGCCGGGAGGTGAGTGGCCGTTCTGTAGTATAGATAATAGTACTACGTACAGAATCTGTACGTAGTACTATTATCTATTCTGTGGTTGAGCTCAAACTTCTGCTGTGAGGTCAGCTTCCAATTGACGACTCTGTAACAGGGAGAAAAAAATAGCCCTTGCTGGTTCTTTCCCGTACAAGGTCTCCCGCCGTAGACTTGTGAACCAATGGCGTAGGTGCTTTGACGTTCAAAAGAGATTATAACAATCCAATTTGAATAAAAGATATTGAATTTGAATTTGTTGCAGAAAAATGTCTGATACAATCTTAACATTTTCAGTACGAGGCACATCTTGGTCCAGTGTACGCTCTTCAGAGAAATCCTACGTTCTTAAAAAATTTCCTCACAGTAGGAGACTGGACAGCACGCGTTTGGAGCGAAGATTGCCGTGAATCTTCAATTTTGTGGACGTATTCTCATCGAACGAAACTCACTGATGGTGCTTGGAACCCTATTAGGTTAATAGAACCTACGAAAATGATTAAGCTTAAGCCGAACCGAAAATGAATCGTTGCGATCGACCAATAACAGCGCAGAGATTGATTTTCAAATGTTCGATGAGGTGATAATGTGGTGTTTTGATTGGTCGAAAGCAACGGTTCAGTATTGGTATATGACTCTCTGATGATATTTTTCATGTTTACATTTTGTCTCGAAGGATTGTATTCGACCAAAAATAACAAACAGTATATATACTCAACTCAAGTCACCACTGTTGAATAGCTGAATGTTTGCATGAAGAAAAATGTATTGGTTAAACAAATACTATTGTTTGTATTTCAGATTTTCGTTGATGCTAGTTACACAATGGGATGGCTGCCTTTCTTGTTGGGATCTCCTTCGTAGAAGAAGCGCTCCCATAGTGACGGCACAAATATGTGACGAGCCCTTACTACGTTTAAGACCACATGAAGGGGCAAGTTCATAATTAAAATTAGCACATTTTAGACACCAAAATAGCTATCGAAGATGTTTATATACTTCCTACCAAAAAAAGGTCGCTTGCCCCCTATCCCATAAAAAAGGAATTTCAAAAATCAAAACCCGATAATCACGATATATACACACAGAGTATATACAATGCTATACGAGTATATGCTAAAATATATAAAACAAGAAAAACTAATATTTAGCCGTGGTCGTATGCCATTTGATCCATCCAAGGGACAATTTTTCAATATTCAGATTACTTTTGACTGTAGAATAATATGCCGGTTTGATAATCTATACCTATAAAATGCTTTGTCCTGAATGACTGACTGACTGACTGACTGACGGATCAACGCACAGCCTAAACCGCTGATCGTAGAGACTTGAAACTTGGAGGGTGTGTTCTTTGTATGACGTAGGCGTCCGTTAAGACAGGATTTTCTGTAATTCTATCCCTAAGGGGGTGAAAATGGGGGGAAAAGTTTGTATGGGACATCGTGATTCCGTTTTCGAATCTACTTCAAATTTTGCATAAACTTTCTTTAACAGAATTAATGGAAGACGTGTTTCGTATTTTATTGAAATTCATCCCCAAAAGGGGTGAGATGGGGTGATAAACTGATAAAATGTCAAAATCGACATTGATGCCGTTTTCATGGTTTTTCGGGTCGTAGATTACGAAAATAACATCGATTTCAACACCACATACCATCATCCCTGGATGGGGTGCAATGGGGTTGAAGTAGTTCAATTTAAATAAATAGTTTAAAAAATACCAAATAAAATTTTCGAACAATGCTTATGTAGAAAATCAACATGGTGCACGTGAAATTATTTTGACAAGTCTGTCACATAGTACCGTCACATAGTGTACAAAATTTAATATTTTCTGTTAATGGCTGTGCCCATCTGGATTTCGCCACCCAAGAAGTTTAGAAGTTTAAATTGTCTTTTTCTTATGTCGTACCGTGGTGGTAAGGCAAAAGGATCAAGCCATACAACCAATGTATAAAGCATTTTTTATGACAATATCACGACACAATAAAATTTGTAGGTTGATTTAATTCTTGACTAATTTTCACAAAATAGGTACAATTTTTGAAATATTTGAAATGTTGAAAAGTGAAGATACCCTTTTCAAGTGTAAAGGGGTTTGAAAGGTGTTATATGTATTTACATTATGACTAAGGAATCACCTGATACGCGACGGGACTCTTGATCCTAATGTGTAAAATGACGGATCATATTTTTTTGGATTCACCCAAGGAACATGGATATCGAACGAAGGACTTAAATAGTAGAACACATTGAACCTAGCCACGTTGACTTAATTCGACATGACTGCCGATAAAGTTCGTTTCCAAACCCAGCAATATGGATATTAAAATATGAAAGGCCTTGATGAGAAGAGCACTATGAACCTAGCAACATTGACATAAATTCAACATAGCCGCTGCTCAAAAAAAGTGGATAAAAATTCATTTCCAAACCTAGCAATATGGATATCAACTGAAAGGCCTCAAAGAGTAGAGCATTATGAACTTAGGAAAATTGCCCTAAATTAAACATGGCCGCCGCTCAAAAAAATGGATAAAAGTTCGTTTTCTACCCCAGCAATATGGGTATCAAATGAAAGGCCTTGAAGAGTAGAGCATTAGGTGCCTAGGAAAATCTACCTAAATTCAACATGGCCGCCGCTCAAAAAAAAGGATAAAAGTTCGTTTTCAAACCCAGCAATGTGGGTATCGAGTGAAAGGCCTTGATGAGTAGAGCACTATGAAGCTAGCAACATTGACATAAATTCAACATAGCCGCTGCTCAAAAAAGGTTGATAAAAATTCCTTTCCAAGCCTAGCAATATGGGTATCAAATAAAAGGCCTCAAAGAGCAGAGCATTATGAACTTAGGAAAATTGCCCTAAATTAAATATGGCCACCGCTCAAGAAAATGGATATATGTTCGTTTTTAAACCCAGCAATATGGGTATCAAATGAAAGGCCTTGAAGAGTAGAGCATTAGGAACCTAGAAAAATCGACCTAAATTCAACATAACCGTTGCTCAAAAAAAGGATAAAGGTTTGTTTTCAAACCTAGCAATATGGGTGTCAAATGAAAGTCCTTGATGAGTAGAGCACTATGAACCTAGCAACATTGTCATAAATTTAACATAGCCGCTGCTCAAAAAAGGTGGATAAAAGTTCATTTCTTAACATAGCCGCTGCTCAAAAAAGGCCATTTGCAATTTGCAAACCCAGCAATATAGGTATCAAATGAAAGGCCTTTATGAGTAGAGAAGAGTACTATGGACCTAGCAATATTGACGTAAATTCGACATGGCCACCGCTCAAAAAAGGTGGATTAAAATTCGTTTCCAAACCTAGCAATATAGGTATTAAATGAAAGGTCTTGAAGAGTAGAGCACTATGAACCTAGGAAAATCGCACAAAATTAAATAAGGCCGCTGCTCAAAAAAACGGATATAAGTTCGTTTCCAAACCCAGCAATATGGGTATCAAATGAAAGGCCTTGATCAGTAGAGCACTATGAACGTAGCAACATTGACGTAAATTTAACATGGCCGCCGCTCAAAAAAGGTGGATAAGTTTCTTTTCAAACCCAGCAATATGGGTATTAAATGAAAGTAGGCCCTGAAGAGTACCTAGAGTATTACGAACCTACGAAAATTGACCTAATTTCGAAATGGCCGCTGCTCAAGAAAGGCAGAATAAAGTTGAATAATTAGGTATGGAATAAAATGGAGGAAAAACTAAACACTGTGTTAAGCATTTTGATGGCGAAACGTAGTTCGCGGGCACAGCTAGTTTCCTATATAAAAGCTGTCAAACTGTTATTATTTCTTTGGAAAAAAGTTATCTAATGAAAAAAGTCTATTGAGTACAACCGTGGCTAAATATTGAATGTCATTTTCTTGTTTTATATTTGAGAGCTCGGAGCCAGGTGGTTGCTAAAGTTAAGCAACCTTGGCAACGGTTAGTGACAAAATATGTGAAACATCCCAAGCTCCTCCATGCTTTACAAAGCGTGTTACACAGTGGGTCTTGTCTTGCGCTCGTTCAGTAGGGCTAGCACGCAGGGGTATCGAAAATCGAATCGAAATCCGAATCGAGGAGTTTTGTATGGCAATTTAATTACCGCCACGGCGGTGAGTAGCAGAACTGAAATTTGGAAGCACGAAGGCATGACGTTTTCGACTGTATTCGATTCGAGCTCACTCGATATCGAATTCTAGCTGTTTGTATGAAAATCGGAAGCACGGACCTCCATTTGACGTACGGACGTGACGTTCGGACAATTCGATGCTTGTGTATCGAAAACCGTCTCACTAGCAATTTTACAGTAAGAAGTAATTCATTTATTTTTATTTTTCGAAAAAATATTAAAATAAAATGTGAAGAATGCTCAGAGGCCCCCTTCCGAGCTACTATGCCCCGGACCGGATTCGGTCCAGGCCTACCCACTAAAAACCCCCCGCAGCTCCACCGTCCGTCACAGGACAGGGGGAAGGGGACAACAGCGAGGCCTTGTTCCCACTGACCCCCTAACCGTGAGAGGTCCGTTGCCGGACTCGCGCTACGCCAAAAGGCGCGTGGCTCTGCTGCTTTGTGAGCGGCGCAGGTGTTGTGCGCCGCTTTACACCCTGAAAAACGTCCCGGCACTAGGTGCCTTGGGGCTGGGGGCTATTTGTAGCGCGGGGCACTTCCCCTCCCGCGGATCGTTTCAGGGACCTAACCTAACCTAACCTAACCTAAGATTGTTTCTTCGTAATACTTATGATCCGGCAAAAATAAACCATCGGGAGTTTACAAAAAGGTATAGGCTCACCAAACCGGCATTTAATTATTTATGTCGATTGCTGCGGGAAAAGACTAACCTAAGGCCCACCAAAAACATCTAATGTTTCAAAAGTTCAATTCAAAACTTTAGAAAAGTTCGATGTGCGTTCAAATCTTTGGATGCGGTCCATATTCAGATAACAGTGCAAACGTTGGCATGCATGCAAACATCCTGTTCAAATCGTTTGCACTGCTCACGGACGGACGTAAAGCCGAAACTAGACGGTTAATTATTGCTTTCATTTTCGATGCTTCTTCGATGAATTACTGAAAATGAAATCTATAAATTGACGTTCATCGGATTGTGCCTTCACAATGAAAGCGTCCGGCTTCCGATTATTTTCAGTAGCATCTTGCATCATTCATCGGCAATGAACGATAAATGAAACGTCTAAACAGCTGACAGCTCATTCACAGTTCATTTCTCATACTGCCGGGTCGCCACGGGCGTTGTGTTCTCGCGGGAATTTCACGAGGAATGAAATAATAGCCTTCATCAAAAGTGAACCGCCTATACAAACAACGCAATTCACTGTTTATCGTTCACTATTCATCGCAGAAATGAATCACTTTTGATGAAGCGTCTAAATTTGACATAAGCACTGATCAATTTTGGACCAAGCTTTCGTTCTGTCAGTGTGTCAAGTTGACAGTCAATGTTATTAGAAAGAAATATTGGAGGAAGACATGTATTGACCTCCAGTATCTTTACAGAGCACTTCTGTATGTATTGTAGATATTCTACTAATAATATATAATATTAATACTACTATAGTAGGTACGAATCAACATAAGAAAGTTTCCGTGACAGGTCGAATTTTTCCGTTTCATGCATACTACTTAGTAACCGTGATTAAAAATATTATGTTTTAATCATATAATTTAAAACTTCAAGTTATTTTTAAAAAATGCAATAATTAATTCTACATTAAATAAAAACAAGAATATCAGTCTAGTTAAAAAAATTATAGCTCGAGAAAATATTTGTTTAAATTTTACAAATAAAATATTTGTGTAAAGTATAAGTTCCGATTCACGACTTAAATAAATACTTAATAAAACAAATATTTTATCAGAATTATAAATAATTATATTTAACTGGACTGATATTAATGTTTCTTTTTAATGTAGAATTAATTGTTGCATTGTTGACAAAAATAACCGAAGGAGAAACATAATATTTTTAATCTCGGAAATAGTATGCATGAAACAGAAAAGCTTGACCTGTCAGGGGAACCTTCTTATCTTGATTAGACTATAATAATAATATTTTCTAATAAATTAGTGTAAAAATACTTACCTATTCGTAAAGTATGGTGTTATGTTTCCGAACTTACCACTCCACACAACTTGTTAGATAGGATACCTAACCTAACTTATGTTTTTTTTAGTTTTTCGCGGGATTCGGTACTTATCAGTTGGGTGGGTGCTGTATTTTTTAATATGACGTGTTGTGTTGAAGTGTATTTTTGATGTGAAATCAGTGTAGTTTCGTGTCAAAAAGGAGGACTCGGCTGTATGGGCTAGATTCCTATTGCCTTCATAAAACTTAAAACCAAAAAGCTATGGCTTATTATCGAGAGTTTTCGATAGGAACCAAACGTTACTCCCGAGTACTCGATATCGACTCGATAGGGGTGCGTGCTGCCAATAATTCGATGAATCGAAATCGAATTGAGGTGAGTTACTTTTCGATTCGATTTTCGATACCCCTGCGTGCTAGCCCTACAGGTCATATCGGCTTATCGTCCCGTCGGAAATACGAGTAAAAGTTATGTACAATTGTGCACTATAGTATCTCAAACAACAACGATCGATATATCGAATGTACTTTGCCCGTAAAATTTTAAGTCTCGTGACTTTTTGAATACACCTCGTCGAAATCACAATCATCCTCTTCATTTCGGCGTAGGCAGATAAAAATATTATTCCGAGAATAATAAGCAAGTTTGTATTTTCCAGGGTCTGCTTGTAGCATGTGGAAGTAGCAAAGGCACTGTTTATTTAGCAGAGCTATCACAGAACTTGGGTACAGCAGATAAAAACGATAAACAGCTTTTAACTCATGTATGTATTAAATAATTATAACTCGGATATTAGGAGACTACTATGACCGCAAAATAAAATTTCAAGAGGCCAACAGATGCTGCAGATGGCATTATTTTAAAGGGCAACCTGCATTAGGGCAACAATGAGGGTGCGGACAAGAGTATGAAAAACCTAATCAAATTAAGTCCGTCAGATAGAAAAAAAAACAAAAACTTTGTCAGCTGCCCTATTCTAAATTAAACTTTCCAATACATACAGCTCCTCAAAAGGCCTTGAAATAAATGGAGGTATTCACTTTCTTCATCAAAAGCTCTTTTATGTGGATAAATGGGCAAATTCCCAGCGCTCCACAAATTGAGATCAAAGCTCAAAAAAATACCGCCCATACAACTATTCCCAGGCGGGTCCACGGAAATTGAAAATTAGTTTCAACGGCTCCGCGAGTTTTTAGTACAGGCTGCAGATATTTTTTGTATTTTTTTTTATATCGGTTAATAAATCTTATGACTAAAATGTAATAATCATAGTAGATCCGGGTATACTGAACAATTTTTAAAAATGACAATAGAATTATTTGTATATAACTGTTTTAAGCACTATGCCAACAAAATATGAAATAAATAAGGACGGATAAAAAATATAGTTAAAAAAATATCTATTATTAGATTTAATCAAGGTTATAACTAAAAGACACACATTTTTGAAATAATAATCACAGTAAGTTCACGTAAGAAATGCGCAATGATTTACTTCTTCAGTAACAAGAATATAAACTATATAAAAATAAAATTTCCGATTTTTCGTCTTACAAGAAAAGGTAAAAACCTATAAAGGCTTCTTCTTTTTCAGTACACTAAACTTTTGAAGCAGATATCTTTAACAGATTGAGCTGAAATTTTGTATACACATTCAGTTTGGATGGCATAGTAGACTGTGTGACGTCATTCTAAATCCAAGATGGCGGCATACCCAAGATGGCGGACCAATTGTTTTTAATGCACCCCTACAATATTGGTTTCAAATAAAAGGTCTTGGTAAGAGTCACTCAAAAAATACTGTGACGTCACTATTAATCCAATATGGCGGACTTCTAAAGCTTAAAATCAATTTTGAAGTAGATATCTTTAGCCGATTGAGCTGAAATTTTGTATATACACACAATTTGGATGAAAATGCACGGTTAACTGTGTGACGTCATTCTAAATCCAAGATGGCGGCATACCCAAGATGGCGGACCAATTATTTTTAATGCACTCCTACAATATGGGTATCAAATAAAAGGTCTCGCTACGAGTAACTCGAAAAATAACGTGACGTCACTATTAATCCAATATGGCGTACTTCTAATGGTGGTGCCCAAAGTAGACTCCACCACGTCGGCGTTTCACCGAATAGAACTGCTGAATTTAATAACCGACTACCAGCTCCTAGAAAATTGGTATTACTTACTTGGATCATCCACAAATGCATCCTCCTTGAGAACCAAGGATGCGCGAGGGTATCGTAACCGCTCACGTTCAGCGAGTTCCACAAGTGAGCGAATTGCCACAAAGGGGCTCGAACGCAAACCGTATGTATTGGTGTTCAGCTCGTAGACCAGCATGGGATCTCTGGGATCCTCTCTCCATAACATGAGCTGATATCGTCTATCGTCCGGGTGAATCACAGTCTGCCGAAACATCATCCGGATATCGGTCACAAAGACGACGGCATGGCGACGGAAGTTGGTCAATACATCGCCCACCTCGTGGTGCAACTTCGGTCCAGCATGCAGACATTGATTCAGCGAAACTCCGGTAGACGTGGGAGCTGACCCATCAAAAACAACGCGTATCTTCCCAGTGGAAGGTTTCAAAACCGCGTGGTGAGGAAGAAAATTATGTTCCTCGTTTCGCCAGTCCAGTCGCGAGACCGACATGTGCCCCAGTTGCTCATATTCTCGCATGAAGTCGACATACTTCTGTTTGAAGTCGGAGTTCCTACTCATACGACGCTCCATGGACAGCAGCCGCTTCTCGGCCAACGGCCGGGAGCTGCCAAGTGAGGGGCGAACTGACAAAAAGGGCAAACGAGTGATCAGCCGTCCCGAGTGAAGGCGACCTGTATTGTTCTGGTAGAACAACTCACACTCCTCGTCTAAGGGGTTCACTCGCTTCACGGTAGGTGGCTCTTCCACCTCCCAAAACCGTTGAAGGACATCCGATAAGGTGGAGCTAACAGTTATGTAACTGTCCTCCGATGGAGATGGTGGGTGGGTGGGAAGGAAGGGTCAGCCAAGGTCAATCCTGATGTCGCATCAACGACAGCGCGCGAAACGTGCTGTTGCGGAAGCTGACCAACAACCTTCTCATAAACAATCGCGGTAGCGCCAATTTTGGGCGCTGAAGAGAAGTGGGGGGAGAAGGAGAACAAAACCTGACCGATCGGATCCGGGATCCGCAGGTCTCCGATTCCCCATACCGATTCAAGGTATGGAGATGTGTTCAAACTCAACTGCCGGACCAGCCAGCTGGAGGCAATGCAACCCTGAGCTCCCGTATCCAAAAGGGCGCGAACTAAAACAAAGGTGCCCCTCGGGCCCCACACCTGTACGGAGGCTGTTGGTAACAGCACCTGCTCCTGTGGGGGGGTTGCAGCCGACAGTTGGTTTAATGAAAATCCTCCCGCATTCCCCGCAACGGAGGGGAAGGGGGGTCCAAAGAAAAATGCGTGCGCGGCGGCGGAGTAGGGCGCTCAAGGCGCTCGAGCGGGTCCCAATCCGGCACGTACTGGCCCCGATCAAAGCGGCATCGGGGGGCCGGGCGGTGCCCATGATGGGCGAAAGTTGGGGGAGCCCGTGATAAACGGGGTCTCTCCATCAGAGGGGGAGAGAAGCGTATCGGCTCCCGGCGTGGCTCCCTAATAACCGCGGCCCAATCCCGCGGTGGCGCCTCAGAAGCGGCGCTTCGATCCCCCAGCCCGTAGGGGGGGTGGGGCGCCCAATCCTCTCACGGGAGGGGGGGCGCCTCTCCAATCTCCGCGGAGGGGTGGCACGCCCCTCCGATCTCCTCGGAGATGTGGGTGACCTACGAGGGCCCCCGCCCGTGTGCGAGTCCCTCTCTCACCACCTCACGAGTATCCCTACTGTTGAAGCACAAAAGGGGGTGATGGGCCCCTCCACAATAGTCGCAATCTCATGGGTGGGGGCAAGCCGATGCCATATGAGCCCTCAGGCAGCGGTAGTACCAATTCCGCTGCTTGGCCATATTCCTACGCCCCTCGGTGCGTAGGCCAACAAATTTGGGACAGGCCGGCAAACGATGGCCATCCCGCTTGCAACACTTGCAAGGCATCGGCCTCTCCCCGTGTGGAGAGTTCTGCCGCACTGCAGTATACTGCTTGTACGGGCGGCGCTCTCTCCGTGGCGCTGCCCGGGTCGCCTCATAGCGACCTGTACTCGGTGCCGGTATAGGATCCAGATCCAAGTGGTCGGTCATCCGACACTCATCCTCCAAAAATCTGAGGAGATCAGAAAAGGGGGGGAGGTACGAGGCACTATTGCCCCCGTACCTTTGTTCAAAGCGCCCCTTCATCTCCATGGGAAGCTTATTGAGGATGAGGTGGAGCAATATGAAGGACCACTGGTCCACCGGTAGGTCAAGTCGTTTGAGCGCGTTAATAGCGCTTAGCAGCGGGTTCAAAATCTCCTTCCTCAATGAAGAGACCCGCGATACTCGTGGCAGCCCTAAAATGGCAGCCACATGTGTGTCCGCTAGCAAGCGAACATTCTGATACCGGGCAGTCAACAACGCCCTTGCAATATCATAACTGTCATCGTTGACAGGTAGATGCTGGACAAGCACACCAGCCTCTCCACGTAAGGCAGAGAGCAAATAGGCCAATTTCTGGCTAGGGAACAGGTCGTCCCTCGAGTGGACCAGGCTATCAAAGAGGTTAATGAACCCCATCCAAGAAGCCAGGTTCCCATCAAAGGTTGGGATGTCTAAAGTGGGCAGTCTGCCCAGCAAGCCGGCCGGGGTAGGCTTGACCTCCCCGGGCGTGCACGACTCACCCCTCCGGGCGGATAGGATTGCCTGAGCCTTGTTTATAATCACATCCGCCTGTTCAAAACATTGATCATAATCGGCATTAAATTGGTCGACTGCCCGCAACTCAGCGGCACCCTCGGCTGGGTGGTCGAGCAGATATTGTTGATGAGCAACGAAAAGCTGCTCCAATTCCTTCAAGCGAGCAGGTACTCCCTCATGCCGAATTAACAAGGCCTGTTCTCGGTCTGGTCGGTCTACCAAAGCGACGGCACTAGCAAACCATCTCAAAATCTTTTGTGCACCCGCGCGGGCACCACTAAGCGGGCTGACTGGCGGGACCATTTTGCACCAAAATTAATATACACTATAATAATACACGGACAAACAGACCGACAACCGCTGACAATAAAACAGATCGGGAGGAACTTCAAAGGCAGAACAAAATATATAAACAAACCAAAATCAAGTGTAAATGCTAGAACTTAACTAGAACAACAAAGGCATTTAACAACAGAATTTTTCAAACAAATTAAAATCAAGTATTAAGTCAATAACTTAACAAACATAATATTCAAAGTCAAACAAAACAAAATCAAATGTAAATGCTAAAACTTAACACAGCAAAATAGTGTATTACAACAACAGCAAGGTCATTTAGCAGCAAAATTTTTTAAACAAATTAAATTCAAGTATAAGTTTACAACTTAACAAACAAAATATTCAAGGGCAAAACAAAGATATGAAAAAACAAACCAAAATCAAATATAGGTAAATGCTAGAACTTAACTAGAACAACAAAGGCATTTAACCCCAATTTTTCATATACAATGACAATGACAACTAGTTAGGGAGATC
Organism: Schoenobius gigantellus; assembly: GCA_963935595.1. Classification (NCBI taxonomy): domain Eukaryota; kingdom Metazoa; phylum Arthropoda; class Insecta; order Lepidoptera; family Crambidae; genus Schoenobius; species Schoenobius gigantellus. The sequence goes on from OZ012555.1 coordinate 16,367,824, forward strand.
GGTCCACAAATGAGATTGTAGTCGGTTTAAAATCAGCAATCAAAACCAATTAATATGTATTGCCCGTTTGGACAACCAACAAGATTACAATATTAATTGTACAATACTAATCAATCAATCAAATCTAACAACAACACGCTCTGCTACCAAAAGATGGTGGTGCCCAAAGTAGACTCCACCACGTCGGCGTTTCACCGAATAGAACTGCTGAATTTAATAACCGACTACCAGCTCCTAGAAAATTGGTATTACTTACTTGGATCCGTTCGGTCTCCGTATGTAGCCGGTGGACTTCCTGAGCTAGCTCGAAGGAAGTCGCGGCTCCTGAAGTTCTGCTGTCTGACCGAACCGGATGGTACACTTGCCTATTAGGCCACCAATACCCGAACTCATTAACGAACACAAAAGCTTTGATACACTATTCACCGACACTAAAACTTGGCGGAACCTCGCACCAACAATCACTTGGTGCGCCGCGCAATACTATTTGTTATATATTTTATATTATATTTTATTGCTGCCCGGTGGTCATAACCTATTTCAATGTCATTCCGTATTCGACTCGACTGACATGTTACATGCGGCCGGCCGCCACAGGCTCTCACTGCACAGACTATAATGCAGTGCTGCCACTCGCTCTTCCTCGAGCGTGAACATCTAAAGCTAAAAAATCAATTTTGAAGTAGATATACTCGTATTTCCTATCACACAAGCAATATTTATTCCTATTTCTTCCCCCTTCCCCCTGATTGTCCCTTTTCCTATTTCCCTGTCTTAAGGTTGCCTGGAAGAGATTACTTTTTAGAAATAAGGCCGCCTATTTCTACATATATATATATATTTTTTACATTTGTATCCCATTGTCATGAATATTTGTACAATAAAGGGTTTATTATTATTATTATTTAACCGATTGAGCTGAAAATCTATATAGACGTTCCGGCAAACTACCTTGCAACAATGATGCGTTGAATTTATTTATTTATTTATTAAGACACACCAACAGTTTACACATTAAACATTTCATAGATACATATCAAATAGTACACAATACTGATGTATAAACCTATAACAGGTATGTACAGCATTCTTAGAGAAATTGTCACGATTTAAATGTGATGAACAGACTGAAAAACGTGTCCAGTGATAACTAAAAAGAAAAAATCAATTAAATGTAAAAAAAACCTTTTAAAACTAGCTTTTATTTAAATGCGCTAAAAAGAAAAAATAAACTTTTACACTAAAACTTTTACTTATAACGTCATTTCACATTTGACATAATTTATATGACAAAAGCTTGTCGCGAGATTCCGCTCAATCGGTTAAAGATTGATTTTTAAGTATTTATTATTGTTTTATTATTGGTCATTTTATTACTTGACCTTTAGTTATTGTATTATTTTAATGAATTTTAATTTTATTATTTAGGTATTATTGACATTTTACTACTCGACATTTTAGTTTTTGTATTTTTTAATGAATTGTAATTTAGATTTTCATAAATAATATTTTTGTACACCTTCAGAGGTAAGACATGTAGGTACTTCAGGTAAGCTTTATAAACCTTAGCGATGTATACAGCAAACACATGTATAAAACGAATAAAGTTATCTTATCTTATCTAACCTTAGAAGTCCGCCATATTGGATTAATAGTGTTAGAGGTTGTATAGGCAATTTGTCATTGACATAATTAATTTTGTATTTTTATATGACTTTGTCTTATGTCAAAAATGAATAGATTTGTTTTATGAAATTCTAAGAATATTTTATTTTATCAGGTTATGGGCATTTAATTAGAATTTTATGTACATATATGTGAGTGTCTAATATAATCGTGCACACAGTATATTTTTTTGTTCATAATTAATAACAATGATGTGCATATGCCGCCGGCTGCTCCTGTAAACTCTGTCGACTTCAGGTGGGTTCAATCCAATTTATATGAGTAGTTTTGGACCACATGTAGATAAATTAGATGGAAAAGATAATTACGGAATTTGGAAGTTCCAAATGAAACTTCTGCTAATAGAGCAAAGATTGTGGAACGTTGTAAATGATCCACCAACTGCTTTAGATCCATTACTTGACCAAAGCGCCTACGCTAAAATATGTTTAGCGGTGAAGCCGATTTGTTATCCACGTGTCAAAAATTGCAAAACTGCAGCTGAAACGTGGAACAATTTGTATAAGGCCTATGGCCATTCAGGGATAAGTCGTAGATTGCAGTTTAAACGTAAGCTTACCCAGATGAAATTGGTCAATTATGATTCAATGGACAATTATATTGGAAACATTCTTTCCGTAACACACGAGCTAGCTGACGTGGGCTGTCCGATTGATGATGAGGAGATTGCTGAATGGATGTTGTTAGGTCTTTCTGAAGATTATGATCCATTAATTATGGCAATTCAGGGCACTCAAACTCAACTTACCGTTGACTTTGTTAAAGAAAAGCTGTTAAGAGGAGAGTTCAAAAAATCAGATTTTTCTTCAACAACTGTTGATTCTGAAAAGGCCTTGGCGTCTACTTCTTCTAAGGGAAAATTCGTGCCTATTTGTCACCATTGTAATAAACAGGGACACATAAGACCGAAATGCCCGAAGCTCAGAAATGAGAAAAAGAAGACTAAAAAGGATCAGTGTAGTGTTGTTTTAGAAAATAATAGTGTTCTTCATACTGCTTTATCTAATTATATTGACGATGATAGTGGTTGGGTCATCGATTCAGGTTGTACCAATCACATGTCAAATCGTGAAAATTGGTTTACCGATTTTAATGACAATTCGTCCATAGATATAACAGTAGCCAACAAAAGTAAAATATATAGCAAAGGCAAAGGTAATGTTAATGTCAATATTAGAGGTAGTACTATTACAAGTATTTCAAATGTAATGTATGTACCAGATTTAGTCACTAATTTACTTTCTGTTCATCAAATTACCAAAAAAGGATATACATTAGTGTTTGATGATACTAACTGTCGTGCCTATAAGAATTGTAAGGTTACTGGTTCTTGTGGTTTTATTGCAGAGAACATCAACGGCATTTATAGGTTACAATCTAGTAGTGAGGTTCAATCTTCAAATAAAAATGATAATGTGGCTTTTATAGCTAAAAATGATTTTCATTTATGGCATCGTCGCCTTGGTCACCTAAATGTTAGGGATATGTCTTTACTTAGAAATGGTCTAGTAACGGGCGTAAACTTTAAAAAAGATAAGTTATCTTGCATTCCTTGTATTGAAGGAAAGCATAAAATGAAGTCTTTTCCTAAAATGTCCAAGAGTCGTACCACATGCAAACTTGAACTAATTCACTCTGATTTATGTGGCCCGCTATCAGAGACTAATTTCTCTGATTTTCGCTATTTTATTACCTTTACTGATGATTTCTCACGCGAAACTTTTATATACTTTCTAAAACGCAAGGATGCCAAAACTGTTTTAGATAGCTTTATTGAATTTAAACAATTAGCTGAAAACCAAACTAATCTTACAATCAAAAGATTTAGATCTGATAACGGAACTGAGTATGTTAACAAACTATTTTCAAGTTATCTTAAAAAACATAGATGTGCTTTATCACTTCATTTGTGAATCTGTGACTGAAGGCATGATTAAAATAATATATAAACCCTCAGCTGAGTTAGCCGCGGATTTACTAACCAAGGCACTTAGTAAAGAAAAGCACCAATTGCTTATTAAACTTTAAATGTTTTTTGATTGCGTTCGTTTTGTTTTTTTTAATTATTAGATTATTATACGCAGTTGTTTTAGTTGATTGTTTCTTTAATGCCTACACAAAGGGGCAGTGTTAGAGGTTGTATAGGCAACTTGTCATTGACATAATTAATTTTGTATTTTTATATGACTTTGTCTTATGTCAAAAATGAATAGATTTGTTTTATGAAATTCTAAGAATATTTTATTTTATTAAATAGTGACGTCACACTATTTTTCGAGTTACTCTTACCAAGACCTTTTATTTGATACCCATATTGTAGGGGTGCATTAAAAACAATTGGTCCGCCATCTTGGATTTAGAATGACGTCACACAGTCAACCATGCATTGTCATCCAAACTGAATGTGTATACAAAATTTCAGCTCAATCGGTTAAAGATATCTGCTTCAAAATTGAGTTGCAAGATTTCCCCCGAACATACATACATACCTATACAGGATGGATTTTTGAGATGGAAACATTGTTAGGCAACTATCCATAACTTGTTAAGATATTCTAATCTGCATTCACAGATTTTGGAAAAAAGTTAGTCACCAAAAAAATGCAGAGATAGCAAAAAAAAATTTTTATGCCTAACGATCCTATTTCATGTAGGGATCAAAAGACTCTATGGGGCCATTTAAGGTATGAGTACTAGAAACGACAGAAATCGCCAAAAACTTTTCCCATACATTTTGTACGGAAAATCCTCGGATCCTATTTCTTACGGTGATCTCTCTATGAATCCTATTTCTTACTTTTAAGGGAAGTAACTCTGAATTCTGCCGTGTATAACGACGTCATTTTAGAGAATCTCCAAAACCAGTTGGATGGATGGACGCTCTCGAATTTGCGAAATGTTTATTTTCAACAAGATGGCGCTCCACCACATAACAGCCGCCGTACGCGTTCCAATTTGAACAGACAATTCAGGACACAGTGGATAGGGACACATGGTCCAATAAAGTGGCCACCTCGCAGCCCCGACAGGGCCGCGCCGCCCCTGTGTGCGAAGTGTGCGGCGCACACAGGCGCCAAGACGCTAGGGGCGCTAGATGACGAAGCGAGCGCGGGAAGAAGATCCTCCACGACGACAAAAAATAGGCGCTTCATAGGCTTTGCACACAGGCGCTGCCGGGGGTCGGCGCGGCCCTGAGCCCCGATCTAACGCCACTAGAATTTTTTACAAAAAGAAATACGACAGTGTTCAGGAACTGAAAGATGCATTGACGAGGACTTTAAATAACATCCATCCAAGAAAATTATTAGCTGCTACGTTCTCAGTACAAAAGCGAGAAAACTTATGTATTCGTGAAGACGGCGGACATTTTGAGCATTTTATTTCATAGATAGATAAGATATTTTTGCGTTTGTTTAAAAATACATGTTTAAATGATTTAATTTAGTATTTATTTAAATTACAGTTTCCCTTAAAAGTAAAAAATAGGATTCATAGAGAGATCACCGCAAGAAATAGGAGCCGAGAATTTTCCGTACAAAATGTATGGGAAAAGTTTTTGGCGATTTCTGTCGTTTCTAGTACTCATACCTTAAATAGCCCCATAGAGTCTTTTGATCCCTACATGAAATAGGATCGATAGGCATAAAAAATTTTTTTGCTATCTCAGCATTTTTTTGTTGACTAACTTTTTTCCAAAATCTGTGAATGCAGATTAGAATATCTTAACAAGTTATGGATAGTTGCCTAACAATGTTTTCTTGTAACTATAACGGTTAATGTACCTGCCTTCTAAATCCCATCTCAAAAATCCATCCTGTATACTTACATACTTGCTTTGCAAGTTAAATAAAAGCTTGTAAAAAGAATGCAAATTGCACTATAATTATAATATGGCAACAAACACCTCCATTTACTCACATAAAAGAGCTTTTGATGAAGAAAGTGAGTACCCCCATTTATTTACATTAATTTTTTTTTTGCTCCCTGTTTTACACTTTGGTAAGTCGATCGTGGGGAATAACATCTTTTACATTATTTTAGATGTTAGAACGTGAAAATAAACGCGAACGCATACTTGAAGCTCGAATGAGAGAGCTCCGTTTGAAAATGCGTCAGGGTGACGGAGGCCAGCAGGCAACAGACAACGACCCTTGCAGCAACGACAGAGATTTGGACGAGGCAACCGCTGAGTATATGCAAACCATTGACGAACTACAATCCCAACAAAAAAATAATAACTTGTAATGTTCAAAAAGCTGTCATATTATTGATACTATTTACTATCACTTATCGTTTATATATTCTTTCTATCTATATATAAATGAAATATAAAAGGAGATGTTCCCATCTGTAACGTGAAATTTGGACAGTTGTTTTAATTAAAAATGTGGACGCACACTACGAAGGGATTTTAAAAAAATTTAACCCTAAAGGGATAAAATAGGGGTTGCAAGTTTGTATGAAAAAATCTTCAAATTAGCAACGATTTTCATAAAACTTGAGATTCATACTCTTAAAAATATTTCATTGAACACGTGTTTCATAGTTTATTTGAATTCACCCCCTTAGGGTGCAAAATAGGGGTTGAAAGTTTTTATCAAAAATATTTAAAATCTGCTCCAATTTCTATGAATTTATTATCCGGGCTCAAATAGGCTACAAAATTATTTTTCGTATGAGAAAATATAAATACCCACGGAAAAACAAAAATAACGCGGGCGATGCCGCTAGTGGAAAGCTAGTCTATATATAAATGAAATCGATATATGAAAGTCAAACGAGATATTCATTCATTCGCAGACCAATCACGAAATCTTAAAAGTACTTGGCCTATCGAGATTATTATAACGCTGGTAGATCACAATTAGGAGACGTTAGTAAAAAAAGGTTTATGGAAATTCCTTCAAAAGGTGAAGAGTTTCTAAATAAGAAGCTGCAGAAACTTCAGTTGCCGCCATCGCTCTCTGCAGGCCTATTACAGATCTCATGGTTTTTAAATATCATTATGAAATTATAGTGCTAAATAAGATTCTCGGTCAGATTTTTGATCATTGGTGCATTATTTATCATAATGACATCATTGAAATTATGCCATAGTGATGATATCATTGGAGATCGGCAATACGAAATGAAACATTTCATGACTTCCTTATCTCAAAATTTATACCATTTTATACGATGAAAGATCCGTAATAGGCCTGCGGATTGGGGATGTGTGCCATTGCCTGCCTTATGGGCTGCCAAGACTGGACTTGAGTCAAGCAATATCTCACAATTTCAGTGACATAATCTACATGTCTTAAAGAGTAGCACGACGTCACGTATTTAGTGTGACTAGCGTAATAAAAATTTCATGACGTCAAGGGTCGTGCGACTAAGTTTTATCACAAAGGGGAATGCCCAATTTCGGCCCAAGAGCGCCCAACATATCCGTACTGTCTAAAAATCATATAATATTTATTCATAATTATTTGTACTATTAGTGATTGCCTTCAAGTTGGAGAAAGCTTAGTATAAATATTTAAAAAACACGGAAATTATCGCTAAACTCACCAAACAGTGACAGACGGTAATAAAGACACGGACTTGCCATAACAAAAAAATATCATAATAAGCGTTTAATCTTAATTGATCATTTAGGGATAGTATTCGTGTCTATTATTACGATTTTAAAGGCCTTCCTTATATACCTACATTATACGATATACATTATACAGTGATTGATTATCACTAGTTAAAAATTATAAGACATAATAAAAAAAATTGTGGTTACATTGAATGATTGCACGTGAATGAAAATGTAAGACAATTCCCAATACTAAGTTACAGCGATTTAATGTTAATAGCTTGTGGCCTACCAAATAAAACAAGCGCGGTCATATTATGGGGAGCACATACTTTTTAATGGCTCTTATAGGGTAGAAGTATGCCGTGATCGCAGTAGGAGCATATTGGTAGCAGTGAGAATTGCAAGTAGGCATGTAAGTCGTAAGATTTAATTCGTATATATATTAATAAATGCACATGAGTCTGGTCGAGCGGGAATCTAATAATATTGCTGCAACTGCATTGTTGGTCGTCGGACGGTAGGTTGTTGTGCCCACGCCATGTCGGATATATGGTATTTGGGGTGGGCACGTCATCAGGATAATATCTATCCACCGGCACAGTTCCTGGATGAAGTTTTAATAGAATATGATAAGCTTGATTGACTGGAATTGATGAGAAATATCAATAAATACCTACATAAGTATGAAATTCTTGTTTTATTTAAAAAGTGCAACTTTTTTTTGAATCAGTATTTATCCTACTTATTAATACGATTATATACTATTATTTGCATACTAATTTGAAGGTGGGCACTATGGGCCGCGGTTACTATGAAAAATGGGCATTCCCCTTTCTTGGCGTGCCTGTGCTCCGACTGCTGCTCCATCTGCCAAAGTATTAATGCCCTTGCTACATCCACACCAGGAAATTTGTGATAAAACTCAGTCGAAAGTGTCCCTTAACGAGCGTCATGAAATTTTTATCACGTCAGTCACACTAATGGCCGGTACACACATTGTTTAGTGTTTAGTGCGAGTGGCTTGTTTAGTGTTAAGTGTTTAGTAAAAAACACGTTCGGACAGCTTCTGTTTAGTGTTAAGTGTTTAGTGTTTAGCGAATAGGAACGCGTTCTATTTTTTCTGCGAGTCGCCCCTCCCGCTCTCCCGCCTTCTCCCCTCACTTAACACTAAACACTCACTAAACACGTCTGGACAGATCTGTTTAGTGTTTAGTCCATATAATGAACAAATAAACTAAACACCATTTACTAAACAGTGTATGGACAGCACCTACTAATCACTTAACACTAAACAGTCTACTAAACACTAAGCACTTAACTAAACAAAGTGTATACCGGCCATAAGGGCTTGTACACAAAACTGCGATGCTATGCGAATTCGCAACGCAGAAAATTGCAATACGAATTGCTGCGATGCCCTTCCACGATTCGGGTGACCATTCCTTCGACGACCGTCAACCGTACTGAACGTATTTTGAAAACTAGACCGTGACATGGATTGAAAAAAGAAGTGAACATTTTTGTTATTGCTTAGGAGATACAGGAAAAAGAAACAAAGAAGATTTTGGATTCATCCATTTATTACTATTATAAATCCCGATGCGAACTATTTTCGTCTAAAATATGAAGCGTTGAAAACAGAGGAAAAAAATGTTTTTTTGGTTATTTTAGAACGAGCATAACATCTTCATTCGAAGAGCTAAGTTTATTATCACCATATCTTATACGTCTTGCCCACACGCTGTCTCAGAGCGAACTAAAAATGGCGTCAACAAGTGTGACGTAACACTGCAGGAATGCACGATGCGAATTAATTCGCGAGTTCTTGCGACGCGTCGTGCGAGCTCGCATATTTTTGCGATGCGAAGTCGCATCGCAGTTTTGTGTACAAGCCCTAAATACGCGCCGCCGTACTACTACTCTTTCAGACAGATAATGCGTGACTCATGTCCAGTCTTGGCAGCCCGTGCTCCGCCTACTGGGAGCATCTGTCCCATAAGACCACATTGCTGATGGTGTTGGAACCAGGGACCGGACCCGGTTACCGTTATAGCCGGTAACCTTAGGGTTTTGATGGGGTATTTTATAATGCTGGGTTTTTAAACCCTTTGCCTTACAGTAAGCTTTCAAACGGCTTACCGGTTTACACATTAATCCCTTCGATTGAATTAATTCGGGTTACCGCTAACCGATATCAAAAACCCCCAAATGGGTTACCGTTCTAAACGCTGATTAATTTGTAAAAAATATTTTAGACCTTAGGTATATCGCGTGTAGATTGCTTTTGCACCGCATATTTGCCGAAGGTCGCGACCAAACTCTGGCGTTATTGCGCCCGCAGTGCTATTTCAATCGCTCGGTGTGCGTGAGGGAAAGGGTTACCCTAACCCGAACAGTAAGCGGTTAAGCGCATAAACACTAAAAACCTTTAAGATTAGGTAAGCGGTAAATTATTGTTGTGGGTGGTAACCCCTATTTTACGGGTTATCGTTATTGTTGGGAAACCTGTTGAACGGCTTACCGAGCCCACTGGGTTACCATACGAATGGGTTACCCTTTCGAACGGCTTAAGCAAATGAACGGGTTTTCCGATCCCTGGTTGGAACAGTTTATGCGCAGTACTCTACGGGCACTTATTTAAACACTTGAAGTTTTGACGTGAAACCCTTTGTTACACCCTCCTCCATGTCCTGCAGCCAAACAACAGTGAACGGAATTATTGTTATAAATGAGTTAAAGATTTAAACTTTTATCGACTGACTAAGCAGTAAGCATTACAATTGAGCAAACGCTCCTTTCATCTTTTTTCGTTGGCATCATCATCCGATCCACCATAGCAGACTGGAGGTAGACTCGAGGTGAACGGCCGAGCTTGATGGAATCAATAATTCAGAATGATCACTCCCAACTCATACACGACCTACTGCTGGGTACGGGTCTCTACTTAGACGAAGAGGTTGGCCAACTACATTACACTGTGCACTGACCAGACGGGTTGCTTTAGAGTTTTCCATAACTACTAAATCCGTCACGGTATATCTACTCAAAGCTGTAACGATATTTGCATTGGTGTGAACTGACTATTACACCCAGTTTCTGAAAGGCTGATCAGCGATAAAATTAACTAACAAGCTGTCAAATCTAATGCTAACTATGAATTGAGTTGCTGGAAGCTAAATCAACTTATCACTGTGTTAGTTGACACAGCTGTCCAATTTATTTCTAAATTATTTAGGAAAGACACATTTTGGGTTTCCAAAATATATATGAATAAAACAAAATATATGATTTCAGCAATGTGACCGTGTTTAAAAATATTTCTGACGAGAAATCAAGTTATTAAAGATAAGTAAATTTTGGCTAACCAACGATTCGGAAACTCAAATTGATTTGACACTGCTGTTAAGGTGACATGGATGTTAGTTGAACAATAATTTGATCAGCCTTTCAGAAACTGGGGGTTAGTCTTCTAACTTAAGGCCTATTCAAATTTGAGTGGCATTCCCTACCGGCTGCAGTAGAGAAAACTGTATGGGAATGGTTTAAAGTACCTACAATGCTTAACAAATAGTACTGAAAAGAAAACTAATTTTGAATGAAGTGGAAGTCTCTGCAATCAGTGTTAATAAATAATAATAATACATTTAAAAAATGCCAATTAAGCCCAAGAAATAGAAATAATTGAAGCGAGAGAGACCACATCGTAATACTTGTGAGAAAGATAGTATTGGAGGGGACAACTTGAAAAATAAAACCCACACTGTCTTATTCAATCGTGTTAATTAAACCTAGAAATAATACCTAAAAGACAAGGTACTGAAAACTTTGATCGTACATAATATAATTATAAAACTTTGTCCGCAAAATATATTTTGTAACTGCCGATATGATTTATAATATGTGTTTCTGCGTTGTTTTACCTATGCATTCACATTATTTGTATCCTTATTAAACCCGCCGAAGAACCATTTGTGTTCTATATTAGCTCCCACGCCGGACGTGGCACGTGTGAATACGTCCGTGTGTTTCTGTAGGACATGATGTACTGTAGCTTGAGATGCGTGCGGGAAAAGCTCACGGACATATGAGACAACGTAGTCCAAGCTAGCCCCTTGAGGATGTACCTGAAAACAATGACGACCTTGTTTTATTTACCGGGCGCAAAGTAGTTGAGTTACGAATAATGTCAATATTTAGTAATAATTAGACTAATTAGAGGTCAGTGATTATTATGTGTTATAAACTTACTAAACTTAAAATAGATAGTTTTAAAATGGGCATCATATCCTTTATAATACCAACACATACCGGCAAAATACCACATCATTTATCTTTCAAGAGCACGAGTTTCTCCTTGTTATTGTTTTAATAGGCTAGTTGACCCTTTTTTAAAGTAGGGCTTAAAATGTTCACAATTGTTGTATTAGGCCATAGCACATGAATATTATTTTTTTCGATGGCTAAAAATTGCAAAAAATCTATTTTAAATTAAGATTTTCAATTTTGGACCGAAAACACGGTCAGCCATGATAGTCTGTTCATTATCTGTGGCAATGACGTCAGTCTTATAGTAAACAAAGCACGGGGGCGAAATAACCTCACAAAAACAATGCTTTCTATTTAGTAAAACTGTATATGGAACGGGACAATAGAACAGGAATATAGAATTACCTCTTCAAAGACTCCAGGAAAGCTGTGGATTAGACGTACCCAGTGTTTGTAACTCGACAAAAAACAAACATTTGTCTTTTAATAAAACTTGATTGAAATACTAACATAAATGAGTAGTTAGACATTAACCTTCTTATTCAGTTTTATTCTTCGCGTTTCAGCGGCTACATGATTACCATTTTCAGACAAATATCGCGCAAGCAAAAAAATGACTACTTTTGGTAGGGTATCCGACTGTCCTTTTACAAAACCCTCTTATTCGTATTAGGTTTTAAAAATTTTAAATGATTTTAAATGATTTTGATGTTATTATTAATTTTGTTTTTGGTAGATCTACCACAGTTGCTCTCTGCACCACCCAAAGGTTGACTGTTAGAAAATGCCCCAGGCATTAAGTCCGCCTTTGTACACAATATACATAAAGCATTAATAAATAAACAATAAACAAACACTTAAAATATTAGGTGCAAACCACTTTAGAAATCAAATATGCACGTAAACACTCCGCATCACGCGCAATCGGACATAACAGTCGCAGCGTGACGTCATCGCAGTAGCGCGCCAAGGAACGCAAATTTAAAAAAACGGTGAAACTTTACCACGCTGTAACTTTGGAAATCCTGGCCCGATTTCGATGAAATAAAAACTATTATTATTTGCATGAGTACGCGCATTAAATGCAGTAACTTTTATAGTAATATTTTGATGTGCTGGTGTGTTTCACTAGTCTCTTGGTAAACAAATATAATACAAACAATGTGTAAGTGTGAAGCGTGCCACGAATATGGGGAGCTCCTCATAACTGAACTTATATCTTGATCTCCAAATTAATATTAATTATATTAATGATGTGTCGGATATTCATATCCGCGATTTGCATGAGAGAAAGAAAGATCTGTATGTATTACTTTTGATGCGATGCGAATTCGCAACGCAGAAACTTGCTGGGATGTGATTTCATGCGGCAAGGCATCTCACGCCCACGGTTCATGTGTCCATTCTCTCGTAATAACGCTAATCGTAATTACGCTATTACGCACATCTGTTATTGATCGGAAGGAATAGGCAGTGACGGATTAGCCCTTAATCAAATTAAGCAATTGCCTAGGGCATTACGTCTGGGAGGCACCAGAAGAAGCACAAAAAAATGGCTGTTTCCTCGTGGTCCTACTAATATCTCCTACTAGTGGGACCAAGAGGAAGACTAGTTCCTCGTGGTCCTACTGCAGATAATAATGTCCTACTAGTAGGTCCACGAGGATGCCTAGTTCCTCGTACTCATACTGCGAAGTTAAATTATTAAATGATAAATTTTCATGTTCCTTTATGTCAAGTTCGATGTATGATATAAAAGCAATAGTATTTTATTCGCCATGTAACTTTTATAGAAAATGATCAATGCTTACCGAAAGCGTGCATACGACCCTACCGGCTAACTCATAGCGATGTGCGATAGCGGTAGCGAGGTACTCGCTATCGTTTTAATTTCACGGAATTTATAAGATGACGCCATAAAGGCAAGTTAAAGCGATAGCGAGTATGCCAACGTAATGTTTGCGCATTTCGGACCACGGGAAGAGCAACAGACCCGCGGTTTTACCGCCTAACTCATAGCAATGCACTAGCTATCATTCTAATCTTTCAAGCGGTATGAAATCACAAGATGTCGTCATAAACGAGAGCTAAAACGATAGCGAGTGAGTTTCATCAGTTTTATATCCTCTCCTATAACTCACTCGCTATAGTTTTAGCTCTCGTTTATGATGTCATCTTGTAATTTTGTACCACTTGTGACATTATTACGACAGAGTGCAAATTCCTTAAAATTAAAACGATAGCGAGTACCTCGCTACTGGCATCGCACATTGCTATAAGTTAGGCGGTAGGACCGCGGGTCGTATGCACGCTATCAGTAAGCATTGGTCATTTTCTAGAAAAGTTACATGGCGAATAAAATACTATTGTTTTTTTATATCGTACATCGAACTTGACATAAAGGAACATGAAAATTTATCACTTTATAATTTAACTTCGCAGTAGGACTACGAGGAACTAGGCATCCTCGTGGACCTACTAGTAGGACATTATTATCAGCAGTAGGACCACGAGGAACTAGTCTTCCTCGTGGTCCCACTAGTAGGAGAAATTAGTAGGACCACGAGGAAACAGCCAAAAAATCCGTACTTAGGGTATCACGTCTCACTCTCGCGTCACCAAAAACCATACCAAAAAAAGTTTCTAGGACTAATTTGAAAATTCGCGCGTTTAAAGTTGACATAGAGTCCGACCTACCCTGCGTTCCAGATAAGCACTTGCTACTTTCTGAGGCTAGCATCTGATGTTAGCCTCGTTTTGCGTTTCTTATAAGAAATGTTGACATTTTTAGCCGCGCTAATTGTTACAAATGAAACGGAAGGTGCTGATTTTTCGTGCTGAATTTTGACACCTCACCTACTTAGTCTATTCGTGGTCCATTCACTTAAAATTCTAATAATATAAATCAGAATTGGGTAATACTATAAATATATTTAAATTATTTTTTTTAAATCCGCTGAAAATCCTTTTTGATTCATGAAAAAAAGATTCCAAATGTCAAATTTGAAAGCTGTCAAGAAGTGGTATCAGAGGATCCATCTACTAACATGGGTATTTGATGCTAGCATTTCGTGTTAAAAATGCTTAAATGAAACGCATGACAACCAGCAAGAAAAACTAGCATCACCGCTAATGAAACGCAGAGATGCTAAAAATGTTGATATTTATGGCTAAAAATGTTTATCTGGAACGGGCCGCTAGTCATAACCCTGCTCCCGCTGGCCCACTCGCTGCCCGCTAGTGCATTCGGCAATTTGAATGCACCGGAATTGCGATCAGACAATCACGAACCACCCCTTACCCACGGGCCCTCCGCCTTTCTTTATCAAAATAAAAAATATTAAAAAATGAAAAAAGATGATACAAGAAGGGCTCGATAATTTATCGATATTATACAAAGAGCGTCGGTGGCGCTGTGGACTCGGCACTTGCCTTCCAATCGGGGGGTCGGGGTTCGAGACCTGCCATGTACCAATGTGTTTTTCGTTTCGAATTTCATATGTACATTTGTCTGACGCTCCTACGGTGTAAGAAAACATCGTGAGGCAACCTGCATACATCTGCGAAGAAATTCAATGGTGTATGTGAAATCGACCAATCCAATGGGCCAGCGTGGTTGACTAAGGCCTAATCACCCTAACATAGGGTAGGCTCGAATCGTTGATGATGATGATGATACATAGAGTCCGATATGTTAAAAACGTTAGTCGTTAATACATCTTGCGTGAATTCAATGCCCGGAAAAGCCGCAAGGCGCATTTCAATAAATAAATAAATTATGCTTTGGTTTTTATTGTTGTCGCACCTACTCCACTTGTAAGGTACGTTACATCTCATCATCTTATTTTACAAAAAACTAATGTTTTTAGGCGGTAAAGGCACAGATTAGATAATAGTTACTACGTTACTGGTAAAGGTTTAAAGACCGATTCTAGTTGACATACGGATAGGGGGGCCCACAGGCGTGGATTGCTTAGGGCATCAAGTAGTCTTAATCCGTCACTGGGTATAGGAATAAAAAGCAAAAGGTTCATCCATTGATTAACCATTATTAATGTTGATGGAAACTATTTATGTAAAAAATATGAACCTTTGAAAACAGAAATCGGTCAACGTCATGTCTTGCGCACATGCTGTCTCAGAGCGGACTAAACGTGGCGTCAACACGTGTGATGTAACATCGTAAAAGGACACGATGCGAACCGCAACGCAAGTCATTGCGATGTCTCGTTCAATCCCGTAGATTTCTACGATGCGACGTCGCACCGCAGTTTTGTGTTTGGGCCCTGAGTTCAAGAAGGTTAAGATCCGTATTCGCGGATCAAGACTCCGATGATCCGTACTCGGTACTAGTATGTATCCATACTCGCGGATTTTTATTTTTAATAATCTGGCACATCTCTGAATTCTATATAATTGTATGAGTGTACATTAACAAAACATGTTCGATATACACTCTTACTTCATAGAGGCTAGTTTTTGCTGAAATTAACACAGAAGTATGGCAAAGCAGACAAAATGACTAGTGATGGCATATTGTTTTAGTTTTTCTGTAAGTATTAAAATTTTACGACTGCGGTGCGGCCCCATATTGCCGCAACGCACTTCCTCTGATTTCTCTGATTCCATGAATACAAATCTATATAAATAAAAATCAATGTTTGTTTGTCCTCTATGCGTTCCGAAACCATTCATCAGATTGTAATTAAACTTTGGTAGGGTGTTATGGGGATACCTGTGAGGGTTACTAGCAAAAAAAAAGGATTTACGTGACATTGCAATGGATGCCGGGTACAGCTAGTCTATATAAATAAAAATCAATGTTTTACCATAAGAATAAACAAGTATAGAAGCGAATCTCCTTTGTGGGTGCACCAAATGCCGCTATTTGCATACCTACAGCGCCCTTCCTCCTGTAACGCCCCGCAGTAGTCTGCGGGCGCCGCTAGGGTCACCACATGGACGTATGGTGACCACTACAATATTTTTTATATAGGTACCTCCATATTTTACATTAAATGAGAAACTGAGTATACACCGAGTCTTATTGATTTTGTACTTCAAGTGTAGCGAGCGAGCGACTATCTTTAGCAATAGTACCCACATTTTTAGTTTTTTTGATTCCGTAGTTATAAGAACCTGCCTATTTTTGATTAATCATTAAAATGTTTCGAATTTCGATGTACAAAAATGGTTTGTAATTTAGGTATCGTACCTACGTTTATAGTCCAAGAGCTGAAGTTATGAATGTACTAATGGATAAAACCTAAGCTCACTTTTTACTATCAGACCAACATTTTCACTTGAAAAAAAATCTGTTGTTTCATAATTTTAATCAAGTATTGATTGTATTTAAATTTTATATGGAACAGTAACAAAGGTCAATAAAAATATACCTATATAGCAGTACCAAAGTTTCTCATAATTCAAATTATTCCCGACTTGACAAAAAAAATCCCATACTTACAGAGTTTCAAAATTGCACTACAATGACAGCTTTAGAAACTCGATACATTATATTGTATTAGCTTTGACATGTAATGAATATTACGAATAAAACTGTATCTGTATCTAGGGTAGGTATAATAAAAATAATTTTAAAATATTCAATCATTTTTATTTAAAAGGTTTCAATTCAACAGAAATATTTACAAATGTCTGATATTTATAAAAGATGGCGTTTTTGTAGATGATTTGAAGTTTCGGTTATTAAACTTCAGCGCGTAGTAAATACGCATTCTTATAAAAAGCTTAATCAGGTAATCAATAGGAAAATATTCACAAGGTACCTGAAACACAATTTTTTTCATTGTATCTAGCAAGATCGCACCAGCACCATCGGTAAAAATAAAATTTTTGAAGCTATTTACGAATATATTCTCGAGTTTCTCAATATAGTTTACAAAATGTGCCGGAGGAACAGTTAAACTTCCGAAAATTTTTGTCCGATTGAATGCTTTAAAATTAATAAATAGTTGAGAATTTTCTGTATTTTCTCCCTTGTAATCTCTGTATTTATTGAAAGCTGGGCATTCATGTTTAAGCGAGCATTTTTTGAGTAGATACCCACAAACGTAGGAAAGTGCGTTTTGTGTAGGCAAATCTGAGGGCCAATTATGGATCTTTCATCGTATGACATGGTATAAATTTGAGAAAAAGAAGTCATGAAATACTGCATTTCGTATTACTGATCTCCAATGATATCATCACTATGGCATAATTTCAATGATGTCATCATTAAATAATAAACAAATGATTAAAAATCTGACCGGAAATCGTATTTTTCGTCTTGCACTATAGGTATCGATCGGTAATAGGCCCTCAGACCTGTAATCGCATGTCGGAACAGCAAGCGGCGAAATCTCCGATGTCATATGGTTTGCAAAAAAAGGTTCTGTGCCGTCGTCTTTGCTCAAAAGAAATATATCCAAGTCATCTTCGCAGTTGCTTAGAGAGGATTGAATAAAACAAGTAGATATACCTTTGTACTTACCTTTCTTTATCTTCGGGCAAATTGTAAAACTTTAAATTTGGGGTTATTATGGCATTATTTTTGCACCCATAAACGCAACAATAAGTCGGCATCGCGGCGACTAGGTAGATAGCGGCGCGCGGGAAGGAGTCACGTACGTGCGGGATGCGGTGCGCGCCTTGACTGGCGATTCCGTTCAACGGAAATCAAACGGTAGGTGAATAACGTGGCCTTGAGCGCTCGACGGCCGGGAGTTTCGCTTCTATACTTGTTTATTCTTATGGTATTACTATGTTTGTTTGTCCTCTATGCGTTCCGAAACCATTCATCAGATTGTAATGAAACTTTGGTAGGGTGTTATGGGGACACCCGTGAGGGTTCCTAGCAAAAAAAGGATTTACGTGGCATTGCAACGCATGCCGGGTACAGCTAGTAAATCCTACTAATATTATAAATGTGAAAGTGTGGATGTTTGGATGTTTGTTACTCAATCA
Source organism: Schoenobius gigantellus (assembly GCA_963935595.1). Lineage (NCBI taxonomy): Eukaryota > Metazoa > Arthropoda > Insecta > Lepidoptera > Crambidae > Schoenobius > Schoenobius gigantellus. The sequence continues at coordinate 16,386,311 of OZ012555.1, forward strand.
CGCAAAAACGGCTGAACGGATTTGGATGAAATATGGCATGCATGTAGCCTTTGACATGGAAAAGAACATAGGCTACCTTTTATCCCGATTCCTTAAGTAGTTCCCGAGGGAAAATGAAAATTGTTTACGAGCTAAGCCGCGGGCAGACAGCTTTGAAGTATGCATGTCACCTATGCTATGGAAAAGGACATGTACTTTATATTCCTTAATGATCTCTCAAATAGTTCCCGTTGGAAGATTAAAAATTGTTAACGAGTGAAGCTTTAGACTCAATTCTGAAGTCCACGCAGACGAAGTCGCGGGCAGAAGCTAGTAATAATAATAAACCCATACCTGTAGAAACGCAGACATAACACCTATTAGTTTGGCTTCCCCACAGCCTGCCTCCACTGTATTCTTCAAATGAACTTTGGAATCTAAATCATCGGGTAGTGGCGGCGGTGGCGGAGGTTTCTCTACTGGCGCTGGCAAGGGAGGCTGTAAAAGGACATTTTAGAAGATTTTATTCAAATTGGTTGATAACTGAAGTACCATATGATTGATCACACTCGCTTCAATATTTTATTGTTTGCAGTCACAAACAAAGAAAAACACATTACTACCTACTTAATAACTTACATTTTTAGTATCCATTGCTCCTTGTAATGCTTGCCTTGCAATAAATTGAGCTTTGAACTTCTCCATCTCCTTTTGTGCATCAGCCTTTATAACATCCACTTCGTTTTTATAGGCTTCCAATTGGAATTTAAGACTGTCATTCTCCAACTGAAACATGTTTATATAAAAATAATAAGTCTCAAAAAACGTTGACAATGAAAAGATATCAATTTTGTTTACGGACATACCTTCAATTGTCTGTATTCGTCACTTTGATTTTGAAGTTGAGAAGTCTGAGTATACTCTATCTGTTTATTGTTATAACCATTATATTCACTTTCATCATTGAAGAACTTTTCATGAAACTCCTCTTTCAAAGTGTTGAAATCCTGAAAAAACAGCCTTCTTAACAACAATAGAGATTTGCTTACACAGAGTTTATGTGGAGTTTTGTTCAAAATTCGTTGTTTTTTTTTTTACCTGAAACCGCCGTCTTCTTCACTGCCAGTCATTGTCATTGGATTTATATCTTACAGATGCAAGTAAAACAAAATGTCATAGTCGAGTTTACAGAAAAATAAATAGAAGCAACCAATTTGACTACTAACTGGGACTACAAAAATGCATACAAAATAACTGCAGTACCTGCGTCATTCTCTGCCATGTTTCGATATTCTTCCTTTGGGGTTTGGTGAAGTGATCCCAAACACGTTGATGTGCGGCTGCTGTAAACACTTTCGCCACCTGCTCGACTGAGTTTTACAAACAATTATGTTAAGAGAGTCGCAGGAGACCACGTGACCACACATACCGAGGGACATTGCGAACTGACGTCTCGGGCTCTCGACATTGTCGATAGTCGAACGAAGTCTCCAATCAGAAATGCGTATACTTGGAGATAGAGGTGGTAACATTTTGCAGAGTAGCCACGCTGACCTCGAAGCACCGAGACGTGTCACCAGACACATGACCGTGTGATTCCAATTGAGGAAGAAAAAATTAAGGATTAGTAGGGGACAGATTTTGAAATGGATATTAAATATTCCTTAGTAATACTATAGACATTGTGTCTGTAGTCTGTACTATACAAATAGTACTGTAGTAGTAGTATAAAAATCAATTTGATAGCTTTTTAAGAATAGTTTATTAAAAAGTCATCTTGCCATTACTTATTACTGTTATTAAGGCTTGCCAGCTGTTACTATTCATTCATGTTGATTTCTAATCCTTAAAATTCTCTCACTCATTGGTTTTGTCACACAGAGAAACCCCTTAATGTTCTGAAAATATTATTTTGTCCACAATGCCAATGTATAAAGATATAAAAATAAAATAATACTTTCAAAACATTACAACTTACATAAGAGTCAAAAGCTTCTGAGGAAAACGGTAAGTTCATATAAATAAAGTCTCGACGACGTTCTGCAGCAGATCCAAGATGTCACAATTTATAGAATAGCAGAAATATTGTCAGTAATATTTCAGATTTATACATCATTGTTTGTGAATCAATTTGAAGACCACTAGTACCAGTGCGCTGAGTATCTCCTGTCTGGACTGGTTATGTTTTCTTAAAAGAAAACAGAGTGACCTGTTTCTTACCTTACCTTACATTAGACTAATAACAGTGACTTACCGGTGAGAAAAGACCATTTGAGAAAAACTTGAGTGTTAAATTGATCTACTCACGTTGCTCAAACACTTTTTCGATGTGAGCCCTAACTCTATCTTTGCACTCTTGTAATTCTTCTTCAGACTGCATTTTTTCACTAAACAAGCGACGTATATGAGAGTTGGTGGCTTGTATCATAGAATAAAACTGATTTGAATTTTTCTTGGAACATTCTCCACGCTCTAGCCAAGCAATTAATGTCTGAAAACATATAAAAATCTATGTAAATTAAATTGATGGCAATGAAAAAAAAACAACAGCCACTCACAGGCAAAACAATATAAATATTTTGTAATTGTACATACACCATTTTGTAAATAATCAAGTAATAATCATAAAACGGTTCAATTTAATGAATAAATAGCATGTAATAAATGACAAAAAAACTTAATGGCAGCAACTAATAAGGTTGGATGGGATTTCATATAATTTTGTCACATATTGAATGAAATATTGAAACTGACATCATGGCTAAACCGATTTTTTACAAAATAGTGACATCACATCAGATCCAACTTTAAGTTCAAGTTCATATCTTCTTTCAAGTCACGTGACACGCAGATTAAAAATGATGCAACATAATTTATAATATTTTACGAAAATCTTATAAATTATAACTAATCATAAACTTTTATTTTATCCATGTTTGATATTTTATATTAAAAATAGGGCAATACCCGATTATTTATTATTCTTATGAAAATGAGCATGACCAAATGAGGAGTGAGCATATTGGTATTATCACTGCACGTATCAGAAAACTTATTTTTATTTTTAGCAGGTTAAGATCTGGTGCCTATTCATCTACTCTTAGGACCGTTTACTTTGCTCTGGCTCAATCTATATTAACATACTGCATCACTGTTTGGGGTGCCGCTGGAAAGACTAAGCTATTACAACTAGAAAGAGCGCAGAGGGCGATCTTGAAAGTAATGGCTTTCAGGCCTATTAGATATCCCACCAAACTAATATATGAGTTTTGGCAAATTTTTTCGTGGTCGTTTTCGTCGGTGGGCGCTAATATCTGCGACACAGTCTCTTGACTAATGCAGGTATTAACGTATATTTGTAAATATTTGATTTGTTGTTTCAAATAAATTTATTATTATTATTAATAAATATTTGGTTAATATTAACAGCAAGTAATGACTATTGACTTTCATAATATGTAAATACACATTAGAAATAAGATCTTGGTGAAATTTTTCAAATAGAATAATCGCAAAATTACTAACAGGCAAGGTACTGGCAAAGTTTTCTTCACTTTTAATTTTGTCAACCAAGTTCACCATAGCAATGTTTGAAAATGGCTGTATTTTTATAGGTGATGGTGACCGTCGGCGCGATGATCCCAAAGCACTTCTTGCAAGCTCTTGCTGTGCAGTCAATTGTTCCTCCATTTGAGCTTGTTGTGCTCTTAGTGCTTGGCGCTGTTTTCTCTCATATTCATTCTGATCATCTCGACTCTGCAATTATAAGTAGTATTATTTAATAATAAGCATAATTGCTAATCCAAATAAATTACAAATTAAATGAAATAAGCTTTCTTAAAATTAGATACAAATAATGTTCAAAACTCTTCTCACCAAAGCATAATCAACATGAAGCCAGCCTGATGTAGCCTTTGAGTCTTCATCATCCTCTCCATCTTTATCTTTACTGATGAGTACAATACGATACCCAGAAAGTAAGATAGCAGCATCCACAGAACTTTCTCTATCAAATCTAATATGGCAAAAGTCCTTTTTAGATAGTCTAAGGGTGTGTATTCTACCATATGGTTCAAATATGTCTCGTACAGTACTCTCTCGAATTTTTTCTGGAAGTCCTCCTACAAATATAGTTCTACAACCAGGAGGCCTAGCCCTTCTCGGTGGTTGAGGTGTGCCTGAAGATGGTGGAATAAGTTTGCAATTTCTAAAGACCATTTCTTTTTTCTCAATATTGGACATATCTCCCATTGCAGAGTACATTCCCAGCATCGCAGGATCCATGACCATGCCCCCCATCATCGACATATCCATACTTGGTGTTGTAGCAGCACTTATTGTACTCATATCCATAGTAGATTGTGGCATTATATCCATTCCAGTTCCTGACATCATTTCCATTCCAGTACCTGACATGATGCCTCCACTCATCATTGTGCCTGGCATCATCATATTGGGGTACATACCACCAGCCATTAACATATTACCTTTAAAACAAACAGAATAATGGCATTGAGTGAAATACAAAAAGACCTTGTGCCTCTTATTAATAAAAAAAACTGTCCAACTCACGGTTAAACCTAACTTCAGTTATCTAACAAGCATGATCTTATTATTAGATAGTGATCACTATGTCACGGTGAAGTGATTACCTCTGCTAATACAACAATTTCACGAGATCACCATCCAATAATGATAATAATGTACCTAGCATTCTATTTAATAACAGTTTACAGTTATTTAATAACAGTAAAACTTAAGCCTATTTGGCCAAATTATAAAACATTTTTTTTTATATATATGGGTCATTCTAAGTTAAGAGGTACTTTCGACGGCAAGGACAAAAAAATATTTTTGTTATATATTAACTTCATAACAAACCTATTTATTACTTAAAATAAAACTAAATGTTTTCTACGTGGTCACTTAAATTTATTACAGTAATGTACGTAATTTAGTCACAATAAGCTCTAATATAAGAAAAATGTCTCTCCCCTGGTCTGTCCCCCAACCGACTTTATTTGTAAATCAGTAATTATGAATGTATTAAAATTTAACTATTACTTTAACATCGTTAATTTTAAAAAGAAAGATAACTTAGTAACGGTATCTTTCAAGTAAAATTGCTTATATTCCAATTTTTCATTAAAAATATTAACGCCGAAATTTGTCCTCCGTGTTTCGTGTCTCATCCCCTGACTTTTTGTTTTTGTTGTAAAATCAGTTTTGCTTTGCGAGTTTGTGAAAGTTGTGACGTTGAGTACATAGTGTGCAACGTGAAGTTAGCAGCAAGCAGCACATAAGCCAACTGTGCAGCCATTTTGACCTCCATTTCAGAAATTCATTCTTATGGACAGAAATGAAAATCCAATATTGTATTGGAACACAAGATTGATTGATTAGGCCAAATACTTAGTATTTGGCCTAATCTCAGTACTTTGGTACTTCGATATTTATCAGTGGTTGCGACTTCAGTGCCATCTGAACGCTTGTTTTCACTAGCCTGAAATACACTTTTAGTTAAACGCAATCGCTTAAATCTGCAACGCCTGTCTTGACTATTGTTTTAACGCAGCCTTACCGCCTCTCAATGGCAATTGTAAAATATTGTAATAGGTATAACTTCCATTTTTAAGAAAATAAAGTCTTTTTTACTGTTCGACCTAATACTTATAATTTATTTTAACCTGTTTAAAAAATTTATTAATATTGCATGTATCGATATAAGATGTTGCAATATATCGCTGATTCGATACGATTAGTTGGGATAGGTATCGATACACTGCATCGATACAAACAATTATTTTTGCCATCTTTAGACATGCTTTCAAATTAATCGTAGGTAAAAAGCTTTCTCCACCGCGCACACCCCCTTGCATGCACGTCCCAGATGGAAATGCGACAGTTTATTTTACAGCAGTAATTTGCTGGTGATGAGTGAGTATGCATACAAAAATGGCTCCTAAAAGCAAAGAATCATTTATGCTGATTGTTTAAATTAAAATTACATTTCTTTTCATTCTTAGTTGTGAAATAAATAAATACTTTGATCTAAATGTTTTTATTTCTCTGATGGTCACATAAATGTCGATATTATGTAAAAACATTGAGTAATCATACAATTATTTTATTAAAGAACAAAACTTAATGTGAAAAATGGTGAATAAAACAATAAAGAAAACCATTCTTTTTGGGCAGAATTTGAACCTCACGTCTCCAACATACCGTATTCACCTCCACACCTCACCTCCACACCTCACCTCCACCTCCAACAGACGCAGGTTCAAATCCCGCTGCCATATTTAGCATTTTTAAAGAAAATGCAGTCACTAAAAAAAGACTATGTATACTATAACATATACGATAATTCTACTATGTATATTTCATACAACTTTTAAGTGAAGAATAAACATTTCAGATAAAAGTTGTATGAAATATACATAGTAGAATTATCGTATATGCTTTTAAGTGAAGAATAAACATTTCAGATACAGAACTTATACTTTTCACCAACAAAAGGAAGTTACCAGAACTACAGCTACCCAAACTATTTAACACCAAACTCTCCCTGTCAACACAAGTAAAATATCTGGGCATTATCTTCGATAATAAATTAAACTGGGCGAGTCACATGGAAACAATAACAAAGAAGGCATGCTTAGCGTTTAACCAATGCAGGAGACTCGTTGGTAAGAAATGGGGTCTCAATCCAAAAATCACACTTTGGTTATACACTGCAGTTATCAGACCCTCTATAACCTACGGATCAGTAGTTTGGTGGCCCAGAACCCAACTAACCACGGCAAAAGCTAAGCTCCAGAGTCTGCAACGCTTAGCAACTACATCGACCAGTGGATGTATGAGAACCACTCCATCAGCCTCTCTAGAATACCTCTTACAACTGAGGCCTCTAGATCTAGTCATACAAGAGGAGGCGAAAGCAGCAGCCCTAAGACTAAGATCACAGGGACTATGGAAACGCAACATAGGAAAAACACACACAATTATCCTAGATTGGAGTACGAAAGAAACACCTCTTCTCAATGCACCAATCGATAGAATACCATGCCACCATGTCTTTGGCAGAAGATATGATATCCAACTTACAGCAGAATCGAAAGATTGCTCTGACATTAAAGAAGTTAGGATATATACAGACGGCTCCAAAACCACTTGTGGAACTGGGGCCGGCGTCTTCTCAAATGACCTTAATATCAAATTATCAATAACCCTAGATAGGCGGAAAACCATCTTCCAAGCAGAATGCATTGGCATCACCAGAGCGGCACAGGCAATTGCAGCTAGGGGTGTTAATAATCTTAACATAAAGATTATCTCAGACAGCGCATCTGTCCTGCAGGCCCTCCAAAGCAATACTATCAACTCTGTCCTTATACTGGAATGCCATAACATGCTCCAAACCATAGCAGATACAAACCGGGTAACTCTGCAATGGATAAAAGGACACAGCGACTCACTTGGCAAAGATGCAGCAGATGAATTGGCTAAGAGAGGTTCAAACACAAAAGTGTATGGTCCAGAACCCTTAATGCCTATTCCACAGGCCCAGATTAAAACCTGGCTGCGTGAGAAAACCGAGGAACAACATCTAACAGAATGGAGAGCCAATGAGGGATGCAAGCAAACAAAAAACGCAATCCCGGTACCATCCAAAAAGCTTGCCCGTTCCCTCATCAGACTAAAGAGAGACAAAATCCGAAAAGTTATAGCTACTATAACCGGACACTGTCTCCTAAACAAACACCTATTCATAATAGGGGTGACAGACAGCCCCCTATGCAGAGGATGCATGGAGGCGGAAGAAACGCCACAGCACGTCCTTATGGAATGCACAAGCGTGGCCGACCAACGGGCGAAACTTCTCCACTCCCCGGCATCCATGCCGGAAGCATGTAGTAGCCCACAGAGGCTGCTAGCATTCTGGGAGGACCTGGGATGGATGGAGTAGGATGTAGGCTGACGCAAGGTCAGGACGCACAATGGCCCAATCAAGAGGCTAAGTGCGAAAGAGCCCCGCCAAACTAACTAACTAACATTTCAGATAAAAATTAAGTACCTTGTTGATACATATTCGACATCATCATCGGATTCATAATATTACTCGTTATTTCCATTGCCTTGCTGCTGTCTTGATGTTTGTCTCTCCTCTTCCCAACACTATCCACTCGCATTGGGGACCTAGACCTGTCCCTACGACCTGCGTAAGAAAATACATAATGGATTATGAGTGATTTTAACAAAGAATGGTTCCCTCACAATTATGTTGTTCGAAGCAAAACATTTAAAGTAATTCTGCTACAACGTTACACATACCTGACATGATGAAATTTAAAACTGCGCAGAAAGCTGTATTTTAGGTATTACAACCGACCAACAATATAGCTAAAACTTCAGAACCTTAGCGCAAAAATTTTAAATTCCTCACATATCACCATACAATTACAAAATTTACTAAAATTTCACAAATGAATTCCACAAAAATAATGACACACCACAGACTAAGTAGGAGATACACAGATTAAGTAGGAGATACTACTTGGAATTATTACTCAAACGTTTGAGTAATAATTCCATGGATACTACATAATATACCGATACTACCAGCACAGACCTCATACTTCATAGAGATCATGGAATATTTAAATAATTCCATGATAGCATCACATTCTTTATCTAAGTAGCATCATGATAGAGATGGATATATTCTCTCTAGTCTGTGGTGCAGTCTTAAAATTTGTTTTGCAACTTGTTATGTTTTCGAGTTGGGTCGGATAACATTTGAATTTGAAATTATGCCCCCGTAGCACGTCCACCAAAACACGATATGATAAAGCGATTTATCGCGGTGAACTGTCAAAATACGACGAAACCCTAGGACCAAGCATCATACTGGACGGAGTCTTTAGATTTTTGGCGTGGCCATTTTTTGCTAGTGTGCGTTTCTAGATTTGTATTAGTGTGCGTGACTAGGGATGTAAATAGTGTTTCGTTGTAATTGTTTAATATCGATAGGAAAGTATTTTGTCTATAATTTATGTCAATGTCGCCTATAAATATATGTTATGTGAAAGTATACTAACATAAATAAAACACATTTCAATTGAAAAAAAACGAATGTTATTATTAAAACAACATGTTGTTACGGAAGAGGGTTCAGAGATTGGCAGAAAACTACCAGTGTTCGTCGAAAGTGGAGTTTATTCGTTACTGATATTCTTTATAGATTCGCAGATCCGCTTCTTGCTGGTAGTAACGACGCCGCAGTCGCTGTTGTGCTAACTCTGATGCTACTCTTCACTTTCACTTTTTTCTTTCTTCTGATTTGGTCCCGTCTCTACTGTGCTGTGTCGTACTCAAATTGAACTGCCCACCGACTCTTGGATGCCTTCTTATATACCCCAATGTTTTCAGACAAATGCCCAAAATAATTTAGACAACTATTTGTTTCTAGATTATTCTTTTAACAACATTTATTTAGATATTAAGAACATTTATTTATTTGTTTTATCAAAAGCCAAAATCAATTTAGTTCTCGATTCTTTCATTCACGACATTTATTAAATCATTTTATTAACATTACTTTCAAGGAAATTTTTCTCTCTTTAACTCTTTGTTCCTAGGATGTTTAACAAGAATATATTTTATAATAAGATCTTTAGCAAGGAAAAATGTTTTTTTAAATGGGGGGGTTTCAACCACGGACTTCCACCACTATGGGGCCACCACACCGCCGGCTGCACTGCGGTGCTTTTATCTTCTTTGGTACCTGAAACATTTATATTCAGAATATTAAAATTCCCATACCTGTCAGAAATACAATAACTTCATAATTATGTAAGATCTTTTTTTAAGATCTACCGATAGTAGTGTAATGGTCACAAATTTTACCGATTGATAGTGTGCTGGATATCCCTCAAAAATGGTCGGGACTGCATCACTTTTAAGTTTTTTTTATTAACCCGTCAACAAAACAACATTTTTCGAAATGTTTGGAGCAAAGCCTGTTATACTTTGTAGGCTCCCAGTTATCACATCTAATAGCCGTTATCCATTGACGCCTAATTTCCGGGTATTTTGGAAACCTAAAAAATTAACGATATCGATAAAACTGTATTGTATAATAGACAACCCTAAAGTTATGGCCAAAACAAAGCCTTTTAATTACATTGATTTTAAGATTAAAATATGGTTATTATCAATATTAGGTGCGATTTAAAGGACTTAGATTTAGTGAAATTAAATGTTTTACTGTTTTTCTTATAGTAAATCTCATCGTAAAGCATAAAATATTGTTGTCAAAAACTTACGTATGAAATGATAAATCCGGGTCTTTCACTCCACCTTTTGTCGTTCTTGACGCACAATATACAGCACAACAAGACATAATAACAATTTTTAAATTCACTTTTTGTTAAGACTAATAGATTTCTTTAAAAAATTATAAAATCCCAAACACTAACGCAATGTTTTGACCGAGTAGTCGGACACAACATGACACGCTTCACACAGACGCTGCGGCGTTGCCAAACTTACTTATTCTATCTCTTTTACTTGAGTTAATTTTCATAATACAGAGAAGGATACAAGATATTTTGCTCTATACACGCATAGACGAACGGCAACGTCTTATGGCTCCGTCCATAGATGCTTGGTCCTAGACGAAACCCTATTGTATTTTGACAGTTCACCGCGCTAAGCCGCTTTATTATATCGTGTTTTGGTGGACGTGCTAGGGGGGATGGAATGGACAAAATCAGATACATTAAAATTCATAGAAATTTGGCATGGAATGCCATGTTTATGGAATGCCAAATCATCGGAATATAAAGACAGACAAAAACGTCGAGACGCTATAGCATATTTAGCTGAACAGCTAAACAGCAACAATAATGCAATTGAAAAAAAGATATTGTCATTAAAAACTCAATATAATAGGGAATTAAATAAGTTAAAAACTAAATCTGGTGCTGGTACTGACGAAAGTCTAACGTCGAGTTGGTATGCATTTCAATACCTACATTTCCTAAAGGACGTAAATATTTCTCGTTCAAGCACCAATTCATTGACGGTGAGTTGTTTTAATATTGAATATACACACTTAAAAGTGAAATTCTGGTTCTTGTACTTGCAATACAAAAGTAAGGCTTGTAATGTAGGGTAGTTTTTGTATAGACAATAAAACATTTAGTTAATGATTGAAAATTAATTTTTAATTATTCAGGCATATCGATTTTGCCATGGTACACTCCCTATATCTGTCATAAAATAATTTTTAAATTCATCCCTTACTGTGAGAGCTTCAGCACGATCCCTTCGTGGTACTCTTTGTAAAAGCACAAGGTCTGGATTATTACTTCGCCATGATCCTGGCTACAGTTCATTGTTATCTTTATTAAATGAATCGAATGTTCCAGCCGAAGCATAGTAATGATTGGTATTTCCATTTCTTCTTAGGAAATTATGGAGATATACACAGGCCAGAGTAACTGAAGTTGCTTTTTCAGTTGATAATAAGATAGGTTGTTGCAATACTCTGAACCTGACAGTTATTACACCAAACAGCATTTTCAGACACCACTCTAGCTCTGCTTAAACAATAATCAAATACTTGTTCAGGAATACCTGTTATTTGATTACCTGGATAAGGTTTTAGTAAGTTTTTGCTCAAAGCAAATGCATCATCTGCAACAATCACCTAGGGGCAAGTTTGTTGCCTAGCAGGCAATGTCTGTGATGGCGGGAGACATAGCTCATTATTTATTAATAATCTATAAAGATTTGTGCTATTAAATACACCACCATCTGAAATTCTACCTTGTACTCCTACATTCACATATAAAAATTATACAACATTTTTATAATTGAAATAATAACTCCACTGTTGGCAGGTTTTATTATTTGAATGTGCTTCCCATCTAAAGCACCAATTCATTGTGGGAAATTCCAACAGCTTTCAAAATCTTGTGCTATCTGTTTCCATTCTTCTTGTGATGTTGGCATCTAAAACATTGAAATAATAAATATTTTATTTCAGATTCCTGTTAACGAAAATGAGCAAGAACATATTGAAGATACATTTTCTACTGTAACGCAATCACAACCTTCCTCAACTCTGCAACCACAAAAGAATTTGAAATGTAAAAGTGAAATAAATGCATCTATGTTAAACTTATTGAAAGATGCATCCACAGCAATAATTTACAAACAAAAAAAAGATGAGTTTACTATTTTCGGAGAAGCTGTGGCCAGTGAACTGCGGGAAATTAATTCCAAAATATATTTGTTGACATTAAAAAAGGACATAATGAACCTTATTTTTGAAACAAAAATAAAAATTCTGGTTTCACAAAATCAAGTCTGTGATAAAGAAAATATACCAGAACGATCTAGATTACAATCGGTCACAGATGAAATTGATATTGAGGTTTTAGACGAAGAAGTTTTAAATGAAGAAAACAACATACTAAACAATGACTTAACAAAAAATTTAAGGACAGTTACTTGATGTAGGACTTCTTTATTGTCTTTATTTTAATAACATAACAACTACCAAATTTAGGTTTAAATCGTAAGTTTTTTTTATTTAAGTACCTACTGCAATAATTATACTGTTACGTTTTTGATATTTTATGTGATTTGATTATGTTGGAAGTTAATAATTTAGTTTTTGATATTTTGTGTAACTCAATTATCTTGAAAGTTTAAGGAGATCAACCACTTTGTATGGAGCTTTGGTACCTTTATCAAGTTCATTGTACATCATAAAATTATATGTCATTGGACTCAATTCTGGAGCGCGTTCAGAGCCTCTGGGTGTAGTTGTCCGGTTGTTTTTAACTTGCTCAGAGGCGTTGAACGGATTGCAGCACCCAAATCATTTATTTCCCTCTTTCACGTTAATTTTTATTTCTCTCTCTATAAAATGACATTTTAAAAAATGGCCCGCAATACTGCGAAGGCTCACGTAATATACAAATATACGTTTTGGAATGGGGTAAAAAGTGATTTCGCTGAGAATTCTGACCTCTGTCTCATATTATGCCTCATCGCTATATCTCGGTAGAGTATTTATGTTCTATGATCACTCGCTGTCGCTATCATCTTTCTGGATTGGAGTTAATTGCAATGTGCGAACTTGCTACAATAATAATTATTTTTATTTTCCACATTTTACCCCGTCAAGTTAATGTCAACTGTCACTACTGTCAGTTACAGCCATGACAGAATAATTACCACCCCTGAATTTTATAGGATAAATAAATCGCTCTTTCCAGGATCCCATTGACTCGGCAAAGTCGTTCCAAAACACCTCGATAAAAATCCTCGGATGTGTTTTGGAACTGGGATTGAGTCAATTTAGCTATTTACCGAGTGAAAGTTATCCGTTTTGGAACGCAACCCAAGTAAATAGAAAACACAGGGAATTCCCCAAATCGTGTGTGTTAAGATAAAAATCGGTGTTGATGTTAAATTGGAGTTATGGTGTAAAGTAAATATCATTACAATTTTTAAACAGATATTCCTAAGGAGTGAAAAGGACAGATGCTTTTGTCGATCGATATATGTCGATCGACAAGTCTATGCTCGCAGGGCAAGTTATCACTCAAAAGACATCAATTATCAATCTACCTTCAAACAAAAAAAAACAAGCATTCTTTTTACGTTACTTTTTTTTATTAAGTAAAAGCAAAGGAACCATAGGCCCTACATCCATTGTCAATACAATGGATACCTAGGAGAAAAAAAAATATATACATAGATCTACCACTATGAATGCAGCGCAATTACCAGAGGCGCGTTCAGCGCCTCTGGGTGTAGTTGTCCGGTTGTTTTTTAACTCGCTCAAAGGCGTTGAACGGATTGCAGCAACCAAATCTCTTATCTCCCTCTTTCACATGATTTTTTATTTCTCTCTCTTTCTAGTAGATGACATTATAGAATATGGCCGCCAATATCATCCAATCACGTAAGAGTATTTCAGTTATAAACGTCAGAGCGTTTTACAACCATCAAATTCGATGGTTGTTCGGTTGTAACTCGCGCCGACACTCAAAGGTCTTGAACGGAATCCTAAACGCAAACGTGTTGCTACCTCGCCACCTCATGTCGACCCTCTAACCTCAACATCGAATCGCTTTGATGGACTAGCAGTGGATTTGTCAGATGGTGAACCCCTAACGCCAACTGTTAAAACAATAAGCAAACCGCCACCTTATATGGCATCGAGGATGTGAACGAACTCTCAAAACTTATTGAAACTGTCAGTAATAAGAAAAACTTCAACTTTAGAATTGTCAATAAGAATCTTCTACGAGTTCTTGTTACCAATACTGATGAAAAACTACATGATCGAGTCATATTTAAGAGATCGGAAAGTGGAGGTTAACTACATGAGGGAAAAAACAGGGAAAACACCACCAAAGGATGTGTCCAGGGATCAATAGGGGGTCCAACTTTCTGGAACATAATCCTGGATTCCCTGGTGAAGCAGTTGGAGGGGAGTAACGTGCACTGCCAGGCTTTTGCAGATGATGTAGTCCTGGTATTCTCTGGCGAAACAGCTCAACAGGTGGAGGAGACCGTAAACGAGATCCTAGAGGAGGTAGTCAAATAGGAAGGACAACAAACTCAACTTCGCGCCACACAAGACCAAGGCAATGGTGATAACGAAGAAATTGAAGTACGACCCCCTCAAAGTGACAATGTCTGGGACAAACGTCGAACTGGTGAACACTATCAAAGTGCTAGGACTCACCATAGACAGAAACCTTAACTTCACTGAGCACGTGTCAGAACAATGCAGATAAGCGGCTGACATGTGAGATCATCAGGACGATGTACGTGGCGGTCATAGAACCTTTACGCCAGCGGAGTGTGGAGCCAGGCCACAGAACTAGAGTATATCAAAAAGCAACTGGAGTCGATCCAACGGAACTTTGCCAAGTATGCAAGGCATATAGAACGGTGTCTCTAACGTCCGCTCTGACATTGTCGGGGCTACTCTCGCTAGACCTGCGTATATAAGAAACTGAGGCCCTCTATAGAACTAAAAAGAGGGACTGTCGAGACCACCTACCACCCGGCGGAACACTCGAGAGAGAGATTCCCTTTCTCAAAAGACCCCACCCGTCGAAACACGTACTGATCGGGTACGAATGTGTAGAGAATACATCCACAGAGAACCTCCGGAAACATCAAATCCAGGATCCACAAATATACACGGAATGCAGTAAAGTTGATGAGGGAGTAGGAGCTGTCATATCGTGGTGGGAGAGAGGCAAAGAATCCGCCAGCTACACATTCGGGCTCGATCCTGCCTGCACTGTCTTCCAGTCTGAACTATATGCTTTGCACAGAGCGATAGAGTTAGTCCGGATAGAAGGAATAAGCTCAGCTACAATACTAAGTGACTCCAGGTCCTCACTAGACTTAATAACCAATCCTAAAGCTGACAATCAGCTGGTGCAGAGAATACACGAAGACATTAGGGACATTAGGAGGGGAGGTGGGGAAGTGAAATTGTTCTGGCTGAAAGCGCACGTGGGCACGGCGGGGAATAAAAGAGCAGACGAATTGGCAAAAATAGCGGCTGGGGCGGCGTATAGGAAGCGGGACTTCTGCGAGATCCCCGTGTCCTATGTGAAGAATAAGATAAGAGAGGAGTCTGTCGGAAATGGCAAGACAGGTACGTAACCTCATCTACAGAAGGAGTGACTAAATAATTCGTCCCAAATCAGGCTTAAGCTTACGCCTGGATCAGGAAGGAGAAACCATCACCCCAAGATTTTAAATTGGGCCGTACTCTTAAAATCGACAACGATAATATCGGATTAGCCCTACTCTAAACTCGCTGTCGTTAGCGTTATCGTTGTCGTCGTCGGATCCATCACTACATAATATAAATGCTTAGATCTTTAAAACTACGCAACGGATTTTGATACGGTTTGTTTTAATAGATAGAGTGATTCAAGAGGAAGGCTTATATGTATAATACATGCATAGTATAGTAGAGAAACCCTGATAATTTTAGAGGTTTCTAATGTGATGTCGTAAATAAACACTTTTTTTGCGCTTAGATTGCAAACGCTGGCTGAACTCTACGACATAAATCAAAATCATTTACTATAGTTTGTACACCTTAAAAAGGTCTACAAAAAAGTCCGCGATGGTATATATCTATCTCTTAGGGATAACCCACAATAACCCTTTTTATCCTTTACTTTTTACGAGAAATAATGGCTTATTTGCGAAGCAATTTTAAGCAATACAGTATTAATCCTTATCCAATTAAGTACCTTAAATACAATGTGCATTTAATATAGATCAATTTGGCCCTTTACAGCATGTAATATAAATGAATATTTTCGAAGATATTACAGATTTAAAATGTAGGGACGTTGCGGACAATGCGGTTTCGGCGGTACCGGCCGGGGCGGCGCGTGCCTATAAAGTACTAGCTTTCCGCTCGCGGCTTCGCCCGCGTTATTATTGTTTTCCCGTGGGAATTTAAATTTTCCCGTAGGAAAAATAATTTTGTAGCCTATTTAAGCCCGAATAATAAATTTCATAGAAATTGGAGCAGATTTTAAATATTTTTCATAGAAACTTTCAACCCCTATTTTATTTCTTTTACCCCTATTTTGCACCCAAAGGGGGTGACCCTTTGGGTGCAAAATAGGGCTAACTCCAATAAACCATGAAACACGTGTTCAATGAAATATTTTTAAGAGCATGAATCTCAAGTTTTATCAAAATCGTTGCTAATTTAAATATGTTTCCATACAAACATGCAACCCCTTTTTCATCCCTTCAGGGTAATTTTTTTTTAATGCCTTCTTAGTGTGCGTCCGCATTTTAAATTAAAACCACTGTCCAAATTTCACGTTTCTACCATTAGCGGTTACGGCTGTGCGTGCGTCTATAGATGGGAACATCTCCTTTTATATAAGTATATAGATTGTCTAATGACAAAATAGCTGTGAATGTTGTATTTATATACAACGTTTATATCAGCGTATATCAGCATTTATGTAAATGTTACTCCTAAGGGGGTAAAATAAGTGTTGAAAGTATGTATGAAAGTCCTTATTTAATGGACTATTGATTAATAATAAATAAATACGTTTAAAAACATGAATAAATTATTCATACATATTTATACAATTTTTAAATCTGTAAATATAATCACCTTTTATGCGAACAAAGCCGCGGGCAAAAGCTAGTTTAATTATATAACGAATGTCTGAAAGCAAAATACATACCTATTTACCATTAAAATGGCTCCAACGCTTTTAATAAATACAAGCTTTTTTTCTTTATAAAAGATAACATTTAAAGATACTTTCGAGAAATTACGCATTATATATATGTAAAAATATTAGAAAAAACTTCTGCATAGACTGTTCTTGCAGTATTTTCTTCATTTTCTTATTTTAAAGCATTTAAATCAATAAAATTAAAAAAATCCATAATTAATTAGAAATTATTAAATAATTAGTGCTATTTGAGTACTTACTTATTATAACCGTAAAATATTATGAACAATATGAAAAAATGAAAATGAATGAAAATGAAAAAATCTTTATTCAGTATCTTATTTACAGTCATTTTGAGTGGCAGGGATCTCCTTTTAAGCGTAATGCCTGTGTTAGGATACCCCGCTTTCCAAAGTTCCAAGATACAGTTCTGCAATTATACGGTTAAAACTTATTAAATTAAATTAAAGGTCACAAATACAGACTCATAGGCATATACATTTGGCAACAATTCCATATGAAAACTAGATACAAACCCTATGGACAATCAATCACAAAGAGTAGTGGCGGCTTTCACAATGTAAATGTAAAGCTTGGGTGGGAGCTCACTGCACATGAGCATTAGTAACAAGACATTGAAAACAAAAAAACACCCACACCAAGATTTATGAATGTATCCCTTAATAAACAGTATAAGGCAGTTAGAATACAATGTTTTTGTTATTTTACTGACATACAGATATAATTAGATATTGTGAATCAATGATATTAGCAGATTTAAGATTTTACACTTTCATGTATGTAGGATATAGAATAATGAGTTTACCCTACAATTAAGAATGTTGACAGCAGATTGAGTAACATATAGCATTATAGTTTTGCACTTTTACAATGTAAATAGAGATATAAATATTTGACCAATTACATCAAGATTTGTGAATTTACCCTTTAATTACGAATATTTAAGGCAAATTTTAATAAATATTAGTATTGAAATTTAACACTGTGTTTTACTATTTTACTGTCATACGTTTGTAGTACTAAACTAGGAATAAGAGATTATCAAACAAGGACATTAATAGGTTAAAATTTAACACTTTCACTTGTCAAGATTTATAAGTTTACCCTATTATTAGTTACAATTTAAAACTAAATTAAGTAGGTATTGTAATTTAGCACTTGTAGCCAGAGATTAATGAAAGTATTAATACCCAATTCAGTTGCAAAAAATAACAACAATAAAAAATTCTACTGAATACCCATCCCTTGTGTTACAATTAATTTTTCCTTAGTTAATTGTGTTGTTTACCTTTTAATTAGTTACTGTGCGATGAGGTTTTCCACTTCATTGTAATTTTTACCTCGAAGCCAGTTGTGGACTGTACTCTTACATTTGCGTGTTGTTGTGGGGTGAATGTTAAGAATTTTATTTATTTTATTATAGATATGACCTGATTGACTTTGAAATTGTCTCCTGGCATAGGCAGTTTTAACGTGGGTTACAGGGGCAACATTTGCAAAAATTCCAACAATAATTGCAAAAATTCCATTAGAGACAGAGATATTTTAATGATAGGAGTGAAATTCAACATTGAATAAATTACGCTGCCCTTTTCGCTTTACGATAATTTCAACGATACCTCAATAGGTGTCGTTGAAATGTTCGTAAATTTTACGAATGTTCGTCTGTCAAATGTATCAACGTTGTCACTAGATAGACGAACCTTCGATTTTAAGAGTAGAGGCGCGTTCAGGGGCCTTACCATGAGCTCTTATCGCAGGCCTTAAACAGTATTGCTGTCTATTTCCGTACCATGACCGGCTTAAAGCAGCGCGTTTGCAGGCCTGCTTAAAATGACGTCACGAAACCGTTCACCTTTTTTTATGTATGAACTTTCGTACCATGACCGCCCGTTTGACAGTTTGAAAACTGCTTTTGAACGTCCTAAATGTCAAATAAAGCAATCTTTAAAAAGTTGCTCTTCAGAGGCTGTAACAAGATTGTTAAGTGGATTTGGCCCAATTTGGTGGAATTTTCATAAGATAATTGTTAAAACTAACTTTATTTAAGATGTTTTCAAACGGCTGTAATGACTTTTTCTCTAATTTTAACTCCCTAATTTACAAAATTTTTAGGATTAACAATAGATAGTAAATTGACATGGAAACCCCACATTGACATTCTAGTTAAAAAATTGTACCAATTTTCTTATGCGTTGTATAAATTAAGACAAGTTGCTACAATTAAAACACTTTTAACAGCATATTATGGATATATCGGATCTATTCTTAGATATGGTATAATGTTCTGGGGTAATAGCACTGACAAACAAAGTGTGTTCAAGGCTCAAAAGAGGTGCCTAAGATCAATGTTCGGCTTAAACCAAGAAGACTCATGTGAAAACTATTTTCGCAAACATAAAATTTTGACGGTTACATCTTTATATATTAGCGAGATTGCAAACTTTGCGAGAAACAATTTGCACTATTTTGAAGCATATCCCAGTCTAGCGGGCAAACTGAAACTAGCTCATAGTTATAAGACTTCACTTCGAAAAATTAGTGTTAATTATATGGTACCTACAATATATAATAAAATCCCACTGTCTATAAGGTCAATAACTGATAATAAAAAATTTAAAACTGCCCTCATAGACCGATAGCGCTAGGCTTTTTTGATGTCATAAGTTTCAAAAATTCTAAAGTTGTTTATTTTTTGCATGTCGATGCAGTCGTACCTATGAAGCTTATTATTGCGTTTTGTGTCACATCTGGTACTTGCATTTTCAGTAATTCGATGATTTGTGATTGATTATTTATATTCAAATTAAAACTGGCAAAATTTATTTAAAGTTTAAAATAATTATGGTACCATATCTAGGAGAGCCTGCGGAGTGTGCAAACCCAGTTTGTGTCATCTTCATCCAGAGCAAACTGACATAGAGTCAGTATTTTAGTACACTACGAAAAAAAAATTACAGTTAATGAAATAACTATTTTCTATCTCAGATCACTTACATATGCCTATTTAATAAATTTGTGCCAATTTGGATCACGCAATTTTAAGATTATTAATTATTTTCCTTTTCCAAGCTATAAACGCTTCAAAAAAATATTAAAATAATTAGAGTTTACACATTTAATATCATAAATGCATGAAAAGTCGACATTGTAAATTTGTGTCATTTTCATGCACGATAAACATAGAATGAATAAAACACAAAAACAATGGTTACGGTCGAAGCGGGTCGACGCGCGGCGCGACGCGGGCGAGCGGCGGCGGGTGACGCTCGCCGTACGCACTGTTCACCTTCGTTTGGTAATCACAGCTAATTCCATTCAGCCGTTAAAGCATGATTGATTAACAAACATACAAACACACGCGTAGCACTAGGAACTCGAGAAACATTTTGTCTACTCCGTAATGTTATTTTTCTCTCGTAGACTAATCTTCTCGTGTACTTTGTGTTACTAGTGCAATGTATTGGAGGTGGAATTTTGAAATCTTTGGACATTGTCTATGTAGAATTTTACCTCTGTCAAATTCAAATTTTGTCTTGTTTACATTTTGAAAGAAGGGACGCAAATAATATAGGTTTTGGTGGTTCGATGATTATGTAGCTGAAATTATGTGCTAAAATAATGTAAAAAGTATTTTGTAAAGAATTTGTTAATAGGGTTTTAGTATTATTTAGTTTAGTGAGAATGCACTGTGGATTGAACAGAAATATAAGAAATATATGGAAACTTGAACAACAGACGTAAGTTTTATTTGAAGCTACTCTTAGGTGGAAAATATCCCCTTAACAGGTTATGGGCCCAGCGACGTAAAATTAAACTATTAAGTGCTATTAAAAATAATTACGATTTAAAAATTCAACTTACAAAATGTCAGACGAGATTCCGAAATTGAATAGCGAAACTGAATATACCATATGGAAAAAGAAATTGAATATATTCCTTTGCTCAAAAGACCTAAGTTCGATTCTAATGGAAAAAGATAAACAGGCCATAAAGTCAGAAGAGTTCATATGCAAAGATGGAAAAGTAAAACACATAATAATAAGTGCAATAAATCCAAAATATGTGAGCAGAATAATCGACTGTGAAACAGCGAGAGAGATCATAATGGTACTAGATCAAATATTTTTGGGTAATCTAGAAACACAGAGATGTCATCTACTACAAGAATTTTACAATTACAAGTTTGAAAAGAAAGACATATTAGAAGATATAGGTGATCTGCAAAACATTGTGACGACAATAAACAATATCGGCACAAAAATAGACGACAAAGAAGTAATTGCCAAAATTTTAGGCAGCCTTCCGGTAACTTTTTCATATTTTAGAACAGCATGGGAGTCTACATCAAGTGGAGAGAAAACCATAATGAATTTAATCTCGAGAATACAAAAGGAAATAAATATGAATCACAAGGAAAATGAAGGCAGTATGGAAGCCAGAGAGGACAAAGGAAATATGTTTCTAGCAGTGAAGAACTGTCACAACTGTGGCCTCAAAGGACACATAGCGAGATTCTGCAGAAAGAGAAATATGTCATTTGCATTAAATCAGAACATCATCTGCTTTAAATGTCTTAAGCCAGGGCACAAGAACCCCGAGTGCACTGAAAGATTTAATTGCATCTATTGCAAGAATGATACACACTTCTCAAAATTCTGCCTAAATAAACCAAATTTCTCGGTAGGTGATATAAAAGAAAATACGTACAGTGAGGAAAAAATTGAATTTATATTAGATTCAGGGGCATCAAGTCATACTATTAACTCTGATGCATTTTTAATAAATAAAGAAAAATGTTCATTCAGAATAACAACAGCAGATGGCAATATACACCTTATTGATACATTGGGAAAGGTAGTCTGCAAATCCAACTCCAGTACACATATGATTACCTTCAACGATGTCTTGCTAGTTCCAAAGCTGAAAAAAAACCTAATCTCAATTCCAAAATTAGCAGAAAATAATTACAAAATTATATTTTTCAGAGACACATGTAACATTATAGACGATGATGACTGTATCCTGACTGGAAAGCTTAGCAGTGAAGGACTATATTATGCGGAGCTATCAACTAACAGGTACACAAATGAGCGGTATACTAGGCCAATAAATTTATTATCTACTAATGAATTTTGGCACAGGGCGTTAGCACATACTCCTATTTCAAAAACTAGAAATTTAGTGAACGGTATTAATGTTAAAAATGACAAAGACATTAACACCTGCGAAGTCTGCATACGTGCTAAGTTAAGTAGGAAACCATTTAATACGGAAAGATACAGAGCTACCAAACCTTTAGAAATTATACATAGTGATGTATGCGGGCCAGTAGGAACAGAAACATGGAACGGGTACAAATACTTTATTACTTTTCTAGACGACTATACGCACTTTCTCAAAATTTATCTTATCAAAACAAAGGATGAGGCCTTCACACAAATAATAAACTTTATTAAGCTTTCAGAAAATCACTTTAATTCAACTGTGAAAACTTTTAGGTGTGATAATGGTGGTGAATACACCAGCAATAGATTCAAAAAATATTGTGAAAATAAAGGAATCCATGTAGATTATACTATGCCGTATACTCCTCAACATAACGGCAAAGCTGAACGGTTAAACAGAACAATAATGGAACGAACCAGAGCCCTATTATTTGACATGAATCTACCAAAAGACCTATGGGGCGAAGCAGTATTAACAGCTGCCTACTTAACGAACAGATGTTCGAATTCCGTCAATGATAAAACACCAGCTGAAATGTGGTTCAATAGAGTACCAAATTTAAAACACCTAAATATTTTCGGATCTCTTGCATACTTCAAAATCAATACCAGAATTGATAAACTAGATTCCAGGTGTCATAAAGGTTTACTCGTGGGCTTTACAAACAATGGCTACAAGATTTGGGATCCCGTGGAGTTAAGCGTTTACTACTCGAGAGATGTCATATTTAACAATAATGTAAAAGATGTTATAGAATATTTAACAAATATCAAAAAGAGTACTAGAATAAATGATCTAAATGATTTATTTAAAAATGACTGCGAGTTTGAGAGGGGAAGCCTAAACGAAGGAAAAACGAAGAAGACGTGTGTAGAAACGAGGAGAAAGGAAGCTTCAATATTATCAGATGGACGTGAAAATAATGAAATTGAAAATGAAGTATTGGAGGAGGGGTTTATTAATAACGAAGTTGAAAACGATGGAAGAAAGATTTTTGAAAATAATAATGAAGTTGAAGATGGTAGTGGACAACAGTCAATTGAGAACAATGATGAAGATAAGTTTGAAGATAGTCTGAGAGATGAAATAATTGAAAACAACGATGAAGATAATTTTGAAGACAGTCTGGAAGAAAGATTAACTGAGAATGGGAATAATAATAATGGAAGGTCAGCAGCAGATGGAAATGAATTATTTGAAGATGCAGTGGAACTTACCGCAGAACAAATTACACGTCGAATTTTGCCGAGAAGAGAAAGAAGACTACCAAACCGACTGAAAGATTATGACTTAGAAACTTCATTTTTAACTTACAATGAAGTACTAAAGAGTAGTGAAAAGAATCGATGGGAAGAAGCAATTAAAGAAGAAAAAGATTCTCTAGAGAAAAATAAAACATGGGATATTGTTGACAAATCAGAAGCTGGGGACAGAAAATTAATAAGCAGTAAATGGATTTTTACTATTAAACCTGGAGGGAGATATAAAGCAAGGTTGGTTGCAAGAGGATTTTTGCAAAAATACGAAGTAGATTATAAGGAAACATATAGTCCAGTAGTAAACACTACGAGCGTTCGGCTGCTGCTATCAATTACTGCACAGAAAGGTTTAAAAATGAAACAGTTTGACGTAAAGACGGCATTTTTATATGGAGATTTAAGTGAGGATATTTTTATGGAAATTCCTCAGGGATACAACGTAGGCGAAAATAAAGTATGCAAACTTAAGAAAAGCCTATATGGGCTAAAGCAAGCACCGCTCATGTGGAATATAAGGCTAACAGACTACTTGAAGAAATTAGGATTTATACAATTAAAACTGGATCCTTGCTTGTTCATGTGTAAAGAAAAAGAAATATATCTAGCAATATACGTTGATGACGGACTTTTAATTGGGAATAGTGATACTGAATTAAATAAGATAATGGCGGGACTAGAAAAAGAATTTGAAATTAGAAAATTTGAGAAAATTGAAAAATTTATTGGCATTGACATCGAGGTTAAAGAAAACCATTTGAAAATATATCAAAAATCATATGTCGAACAGTTGCTAAAGAATTTTGAATACAACAACCTAAAAGAATCTACATTTCCAAACATTTTAATCGATACACATCAAGAGGGGAAGTGCGATAGTGGTGACGTGCATCGTTATAGACAATTAATAGGATCCTTATTATATTTAGTAAATAAAACGAGATTGGATGTTTCATTTCACGTTGGTTATTGTAGTAGACATCAGGAGTCACCCAATTTGAACGATTTTGCAAATATTAAAAATATTTTTAGATATCTTAAGAATTCTGTATCGTCTGGCATTCAATATTTACGGGGAAACGACTTAACTTTAAGAGCTTACTGTGATGCTGACTTCGCAGGTGATCCAGACACCAGGAAAAGTACGTCTGGTTTCGTTATACTGTACAGTGGTGGTCCGATACACTGGTGCTCGCGAAAACAGTCCGTCACTGCTCTTTCCAGTACGGAAGCGGAGTATATTTCTGCTGCAGAGTGTATCAAAGATTTGCTCTATGTACAAAGTTTGATCAAAGAAATTACAGGGCTATTACCAAAAACACAGTTATACGTTGATAATCAGTCGGCAATTGTTTTGATTAAAAATGGAATTCTAAATAGGAGAAGCAAACACATAGATGTTAAATATCACTTTATTAAGGAAAAGATTGATCAAAATTTAATCGAAATTCTTTATTGTCCAACCAATGCCAACATTGCTGATATCTTAACAAAAGGACTAGATAGAACAAAGTTTCTACGATTAAGAAGAACTATTGTAAGTGAACAGTGAATGCTGTGAACTTTATTATTGAGTTTAATTGTATGAATGAAAGATAGATGATAGTGTAGATGTAATATTTTGGGACCTTATTCAAAGTTTAGGCTAAGTATAATTTTAAGGTACTGTCTCGGTCATTAAATTGAAATTTATATTTATTTATATATTTATGGGGAGGTTCGTAAGTATGTAGACAGATAGGTAGGGAATTTTAGTATGGGTTGTATTGTTTGTATCGTTGGTGTTTGAAGTTGACTGTATTGCCAAAGCTTACAAAATTCAGAGGGGATATTGGAGGTGGAATTTTGAAATCTTTGGACATTGTCTATGTAGAATTTTACCTCTGTCAAATTCAAATTTTGTCTTGTTTACATTTTGAAAGAAGGGACGCAAATAATATAGGTTTTGGTGGTTCGATGATTATGTAGCTGAAATTATGTGCTAAAATAATGTAAAAAGTATTTTGTAAAGAATTTGTTAATAGGGTTTTAGTATTATTTAGTTTAGTGAGAATGCACTGTGGATTGAACAGAAATATAAGAAATATATGGAAACTTGAACAACAGACGTAAGTTTTATTTGAAGCTACTCTTAGGTGGAAAATATCCCCTTAACACAATGTACTATACTTTGTGTTACTAGCAAGTGCAGGTATAGCCTCTAGATAGAATAATCGTTTCTTACTATAACTCGAAGAACATCCAGTAACTTCCTTTCTTTTTCATTTCATTTTTCCCGCTTCAATACATTTCGGATTTCTATATCGCACACCTAGATCTAAGCTGAGTCAATTCAAAAATTCGTGATTTTTTAGTTATCCTTGTATTCGAATGATTTGACTTTGATTTGGTGGAACAACTTGTAAATTTCTAGTTCACCTAGTTTTGTTAAAACAATTTTTCTTTAATATTTTTGTCACAAATCATGTCATTTTGAATATGTTGACTAAATGTTTATTTAAGGTATTATAGCGTCTATTTGAAATGTATATTGTTTTAATCAAATTATCTACCACTTTGTTTTAAAAGGAGATGTTTTGAGTTAATGAATAAGTAAAACTTGCTATACCTACTTTTTGCTAGAGATAAATGAAGCAAGGCCGTTTTCTTGTCAACATTGTAAAAGAACGGTATTAGGAGAACCCACTAACAGTAAGAGGCGAAGAGTCTAAAAAGTCTGTAAATGTATAAGCAGAAGAGAATAAACAAAATAGGGCAACAAACACAGCCGTGGTGACCAAACCATGCCATTGTGAGAAATTAAAAATGACTTTTATAGTACGTCATGTGATGAAAGTTTAATAAATGACTCTGAAAGAGATCCAAGCTGTGTCCGGCATGTATGATATTTTCTTAATTTCAATAGGGTAGTTGACTCATATCAAAATTCATTAAAATATTGTTTATTTCTAACAGTATTTGGCATAAGGTTCCACAATATACCGATTTTAATAAATAACAATGAATGATTGCTGTAAAATTTTAATTTGAAAATGCTAGAAATAATCTTTTTTTATCTCACGCCGTAAACGCTTTGATATCCTGTGGTCAGAGTTGCGTTCCGAGGGTCAGAGTAATGCAACCGAGAGTGTTTTTCACACTCGCTCCGAGGTTCAGAACGGGTCGGTTGCAATCTTTTTTTTTAGTTTGTATCTTGCTGATCAAGATCAAGCAAAGGGCAAAATATTACTAATCCTTACTATGAAATTAACAGTCAATATCCATTTTTCTGCTTAAAAATAATTACAACACATAGAAATCACTATATTTCCCTTGTATTAGGCTTAAAAGAGTTCAAAGTAGTGTTATTTAATAAAATAATAAATAATTAGCATATTTTTGACATCGACTTTGACATAAAATCTGTCAGAGTGTTTTTCACCCTACGCTCGAGTCGGTTGTTTGGTTGCATCACTCGAAGCTTCTGAACGGGCACAGAGTGTACTAACCGCCTGTCAGAGCGTTTTTTACCCCGAGGCTCTGAACGGGTCGGTTGCTGTCAGGGTGCACTCGGAGTGCACTCGAGCGTAGGTTCTGAACGCAGCTCAGGGCCGTGACGTCAATCATATAGTAAACAAAGAAATGTCAAATTTGATTCAACAACTCGTCGATTTGCACTATTCTTTCCTAAAACTGGCAAAAAATCGTCCAAGTCTCCGTTATTATATTTGTAAATATCGTAAATTATTTGTATTAATAGCAAAATCAACCATTGATGTTGGATTTGTGAGAGCAGATAGTACAAATCTTCCGAAAATAGACAGATTGATGGTCAGGAGATTCTTTGTGTATCGCTCTAAACAATATAAGTACAGTTTCAATACTGTTATAATGAAGAACGGTTACAAGTGTACTTGTCAAGATTGTCACGCTGTAGAAGAGAGTTGCAAACATGCATTTTTGGTGTGGTTGCACCATCACAGTGAGGAGCTATTTTGTACAGTAGTTGAATGCTATTGGATAGAATTCTATCTCTCAAAAGTCAAATAAACACTAAAAATATTTACTTCAAGAGAAATGTTGAAAAGAAAACATCAGGATCATGTGTCAAATACCAGTGTAGTACTGCAAGAATTTGTAAATGAACATAAAAAGAGAAAGATTGGCAGTTGTTCATTTGTCAAGCATGAAGAAAATTACTGGGAGGAAAAATATATATACATTCACAGACACAGATTGTGACATATTTCTTAAAAAATAAAAGACCTCTTCAATGAAGAAAGAATAAAGTGCATAGAAAACTAAACCACGAATCATCAATACAGAAGTGCTCTTTAGTTCGAGCTTCGTTATAAACAATAACAGCTTCCATGTGCTATAAAGTCAGCCAGTGCATAACACATGATGGTTCTTTTGTTGGGAAGATTTTTGGTGGGAAATCTTGCAGACACCTACGAGTATAATGAAATGTGGATAAAAGTTGAAAGATGAAGATTTGGGTTGAAATTTACAAAATGTGACCTCATTTCTGATTAATACCCTGTAATAGTCTATTCAACAAACGGTATCCATAAAATTAGATTAATACAAAATTGTCATGCTCTTTCACTGAAGATAATGTTAATTATCAAAGACGGAAAACTGTGAACAGTATGCTTAACTCAAGTATAGATGCAGATGTTTTGTGCTAAAGCAAACAAAACTTATATACTTTTGTGTTGCTAGCAGTATGTCATTTTGAAAACACTCAAAAGGTGACAATATTAGCTATAATAGGTATTTGTTCTAACAATCTGAATGTCAAAAAACTTATTGATCAAATAGTGTCATTTTGGAAACTATACTACATTTTTCCTAAATTATATGAAAGTATTACTTCATAATAAATCACTTTACTATTATTTTGACTTTTATTACCTGCGACCTTAAGGCAATATATACAAATTAATAAATTTAGATAGATAGATAAACAATTAATTTGATCTAACTCTATTCAACCTATTTGTACTTTTGGAACATATACTATATTTGAGTAACAATGATAAAAATGAGCAACAAACCTATAAAATATTATAAATCTTTTAAGGTGTAACAGAAAAATAAAACACATGCATTTCAAATTAAAATATTTTGATTCAACTTAAACCTTTACAAGTCATTATTGTCAAATAAACATAGAACATTTTTTTTTGTGAAGAACATAATGACTAATGTAGTACAAACATTTATTATGTCATCTTTAGATGTTAGTTATGTATAAAGTAAAGAAAAAAAATTCTTTATATTATTTATTTAATAAGAAGGGTCTTGTAAATTAAGAAGAGCACAGGCTGACAACACAGCAATCACATTTAATATATTTGTATACGGCTTTAAAATGGATAACTTGCATATTCTTGCGTAAGCTGTTCTGAAATTTACCAGCCATGGTGGCCAGCAGGTTTAATCAGTGAAGATATAACATCTTTCAGTTTTACCAAACTGGACCTATTTACTTCTATGGTGCTTTGGTATATGAATACTTGAGAGTAGGTGTATATTGGGCATTCTAAAACAGTTTTCATCAAAACACCGCAAACGAACGCAGTGAGATTTGAGCTACGCTTCGCTGCGCTCTAGCTCCGCAAATCTCACTGCGTTCGTTTACGGTGATTTGATGAAAACAGTTTAAGATTGCCCAATATACATTATATAGGGTTAAATGGAAAAGAAGATTTTTTATTTCATTTCATTTCATAATGTTTCTATTGTGTTGTGTTGTTTGACTGTAAACAGTATACTTTTGATTGATTGCGATTTACTAGACACATTTTCAAGGTTTTCTATCTCAGAATATTAAGGCATTCAACTAGGTAGCAGTGCAATAACAACAGAAATTAAACAGGTTGAGGTTTCGTAGCTTCAGGACTCAACTCTCGGATAAGTATCTGTACCGTTCGACACTCTGCCTGCCATACAGTTTCAAAGCATTCCCACGAAATTCATTTATCAGCAATAAATTTATTGCACATTATTCATATATCCAGTTACGAGTGCTTACTCAAATAATAAGGCTTCTTTCACACGTTAATACTTTTATTTGTTTATTAAATTACTTCAATTAAATATATTCTTTATTATAAAACAAAGTATAAAATTGTTGATTTTTACAAAATATTTAAAAGGGCGGGCTAATCCCTGAAAGATGTGTTCCAGTCATCACACGAATAAAAAATAGAAAATAAATATTCCAATAATTTAAAAAATGAAAATATAAAAAATATTAAGAACATTTTAACTACCTACCTTGGCTGACTAAGGTCTTAACATCCTAATTATATAGGGTAGTGCGGTGGGAACGTGTATGAGATGCTACCGATGAATACCACCTATGTATTATTACAATAATTTTCTTAAACTTCTATGGTTCTGTCGTCATGTCGTATCAATATCGTTATGCTATAGATACATTCGGTTCGCCTAATAGAACGATATACCTATTGTTTATCTGTTTTAAATAGTAGTATCGAAAAATGAAAATTAGAAATCGCATCCGTTATTATAAAGAAGACTTTTTAATTTGGAGATAATATTCCTTAGTAATTGTAAATATGTATGTACATGTATAATTTAAATAAATATAATAAACCCGAAATGAAAAAAAAATTGGAGCATGCAGCCTTACACGAGATTTCTGCATCAGCAGAATTAAACGGTAAACAATTATTTTGCTGTATATGCACAGTATTGTATTGCAAGTTTGTGGAAATAAACGACAAACAATTAATTTGCTGATTATTTCCGCGTCATATTGCACATTGGTAGAATTATGGGTAAATATCAAATTTTGCTAAATATCATGAAAGTCAGAGGTGCAAAACGTTATTAAGTTTTATATTTTGAGTATGCAACCGACTTTTTGAAAGTAAACTACCAAACTATAATCTTCTTTTAGATGTTGTGATGCTGAATAACGATCTACTACTACCTCGAAAATAAAAATCCAATACACGTAATTGCGTCAGTTCGTCGTTTTGTTTCTTTCTTGCTACGTAAGTACTTTTTTTTATATAGCTGACGAAGTTCAGCCGATGATCGGACCGTTTTTGGATCATACGCAACTGCGGATCAAAAATTTTGTTGCAGACCTGAGAACTGCTCCACTCACACGTCCCGGGTACCATAGTACCCAGAGCGCTTCGCGTCTCCTTTGCCTAAAACGCGCGGTGTGATAAAAAAATCACGAAAAAAAAAATATTTTCTCTAAATAAAGTGTCAGTTCTTTAGTGTTTGAAAAACGAACACTGACCATGGAAGTGGAAGTGAATGCATTAGGATTCTCGATAACGTATAGACATCATATCCGTGAATGCATATTTGTTTTCTTATAAATATTTTGTGTGGATATGATTTGGACGGAAAATAATAATTTTGTGATTATATATATATAATATTTTATAATATTACTTACTTATTTAACAATATAAAAATTAATGAGCATTCTTTTTTAGATTAGTCATGTTAAATAAAAATGATTATAAAGATAAGGTATAGGTTGAGAACCTCAGTAAAATTATTACTTGCATTGCACTTTTCTTGTATAAAATCCGGAAAAACTGTAGTCACAGTACACTCCAGTGCTATCTCTGACCACTAACAGTGCTTCAGTACCTCCTCATCAAAAAATCTCAAGACCAAGACAGCTGAAAAATGTTCGTAAGTTTTTATACTTTATTGCTATACTTTATATCTATTCTTTAATTGTCTATAAGTGGTTGATCATCTTCATGCTTCAACAAATTGAGCCGTTGGACCAGGCTGTATATGACGTGACCTCTCCAAGTGCTGTCTTCACGAGGGACCATCAAGCCCAGCAGTGGCATGCTGATTGACTGATGATGATGATATTTTTTTTATCTTATGAATTGAAGATGTGAATCTTCAACTCGTTTTCTTGTAACCACTCTTAATACTAATATGACATTTGTTGGGGATAGAACCATTATTAAATGTATGTGTGTAGTTGTAAGTTTTTTGTTTATTCGTGTTAAGGTATATTAATTATTTAAAAAATGTATTTAATTATGTTAGACGGTATTATATAAATTAAATTATTGAAATCTTATAAATAGGAGCACAAAAATTTGTAAACCACTTCGATTCTACCGACTGTGCTATTTGTGTCTCGACGTATTAAACCTCTAATCTCATTCGCCACCGCAGTTTTTTTTTCATCAGCCGCATCCGTTACAACATTTACTATTTTCAGGTCGGATAGCAAGCAAAACAAAAGGTCAGCCAAGAAGAGCTGTGAATCTGACCTTTTCTTTGATACCGACGACGAAGACATCAGGTACTTTTATTGCTATATTTACATATATCTAAATTTCAAGTGTTTAATGTGTACAATAATCGTGTATCCTTTTTCTATCTCCCTAGTCCAAAGAAGAGAAGCAAGGCGATAAAGTGCCTATCGAAGGCGAAGAGTGCAGAAGTGAAGAATACATCGTCGTCCAATACTTCTGAGTGGTTGTTCGACTCAGAGTCGGACAGCGAGGTTTCGCGGCCGCCAAACCTGCCAAACAAGACCACCAGTATCCTGACACGCCGAGTACCTGGTGGTGTAACGCGTCGGACTGCACAGCTCGACGGCGACTTGCTAGTGGAGCTACGCCTCTACAACCAGAAGGAGGTATCTAATCTCAGCGGCCTTGACCGGTGCGAGCGCGCTATCGTTTGGGTACGCTTGCAAGGCGAAGCAGAATCTCCAGAATTTGACGCATTAAAAAAATTTGTAAAATTAGCTAAGGCAAAGTTTACCACAGAGGGGATATTTTATAAAGATAAAGTTAAAAAATAGGTTCTCTTTTG
The DNA here is from genome assembly GCA_963935595.1 of Schoenobius gigantellus. NCBI lineage: Eukaryota > Metazoa > Arthropoda > Insecta > Lepidoptera > Crambidae > Schoenobius > Schoenobius gigantellus. The sequence goes on from OZ012555.1 coordinate 16,418,901, forward strand.
TTTCTCTCTGCGTAAATTATGTTTTAGCTGGTTTACTTATTGTTTATCGTTAGCAAACTCAAAGATTAGGTACTTACATACTTAAGCCTTTATTACTTTAACTTTGAGAATTTGTACTGTCCAAATCATAATGTCGAGGTCTACTTTCTGTTCAGTTTGTGACGTATCCGTAAATAACAAAGTTTTCTCTGCACATTTGAAAAGTATTTTACATAAGAACAACAGTTCGGTCGTTGATAGTGAGGGGGTTGAAAAAGTTCATAGCGCTTTTCGTAATCGTATAGCATCGTACCGTGTTCGATATCAAGATGAGGGTCATGATAGTGCGCGTGTTCGCCCGCCCGCCGAGTTTTTATGGCACTTGCGCTCTCGCGTACGCCTATTGCTCATAGCGAAAATTCAAGCTCACACTAATGTTAAAGCTAATTTTGAACTTTTCTGTGAATTCTTTCTGCTTAGTAAGTATGATTCGATTTCAATCAAGTCATTTGCAACGGAAAACTTCATCTTGCATCAAAACTTCAATTTTGAAGATATGTTTTCAAAAATTATTCACTTAATTTGTAAAAAAATTGAAGAATTTGAAGAAAGAGATAGTGGGTGGGCCTATTTACAAAGCCTATATCTAGAAGTAAATATAAACAAATATAACCCGTTAAGAGGCTCCAGTTTTATAGAATTACCAAAGTCCATAAAATGTAAACGAGCATGTATCAACATTCAAAATTCTGATAATTATTGTTTTTTATGGTGTGTCATGGCAGCACTATTTCCTATAAACAGAAACGCACATCGAACGTCAGCTTACCCACACTTTAAAAATGTACTCAATATCAAAAATATGATTTTTCCAGTTGGGTTTGCGGACATCAAAGTTTTTGAAAAGAATAATCCTCGCATAAGTATTAATATTTACGGCATTCAAAAGAATGGTAACATTGTCGGACCTTTATACAAAAGCGAGATTCGCAAAGATCATCACATTAATATGCTTTTCCTGGAAAACAGAAAACGCACCCATTACTGTCTTATTAAAGATTTATCTAAATTACTTCGTCTTCAATTAACTAAACATCATTCTAAAATATATTTATGCGAGGATTGTATGATATTCTTTGATAGTAATGATAAACTGAAAGCTCATGTTTGTGGTGGTGTATCGACAATATTACCCGGTGATGGAACACGAATTCAATTTAATCATTACGAGCGAATGCATGACATGCCCTTCGTCTTATACGCAGATTTTGAATCATTATTAAAACCAACTGAACTCGATTCTGGATCAGGCTGTACAAAGATATTGCAAAAACACGTACCATCAGCATTTGCTTATTACGTTGTGTGTTCTTATGATAAGTCGCGTAATAAATATGTATCTTATCGAGGTCCAGCCTGTGTAGAAAAGTTTTTAGAAAGTCTATTATTGGATATAACCGATATTTATAACGTTTTGCAGTCGCCAGTGGCTATTTGTTTAACAAATGAAGACAAAGCGAACTTTGCTCGGGCTACAAATTGTTTTCTTTGTGATAAAATATTGTTTGACGATAAAGTTAAAGATCATTGCCATCTTACAGGACGGTATCGTGGTGCAGCTCATTCTTATTGCAATATTAGATATTGTTTGCCTAAGTTTGTTCCTATATTTTTTCATAATTTAGCGGGTTATGACAGTCATCTTTTTATACGACAGTTGGGAAAACTATCAGGAAAAATACAAGTAATAGCAAAAAATAAGGAAAACTACATATCTTTTACAAAATTTTTTCAAATTAATGATAAAGATATCATACCTGTTCGATTTGTTGATTCTTTTAAATTTTTAGGCACAAGTCTAGAGAAACTTGTCGCAAACTTAAAAAATGACGACTTTAATCATCTGCGGCGTTATTTTCCTTCTCATGAGCATTTTGCTTTAATAAAACGAAAAGGGGTGTATCCATATGAATACATGACTACTTGGAGTTCATACGAAGAAAAAGTACTTCCGCCTCAGGAGTTCTTTTTCAGCAAATTACGCAATAGTAATATATCTAAAGTAGATTATGATCATGCAAAAAAAGTCTGGCAAACGTTTGAATTATCGAATCTCGGTGAATACACAGACTTGTATCTTAAGTCAGATGTTCTTTTATTAGCTGACGTTTTTGAAAGTTTTCGCCAGACATGTAAGATAAATTATAAATTAGACCCAGCCTTTTATGTTACAGCACCGAGTCTCAGTTTTGATGCCATGCTATTAAAAACAGATGTTAAATTAGAATTAATACACGACCTGGAAATAATAAGAATGATTCAAAAAGGTATTCGCGGTGGAATATGTTTATGTTCGACAAGGTATTCAAAAGCCAATAACAAGTATTTAAAAACTTACGATCCAAGAAAAAGTAATAACTTTCTAATTTATATCGATTGTAATAATCTCTATGGATATGCAATGTGTGCTTATTTGCCTCATTCCAATTTTAAGTTATTGAATGACTTGGAAATCGCTGGAATAGATTTTATAAATGTGCCAACTAACGGAGACATTGGTTATATACTAGAAGTAGATTTAGAATACCCCGAACATTTGCATAATGATCATAACGATTTTCCATTCTGTGCTCAAAAATTTACTCCGCCAGGGTCTAAAACTTCAAAATTGATTCCAAATTTATACGATAAATATTTCTATGTCATACATTTTGCTCATCTGCAAACATGTTTAAAACATGGTTTGTTGTTAAAAAAAATACATAGAGTTATTCAATTTAATCAGAGTCCTTATTTAAAGCAGTATATTGACATGAATACTGAATTACGAAAAAAAGCTAAATCTACATTTGAACAAGATTTCTTCAAACTTCTTAACAACAGTATATTTGGCAAGACGTTAGAAGACACAGAAAAGAGGGTTAATGTGAAATTAGTCAATAAGTGGAATGATGATAGTAACAAAACAAAGAAAAGTTTCTGTGCAGAGCAAATGATAGCTCGACCAAATTTTCACAGTGTTACAATTTTCACTGAAAACTTGGTAGCCATTCAAATGAAGCCTGAAACAATCACTTTGGATAAACCTATATACATTGGTTTTTCCGTTTTGGAAATATCTAAGAGTCACATGTTTGATTTTCATTATTCTATTATGAAGCCTTTTTATAAGGAAAAGTTAAAACTTTGTTATACGGATACTGATAGTTTTTTGTATTCAATAGAAAGTAAAGATTTTTATGCTGATTTAAAATCAAATTTTCTTCCCTATTTCGACACTAGTAATTATTCTGTAAATAACGTATACGACATTCCTAGTTGGAACAAAAAGGTGCCAGGTCTCTTTAAAGATGAGCTAGGAGGAAGTTTGATTTCGAAGTTTGTAGGATTAAGGTCCAAGTTATACTGTATTAAAACGGCAGAAGATGAATTAAAAAAAGCAAAAGGCATACAGAAGCAAGTATTAAAAGATGTACAATATAAAGATTATTACAAGGTATTAAATGAAAATACATTTTTGAAGAAAAAAAATATCATATTTAAATCTCTTAAGCACGAAATATTTACTCAAGAACAGAACAAAATAGCTTTGTCAGGTAATGACGATAAACGTATCATATTAAAAAACAAAATGTCTACTTTATCATGGGGTCACTGGGATAGTTTAGTTTAATATCATTAGTTTTTCTTTAGAAGCACCGTATTGTATAGTTTATTATTATTTTAATGGTAATCATGAATCAAATTGTAAGTTGAGAAATATGTTACCCCATCATCTATTTATTTATTATATGACTTAAGTAATGAATAAGTTAATAGAATAAAAACATACATGAAATTGTATAGTATGTACCGACACGGCACTTTATATTGTAAAGTTATTTAATTTTAATATTGTTATCCATCAGTTATTTGTTTAATAGTATTATACATTGTTTTTTAATGGTAAATAGGTAAATTAATTACCTAGTTTTAATCAAATACTTAATGTTGTATTGTAACGATGAAAATATATAACGCTATAAACCAGCTACCATGTTTTTTTTATTTCATAATCCATAAAATATAAAACTATTAATAAAATAGCACACGCAATGAACAATTCGAAACTGGTTGGGACATGTTATTGCTGATTTAGGTATTCCAACTTATAGTTCATTAGTAATTTGTCCAATTGCGATTCCGTGCGAATGCTTTGTTGTTATGTCAGCATTATATTTACACTATAAATAGCTATTAAAGTCGAATGTTTTTAAAATTTGTTTCACACATAATTAATCAAGTGACAACTACGGTCACCCAAATACATCATGGTAAGTCGTATAAATTATTTTTCTTCAAACTCTTTTCTTGTGTAGTGGTTAGATCACTAGTTAATGTTTATTTGTATATTTGATTTAGTTGGAAGATAATGTTGTTGTTAAAACCTTATGGTTGTGATGCTGTTATCGTGATTCTCATATTCTATCGGTTCCGTATAAGATAGTCAGCCTCCTTGTGGATCCTAGATACTCTTCTACCTCCGCCACTATATCAATCATTTCTTCGATGTGAAATTATTTTTGTTGCATAATAAATTAAATTTCAGAATACCCAAGAAATCTCGCAGTCGCTACTCATAAGCAAGGAGGCAACAGAAGATTATGCTCCTTGCTTTGAGCAAAATGCGCAAGATATGTTGGAGGGCTTCTCTGAAGAATTTCCACATTGGAATGCCAAAGATTCACCGCTGCATGCCAAGGTGGTTAAAAGTCTTTTTAATAAAAAGAAGCCCATGAAGAGGAGAAGCAAGTTACTGCAGAATACGAAGGGGAACGAACCTTCTTATTTAATTAAAACAATACCTACTAAAGGGCGGCGATTAATTAAATTAGAAATATTAGATCTGGAATCAACCAGCAATGATCCATTAATAAAAACACAATATGTGGTAACCGAGCATATTGATCCAATAATGGATCAAGCAGAAAATATTATAACTAATATCTCTAAGAAAATATGTGGTTACAGTTATAGTTTTTAAATAACTATTGCTGACCTAAAACATTTGTAGATGTATATTAAAATTCTCTAATGTGCTAGATGCGTACCTACTATCTTTAGTTACGTGTACACTCACGGAGATACATTATTTCAACAACATTATTCTTCTGAAAAATTATAGTAATGCTTATAAATTTTACTAACTAAGACTTATGTTATTTTAAATAGTTATGTTAGTTTAAGTCTTGTATTGTTTTCAATAAATATTACTTAAAAATAAAAAGACTTGTATGAAAATATTTGTTTTTATTTTAACACCTCTATAATGTAATCAAATATTTTGAAAAACATTCATTCAGAATTACCTCTATAAATAAATCTAAGATAAAATTTATTAGAATTCAAATACATAGTTTAAAATAATGGTAATAAAATTAAAAATATAGTTTTATTTATTAAAGAACGCAGTGTATTACTTTGTTAAAGTAGGGATGCAAGTAATTAAACAATGTTTATTTTTAAGCATCGATTCCTTACTCATATCATTTTTTATTGCACGATTCGAGAGGGGTGAGAGCTCTTTCTTCTCTCTCCATTCTTCTCGATGCTTTAACATTGTGTGTTCTAGACACGTCCAATAACTTAATATAATGAGTGGTAACAGTATCCAAATTCTTCTACTCCTTGCTATTGTTACCGCCGTCGAATGCTTAGTCTATATGGTGGAGTGAGTGCACTTACAAGTAAATATACTGCTAGTTCTCTTATTATTACGAACGCAAAGTGTTATATCCATTTTGTTAAAAGCCACGAATCAAAACGGACAAGTTGCTATGAAGTTCCTCAAACAAAAGGAAACGTTAAAATTAGATTATAATATCTGTCCTGCATCATTATGTGAAGCAAAGCGACATGGCAACTTATTGCCGAGCACTATACGATGTATTGTTTGTGGACCATCAAATTGCGGCAAGACAAACTTAGTAATAGGTTTGTTATTACATGAGAATGGTGCTCGTTTTCGTAACTTATATGTATATTCTAAATCATTATACCAACCAAAATATGTGTTCTTAGAAAAAGTATTAGATTTAGTTGCAGATATATCTTATAGTAAATATAACCATAATAATGATATCATAAGCCCACACGAAGCTTTGCCAAACTCCATTATAATATTCGACGACGTAGCTTGTGAAAACCAAAATAGCATTCGGGATTATTTTGCTATGGGTCGACATAAGAATATTGATTGTTTTTACATTAACCAAACATACAGTAAAGTACCTAAACAACTTATAAGGGACAATTCTAACCTCATTATTTTATTTAAACAAGACGATGTAAATTTAAAACACGTTTACGATGAGCATGTAGGTTCAGATATGTCGTGGTCTCAGTTCCGTGAAATGTGCTCAACTATTTGGAATAAACCATTTAATTATGTTGTGATCAATAAAGACTGCGAAAGAAATAAAGGATGTTATAGGATGGCATTCGATACTTTTGTAGTAGTAGATTAATATACATAAGTTATTGTTTCATCAATACACAATCACTATTACTCTGGATTTTGCATTGAACGGAATCCTTGTCAAAATGGAAAAGCAACTTAAAAAACAAATTGTAAAAGCTGCAGCTGCTGTAAAAAGAAAGGTTGAAATGATAAAGGATATGAAAAATACAAATGATGCCACTCTGGAATCCATATTCAAACCTATAACCGATCCATTGAAACAAATAGCCATTAAGAACAATGAAATTTCTCATGAAGATGAGGATGAGTTTGAACATTATACAATAAAAAAAAATAAACATAATGACAGTGAGGCAACAAATTTTTCTGATGACGATTTTAATGAAGAAGAGGAACAACAGTTCTATAAAAAATTTAATTCCGAAAAAACCCTTGTCGTATCACCTTCTGACAACAATAATATGAGTGATGCTTCCTTTAAGTCCTTTCAATCATCACCAAATGTTTCACTTAATAGTTTATCGTGGTGTGCTTCACCCGACGCAAATATCCCTTTTGGAATAAAAAATGAACGAGGAAAACTTATGCTCGGCCAAACACGTGTTTTCGACGACGGAAAAATTATAAAAATTGGAAATCGAAGTTTAAACAAAACGCTTGGATTAAAAGAATTACTATTTGAAAAGACACCAAACTTGGATGTTATCACAGATGAAGATTTGCAAAATTATAAAGAGCTTCTAATAGAAACGAATGCACATAGGCGTAATTGTGATCCACGCAAGCCAATTAATAGTAACAAAGGGTTTAAGTACATGCATATTATTAAACCACTGTTTAAGTTCTCTAGAAATAAGTATGACAGCACAGAAAGTCTTACGGTAGGAAAAGGAATAAATCTTTTAAAAAGTGTAAAGAAAGATATAGATTACGTTTATTGGGATGATCCAAATGAATTAGTAGATCGATTGAAATTACTGTTTGCATCTCGTGATGCTGGCAATACCGGCTTAGATAATGAAATTATTGCGATTATAGAAGAGCTGTACGAAGCAGGCATCATTAAAAACACCAAATATAAGGAACCTAATTTTAAAAAACTGATCAGTAGTTATACAGCAAACACCGCATAGATACGGAAATGAATGTAGATAAATTTGGTCATCACGTTCATAAACGTTTACGATTAGAGGAATATATTGGAAATCTCAACGATACATTAGTGAAGTCAGAAACAGGTGAATATGATTTAAAATCATCAAGATTAAAAGGACTTATATCGCCAGGCAATGATGACGAAGCCGCAAATAAAGCTTACGTGGATGAAAAGACATACGAACTAAGAACTAATATTTTAAGTGATGTAAATATTCATTTAAATGATTTTGAAAGTTCAATACTTAATAAGCTAACCACCTTGTTTTACACAAGGACAGAAATTGATCACATGCTTCAAGAGAAACCAGATAATAATGAGCAAACAAGACATAGTGAATGAGCTTCACAAAGCAGCAAGAAGGAATTTTTCCCGGCGATGTACGATCATAAAAGGAATAGATGATTTATGGCAAGCCGACCTCATAGATTTGCAAAAATATTCACAGTATAATAAAGGGTATAAATATATTCTTATCGTAATTGACACTTTATCAAAATATGTATGGATCAGACCTTTAAAATCAAAAGCGAAAAATTATGTTACAGATGCAATGCAAAGTATTTTAACTACATCATTATGAAAACCTAAAAATTTACAAACTGATTTAGGCACAGAATTCTACAATGATAATTTTAAACAATTAATGAAAAAGTATAATATTAATCATTATTCAACATATTCTATTAAAAAAGCATCTATAGTAGAAAGAGTCATAAGAACAATTAAATCTCACCTTTACAAACTATTTAGTTTGAACGGAAATTACCAATGGTATAAAAATATTTTAAAGGACGTTGTAGAACACTACAATAACACTTTGCATAGAATAACAAAATTTAAGCCTGTGGAAGTTAACAAAGTAAATGAGCTTATAGTCAAAGGTTATATTATGAATTCTCAAAAGAATAAAACAAGTCGGGGATATACATTTCGTGTTGGTGACTATGTTCGCATAAGTAGATATAAAGCAGATTTTTACAAAGGCTATACGCCAAACTGGTCCACCGAAATATTTCGTATAGTAAAAGTTAATCACACTAACCCAACAACTTATCAAATAGAGGACAGACGCAATCAAAGAATCCTCGGCTCATTTTATGCATACGAGTTACAAAAAACTAAGTTTCCAGACCTATACCTCATTGAAAAGGTTATAAAAAGAAAAGGAAACAAATTGTTTGTAAAATGGTTAGGATTAAGTAATAGCGAAAATAGTTGGGTTGATAAGAATAAATTGGTTTTATGATATAAAATAGCTCAAGATATCTTTATTGATTCACTTTTTGTTTATCAATGAAGAAAGGAAGTGGTATCATAAACAGCTTAATAAATAAGATTCCGTTTGAGTTACATTTACCGGGCTACCAATATTGCGGACCCGGCACAAAGCTTCAGAAACGATTACTTAAGGGTCAGCGAGGAATTAATAAATTGGATAACGCTTGTATGCACCACGATATTGCTTACATAAACAACGACGCTAACGTAAGGTACAAAGCTGATCTAGATCTATTAAATATGGCTCAAAGAAGATTGAAATCAAAAGACGCTGGAAAGAAAGAAAAAATTGCTTCATGGATAGTAAAAAATGCTATGAAGGCCAAATTAAGAGCAGGTGCAGGTGCTCGGTCGTTTATGACAGCTGTGAAAAAACTCAAATCTAAATTAAAAAAAATAAAATCTAAAGACACAAATTCTACTATTAAATATGCGGTCGCCGCTGCAAAAAAACTATTTAGAAATAAAAATAAAATGAGTTTACCTCGTTGTATTCCTATTCCAAAATGTGGAGGACTGTTACCGTTAATTCCTATTTTCGCGGGATTATCAGCTTTAGGTTCACTGGCTGGTGGAGCAGCTGGCATAGCAAAAGCGGTTAATGATTCAAAAGCAGCTCAAAAAGCTCTTCAAGAATCGGAACGACATAATAAGATGATGGAGGCGGTTGCTCTCGGAAAAGGATTATATATTAGACCTTATAAAAAGGGTGCAGGTCTATATTTGAAACCCTCAAAAAACTAATAAAACGGCTACCTAGGCGGGCATTAACTAATTGGGATATATTAGAACATGCTAGTGATATTCCATTTTTTCGTGGTGTTTTCATGAGGGATACGTTGCCCTCAAAACCTAGGAAGATAGAATGCGGTATTATAAATTTAGATACTTCAAATAACATTGGAACACATTGGGTAGCCTACGTGAAAGAAAATAAGTATGCTGAATATTTTGATAGTTTTGGTAATCTGAAACCTCCGTTAGAACTACTTGATTACTTAAGAAATGTTTCTTTAAATTATAACTATGAGCAATATCAAACATTTGACTCTGTTAATTGCGGCCACCTTTGTATAAAATTTTTAAAGGAGTATTGGAAAACACATTTATATAAAGCTTGAAATAAAATTCTTTATCAGTAGTAAAATGTCTTTCACTGTGTCTATAACTGGAAAAGGATCCTCTCTGATAACAAACTACTCACCTACTTTGGAATTAAGTGGATACTATGAGTGTGGATTGTTGTATTTTTCAACATTTAATTCTATACCCAACATAGATAAAAGAAATAATAAATTCTACTATGACGATAACGAAGTAATCGAAATACCTGAAGGAGCTTATGAACTTCAAGATATCTGTGATTATTTAAAGACATACATTAGAAATGCAATGTTAAAATTAACTTGTAATAATAATACCTTAAAAACTACAATTTTTTGTACTAAAGATGTTCATTTTAACAAAAGTGACTCACTTGGAAGGATTTTAGGTTTTGGTGGAGAAACAATAAAGGCATTAAAAAGGACCGAATCTCTGTATCCTGTCAGTATATTGCCAACAACCATTGTGCGCATCGAATGCGACGTAGTTAGTGGGTCATTCGTGAACGGATCTGCAAGTCATATTATTCACGAGTTTGTTCCTAACGTACCACCTGGTTATCGGATCATTGAAGTGCCGAAAAATCTAATATATTTTCCTGTAAATAAAAGTTCTATAAGTGCAATAACTATACAATTATTAGACGCCGAGAATAAACAAATCAATTTACGAGACGAAGAAGTACAACTGTATCTACATTTTCGTAAAAATGATAAATTTCAATAAAAATCATAACACAGCTTGCATTCAAGTTAGTACTAGAAGATCACCTCATAAAAGCACACCGCTTCACATAAAAAAGAAGCTCACCAAAAACAATAAGGAATTTTTGAAGTTGATTGGCTTGTTAAAATGAATATTTTAAATATATCTCAATCAACATCATACGACAATAGTATTGAAAGTTTCGAATATCATTCTTATAAACCGTACGTAACAAATTTCAACAAGAATGATGAAATAAGAATACCTATTAATCAACAAGATCTATGTCTGTTACCCTCACTCAGCACTTTGTATATTGAGGGTAAAGCCAATGTTTATAATAGTTCGACTAAAGAAAAAATATCAAATGTGTATTTTATCAACAATCCAATACTATATTTATTTCAAGATATTCGATATGAGTTAAACGGAATAGAAATAGACAAAATAAAAAATGCTGGCATAACTACAACAATAAAATCGTACCTCTCGTTAAATGATAATGAATCTAAATGCTCACGTGTATGGGGATGGTCAACTTCTGGTACAAACAATCTTAACGGAGGAATTTTTTCGGCTTCTGTGCCGTTGAAGAAAATTTTAGGTTTTGCAGAAGATTATGAAAAAGTTATAATTAACTCCAAACATGAATTGGTGCTATTAAGAAGCAATACGAATCTCAATGCTTTGAAATTAAATGTCGGAGAGGTGGTCGAAGATATAACTATTAGCAAAGTTGTTTGGCGAGTTCCGCACGTTAAAGTATCAGATCGTGAAAGAATCAATTTGTTGAAACATCTAGAAAAGGACAGGCCTATTACACTAGCATTTCGAAATTGGGATTTGTATGAATATCCATTATTACCGAAGACACGTAAACACACTTGGTCTATCAAAACTTCGTCACAGATAGAGAAACCAAGATTCGTTATTATAGCCTTGCAAACCAATCGCAAGCACAATGCGGAAATGTCAATGGCAGAGTTCGATCACTGCAATGTACGAGATGTAAAAGTATATTTAAATTCATCGTATTACCCTTATGAAGGATTGAATGTCAGTTTCTCAGAGGATAAATTTAATTTATTATACGAACAATATGCAAGATTCCAACAGTCTTATCATGGACGGCGACCAGAGCCGTTGATGAGCTTGAAGGAATTCAGAGACGTTGCCCCATTATTTGTTATTGATTGTTCTCACCAACAAGAAATGATAAAGGGATCAATCGATGTCAGAGTGGAGATTGAAACAGACCAAGAAATCCCGGATCAGACAGCAGCATATTGCTTGATTTTAAATGACTGCATTTTTGAGTACAAACCTCTGAGCAATATTGTGAAGAAAATATCTTAACTAAATAAAGTGCAATCAAAAGGTATTTGAAAGAACAAACTTCAACTTTATGTTAAACAGTGGAATACAACGAAACAATGAGTGCTGATAAGAGTTCGATACTTTTTGTTGATGTTCAAGGATTCAAAGACTGCAAAAATAATTTTATTATTAAGGAATTTGCGTTAGCCACAAAAGAGTTTACGCAAGTCTTTTTAATAAAACCTCCATATTCGTATCTAAAATTATCTGCCGAAGAAAAAAGAGCAGTCAATTGGATTGAACGCAACAGAGGAATATACTGGAGTCAAGGCAATATAGATTTCAGAGAATTTAAGAGATTAATTATTCCAATTTTAAAGGACCAAACCATAATAATGAAAGGTGTTGAAAAGCAAAAATGGATTAAAGATTTGTGTTCTGACTGCTTTTTGATAAATGTTGAAGGCAAAGGTTGTCCTAATTTTGCAACATTGCGCAATAGTTATGCTAAAGGTGGAGCTAACTTCAATTGTATAACTCATAAAAAAGAGTGCGCTCTAAGGAATGTTTTATTCATAAAAAAGTGGTACTTAAGCACATGTAATTTATGACTTCAGTAAATTGTACTTGAATGAAAATTTATATTAAAAATATTGTTCTAGTTTAGCTATGATGATATTTGTTACTTGCTTTATAATAAAAAAAAAAAATTTAACAAAAATTTCTCGTTTTATTAATGAAAACAAATATGGTGATTCAATATACTCGCATAACTCTTTATTTATCAAAAATTACAATTTAATGGTATGAATAATTTAACCCTGTATAATGTATATTGGGCAATCTCAAACTGTTTTCATCAAATCAGCGTAAACGAACGCAGTGAGATTTGCGGAGCGTAGCGGAGCTAGAGCGCAGCGAAGCGTAGCTCAAATCTCACTCCGTTCGTTTGCGGTGTTTTGATGAAAACTGTTTTAGAATGCCCAATATACACCTACTCTTGAGTTATTTTATTGACATAATGTTGTTCTAGTTGACGGATCACATTTTGATGTTGTAGCTGAGCATGCACTGCTTTGTATTATGTTGCACAACTTTTACTGCCTTATCAATCTCGTTGTCAAGAGGAGAACAGGTTAGTACACAATAGTTCTCATTAAGTAACCACTGAAAGCAACAAATTTTAATTAGGTACTCAGTAAATTCAAGTAAAAGTTGTTTAGATAAATATATTCATTATGAAACTTTGATATTTTTGTTTGTATTACATACTTTTTAATTAATATTCAATTACATCATTATTCAATTGGACATAAGTACATATTCTTTTCCTTGAAACATCATCTAGTGTCAGTGTATAACTTAGATTAAATCAAAAAGGCGTAAATGGTCAAGTTTTCTCTCAGTTTTCTGGTCAAGTTAAAATTTGGTTGGTCGGCTGCAGTCAGTTTTCATTCTAACTGAAAGATAAAAATTTAATTAATACATACAGATTTGATTTTACATACAACCTAAAAACTTCTATTTTGTTTAAGTTGAAACTGAAGTACCTACACAGATTGAGTTATTCAGTTATAGTACTTACATTAATGTGATTTTCGCAAAAATACATTTGAGTTTCAGTAGATAGTTACAGGATTTCTTTAAGCGAGTGTTAACCAAATATTTCGCATGTCTATATCACTGGGTACGTCTAATCCACAGATTTCCTGGAGTCTTTGAAGAGGTATTTCTATATTACTGTTCTATTGTCCCGTTCCATATACAGTTTTACTATATTTTGTGATATTTAATAGAAAGCATTGTTTTTGTGAGGTTATTTCGCCCCCGTGCTTTGTTTACTATAAGACTGACGTCATTGCCACAGATAATGAACAGACTATCATGGCTGACCGTGTTTTCGGTCCAAAATTGAAAATCTTAATTTAAAATAGATTTTTTGCACTTTTTAGCCATCGAAAAAAATAATATTCATGTGCTATGGTCTAATACAACAATTATGAACATTTTAAGCCCTACTTTAAAAAAGGGTCAACTAGCCTATTGTTGATCAAGTATAATAAGATAAAAGTGCCATATCAAGTACAAGTATCATGAGAAGTTTGTAAAAGAATTTATTTTTAATTAGCACTTAATAATTTTTAGATGTTTCTATTTTTTATTACACAACATTAAATATCTTCAATTTTGTTTGGAAATGTTTACTCTCTTACTGTTGGTTTTATACTTTGATTTTTTGTGCTTATTCATTCGATATTGCTATTCGAATACTTTGAATAATACGAATATATCGAACTTTTACTGGAGGGAGACCTTGTACCAGAGTCATGTGCATGGGTACTCCCGTCTTACCTATTTCTGCCGCAAAGCAGCAGTGCTTGCGTTGCTGTGTTCCGGTACATCTTAAGTCACAAGTTGACAACGTACACTGTGGTTCTTGTGGGGGTTGCAGTTTTGCTGCAAATCTCACAGGATTCACTGACTGTTACCACTTACCATCAGGTGGGCAGTTTGCTTGTTTGCCAACTTATTTGCAATAAAAAAAACTTATTTATTTATAGCATAAATAAATGACACCACATTTTTAGTTACATTACTAGTAATAAGTTATAAAATATCAAAATTAATATTAAAATAATAAATCACAAAATATCAATCTCAAAGTCTTCGAGACTAATATTTTGTGATTTATTAATAGCACCACATTTTTTTTATATTTAAGTCTTATCTGTTAAAGATTAAGACAGTTTTTGTGAAGTAATAACAGAAAAATGTCTCATTTTTTGTTCCCAATTAGTTCAGAGACAATTATTTTTGATTTGTTAGAAGTCTTCAATTCGTGCGTGTTGCCAGTGATGACATACGGAACTGAGACGTGGCCGCTTACAATGGGTCTCATAACAAGGCTCAAAGTCACCCAAAGGGCAATGTAGAGGGCTATGCTCGGGGCTTCTCTACGTGATCACATCAGAAATGATGAGATCCGTAGAAGAACTAGAATTACTGACATTGCGAATTGCAAACCTTAAGTGGCAGTAGGCAGGACACATCGCTCGTAGGACTGACGGCCGTTGGGGCGGAAAGGTCCTCGAGTGGCGGCCGCGTACCGGGAGACGCAATGTTGGTAGGTGGACCGACGATCTGGTGAAGGTCGCGGGAAGCCGCTGGATGCGGGAGGCGCAGGACCGATCGGTATGGAGATCCTTGGAGAGGCCTATGTCCAACAGTGGGCGTCTCTTGGCTGATATGATGATGATGATTAAAAATATAACAGAATAATTCACTCAATTATACCTATGTGAATGTATTTTTTTTTTTGAGGGCCCGACAAATGACATCCTCCCGCCTGATGTTAAGCGGTGAAAGTGGCCCAAATGAGTTAACAGATAAAGGAGGGACGACATCCACTATCCTACCTGCCCGCCCCTTGCCGGCCTAAAATATGCTTTTTCACGCCTCTTTTGAAAGAACCCATGTTGAAGGATTGAGGAAACACGTGCGCAGGTAGAGAATCCCAAGTATGGGATGAACAACAGAAGAAGGAATCTTGGAATTTCTTAGTGCGGTGTGAAAAGGTGGATACAGTGTAAGGATGACTCCGAAGGCCCTTACGCGTGTTTCTGTTAAGGAATGGAGAGGGACGGATAAGGTTTAAGAGCTCCTCAGAGCATTCCCCATGGAACATTCGCTAAAAGACGCTAACAGAGGCGATGTCACAACGAAGTTGTAAAGGCTCGATGGTATTATGCGAATAGCGCGACACTGCAATCTATCCAGAGCATCGAGAAGGTACTAAGTGGGGCTGTCCCAAAGGTGCGAGCAATATTCTACGCAAGACCTAACTTGAGTTTTATACAACAGGCATAGTTGGTACGGCGCAAAATACCTACGCAACTTGTTCAGGACACCGAGATTCCGTGAGGCGTGTGAAGGTTTGTGCCCTGAAAATAAGGAAGGGGGAGGAAAGGTGACCATTGAGAACGCGCACACCTGTGTTTTCCTAGCATTCGTTCTTGAAGTCTCTAGGGTTCAGATCGCAGCGAATGTTCATTCCGAGCAAAGCGATATTGCTTTGCGTGTGATAGGTTGTGCCCTAAAGAGAAGGAAGGGGGAGGAAAGGTAACCTTTTCACCGAGAACGCGCACACCTGTGTTTTCTTAGCATTGAACTCAACAAGATTGTTGGAACTCCATTCGGAGACGAGGCCCAGCGTCCTGTTGGGCTCAATGATAAGATTCTGCCTCTCCCTACCAATATCACCATGAGCAGCCCCTGAGCTTCCGTGATATCCCCCATGCACAGTACTGTCGTCTGCATAGCAATGTATACTTCCCAAGGAAAGCATGTCATTGATATGCAGAAGAAACAATGTTGGGGATAGAACGGAGCCTTGTGGAACTCCAGCGTTCACTGCCATGAACTGCGAAGCGCAGCCGTCAACGACAACACGAATTCTATGCTCGTGGAGGAAGCTGGCAATCCACGTACAGAACTGCGCAGGTAATCCGTATGCCGGTAGCTTGAAAAGGAGAGCCTTGTGGCAAACTATCTACTAAAAGCTTTGGCGATGTCGACACTAATAGCCACCGACTCGCCGCGCTTATCGATAGATTCACCCCATTTGTGGAAAAGGAACGCTAGAAGGTCACGCTAGGACGAAACCCATACTGACGGTCATTAAGCAACGAGTGACCTTCCAGGTAATGGATCAGCTGGGTATTAAGGATCCTCCAAGATTTTACACAAAATGGAAGTGGCGGCTATAGGGCGATAGTTTGATCTCCCTTTTTGGGAACGGGCTAGACATTGAATGAATGAATAAACACTTTATTTCACATTAAACACAGGACATTACAATACACATTATATTGGCAATAGGCGGCCTTATTGCTAAGGTAGCAATTTCTACCCGGCAACCTTAGGGCTAGGAAAGTAGCTACGTATTCAAGATACAGGATAGTGCACTAAAAAGAAGAAAAAAAACTAAGTAGAATAAATTAACAATTAAAATTGATACCTATACATATAACTAAATATATAAATACAATACATACAAGACATTGGCCTCTTTCCAAGATTTCGGCACACAACCAACAAAGAACGACAAATAGTATAGACGCGTCAAGACAGGAGTCAACTACGCTGCACACTTCTTAAGAACAATCACAGAAATGCCGTCTGGTCCATTTGCTTTTCGAATATCGATCGACAGTAGCTCCGTCCGCACATAACGCTGTCTGATGCGGATATCGGGCATGGTGCTGCCACAATATGACAGTGTCGGAGGTTGTGCACCACAGTCATCGACACGGGAATGAGCCGCGAAGAGTTTTGCCAGGAGGTCAGCTTTCTTCTGCGGCTGATAAGCAAGTGAGCCATCGGTATGTCTCAGGGGTGGCAGCGAGGGTTGGCAGAAGTTTGATTGAAAGATCGGCTACCCGTAGGGTGCGCTAGCAGTTCCTTCTGATCCACTTGTGCAACACACTGAGCATCCGCTCTAATGTAAGCCCTCTTACACAGCTTAGTGGCATTATTGTAGGCTGTTTTCAGTAGGCTTGTGTTGGGATCCCTGGAAGCTCGACCTCTGATCCAAGCGCGGTAAGCCAGCTGTTTGTTTTTTAAACAGCAGAGGCGCACTCGCGATTGAACCAGAGGTTACATCTGTGACTACTGACGAAATTGAAATGCAGAATATAATATTCCATTCCTAGTATGATTTCGTCAGCAACAGAGGTAACGCAGGAGTTCGGGAGTTCGAAACAGCGCTGCCACCAAGGTAATAATCCCGCATACCGTCCCAATCTGCTGACGCATAAGCTACAGACGGCGTGCTGCAACTACAGGTGACCGTCGCGACACCTGAGGCACTGAGACGGATACCAGGCAGTGATCCGAAGATCCTAGTGGAACTCGAATCACCACCTGATATCCGTCAGGAAGATTTGTCAGAAGGTCCAACAAAGAGGGTACTTGACCGATAATATCTGGTACCTAGTGTGCTGGGTAACCAATTGTGTCAGGTGGTACGTGAGAGCGAATGCGTAGGCAGTCCTACCCGCATGGTCAATTTTAGAGGAACTTAACCACAATTCGTGGTGAGCATTGAAGTCCCCCAAAACACTAGCTCGGCGGAAGGAAATCGCTCCTGCACGTCATCTGCCACCCGACTTAGATGTTAAAAAAGTCAGTTGTCTCCAAGTCACCTCGATGTTAACGGTAGACGCAGACTTAAGACACTGCAATGAGTGCCAAAATCGACGTGTATCGCAAGAAGGGAAACGGAAGGTTCTTCCAAACAAACGTTCTTCCAAAACGCAGGTGACGACAACAAACGTCCGCCCGGACGAACAAGCAAACACCTGCCTTCGCCTTGAACAACTCCTTAAGAGCGTAGCCGGGGTAATTAAGGTAGCTTGTCGGTCGGGCAGATAAGATAATGCGTCTCCATCAAAAACAGCATTGCTGGACGGGGTGTCATGAAATTGTTGGGACAGCTAAGAGGTTAGAATGGAGCCCGCGGATGTTAGCGAGCCCCACCTCGAATAGTGGTGTTTTGATGGGATAGTGCACCGATGTACGACCAGTCCTAATATAGTGCGCTGACATATTTGTTGGAGTGAGAGAGGCGTTAAATTACGGTGTCGTTGCAGCCCGTTAACTATTAACGGGCGTAGGCCTATTTCGCCAGGGAACTGCCGATAACTGATTTGCGCTGACCCTCCGCACGGAAGGGCTCCCGAACCTCCCCGGAAGTGGCCGCCGGGACCCACCGTCCGGTCACCAACCGGCACGACGGACCACCCCGAGATTATGCGATGCATGGTGGGGCAGCCTCAAGGACTGGTTAGGTCCGCTTGGGCCCCTGTATTTTACCACGGGCGGCCAGCGGAACAGCCGTTTCTTCAGATCTTCCTAGACGGAGGGTCAACGCAGTCAACCTGGCATTGGGTCGACGGAAGCCCACACGAATCGTAGCAACAACCCCTCAAGCTATGGCTGTGCGCTGACTGATCTCGAAACGTGGACAAGAAATAGCCTTTTTACGGGTTGACGTGTTTTACGTCATGCGCACGGTGGTCGCTAGCCAGTCCGGTTTCTCAAGCGCTACCACCAGAAGTTGGTCACTCCATCAGCACCACCCGAGGATCACGTGTAGGGTCTCGAGGTTCAAACCTACGGACGCGAGCGACTCCAATCCCCTATTATACATTTATATTTAATTTGTCATATTTTTTTAAATATTTCATTTCATGTTAATGCTTTATTATTAATTTTATATTTAAAACAAAGTTTAACAAATTATTTATTTAAATTTTGTTGTAGACTAAGTTCAACTCAAAATGGTTCAATAAAACTGATTCACGTCTAAATGTAGTTTATTTTTTGTCAAAATAATCAATTATCTGTAAAAAGGATTGATTCTTAGCCGAATTTTATAAAAACAGTGATATTTTACAACCTATTACGATTTTAAATTTTATAGGGTTTCATAAGTTCCCTCACAAACAAATCTCCTGAAAAATATAATTTTTTGAATTATCTCAGTTTAGTTCTAGCTGTGCGATATATATTTCGGGAAGTTTTGTGTAGTTTTATTTCAGCACGGTCCTTGAAACAATCTGTTTTTCCGTCATCCCTAACAGTAACAATGCTTGATTCTACGAACTTTAATCGTCAACTTTCTTTGACAATTACCATATTAACGTCTAGTATGACACCATATATAATACATTTATTTTCAATCTCCATTTTAGTCTTCATAATGTTAAATCTCAGAATAACGCACGCACTCGTTTGTCGCAACTTGGAAAGATCGAAAGTGCCTAAACAATCAGCTCAGCACGTGCCACGCGCGCGTGTGACTGGCCGGTGCCCGCCGCCTGCGCGCTTCTCCGCGCTCGGCGTTCGTGCAAAGAAGTTGGTATTTTTTTAAATAAAAGGATTTCGTGGATGAAAACAACACAAATTATGAATAGTGTTTTGTTACAAAATAATAATTAGAAACACGTGAACTCTAATAACTTGCATTTTATTTTGAGGATTTTACAGGGTGTTGTAGTAAAATAATAAAATATCTATACATCTCGTGGATGAATTTGACACAAAATAGTTTAAACAACAGATACTAGTATTCTAAAACGCATAACACCTATTTTACCAATTGTAATATTCTTTCAGAGCTAGTTGGGCGTCATGTTAGCCACTGGTTAAAAATTAAGATTCTCGTGGACAGAGATGACACAAAATGCCTATGCACATCAGATACTACTTCGTTATTATGATGAAAGTAAAATTTTCATCTCTAATTTTGTTTTCGTCCAATACTGATTGAAACGACAAATACCTAAATTTCTACCTATGCAAGTACCTAGAATGACACAAAATATTTTTTTAGGTTGGGCAAATGGTCTGGAAACTATATGCGAAAAACAAACAACTTTAATATTTTTGAAACTTAAAAACCTAGCGCTACGGGTCTATCAATGGTTTTCTTGCTGGCAAAGCATACTATAATCTTCAAAGTTTCTTAAATGTTAAGACAGTTAAATAATGGTAATTGAAATAATGACAATATTTGTTGACATTTTTACATTTAACTTGGTATTATTTTGACATTGTTAATCTATTTTTTTTTTACATTTATTAATATAAATTTGCCATTGTTAATCTAATTTGTAGGTAATTTTGATAGTGTTTAGCATATTAAGTACTATACTTCTGTATTTTGAATCAATTAATTTTTACTATTCCCCTCATTGACATTGTTAAATCTAATTTGTAATACATTTTTGACATTTATTATATTTAAGTAGTCTCTTCGTCTCTTTTTAATTTTATTTTACATGAACAGACATTGTAGTTGACATTGACATTGATATTAAATACTATGATTTTATTGACATTAATTATAAATTATTTAATAGGCTTTTATACCAATCGGATACGTCTTTGAATTTGTTTATATTTCTATGTCTGTATTTCTTTTTTGTAATTTTCATATGTCTACAAGGCGAATCATGGCTGTACACTACCCATTATTTAGAACACCAATGTATACAGGATGTAACTGAACACCCCAATAACATTTAAGGGTATGTATCTATCAGAAGTAGAGATTCTGTAGGAAAAATATTAGGGCTAACAAACCTACTTTTTTTTCCCATACAAACTAAATAAATTATTTTTTGGTATTAAGTGCCGACAGCCCTACGTAAGCGTACGAGGAATACTACGCTTACGTCATATAAACTAAATAAATTATTTTTTGGTATTAAGTGCCGAAAGCCCTACGTAAGCGTACGAGGAATACTACGCTCACGTGTCACGTGTCATTTTGTGTTTAAATTTCTTTTGTGTTAAGAGCTGATTATGGTTGTCACTTGAAAGTTTTTGCTTTCAGTTTAAAATCAAATAACTCTGAAAGTATTGGGGTGCTAGATCTCAGACAAGCACCGAAGGTCCATTTAGTATCTAACTTATATGCTCCTTAAATGTTATTGGGGTGTTCAGTTACACCCGGTATACCCATGTATTATGAAATAAATGAATATGAATAGTTTTGATGACAATGCATGGTTGACTGTGTGACGTCATTCTAAATCCAAGGTGGCGGCATACCCAAGATGGCGGACCAATTATTTTTAATGCACCCCTACAATATGGGTATCAAATAAAAGGTCTTGCTACGAGTAACTGTAAAAATAATGTGACGTCACTATTAATCCAATATGGCGGACTTCTAAAGCTTGAAAATCAATTTTGAAGTAGATATCTTTAACCGATTGAGCTGAAATTTTGTATACACACACAGTTTAGATGACAATGCATGGTTAATTGTGTGACGTCATTCTAAATCTAAGATGGCGGCATACGCAAGATGGCGCACCAATTATTTTTAATGCACTCCTACAATATGGGTATCAAATAAAATGTCTGGCTAAGAATAAAAATAAAGTGATATCATTATTAATCCAATATGGCGTACTTCTAAAGGTAAAAAAACCTTTTTAAAAACAAGCTTTTATTTAAATGCGCTAAAAAGAAAAAATAAACTTATACACTAAAACCATTGATTTACTACCAAACGTAGATGAACGTTCGAAAAGTGGGCCGGTGAAGAACTGCCTCGTGCAGTTCTTTTCCATGCGTTGGAGCGACAACGCGATAAGCAATTTTGAGCATTATGTTTAAGAGTATAAAGTTGATATTTTCTTGTAGCAATTACTAAAACGTCTAATTTAATGTGGCTAGGTATGAAATGATGTAACTGCACACGGTTGTACTTCAAATAGTTGCCGTAATAATAAAGAATAAGGTTGAATTCGATAAATACGGTACTTTCTTTATGGTAATTTTAATTCGGGTGTGCATATTCAACTACCTATTTAACAGCGTACAAATGTATAGTCGATTAGGATTTCAAGCGCGTTTTTGTATGAAGTGCTGTATCTACGTTTAGTAGTAAATCAATTAAAACTTTTACTTACTTATAACGTTACTTCACATATGACACAAATTATATGACATAAAAGCTTGTCGCGAGATTTACTTTTGTAGATAAACAAGTAAATTAAATTTAAGTAGATTTAATAATTTTATACATTACAATTTTCAAAGTAAATACAAGTAGGTACTTAAAAGTACTCTTTTAAGTACTTTTAAGTTACTACACACAAGAAAATCTCGCGATAAGCTTTTATGTTATATAAATTGTGTCAAATGTGAAATAATGTTATAAGTAAGTAAAAGTTTTACCTTTATTTAATTCCCTATTATATTGAGTTTTTAATGACAATATCTTTTTTTCAATTGCATTATTGTTGCTGTTTAGCTGTTCCGACGTTTTTGTCTATCTTTATATTCCGATGATTTGGCATTCCATAAACATAGCATTCCATGCCAAATTTCTATGAACTTTAATGTATCTGATTTTGTCCATTCCATGATTTCAAATTCAAATGTTATCCGACTCAACTCGAAAACACTTCAATTCAATAGGGTAGTTGACTCATATCAAAATTTATTAAAATATTGTTTATTTCTAACAGTATTTGGCATAAGGTTCCACAATATACCGATTTTAATAAATAACAATGAATGATTACTGTAAAATTTTAATTTGAAAATGCTAGAAATAATCTTTTTTATCTCATGCCGTAAACGCTTTGATATCCTGTGGTCAGGGCCGTGACGTCACTCATATAGTAAACAAAGAAATGTCAAATTTGATTCAACAACTCGTCGATTTGCACTATTCTTTCCTAAAACTGGCAAAAAATCGTCCAAGTCTCCGTTATTATATTTGTAAATATCGTAAATTATTTGTATTAATAGCAAAATCAACCATTGATGTTGGATTTGTGAGAGCAGATAGTACAAATCTTCCGAAAATAGACAGATTGATGGTCTGGAGATTCTTTGTGTATCGCTCTAAACAATATAAGTACAGTTTCAATACCGTTATAATGAAGAACAGGTTACAAGTGTACTTGTCAAGACTGTCACGCGGCAGAAGAAAGTTGCAAACATGCATTTTTGGTGTGGTTGCACCATCACAGTGAGGAGCTATTTTGTACAGCAGTTGAATGCTATTGGATAGAATTCTATCTCTCAAAAGTCAAATAAACACTAAAAGTATTTAGTTCAAGAGAAATGTTGAAAAGAAAACATCAGGATCATGTGTCAAATACCAGTGTTATACTGCAAGAATTTGTAAATGAACATAAAAAGAGAAAGATTGGCAGTTGTTAATTTGTCAAGCATGACGAAAATTACTGGGAGGAAAAATATATATACATTCACAGACACAGATTGTGACATATTTCTTAAAAAATAAAAGACCTCTTCAATGAAGAAAGAATAAAGTGCATAGAAAACTAAACCACGAATCATCAATACAGAAGTGCTCTTTAGTTCGAGCTTCGTTATAAACAATAACAGCTTCCATGTGCTATAAAGTCAGCCAGTGCATAACACATGATGGTTCTTTTGTTGGGAAATCTTGCAGACACCTACGAGTATAATGAAATGTGGATAAAGTTGAAAGATGAAGATTTGGGTTGAAATTTGCAAAATGTGACCTCATTTCTGATTAATACCCTGTAATAGTCTATTCAACAAACGGTATCCATAAAATTAGATTAATACAAAATTGTCATGCTTTTTTACTGAAGAAAATGTTAATTATCAAAGACGGAAAACTGTGAACAGTATGCTTAACTCAAGTATAGATGCAGATGTTTTGTGCTAAAGCAAAACTTATATACTTTTGTGTTGCTAGCAGTATGTAATTTTGAAAACACTCAAAAGGTGACAATATTAGCTATAATAGGTATTTGTTCTAACAATCTGTATGTCAAAAAACTTATTGATCAAATAGTGCCATTTTGGAAACTATACTACATTTTTCCTAAATTATATGAAAGTATTACTTCATAATAAATCACTTTACTTTTATTTTGACTTTTATTACCTGCGACCTAAAGGCAATATATACAAATTAATAAATTTGATCTAACTCTATTCAACCTATTTGTACTTTTGGAACATATACTATATTTGAGTAACAATGATAAATATGAGCAACAAACCTATAAAATATTATAAATCTTTTAAGGTGTAACGGAAAAATAAAACACATGTATTTCAAATTTAAATATTTTGATTCAACTTAAACCTTTACAAGTCATTATTGTCAAATAAACATAGAACATTTTTTTTAGTGAAGAACATAATGACTAATGTAGTACAAAAATTTATTATGTCATCTTTAGATGTTAGTTATGTATAAAGTAAAGAAAAAAAATATTTATATTATTTATTTAATAAGAAGGGTCTTATAAATTAAGAAGAGCACAGGCTGACAACACAGCAATCACATTTAATATATTTGTATACGGCTTTAAAATGGATAACTTGCATATTCTTGCGTAAGCTGTTCTGAAATTTACCAGCCATGGTGGCCAGCAGGTTTAATCAGTGAAGATATAACATCTTTCAGTTTTACCAAACTGGACCTATTTACTTCTATGGTGTGTATATGAATACTTGAGTTATTTTGTTGACATAATGTTGTTCTAGTTGACGGGTCACATTTTGATGTTGTGGCTGAGCATGCACTGCTTTGTATTATGTTGCACAACTTTTACTGCCTTATCAATCTCGTTGTCAAGAGGAGAACCGGTTAGTACACAATAGTTCTCATTAAGTAACCACTGAAAGCAACAAATTTTAATTAGGTACTCAGTAAATTCAAGTAAAAGTTGTTTAGATAAATATATTCATTATGAAACTTTGATATTTTTATTTGTATTACATACTTTTTAATTAATATTCAATTACATCATTATTCAATTGGACATAAGTACATATTCTTTTCTTTGAAACATCATCTAGTGTCAGTGTATAACTTAGATTAAATCAAAAAGGCGTGAATGGTCAAGTTTTCTCTCAGTTTTCTGGTCAAGTTAAAATTTGGTTGGTCGGCTGCAGTCAGTTTTCATTCTAACTGAAAGATAAAAATTTAATTAATTTACATACAGATTTGATTTTACATACAACCTAAAAACTTCTATTTTGTTTAAGTTGAAACTGAAGTACCTACACAGATTGAGTTATTAAGTTATAGTACTTACATTAATGTGATTTTCGCAAAAATACATTCGAGTTTCAGTAGATAGTTACAGGATTTCTTTAAGCGAGTGTTAACCAAATATTTCGCATGTCTATATAACTGGGTACGTCTAATCCACAGATTTCCTGGAGTCTTTGAAGAGGTTATTATATTCCTGTTCTATTGTCCCGTTCCATATACAGTTTTACTATATTTTGTGATATTTAATAGAAAGCATTGTTTTTGTGAGGTTATTTCGCCCCCGTGCTTTGTTTACTATAAGACTGACGTCATTGCCACAGATAATGAACAGACTATCATGGCTGACCGTATTTTCGGTCCAAAATTGAAAATCTTAATTTAAAATAGATTTTTTGCACTTTTTAGCCATCGAAAAAAATAATATTCATGTGCTATGGTCTAATACAATAATTATGAACATTTTAAGCCCTACTTTAAAAAAGGGTCAACTAGCCTATTCAATTTTTAGGTCATAATATGGCCTCTGTCAGGTCATCAGGTGTGACAATTTTGCCAATGTCGAGTAGCGAAAACACGTTTTAGGTTGATAAGATTTAGCGGTAAAACTAGAATGCTGGGTCGGTTGGGCTACCTGTGGGCAAAGCAGAGCGAACATTAAATTATTAGTAGCGGCTTGAAGTTATGGTTAGAAATTATTTTGTAAAATTGTAGGTGAATTATGTTGGAGAATAAAATGAGGTAGGATAAAATGTGGAATAAATTTTCAACAAGTTGACAGCCGACAGTGCGAACGCAATCGTTGTTAAATACCTACAAAACATTTACAGACAACATCTTAAGGTGCCTCCAGACTCACGCCGTGAACCCCCGAGAACACCCGAGAAGCGTGAATGTGATGGGTTTCTCGGCTTCTCGTTCTCGGGCTCGCCTGTTCTCCGATCGGTGTCGGTTTTTTTTGCCCGCTTCAAAGGGTTTCTCGGGCGAGAAAAGAGAACACTATCACATTCTCGTTTGTTCTCAGTAGACGTGGGTCGTTACGTTATTTTCAAGAAACGTAACGAAACCGGTTTCTTGGTCGGCGTCACCTGTTTCAAAACTAGTGATTTTTATAACTAGCTATTTTTATTCAGCTATTGTGATTGTTTGCATAAATACCTCCACCAACTATACAGTTACACACGAAACGAAAATAAATTAAATCACTATCAACGTGTTTGTAGCTATACAGTTAAATCAATAAATTAACTTCCCTTCATACTTTATTCAGGCTTAGGACTGACTGCATTAAATGTATTTATGATTGACTAGCTTTCCGCTCGCGGCTTCGCCCGCGTTATTATTGTTTTCCCGTGGGAATTTATATTTTCCCGTAGGAAAAATAATTTTGTAGCCTATTTAAGCCCGGATAATAAAGTTCGTAGAAATTTGAGCAAAGGGGAATGCCAGATTTCCATAGTAACTTCGGCCCATAGTGCACACATGTAAAACTTTGTGGCAACAACAGTATATAATACAACAATTAATTGGTAAAAGAATTGTTTTAAAAAAAGTCGGGGTTTTAATGTTATTTTTATTTTAAAAAAAATTTTTGGACTTATACAACTGCATTATACAGTAATCACTTATTTTATATTTTTAAATACATTTTATGTAATAAATAAGCTCAGAATGTATTTAGATTACCAAAAGCGAGACTTTTTGAAATCACCATACTTTTTAACATATTATTTGTTTTGTTTTACTCAACTAACGAGCAAAGAAAATGACATTAAACTATTTCCTGCTTTAAAAAATTGCCAATTATCAATTTGAGAATTTGGAGGCACATAATATTATAATCCCAAAGTAAAAAACTTAGTGATGTTGGTTCAAATGTCGATCAGACACATTACAACCAGGGTAAGAACATTGTCCGTGGGTACTTGGAGCACTAATATAATTAGGCAGCACAATATCATTGGATGGGGTTGCACTTTCTTGTGTTGTCTGACAAACACCTTCTACAATATTGTCCTGATTTGCCACCTGATATTGTTGTTCTTCAGTTGATCGTAATACTGCTCTGTCAATTCTTCGCCAACAATTATGACAGAGGTGAGCTAATCTTGGCAACTGAAACAATGAGAAAAGTACTAAAAACTTATAAAATATATGCAAAAACATTTAATAATTATGTACTGGTTTAATATCTTTTTAATTATATATATATATATATTATTATTATTATTAATCATAAATAAATACAATAAGTTTTTACAATACCGGTGTAACAAAAACCAGTTATGGTTTGACCGTACACCGTCATTCATCATCGGTCGCTCCGTTTCATGTAGTACATTATACGAGCTATGTTAGTGCTTAAGTAAGTACTTAGGTACAATATACATCCTCACAGAATACCGTAAATATCCCTCAAGAAATACAATAAAATTCGCTTATGTTAGTTTGACCCCCTAGTTATAAGCGCTAACAATGTGCATTGATGCACACTGCCTTCTTTGTAGGGAAACAGACAACAAATTTTTACACATAACTGTCAATGTATCGCTAGGACCGGCTTAGACACGAGTACGCGACAGGGGAACCGAGACATGGAGACGACCGTATTGACACGGCTGACGCACGCGTAGGGTACTCATTGTTTGATCATGAGCAAAAAATCGTATAGTTGCGGGTAGACTGGGTTGCTCAAAGTGCGGTGACACACGGGGTGATTTATTTAGATGACAAATGATTCAAAAAGTATTCTTTTAATTTGTGTTTTATATTTTCTTTTGTAATTAGATTTTTTATTTTGGGGGGTAAGTCATTCATTAATTTCGGTATTAAATAATCAATCAATTGTTTTCCGTATAGGTTGCTGTATTTAGGTAATATAAATATTTTTTGTGCCGCACCACGTGTTCGTTTAATATGCTGTTTGAAAGTTAGTATGTCTTGATTAAAGAAATTTTCAATTAGTAGTATGTATTTGACTTGTTCTTGAACTGGTATAACTCCACAGTGAAAGAAAAGCTGGGTATAGTCTTCTTCATATTTGGTTTTTATTTTATAGGGCACTATGGCTTTTAAAATTCTTAGTTGTAAGGTATATATAGTATCAAGGTGTGATTTAAAGGTTCTGCCGTAACTGCTCAATCCATAAAATATCATCGTTTCACCTAGTGCTTTATAAAGGTATAAGAGAGTCTTATAGGGTATTTTACGTCTAACAAGTTTAAATTTTGCGAGAATAGCTCTTAATTTATCACTTATATAATTAATATGACCCGTCCACTTCATGCGATCGTCGATTATAATACCAAGATATTTGTGCTTGTTAACCATGTCTACTGGTGCACAAGTGCACTTTGCAGGATTTGAATGTAGACATGAGTGTGAATGTGCAATCAGTTTATGATCAAAGGTCTGGCTTCTGTTTTGGCTAGAACTTATGTACATTAGTTTGGTTTTGCCAGCGTTTAGGATCAGTCCGGCATCATGGGACCACTTTGCCAATGATGTGAAATCTGACTGCAAATTTTCAAGTGCTATATTTATATCTTTATTTGCAGATATAAGACACGTGTCATCGGCAAACTGAAAAATATCACATTTTTTTATAATATTTATGGCGTTGTTAACGTATGATATGTAATGTAAGGGTCCTAGAACCGATCCTTGTGCTGTGCCGTTACATACTGCAATTTCTTTACTAACGTTATCACCAATCCTTACAACAAATGATCTTTCCTTGAGATAGTCTTCACACCACCCACTCAACGGTCCCCTGACACCGCAATCATTCAGTCTATCTATTAGGACATCATGTTTAAGTGTATCGAATGCCTTACTGTAATCTATGAATACGACCAATACATGTTTTTTAGTGTCGAGATGTTTATATATATCATTAGTAAATTTTGAAAGTAATTGTGTTGCGCTTTTACCAGGTTGAAATCCGAATTGCTTATCTGTAATTATACTATTTTCCCTATAGAATGTGTTAATTTGTTTTGATATAACTTTTTCAGCAATTTTATCTAAAGTGGGTAGTATCGTGATTGGTCGATAGTTGTCGTAGTTGTTATGGTCACCCTTTTTATATATTGGCCTGACTACTCCAGTTTTAAGTTCTTTAGGATATTTGCCCTGTTTGACGGATTCATTTATAAACTTAGCTATTACCTCCGAGATCTCAATACTTATAGATTTTAGATCTTGAGCTCGTATCCCATCTACACCTGGAGCTTTAAGACTACTTAGAGACTTTATTTCTCTTAAGACTGATTTTGATGATACTTCCTTAAATCTACAAGATACATTAGCTGGTTGGGAGTATTCATTTAAATGTAGTAGTTTGTAGTTTGTATCAGCAAAGGTGTTTGCGATATCTGTTATTGTGGTGGTATTTTTCTGAAATGCATTAAGTATGACTGTATCAGCTAGGTTTTTAGCTCTACCTGTAATCTCGTTAAGTATCTGCCATAGCGCTCTTGGGTTGTTTTTATTTTGTACAATATCCTGACGATATTTTTTATTTCTGGTTTTATTTATAATTTTATTTGCAAGGTTTCTTGAAGAGTTATATTCTTTTTTAATGATTTTGTTAGTAGGGTCTTTTATCCATTTCATAAATAGTTTATCTCGGTGTTCGCAAGCTGTTAGAATTTTTCTACTTATCCATTTGTTTTGTAATCTATTTTTATTTGTTTTAATTTTTATTTCAACTGATGCTTTTTCGTAACAATTTTGAAAATGTTTTAAAATTATTTTATAAATTTCGTAGGGACATACCATTCGCTTAACAGGTTTCCAGTCGATTTGCTTCAGCGTTTGAATAAGTTTTTTATAGTCATAGCGAGTTACATATTTAAAATCAACCCGTGTAGTCCGACTCGATGAATCAGTTCCCGCGATAACGACAGTTCGATGGTCAGCCAGTTGAGTTCCTAGCGCTGCTGTGTACAAGTCTAGTGTGTGGGAGCGTGCATAAATATGGTCAATGCAGGATTTACATAGTGTATTTTTCCGTAATTCTATGCGTGTGTACTCAGTTATCCCACACGCTAGACCGTGGTTATACATAGTGGTGTTATACGTATGTTTGATAGGGCGGTTTTGTTTCAGATCGATATTTATGTCTCCCATCAGATATATATCACTTTTTCGGTTCAATTTACTAAGCAAGTTGTCCAGCTCTGTCAAAAATAATTGTTTACTATAACTCGGCGGTCGGTATATGCAACAGAGAACAGCGGAATAACCAGAGGGTGCAGTTAATGTCCCAATAATGACTTCACAGTGTAATGTTTTTATATTATTAGTGTTAAATTTGTGTTTTTCGTGTACGAATATTATTACACCGCCGCCCTTTTTATCCCTCCGCAGCTCCTTGTACATATTGTAACCCCTTAAGTGATATATATTGCTGAGTGGTTCCGAAATAGAAACTTCAGTTAGCATAACAATGTCAACAATTTTTGGTGAGCTATGAATACATTGTTCAAGTGAGGAGTAGTTTTTTATGATGGATCTGATATTCATATGAATGCATAATAGTTTAATCGATTTCGGGACATTTAAAAGAAACTGTCTTAAGTCTACGCAGTTTGAAATTTGGGTTATATCATCTAAGTTTAAATCCATAAATGTGTTTGAATGAGAGAATAGGGGTTTTAATTTAAAAAGTTAGAACTCACTGCTGGTTAGGTATTTTAGGGGAATCGTTTGCTTTGAATTTCCGTATGTCTTCTACAGAGCGTATAATGTAGGGTTTTTCATTTTCACCTTCCTTTCGAATACGAAGTACTCCTTTTTTCATCCATATGTATCTATAAATGTTTTTGAGTTCTTGCTTTGTGAACCATAGTAGATGTTTATTATATGGTGTCAGAGCTTCGCAGACAAATAATTCATTATTGGCCGTGGAGGATGATGCTTGTGGCATAATATCAGCAACAGTTAACTTGAGGGCACGGGCTTTGGTGGCTTCTAACCAAGTAGTCTGTTTTTGTTCAGTTATAAATTCTATGTGCACCGAACCTGGACGCTCGCCTCTGCCGGGCAATCGCTTGACCTCCTTGATATCATTTGCGTTTTGTTTTAGTATGTGTGCTACATTACCCATCACATCAAGGAGGTTTTCGGTTTTGAGAAGTGGGAGATTGTGTATTTCGATGCATTTGGATAGCTTCTGTTGCTCCATTTCTTGAACGCGCTGCTCTAGAGCACCTACCCTCGTTTCCAAATTGTTATTTTTGTTAGTCAGTTCTATGTTCTTTTTCTGTAGATTTGTCATAGTCACCTGCATATGTTCCACCCTTTCTATAAGTTCATCCATTTTGTCAGAGTTAAAATCAATAGACTTTGTGACCTCTTGCAGTTCTTTTTTAATAGTTTTTTCCATTTCCCTCGAAATATCGCCCAGCAATTTTTTTACGTCAATATGCATTTGTGGAGTCTCGTTGCAGTATTCGTCGTCTTCATCGTCGGTTGGAACTACAACAGAGCGGCGCCTCGATGACTGATTCTGACAATCCTGACAGGTCCACTCAAGGTTTTCGGAAGCTCGAAGAGCTGCGAGTTGCTTGTTTGTTAACCCCGCGCAGGCAGTAGTAAGGTGTACAAGTTTCTCGCACCTGTGGCATTCCAGTCCTGGTTTAGTTTTAGTGATCCCTTTGTTGCAGACATCGCATTTGGTTGCCATGATGAGGGTAGTTTGAAGCACTTGTTAAACAGAAATATACGCACGAGTTACACTTATGAGCGCACGACGATGAATAATAAATTAAAAACCTAATATATCAATTTGTGCGAGTTAGAACAAAATGAGACCAAAAGAGCATTTTTAATTACAGTTATTAGGTACTGCTTAATATTCTTATTCGAAATAATAAAGTGGAAAGACATTGAAACCCAAATATGATCAGGGAAAGAACACCAAAATGGACGAAATTGTTAATATATTGGACTCCCCATCAGGGTGCAGGAAGAAAGAGAGGTAGACAACTCCAGAGATGGTCTGATGACATATAGAGGGTAGCGGGTCCACTATGGTCAAGGTTAGCCAAAAAAAGTGATAACTGGAGGAGTAAAATCGCTGGAGGAGGCCTGTGTCCAATGACACATCAGATAAGCTACTGTTCTAAAATAAAATCTTTGGTAAATAAGTATAGTTTAATATTGTTTAAATAATTGTAATATAAAAAATATGTAAGTATTATGCATCTAAATAAAATGTTATGTAGTCTAAAGTTCTTGATGTTGGCAAATAAAGGCTTTGAATTTGAAAATATGTGTATGAATGAATGCATAGCATGCAAAAAATATACAATAAGTAGTATGAAATGATACAGCGGGAAAAAATTAGTGTTAAAAGCATACCACCATAGCAATTTGAATGTATGTAAAATGGTTGCAGTGGGTTAATTATACTAAAGAAGTGCTTTAGCACTACATAATTTTTTTCAATTAGATTTCCACCCACATCTTCACTTGCTTATTTTCATTTTCCCCATAAAAATGATTTATTTTCTATAAATGTAAACATATAAATCTTTCAGAATAAATTATCTAGTTTATGATGAAAACCACATGAAAATCCAGTCAATGGATTTTCATGTGGTTTTCAAGTTTGATATCATCATGAACATATATGTAGATAGACACTCAGATTGAGATACAACGGAGGACT
The DNA here is from genome assembly GCA_963935595.1 of Schoenobius gigantellus. NCBI lineage: Eukaryota > Metazoa > Arthropoda > Insecta > Lepidoptera > Crambidae > Schoenobius > Schoenobius gigantellus. Next base: position 16,452,172 of record OZ012555.1, read on the forward strand.
TACTTATTTTTTAATATGTATTCATATATCTTACCTCATGTGGTGCAATCTGATGGATAACCATATTTGTTATGCAACTTGCTCTTGGAGTATCCATCCTCAATCTATGTCACCTCTCCCTTGAGAGCGACCGCAACTGATGCATACTTAAGGATGGCTGGTAACTGGTTCCATTGGTTGATTTCTTGGATGTCGAATCTGATCCCATGCAGATGTGCAAAACGAGTGACATATCACTTGACACACATACCTTCAAAAATAGTTTACATTTATTAGTTTGCTACCTATCTATTGAACATTATCATGTGCAATGTAAACACATTTTTTGCAAATATTCAACTATGAAATGAATGAAAATACAGGTTATGAATTGACTAACTTTTTACTTGCTGTGGTTCAACCCAACATTGTACCACATCACACACTTCTGCTATTTCGAGATTTTCGAGTAAATGTCGTGCATTCTGGAAACATTCAATCCGCCATTGACACAGCGTAAATATCAGCTTGTTGATGGTTGTACCATTTGATTGTTGTGACGAACTATGGGCATGCCGTGGTCGCCGGTCGTTGCTATCGCCAGAGATTTAAATCATATCATTGCCAGGGTTGTCGTGTGGGAACGGAAATCCATGTTCAAGCCGTGGTCGTTGTTGAAAAAGGAGTCGTCGGAGTCATTATTCATGCATAATCATATTTAAAATCGCAAAAAAGGAACACAAAACAATTACTCGCAAAGTACGTAGCCACTGGAACGTCCGTGGGGACTATAGTCCCCAAAATCTCGATCTTCTCGCCCGACCTGGGTACTATGATACCCAGTTCCCTTTGCGTAAAACCGCGCGGTGTGATAAAAAAATCGCGAAAAATAAAATATTTTCTCTATGGCTTTATTCCTTTGTCAATAGTCTCTTTCATAAGTTGACAGGTCATGTCCAATTTATTTTTAGTCTTAGATTGAAATAAATTTGTCATAGTCTGCGGTTTAACTTACTTGGCCGTATCCATACGTTTCTTACTCCATGACCGATGAGATTTATTGCGTACTTACTTAGTCTGTATTAGTATTTTCGTAGAGTGTTCTATATCAAAATAAACTAGAAGAATTGGGCTACATTATTATGTATGGTTTATGATAGTTTATAGTGTTATATTGCCACACTAAACGTTTTTTTCAAAAATTGAGTATTTTTGAAATTTTAAGCACTTTAGTTACTATTCTCGTCATTATTCATTCAATTATGAATCCTTATCTAATTAACTATTATAAGTTCATTCCTTATTAAATTAGCTTTCCATACGTATTTTTTATTTAATTTTAGACACAATAATTTATTTTTTGCATTTTTTTTAAATTTGAGGTCGCGCGTGCGCATCTCGCGTATATAATTACGTAATTAATCGTTTTTATTATTTTTTTCTTTTTTCATTAATAATATTACCCAAAACTATTATATATCAAAATAATCTTCAAGAATAGGGCTATAATAATATATATGGTTATTTAAAGTTTTATAAAATAGTTTTGGTGCAAAAAATTTTTTTAAAAAATCGGGTCTTCCGCGACCTTCCGAACATTTTCGCGCTTTATTCATTTAATTATTAATCCTTATCTAATTAACTGTTATAAGTTCCTTCTATATTAAATTACCTTTCCATACGTATTTTTTGTTCTCTTGTAGACAGTATATGTCACTCTCCGCAATTTTTTGAACACTCCGTACGCGCCGGGGTGAGTCATTCCGCAATGGCGGCACCTTTGATATTTGAGATATACTACTTTTTGCTTTTGAAACCCACCACGCTTCGCGTGGCGAGCGTTCCAGTGGCTATGAACTTTTGACATGTTGATTTTCCGGTGTTGCCATCTCGTCTCGTATCAGTACCAGTTGTATCAATCGATCAAATAATAAATAATCGATCGTAAGATTTTTAAACAGCTATTCATAAAAAGGAACTATGTTACAAAAGGGATAATAAGTAGTTTTATTGTTTTGTTTCCTTCTGTCATATGAAAAAATATAATGATAATAGAACGGATTTTAACAGTGTATTATCTAAACTAAGTTTATTGAACGTTTACAAATAAAACTGTTTAGTACCTACCTATTTACTTTAGTTAGCTAGAGACTAAAGTATGATTTTTAATTCGACGAACCAAACTGAGAGTTGATTATAATGCTGAGCTCTCATTGAGCAATGCCTTACTGTCATAAAGCATCGTTTTCGCTGTCAGTTTGCTATAACGAATTAAAAATAACACCTTTAACGTCACTACGCTACACTTTTTATAGATTCTACGAAAAATCGTTAAGATCGAACTGTTAAACTGCACCGCCGAGACGTTTGTATGAAAAACTGTTTAGTTTTCTCATACTCACTAAAGATTTATTGGTAACTATTCAGTTTCGTATCGTAACGTATGTAGCAAATGGAACATATAGCTTTTCACAAGAGTTTTGAAAAACGCAAGGCAATGCAGTTTGAACATTTTTTGTTGTATTTATGTTGGACATTAAGAGCAGGAGCATTAAGAGCCAATATTTTCTCACAAATTACTAAAAAATGACAATGTAAGTTTTGTTCAATCTTCTGTGTGTGGTGTGCGTTTGTAGTAATAAAGCTCCTGTTTGCGGCAGAAAACTGTACTATAAATCGAGTATCGAACGCTACGCGATACAATTGTGACATCCATTTTTTGTTGAGAATTATTGTATGTAGGTATGTGCTAAATATAATATAATACGTAGACACCAGTGATTTACTACCAAACGTTTGGTAGTAACTAAATCAATGGTAGACACTAACATTATACCTTATTAATCGATTGAAACTAATCGACTATTATCATTTTTTTTTGTTAGGGCAAGTCTGTGGTGACCGCGTCACCGCTTCTTAGTGAATTTAGAGCGGTCGTTTCAGTATTTTTTTATTAATTTGTATTGAATTATATCCAACCATTAGGCAATTAATAATAGTGCGAATAATTATTAATAAATATTATATGATTTTTAGACAGTATGTATTTGATGTGCAGTCTTGGGCCTAAATCCGGCATTCCCCTTTTAAAATTTTCATAGAAATCAACCCATTTTGCACCCTAAGGGGGTGAATTCCAATAAACCATGAAACACGTGTTCAATTAAATATTTTTAAGTATTTACTAGGAAATTATGATTTTAATAACATGTTTTTATAATTTTATTTGTTTTATTTCAATTTTATGATAGATAATTGAGTTTATGACCCTATCAAAAATCTTTTTGGATCTAAGTTAACATTTAAATACGTCAATTGGGCAACGACTCACACCCTACAATCACAGTAATATAATAACGCATTTACAAAAATCACTACTTGTAATTTGTCTCGAAACTAGTTATTCGGTTACATGCCGCGTAGCTAGTTATTGTAACTAGTGACGTGAAATAACGCCCACGTCTAGTTCTCAGTGCGACTGCGACCGTGGCGTAGATCGCATGTTATCTCGTGCCAATTATTCTATAAAAAAAATACTTTGTGGAGTATCATTTAGATAACTTCACAGTTATTGTATACTCTTTCATTTAACATAGTCTCTCATCTGTGCTATCAGTGCTTAACAAAATAATTTGTGATAAATATCATTAGGAAAATAATTTAAATTCACGAAGATTTTAATTGTTTTGAGATATTTCGTTAGTCTTTTTAGTTCAGTAATTTTAGACATACGAGTAAAAAATGTGGAAAAATGAAACAGAGATAAAGTTTAAATGATATTTTCACACAGAGCCCATTTTGTGGGAAGCAAAACGTTTTCTATAAAAAAGTACTTTGTCGATAACCACCATCGTTTGAGCCTTTTTAACCGACTTCAAAAAAGGAGGAGGTTATCAATTCGGTTGTATTTTTTTTATGTTTGTTAACTCATAACTCCGTCATTTTTAAACCGATATCCAAAATTATTTTTGTAGGTATTTGATAGAGTATACTGCAAGGGTGGTCCCATGGTTACCAAAGTCAAGATCTGATGATGGGATCCCATAGAAAATCGAGGAAAACACTGAGCTGGTATTAAATTAGGGTTTCTTTCACTAAAGAGATTTCATTCACTAAAAAGTTAAAAATAGTTTTTTTTACAATAAATAGAACCGACTTCAAAAACACTGAAAACTTAAAAATAATATAAGAATAGGTACAGTTCTATATTGAAGTCGGTGACTTAACACTTTCTAGGAGATCATCGTTTGGCGCCGACTTCAATATAGAAGTGTAATGTTGTCTGTACCTATTCTTATATTATTTTTAAGTTTTCAGTGTTTTTGAAGTCGGTTCTATTTTTTGTTAAAAATTTTTTTAATTATTTTTAATTTTCGTGTTAACGAGATTATAATGTGCTAACGCACACAATACCAAGGCAGTAGCACTGTCGTCCATTCCGGATCACGACCGAGAATGTAAATGAGAAGATCGCTGAGTGTGGATACCTTCTCGGTTCTCGCGCAAGTTCTCGGCGAGACTTCTCGCCGAGACTTCTCGCGTGAGTCTGGAGCCGGTATTAGGATTTGTTCGGAATCTAGCATGATTTTCGGCAGTGCGAACACAAAAGCATACACATGTTTTGAGATTTGTATCATGCAACAAGCTGTAAAACATTACATGTTTTATGTTTCTCAGTGCAAACGCACGGTAACGCATCATTCTTATAAAGATCATGACTACTTGATTGATGTTTGTGAATTTTCTTTCACATCCTTTGCAAACAGAGAAGGGCTAAAATACCTACGCTTTGACATTTGTGTTCGTTATAGTAAAATATAGGTATTGAAAAACTTTTTTTGGTAATGTCTCCCGATTTACAGTTTGAATATGAAAAAAATCATAATATTACATCAATTCTTCCCAAAAATTAAGCACATTTCTCCTGCCCATCCAAGCTCGAACAAATCTTACAAATTGGAATTGATTAAATGTATTGGTCAAAAATACATAAAAAGACTTATAAGCTACGGAAAGTCGTTGGAGATAGGGCTATAATTTACTACAAAATTTACGTAAAACTGTATTGTTCAGTAATGTATAAGTAACAACCATTGATTTACTACCAAACGTAGATAACGCATGAACGATCGAAAAGTAGGCCGGTGAAGAACTGCTCAATCGCGACTCGTGCAGTTCCTTTCCATAGTGAGTGATTAGCTGTCGGCTCGTAAACATGCCGAAGTGCGCATTCAAAAGTTGTGGTAACAATAGCCAGAAACGGCAGAAAAAAGACGGAATTTCATATTTGCGTGAGTAAACTCATTACACATCTTATCATGTATTCAAATATTCGATTTATACGTAAAAACCATTAAAAAACAATTATTTTAATCATAAACATGTCGCTTCGCGTCAGTGTCAATACATCACAATCGTCTCCCTCGCACGAGCATCGTATTACGATGTGCTATCTCATTCATGCGTTGGAGCGACAACGCGATAAGCAATTTCAAGCATTATGTTTGAGAGTATAAAGTTGATATTTTCTTGTAGCATTTACTAAAACGTCGTTTGCTCTGTGGCTAGGTATGAAATGATGTAACTTCCCACGGTTGTACTTAAAATAGTTGCCGTAATAATGCAGAATAAGGTTGAATATACGGTACTTTCTTTATGGTAATTTTCATTCGGGCGTGCATATTCAAGTATATATCAGCGAGTACAAATGTATAGTCGATTAGGTGACAGATTTCAAGCACGTTTTTGTATGAAGCGCTCTATCTACGTTTGGTAGTATATCAATGGTAACAACAAATCAATAAAATTTTATTCAAACTTTTTTTCGTCCAAAATATTGCATCACGTTCTACTTTATAATAATATGCGGGGATATCTCAAATTCGACATACATACCTAATTTTTTATAGGTACTACTCGTATATGAAGAGAAATGTTTGTTAGGTTAAATTATTTTGTAGGTATACTATGTTGTGGTTTATTGTTTTTACTTACAATAAATTAGGTAGGTGTAGGTAGCGTAGTTAGACTAGTTAGGTAACATCAATATATATCAGGATACTTACACAATCGTTTTTACAATTGTCCCGGGTTCTTTTTGGTCATGGCTACCTCATTAGAAAGGGACACACTACCATCGGGAGCCCTCTCACGCGGACCGGTTTTTGCGCCATAGTGCACAGTCTAGGTACTAGTATAATGCTTATAGTATAGGTCTGTGGGCTTTCGTTTCGCACATTAACCACTCGAACGCTCGCCACGCGAAGCGTGGTGGGTTTCAAAAGCAAAAAGTAGTATATCTCAAATATCAAAGGTGCCGCCATTGCGGAATGACTCACCCCAGCGCGTACGGAGTGTTCAAAAAATTGCGGAGAGTGACATATACTGTCTACAAGAGAACAAAAAATACGTATGGAAAGGTAATTTAATATAGAAGGAACTTATAACAGTTAATTAGATAAGGATTAATAATTAAATGAATGAAGCGCGAAAATGTTCGGAAGGTCGCGGAAGACCCGATTTTTTTTTTAAATTTTTTGCACAAAAACTATTTTATAAAACTTTAAATAACCATATATATTATTATAGCCCTATTCTTGAAGATTATTTTGATATATAATAGTTTTGGGTAATATTTTTAATGAAAAAAGAAAAAAATAATAAAAACGATTAATTACGTAATTATATACGCGAGATGCGCACGCGCGACCTCAAATTTAAAAAAAATGCAAAAAATAAATTATTGTGTCTAAAATTAAATAAAAAATACGTATGGAAAGCTAATTTAATAAGGAATGAACTTATAATAGTTAATTAGATAAGGATTCATAATTGAATGAATAATGACGAGAATAGTAACTAAAGTGCTTAAAATTTCAAAAATACTCACTTTTTGAAAAAAACGTTTAGTGTGGCAATATAACACTATAAACTATCATAAACCATACATAATAATGTAGCCCAATTCTTCTAGTTTATTTTGATATAGAACACTCTACGAAAATACTAATACAGACTAAGTAAGTACGCAATAAATCTCATCGGTCATGGAGTAAGAAACGTATGGATACGGCCAAGTAAGTTAAACCGCAGACTATGACAAATTTATTTCAATCTAAGACTAAAAATAAATTGGACATGACCTGTCAACTTATGAAAGAGACTATTGACAAAGGAATAAAGCCATAGAGAAAATATTTTATTTTTCGCGATTTTTTTATCACACCGCGCGGTTTTACGCAAAGGGAACTGGGTACCATAGTACCCAGGTCGATCGAGAATATCGAGATTTTGGGGACTATAGTCCCCACGAACGTTCCAGTGGTTAAAAAAAACTGTTGTTTGTTTACATTTTTTTGTGCAATATTTTTCAGGCACAAAAAACTACCTCTAACTCGGCATGGGATTTTCGTATTTAATACAACTATAAAAATGTTTGTCTTGGCTGAAATGAAAGATGTTATTAGAGTTTCACCTGAACATTTTCATCAGAGCCTAAAAGAGTCTATCACGACATTACTAAACAGAAAACTTGCTAACAAGGTAGGCAAGTATTGTCATAATACTTTCTCCTGAGTATTTTCATCAGCCTAAAATAGTGTCACGCCTTTAATAAACCTGTTAACAAGTTAGGCAAGTATTGTCAAAATATCATAATATAGCATCGACAATGTGGTTGAAGAGAAAGCACATTCTCCTAGAATGTACCTGTTCACTCGTCTTCCCTTTGATTATTAATTCCCTTGGGCTAGAAATGATATGTTAAAAGCATATTCTATCATGACAAATTTCGGATTATTCTGCTACAAGATTAAAGCAACCTATAAAAAACAATCATCCAGCAACATTCTGGGTAATGTAGTTAAGCAGGTTAATTGCACAGAGTGAAAAATAAAGTTAATAATTTACTAATGAAAAAATGAAGATATATGACCAAATTTGCATTTTTTTTCTATTTTAGGTTATCTTAAATGTAGGCCTATGTATAGCATTATTTGATATTACACACATTGGGCATTCATATATTTTTCCTGGAGATGGTTCTTCTCACACAGAGGTGAAGTTTAGATACATAGTCTTCAGACCTGTAATAGAAGAAATACTTATAGGAAAAATTAGATGCTGTAGCCGTGATGGTGTACATGGTATGTATGGTTTGCTGTAAGGTAAGCTCCCATTCCGAAAACTGCTACTATAACGAGAGGCATAAGAAAGGTCCAAAGGTCAAACAGTATAGCTTGTCAAGGAGCTTACTGTACAAAACTATAGTTCATTAAACTTTTAAACATTAAGAGAATGTAAGGCGCATAACACATTGCACCGGACACCGCTCCGGTGTGCGGTGCTGCGGTTTTTAATTTTGACTGGAGAATCTTAATTTGTATACAAAAACCGCAGGGTATAACACACTCGCACCGCATCACCGTGCGGTTGTGCGGCGCGCGCGACGGCACCGCACTCCCGGACGGTGATGCGGTGCGGTCCGCGGGGTATGCCACACTGTGCCGCAGTATCGTACGGATTTTTGCGTAGAAAGGACGTGCATACGCGAAATAGATCTCAACATAGATAATGCGGTGATACGGGGCGTCGTCGTGCACCGCAGCTCCGGATGGTGATACGGAGCAAACCGTACGGTGGCACGGTTCCGTGCCGCCGCAGCCGCATGCGGTTTTCGTCCCTCCGTACACCGCAGCGGTGTCCGGTGCAATGTGTTATGTGCCTAAGCTACCTTTTTTTCTTTTTTGGGAGGGGGGAAAATGCTTTTACGCATTCCTCATGGTCGAGCCAAACCACGAGGATATGTGGGACTCCCCAGACCGTACACGGCCCGGGCCTACCCACTAAAAACCCCCCAGCAGCTCCTCCGTCCGTCACAAGACAGGGGGAAGGGGACAACAGCCAGGCCTTATTCCCGCTGACCCCCTGCCTGTGACATGTCCGTTGCCGGACTCTCCACCTGGCTCAGCTACTTTGTGGAGCGGCACAGAATTGCGCTGCTCTACACCCCGGTTGGTTTTTTATTGTGGTTGTCTTCCACGCGGTCCGACGCTCAGTGCGCCGAACCCCCGGCCCGCTCAGTGCGGGTAACGGGTTGCCCGACGGCAGACCCCATTGGATCCACCGCCGCGCGGTGAGCCGAAGCTCAGGGAAAATCCCCAGAAGGTGCAAAGCACCATGGCGATAAGAATCGCCTCACCTCTGCCACCAACAAAGGTAGACGCCGAAATCGGCTTCCAGCGAAAGCCACACCTCTTCTTAAGACAAGAAGAGGGGACTTCGCCCGCATGAAGCGGGTGGCCACACGAAGTGGCTCGCCAGGTTAAGCCTGGCCATCCCACACCCCCCACTATGGGGGTCCTCTGGCCAGACTATTAGCCCGTGGCAGAGAATCTGCCGGGTTGCCCAGGGTGCGCCACAAGGAGGTTGTCTGACATCGCACCCCAGAATGTAAGCTACCTATGTCAACTTATTCATTAAGTAATCAACATTTCAAACTATTTTATTTTTTTTAACAATGTCTTAATCAAATAATATTTTGGAACTAGTCAATACACAAAAAAAATCTTGTAAACTTATGAAATGCAGTAAACTACTAAAAGATTGTTGCATTTCAAAAGAATAGAAAATATTTTGCAGAAGTATGCATATGCATACTTTTTTATATTTTCAGCTTTGCATTTTGTTTAAGTGCAAAATAAATTGATAATTAAATAAATTAATAGGTATAAGACAAAAGTGTATGGTAATGTGCACATAACATCAATTAAACAGTTGATTTGTGACAAAGAATGGTTTCATCAATGCAAAAGATTGTTTACCTTTATTTTTTTTAAATGGACTTGAGTGTCAATGTAGTCATTGCTTACTTAAATCTCAATACTACAAGGTAGATCAAAGAGTATACGTATACCGGCTGTCCCAAAAAATTGTGTCGAGCGGTAGTCCAGAGATAGAGCACCTCTTGGGCTGTCCGAATCACCCCCATGTATGTTCCGCTATTATTTTTAGTTTTCTAGTTATGAATTTTTATTGAACTTTTAATTTATGACCTGAACATTTTAAAAATTTTCAAAGAAAAAGTTACAAGACTTGAGATATTGTTTTTGCAGCTGAATCTTCATCAGTTATACTTAAAATAATCAGCTTTGTACCATTCATGAAAGTTATGAAAATGTAAGTACATAGTTAAAAATTAACTTTTGGTGAATTATGACAAAATTTCAACTTTAAATTAAAAATTCTAACAGGCGATTTCATGGTTCCTAATTAGGTGTAAAAACTTTACTAGACTGTCTGCTTTCATAATCTTTAAAAAAAAGTAGTACTTAATGGACTGCTTTCGCCCAAATCGACCTTTTTACTGATACTGAAGGTTTAGTCCTGCGCTACTAACATCCAGCAACTTTCACCAGATTGTCGGTCTATCTTGTGGGGACCCTAGCAGTGTTGCATACATACAGTATCAGTATCAGTAAAAAGGCCGATTTTAGCGAAAGCAGTCCATTAAGTACTCCTTTTTTTAATGATTATGAAAGCCGACAGTCAAATCACATTACAATTTAACTTCTGAGAAATATTAAATTCATTCAATAATAATTTCAGTTACATTAGGATTTTTTGATGACATTTTAATACCTGTCAATGCTCTGCAACACCCATCCAGGTTTGATGAAACTGATCAAGCATGGGTCTGGGAATATCCAAAAGAGGACGGAGAAAAGCACGACTTATTTATGGATTCAGGTACAATAATGAAGTAAATGTGTGTAAAACCATATTTTGACATGATGACTATAACTAAGAATATTTACTCAAGCCTGTGTAATATTGTAGGTGAATCCATAAGGTTTAGAGTGACGAGTGAGACATTCCAAGAAAGCTTGCCAACAGGGCCACCAGGAACTGAACATAGTGTACAAACTGTAGCTCCTTACAAACTGGTTGGAGGAATTAATGAGCCAGGATTGGGTCTGTTGACCTGGTGGGAAACACCGGAACAAGACGACGAAGATAATGAAAATGATGATGGCTAAATTATAATAAAGTAATAAGTGTTTTCTAATACTTATTCCATTTATATTACTAAAAAAATATTTACTTCTATCTTTTACAATAGAACTGTCATTGTTAAATTAATTAAAAAACATAAACATTGCAACAGTGTATTTTTTTTTACATTTTTTCATGCTCATTATCCAATGTATAATATCCATTATAATTATAATATTTACTTAACAATAACATTACATCACCATCATACATAGTTAAAATATATATGTATAATGATCACAATCACAAAGCACAGATCACAAAATAAAACTAGCACCCAATTTTGTATGCTATAAAGTCGGAATTAGTTTTTCTAACTCATCACATTGTTTTCAACAATTACACTATAATATTTACTATAAAAGGAGGCAAAAACAAATACATAGCTACTATATAATTTACTAATGACATTACCCACTGAGATCACTACACTTTGGTTATCCTTACAATAAATCAGAATAATAGTTGTTTTGTAATTTTGTTAATAATATAGTACAGGTGAGTGGGTGAGTGTTATATTCCAGCAGCACTTTTGAAGTCTTCAAAATTTTATGTGGTCACAAATGATAATCCCCATAAATAGATAACGTTCACTTGTAGGTTGTTACAAATAATTATGAATCCATCACAGGTTTGCGTCCTCTTTGCATTCTAGCGATTTGCTGCTAGCAATGAACATAAAAAAAACTCCAGTCATAAAAAATACACAATCGATCAATAATAATAATAGAATTAATAATATTGTAATCAAGTTAATTTAAGTAAAAAAAGTTAAGTCTGTTTGTTATTTTGACTGTCTTAGTCTCATTGAGAAAACATAGTTCATCTAATATTTTAAAAAAGATCATTTAATACATAATTTATCAGTTTCATTACAATTGCGAAAGTTAATGCAGTACTCAAGCAATTGCAAATGTAAGCAATTCCAATGTAGAGAAAACATACAAAATGTATGATAGCTCTTCATTTAATCGCCTGGGTACACTTGTTTACATAATGTAGTATATTATACTTACTCATTAATTTTTAAAATATATTCCTGGGATTCGCTTGGTGCAAAGAACTGGTTGGGGGTAATGACATATATCGCAGCGCCCATGGAGGCCGAAAGTAGAAATAATGTTGGCTCTGTTATCTGTCATATTTGTTGATGTCAAAGCAATCTGTGTAGACTTAACTAGTTACCTAATTTTAATAATCGCATTATTACGCCAACAAAAATGAATCACAGCAGTTGTGTTGTAAATTGCAAGAATGGCAGAAATAGCAAATGCAACTTTTACCGATTTCCGAAAGCTACTTGGAAACTTGAACAACGCAAGAAATGGATAGCTGCCGTCAAGAGAAAAAAGTAAGTAACATCTTAAGCTCATTTTAATCCTGTATTTGATATTATGGGTTGGCTTTAGTATCCTGCTGCCTAGTGCAGCCAACATTAGTATTTGGCAAATTTTGGCTATAAATTAAAAGATAGTTTCTAATTTAAATATTTTCTCACAAGGCACTGAAGTCGTGCACAGAGCCAATAGGTATGTCATAAAAATTTTGTTTTATATTAATACATTTAAGTCACCCAAGTAAAGTCTTTCGATTTAATGTTTTTACATGGGAAAATAATAAGGTCTTCCAAAACCCAGAATAGGTACTGAAAATCTAAAATATTTACGTCACTGACAGAACGAGTACCACAGACAAGAGTGTTACCAGTACACAATTTCAAAAAAAATATTAAAAAATGCTATGTAAACACATTTAATCGATAGACTATACAATAACAAGTACATCCTCTATCCTAAATCACAGATAAAAAAACTAGATACTATGGTAGTTTTCCAATTACAGAGCATAATGCGACTCAGTGGCGCACAATGCCGAATTATGCTGATGCTTAATTGGAACGTGAATTAGTTTTCAAATGCACCATCAGAGTGCGCTAAGTTCAGTGTTGAAAAAAAGAAATATTCATAGAGTTAGCAATAACCTCATTAATGTGTAAATAATGTGGTATACATAATAATTGGTTGAAAACTATTTACGGTTATTTTAAGTAATTTGGATTTTGATTATTTCATTAACATTTTTTTGTTTTGAGTAATTTTTGTACCTTCATCCATACTTATATTTATTTTTTTAACACAGTTTGAATTAACTTTGATTATTTCAAAAAAACTACAATGAAACGAAAGCTTTAAAAATTTTTCAACAATAAATAATATTACTAATGATTATATATAAATAAAACATTTCGATCAATGCCAACTTAATGAAAAAACACTTGTTAATTTTCTGTCACTGAATTGGTATCGATTGCACGCATCACACGAAAACATTACTTTTGAGAGTGCTCGATTGTGCGAAGTGTTGCTGTAGTTGAAACATTCAACGTTAAGCATTATGCCGCATAATGCGCTCTAGTGCTGTAATTGGAAAACTACCACAGTCTCCCACAAAATTGCCGCTTTTTTGTCGCTAATTATGTATCTAGTTTTTTTTTCAGTTATCAAAACTACTATAAATAAAAAGTAACTTACAATTGTACAATTAATACATATCGGATAATCATAATTAGTATTACTAGCACAAAGCAAATTTTGATTTATAAAATTGTTCACTTTAAAATATTTACAAATACTAATGGCCGGTACACACATTGTTTAGTGTTTAGTGCGAGTGGCTTGTTTAGTGTTAAGTGCTTAGTAAAAAACACGTTCGGACAGCTTCTGTTTAGTGTTAAGTGTTTAGCGAATAGGAACGCGTTCTATTTTTTCTGCGAGTCGCCCCTCCCGCTCTCCCGCCTTCACCCCTCACTTAACACTAAACACTCACTAAACACATCTGGACAGATCTGTTTAGTGTTAAGTCCATATAATGAACAAATAAACTAAACACTGTTTACTAAACAGTGTAGGGACAGCACCTACTAATCACTTAACACTAAACAGTCTACTAAACACTAAGCACTTGACTAAACAAAGTGTATACCGGCCATAAGTTCTGTGCGTATTTGTGAATAAAAACAATGGCAAATAAAGACAAATAAACAGTATATTTAATTTATCAAATAATGTGACTAGTGAACGTGTTTTATAATAATCATAAACTGCTTGTGACTCTATAATGAATTGATGATTTGATATAGGTAAGCAATATTTAATATAGGTAATGTTGAAATAATTCTAATCTAAATCTCTACGCCAGAAACTAAAATAATATAATTTAATAAATAAATAACACAATTCGATTTTTATACATTGAAATTTAAAATTACTGGAATGTGTTAACAACAATGGGATTTGCTAATACAAAATTAACATAAATGTCTTTGAGACAAACTCCGTATCTAACTTATCTAAGATTCAGATTTTCGAAGATGATTTAATATTTTATTTTATGCAGCCAAAAACCCGTGACAAAACCATTGACAATTAACTAAAAAAAAGAGGGTAGTAGTTAGCCAGGTTGGCTAAGAAGGCCTACCGCCAACCAAAATATAATTGAAAAGTAACAATTTCGAGGCAGTAACCGGAAGTAATTAATGACGTGAGCGTTTGAAACAACCTTTGAATGAAATAACAATAAAAACCAAATAAAAAATAATCACAATCATGCAAATGTAGTCAGTGACTGATGGAATTGATTGTTTATTTTCTCGATGCTTTACTGCTTTTTAGCACAAGAAGAACCTGTTATTACCATAATGAAATGATAGCGAATACAAACATTAAAAATAAATTCATCAAATGATATGTGTATTCGAGGTTAAGTATGTGGTTAATTCATAAAATATTTGGTAGAAAGCATTAACGTATCAGAAGAACTAGATAGACAATCTCACTTCTGCAAGATTCCGCATCCAATTCTTTTATAGTACATCAATGGTAGAGAGCAAAATCATTAGGTATGTATAAATAAAAACATAGATTCATTATCCATTTCCACTTTGAATATACTTACTTATACTTTGGCATAACTACTTCTGGCAATTTTTTTCACCATTAACAATAGATAAATGGTAACCTTACAGAGTACTAACTGTAATAAAGGATTAAATATGGACATACAGTAATTATACTTACATACGCATTATATCAGAATCCTTTTTCGTGATGTGGCTAGGTTCATTTCACCGTGGCCGCCTGCGTCATTCAATGTTCTTATGTAGTTTTTGTTCTTCAACGTATATTTGACCCGCAGAACTTTTAAACGCTAGAGAATTGTTTGGCGACTGGAGTGAGCCGGCAATAGCAGGCCGGCAGGTTTTGAAATTGGTCGATATAGTTCACACGGACGAGGTATGGTTTACTTGAACGTGTAAAGGAGCGGCGAGTTGGAGAAGTGGTGGGCGTCGCTGACGTGCGCGATGAGCCGGCCGTCGAGCAGGTGGCGCGCGTACTGCGTGGCCTCCTGCTCGTCCTTGGCGAGCCCGCAGCTGATCAGCCAACGGACCATGCACGAGCCGCGGAACACGCCGCGGTACGTGCGCATACGCCACCTGACAATTGGGATGATGATTGAATTCTAATTTTTACGTCTCGTCATAAAATATTAAAATAACGTGGAAAAAGATGCAGTCCTGTGAAATTAGAATTAAAATCGGCTTAGAAATACATTAGGTACAAGCATTTAAAGTTGTTGATTTGGAAGCGATTAGACAGAGAGATCCGACATCAATCGTGACGTCATTATTGAGTACGGCCATATAAACTCCATGTAAATTGCCGTTTTGCTAGAAAGAGATGGAGAAAAATCTTTAATACCTTATATCTTGGTTGTTTTTTTTAGTTATTTGAAAACCGATTTTTTCTTTCTGTTTATTATATGAATGAGCTTCTATAAAAGCAAAAAAATTTTTAGTCATCTATTTCAAAGGCAACTGTGAATGACTAGGTTTATGGCAAACCTTCCGACGAAGATTTTAATAATAGGCTATTTGACAACATTGAAAATATACTACAAATTATGGTCATCCTATTAGATAATAGGATAAAAAAACCATAATTTATTTTATTTCACGCTAGTGTATGTATATATTTTTTTAAATTCTTTCGAAATAAATTTCGAATAATTTTGTATATTTTATCTGTGTCCGAAACGCTTATGATTGAACGTAACTCTGGTGACGTCACATGCAAGTAAACAAGGATTCCTCGACTGATTGAGTGCGGTTCATAATTTGATATCAGCGCTCGTGTGCACTATTTGCACGCAAACAATCGATCCAAAATTGCTCATGTGCGCATTTTGTATGCAGTATGACGTAATTGATGACGTCACCGATTGATGCCGACAGTGCTAACAGAAAAGAGGTAGTGCACTGTCTCCAGAACTGCCAATGTTAAAGTCAACATTAGTTTTATTTTTATTTTAGTTTGTTCGAATTTATTTTTTTATTAGATTATCTATAATTAATAGAGAAGTGCTCTGTAAAGATACTGGAGGCACAATACGTCTCCCTCTAATTTTTCTTTTCAAATTACATTTACTGTCAACTTGACAGACTCACAGATCGAAAGCTCGGTTTAAAATTGATCTGAGTGCTTACGTCCGTGAGCAGTGCTAACGATTTGAACGGGTTGTTTGCATGCACGCAAACGTTTGCACTGATATCTGATTATGAACCGCACCCATTATTAGTACTTTTTCGCATTTCGTATATGTCAACTAACTTGTTTCCTTGCGTGTGACGTCACGCACGTCATGTTCGGCGCCATTACAGAAACAGCGTTTTTGCCGCGCTTTTAGAAATTTAAAGGAGATTGGCGAAAGTGGGCCCAGCAAGTACAGGAATCAGACTTTGTCCAAAATTAATAACTTAATAGTTAATGTTTATGTCAAAATTACCAGTCACTGGTTCTTCGGAGAAACAATTAATTATATTATATAAAAGAATACTGATTTCCTTCCATAGAAAACAAGGGCAAAACCACGGCAAATCAGCCGACACAAGAAATTATTACCAGTCGTAAAAATGTATCATTCATAAGATAATCGATTACTGTTTTTTTTTAAATGATAATATTATTTAGATCGGCTAGATGAAATTAAATATTTATGAACTAGCTAGTAGCAAGGCATCTTATAAAAATAATATACGAAATCCCTTTCATGAATCTGTGTAGACTGCGGTTATTGTTGTCATATTATAGTACTGTAGGTTGCTATTGTAGGTATTAGGTATGTCCATAATATGGTACCTTGGCTGGGCAAGGTATCAATCAGATTTAACCTGCACAGTTCTAAGATGACATTTTAATTGTAGGTATATGATAATAATGGTGAATAAATAAATTATAAAAATATTTTGTGTTTATGTACACGACTGCTATTACATTACCCACAAAATAACTTGATATTATGATGTTTTTGGTTGATTACCGACAGAGTTAATATAAGAAATCTCACTTTAGATGTTTTTAGATCCCCTTTGATAGGACAAAACAAGTAGACATAACCTAACTTTTAGTTGAATGATTTCGAATATCCGGTCTCCCAAAAAAACAAGTCTATAATTTTAGTGCCTATAGAATCTGTATATTTTGATCTATATAACTGACTAGAAATCATCAGTGTACGGCTTAGGCCCAAGTTCCTAAGGAATCTCGCCGATCTCCTTTTATTATTGATTTTTAAAGATAATTAAAAAAAAACGTCGCCCCACACTAGGATTTTCTCCTGTGTCGTGGGTGCAGTTACAAATATAGAATATCACATGCACATACGCCCAGACCGGAACAAATTTCTGTAGGCCATACAAAACATTTGTCCCGTACGGGAATCGAACCCGCGACCCGTTGCGCAGTAGGTGATCACTCGACCTCTGCGCTAAACGTGTCATCAAAATAGATCTGATTTTCCGGAAATATTCATGTAATATGCATATAACGACATATAGAATAACTTTTTATGCATGTAACGAATGATTTTCTAAAATTAGGAAAGATGTCAGTAATGTAATAATAATGGACTTCCGAAAAATAGCGCCAGATACCATTAATTATAATTTCAAAGATAACAGTGTATTGCTACGGCACTAACTGCGCCTCAACGCGTTTGTTAACAATAGTTTTGACGTATAGACCCGTAGCGCTAGGTTTTTAAGTTTCAAAAATATTAAAGTTGTTTGTTTTTCGCATATAGTTTCCAGACCATTTGCCCAACCTAAAAAAATATTTTGTGTCATTCTAGGTACTTGCATAGGTAGAAATTTAGGTATTTGTCGTTTCAATCAGTATTGGACGAAAACAAAATTAGAGATGAAAATTTTACTTTCATTATAATAACGAAGTAGTATCTGATGTGCATAGGCATTTTGTGTCATCTCTGTCCACGAGAATCTGAATTTTTAACCAGTGGCTAACATGACGCCCAACTAGCTCTGAAAGAATATTACAATTGGTAAAATAGGTGTTATGCGTTTTAGAATACTAGTATCTGTTGTTTAAACTATTTTGTGTCAAATTCATCCACGAGATGTATAGATATTTTATTATTTTACAACACCCTGTAAAATCCTCAAAATAAAATGCAAGTTATTAGAGTTCACGTGTTTCTAATTATTATTTTGTAACAAAACACTATTCATAATTTGTGTTGTTTTCATCCACGAAATCCTTTTATTTCAAAAAAATACCAGACTTCTTTGCACGAACGCCGAGCGCGGGGAAGCGCGCAGGCGTGGGCGGCGGGCACCGGCCAGTCACACGCGCGCGTGGCACGTGCTGAGCTGATTGTTTAGGCACTTTCGATCTTTCCAAGTTGCGACAAACGAGTGCGTGCGTTATTCTGAGATTTAACATTATGAAGACTAAAATGGAGATTGAAAATAAATGTATTATATATGGTGTCATACTAGACGTTAATATGGTAATGTCAAAGAAAGTTGACGATTAAAGTTCGTAGAATCAAGCATTGTTACTGTTAGGGATGACGGAAAAACAGATTGTTTCAAGGACCGTGCTGAAATAAAACTACACAAAACTTGCCGAAATATATATCGCACAGCTAGAACTAAACTAAGATAATTAAAAAAAAAATATTTTTCAGGAGATTTGTTTGTGAGGGAACTTATGAAACCCGATAATATTTAAAATCGTAATAGGTTGTAAAATATCACTGTTTTTATAAAATTCGGCTAAGAATCAATCCTTTTTACAGATAATTGATTATTTTGAGTTGTTACACTTTAGGGTGGTGGCTTTGTACAAAAAATAAACTACATTTAGACGTGAATCAGTTTTATTGAATCATTTTGAGTTGAACTTAGTCTACAACAAAATTTAAATAAATAATTTGTTAAACTTTGTTTTAAATATAAAATTAATAATAAAACATCAACATGAAATGAAATATTTAAAAAAATATGAAAAATTCAATATAAATGTATAATAGGGGATTGGAGTCGCTCGCGTCCGTAGGTTTGAACCTCGAGACCCTACACGTGATCCTCGGGTGGTGCTGATGGAGTGACCAACTTCTAGTGGTAGCGCTTGAGAAACCGGACTGGCTAGCGACCACCGTGCGCATGACGTAAAACACGTCAACCCGTAAAAAGGCCATTTCTTGTCCACGTTTCGAGATCAGTCAGCGCACAGCCAGAGCTTGAGGGGTCGTTGCTGCGATTCGTGTGGGCTTCCGTCGACCCAATGCCAGGTTGACTGCGTTGACCCTCCGTCTAGGAAGATCTGAAGAAACGGCTGTTCCGCTGGCCGCCCGTGGTACAATACAGGGGCCCAAGCGGACCTAACCAGTCCTTGAGGCTGCCCCAACATGCATCGCATAATCTCGGGGTGGTCCGTCGTGCCGGTTGGTGACCGGACGGTGGGTCCCGGCGGCCACTTCCGGGGAGGTTCGGGAGCCCTTCCGTGCGGAGGGTCAGCGCAAATCAGCTATCGGCAGTTCCCTGGCGAAACAGGCCTACGCCCGTTAATAGTTAACGGGCTGCAACGACACCGTAATTTAACGCCTCTCACTCCAACAAATATGTCAGCGCACTATATTAGGACTGGTCGTACATCGGTGCACTATCCCATCAAAACACCACTATTCGAGGTGGGGCTCGCTAACATCCGCGGGCTCCATTCTAACCTCTTAGCTGTCCCAACAATTTCATGACACCCCGTCCAGCAATGCTGTTTTTGATGGAGACGCATTATCTTATCTACCCGACCGACAAGCTACCTTAATTACCCCGGCTATGCTCTTAAGGAGTTGTTCAAGGCGAAGGCAGGTGTTTGCTTGTTCGTCCGGGCGGACGTTTGCTGTCGTCGCCTGCGTTTTGGAAGAACGTTTGTTTGGAAGAACCTTCCTTTTCCCTTCTTGCGATACACGTCGATTTTGGCACTCATTGCAGTGTCTTAAGTCTGCGTCTAACGTTAACATCGAGGTGACTTGGAGACCACTCGACTTTTTTAACATCTAAGTCGGGTGGCAGATGACGTGCAGGAGCGATTTCCTTCCGCCGAGCTAGTGTTTTGGGGGACTTCAATGCTCACCACGAATTGTGGTTAAGTTCCTCTAAAATTGACCATGCGGGTAGGACTGCCTACGCATTCGCTCTCACGCACCACCTGACACAATTGGTTACCCAGCACACTAGGGTACCAGATATTAACGGTCAAGTACCCTCTTTGTTGGACCTTCTGACAAATCTTCCTGACGGATATCAGGTGGTGATTCGAGTTCCACTAGGATCTTCGGATCACTGCCTGGTATCCGTCTCAGTGCCTCAGGTGTCGCGACGGTCACCTGTAGTTGCAGCACGCCGTCTGAAGCTTATGCGTCAGCAGATTGGGACGGTATGCGGGATTATTACGCATCTGTCCCTTGGTGGCAGCGCTGTTTCAGTGAGATGGACCCGAACTCCTGCGCTACCTCTGTTGCTGACGAAATCATACTAGGAATGGAATATTATATTCTGCATTTCAATTTCGTCAGTAGTCACAGATGTAACCTCTGGTTCAATCGCGAGTGCACCTCTGCTGTTTAAAAAACAAACAGCTGGCTTACCGCGCTTGGATCAGAGGTCGAGATTCCAGGGATCCCAACACAAGCCTACTGAAAACAGCCTACAATAATGCCACCAAGCTGTGTAAGAGGGCTTACATTAGAGCGGATGCTCAGCGTATTGCACAAGTGGATCAGAAGGAACTGCTAGCGCACCCTACGGGTAGCCGATCTTTCAATCAAACTTCTGCCAACCCTCGCTGCCACCCCTGAGACATACCGATGGCTCACTTGCTTATCAGCCGCAGAAGAAAGCTGACCTCCTGGCAAAACTCTTCGCGGCTCATTCCCGTGTCGATGACTGTGGTGCACAACCTCCGACACTGTCATATTGTGGCAGCACCATGCCCGATATCCGCATCAGACAGCGTTATGTGCGGACGGAGCTACAGTCGATCGATATTCGAAAAGCAAATGGACCAGACGGCATTTCTGTGATTGTTCTTAAGAAGTGTGCAGCGGAGTTGACTCCTGTCTTGACGCGTCTATACTATTTGTCGTTCTTTGTTGGTTGTGTGCCGAAATCTTGGAAAGAGGCCAATGTCTTGTATGTATTGTATTTATATATTTAGTTATATGTATAGGTATCAATTTTAATTGTTAATTTATTCTACTTAGTTTTTTTTTCTTCTTTTTAGTGCACTATCCCGTATCTTGAATACGTAGCTACTTTCCTAGCCCTAAGGTTGCCTGGTAGAAATTGCTATCTTAGCAATAAGGCCGCCTATTGCCAATATAATGTGTATTGTAATGTCCTGTGTTTAATGTGAAATAAAGTGTTTATTCATTCATTCAATGTCTAGCCCGTTCCCAAAAAGGGAGATCAAACTATCGCCCTATAGCCGCCACTTCCATTTTGTGTAAAATCTTGGAGGATCCTTAATACCCAGCTGATCCATTACCTGGAAGGTCACTCGTTGCTTAATGACCGTCAGTATGGGTTTCGTCCTAGCGTGATCTTCTAGCGTTCCTTTTACACAAATGGGGTGAATCTATCGATAAGCGCGGCGAGTCGGTGGCTATAGTCTCGACATCGCCAAAGCTTTTAGTAGATAGTTTGCCACAAGGCTCTCCTTTTCAAGCTACCGGCATACGGATTACCTGCGCAGTTCTGTACGTGGATTGCCAGCTTCCTCCACGAGCATAGAATTCGTGTTGTCGTTGACGGCTGCGCTTCGCAGTTCGTGGCAGTGAACGCTGGAGTTCCACAAGGCTCCGTTCTATCCCCAACATTGTTTCTTCTGCATATCAATGACATGCTTTCCTTGGGAAGTATACATTGCTATACAGACGACAGTACTGTGCATGGGGGATATCACGGAAGCTCAGGGGCTGCTCATGGTGATATTGGTAGGGAGAGGCAGAATCTTATCATTGAGCCCAACAGGACGCTGGGCCTCGTCTCCGAATGGAGTTCCAACAATCTTGTTGAGTTCAATGCTAAGAAAACACAGGTGTGCGCGTTCTCGGTGAAAAGGTTACCTTTCCTCCCCCTTCCTTCTCTTTAGGGCACAACCTATCACACGCAAAGCAACATCGCTTTGCTCGGAATGAACATTTGCTGCGATCTGAACCCTAGAGACTTCAAGAACGAATGCTAGGAAAACACAGGTGTGCGCGTTCTCAATGGTCACCTTTCCTCCCCCTTCCTTATTTTCAGGGCACAAACCTTCACACGCCTCACGTAATCTCGGTGTCCTGAACAAGTTGCGTAGGTATTTTGCGCCGTACCAACTATGCCTGTTGTATAAAACTCAAGTTAGGTCTTGCGTAGAATATTGCTCGCACCTTTGGGACAGCCCCACTTAGTACCTCCTCGATGCTCTGGATAGATTGCAGTGTCGCGCTATTCGCATAATACCCTCGAGCCTTTACAACTTCGTTGTGACATCGCCTCTCTTAGCGTCTTTTAGCGAATGTTCCATGGGGAATGCTCTGAGGAGCTCTTAACCCTTATCCGTCCCTCTCCATTCCTTAACAGAAACACGCGTAAGGGCCTTCGGAGTCATCCTTACACTGTATCCACATTTTCACACCGCACTAAGAAATTCCAAGATTCCTTCTTCTGTTGTTCATCCCACACTTGGGATTCTCTACCTGCGCACGTGTTTCCTCAATCCTTCAACATGGGTTCCTTCAAGAGGCGTGAAAAAGCATATTTTAGGCCGGCAAGGGGCGGGCAGGTGGGATAGTGGATGTCGTCCCTCCTTTATCTGTCAACTCATTTGGGCCACTTTCACCGCTTAACATCAGGCGGGAGGATGTCATTTGTCGGGCCCTCAAAAAAAATACATTCACATAGGTATAATTGAGTGAATTATTCTGTTATATTTTTAATCATCATCATCATATCAGCCAAGAGACGCCCACTGTTGGACATAGGCCTCCCCCAAGGATCTCCATACCGATCGGTCCTGCGCCTCCCGCATCCAGCGGCTACCCGCGACCTTCACCAGATCGTCGGTCCACCTTGTGGGGGGCCTACCAACATTGCGTCTCCCGGTACGCGGCCGCCACTCGAGGACCTTTCCGTCCTACGAGCGATGTGTCCTGCCTACTGCCACTTAAGGTTTGCAATTCGCAATGTCAGTAATTCTAGTTCTTCTACGGATCTCATCATTTCTGATGTGATCACGTAGAGAAGCCCCGAGCATAGCCCTCTCCATTGTCCTTTGGGTGACTTTGAGCCTTCTTATGAGACCCATTGTAAGCGGCCACGTCTCAGTTCCGTATGTCATCACTGGCAACACGCACGAATTGAAGACTTCTAACAAATCAAAAATAATTGTCTCTGAACTAATTGGGAACAAAAAATGAGAAATTTTTCTCTTATTACTTCACAAAAACTGTCTTAATCTTTAACAGATAAGACTTAAATATAAAAAATGTGGTGCTATTAATAAATCACAAAATATCAGTCTCGAAGACTTTGAGATTGATATTTTGTGATTTATTATTTTAATATTAATTTTGATATTTTATAACTTATTACTAGTAATGTAACTAAAAATGTGGTGGCATTTATTTATGCTATAAATAAATAAGTTTTTTTTATTGCAAATAAGTTGGCAAACAAGCAAACTGCCCACCTGATGGTAAGTGGTAACAGTCAGTGAATCCTGTGAGATTTGCAGCAAAACTGCAACCCCCACAAGAACCACAGTGTACGTTGCCAACTTGTGACTTAAGATGTACCGGAACACAGCAATGCAAGCACTGCTGCTTTGCGGCAGAAATAGGTAAGACGGGAGTACCCATGCACATGACTCTGGTACAAGGTCTCCCTCCAGTAAAAGTTCGATATATTCGTATTATTCAAAGTATTCGAATAGCAATATCGAACGAATAAGCACAAAAAATCGAAGTATAAAAACCAACAGTAAGAGAGTAAACATTTCCAAACAAAATTGAAGATATTTAATGTTGTGTAATTAAAAATAGAAACATCTAAAAATTATTAAGTGCTAATTAAAAATAAATTCTTTTACAAACTTCTCATGATACTTGTACTTGATATGACACTTTTATCTTATTATACTTGATCAACAATTGAAATTAAGAAAATATCATACATGCCGGACACAGCTTGGATCTCTTTCAGAGTCATTTATTAAACTTTTATCACATGACGTACTATAAAAGTCATTTTTAATTTCTCACAATGGCATGGTTTGGTCACCACGGCTGTGTTTGTTGCCCTATTTTGTTTATTCTCTTCTGCTTATACATTTACAGACTTTTTAGACTCTTCGCCTCTTACTGTTAGTGGGTTCTCCTAATACCGTTCTTTTACAATGTTGACAAGAAAACGGCCTTGCTTCATTTATCTCTAGCAAAAAGTAGGTATAGCAAGTTTTACTTATTCATTAACTCAAAACATCTCCTTTTAAAACAAAGTGGTAGATAATTTGATTAAAACAATATACATTTCAAATAGACGCTATAATACCTTAAATAAACATTTAGTCAACATATTCAAAATGACATGATTTGTGACAAAAATATTAAAGAAAAATTGTTTTAACAAAACTAGGTGAACTAGAAATTTACAAGTTGTTCCACCAAATCAAAGTCAAATCAAGATAGTAACAAAATAAATTTACATACCTTAGCAAATAATACTGAAGCAAGTAGAAACATCCCGAACTAATATGACAGAAAATTGATCAACACTGTAACAACTCAAATGAACTCACATATATTTCTTCATCAAAACTGCAACAATTCCAAATAACCGTGTTCTCGTTTATGCTAATACGTACACTCTCCAAAACAACGACGACACGGTTAGCGCAGAGGTCGAGTGATCGCCTACTGCACATTGGGTCGCGGGTTCGGTTCTCGTACGGGACAAATATTTTGTATAGCTTACAGAAATTTGTTCCAGTCTGGGCATATGTGGATGTGATATTCTACGTTTGCGACTGCACCCACGACCCAGGCGAATATTTTAGTGTGGTGCGACGTTTTTTTTTTAAAGAAAACAAAAAATAACAAGCGGAGGTCAACTGAC
The DNA here is from genome assembly GCA_963935595.1 of Schoenobius gigantellus. NCBI lineage: Eukaryota > Metazoa > Arthropoda > Insecta > Lepidoptera > Crambidae > Schoenobius > Schoenobius gigantellus. Next base: position 16,477,718 of record OZ012555.1, read on the forward strand.
AATACACTTGTTTCGGTGGGAAGAACTGACATGCGTTAATTCAGCAAGGTAAGCTATTTCTATCTAACGACGACTGGTTTAAGCTTTGACCGAAACTGTTATGCCGGATAGTATATGATCAGCGAGCATTCGAATACAAGGATAACTAAAAAATCACGAATTTTTGAGTTGACTCAGCTTAGATCTAGGTGTGCGATATAGAAATCCGAAATGTATTGAAGCGGGAAAAATGAAATGAAAAAGAAAGGAAGTTACTGGATGTTCTTCGAGTTATAGTAAGAAACGATTATTCTATCTGGAGGCTATACCTGCACTTGCTAGTAACACAAAGTATAGTACATTGCACTAGTAACACAAAGTACACGAGAAGATTAGTCTACGAGAGAAAAATGACATTACGGAGTAGACAAAATGTTTCTCGAGTTCCTAGTGCTACGCGTGTGTTTGTATGTTTGTTAATCAATCACGCTTTAACGGCTGAATGGAATTAGCTGTGATTACCAAACGAAGGTGAACAGTGCGTACGGCGAGCGTCACCCGCCGCCGCTCGCCCGCGTCGCGCCGCGCGTCGACCCGCTTCGACCGTAACCATTGTTTTTGTGTTTTATTCATTCTATGTTTATCGTGCATGAAAATGACACAAATTTACAATGTCGACTTTTCATGCATTTATGATATTAAATGTGTAAACTCTAATTATTGTAATATTTTTTTGAAGCGTTTATAGCTTGGAAAAGGAAAATAATTAATAATCTTAAAATTGCGTGATCCAACTTGGCACAAATTTATTAAATAGGCATATGTAAGTGATCTGAGATAGAAAATAGTTATTTCATTAACTGTAATTTTTTTTTCGTAGTGTACTTAAATACTGACTCTATGTCAGTTTGCTCTGGATGAAGATGACACAAACTGGGTTTGCACACTCCGCAGGCTCTCCTAGATATGGTACCATAATTATTTTAAACTTAAAATAAATTTTGCCAGTTTTAATTTGAATAAAAATAATCAAACACAAATCATCGAATTACTGAAAATGCAAGTACCAGATGTGACACAAAACGAAATAATAAGCTTCATAGGTATGACTGCATCCACATGCAAGAAATAAACAACTTTAGAATTATTGAAACTTATGACATCAAAAAAGCCTAGCGCTATCGGTCTAGTAACACATGTGGCCAACAAATTAGCGCTTTAAGTATGTGGCATTGACAAACTTTTGTAGGAAACTCCGCAAATGTAATCGCGGTATTTTTAACGTGTATAACGTACGACATAGGCGTTAACACTTACTTCAACGCAAGTGGAGCCCTAGTTTTGAGCCTAATATAATGCAGGTTAGCTGTGATATCACTCAAATTTTGCAATAAGTACATGAAAAAAACGCAAAACCCCAAAACACCCCAAATTATTTTTAATATAAAAAATATACTAAAAATAATGAAAACAAATCTTCGCGGAGTTCCTTTTTATTGGTTTGTTGCATATATTGCAAATTTAAAACTATGGTCGTGCGTCTGCCAGTACGATGTAGCCGCCGCGCGCGCACCGTCGATGAGGTAAAGCCTAAAAGCCTAAATTTCAAAAACGGCGTTGTTCAAGATTTTGAGTTGCATTTGGTCGGTATTAAGTCACATAGGTGGTTGTCCTGTTTTTGCCAGCCTCCCTATTTCGGATATGTGAGAGTGGCTCGCCATAGGCAAGCAGACGCTGAAGAGGTCATGGAAGAGTCCCATGGCCTTGTCTGGCGGCGACGCATCCTTTCCCGGAGGGTCCTCTACGTCTGATAATGAGGAGGTTGCAGCGGTGATGGATTTACTTGCGTCATGGTGTCTGTGAGGGTATCCTTGCCTTGTTTTAGTCGATAGGCCGTAGACTTTGGAAGTTACTGCCGCCAGTGGCCGCAGAGTCTGGCATAATCTTGTGTTTCCGCAAACGGTGCGTCACGCATTTCCCAATGTTAAAAAAAGGCGTTGCTCTTTGGCGTGTCAGGCATGGTGATTGATTACAGTGCGCACGTGTTTATGGCTCGTATTAATAAACGAGTTTCAAAGTTGAGAACGATCTTAAGCTGCAGTTTTGACGTTTAATGTATGGAACATCTGTCGAAATCAGCATCTCAAGATCGATCTCATACTTGAGATGCAATTATTAATACGGGCCTACGTGTCCGGTTAAGAATCGAGCAAAAAATACGCGTTTGGCGTGCTTTAGAGCGTCGCCAACGGATTCGGTGTCGTCAGGATATCTTAAAAATTTATCTCGAGATTTATTTTCGTTTTTATCCCGTCCATTGTTATTAATTGTCGCGTAACCTTTTTTTTTCCTTATTAAACTATTATTTTTATCTCATTATGCTATCATTTTATTTTAAATTATAAACGAACTTAAAATTACAATTTTAAACTTTTCGATGTTGGAATGTTTATAAAATTTTCACGAATTTTAAGTTGGCATCAATTGTGTGTCTCATGTGCCTGAATCTAATGCACCATCTCTACTTGGCGGTAGAAATAGGTAAGATCGAGATACCCATGCAGACGATTCTGGTATAGTCTCACTCTGGTGTAGTGCTAGTGTTTGTCAGTAGCTGTCCAGCCAACTATAGCTAAACTGAATGGAAACAGTCAAAAAAAGTTACTGAGACATTACTGTTTGTTTTAACATTATACGCTTTTTGCAGTAAACTGAGTGAAAATAAGTTAGCCAGGCTAAACTATCGGTCTAAAAAGTCTTCAGTCAGTAACAGTATGCGTGGTTAAGAAAACCACAGCAGTCAGCACCTTTGAGATAATAAAAAAACCGTAGTAAATCATGAAATTCTAAATAAACGAAAAAAAATTATAAAAAAACTACAAGCATTTATATCATCATAATATTATATTGTTACGCGATATACATATGCATGCAAAATTTCAGCTCAATCGGAGACTGGGAAGTGGGTCAAATTTAACTTGCAAGATTTCATTGCAGACACCGGTCAGCAAAGCTTGTATCTATACTAATATTATAAAGCTGAAGAGTTTGTTTGTTTGTGTTTGTTTGTTTGTTTGTTTGTTTGCTTGAAGACGCTAATCTCAGGAACTACTGATTCAAATTGAAAAATTATTTTTGTGTTGGATAGTCCATTTATCGAGGAAGGCTTTAGGCTATATAAGATCGCGCTACGATGAATAGGAGCTGAGCATCAATGAAAAAATGTTTTAAAAACGGGAAAAAATAGTATGGCGAAACGTAGTTCGCTGGCACAGCTAGTGTAATAATAAAAAGAAACTTACCTAGTGTCTTTGGCGATCGCTTCTTTACACCTTTCGAGGTGATGGGTGATAAATTGGTCGCAAACATGTTTCGTCTCAAAACTGAGATCCTCAACTGCTGGCAACACAACTGTGTCTGCACCGTGCCTACAGGAACATTGTAATTTTAGTACACTTGATATATTTATAAGCATGATTCATTCATATATATTTCAAGATTCAATACTGTCTTGAAGTACTAGACTAGAGCAGATTCATAAGAGCGCCCTGCGAACCCTGTCGAAACATAATATATTATGCACACATATAAAGTGTGACGTATTGTTTTGCTTGTGTATTTAATTGTCAATTTCTAAGTTGAGTTTGTAGTGTTGAGATCGAGATGGAGACCTCGCCCCTCTCTTCTTGGCAAAAATTCTAGTAAAGTAATAATGCCTCCAGTGGTATAAACTTCGGGATTAGTCATAATTAGACATTAAGTAATGATAAATAATCAATTCATTAAACAGAACTAATAAACCTTGAATTCTCTTTGACATTTTATATTAAAAGCACTAAAACATCCTCCATTAGGCAGTCGCTCAGTCTTCTTGAAATTTAAAACATTTATATATTTTTAGCCACCGCCGTCTAACATAAGATTGTCGCCATAATAACAATATTAATATCATTATTGTGTTCCAAATATTGGAGGTAAGACAGCCAGTTCCTTAGTTGAGAATTCTAGGTGAAGCTCGCTTCTCTCCTTTCGGTCTTATCATCGCTAACCATTACGTGAGATGAATGCCAAGACTGTTAAAAACTGTTAAAAAACATATTTTTATCACCCCGGTTACTTTTTATCACCCCGGAAAATTTAAGGGACGCTTCAGGACATAGTAGTAGAATGCTTTCAATGTTAATAAAAAAAATAACTCACCTATTTAATAATATGTTAATTTTTTAAAATATTCAAAAATGCTGCACTAGTTTGGTGTAGTATTTCTTAAGATTTTTTGCACTTTTTTTTTTACGTAATAATGGATGTGTCTTGAAGCGTCTCTTAAAGGCCAAATCGGACCTGACTATGGGCATAAATAAAATGTATGTTAACAGTTGTTTTTTAAGTTACTTTTAAAAATATAAATATTAAACCTCAAGAACTTCTAGTTTCAGAGAAAATAATAATTTCGTAAATCTCGAATGAGAAATCGTTATAGGCGGTAGGGCCGCGGGTCCGAATAGCAATCGACTTCTATGGGGACCGGGGTCCGAATAGACACAGCCAACCTAAAAATGAAAAAAGGGAGTATCTCCCATTACTAAAGTTTTCAATTAATTATTGAGCTGAGACTAATTCAAATAATTTTAGGTCTATAATGAATACAAAAGTAATGTTGCCCAATATCAGGTCCAGCTACTATGGGGTTTTGGCCGATATACTTTCTGGCGTGATTTAAAAAGTAATCCTGTATAATACAACATAAATCTGCCTTTGTTTCATTATGTACTACAAAACGTCTCTTGATAAATGTGCCTGTCATTTGATTCTTCCCACTCAAATAATAACTCACCATTTCTTTTTGAAGTATCTGACAGTAGGAATAATAATTTCCTCGGGATCCAGGCCAAATAGCACGAACATAATAAGCGCCTGTCCATAGTTTGCCGAAATGTCCAGAAACTCGACTTCAATAAATACTCCGCTTTTATCTGTCATCATCATACGCCATGTTGAGTATGTAATGCCCTAGAACAAAGTAACAGCATCATTAAGTTTGTAGTTTTAAGAATCTACGCTGATTATGTAAAACGGATATTTTTTAAGCACGGTATGTTCCAGGCGCTGAGTGGTAAGGGGGGAAAAACATCAACCAATAATATCACTTTCAATTCTATACTTATATCCATTGTAGGTATATTGCAACTCAAGAGTACGGTAGCTCATAATATCAATTGTAGATCGATCGGAATTGATTTCAAGAGTCTGCTAACTCTTGAAACCAATCCCGATTAAGGCGGGGTATTTTCCCTGTGGTGCCATAAACACGTCTATGGTACGCGTCACTTTAATGCGTATAACAACACAGGCATTATCATTATCAATAACATTAACACACATGGAGCTATTGATAATGATGGCGTTGCTGTATTCCACGGGCAAGCTTTAATTTGATTATTTAAATTTACGTATTTCCTGCGCGCGTTGACTGTGGCCGCTCCATGCACTGGCCGTGACGCTCCCGTGATGTCACACAACCACTCGAGTGTCGCGTCGTTGCACCACAACGTCACAAATAACGTTTGCTTTTTATACTCGGATGGTCTCAGATATCACGAAAATTTACTATTATCAGTAGAAATAACCAAAATACTGCGACACTTTAGCACGCAAATGACTGAATACCAATGAATTTAAATCGCATATCACGCTGAGCAGTCGCACAAATAAGTAGAAATGATTCTTGTAAGCGCAACTTTAATCTCACCTCCTATAATTTCTTTATTTGTAGACCATATTTTAATGATTCTTTCACATTTTTGTTTCATTTGGCTTAAATATAAATATCGGTGATAAAAAAAATTGTAAACTTCTCAATTATTATTGGACTGGCTGGACTGACATTCTTGTTTCTATTTAATGTGGAATTATTGCATTTTTGATAAAAATAACCCAAAGAGATGTTATATTTTTAAAACATAACATTTTTAATCATGGAAACTTCGACATCGACCTGTCATAAGAATCTCCTTATCCTGTATACACGGTTATTTTTTTATCATCACCCTGGAAAATTTAAGGGATGCTTCACGACATAGTATTAGAATGATTTAAATATGATAAAAAAAATAACTCGCTTACTTAATTTTATATTAATTTTCAAAACAATCCAAAAAAAAATACTGCATTAGTCGAGAGCAGCATTTTTAGAGATTTTTTATATTTTTTCATTCTTTTTTATTTTTTATATAAAAATGGATGTGTCCTGAAGCGTCCCTAAACATTTCCAGGGTGGTAAAAAAATAACCGTGTACTGTATACTATAGTAAGTGCGGATTGGTGGCTCACGCACGATGAACATGGTGAGACTGTAGACGATGATGAGCACCGTGTGCCGCAGCGTCTGCGCGCCGCGGCCGCGCGTCTGCTCCGGCGGCAGCAGGCCGAGCCGGCCGGCGGCGCGCTCCAGCTCCGACAGGTAGCCGCAGCCGCCGGGGCCGCCCGCGCAGCGCGCCCGCTGCGACGCGGGGCACGCGCAATCCTTGCTGTCGAACGCACCACTTTTTAAGGCGCTACTTTCCCGTTTTATACAATTTCGATTAACTGTACCGCCGCGAATATAAAACATGCAGTTCTCAAATTCATATATGATATTGTTGAACATTTTATCTGAACATTCTTAAAGACAGAAACATGATTAATAATATTTCACTCGATAGAAAAAAAAATCCAAAGATTACTCTGTTCAATATTTTAAAACAGCTGTGAATCAGAAAATAAAATAATAAATGGCATAAAAGTGTTACCAATGATGTGCATTTTTATTGTCTAGAAAATTGCAAAAATATATTTTTTATTTTGTACTCCAGTTTTCCAAAAATCGAATAAAACATGTAAAAAGTAACGTTTTCGTTCGGTCACGGGCGCGTAAGCGACATTAGAAGCTATACGATTATCAACTATATTACATCGCATTACAGGAATCGCCGTGCACGCGTAGATTTCCAGGAAAACCTCGCCTTAAGAGATAACCGAACAGCAGCCCCCCTAGACAAGACTGTCTTTCGGCAATCGTTATCGCAATCGCTAAATGGACAATGTATGAGATTTGACAATAGGCTAGAGGACAAAAATTTTTTTTTTTGCTTGAATAGAAGCTCGTTCATATAATAAACAGAAAGAAAAAATCGGTTTTCGAATAACTATAAAAACAACCAAGACATAAGGTATTAAAGTTTTTTCTCCATCTCTTTCTAGCAAAACGGCAATTCACAAGGAGTTTATATGGCCGTACTCAACGATGACGTCACGGTTGATGTCGGATCTCTCTGTATCTAATGTATTTCTAAGCCGATTTTAATTGTAATTTCACAGGACTGCATTATTTTCCACGGTATTTTAATATTTAATGACGAGACGTAAACATTAGAATTCAGTCATCATTCCAATTGTGCTCGAAAGCTAAGCGAGGGCTTATGTCAAATCCCATACATTTTCCTTCTAGCGATTGCGATAGCGATTATCCAAATGCGTCTTGTCTAGGGGGGCAGTTTTTCCCACAGACGTATAAAGGGAAGCAGATTGAACGTATCGTCCAAAAAGCGTGGCAACTTTACCACATGTAAACATTACTCACACATAAACAATATTAATTTAATTTTATTGTAATTTCAGGGCTGCCTTCGTAAACCTCGCTCGACGACGCACCGGTCGCCCCGTGAAATAGGTGGGTGAAAATAGCCCTGACGTTTATTTGACAGATGGCACGTCCGTCAATTCGACTATTTCCTCTTTTTTGTAATAATTTGTAAACAAGTTCATTTTGTATTATCGTAAATATATTATAATCACTCGACTGTGTTTTGTAATTTCATAAATATGAAGACAATAGAAATAGTTACAGAAAATGGATACCTACATTATTATGGACAAAAATGGCATTATTTATTTATGAGATGGATATTTGTTTAATAATTTCTATGAGAGAAGTGCTAATAGATCAAAACAAGTTTATAAAACTGAAACAAAATTATCAATTTTAGGTAATTTTGACATTAAAATGACATTTGACAGCCACAGCTTACGATGTCGTTCTATGACGTCCGACGAAGAGCGTCGTCCTCTCTAGGGCGATCGCCTGACGTCGAGCGATGGTTTACGAACGCAGCCTTGAAGTTTTATTATATAATGCGTTAGAAAACACTTCGGGGCACAGCATTTTACCATTGTTCTTGTCCGATTAGCAGTTATTTTTATTTATAATCACAAAACAAAACATTATAACACAATGTCACGACGCCATTTGTGTTAATGTGTTATTTTAACAAAGCTAAACATGGCGTCCACGTGGCGTCTGCCACAGCTTCGGAAATGTTTGTGGGCGTTAGTATCGCCATAGACGAAAAACAGAAATAGCGATATATCATGTCACTTTGGAGTGAAAGTAAAAAACGATATACATTACTTGTGACAAATGTGTGAGTAAAATTATGTTATGTCTGCTTCCCTTTATACGTCTGTGGTTTTTCCATACAAACGTAGTCCCTTGTTTCCTTCCTGGATAATGGCACTAATAGCTCTATTTTTTCTAACAAAAAAATCAATACCCACTATTAGTATGTTCCTATGTTTTCCATTTTTCTTATTAGGTTAATTATTGAAATAGATTTAAACATCCAAAAACCTACGAAATTGGCCTGATTTTCTGCTATATTCAAACATTTAGTAATCAAATTTGACGAGGTTATACGAAAAAAGCAAAACGTAGAATCGCAGCCAAAGCGTTTTTTTTTCTATGCAAAAGTAATTAAATCGGTTTAGTTTTAGCGCAGAAAACAGGGGACTACGAAACTTATATTTTGTGTACTTTTCATAGGTATTTTCGACCCGAGCTGCAGTAAAGTTGTCTTTATCGCGCTCAGTTCAGTTGTTCGAGCACACAGCGTGACAGCCAATACATTTTACAAATACCTATTTTTCAATTCTCTCGACCTTACTGTTTCCTCTTAAAATCTTCCTTTGCGCAAATTAGAGAATACGATGCTCACGTAGCCAGGTTGTCGATTAACAGACAAATTCTTTCAAAATGCAAATGGAACTTATACATTTAATTGCTCATCTTGATCCTGGTTGTGAAATTGTAATGCAAATAACTAAACTTCAATATGAATAGCGACATGTGTTGTAATGGTGGCCCATTTGCAGCCCATTTGTATCTCATTTTAATTCCATGATTTCAAATAATTGATAGGAAATATGACTTTTATAATGTGCATCAAAACTTTATAAATAACATGTTGTAAGATAACCAAGCAAGAACTTAGTTTTATTTTTTTGTCCTATTTCAAATCTGTTTCAGATCAATAAAAACCAAAGATCTGCAGAAAACGTGGAGCCACGTTATTAACAATAATACTTACTTTATACTGCCGTTTGCGTCAGCACCTAAGTCCTCAATATCTTGGCTCTGTACTAATCCAGTTTCGCAGTTCGGGTCACCGGAGCAACACGCGGCGTTTTCGGATTTTTTCGGTGACGGTGTGGCCGATATAGTTCCATAGCATCCTACAATATTTCATATTGTTCAGATTTTTACAATAAAACAAATACAGCGAGGACAAACAAAAATAATCCATGGTGATAGCAGAGTGTGTTCGCTATATACAGCATGTCATCTCAACGATCTCAAATAAAAATATGTTTATTTTGTGGGTATATAAAGAAAAACGTCAAAATCAATAAATTGACATTTGATTCCACAACTTTCTTGGAATACTGACCTCTCCGAGAAGGGGTGAAATTCGGGGGTTGCTTGTTTCAAATACCCAAATTACAAAGGTAAATATTTCAAGTCTAAAACAACAATAAAACAGCATATCATAAAACAAAGTAGACTAAGAGATTTACGAGTAAGATAATCCGATACAATTATAATAAGCTTTCTTTAGTACACAATTTAATAATAATATCTTTTTTGAATTACGTAAGAGCCAACTTTTAATCTATGGGAATGTTGTTGTAAAAGCGAGTACCATATACCTTGAAAGATTTCCCTTTTTTGTATTGTGGCATTTCACAAAATAAGAAGGTAGTTCATTTTTTCCTGGTAAATTTAAATATTCGCTATTTTTTTCATACAGCTCAAGGTGTTCATTCTTAACACATTCGTTTTTATAAATATATTATGAATTATGATGCCAAAATAAGAATATATTTATGAATTTTCGTTCAGGGAGATACTCCACCGTATTTATAAATTGCTCTAATTGCATTTTTGCAATACGCAGAGTCCGTTTACGTCGATAGTATTTCCCCACAACACAATTCCATTCGACGGATTTTTAAAAATATATGCTGTTTAAAAAATCTGCTGTATACTAGCGTCGGTGGCGCTGTGGCCTCGGCACTGGACTGTGCCCCGAGTAGAATCGGGAGGCCCGCGATCGATGCTACCATGTACTATCGAGGTCTCTCGTGCCTTACCACTTTGTAGAAATATTCGTTTGAAAGCGGATCGCATCGGACACGCCCACACGACCCATACCTATCCCTGATTGGCTACGTATTTTTACTATGATTTACTACGGCCAATCATAGACAGACATCTGGTGTCATTGAAATCGCTCTTGTTGTCAGTCTGCTTTACGCTTTACTATTGGTGAATGAATGGAGCGGGGCGTGGTCTGACGCGATTGTCATCGTGCAGTGTGCAAGCGACTTTCGACGTAGGACTGGTAAGGTGCCAGTGTCCTCGATAGTACCAATGTGTTTTTCGTTTCACGAATTTCATATGTGCATTTATCTGACGTGCCTACGGCGAAGGAAAACATCGTGAGGATACCTGCATACACCTGCGAAGTAATTCAAAGGTGTATGTGAAGTCAACCAATCCGCACTGGGTCATCGTGGTTTGACTAAGGCCTAACTTATCGCCCTAACTAGTTAGGGTAGGCTCGTGCCCCTCGGTGGGGACGTATATGAGCTGTGATGATATGTCATTAAAAAGAGCTAAGTCGTTTCGTCGATTTTATATGTCCCATTGGAACTTCGTTATTATACCTCGTCTGACGTTATTATAATAATAATAATAATAAATTAATAATAAATTTTTATTGCAGTTATTACAGAGTTATTATAAGTACAACAGGTCTCATCTTTTAAGTTATAAACTTGTATTAGAAGAGACCCGCTCTTTCAACCGAATGCACTGCAGTACAGTTAACAATCTTATTTAATATTTACCTATGAGTAATTTATAACATTTAAAACGATATGGGTTATTATTGTATAATATTGACAATTATGTGTATTGTAATTACTTTTTCAACAGACTTGCTCGTAAAGTGGTACAACTCCATCGGATTTAGATACATGAGATAGCTCATACAGCACGCGTGTGTTATAACGCAAGTAGTACGGTTATATATTTATAACCGCACTACTTGCGCTAAAGAGTTCTTTAAGTTATAATATAAAATACATTAACGAACCACTCTGATCCATCGCAGGTATGTGGGTACATCATCTAGTGTTTGAAAAAAAGAAAGAAATCTAGAGCGTAAAATTAAATTAAACGAGCAAAGAGTTGCTTTAAAAACCGTAGGTAAATACATTTTATTTTGTTAATAAATAAACTCCATTACTTTAAATATAGCAACCAAACGTCCATCTTCCCACCACTATTTAGATTTGTCTACAAATTAATAATATGTGTAATTTAATTATAAAATTCCGTTTATTTAGTATTTTTTCTCACAAGTGTGCTGAAAAATTTAGTACAACATACGTGCGCACACCGACCACAATACGCCCTCGCAAATGGCCCGGGCTGAAATCCGGCCTCGCAAGTTATAATAACCACCATAACGCACTTACACTGCAATGTACTATTATTACATACATGGTATAGATTGATATAGATTTACTTCTCACGCCCGCGACCAACGAAACCAGATTACTCTTTCATTATTTGAAAAAGCAATCATGCTCAATCAATTGCAAATGTGAAGAGTCTAACTTGATCAATAAAATAAAAAAAAAACCGTATAACAATTTAAAGTTTTACAAATGAGAGTTGTGTATAAGATTGGTTAATTGTAAAGTTATATTTTTTTGGGAATAGGTGTTTCGTAGTAGGTAAATAAACAAAAATATCTAGATAATTAATTTCTCGAGATAAAATTTTCAGTTTCGTTATAATTCAGTGTTTTGAGCCATTTTGTTACGGTACTTTTACATTTTTGGAAAGTTAAGGAGTATATGTTCAAAATTCTGTTTAATTTGTTGTAGATTTTAGTAGAATTATTTTTAAATTGTATTGAAGCAAATTTAGTTCTCACCAGGCGTTGTTTAATGACAGAATAAGGATTGCGTTTTGTAAGAATTTGGGGGTCAAATATAGATTTTTTATGGACTTTTAGAATACAATTTAATATGTACAGTTGTCTTACTGTCAAAACGTTTGCGTCATTGTACAAATCAAAAGTACGATATAGTCTTGATTTACTGAGCATAACCTTTAAGATATGCCTTTGTGCACGTTCAATAAGTAAGAATTTAGTTTTATAGGTGCCACCCCAAACTGGAAGACAATATAATAATACAGATTGAATAAGGGTTTTGTATATGTAGATTATAAGATCGGTATCTGCATAATTCCGAAGATATTTGAATAGCCAAATGATTTTTCTTGCTCTCGACACGACTGCCTCCAGCTGTGGATACCAGGAAAGGTTTTCGTCAATAATTATTCCAAGATATTTTGTTGATTGCACCTTTTCAAGGACCTGACACTTGCATTTTGTAAATGTATTTTTATTTCTACACGTATGACCAATTAACTTCAATTTATTACTCGGTTGTTGTTTGTTTTTTATCGAGAATGTGATGTAATTAGTTTTATTAACGTTTATAGTCAGTAGATTGGTGTTTAGCCATTTTATACATTGATATAGGCCATCCTCAGCGTATTCGTATACCTCCTCCCAGGATCCACCATTGAAAAGCAAGGCAGTATCGTCCGCATATGAGTATACATTTCCATTTCGTAAGTGAAGGTTTGTCAAGTCATTGATGTAGACTAAAAATAATGTAGGTCCCAAGACACTACCCTGAGGGACACCATAGGAGTTAAGTTGAATATCTGTGCTAGTAAAATGTTTGTCTAGTTGCACTCTTTGCGATCTTTCGTGGAGGTAACTAGAAAGAAGTGCTAGAAACATTCCCCTTACACCTAACTTCTCAAGTTTGTGAAGAAGAATTGGAACAGACAGTATCAAATGCTTTTTTTAGATATTATATTATTATACCTAAAATACAGCGGAATCACTAAAAATTATCCCAGTTTACTCATCTAATTATAGTGGAATTCAACGGCATGGTTCGCACTTTTGATAGAGGAAATTTGACAAAGTTTGTCTTTGTTTTTCACTAAAAAGGGTTTTAGTAAAGGGGTTTAATAAAAAGGTTTTTATGATTAACTATATTAACAAAAAATAATTCTACAAACGGAAGTAACTCCAAAAAATACTGCTACCTTGCTCCTCCGCTGCATGTAAGACAGAACAATATTTATTATAACATTGTATATTGATATAAAAAGAATAAAAAGAATAAATTAAGGTTTGTTTATAACAATGTCTTTCAAGATGTAAACCTATATTTAGTCTTGTTATATCATAGGTAATGCACAGCAAGAGATAAATGCTCAGCCCCTAAAAGGAAAATGTATACGATTTGACATAAGCCCTCGCTTGGCTTTCAAGCACAATTGTCAAATCTCATACATTGTCCATTTAGCGATTGCGATAGCGATTATCGAAAGACATCTTGTCTAGGGGGCCAGGTGCGGTAACTGATTTCCTGTGGACCCCACTAAGGAAGATTACCAGTTGCCGCAATCACACCTCAGCGAAGAGATTGAGATTCAAAAGACAATCCTACATCAACCCGCCTGTCCAGCATAGTAGGCCAATTGCTCCTCCCATGCTGAGGAGGTGTCTGAAGGCGTTGTGCAGACACTCCCTCCCCTTTAGTGGAGATCGGTAGAGTCGGGCAGCATCGCTCTCGACACGCAAAGCAATTGCGAGAAGTTCCCTTTGTCGAGAATGCGATTTGACGGAACCCTCCGGTATTTTTAAGCACCACCCAAATAATAACTTTAATTCGTGTTATTTCAGTAGGTTTTTTTTTAATACGTGTCTGATAATTTTTTTATTATCCAACTGACGGACATGTAAGATTTGGATTTTCATGCTCAGTCCGCTATGCATGGTGTTACAAAAATACCCGTAAGGTGGAAAGAGGGTTAAATGGTCCTTTATAAAGAGTCATTTTACAATTTTTCAAAACCTTAGCATCACTGTATGACTTATCACCAAAAAAATTCTTACATTTTTCTTTGATGTGGAAACCCTATTTCCGAGAAAGGTGCTCCGGTTCTCTGACATGACAGCTCACTAGGGTTGACAATATTTTTGGCTTTGATAAATTATTATATTTTTAAGGGCTTTTTGTAACACGTTGTACAATGAGTGAAATGCGTGCTCTTCACAGAAATCCAAACTAGACATAAAAATGAACTGTTAGCACAAATGTATACGTTTCCGATATAAATTTATACGATCACCAATTTTATACCGCAGATGCATTATTAGCACAAACACAAATATAGTCTAAGGCCCAGCGCACACCGCTGGAAGCGAGGCAGAGCGCATTTCAAGACAACAATTTAATATAAACCGTAACGTTTTGGACATACGGTCAATAATTGCACTACTCGGACGCATGCGCGCTTAGATACCCGCGCGCGTATTCGTGTAATGCAATTATTGAAGACGTTACGGTTGTAACGTCTTCAATAATTTGTCCAAGACGTTTCGGTTTATATTAAATTGTTGTCTTAAAATGCGCTCTGCCGCTCTTCGAGCGATCTGCGCTGGGCCTAACATTATAATCTCACCATTCGATACGGACTGCGTGTGCGAGATATTTTCCGCGTTCTCGACGAGGCTGGTGGTCTCGTCTTGTAGGGACCCCGACACGTCGGCCGACAACGATGCGAACTGCGCGCTACGACGGCGGAATCTTAGGTACACCATCAAACTTCCGGACGCAACTTTAAAAAACAAATACATCTTGTCATAAATATAAATAAAAAACAAATACAACTTGGCATAAATATCACGCCTATTCTCCACGAAAGGCTAGATGGAGAGATGTTTAAACACACCTAATAATTTGATGATATCTCAACTTAAGCAGTGTGTGGTGTACAAATAGCAACACGCCTGTCGTTACACGTTGACTTTGAGACTACCCTTATCGCTCGTAAGAGCGACGGTTTCGTAGTGCCAATGTAAAGCTTGACTAGTTGCAGAGTAGAGTGTACATTAAAAGAGGTAAAGATGTCATCATAATTCCTAAGGGACTCAAAGTGATTTAAATTTAGAATGTGGATAAGGCCAGTAAAAGTTCTACTCACCAAACAGTTTTTTATATTGTTTTTTTTTCTCTTGCCTGAACGTTCCTAACTAAATGTAAGTAAAAAATAGACGTGTATTCTTACTCATAAGTGCCACTTATTTTCTCATAGAGGGCGATAAAAAATTGAGTGTCCACCTCGGAAGCAACACTTTAGCTCGAGTGACATACTTTGAATCCCTCGCTGTGCTCCCTTGGTAAACAATCTACTTTATAATACAGTTGCTCAAGAAATGGTACTTTTTGTCTAATTGTTAATGAGTAGGTAAGTATATAGCAAAACTAAATGTAATTCGTCCTAATTCGTCCTAAATGTCAACAAACCTTTAATTTTATACAGAATTTGCATTTTCTTTAAAAATGCTAAATAAATTGAAAAATGAATGAATCAATAAAGAAAACAAAAGGTTGAACAAAGTTTAAAAGGATTTCGTCAGGGCTGGTAAGAGCTCGGTGGCTGAGTGGTCTAGGCGTGAACACGGTATGTTGAAGACACTGGTTCGATCCCCGCCCGAGACGAATTTTTTTTTCTTTATTTATTTATACATTTTTATCGATTATGGATATTATCAGCTTTATCAGAAGTTCTATCGTTTTGACGACACGGTTAGCGCAGAGGTCGAGTGATCGCCTACTGCGCAACGGGTCGCGGGTTCGATTCCCGCACGGGACAGATATTTTGTATGGCCTACAGAAATTTGTTCCGGTCTGGGCGTGTGTGCATGTGATATTCTATGTTTGTAACTGCACCCACGACACAGGAGAAAATCCTAGTGGGG
Organism: Schoenobius gigantellus; assembly: GCA_963935595.1. Classification (NCBI taxonomy): domain Eukaryota; kingdom Metazoa; phylum Arthropoda; class Insecta; order Lepidoptera; family Crambidae; genus Schoenobius; species Schoenobius gigantellus. The sequence goes on from OZ012555.1 coordinate 16,493,938, forward strand.
CGACGTTTTTTTTAAAAAAAAATAAACAAAAATTGATGTTGTTATTATACATTGAAACTATTTAGCAAAGACAATAAAATTTGTTTGTCTGTGACTCAAGTCATACAAATCAACCCCAGGGTCCCCAGGCATTGTTACAATTTTAGTAATTATTGAGTTTGTTGTTGAGTTTATTGAACTACCTTTTCTCACATGAGTCTTTTTTAAAATGTTAAATCAAAAAGCAAATCAGTAACACTTTGTAGTATGTAATTGTAGAACTACTTAAAGAATTCTAGTGTATTATGATGATTCCTATAAATATAAATTAATCTACACTATTATTATAACGAGGAAAGATTTGTATGCATGTATGTATGTAACGAATAAACTCGAAAACTATTGGACCAATGTCTAAAATTCTTGCACCATTAGAATGCTATATTATCTCTGTTAACATAGGCTACAAAATTATTTTTCCTACGGGAAGCTATAAAATTCCCACGGAAAAATAATGCGGGCGATCCTGCGTAAAGCTAGTTTTTTATAAATGTCCTGACTTGCTAATGTCTTTAAATTATTTTCTTTATTTATATACCTCTGAGATTACTTTATTCCAGCAAACATAAATTTGACTTTAGCTCCATAGCATTTTTTTTAACAACTATTAGATAACGTCGTATATCGTTGTATTGTTTTGTTAGCCTGTCTGTTATTAAAATCACCCAAAACTAATTCTTTGTTTTTATTGTGAGGCAGGCAGCCAATTAGAAATAATACCCCCAAAAGACAGGAATTTCCACCTTAACTCCTACCTAGGAAGGAATTCCTACTCAACTTTTATATTTTATGATAACTTGTTTTAACCCTTACGCCGAGTAGAAACCTTGTCAGAATGTACCCCCCCCCCTTCTCCTCCTGCCACCCCAATATGATCTAATGCCCACCCCAAGATGTTAAGCCACCGATTCAAAATTCGTTAATGGACGCCGAAAAACTAATAACTTCACCCAAAAACCATGGGCCAGCCCCCCTGAAAAAACCCTAGATACGCAATGGTCACACATACCTGTCAGACAGAAGACAAGGAGGCAAAGTCTGATCGCGTTGGTGGCTTTGCCGGTGGGGTCCCCTTCTCGACCTCTAGAGGCAAGCAGCACCCCCGTCATCACCGCCGGCGCTCCCCAAGCCACAAACGCCAGGACAGGCCACAGAGCCACCAAGAAGCATGGACCACGGCTCTGTCATCATGATATGTCACATTGTTTTATTTATTAATATATACACTTTATTGCACATACAGTAAAAACAGATCATTGCAATCGGTAATCTCATCTCTGGATGGGATCTCATGGTAGGGATAGGTGTAAATCTGGTACACCTATCCCTACCATGGTATCCCTGCTGATAGGGATAAGTGGAAATAAGAAACAATTAAATACATTTTTTTACTAATTATGTTTGTACTGATGATAGAGCGATCACTCGCTGTCTACTGAACAGTTTCAGTTAACCCATTGAACACTTAGAACAGATCTTAACTTTCAGATTTAAGTAGGTAATCAGAAATATTATCTAGTTTAAATAAGTTAAAAACGTATCTACTGTTGATTGCAAATAAGAACTAAGTATTTTATTCAATGCACTATGCCACTTGCGACGTAAGGGATTCTGTTGCGAATTAAATTGTTTGTAATTATTTGTTAGTTCCAAAAGTTTCAAATAGATGGCAGTGTGAGTTAATTAATCGACAGAACACTTGGTTATCTAGGTCGGGTTTCCTTCAGTAGATGATGTTGTGTTTCGATTTCTTCAAGCTTTTCCACGTCTTATGTATTTATGTTTACGACATAACCAAGCTTATTGGATGTTTCATGTTTTATATTTTAATAGTGAGTTTTTTTCAAGCAGAGATCACTTATGCTATGCAATGATCTTTGATTATTTTCCAACGAGTATCATTCATTCAATAGATTATACCATATCAATCGATTAGTGTGATAGAAACTATAAATCAATTAATGACTGATTGATTGGTATAGAAGAAATTATCGATTGATTTTGATCATGCCATTCAAGTATCGATAGAGGATTGGTGGACCCATCAAACAGTTTTGGCATGATTCAATACCAAGCATCTAAACATTTTGGTATAGCAATTTTCAAATTTGCAACCATTGGCGTAGGTTAGCGGGGCTTGGGGTCCCGACACCCCCCATTTAAATAGAATTAATTTTACCTCCAAGTAAAAGTTTTTGTATAGGCAAATTGAAGTCTTCAATCTGAACCTGTACCCCCCCCCCCCCCCATCCCCATCGAAAAGTTATACCTACGCCTATGTTTGCAACAATAATTTATAGTAACAAAACATACCTCTAACATTAGTAGGCCAATAGCCAACATAGCTGTCCAAAGAACACAGGAGTACATACTGAATGTACGTAATGTCTCCTGCAGAGCATGGTTCCAAGTAAAACTGTGCATTGGCCGTGGTCCTCCCCATATCACACTAACAGCTAACAAAATCTGGAAATATGGTGAGTCAATCAGCCTAGCCTAGCCTTAGGATATATGGTACACCAAGATCAGTGGTTCGTAACCTTTTAGTGACGAGGGACCATTTTACAAATATCTATCTCTAGACCAATATTGAGTATATAAATAAAGGGTTTTTAATTATATCTACGAGTATAATATTATTTTTCGGATGGCTTCGCAGACTACTTCGGCTGCTTCCAAGTGGTCCGCGGACCACTGGTTAAGAACAACTGCCCTAGATGATAACTAAGTTTTACTAGTTCACTAGCTTTTGCCCGCGGCTTCGCTCGCGTTATTTTCGGGGTAACACGGAAGATTTCCAAAAAAAATAAGGCAGGTATTTTTCGTTAGTAACAAAAATTCTGTGTACCGATTTTTAGCTTCCTACTTTGAAAACTGCGAAAAGTCCCATATAAAATTTCCCTCCTCTTTTAAGGGGTTGAGGGCAGATTTCCAAAAATAAATGATGCACGATTTTTTGTTAGTCACAAATAGTCCGCATACAAATTTTTAGCTTTCTACCTTGAAAATTGCGGAATGCTTCATACAAACTTCCACCCCCAATTTTAGGGAAGTGGGGGGGTTAGAAAGAGACAAAAGTAGCCTTATGTCACTCACCATCCCTTTAACTATCTCCACTTAAAAAATCACGTCAATTCGTCGCTCCGTTTTGCCGTGAAAGACGGACAAACAAACAGACACACACATACACTTTCCCATTTATAATATTAGTATGGATACTCGTACTTAGCCGTATACCAATACTGGAATAAATATTGGTAAGATTTGTTAAGTACTTACTTACTTAGCTACTTACTCGCTTGTCAGACAACAACACAGAAATTACATTAGCTATAAAAAATATTGTCAGGTTGTCACAAGCTGCACAATAACAGGCATGTGGATTTTTGTCAAAGGAGCATGTACTTGTTATATAAAAATTCTGAATAACTTACTTGTGATATATTCAAGCAGAGAGTAAGCTTATGGGGTAGTCTTTTATATTTCTTTGTGACAATAAAAACTGTAAAAACCCAAATTGCTGCTAATAAGGAAATTATAGACAAATCAAAGCCAAATTTCTTCAACTGATCTGCATAATCCTTATTGATAGAAATTACTTGAGCAGACAAAAACATCATAGGAGCTGACAGGAATGTACAAATAACCATTGAGGAAGCCATCTGAAACATATTTAATATCAAATTTTGCCTATTTCCAGAACTAGATTTGCATTTTTCATGTATTTTCATTCTTACCAAGTCCATTTCTAATTGATACAAATTAGAGAATACAAACACAGCAGGTGCTGTTGGTATAGTACCATATAAAAATGCATAGGTAGAAAGCGAAGTTGTTTCGGAATCATTATTACCAGCCTTACTCAAACTGACACACTCCCTCATTACTACTGGCAAGATTATACTGAAAAAAGAATTAAGAGGAAATCGTACAGTCCGTTTTTTCATACAAACGTAGTCCCCTGTTTCCTTCCTGGATAATGGCAGTAGTTGCTCTATTTTTCCAATAAAATCAATGGCCACTATAAGTAGGTTCCTATGTTTTCCTTTTTTTATTAAGTTAATTATTAAAAGAGATTTTAAACCTTCAAAAACCTAAACAATCGACCTAATTTTCTGGTGTATTCAAATGTCCAGCAAACAAATTGAAGAAGATTAAATGAAAAAAGCAAAACAAAGAAACACAGAAAAAGCCTTGCTTTAAACTTATACGCAAAAAGTTTCGCGGAGAAAACAGGGGACTACAAAACGTATATTTTGTGTACTTTTTATGGGTATTTTCGGTCCGAGTTGCAGTTGTCCCTATCGCGCTCAGTTCAGTTGTCCGGACACACAGCGCGACAGCAATACATTTTAAAAATACCTATTTTTGAATTCTCTCAACCTTGGTGTTTCCTCTTAAATATTCTACTGACGTCAAATATACAAATGACAATGCCAGATTCTGACCCACCATATACCGTAATATGAAATCTACGAAAAAATCAGTATGATTTTTTTTCTTGTACTGATTTAATTATTATTCTTTGGAACCGTATCCGCAGATATTGAATAAATATTAAAATAATGTGTACCTACTATTTTCGTTGGGAGAAGAACGAAGAAATGACGTATACAGTGTGGAAACTTTCAGCGGGGCAGTAAGGAGAAGTACCTTGCAGCTCCGTTGCAGCTACACGAAAATGGTTTTAGGAGACTATCCATATTTTTTTATGGAATTTTGATCCCCATTCACAGATTTTCAAAAAAATGTACAGTTAGCAAGAAAATAGCAATTTTACATAAAAACATTTTTTGATGCCAATCGATCCTGTTTCTAATACTGATCAAAAACTTCTATGGGACCAACCATCGTTGGAGTACTCAAAAAGTCACAAATTGCAAAAAAAATTTCCCGTACATTTTGTATGAAAATTTTACGCAAAAGTTTTTTTAGTGCCTTTTTGTTTTGTGATCTTTTTGTTGGCTGAATAAAAAGATAAGTTTAAAAACAATTAAAATTTCGAACTCGTTATTATTAAATAAAAAACAATCTTGACAATTTGGTGATCAATGGATAGGAACGCATGGTCCTATTTCTTGGCAAGCGCGTAGTCCAGATCTGACGCCTCTAGATTTATTTTTGTGGGGCTACCTGAAAACTGCGAGGTTTACAAAAAGCAATACGATAGTGTTCGAGAACTTAAAGACTCACTAACCACAATTTTGTATGGAATTCATCCAAATAAATTGTCAGCAGCCACTAGGTCGGTACAGAAACGAATCAATTTATGTATTCGTCAAAATGGCGGTCACTTCGAGCACTTGATATCGTAGGGCAAGAAACAGCAAGATTTTAAATAAGAATAATCAATTTATGTATTCGTCAAAATGGCGGTCACTTCGAGCACTTGATATCGTAGGGCAAGAAACAGCAAGATTTTAAATAAGAATAACATCATCAAGTTATGTTAGTTAATAAAAAAAGAAAATTAATACGCCTTCTTTTTGATATGTGTAAAATTCTACGTGATTATTTTATTTTTTGTATTTCAGTTACACAAATTCTTTAAAAAATGTAGGGTAAAAGTTTTTTGCAATTTGTGACTTTTTGTGTACTCCAACGATGGTTGGTCCCATAGAAGTTTTTGATCAGTATTAGAAACAGGATCGATTGGCATCAAAAAATGTTTTTATGTAAAATGGCTATTTTCTTGCTAATTGTAATTTTTTTTCAAAATCTGTGAATGGGGATTAAAATTACATAAAAAATTATGGATAGTCTCCTAAGACCATTTTCGTCTAGCTGCAACAGATTAGGTACTTTTCCTTACTGCCCCGCTGAAAGTTTCCACCCTGTATATGCGTTTTCTTGTACGACGTACAAACAGAATAAAATATCAATCAAGTTTTCGAAAAATTTCGTTCTCTTTTTTAACATTATGGATCTTATACGCATATCGGTTGTAATTTATTAATGTTTATAATTAAGTTTTTTGACAATTCTAGTACCTTTAATTTTTTTATGTGCATACGCATTATCTAGCATTATACGAGCGTCGGGGCGCTGTGGCCTCAGCACTGGACTGTGCTCCGAGTAGAATCGGGAGACCCGCGATCGATCCTGCCATGTACCAATGTGTTTTTCGTTTCACGAATTTCATATGTACATTTATCTGACGCACCTACGGTGAAGGAAAACATCGCGTGAGGAAACCTGCATACATACACCTGCGAAGTAATTCAAAGGTGTATGTGAAGTCAACCAATCCGCACTGGGCCAGCGTGGTTTGACTAAGGACCAATCGCCCTAACATTACTAGCTAAGGTAGGCTTGTGCCCCTCACACGGCCGGACACACCCTCTCGTAGTGCCCGGCCTGGCGACCCCAGTGCGACGCATTAGCCCTCGCGCTGGGCGTTGCGCTGGCCAGCGTCGCACGGGAGATGCTGACCAGCGCGACGGCGCGCCCCCAACTCCCTTAAGCAAGCTGGGGATGAAATGGCCCGGCCGGCCGACAACCAGTTGGGAGACACTTTTCTACCCCTGGCCTGCCTGTCTGGGGGGTCGAATTATGGCACTTGTCAACCCCCCCGTAGAGGTAAGACCTGGCGCTTGGGTCAGCTATGCTGGCTCACCGTCGCGCCTACCTTCCAGGGGGCGCACTCGGGGAATGGCTAACGCCGATCGCGATTGTGTCTCCACGGAGATAGAAGTTGCTGGAGGGTGGTTTAGCCAGGTATGGGGTTTATATCCGAGTCCAATGGCATATCCTTGGGGCGGCCTTGTCAGCTTTCAGCCCCTTGTTGAATCGTAAAGAGATTCCCCTGCCTTAAAAAAAAAGGCTTGTGCCCCTCGGTGGGGACGTATATAAGCTGTGATGATGACGATACGCATTATAGGAGTACCTCTACCTATAAGAAACTAAACGCCAATTCTGAATTGATATTGTTTGACGTTTACTTTTTCTTGTGACTCTGTGGTGTGGTGAACTGGTGACAAAGTGAACGAAACGAAGACGGATCGGGTGTTTTGGAAAATAAAATAACGACTTTTGCTTTTTCACGCTCGATCACGCCTTCTTTACGACTTTGTGGATTTGTTTTTAGGATATCGAATTTTGGTTTGTGATTTGGAACCATGTTGAGATGCGTAAATTGTTATTTACGTGTCCACAGAATACAATTATTTACATTAAGAAGAGGAACGGCTTATAAGTTTGTGTTTGTAATGAATAAACTCAAAAACTGCTTAACCGATTTATAAAATAATTTTACCATTACTAGAAATTAAGCATCATATATTATATCTCTGATATCCCACAAGATCGGACCATATGTGGGGGAACAGGTAAGCTATTGTAATAGGTTAACAATTTATCGATATATTGATTGCTTCGACTTACCAATAAATAGTGGGCTATAAGAATAATTAATATATTAATTTAATTTTCGAAAAACGGACGAATATGTACCTAGGAACTACTTATTTATATTAATTTTATTTTCGAAAAACGGAGGAATACGTACCTAGGAACTACTTATTTATAAGAATTATGAATGCGCCTGAATATTAATTTATTGCAATTACAATTTTCTGCACAAATGCAGCTCGAGAAATGTAAGATAATTGTAGGTACTCGTTTTTAGTATATTAAAAAAAACCGCAACATCTAGAGAATTTTATGACTTTTATATTTTAATTACCAATATTACAGCTATCAGATGTCGTTTATCACTTTCGTGTAAATCAATTTTATAGGGGGAGGCAAACCTCTATAGAGCTTCTGGCATTGTCCTTTACATTATTGTTTAAATGTAAATTGTCAAAAAATAATTGTCACTTTGAACTAAAATATCTCGGTAACTATTAATTTCCCAGGTATGGTCTAGAAGACAAAAATGATATTGACGATGGGTTCAACGTGGGCTTCGGCTTTGTGATTGGTTTTTTTTACACCTGTTATAAAGGTTGTAGCTAGGGTTGCCACCTTTTTTTTGTCCATATAAAGTACATTGGCTTTCAAAAGGTTGAAAAAAAAAGTACATTGTGGGAACATAAAGTACTTTTTATTCCACTTTATTATCATGCTTTAAATATATGTTTCGTTACTTCTAGCAACTTTATTGCACTTTATGTTTACAAACGAATTTTTTTAAGCACCTTGACATGACAATGTTGACATTTGCGGCTAAATTGCGTTCAGGAATGAGGTTTTTTTTTGGCTTTGGTTAACAAGAAGGTCAAAGATGCACCGAAAACGGGAAACTCCTGTCCTCATCCATAAAATCTTCCAGTTCTAGATATGAAAGAGAAACTGTTAGTTTGGGCTAATTATATACAGGAATTATTTCACGATTCAAGACCAGAAGAGTTTGAAGTTGGTGTGGGAAACTTATAACTCATAGAAGAAGACTATTTAGACCTACTCGTAAACCTCTTTAATAAAATATATACGACCAGTATTATACCAGAACAATGGCTTATCCACTTTTATCACCATCCCGAATAAAGTGGATCTAAAACTTGTAGTGATTACCGAAAAATAAGCTTGATGAGTCATGTCTTAAAGATTTTCCTTAAAATAGTACATGGTAGAATATACCGAATATGTGAAGATCTTGGCGACACACAGTTTGGCTTTAGAAATAGATTCCTGCTTCTGGCTAGAGAAATAGATTGCATTAGGGACGCCCTCTTTTGTACTCGCGTGACATGAAGCGTGACTTACATATTTGCTTCATCGATTACGAGAAAGCTTTTGATAAAGTTCAACATATGAAATTGATCGAAGTTTTGAAATCAATCCCACTTCTTATTAACATCTATGCAGAAGAGCTTTTCCGGAATTGATCAGCTAGTCATAAAGGCATTATTGTAAAAGACACTCCTATCAATAATATATGTAATGCTGATGATACTGCCTTGATCTCAGACAATTTGGCGCCATTACAGGAGCTTCGTTATAATGTTAATGAATTCAAGTAAGGAAATGGGATTGAGCATCAATATTGCAAAAAACCAAATAATTGTTGATCTCTAAGACACCGCAATATGACTCGTAGCTCTATGTCGGGACAGAATTGGTAATAAGGGTGACTGTGTTCGGGTACCTGGGAAGTTGGATTAATGAGAGAGGTGACCATGCTCAGGAGATAAAAGTCCGCATTGAGGTGGCTAGTTGAGCCTTTTTCAGAATGAACTGATCGAGATCTGAGCCTTGACTTAAGACTACGCCTAGTCCGCTATTTCTTCTGTACAATACGGTGTAGAACCATGGACTCTCACACAAAATATGATAAAAAGGTTGGAGGCGTTTGAGGTGTGGATATACCTACCGCCGTATCTTGAAAATCTCATGGCGTGACCGAATCACCACCGTGTAGGTACTAAGTAGGCTCAAGAAGAAGATGGAGTTTATGAATACCATCAAGCGAATGAGAAATGATAAATACAAACTACTCCAACTCATCATTCAGGGGAAAGTTGCTGGAAAGAGAAATGCTGACAGGAGGCGGCACTTGTGGTTGAAGAACCTGCGGGAATGGTTTTTCTGCAGTACTACCTCATTATACAGAGCAGCAGCTTATAAAATTAAAATTGCCCTGATGTTGTCTAACCTCCAATAGACAAGAAACTATAAGAAGAATGAGATTTTGGTGACCTCTACATAATCTGTCGTTCCGTATTACGCAAACATTCTTACAATAAACTATTTTTTTTATATTTAATGTTTAATGAATCCCAGAGAAATCAAATCGCGCAAAATAAAGTATTTTCGCGTACTTTATCTTTGGCATAAAGTATAGAGTACATTAACCCGAAATAACGTACAATACTTTATAATAAAGTACGGGTGGCAACCCTAGTTGTAGCTCACTTCAACCTTTGGCATTATTGTCACCAACCGTCAGGTGAGATGAAAACCAAGAGCTTTCCTGTTATTGTTAAAAAGACCTCTGAGGAAAAAAGAACATCAGGCCTCAAAGGTAAATATTATGAATGGTAATAATTCAGAAAATAAAAACACTTACAGTTTTACCATTATCAATACGGATGGCAGTATTAACGCTGGCCCCCTCAAACGGTGTATTTGTCCTACCATACGTAAACCAAGCAAAAAGAGGGCTGATGCTGAGAAAGCTTGTCCAAAGACCTAAAAATATAAAGCTGATTGTGTACAATTTTCATTAATTAAAAAAGGGGCACCAGCAGAATAAGTACAAAACTTTTTTTACACAGCATGCATGGAAAGGTGTATATCATAGTATACAAGGTTATTTTTTAGTTATGACAAAAATTTTGTGTGCTTGTTCAGACAAGCAAACTGAACAACTTTCACTATGGCATCAATTTTGAAATCGCAAAAAAAATCAGCTGTTCCATACTTTTAGGTTCAGTGAATGTTGAACATTTGTATGGAACAGCTGATTTTTTGCGAATTCGAAGTTGGTCCCATAGTGAAAGTTATTCAGTTTGCTTGTCTGAACAAGCACACAAAATTTTTGTCATAACTAAAAAATAAAAGATGTTTTCTATCAGAGTAAATTGCACAAGAAAGGCAGTGTGCAATTAATATTTGTATTCCGCTTGAGAATAAAAATAATATTTTTATGTTTTTTTAATAATTTACATACCTCCAATAACCCTTCAATGTAAACAGAAAGTTTATGCTTGAATGCAACATTACCAACAATTCCCAATATTGTCATAACAAGAACTGGGTTAAATAGTATGCCTTTTGCAATTTGTTTCAGTAATTTAAATTTGGAAATATCTTTGTGTGTTTCAATATTTAACTGTGAATCCTGTACATTTTCTTTCTGCTTGTTGATTTCCATCAATATGAAAGCAACTGGATTCAGTATAGCTAATGATATTGGAGCCATGAGGTACAAATAGAGAGCATATTCTGGATGTGTTTTTTCATATATTGCATTTACTGAAATAAATAAATTGTTTTATTATTTTTCATGATTAATAAAATCTTCACTCAACTAGATATATCATGTAAACAGCAGATCATGCAGGTAGTATAATTGGTACTGATATTTGCTCTCACTAGTCAAGTTACAGACTACTTGAGTCATCTACATGTTATCAGGATCACCAGTTTAGATGGAGGCAGCAAAGGGTACTAACTGAGAGCACTATAATTTTAGGCCTCTATAGTCTAATATCTGAAATTATCATGTATTGATCCGGAAGTCTCGGGTTTGATTCCCCATGAAGACAGAAGTTTTTCTGCTTGGTTAAATTGGTGGTACCACCATCTTACTTTAGTTCGTCTCCATGATAACAATGTTAGTTACAACAACAAGAATTAAGATAGCCAGTTCCTTAGTAATTGCAGAGTCCAGGCAAAGCTCTCTTCCATCTTTGACCCTATCATCCCTTACCATCAGGTGAGATGAAAGACAAGAGCTTCCCCATTGTGTGTGGCAAAATAGCTAACAATATGCATAGCTGAATGTGCTTAATTAAGTCTTTTCATTTGATACCCAACATGACATGATTAAAAAAAATTGTTCATGACTTTTTGCCTTCTAAGAGGGTATCATATACAATTTAATATGATGTTAGACAGCCTATAAGCAGCAGATGAGTAAGGCACTGCAAAAAAAAATAACAGTGTATAAAACACTGTTATTTTTTTTTCCACCCTGGAAAATTTTAGGGGTAGCTCAGTAGACGCTAGACAACTCATATCAATAAAAAAAATGTGGTTACATTTTTTAAATTTTATCCACCAATAACATTAAATTATAGACATTGTTCTTGTTTACAACAAGATAAGGTAAGGTTATGAATGAATAAAGCATTTACTACTACGGGCTTAGGAAAATGCGGCAAAGTTGCATTATTAATTCAAGCAAGATCAATCTACAACTCGTTTGAAATAAGAGTTATTATTGCACTAGACACTACAATAGCGAAAGACAGAGATAGTCGGCGGCACGGGTCACCGGCCGCTTAGTTCGCGTTTGACCCCGGCGCGCGTGAACGAATCGCGATGTCGCGCCCGCGCCTGATGGGCGGCAATCGGGCGCATTCGGAATTTTAGTTTCAAAGTTCACATCTCGCGAATACCTTACTCCGGTAGACCGTAGACATTTACTTGTGGAGTGAAATCAAGTGTTTTGTGTACGCAAGTGAAACCACAAACGTAAGACTTGAAGCGATGTATTCAAAAACTGCATTTCGAGACGTTAAACACTAACCAAAGTTATGTGTTGTTGTGGTCATGTATCTCAAACAGAAGTTTTAAACGTGCAGGACTATGTATGAGTCTGAGGACTTCCTTTAGATTTAGAACTCTTTTGTTATAAGAACTAAAGTTGATTTAAATTGTTTCTTAGGTAGGTAGGTATTTAAAGTTGATTCTAATTTTTTAACTACGCCAAAACAACCTACCATAACCGTAACACCTACCTAGTACTGTTTGTTTTCTTTAAAAACTGTTTTGCGGTCCTAAGCCCGTAAAGTAAGCAGGTGAAATTGTTATCAACTCAGTGATGACTTTGAATCAGCATTGTTTCCTCACGTTCATTCAATATTTTGCCTACAACTTCACTCAGTGTCCATATCACTACAGTATTTTTTGGATATTTTAGATACTAAATATCTATTTAAACAGGTGAGTAAATTTTATTATTAATGGTTAAATAATTCTTCTACCGTGTCCTGAAGCCACCCTAAAATTAACCAGGGTGATAAAAAAATAACTGTGTATATTAAATTAAATTATGTTAAGCATTTTAGAAGTTATGTGAATATTTAAGGTTTATCTGAACATACACACTCACATACAAAATAAAACAAATAAATAAGATAATGTACAAAATAGTGACTTACTGATAGGGTATCCCAAAGCAAAATCATTACTCTGTGTACAAAATATGGCAAATATTCCAGCTCGACCTAAATTAATTGGTTTTGAAACAAGGATTGTTACTACTATAACGGAAACAAATACTATTCCTTTGGCTGCTAATATTGCTAATAGGAAAGTCCAATTAACAGTAGTGAAGTCAAGCCTCGCGAGTGATAGAAAAATTAAGGATGGCAAAGCAAATGTGCCCACTAATGTAGCAATTCCTTTAGATTCTGTTGTGGTTACAATATTAAGGCGTCCCGCGACATATCTGTAACAAAATTTTCAAAAATAGTGCCACAACATTTTATATAGTATTAAACATAAAACAAATACTTACCCACATAAGATTATCGTAAAACATTGAAATAAAGCTGGATACAGATTATCCGCAGCTACATCGCCAAGTGTAAGAGATACAGCTTCATTAAGAACCTCCATTATTATCTAAGGTTAAACAATGGTTATCTTATAATCAAAAAAAATTAAATTCGTTTGACCAATAGATATGATATTATGATTTTACAACTGAGTCTCAAAAATTATACAAGAGCATTGTAACGTCGAAGAATCGTGCCCGTAACGATTAACAAATATTTGTGTAAGCTATATAGCCCGTTAAAATTTAAAATCAAGGCAAAATGGAAAATTGAATAAAAGTTTCACCGATTCTCTTTTATAATAATTTCTCGATTTGAGCGAAAGTAGCGGAGATAGAAACTTGATTGAAACATTGGTATACACCCTACTTAGACCTACAGAATTTAATCACTTCATAACATAGATAAGTGCACCACAAATTACATATGAATGATATTGGTGCACCCTCAGCCCAAAAAGCTTTTTTATCATACATTTAATCTTAGTGCGTACTTCAAGTACCTTCACAAACACGATTAAATAGCAAATCAATTGACCGACCGACACCAACTGACAGACTGATCACAGAACACATATACCCACTGATACACAGATTAGAGAGAATATGGGTGCTTCCCGTAGTATTACTATTCTCTTTGATGGGTGCGGTTCTTCTTCTTCTTGTTTTAATTATGGCAATGTGTCGTCGTTGCCAACAACAATTCTGCCAGACAAGTGTCTTAACCAAACATGTGTTTACGCGAATTACAGCCCCCCTAGACAAGATGCCTTTCGATAATCGCAAACGCAATCGCTAAACGGATAATGTATGAGATTTGACAATTGCACTCGAAAGCTAAACGAGGGCTTATGTCAAATCGCATACATTTTCCTTCTAGCGATTGCGTTTGCGATTATCGAAAGGCATCTTGTCTAGGGGGTCTGAGTGTTTAAGGTATAATCCACTTCTATGATAACTTGGGTTCGCATGCAGGTGTCACATTAACCTGGAAAAAACACATGTTATTTAGGTTTTGTTAGGGTTTTAATGTGGAAAGTTTTAAATTTATTAGTTGATGTCAGATAAAGTAGGACGTCACAATTTTATATTATTACATTCAATATATTTAATAAGTAGATTAATAATGTCAGTTGAGTAAAAGGTTAATAAATTAGCAAAATTAATAGGAAGCGGAACATTCAATTTCAGTAGGGAATCATACATATCAAAGTTCCCTTTATATCTAACACATTCGAAAAAAATGTGATCTAAATTGCCTTCCGCTAAGCCACATTCACAAAAAGGGTTATCCCGTACTTTAATTTTGTGGAGAAAGACAGGAGTACAGCAGTGACCCAGACGCAGCCTACACAGCACAGACACTGCTGACTTTGATAGTTTCTTATATTTGTAAAACCAGGGCCGAGAGCTTACATGAGGTTGATTGTTATAATAATAAGTTCCCTTGGATTTGCTGGATACATCCCAATAATGTTGCCATTCTGATTCTAGGTTTAACTTAGGAATGTTAATGATGTCATGTGTCTGCAGTGAGTAGTGTTTTTTGCTTACTGGTAAGCTCTCCGATGCAGCTGCCTTAGCAGCGAAATCAGCACACTCATTACCCGAGATACCGGTGTGGCTTGGTATCCATACTAACTCCACCAACAAGCCCTTACTGTAACAGTCTGTTAGGCAGGTCCTAATGTCTAATAATATGTTACTTTGGAGTTTGCATTTGAATGGGTTTTTTTGAATAGCCTTAGGTGCACTCAGGGAATCTGTGAAAATAACCGCCTTATTAATATTGTAAGCTTCTATGAATAGACAAGCTTCCAGGATGCCAATACATTCCCCTGTGAATACTGAGGATTCTGGAGGGCTAATGAAGTGAAGAAATGTGTTGTAATTTTGAAAGTACACAGCTATACCAACAGGACCCTGAGGTGCTAATTTAGAAGCATCTGTGTAGAATTTGGCATAGTCGCTCCAGTTTCCAGCTACCAAGCTCCTAAACATAGGGGCGGCGAGAGGGGAGTTTTTGGCCAGACCAATATCCATGTGTATGGTAGGGTTGAAAATAAGTGCAGGGTACTTCACATCAAAGACTGGCAGGCGCACATGGCTCGCAACTTCAGAACGGATATTTAACAGTTTATGTAAACTTAAAACCGTAGGGGGCTTATCTTTGTGACGCCAGTAGGTATTACTGGGTGTATAGCACAGGTCATGAAGTGCCTGAAGCTTTTGTCGCAGAACATGAGAGGAGAAAGTAAAAACCCGGAATACAAATCTGTCGGAGAGGAACTGTCGTCTCAGTCTCAGGGGCGGGTCGCAGCATTCCACTTGCAGTGCGTTAATAGGGGTAGATTTCATACAACCACTGATTATTCTAAGACATTTTGACTGGATTTTGTCCAGTGCTGACAGGGAAGTTTTGTTACAGGGCTCTAACAGGAATGTGCCATAATCTATAACACTGCGAACCAGTGCATTGTACAGGATTTTCAGTGTATATGGGTGTGCACCCCACCATACTCCCGCCAGTGATTGTAAGATAGGGATAACTCTTTCGCACTTTCCAATCAAGTGATCAATATGATAACTGCCAGAGAGCTTAGAGTCTAAGAACACACCCAAGAACTTTGCATGACTATTGACCGGAATTGTCTGTCCCTCCACCTGTACATTCACAGATGGTGGGTTTCGTTTACGAGAAAACACCACCACAGAGCTCTTGGGGGCTGAGAGACTAAGGCCGTGAATTGGGCTCAGAACAGAACCCTGTGGTAAGCCTCTATGAATGGTTCTAGAGCCAAACTCCTCCCCAGGGATCCTTATTTTGATAGCACGCGATAGGAACAGGTTGCTTATGCAGTTAATTATTCTCTCGCTAATTCTCATCTGTTGCAGCTTTTGCCTGAGGATTGGGAGTATAACATTGTCGTATGCTGCTGATACATCCAAAAAAGCAGCCACGACAGACTCATTCTTGGAAAAACAGGTTCTGATATCTGTAATAAGAACTGCAACACTGTCAATTGTACTCAAGCCCTTGCGGAATCCAAACTGACTTTTGGGAAGGTGGCCATTGCGTTCCAAGTACCATTCCAAACGGTTCTTTATCAGGTGTTCTAACGTCTTGGCCAAAACTGAGGAAAGTGCAATAGGTCGGATACCACTTGGATCACTGGGGTTCTTGCCTGGTTTAAGCAGGGGCATGATGATCTGTTCCCGCCAATCCACAGGGATAAATCCATTGACAAAACAGGTATTAAGCAACTTCAATAGATAGGCCCTACCGTGAGGGCCTAGATTAACCAAGAAAGTGTAGGGAAATCCGTCACCGCCGGGCGCCGAATCATGCACATGAGACAACACAATATTTAATTCATCCATTGAGAAAGCTTCATTCAGCTCGGAATTGACTTTAGGATTGGAATTTGAGTAATTTGTAGGTATTTCATTGAAATTGGGTGCATAGCATGGCGCAATTATCTTGAGGCGCAAACAAACGACGCTGACGACAGGCGCGTTGTTGGACAGATTTGCCGGGTACGCCGCATCAAGCTATACTATTTGACCTTTGGAAAACTCTTTTGTCGCTCGTAATAGGGGTTTCTTTCATCTGGATGTTAGTTTTCACAATAGGAGGGGGTTCTCAATTCTTATGTATGTTTTTATGTCCCTATCAGAATTGTTCGGCTGTTTCATATGGGATAGTGGATGTGGTTTTAGGGTAATAACTGTTCCTATATCGGTTGATCTGACGCCAAACCACTGAAGGAGGGGTGGTGGGGGATAGCGATGTACAAAACTTTTGCCAACCCAAGCGTTTTTTCTTTTTTAAGAGCCTTTTGGTTTTGGCTGAGATATGTCGATATTCAATTAGGTTTTTCACTGTCATGGATTGGTTGTAGGTCTTCTCTGCTCTTTTCCTTTCTCTAATGATTTGGGTGCATTCTTCGTCCCACCAAGGTGGGGAAGGTATTTTGTTACAGGATGTTTTTTTGAGAGGGAAACATGAATCAGCTGTTGTTGAAATAAAATTATAAAATGCAGTAAAATAGGTCTCTGCTAGCTTGAGTTCCTCACTATTGGAAAACTGGATTTTGTCAATGGATGGCAAGAGCTTAGAGTTTAGTTCTGACTGGCTTTTGTAGTTGTTCCAGTCAGGGTTTGACAGGCGATATTTTAGAAGTGGAGGAGTCGACCTGTCCGGCATGTTTTGCTGTGGCATGCGAACTATAATGGGGAAGTGGTCACTACCATATGTTATGTTATCTAAGTCCCAAACCAGTTGGCTAACAATATTACAGGATGCGAATGTAATATCTACTGGGCTGGCATTCTGGTTAGGGAGGACTCTACGAGTGGATCTACCATCATTTAGGATGCATAGATTTAAATCGTCCAGTATATCCGTTAATCCAGAACCAAATTGGTCACAGTGGGCAGAACCCCAACGGTAATGGTGGCAGTTAAAGTCACCCATTACAATAATAGGGCTTGGGATTGTAGAGAAAATATTATTTAATGTAGGTAAGTAATCTACATGGGGGTGGGCAATATACACACTTACGTATGTAATACCTTCAACTTGACAGGCAACCATGTTGATATCATCCCCTCTGTAATTTGTGTTGATAGGCAGTAGGACTGCCTTCCTGTTGACCAGCAGGACAGCTCCACCATAGCCATCAGACCTATCATGTCGGTATACAATATAGTTGGGAACATTAAAGATGAGAGAGGGGACAAGCCAACTTTCAGAGATAGCTACCACTAATAGGTTATGTTTGTTCAATAAATATATCAGATCTTGCTTCTTGTGAGATATACTCCTAATATTCCACTGCAGTAATGTCAGTGGGAGCATTTTTTAATTTGTGTAATAGTGGAATAAGTTTCTGGGCAACGAAGTCGGGTGCAGAGTTGTGGGAGAACATAAATGTATTTATTACAGATAGGATTGGTTCAATGACTTCACCGGGAAGGGTTATATTGGGGGTTTGGGACAAAGTATTATTAGTAAGAGCACAACCATTATTTGTAGGAGAGAATGAGTAATTGCTTGTGAGATCAGCATGAGCTCTCTTGTCATAACCCTGTGGCAGAGAGACATGTGGTTTGGGCCGCGTATATATCGTTTTTTTATAACCTCTAGAAAATGAAGGGACTGACATTTCAGGGATCGGTTTTTGAGGTTGGGAAACAGGTATAGGGGTTTTCAATGCATCGGAAAATGGTTTATTAAAATTAATGGTTGGGATCATTCTGCTTGCTTCAAAATATGAAACAGATTTTTCGGCCATAATTATTTTGATTGACCTCTGTCTATTGTATTCAGGACATGCCTTGCTGTCAGCAAAATGATTCCCTGAACACAGAATACAAGAACCACATTCAGTTGGAACATCACATCCCGCACCGGGGTGTTCCATTCCACATTTGTAGCAACGGGTTTTAGATCTGCATATATTTTTTGTGTGGCCATAACGGCAACAATTGTAACATTGCACCGTTGGATATATGTACTGTTGGATAGAGAAAGACGAAAAACAACAAAAAACTTTTTTGGGAAGCACCCTTAGATAAAGAATGAATAGATAGGACGTGACCGTATACCCGTAAGGGACAGACATAGATGACGTCATACCTGCCTAAAGTAGATGGGTATACCAGTGTTGCTTTAAGTTTTACCCTACTTTATGTTTATAGTGGCTTTTTTACCACTATAAACATAAAGTAGGGTTGATTGATCTACGTATTTTTTGAGACATTTTAATGAGCGCCCCTCGCTCAATAATATGTCTCAAAAAATAAAAGTGGGAGGAAGTTGCGATTTTTTTTATTGAATTCTTCATTCAATCTTCGCCGCAGTCTAAAGTTATTTACACTTTTAAATAAAACTACACTTTTCGGATTTACTCGAGTATATTTCGTTTTAAAACATTTTACTATTATTTATTTAAGCTATTATGTAAACATCTCTACAAATATATGAAAAAATATTAGGAATCATCATCATCATCCACACGCGTCCACTGCTGGACATAGGCCACTGAGCACGATCCGCGACCACTCGCTTTCAGCTTTTGCCAGCTAGGTACCTTGCGAAGATCGTCGCTCGATTAAGAATACAGCGGGCAATAATCATTGTTTTTTCTTTATCTCTGCAGTTTATTTAAAATCCAATTTTTACACATTTACTAAATATTTGTGAAGATTTAGAAAATGTATAATATTAAATTTTAAATAAACATTTTCTAAAATTATATTTCAATAGCACCGTTATTATCATCGAATAAAGGACTTCGGCTTACAGAGATAAAATTCACTACAATACAGGTAAAAATTCACTTGGGCTGGGTAAGTTCAAGAATTGAACTACTGATACCGCACTCAATATGGTGCTAAAAGCCCAAAGTTGGTAAGCTTGCTCACAATGTGGAAAAAAGATCTGGCAAAGAACGCAAGATGCCGATGTAGATAGCTGGTTATTCTTAGTTGCCCGTGTTGCCACCCCCAACCTCGCCCCCGCTGGCGGCAACTTGGAAATAGCGCAGGACAAGACCAATTTGTAGATCTCTGAGGAAGATTATGTTCTGTCAAGTACCTATATAATTAATTAGAAACACTTGTTCGGTGCATAGAGCTATATCTACATCCTATGTGTTCTTGTTAAATATTCAGACAAAGTAGAGATATGACTTATTTCATTTGGATTAAGCCAGATTACTAGCTATGGCACAAAATTGCTAATAAATCACAAACATTTTCTAGAGGCTGTCTACTCCTCGCCACTCACCAGCTGTTTTTGGGTGTGGTAAATACGTATTAAATTGCTTACGTACAAACTCATATGCCTTTGAACTTAAAAAGTGTAAGCACAGCGCGAATTTCCTTAAAGGTTCAGAATACTTTCTTTTGTCAACTCCTAAAAATCTTATCAGAAAATCTCTATTGGTTCCTCCTACAGTATCTAAAATGTCCAACTACTAATTTTGCATCATTAACTTACACTTCAAATCACTTTACACATTTTCAAGTGTGACTACTTTTTTTCCCAATGGTCTAAGCGATTGACGCACTGGCCGTAGTTTTTTATTTGATGACCTCGCTGATTGTTTCAAACCCAGCATTTGAAGCCGCATTTTTCTCTTTCGGGGCGTATTCAAATTTGAACCGAAATCCAACACCGATGCGTCCTGAAACAATATGTATACAGGTTAAAAATAAAAGCAGGTTCTAATTTTACAACATTAAAAATATTAATTAATACATTTTTAAACTGTATTTGTACTAATGGTCAGACTTGTTATATTAATAGAACCATTGTTATATGAATAGGCCATATCAAAATAGTAGAAAAGGATTTGGTACCTACCCTACCCATGTTAATCCAAAACTGTAAAATAAATTTCGAAATCCCCCATAAAAATAGTTGGGTTTGTGAAAAATAAATTTAGGTTTTGGCTTGATAGGGTATGTACCTTGTAGATATAATATGTATAAGTTACTGCTCTGTAAAAAAAGTTTAGGAATAGCACCACTCCTAAGAAAAGTGCCTTTTTTGTTGTTCAAAATGCTTACAACACATTCGGGTATGCTTGGTTGGCTGCCAATTCAATCGACCAGTAGCTTTAACCCAACTGTTTTCGAGTAGTTATCTCCGAAGGAAATCTGTTAAATACAGACAAACAAGCAAATGGAAAGTCTCACTTCAAAAGAATTAACTTTGTTATCTAAAATGCTCAAAATTTTATACTTAAATATGTCAATATTATTGTAACACAGAAACTAATATGCGAGTTCCCTTTCACGTAACAAATTACCTACGAATCAAGGAAAAATAGTCGTAGCGCAACTGGTATCATTATAACCCGGCAAAATGTTATACGCGTTGGCTGTATACGTGGCCATATTGTATGGCGACATTCCTAGCTTGTTAGGTTAACAGTAACCTTACTACTTCGTTTGAAATTTCATGTTTAATCCCATAATATGATTGAGAACCATAGTAGAATGATAAAATATTGCAATATAACTTGTATTTATAATTTAAAAAATAGTTTTGGAGCTTTTTATTGACACAATTTAGGTCTTACCTGTAAAAGGTTATATTTTCCTGTTTTCTAGCACTATCACTATTACAACCTAAAACGGAGCAGTGCACCATGATTTAAATGTTCAAATAGTTCACAATTACACTAATTAAAGTGATAAGTACGACTGTGGAGGTTGGTTTCCAATCTGGTACATTATCTATATAAACTTTCCTGATAAGTCGCCTAACTTTAATAACCTGACCGCAACCTGAGGGAGTTTTAATGAGCTGGGCCAGTTCCTCTTCTGACATATCCGTGGGCACATCCCTAATAAGTCCAACTCGTGTTACATTGTAAGATGGAATGGATGCAACATATTTGTTTTTAGCAAGTGCACTATTAGTAAGAAAGGCATTGGCATCCTGTGGAGATTTAAATTCTACCGACACTCGGTTGCGCCCTACTTTTTTAATTCCCTCCTGCAGAATATTTTTAATATTATTAGACATTAGGAATATGCCAAACTTGATGGGATGCAAATATGTTCCAGACGTCTCCTCATCCATTCGGTTAACGTGTACAATGTAAGGTGGCAGGGCGACCGCTGAATACTTATGTCTACCCACACTGCTTTTCGGTTGCTTCGAAGGCCGAGAGTCGTCAGAAACCATTGGTCTTTTTCGGCTGTTAGGCATGAAATCTGTGTCCATTATTACCGCGTTTTCTATTTCCGTACACTGGGCTAGCGGAAGGGTGCAGACAGAACTGAGTAAATCCTCGCCTGGATCCGGAGGATCCGGTGGTTTGTTTTTACTCATATCTTAATAGATGTTAGTAAAATAGAGATATTACCTTTACCACAGGACAAACACAGAAAGACACAGTAAGTATATCACAAAAGACAAAATATAAAAGCAAATATTATTAGATTTAAGCGACAAAAAATTTCCGACACATGTGACAGCTAGGAACACCGCATCGAGAATGGGTGCGGTTCATAATCAGCCCCCGTAGCACGTCCATCAAAACACGATATGATAAAGCGATTTATCGCTGTGAACGGTCAAAATACGACGAAACCCTATTGTATTTTGAGAGTTCACCGCGATAAACCGCTTTATCATATCGTGTTTTGGTGCAAGAGCTAGGGGGGCAGAGGGGCAATCGCACTATTTACCAACGTTTGAACCAAAACCAAAACGTAACCGTTCCCATATGTTTTGACTGCTGTCAAGGTGTTGTCAAAATGTATGGGAACGGTAACGTTTCTGATTTGGTTGAAACGTTATAATTAGTGCGATGGGCTAGATGACTAAAAAATTTTTTTTGCTTTAATAGAAGCTCATTCATATAATAAACAGAAAGAAAAAATCGTTTTTCGAATAACTATAAAAACAACCAAGATATAAGGTATTAAAGATTTTTCTCCATCTCTTTCTAGCAAAACGCCAATTTACAAGGAATTTATATGGCCGTACTCAACTATGACGTCACGGTTGATGTCGGATCTCTCTGTCTAATCGCCATCAAAAAATTAACTTAAAATGCTTGTATCTAATGTATTTCTAAGCCGATTTTAATTCTAATTTCACAGAACTGCATCTTTTTTCACGGTATTTTAATATTTAATGACGAGACGTAAAAATTTGAATTCAGTCATCATCCCAATTGCCCCCCTGATATCAGTGCAAACGTTTGCATGCATGCAAACAACCCGTTCAAATCGTTAGCACTGCACACGGACGTAAGCACTCAGATCAATTTTGAACCGAGCTCTCGATCTGTGAGTCTATCAAGTTGACAGTTAATGTAATTTGAAAAGAAAAATTGGAGGGAGACGTATTGTGCCTCCAGTATGTTTACAGAGCACTTCTCTATTAATTGTACATAATCTAATAAAAAAATAAATTCGAACAAACTAAAATAAAAATAACATTGATGTCGACTTTGACATTGACAGTTCGGGAGACAGTGCACTACCTCCTTTCTGTTAGCACTATCAGCAGCAATCGGTGACGTCATCAATTACATCGTACCGCATACAAAATGCGCACATGAGCAATTTTGGACCGATTGTTTGCGTGCAAATAGCGCACACGAGCGCTGATATCGAGAGTGCGGTTCATAATTTGATATCAGCGCTCGTGTGCGCTAAATTATGAACCGCACTCTATTATGACTGACACATGACAGCCAGCCAGACAGCACAGCACAGACTACTTATAGATACTTGCAGCATGGAATTATTACTCAAACAGGAATGAGCTCTTCAAAATATTGTTGGACTTTATTTCTATGTGAATAAAGACTAAACACTTGAAAGTGCAAAAGCGTGCCGAGAGAGATAGCACTAACTGTACCTTTTATCCCTTTCGCACAGTGTTGCTACTGTTGTATATTTTATAATTTAGTAGTTATGAAACAACTATTGGTAGATGAAGATTTTTTTATTGTTCTTTTTAATTACTTTTAACGCCCAAAATACCTAAATGGTTTTTTATTGTAATAATTATAATATGAAATAAATTAAATTATCGTGTTAGCCTACTATTAATAATGAGGTTCCGTAACGATTTTAACTATAAATGTAGCTTTGTAGACAATTAAAAAACAATATAAATGGTACCAAAATTTTTTTTCTACGATGAAAATTGACGAAATTATAACAAAAAAACAGATCGCTCCGTCAAGCGGCCGCCTGGCAGGCGTGAGACGTTACACGACACGTTCTAGGCAGACTCCGCATCCGTGCTATCACTCCCGACTTCCCGAGTTTTCGACTAATAGCCGCGCGCAGCGTTTCATGCGAAATCGTATTATATACCTATATTGTTTTTTTTATGTAATAGTAGTAGTAGTATTCAAGAGGTTCAGTACAGTTTGAGCAATGAGTAATAAACTAGAAATCGGTTTTGTGTAAGGTCAATCGGATAAACTTCCTATTTTTGACATTTTTATGGAATCTGGTTACTTACCCATTTAAAGTACACTAGTGCCGAAATCCGTGGTTGGAAACTTCAAAGGTAAGTGAATAAAGCTACATATTTTAAAATTAGAATAATAATATGTAGGTTATTGGCCTCTAAAGTTATGTCACTAAGTTATAAACTAGTATTTACCTTTGAGTATTTTTTTGGTTCTTATCTATGTTTAAAACATTCAAATTGATATTTTTTGATGTAGGTAGGTATAGGTTGGTATTCTGAGCACAAAATGAGTAGGTAGGTCTATTTCGTAAAATGTACGAACGAATGAACACGGCTGTCTTCAGGATCGCAACGTGACAGTTTTGGGCGGTCTGGATTTCATAGTATGGTGGTGATGTTATGATCGAAACACACAATGAGGGTGCAGCGTAGCGCGGAATATATTCTTTATTTACACTATGAGCGTGCGCTCCCTTTTGATTTTCTCTTTTAAAACACACATTTTTTATTATTCCTGATACCTAAACCTATCCTATCCGTACCCGTGGCCGTACCACCTAAAAGCGAACACTAGCTATCGTTGTCGTGACATTACAACAATAGTTTTTATGTCACAGGTGACATTTAAACTGTTGTTCTTATGTCACGAAAGCGATAGCGAGTGATCGCTATGAGTTAGGTAGTAGCCCCAATGGACTGCTGAGATGATTTTGAGTGTAACATATGTCCTGGGGCCTTATTCTGCTAGCGTTAATGCATTTGTGGCGTGTCAATAACGCTTCAATAGCATCACTTTTTGAGACAGATATTGTTGGTTAACCGAATACTAACTAAAACATTTGTAACTATTGACTTATCAAGAAATTATAGCACAAATAAATAGTAGCAGAAAATGCGCATAAAAGCGACAAAAGCAGTGTTATTGAAACGCTATCACGACGCGACAACGACATTAAGATTAGCGGAATTAGAGCCCTGGTCGTTGGTTTTAGTTGATTTGTTTACTGAAAAATTGATAACACTTGGCTTTGGTGCCCGTTTTGTGTAGGCGACAGGCTGGAGTACTGTATGGCCCATACTGCCAGATGTGGCTTTGAGTGTAAAACCTAGTTTTAATAGAGTGCTACCTACAGCTCTGCTAGACCCCTTTTGGGATTATAAGCGTGATTTTATGCATATATGTATGAATGTAAACCTATCTATGAATGTTACCGTCACAAAGAATGTTTCCATTCTTCAATCTGGGCGTGTAGCTTATGGAGATGAAGCCGTAGGTTAGGTGCAAGTAAAGAGAACTGGCCACATTGTGCACTGTTAAAGCCAGAATAACGTCAAAACACAAATAGATTCACTATATCATTATACGGTCTAATATTGCATGGACTCATACAACGGTTAGTCTCTCTCTACTCGTTTACTGTAGGTAGGATACAAGTCTCCCTGCCTGCCACAAAGAGAGTTTTTTTTTAATTGATTGTAGCACTAAACAAGAAAACATTCAACCTTACTTAAAAGAATAATAATAATAATAAATGATTTATTGCACACAAAGCATACAAAGATATAGAAACAGAAATTTTTCAAAAACAACACAGATGTTCAGCACAGGCGGCCTTATCTATACTAATACTAATATACTAATCTATACTAATATTATAAAGAGGAAAGATTTAATTGTTTGTTTGTTTGTTTTAAATAGGCTTCGAAACTACTGAACCGATTTGGATGAAAGTTGGCATAGGAATAGTTCGAGACCAGGGGAAGGACATAGGGTAATATTCCCACGGGAAAACAAAAATAACGCGGACGAAGTCGCGAGCGGAAAGCTAGTAATATTATAAAGTGGAAAGATTTGATTGTTTGTTTGTTTTTTATTGAATAGGCTTCGAAAGTACTGAACCGATTGTGATATAAGTTGGTATAGGGATAGTTCGAGACCAGGGGAAGGGCATAGGGTAATATTCCTACGGGAAAATATACAATTCCCACGGGAAAACAAAAATAACGCGGGCGAAGCTATAAGCGGAAAGCCATTGCTAATAAGCCATATCTTCCAGGCAACATAATCTATTATGTAAGTAAAGGAAACAAAAACAACTGTTGTCGAAATTTCAAGATCGTGTTAACAAAACAAGCCGAACGTTTTGTAACTAAAAATTCAACATGGCTGAACGGTGCATTAGGTTCGAATAACGCATATGTGCAAGAATTGAGAGACGAAGGCGGGTCGGAAAAAGCTTCGATTGTTGCCATAATGCGAAGCTCTAATACAAACGAGAAAAAGGTGACGAAGAAAAAATATTTCATGCAACCATCAATATGAAAAGTTTCTCTGCAGATGAAGCTTTGGCCCTCTACGGGGATTTGGATCTGTCAAAAGCTAGTACACATTTTTAACATTAAAAATTTATAGAAAAGAACTCAGTCATGTTTCCGTCATTATTATAACATATCGAGTATCTGACGCAAAAAAAAGCGTACTATTTGCCTGCTTCGAGTATTGAAGTAACATACACAAGTGCTAAAGTAAAGCTACAAGATTTGCTGGATTATACTATCGGCCGTGTTTTGATGATAAAAGGTGTTTACAGACCTTCTCAAATACGTCTCAGGTTTAGCAAATGGGGATGTGTTGGTTCATCGGGGCAAAGTGAATACAAACAACGATAAACTTTAAGGTAATATTATATTTAACTTTATACATTTTGAGGGAAACATGTCTCCTGAATAAACAGAACTGAATAAAAGATTCTTGTAGGTCCATGCCCTTATAGTGTATTTTAGTCAACTATCACGTCATTTAGTGATATAATATAATAGTGATATAATAACAATATTATATCATTATTTCCTTTATAATCACCTTCATATTCTCGTAATAAGCAAACAATGAAACGAAAAAAGTAATTTTGTATGGAAAAGTAGCGATTTTTTATTTTGTATGTTTTTATGTGTAATAATAAATTAAATATATAAAGATTCTAGTATCATTTCATAGCTTATATATTGGAGATCCTGTATGCAAAATTTTGTATCCGTAGGTGTAGTAGAAAAAAAGTTGCAAATTTTTGAAACGCAACTCACGCTTTCATCCCATAGTGCAGCGCGCAGCGGCGGCGGATAGTGTCGACTGACGTCACAGCCTGTTCGTAGGCAGCGGCGGATATAATTAAATCAGTTGATGCAAATTGGTTTATAACTTTACATCGGATGGACCGATTTTGGTGATTTAAAAAACATATTTTTTGTAATACAATAAGGAATGTTACTATGTATGTTGTATTATGAAAAGCCATACCATTACGGGACCTCATTATAACACTATGATTATACGTCCAGGAAATATTCTAGTGGTAGTATTAAAAAATGTTATATTGCAACAACGATTCTATGTCAATGTAGGTAATTTTCGTTGTCATTGTAGTAGGGTGACCACACGGTATGAACCTAACATAAATATTATCACAATTTTTAATTTTTTTTAATAAAAGTCATTTATATTAGTTATTTATTGCTTAGCTTACACGATGCGATGTTAAGTTATTAGAAAAAAGAATTGGCATTAACATTCTGTTCAAGATATTGGCGAAACCACAAAAGTTTTCAATATTGTTGAAACAATTCGACTCACACTGATGTGTTTTTAATTCTTTTCTTCTTAAAATATTACTCATTATTTTACTAGGTATGTATTTAAATATCACAGAGAGATTTTAGTGTTGACTCATTTTTGACAAGTTGACATATTTGATTATCTGTTATGTGGCGGTGGGTTCAACATAATATACCGATTGGAAAGACCCATCTATTGAAAGACAATCATCTTGTATTGAAAAGCAGATATAAAATTCTTTTGCGCAACTCATTTTGAAATAATAGAATAGAATATAATATTTCTTTGTTGTACAACACCAACCAGCTTAAAGTCAACGTATAAATAATACACCTAACAATAATAGGCTAGTTGACCCTTTTTTAAAGTAGGGCTTAAAATGTTCATAATTGTTGTATTAGACCAAATCACATGAATATTATTTTTTTCGATGGCTAAAAAGTGCAAAAAATCTATTTTAAATTAAGATTTTCAATTTTGGACCGAAAACACGGTCAGCCATGATAGTCTGTTCATTATCTGTGGCAATGACGTCAGTCTTATAGTAAACAAAGCACGGGGGCGAAATAACCTCACAAAAACAATGCTTTCTATTAAATATCACAAAATATAGTAAAACTGTATATGGAAGAACAGTAATATAGAAATACCTCTTCAAAGACTCCAGGAAATCTGTGGATTAGACGTACCCATAGATATAGACGTGATATAGACATGCGAAATATTTGGTTAACACTCGCTTAAAGAAATCCTGTAACTATCTACTGAAACTCAAATGTATTTTTGCGAAAATCACATTAATGTAAGTACTATAACTGAATAACTCAATCTGTGTAGGTACTTCAGTTTCAACTTAAACAAAATAGAAGTTTTTAGGTTGTATGTAAAATCAAATCTGTATGTAAATTAATTAAATTTTTATCTTTCAGTTAGAATGAAAACTGACTGCAGCCGACCAACCAAATTTTAACTTGACCAGAAAACTGAGAGAAAACTTGACCATTTACGCCTTTTTGATTTAATCTAAGTTATATACTGACACTAGATGATGTTTCAAGGAAAAGAATATGTACTTATGTCCAATTGAATAATGATGTAATTGAATATTAATTAAAAAGTATGTAATACAAACAAAAATATCAAAGTTTCATAATGAATATATTTATCTAAACAACTTTTACTTTAATTTACTGAGTACCTAATTAAAATTTGTTGCTTTCAGTGGTTACTTAATGAGAACTATTGTGTACTAACCTGTTCTCCTCTTGACAATGAGATTGATAAGGCAGTAAAAGTTGTGCAACATAATACAAAGCAGTGCATGTTTAGCCACAACATCAAAATGTGACCCGTCAACTAGAACAACATTATGTCAACAAAATAACTCAAGTATTCATATACCAAAGCACCATAGAAGTAAATAGGTCCAGTTTGGTAAAACTGAAAGATGTTATATCTTCACTGATTAAACCTGCTGGCCACCATGGCTGGTAAATTTCAGAACAGCTTACGCAAGAATATGCAAGTTATCCATTTTAAAGCCGTATACAAATATATTAAATGTGATTGCTGTGTTGTCAGCCTGTGCTCTTCTTAATTTACAAGACCCTTCTTATTAAATAAATAATATAAAGAATTTTTTTTTCTTTACTTTATACATAACTAACATCTAAAGATGACATAATAAATTTTTGTACTACATTAGTCATTATGTTCTTCACAAAAAAAAATGTTCTATGTTTATTTGACAATAATGACTTGTAAAGGTTTAAGTTGAATCAAAATATTTTAATTTGAAATGCATGTGTTTCATTTTTCTGTTACACCTTAAAAGATTTATAATATTTTATAGGTTTGTTGCTCATTTTTATCATTGTTACTCAAATATAGTATATGTTCCAAAAGTACAAATAGGTTGAATAGAGTTAGATCAAATTTATTAATTTGTATATATTGCCTTAAGGTCGCAGGTAATAAAAGTCAAAATAATAGTAAAGTGATTTATTATGAAGTAATACTTTCATATAATTTAGGAAAAATGTAGTATAGTTTCCAAAATGACACTATTTGATCAATAAGTTCAGATTTCAGATTGTTAGAACAAATACCTATTATAGCTAATATTGTCAAAATGACATACTGCTAGCAACACAAAAGTATATAAGTTTTGTTTGCTTTAGCACAAAACATCTGCATCTATACTTGAGTTAAGCATACTGTTCACAGTTTTCCGTCTTTGATAATTAACATTATCTTCAGTAAAAGAGCATGACAATTTTGTATTAATCTAATTTTATGGATACCGTTTGTTGAATAGACTATTACAGGGTATTAATCAGAAATGAGGTCACATTTTGCAAATTTCAACCCAAATCTTCATCTTTCAACTTTTATCCACATTTCATTATACTCGTAGGTGTCTGCAAGATTTCCCACCAAAAATCTTCCCAACAAAAGAACCATCATGTGTTATGCACTGGCTGACTTTATAGCACATGGAAGCTGTTATTGTTTATAACGAAGCTCGAACTAAAGAGCACTTCTGTATTGATGATTCGTGGTTTAGTTTTCTATGCACTTTATTCTTTCTTCATTGAAGAGGTCTTATATTTTTTAAGAAATATGTCACAATCTGTGTCTGTGAATGTATATATATTTTTCCTCCCAGTAATTTTCTTCATGCTTGACAAATGAACAACTGCCAATCTTTCTCTTTTTATGTTCATTTACAAATTCTTGCAGTACTACACTGGTATTTGACACATGATCCTGATGTTTTCTTTTCAACATTTCTCTTGAAGTAAATATTTTTAGTGTTTATTTGACTTTTGAGAGATAGAATTCTATCCAATAGCATTCAACTGCTGTACAAAATAGCTCCTCACTGTGATGGTGCAACCACACCAAAAATGCATGTTTGCAACTCTCTTCTGCCGCGTGACAATCTTGACAAGTACACTTGTAACCGTTCTTCATTATAACAGTATTGAAACTGTACTTATATTGTTTAGAGCGATACACAAAGAATCTCCTGACCATCAATCTGTCTATTTTCGGAAGATTTGTACTATCTGCTCTCACAAATCCAACATCAATGGTTGATTTTGCTATTAATACAAATAATTTACGATATTTACAAATATAATAACGGAGACTTGGACGATTTTTTGCCAGTTTTAGGAAAGAATAGTGCAAATCGACGAGTTGTTGAATCAAATTTGACATTTCTTTGTTTACTATATGATTGACGTCACGGCCCTGACCACAGGATATCAAAGCGTTTACGGCGTGAGATAAAAAAAGATTATTTCTAGCATTTTCAAATTAAAATTTTACAGCAATCATTCATTGTTATTTATTAAAATCGGTATATTGTGGAACCTTATGCCAAATACTGTTAGAAATAAACAATATTTTAATAAATTTTGATATGAGTCAACTACCCTATTGTACAGAGGGCGACCTTGTCGCTAAAAGCGATCTCTTCCTTATCAATCGTGATTATTAAGCATATTATGATTTTCAAAAGCATCTTTCAGGTTGAATGTTTGTTTTTATGAAAAAAACCCTATTTTGTAGAATTTGTGGTCACAAATTTAGGAAAGAGACAAACGGTACAGTTATTTATCTCTCGCTCGACACACTTTTTTAAGCAAGAGCTCATTCCTGTTTGAGTAATAATTCCATGACTTGCAGCTATCTTTCAGCACCTCAGACTAAGTCTAAGACCAATGGACTCGCTATGTATTAACTATGGCACGAATTTTGCATCCAGTTCGCCATTACAAAGCACCGTGTTGTTGTGCTAAAATATCAGTCAGTGAGCGTTATTTGTGGCTGCATTTTACAGAATATTACACGGCCGGCTCTTTAGGGGGGCAGAAAACCCTCGCCCTGAGCCACATACCAAAAGTCTGGGGTGTACTTTCGTCCGTGTTACACGGAGCTGTCGGAGTCGCCCGGTCGAAATGCCTTCAAATTACAATTTAAATAAAACAAATAGACATGAGTAATTTACGGTAGCTAGTGTTCTTACTCCTGCAGCGCAGAGGCGAAGAGAGGGACGTCCCTCTTTGGTGAAAGCCAACTTCTGCACTCTGTTCCTCTTGAACTGCGCACTAGCACAACCGCACGTACTTATGTCTCACAAAACAATTATGTTCCTACAGTACTTAGACGGCCAAACATCCCTGATTACTTCGATAACCAAAATACAATACAATAAAACAACTCGCGAGTCGGGCGCATTACAATCTTGCGCAGCTCAAACGGACACGACCTTTCCACGCGCGGGCTCAAAGGCGACTCCCCGCACGGGGCTACTTCCACGGGGGGGGGGGGGTCTGACTCGTTCCCCAAATTCTGAACATACGTTTTTTTTAATAACTGTATAAAGGAAAACATTAAAAGTGTGGAATCTTGGATGTGGCGTCCCTAGTTTTTTCAGCCATCTTGTCCCTAGTTTTTCCATTATAGCACCAACCCTTTTGGCGCGCTTTTTTCGTACGTAATTCATGTCCTTTGGTATCTATAGTCTAACTGCAGCACAGTGAAGTGACAGTGACAGGAGCGCGTTCGTTTTTGGGCGACCATAGTCGCCCGGACGCGTGAGTGGCTAACCTTTGGCTCCACGTGCGCCTATCGTCCCATTGCTTCGTGCTATGACGCGATACACGCAGATGCAGCGTTGCAAGACAGAATGTTTCTTTACCCATTTATGTTACCATGGTTACACGACTCAGAATGTTACTTTCTCAGCTCCCCTGGACAAGACGCATTTCGATAATCGCTATCGCAATCACTAAAAGGAAAATGTACTGGATTTGACATAAGCCCTCGCATAGCTTTCGACCGCAATTGTCAAATCTCATACATTGTGCATTTAGTGATTGCGATAACGATTATCGGAAGACATCTTGTCTAGGGGGGCAGAACAACAACTAAAACATAGAAACCCTCAGAACAACAACTAAAGCATAGAAAGCTTGCTAAAATAGCTACTAAATTCAATATATTTGACTCACTTTGACATTAGGCAGACTATAATATTTTAGTTTAAAGATTTCCTTTTATTAAATAACTTGACTTACGTCTTGACGCCTCCATTTCATAGTTCTACTACTAAGTACATACAAATTATTCTAATGGAAAATGTCTGGAACAAATGAGACTATGCCTTTTTGGACTCCAAATTCGTCTGCCAATACACTTTATCCATTTGTTTTTTTTACATCGTCTAGAAAATCTGTAAAATAAAAATACCGACCAAATTTTACAACACTACGCATGATCAAGGTAACCTCAAAGTAATTTTCTAATAATCGCTAAAACATAAAAGTAAAGTAATTAATACGTATTGTTTTTTTACAAAATGATTCAGCGATATCTATACTTACTAACTAATATTATAAAGAGGAAAGATCTGATTGTTTGTTTGTATGTTTGTTTGTAGTGAATAGGCTTCGAAACTACTGAACCAATTTTGATGAAAGTTGGTATAGGGATAGTTCGAGACCAGGGGAAGTACATAGGGTAATTTTGCTACGGGAAAATATAAAATTCCCACGGGAAAACAAAAATAACGCGGACGAAGTCGTGAGCGGAAAGCTAGTTTCATATATATTTATATTGACTTATTAGCTCACATTCAAGTAACAATATGAGAAAACATACCGATTTAAGGTCACTAAATTTTGATTATTTTCCTATCGCGACTAATGAAACTTACAGCCCCAAACTACACAAGACATTGTGCTACAGAATGCTCAAATACACGCTACTTGTAAATATCTTAAGAATTCTTGCATTCTAATCACTTAAATATTAATAAAATATCACCAAAGATTACTAGCCACGGGACGCACAAACAAAGATTATACGAACAATTCAAATAGTTCAAACTCGGATGGTCTATCTTTGAGACAAGGTACTATAGAATTTAGCCGTGTTATATTTTAACCAATTATAACCAAATGACAATTCATCTTGTGACCACCTTGTGATATGCCGAAAAGACAAATATTACTCATCTCTTGCACTTACACAGTTTTGTGCTGTATGATAGAAA
Source organism: Schoenobius gigantellus (assembly GCA_963935595.1). NCBI lineage: Eukaryota > Metazoa > Arthropoda > Insecta > Lepidoptera > Crambidae > Schoenobius > Schoenobius gigantellus. Next base: position 16,527,848 of record OZ012555.1, read on the forward strand.
GAGACAAATAACACACAATGAATTCTTATTTTAACCTTCCTTCTATGCTTTAGTTATTGTTCTGAGGTTACTTTTACCGTGCGTTTGCAATGACGAATCACACATAAAAACATGTTTTTTAAACATGTTTCTGTCAATGTTTATGAATGCGTTTCCATTGTCAACACACCAACAAGTTGCCAAACATGTATTAAGATTTAACAGCCGAAAGTGCGAACGCAATCGTTGGCAAATCCATAAAAAACGTTGACAGACAATAAGTTTTGAGGCGATAACGCAATCTGCAACAAATCTTAGGATTTGTTCCGAATCCAACACGATTTTCAGCAGTGCAAAAGCATACACAACAAGTTTTCAGATTTGTATCTTACAACAAGTTGTAAAACATTACATGTTTTATCTTTCTCAGTGCAAACGCATGGTTACCTTACCTTTGAGATAATAGCATAAGACAATAAAAAAATACCAAAAAAATCATGAAACGGAACGCATCCAAGAAAGTTGTGTTGGTGCACCACGTTAGCCACGTTAGTGAATTTTCCACTAGTTCTGGTGGTTTGGAAACCCTTGTGGGTGGGTAAAATTCGTTTCTAGTGGTTGGTGGATTGTTTATCGGCATGAAAATTAAAAAAGTTATGAACCTCTTCTAATGAAATAGTCTGTCATCCTGACGAGTGTAATACATTTTAGTTCGAAACACGCTATCTCGATGAACGTTAGTAGAGCGACAAACCAAATCTCACATATCACGCCAGAGATTCCTCCAAGTACGAGTTATTATTACGTAATGTTTTTGAGCACTATTTTTTCGTATTCAGGATAATATTTTAAATAAAAACTTGCTAACAATACATACTAATTGTGTGTTTACATACGAGTATTTTTTTTTTTTTTTTAAATTAGGTACGTGTTTTATTTTTATTATATTTCTTTGGTAATACTATTTAATCCATACTAATATTTTAAATGGGAAAGTGTGTGTGTGTGTTTGTTTGTCCGTCTTTCACGACAAAACGGAGCGACGGATTGAAGTGATTTTTAAGTAGAGATAGTTGAACGGATAGAGAGTGACATAGGCTACTTTTTAACCCCCCACTTCCCTAAAATAGGGGGTGGAAATTTGTATGGAGCATTCCGCAATTCAAGGTAGAAAGCTAAAAATTGGTATGCGAACTATTTGTGACTAACAAAAAAATCGTGCATCATTTTTTTTTGGACATCTGCCCCCAACCCCTTAAAAGGGGGTGAAATTTTATATGGGACTTTTTGCAGCTTTCAAGGTAGGAAGCTAAAAATCGGTACACAGACTCTTTGTTACGAACGAAAAATACCTGCCTTATTTTTTTTTTAATCTTCGGTGTTACCCCGAATTTAACGTGAGCGAAGCCGCGGGCAAAAGCTAGTTTAAATATAAATATTGTATTTCTGTCTGACTCGTTAAGTAGTAAAAAAATTGGTTAATGTACAAAAACATTATTTAGTGGTTTTTTGGTAGTTTTAAGTATGTAGTTCATAGTGGGTGTGCAAATGTACTGTTAGCAATACTATGCTGCACTTGATTGAAACAATTTGACTGACTCGACAACGCCGACGACCGCGCGCGAAAAGCTATCACTTCGTTCTTCACTTCACTTCTTTATATATGGTAATAGGTCGCTAACACAACCCTTGCTGCCAAGCTCAAGTTTTGGATAAAATACTGTTGATGAATTCACTTTTGGAAATATGGCCGAAAGGGTTAAAATGATATTGTTTTGGGTTACCTAAAAAAGGACAAAACAAGACGTCGCGCAATAACATTACAACATAGAAGCACAGAAATCATAACTGAGTACAGTTACAACTTAATATTAAAATGAATATATATTTATAAAGTAATTTCAACATTGGGTAGGATAGGGTACATAGGAGGGTTTTAACATTTATAGCTCTGGGAATGGAAGGAGGTAGGATATCATTATGGTTAAAATTTTATGTCAAAAGTGGTGATATATTTAGAGAGGATTTTTAAAATGGGCTAGTTCAACATGGTTAAAAGAGACTTGAGATTTAGTATCGCTATCGAATTGCCATATCTATTGTTTTTGTTTGTTTTTTAGTTGGGTTAAAATCGCTAATCCCAGGAACTTCAAAATCAATAACTCCGCAATAGCATACGTCTATATTTTGTGGTTGAGTCACTAAGTATAACCTTTTTAATGGTAATCAAATCTGTTCTATAATAATGCATTATTTGCGAAGGTGTTTTTATAAACATGATATTAATATCATTATCAAAATAAATACGTTATTCATCACAATTATTTAATTTTGAACAACATTGCCCTGGAAATCGAAATTGAAAATCTTAGGTAATATTCATAGTTTTGACATGAGGGGGTTGGTAAAGGAAATTGTTGTGTAGTTTTTTTCCTCAAATTAACGCGGATAAAACCGCGATTCACATTATATTACAGGTAATCTTGGTGTAGGTTAATACATAAATAATAAAATAAGATAATATTACATTTCTCGTAAAAATGTTACTTTTTGAACTGTTTCGTGTTACTTTTCACTATCTGCCACTGGCAGCACTGCGCAGATGTGACCAGTCATATTCGGCTATCGTCGAGAATATTCGGGCTTCGTGTGGTGCGTTATCGGGCGTGTGTACGCGCTAACTATTCGCGCTGCGTGGTCACACCATCGTTGTTCATTTCGGTGGTTGCTTTCGATTAGTTAAGACGTTAAGATTGAAACCAATAATCGAATACGTTTGGTATTTTGTAACGTGTCGTCCGAGCGGTCTCGACAAGTTCGTCGAGTCAATCAGCGAACATAGCCGATGATGAATGATTTCATATAAAAAGTAATTTCTTGGAATTAGTCGTTGACTTGACGATTAATCGTCAAATAAAAAAGGTGACTCCCGAAGAGTTCCTGCGAGAGGAGCGATCGTGATAGAATTTTTCTTAGACAATAACCCACCTGCAGGCCTATTGGCTAACTACGGTTGGTAACTAGAACTGTCATTTTTGAAAGACAATTTATATCCATTTCCGCAGGCCTATTTTCTAACTTCGGTTGCTAACTAGTACTGACATTTTTGAAAGGAACATATCATCTATTATTGCTATCATGAACGCTGCCGTAAGACATGAGGTCACTAACTAGTAATGGCTTTAAAATGTCTTTCAAAAATGACAGTTCTAGTTACCAACCGTAGTTAGCGAATGGGCCTGCAGCCCCCCTATTCTGTAACTTCGGTTGCTAACTAGAACTGTCATTTTTGAAAGGAACTTAACATCCATTACTGCTATCATGAACGCTGCCGTAACACATAAGATCACTAAGGCGCATAACACATTGCACCGGACACCGCTGCGGTGTACGGAGGGACGAAAACCGCATGCGGCTGCGGCGGCACGGAACCGTGCCACCGTACGGTTTGCTCCGTATCACCGTCCGGAGCTACGGTGCACGACGCCCCGCATCGCCGCATTATCTATGGCGAGATCTATTACGCGTATGCACGTCCTTTCTACGCAAAAATCCGTACGACACTGCGGCTCAGTGTGGCATACCCCGCGAACCGCACCGCATCACCATCCGGGAGTGCGGTGCCGCCGCGCGCACCGCACAACCGCACGGGCATGCGGTGTGAGTGTGTTATACCCTGCGGTTTTTGTATACAAATTAAGATTCTTCAGTCAAAATTAAAAACCGCAGCGCCGCACACCGGAGCGGTGTCCGGTGCAATGTGTTATGCGCCTAAACTCGCAATGGATATAAAGTGGCTTTCAAAAATGACAGTTCTAGTTACCAACCGTAGTTAGCGAATAGGCCAGCAGGCGTAGCACGGGCTGCCAAGAAATTTGTGATAAGACTCAGTGACATGTATCCCTTGAGGAGCGTCAAGAAATTTTATCATGTCAGTCACACTAAGGCTGCGTTCCGAAAATCAATAAGAGTCACTATTAGCGCGCTCAAACGCGTCCCGAAATGTTGCGAGCGCGCTAATGTTAGCCGGCATTAAGAGCCACATGACACCATCGTTAACGTCATATAAAACTTACGGCCCTAATGCTCTGGAGTGAAATCACTTTATGCGAACTGTCAGTCTGACGTTCGATAATTGTTTTTTCGGTTCAAAATGAATGTACCTCTTCTTCCGGACCGAAATCGTAAGCATGCTGATAGCATTTTTAGTGTTCTCTTTAATTTGGACAAGGCGATTATAATCGTTAGCACTGTGAGCGCTGTTATCGGACCGCAGCCTCAATACGCGCCGCCGCCGTGCTACTCTTTAAGACATAGATACAGGGGGCCGATTCTCAGTTTTTTAGAGATATCTCTAATTCGACATATCTCTATTACATTGCATCTCTACTAATAATCTCTCAAAAATGTCTATGATATGAAAAAATCGTATTCTCGCTGGCAATAGAGATGTATGTCGAATGATGGTCGATGACTATGAGGGTGCGGTCCGAAATTTGATATCAGCGCTCGTGTGCGCGTTTTGCGTGTAAAAAGTCAGTTCAAAATTGCTCATAATATGCGCATTTGTAAGCGGTATGACTTAAAAGAGGAGTGCACTGTCTCTAGAACTGTCAATGACAAAGTTAACGTTAGTTTCCCGCGGAATTTAATTTCTTCGAATTATTTTTTTCATTAGGTATAATATCTACAATAGATACAGAAGTGCTCTGTAAAGATACTGGAGGGACAATACACGTCGCCCTTCAATTTTTCTTTTCAAATAACATTGATTGATCAAATTGACATTTGACAGACTCAAAGATCGAAAGCTCGGTCAAAAATTGATCTTAATGCTTACGTCCGTGAGCAGTGCAAACGATTTGAATGGGTTTTTTTGTTTGCATGCACGCAACCACACCCATAAAAATGAATCGTTACGTTTTGTTGATTTATACGATCAAAAAAAAACAAAAGTAGCGTCCAAGTTGTCATCAAAGTTACTTTCTCAAAGCAGACTTTGAGCATGTCAACGCGGCTTTACGAAGCGTATTGTGAACCTTTTTCACATCCTTCGAAACGTTGAAATGTTTCAAAACGTCGTGTTTTGTATTTGTAACACTTTTGAATATTTTTAGAAAACAGAATTATTAGAGATGTAGTAATAAATCTATAATGGACTATAAAAAACAATACCCCACTTCAGAACAGAATTCGTGGCTTTGTCAGTTAAAGGTTGAAGAACTTTGTAAAGCCAAATTTTCGGGGACTTTTACTAAAATAATCCGAACAAAAGTGGAAATGTATAGCAGAGGAATTAAATTGTTTGGGAGACGTCAATAAGACTTGGATTAACTAAATATATTACAATGTTAACTAATTCTTTAGATAAGCGAAAGTTCTTAAATGCATATATGTAATGGTAATTCCACTAAAAACCGAGCTTCTTCTACTATACATTAACAACAGTTGTTATAATAATCATCGATTATTCATATTAATTAAATGTGTTAGCAATTAAAATACATACATAAACTAAAATCGTAAAAAAAGTTCCAACAAATTATGTAAAACAGACACAGAAATAACCAATTACTGTAGCTCGTACTCGACTTTTCAAATGTCGATTGCTATCTACCATTCGTGACATGTCGAACGCTAGGCATAGACATATCTCTAACGTGACATTTTGAGAATACGGAAACTGAGAAATATTCGACATCCGCCATTTAATTTAGACATATGTCGAATTCGACATTATCTCTATGGCTTGAGAATCGGGTCCCTGGTAGTTTTCCAATTACCGCACTAGAGCGCATTATGCGGCATAATGCTTAACGTTGAATGTTCCAACTACAGCAACACTTCGCACAATCGAGCACTCTCAAAAGCAATGTTTTCGTGTGATGCGTGCAATCGATACCAACTCAGTGACAGAAAATTAACAAGTGTTTTTTCTTTAAGTTGGCATTGATCGAAATGTTTTATTTATATATAATCGTTAGTAATATTATTTATTGTTGAAAAAATTTTAAAGCTTTCGTTTCATTGTAGTTTTTTTGAAATAATCAAAGTTAATTCAAACTGTGTTAAAAAATAAATATAAGTATGGATGAAGGTACAAAAATTACTCAAAACAAAAAAATGGTAATGAAATAATCAAAATCCAAATTACTTAAAATAACCGTAAATAGTTTTCAACCAATTATTATGTATTACCACATTATTTACACATTAATGAGGTTATTGCTAACTCTATGAATATTTCTTTTTTTCAACACTGAACTTAGCGCACTCTGCTGGTGCATTTGAAAACTAATTCACGTTCCAATTAAGCATCAGCATAATTCGGCATTGTGCGCCACTGAGTCGCATTATGCTCTGTAATTGGAAAACTACCATAATGTCACTGAAATTGTGAGATAATGCGTGACTCAAGTCCCGTCTTGGCAGCCCGTGCTACGCCTGCTGCTGGTTTAGTGATCTTGTGTTACGGCAGAGTTCATGATAGCAGTAATGGATGTTAAGTTCCTTTCAAGAATGACAGTTCTAGTTAGCAACCGAAGTTACAGAATAGACCTGCAGGTCGGTTATTGTCTAAGAAAAAATCTATCACGATCGCCTACAATTTGACAGTCATTGCGCCGTAAAGACAAAGACTCTGCGCCGACTTCCTTTTATAAAGGAGCAATGGATGGACTGCGATGAATTGTAAGCGATCGCGATAGATTTTTTCTTACCTCCCTCCCTGCTTGTCGCCGGCCGGCGAACGAACACAAATTCACCCAGCTGTCACGGACTTGAAGACGGTGAGAAAACAGTCACCGTGACAAAAGTCACTCGTACGCGCAGTGCCTTAGCGTGTGGCATTTGTCTCGGGGGGTATGTTCGGGGAATGGTTAGTCCAATCCCGAACGTGCCTCAATGGGGGTGGAAGTTACTGGAGGGTGGTTTAGTCAGGTATGTTGGTTTTTTCCCGAGTCCAATGGCATAGCCAAGGGGCGGCCTTGTCAGCTTTTCAGTACCTTGTCGAATCGTAGATTCCCGCGCTGCAAAAAAAGGGGAAGGAGGGGGGGGGGTTCCTTTAAAATCAATAATTGTTATTTTTTTCTAGCAACACTATTTGCTTGTTCTAACTAGGCGTTTCCGCTTCCGTTCTGACGGCCATTATCGAGTTGTTCGTTCGCCGGGTCTGTGTGATAGGTCCTTGGTGAATGAATTATCAAGTTTATCTTCAAATTCTCTCATAATTGAGAGGTAAATGAATTCCAAAAGTTATTAATTTTCAATTTATCATTAATCGTTTTGAATATGTCACAATATAATATTTCTTGTTCTAGATAATTAATCAAGCGTAGGACTACCACGTACAAGTTAGTAGAAAACGACATCAAAAGCAGCGAAAATGCAGTACAACGGGTTTCCTAATCAACATCCAATGTAAGGCTTTTTCCATCATTTTACTCTTTAGACCTTTCACCAGGGCGAAAATTAATAATCGATGCTACAAGACTGCCTGAGCTGGCGGCCATTTTGTGAAATGGTGAAGCTCAGCTGTTAATGGTTGCTCTTTTATTCGACTACTATAGGTACAGCATTTTGTTTTAGATAATTTTCTCGTCCAATTGTTTTTACTTAAAAGCCTGATTGTGGCGTCGACATTCAAATTACTCTCTGTTAAAACATTTATATAATGTCAAGTACAGCCAACAACACTAAGTTTTACACTTTGACAGCGACAAAATGGTAGGTATTAAGGTCATTTAATTTTAATGAGCTTATTACACTTATCCTAGTTAGGATTCGATTTAAGCATACATTGCTTATTTTGATTGCATTACTTGCTAAAAATGAGCTCAAAGAAAGCAATGTATGCTTAAATCGGATCCTAATTATGATAGTGTAATAAGCCCATAACTATTGCTATTGTGTGTAGGTACCTACATGAAATTACATAAAGCTAATCGATAAAGCACTAAAATTACTGAAGGAGTAATATTTTTTTATAGATATCTCATTATGTAGTTATATTTCATTGGATATTTTTTATCTAAGTCTCTCCTTTTATACCTTTTTCAGTTGCAAAAAAATATCGTGCAACTAAATATACAGTATGCAATTATACATGCAAACTATCGTTATCAATACAAATAATCTTAATTGTACTTAATATATCATTTTTACTATGAACACATATTGTTATTCATCCAGTTGTATTTAATAGTTATAAAATATTGTCTGCATAATTATCAATAATTGATGCTGTTTATAATTTTAATTATGGCAGGATTATTAATTATAAATTTCTGATATACTTACCTATTTGTTAAATGAATATAATTTTCTCTTCCTAAGGACAGTGATTTCAATGTAATTTTTTATTTGTAACACAACATTTACAATTGTCTTACTTTAATATTATTTTGCATTCTTATATTAATTTGATTGATACTTGGTATAATTGATTTTACAACTTCAGGAAGTAAACTTACACATAATATAATTTTCATTTCTTAAAATACAATTAAATAAACAATACTCACATGTTTTAAAATGTTTTTTTTTTTGCTTATTATGATATAGGTACTAGATGTTAAACTGAGCCAGACTTTTTTTGCACTTGGAAAAGAAAGAAACAGTTATATTTGCTAGATACAGAAAGGGAATGTTTCTGAATAACATCAAGTGCAGGTTAAGTTCATCTGCTCTCTGGCACGAGTTTAAATTTCATACCTGTCAGTGCAAAAGTTCGCTTTACATATTGTTTCTGAGCTGTATGAATCATTGGTCATACCTAGTCAGTTTCAATCTGGTTAGTTTTTGGATGGCATACGTAAAAAATTATGTTTTGCTCCCTAAGAAGTAAGTACTTGTGTTTGATACGTGAAAATACTGAACGGGAAATTTACGTCCTTTTTTTTTTTTTTTTTTTTCGAGGGGAATGCGTGACCGCACCATACTCGCCGTTGGCTAGACGGCGAGCGTGTGTGGGGCTCTCCTGGCAGAGTGCCAGGCCTACCCACTAAACCCCCCGGTGTTCTTCAGCGTTTGCTCTCTTATACATATTTGATTCGTGTTTGAAATGGTTGTGTTTTAAACGTCAAGATGACGGGATTACTTCCTGTTTTTCAAAAACCCACTGCAATTTAGTACTAATTTGGTACTATTTGATACCAAACATTGTAATTTTGGTACCTGCTTAGTTTAGACGAAATCCGGCTTTCATTATCAAAATGGCGGGGGTCATGCTCTAACATTATTAGTAACTCTTTGATGTAACAGATTAAACCACAATTTAGTACCTACCTTCAGAAATTTAAAGCAGTTTCTTTTAAAATCGAATGTTTTAATTCTGATGGCACAAAAAATATATGAAAAAAGAACAAATACGGTATGAAATATTTTACGAAAAAAAACAGTATGAAATATTTTACATACAAATAGGCGGCCTTATTGCTAAAAAGCAATCTCTTCCAGGCAACCTTGTGACAACTCCCTTACCTATCGTCTAGTGCAGGTCTTGTCTGGGCATGGTTGCTTCGACAAGTACCTATACCAAATCGCCAGGAGGGAAGTGAGCCCGATCTGCAATGCTTGCGGGAGTGCGGAAGACACCGCGCTGCACACACTGTGCGATTGCCCCGCCTGGACCGAGGAGAGGGAGCTTCTCCGGGCTGTGGTAGGCGACGACGTAGCTCTCCCAACTCATCAGGGAGATGCTGGCCCACAGACGATCGTGGCAGGCGATGGTCGACTCCTGCGAATCTGTTGTCGCGCAGGAGACAGCCGAACGCAGGAGGGAGGAGGATCCTCTCGCAGATGAGAGGAGGCGTCGGAGGATAGGGCGACGAAGATGATTGTTCCACCAGACTTCGCTGCCCTAGTGGGAGCCAGCGGGTAGTCGTCCGTGGGGTGACGGCTGCCTGCATTGCACAGGTTCCTGCGTCGTTGGGGGTGCTCTGTGGGGTGTTCCGGACCCCCCATGCCTCTGACGGAAGAGAACGATGTGCCTGTGGGCGAACGCCGGGCGGGGTATGCCGGGGATAAATGCACCAGCGTGCAACTCCCCCTTCCCTGCCTACCTGGCGAGCTGCTGAACCCCGGGGTGGTTTAGTTGGTAGGTCGGCGAGTCACCTTCTCGCCGGAGTCCAACATAACCCTGTACCCCCCAGTGCAGGGTATCCATGAGGATTCCCCCCGAAATCAAAAAAAAAAGGCAACCTTGTGACAAAGGAATGAGACAGCATATTCAATAGGGGAAAGGGTACAGAACGACAGTTTGTTAAATGGGATAGGAAATACGAGCAAAAGTTCCAGCTTAATTAATTAATAGGCATTTTAATATTCCACTTAACATATGTTTTCCAGTATAAATTGTTGTATTATATAAAAAAAAATTAATCAATCATTATGAATACATATATAAACATTATTAACAACTTCATCAAATAATATAAATAAATGATGGAGAGACACACGTAAAAACGACTAGAAGTGAGAATTTACGGATCTAACACGAACCGAATACGTATGAGTGTGCAAGCGTCCTAACATACAGGCAAATATTTTTGGAATAATATTTTAAAGTGTTTTTAAATGGGCAACATGGGAGTAATATTTTTTGTTACGAAATCCATATGCACCAAAATTGCTTAAGGGTATTTAATGTACTCCTAACAACAGAGACTAGCCATCTGTGTGGGAGATACATTGTTCCTTCGCTCACATAGTCCAATGGGGCAGTTAGCCAACACGACTGGGGTGAGATCAGGTGCAGGACCCACTGTCTAATATACCTTCGAAAACATGGAGGAGCTCAAGATGTTTCGTATTTTGGTCATCGATCACAGGACAGACTTCAGCCAACATTGCTTAACCTTAGCAATCATTCTCTGAGCGCACACACCAATGCGCAACCAAGCTCCTCAAGCATTTAAGAGCAGGAAGTACCTTAGGCCTTTTTACATACACAAGTGGCTAGTGTGGGATGATTTATTTATTAATAAAACACAGTGCAGAGCGTCGGCAGCGCTGTGGACTCAGCACATGCCTTCCAATCGGGAGGTCAGGAGTTCGAGACCGCCATGTACCCATGTGTTTTTTCGAATTTTATAATATGTCCATTCGTCTCACGCTCCTACGGTGAAGGAAAACATTGTGAGGCAACCTGCATACTACATCTGCAGAGAAATTCAATGGTTTGTGTCAAGTCGACCAATTCTACTCTGTTCAGGGCATATAGGCAAAATTCACTAAGCACAAGTATCTTTTTTTTGGACACACCTTTCTCATTGTGTTAACAGAGAGGGATTACCCCTATGGGCCATTACAAGGGATAGAACAAAAACAACTGACTAATGGCCGGTCTCAATATCCTATCTATCTGTGAATTTGTTTACTGGAGATAGAATTTTGTATAGAGCTAATGTCAAACACCTATCTATCGCTATTAACCAAATCCACAGATAGATAGGATATTGAAGCCGGCCGTTAGGGAAGTAGTCTGACATCATACCTACAGATGGCTTTAGCTATAGCATTAATATTTATAGTTTGTAATAAAAAATAATCAAGGTAGATAAATAGAAGAGGTCATAATACACCCAGTTTCTGGTAATACATATCTTTGAATAAAAATTTATAGTTTGTAATAAATAAATTAATATTTATAGTTTGTAATAAAAAATAATCAAGGTAGATAAATAGAAGAGGTCATAATACACCCAGTTTCTGGTAATACATATCTTTGAATAAAAAAAGTACAAAAAAAAACAAAAATGCCTACAACTGTTTACAACTCTTATTCTCCCCTCATTGGGGGTCCTCTCGTCAGACTATTATTAGCCTGCGGCAGAGAATCTGCCGGGCTGCCTACGGTGCTTCCTAACCTGACACACACAGTTGCAATAAGTTAGGGGTTAGGGCCTAACCCCTAACCTTTTTTTTTTTTTGGGAGGGGGGAAAATGCATTTACGCATTCCTCGTGGTCGAGCCAAACCACGAGGATATGTGGGACTCCCCAGACCGTACTCGGCCCGGGCCTACCCACTAAAACCCCCAGCAGCTCCTCCGTCCGTCACAAGACAGGGGAAAGGGGACAACAGCCAGGCCTTATTCCCGCTGATCCCCTGCCTGCGACATGTCCGTTGCCGGACTCTCGGCGAATACCTCTTCTTAAAATAAGAAGAGGGGACTTCGCCCTTCTCCGCATGAAGCGGGTGGCCACACGAAGTGACCCGCCGGGTTAAACCCAGCCATCCCCCCCCCCCCTCTATGGGGGTCCTCTCGTCAAACTATTAGCCTGCGGCAGAGAATCTGCCGGGTTGCCCAGGGTGCACCACAAGGAGGTTGTCTGATATCGCACCCCGCCTAACCCCTAACCTATTGCAACTGTGTGTGAGGTGCCTCAAGTCGGCCCTGAGTGGTCATTACAAAATTACCTAACCAACTGTGTTTGTTATTAATGTTTTGATAGTGCTTCAATTAAATTACTTATGTCCACTTTTATGATTTCACGATAAGTTAATAGTGACAAAGGTCTTAATTAGTTAACGATTAACCAACAATAACCGTCTTATAAAGCAATGCTATTGAAGCGTTATTGTTGTGGGTTAACCAACAATAACTGTAATGCTAAATTATATTTTAACTACTGTTATTTGGGTATTATTCAGTTACAGACCGAGACCAGACCGGAATGAACAATTCGGTAAAATTCCATTTTTTAATGGATTCCACGATTTTGGGGGTCCTAAAAATTTTGGGGGACCCAGAAACAATATGCCCAAAAACAATTTTAGGCCTAGAAACGATTTTAATGGCTTTAGAAATGAAATGAATATGAAGATGGAGAATGGAAATGATTTTGGGGGACCAAAGGAATACAGGCCTAGGAACAATTTTAATAACCAAGGTCAAAAAAAAACTGAATATGATGGAGGTGTTCAGACCAATGGAGAAAATATGCAGTTTTACAGTCCTAAAAATGATTTTGGTGGTCCGAAACCACAACATTTTCAGAAAAATAATTTTGGACCCAAGAACTTCAATAATCAGAATGGAAACAATTCACAGAATTTTGCTGCCAAAAAAGTATTTCAAAATCAAACCAATGCAGGTCAACAATCGAATGACTTCAACGTTAGAAAATTACAGAGTAAGAAAGCTAAACACCCAGGAGACAGCTTAGTGAAGCCTATGTGGGATATGAGTAACCTGGAACCAATTCAGAAAGATTTTTACAAGCCACATGCCAATGTTGATAGCCGGTCAGATGATGAGGTCCAAAGATTCCGTGCTGCCAAAGAAATAACTGTCAGCGGAAATAACATTCCCCGCCCCAATCAAATCTTTGATGAAGGCAATTTTCCAGAGCATATTTTGACTACTATTAAAGAACAGGGATATACTGAACCAACAGGAATACAAGCTCAAGGTTGGCCAATTGCACTTTCAGGCCGTGATATGGTTGGGATTGCTTCAACTGGTTCAGGCAAGACACTTGCTTACATGCTCCCAGCTGCTGTTCATATTTCACACCAACAACGAATTCAACGTGGTGATGGACCTGTTGTCCTGATCTTGGCTCCAACCAGGGAGCTGGCGCAGCAAATCCAGTCTGTAGCCCAAGCCTACAGTGCCCATGGCTGCATCAGAAATACATGCCTTTTTGGTGGTTCTCCTAAAGGGCCCCAGGCAAGAGATTTAGAAAGAGGCGTTGAAATTGTCATTGCTACACCTGGAAGATTAATTGATTTCTTAGAACGCGGAACAACAAATTTGCGCCGATGCACTTACTTAGTGTTGGATGAAGCTGATAGAATGCTGGATATGGGCTTTGAACCTCAGATCCGCAAGATCATTGAACAAATTCGTCCCGATCGCCAGGTACTAATGTGGTCTGCCACATGGCCAAAAGAAATTCAAGCTCTGGCGGAAGATTTCTTGAATGATTATATTAAAGTCAATATTGGTTCTTTGAACTTATCTGCTAATAATAATATTAAACAAATTGTCGAGATGTGTGAGGAACATGAAAAAGAATCTAAACTTTCTAAATTACTGAAGGAAATTTCGTCTGAACGAGACAATAAAGTAATTGTTTTTGTAGAAACAAAAAAGAAGGTAATTAAATATGTAGAAAGCTTTTCAATATATCTTTAAAATAATTATATGAATGTTTTTATAATTTTCTGTTTCTTTTTAGGTCGATGATATTGCTCGCGCTGTTCGTCGCAATGGCTATAAAGCTTTGGCTATTCATGGCGATAAGTCACAACCTGAGCGTGATGCAGTTCTCACGGAATTCAGAAATGGAGCAACTACTATTCTTATTGCTACTGATGTAGCTGCTCGTGGACTTGATGTGGAAGATGTTAAATTTGTTGTCAACTTTGATTACCCAAATTCTTCTGAAGACTACATCCATAGAATTGGTAACCTACAAAACTTTACCAAATTAAGAATACATAGGTATGCAAAATAATGTTAATACAAAGTACATGTTTGTAATACACATTTTATTTGTAGGTCGCACTGGACGTTGTCAACAGTCAGGAACAGCATACACATATTTTACATCTGGCGATGCGCGTCAATCTCGTGCACTTGTAGCCGTACTTCGTGAAACCGGTCAAAATCCACCAACGAAACTAAGTGAAATGGCACGTAACAATAACAACAATTCTGGTGAGTATTGTGCAAATGGTAATCTATTATTTAAAGAAATTTAAATTTCCACTTGTTATAATTACATCTTATTCAATTTAGGCCGTAACCGCTGGCAACAACGTAAAGAAAACAACAGTGGATCTAACTCTCCCCGTCAGCAAAATAATCAATGGAACAACAAAATGGCGGCACCGTCTGAGGAGACTGCTACTAACACGTACCAGAATCGCAATATGAATCAACAACCTCCACGATTTGCTAATCAGAATCAGGCCAACCAAGGTTATAGGCAAAATAACTATCAAAAGCCTCAGGTACCATTCCCAAGCCCCAGTGTTTTTGATTCGATGGGTGGTTACCAGGGTGGATACAACACTGGCTATCAAAATGGTTACAACAATCAAAATAATTATGGTCAACGCTCTTACAATAGTGAGTTTCAAAGATTTTATTAGTAATAAAATACTTCCAATATTTACTATTAGACATCAACCTAAATTATGAAATTCTTATAGATACTCGTAACGCAAGCCAACAATACCGTAATAGCAACTCTAACGGAAACAAGTCTGGTGGATCTGGATCATCCTTTGGCTCACCACCACCACACTTCGCCACTCCTCCCCACTTCCCGCAGATGCATCCTCATCATCAAGAAATGCTTGGTAAGACAAAAGGACAGGTTTGGACTTGCATTTTAAAAAAATGCCTCGTTGACCTACCATTCCAAAAAAAATTCAACAGTTTTATCTTTATCAAAAGTAGACTTATTTACTGTTGATAGCTATGTCAACATAATTGCATTATTTTTGAATAGTTTAAACATTTTTAAAGAAAATGCAGTCACAAATATAAAATTGATGTCCACATTTTTAATTTACGCTAAAAGAAGACGCACTTAGAATGATGTAGTTCTATTATAACTAATAATAAGGTCTTTAAAATGTTTATTATTACTAGATATATAATCAATAAGAATAATAATAGCAAAAAAATCATGGGTTTCTTGTAGCCCAATCATCTGATACAGATCACGGCACATGAGTTGATCATAATGGCTGTTGTCTGTGCGCAGGTGCAATTTTAAGCCCTCCTGTTCCATTTTTAAGAAACCAAAATAGCAATGAATTAGATTTAGCAATAGCGGTTCAAATTTTGCAGGCAAACATTTATATTACACTTGTTTTTACGATTGTACGTGTGCTGGATCACCATTCAGAATGATTGGATTTTAATACAATAAAATTGGTCAGTAATTGCATGTTCTCACTCTCACCAAGGGCATTTTGAATACTGGTTTTTGTTTAACCTTTTTAATAGGGATGTTGACGAATTTTCAGGACTGTTTTCATTTTATAAATATACATTACGAAAAAATACATAAAAAATATTTATTCATTAATTTTAAACAAAAAATCACATGTTTAAAGTTTGTTGTTTAAATGTTGCGCCTAAACGCTCCAAGCTGTCATGTGATCTTGATGACGTTACAATTTGTTGTCAAACTGTCGGTCAAGGCGAAGATCATTTCCATAAGATTCCCGTGAAGATCTGAAATAAAAAGAATTCCACTCTTTATAACTTACAAATAACCTAACCTATACTCATACGATGGAGATTTAATAAATCAACAGAATGGAATAATACGACATATTTTAAGAATGTTTAATTGTTAATTATTATTCCTTTTAATTCAAAAATGTTACTCACAAAAATGTTTTTACGTTCGTAAACTCTGCTGCACAAAATTAACTCCACACGACAGTACACAATAGGCTAGATGAATGAAAAAAAATTATTGCTTTAATAGAAGCTCATTCATATAATAAATAGAAAGAAAAAATTGGTTTTAAAATAACTATAAAAACAACCAAGATATAAGGTATTAAAATTTTCTCCATCTCTTTCTAACAAAACGGCAATTTACGTGGAGTTTATATGGCCGTACTAAACAATGACGTCACGGTTGTTGTCGGATCTCTCTGTCTAATCGCTTCCAAATTAACAGTTTGAAATGCTTGTATCTCACATATTTCTAAGCCGATTTTAATTCTAATTTCACATGATTGCATCTTTATCCAATTAAAAAATAAATAAATTTAATATTTTATGACGAGACGTGAAAATTAGAATTCAGTCATCATCCCAATTGGGATGATGACTGAATTCTAATTTTCACGTCTCGTCATTAAATATTAAAATAGCGCGGAAAATGATGAAGTCCTGTGAAATTAGAATTAAAATCGGCTTAGAAATACATTAGATACAAGCATTTTAAGTTGTTAATTTGAAGGCGATTAGACAGAGAGATCCGACATCAACCGTGACGTCATCGCTGAGTACGGCCATATAAACTCCTTGTAAATTGCCGTTTTGCTAGAAAGAGATGGAGAAAAATCTCAAATATCTTATATCTTGGTTGTTTTTATAGTTATTCCAAAACCGACTTTTTCTTTCTGTTTATTATATGAATGAGCTTCTATTAAAGCAAAAAAAAATTTTTTGTCATCTAGCCTATTAACATAACAAATACAGACAGACATGACAATTAACATTTACAACACAAACTGTGTAACGCCATGTGATGTCAAAATTGCGTCAGCTCAGTTCAAGCAGCAAGCAAGCAAGCAAGCTGCACTGGTTTTCTGCTGAACGCAGTAGTGACATAAGGTACCCAATTAAAATGGCGACACATATTCTACACTCGCGAGCAAAAGTTTGGAATCAGTTACTTGAAATTGGTTCCGCGTGATCTTGCTTACTAAATAAATTTTTAATAATCATAAAAATGACATCATGTTAAAGGTGCAACTGTCCACTTTAAATCGATATAAAATTAATTCATATCGAGCCCGTAATTGTGGAGTTATCCCGGATTAAGTGAAGGAGGTAGGAAAACAAGGAAATAGGGAAAAATTATGAATGAATAAAACATCAAAAATTATTAAATAAAAATTTTATTTATCTTTAAAAATAAGTGTCAATATTTTGTGTTCCCTCCCCTCGCCCTAATAACTGCTCCAAGACGATTCTTCATAGACCTGATCAGCTTCTGAATTGAGTCTTGATTCTTGTGGAATACCTTCCCACTCCTCAATCAACGCTGATTTCAGTTCATTCAGACATGAAGGAGCAGGAGTTCTGGAACGAACCTTCCTCTTCAGTTCATCCCACACGTGCTCAATGGGATTCAAGTCAGGGCTGAGCGCTGGCCAGTCCAATGTGGCAATACCGACTTCTTCGAGGTATTCCGTTGTTACACGGGCAGTGTGACAACGAGCATTATCGTGCATAAGGAGGAAGTCATCACCGATGTATCCCGCATAGGGAACGACATGTTCCAGGAGAATATCGGAAATGTACCGGTCCGAAGTTAGACCGCCTCCTCGTCCCCCGCCAGGCACGAAAACAAGCTCGGTTTTACCATCGAAGGAAATGCCGGCCCACATCATACAAGAGCCGCCCCCATAAGCCACTGTTTCAGCGACACAGCACTGTGCAAATCGCTCCCCAGGCCACCTGTAGACCCATCCTCTTCTGTCGCTACCGTGCAAACACATCCTGCTTTCGTCGGAGAACAGGACTTGCCTCCATTGCTCAACCTCCCAATCAAGATGGGTGCGAGCAAACTGAAGGCGTGCTTGTCGGTGAGCTGCCGTGAGTTTCGGGCCTGTGGCAGGCACGATACACACGATTTGACACGATAAAACGGTCATCCCTCTCCGATGTGCACCGGCGCCGTCCAGATCTTGGTCTCGGGATAAAGCCACCAGTCTCCCGAAAGCGCTTATAAACTTTCGAAACACAGCATTGGCTTATGTGAAGCCGACGAGCGACAACCCGCTGGCTGAGCCCTTGCAATAGGGCTACGATTTGTGCTGCTTCTGTAGGTGTTGTCTCCATTGTCGTACGAGGTAAGGGTGGTGTCAAAAGTGGCGGAGATGTGTACCGGTCAACGTGTGAAAGTCGACTGATAAAGAAAATCCGATAACAGGTGCTTTTATAGGGGGTCAATAGGTCGCAACTCGTGACGTATCAAACAATTGAAACACGTCTTTTTCGATACACCTTCACTTAATGCGGAATGGCTCCATAAATACTGGCTTGTTTTTAATGAATTCGGTATCAGTTTAAAAGTAAAGAGTTGAACCTTTAAAATGATGTCATTTTTACGATTATTAAAAAGTATTAACTACTCAAGATAACGCGCAACCAATTTCAAGTAACTGATTTCAAACTTTTGCTCGCGAGTGTAGAAATATGATCACTCGCAACATTAGTTAAGCATACAGAGCAAAAGCTGAATAGCTGTTATAGTCAATTACTTAAGTTTTTATCATCTCAGAACTTAATAAATGTTTACTTACATTTTTTATTCCAAATCGTCAAACTGTCAAAATTTGAATTTGACATTTACGCACACATTGCACTGCCTATTTTTCATGAGCACTGATTGCACCGCTTCATTAGGTCACATTGCTTTCGTTGGCACGCATCCGTGCGCTACCAGACCAAATAGCGCCGAATAGCTCAATTTGGACCATAAGTGTCGGAATTTTGCCTGAGGCCCAATTCCGCTTATAAGTTACAGCCGAATTGAAACTAAACCGTTGCGATCGACCAATGGGACGCGTATATTGCCTGCCTATAGTGATAATGTGGTGTTCTGATTGGTCGATCGCGCAACGGTTCAGTTTCGATTCGGCTGTAACTTATTAGTAGAACTAGTGAGCCCGGCAGACGTTGTACTGCCCGATTCCAGCGCCACCTACCGGGTCCAACTTGACGTTTAAACCTTCCTTGGACCTATTCAAACACACGGAAAATTTCGTAAAAGTCGGTCGAGCCTTTAAAAGTTTTTTCGAGACTAACAAACAGCGTTTCATTTTTATACATGGTGTTTCAATATAATAAAGAATCAATTTTTCAATAATCATTCAACCCAAAATTGACTATGATTTACATGTCAATTTTGAGTTCAACGACATTACTTATAAACAGCTAGAGATGGGACATTTTAATAATGAGTTTTCGATAAAGAATTGATTATTTATTGGTTATTTTAAAACACCGTGTATATAAGACCAGCTTTCCGCTCGCGACTTCGTCCGCGTTATTTTTGTTTTCCCGTGGGAATTTTTATATTTTCCCGTAGGAAAATTACCCTACGTCCTTCCCCTGGTCTCGAACTATCCCTATACCAACTTTCATCAAAATCGGTTCAGTAGTTTCGAAGCCTATTCAATACAAACAAACAAACAATCAAATCATTCCTCTTTATAATATTAAGTATAGGGCCTCTGAGGTTTGACGTCACGCGCTCCGATTGACGTTTGCAATCACGTGATACTGGAGATATTTAAAAAAAAAATTAATTTATCCCGCATATTATACACTTGCAAAATATGATTTATACCAGCCATACTCAACTTTTTTTTTCTTGGGCCACTTTCAGATTTTAGCTTATTTTATTCACTGAAAACTGAATAAAAAGCACTTTTATGTTTGTTACCTCATAACTCCGTCATTTTTAAACCGATTTCCAAAATTCTTTTTGTATTTGATGGAGTATACTGCAAGGGTGGTCCCATGGTCACCAAAGTCAGGATCGGATGATGGGATCCCATAGAAAATCGAAAAAAACACTAAATTAGGGTTTCTTTCAACACTTGCTTCCATTGACCTTGCGAAGAGAGGTTAGTGATTTGTCATTTCTTTACAATATAATAGTTAATGGTAAAATAGATTGTATGGAGCTTTTATCAAGGATACCGATACAGCTGCCATCTCGTAGTAATACCAAGAGGCGTTATCTGAAGTTTCATGTTGATACAGGTACCACAAATTACAGATTAAATTCTTTTTTCAACCGGGTACTCAAAAATTTCAACCTTAATTATGCCGAAAATGTTGACTTATTTATGGCGAGGCCTAATTTCTTTAAAAAAAAATCAGCACATCGTTCTTTGAAGGATGATTAGTTTTTTCATTACATACAGTATATTGACGTGGCATTAATTTATTTTTAACTTAGGATATGTATTTTATTTTGGATTAATTAACTTTTCTATTTGCGAAAACTGTTAAAGGCATTTTTGCTCTATCCCATTTCGTCTATTATTGTTAGATAAATGCTGTTTGTTTTCCATGAATAAATAAATAAATAAATAAAAAGATTTCATTCACTAAAAAGTTAAAAATAAAAAAAAAATACAAAAAATAGAACCGACTTCAAAAACACTGAAAACTTAAAAATTATCTTCTATATTGAAGTCGGTGACAAATTTTAACACTTTCTAGGAGATCATCGTTTGGCGCCGACTTCAATATAGAAGAAGATTATTTTTAAGTTTTCAGTGTTTTTGAAGTCGTTTCTATTTTTTTCGCTTATATCTTTCTTTTTCTCGTAGTCATGGTATAAAGTATAGTATGCAACTCTTGAATAAAACGGATTTATACCGAGGGCCATGAATGACTCGCGTCGCTCAGGATTCTAACACTTCACACAACAATCATCTCGCTCGTGATTCATCTATGGCCCGCTCGCTTTAAATACGCCCTTTATTCACTAGTTGAAAATATACTAATTCAGCATTTTATTATTCCTGTCCATGGTATATACATAGTTAATAATTAATATATAGTTAACATTTAAATTTAATAAGATTCTTGGAAAAAAATGTAACAATAATCATTAGGAGATTTATTGTATGAGAATCTACATATAATTGCAGTGCCCTTGCAGGGTTCCATGTAAAAACTTTGAAATATGTTAACACCTTAAAATGTGCAACATGGAAGCAATTGATAATGAAAATAAATAAAAAATAAAGAAAATAACTTTCTATATATGTATTTGCGATTAACGTCAACATCCTAATAATATGCCGTTTTGTTTGTTTACAGGTGGCAAGTTTTACGGTGGCGGTGTAGGCGGCGGCGGGCCGTGCGGCTACCAGGCCGCGGTGGGCAGCGTGCCGTACGCGCACCTGCCGCCCGGCCCGCTGCTGTACGCCGCTCCGGTGCAACAGTAAACGGACCGCACCGCAATTAACACGCGCACCCGCATATTTATTATAGAGTAGGTATACCACGAAAATTATTATCTGTCGGCTGCTATAGATGTAAGTCGTTCGTCTTTCGATGTCTCTCTATATAAACCGTTAAATGTTTAAGATTATCTCAATTTTAAAATCTGGATGTGGTTAGGTGTTTAAAACTGCAAAGCGTTGACAATGCGGGACTGTGTGTGTGTTGTTTTTCTAATGTATCACATTTTATTTCTTGATTAGATTAGATTATAATTGTAGATCTGAATGAAGCTTTGGAAATTTTTAGAAGAGGACAATGTTGCTGTGTAAACATTTTTTTAGAGTGATTTCAATGGTGTATTTACAATTATGACATCATTAATTTTTGGAATTCTCTTCAGATCGACTTCAATTATCAAATGTAATATTACGTGTGTTAGCTTATTAAGGGGTAAATTTCTGAATTATCACATTTACATTTCCATTAAAGACCAAATGAAAGTAACTACTTCTGTTTATGTTTAATTAATTACTGAAAAAGATACTGTTAAAATCTATAATCAGCATTACATATTTAAGTAATTTTAGGAAAAGTAGATGTGATGCAGAAGTAATATCCCAAAATTAAGTGGTGTAGAACTTAAAAAAAATATGTCTGTTCTACCTTTAGATTTAATCATTGTATTTTAGAGTAGTTGGTGTGGGTACCCTCTTGTGTAATCCCGGGTGCCTTTCGTTTTCTTTAAAGTGTCTGTATGATGTACGAAATGCACGAAACATATAGAAGATGGGTTATAATAGAAAGGGGAAGAAGGGATAGATATGTTATCTGAGATATTTTATATAAATTATTTTTAATTGTTAATAAATTGATCTTATCCAGTGAAATGGGACAACTTAGAGTTAGAAAATTAATACTAATAAAAAGAATTGAAAGCTTTTTGAATATACTTCAAAACAATCTGTATTGCCAGATAAAATTGTGAATATTTTTCTTATGTAAAGGTGATGTCAATGACATTTCAAGTCACTGATTTCAATGTTATTTTTTTATTAAAGATTAGATCTTGATAAACTTGAATATTTATGTCTAGGGTATATAAATAGTCAATTGGACTTGGGCAACAGTTGAAATGTGAAAATGCTTAAAACTGATTTTACCATACTCAAAAACGTAGGAAGTATGTAAATAAACATGCATTTATCTTAGGAACATTAGTATTTTGCGCGTGATAAATAATCGAACAAGGATTGCTTTGTTTCTTAGCAATATAAGTATTTCTTTGTATTGTTTTTGATTATTTTATATTATGATGTGATTTCAGATATTCGTCTAGTTACTTACTGGATTTTCTTTGTACGTAAACGGGTTTAAAGGCTTATAATAGGAAGTCAATCGGTACAAATATATCTACAGAAACATTTGCGAGACGAGTGTGTAATATTGTAGAAGCCCGTTACTGTCCAAAGAGGTGAAAAATCTGTGATATGCCATTATTACTATATAACCTGTCGTTGCGTTCGTCAATTGATATTTAAATGCAAACAACAATTCCTTCGCCGGGATTGTTGATACGACAAAAAGATATATTTTTTGACAATTTGAAAGAATTTCACGAATGATTGTGACATCAAAGCTCACAAATCGTTCACAGATTATAAAAAATATGATAGATATAAGATTTAATAATTTATTGTTATATTCAATTTAGTTTTCAGTTTACTATTAGGTGACGAAATTAAACAGTTCAAAGGGACGTAATGATTAGTATCTAATAGGAATCCCGTTTCAGTACATCGCAGGTACTATGTAAAGCTACGGGTCTTGTACGGATATAAGGGGTGAACATCGTGTTCGTAAATCTCGTATTTTCAACAAATAAATACGGGATTTGCTTTGTTATTTGTGTACATTTTACGAGAAAGACTGCCATGAAAGGGATGTGTATATGTGCTAAACTCATCTGTAAGATGATTTCCTAGAAGCGGGCCTGTCCACGGGGAGTTGTCGCTGTTTTATATTCTCGGACTGATAGGTTTTGTCTGAAATAGTATATGCTGTGGTGGCAGGACGTGTCTGGCTAATTGCGTGCATATTAGAGCGGCATGTGCTATGTCGAGTATGATCACGGATCGCAGGTAGCTCCTGTTTCATTATGTACAAAGTACTGCACCCACCTCTGCTAAACAACTGTGATAATAACACTAAGTAGCGTAGCAGGCGAATTATATACTAGTTACGTCCAAAAGAAGGGATGACATCATATCTGACATACTGTATTGTGATAATTTCAAGGCGTAACCTTCTAAGTGCGTTTTGATGTAAAGTTTTCTCTAAACAAGACTGATTATTTCTTATTAATAAATATTTTATACATGTTCCACTTTGACTGAATGAATTAAGATGTCTGTATTTTATTGGTAGAATATTTCTCTTGCTGTAATTTTGTTTATGATTTGAGTATTCACTATGTTGGATATGTGTCAAGGCGCCTTTCTATGCGGTCACCATAATGATAAAATATTATCATTTTGTTTTTATTCATTATTTTGTAATCCCTTTGTTGTGATGAAAAATGTTGTTGACAAATTATGTAGCGGCGGCAGTTTAACATTACATAGAGTATATTATTTTTGTTGTTAGTTTGCAAATTTTTATTTATTCAACCGATATACCATAGGCAATCGTACTTTCATGCTTTACTTACTATTTAAGAGTTTATTTTCAAAAAATAATACGAGACGTGAAAAATATACATAGATTTTTTAAGTATGTGGCAATGCAGATCTTCATAAAGGTCGAATATATATTATAACAAACATGTTTGTATTAATTCAATACATATAAAATTTACGGAGAGGCTCCTTAAAAAACTGTCCCAAAGGGAAGTCTTCTGGATGTTTCTGAGAAGTGCATTTCTTCTATGTAATACAGTATTAAATTCAGATTAATAAATGAATGTATAATTATTACTATTCTCTTTTATTTTGATAGAGTTAATTAAGATTTACAAGAATATGCAGGATGAAGTGAGAGAATGGGAGGTTGTCGCCTGCTAGGATTATTGACACACCGTGAACTCGTCAGATTGCTTCATCGTATTGAGTCGAGTTTGTCGCTTGCGTGTTTTAGAGATGTGTGCACAAATTTGATGTGTGACTGTGTGACTCGTGTGTGTGTGGCTGACCCCAGCTGTCACAAAAAAAACTAGGAAATAGTGTGGCTGACCCATGGACTTAAAGGACTGAGCTCCATCAAAAATGACGTATGCAAAAATACACCATATCACATACGCTTATGACTCAATTTAGGCCACCAACATGATAGAGGCAAAAATGAGCCGAGAGGGATAGCCAGAAGGGAGGCCCTTTCTGACATTGCCATTTGGAAGAAAAATCATCGAAATTAGAGTAGGTTAGTTCTAGAGTAGTGCCCGGCGCTCTGCCGGGAGAGCCCCACACACCCGCCGTCTAGCCAATGGCGGGTGTTTGTGAAAAAAAGTTTCGTTTCTACAAACAAAGATAGCTATTTTTTAAAATCCAACTATTCATTTACTTTAAATATGGTAAACCATCAATTATTTATGGAAAGATGATTAAAAACAAGGTTATTTAATTTAAATATTTCATATAAATAGTGTAGGCTCGAGCCCCTCGGTGATGACGTGTATGAGCTGTGATGATGATGAATTTAAATATCCTAAAAAGTGAGAATTTAAATATCCTAAAAAGTGAGCACTGGCAACAATAGTGAAAATGGCGTTTGAGTGATTTTGATAATGACATTAGTTCGTCATTTCGGGCCTTGATTTTGAATAGTATAAGGGTGTCCATAATTAAGTTCTTTCAGTGAAAGTTATGCATTAACAGTTCCAGTAAGTAAGTTTACCAAAAAATGGTTTAGGCAAATGTGGCTAAAAGTAATTCCGGCGAATATGACGAAAAGCCTGTTGTATGCAGTTGTTAATATTTTAAATGAGAGGACTTTACAGAAGCAATATTTCGAAGAGCTTTATAAGCGAATGCGATATCTTTAATCTTTCCCTCTCTGATGAGAGTGTGTAAGTTTTAATTCCTCTAAAAAGTAAAACGTCTAAAATTAATGTCTTCAGCCCGCCTAGCATGACCACCGAAACACGATATGACAAAACGGTATATCAATATAAACTGTTAAAAAGGTTGGATTTTTTAACCCCTTCCTGCATGATTTTTTATTTTTCAGCGAAAAAAATATATGTTGTTTAATAAAATAAATAAAATGACACGTATTTTAGGAAATTTTATTTTTATCACAAATTATTAAGAAAATAGGGGTTTTCCACGTCGGTCTAAATATGGTACATTATGCAGAAATTACAAAAAAAATATATGAATTGGTATGAAGAAGCAATATCTAACAACAAGAAGCAATTTCTACTATCATTCAGAGATAGGTTGGCCCTTTCATTTTTTGTATTTTGTATTCCATTTGATCTAGACATACATCCTGGGAAGTAATTAATGCAATAGCTCCTCTAGATATTTTTTCTTATATCGCACTTTCTATGAAATTGGGGGATGGCCGTCCACGTCTTGCACTTGTACTAGGCTTATTAGACATTATCAAGGCCACTGCTACCTTGAAGTCGCATAGCGGTAACCATGCATCGGCATCAGCATTTTTGCGTCTATACAGCCATGCATTGACTGTCGTCATATCTATAAGATGAAACAAAATGCGATTGTAAAGCTTACGAGATTTTATCTGAATCCTGTAGTAACCAGAGTGCATCTGAAAGATCCACACCCCCCCATATGCTTGTTTTATGTGATGACAGCTTGTGGACAGGGAACAGCTTCATACTCGTTTTCTTTTTTGTTGTATCCAAACATGCTGTCAGTAAACAAGAACTTAAAAAATTGCACAGGTGTTTCCAATTCCATGATATCAGCAGGTAAGTTTGTCGCCAGAAAATTTTATGGCGGATTCTGATGTATGTAGTGAACCATCCCTCCACCTAGGTTATATCTGATAAAGGAATATTATCTTCTGGTTCCGATTCAGACTCCTCTGATTCAGGTACTATTGCGGGCGGTCGGTTTCGCGCTAATCTTCTGTAAGATTCATCATCAGACAGATCATCGTCAGTACTAGCAACAGGAAAATCGGTGATAATAATATATATACCTCCGTAAAACCTTCTTGAATCCATATCTAAAAAATTGAGCTTTCAAAAAGGGTAACATATCATCGCGACTCCAGGATCAAAGACTTAAAGATCGTAAAAACGTTCCCAATTCGGGAATCGAACCCATAAACCCAGTCTCTAATTGGCCAACAAAGTATTACATATCATTCTGATGCATGATGTGCCAAATATGGACCAAGGGTGAAATGTATATTTCTGCATACTGGCACAAAATCGATTTTTGTCGAGTATGTCGATCTTAGCTGTCAAATTTTGTTTATCGAGAGGTCCATGCTCGCAGGGCAGATTCTGAATGTGGAGAGTCTCCATCTATTTTGGGTTTTTGCGCTTCACCATAGCGCCGAAATAGCGTTGCGAAAACAATATACAATTTAATTATTTAACTATATACAAGGTTATTTATAAAGTTATACAATAATTTGGTAAAATTAAATATACGAATTTAAAAAGCGCGCCCTATTCGTTCGGAGGTTTTTCCGCCAATCTAACCTTATGAGATTGAAAAGGCGGAGCAGTGGTGAATTTGGTTTATTAAAAACACTACAAGCAAACTGTTAACATCTATGTATACTTCTCTAATGCAAAACACAATCTTCTATTGAAAGGGGAACCGAGCAGAACAGAACAACTATTTTCTTGTCCTTTTCACTCCGTAATAATATCTTTCAAATTTATCGATTTTTGTCGAGTATGTCGATGTATGTATGTCTTAACTGTCAAATTTTGTTTATCAAGAGTTCTATGCTCGCAGGGCAGTGTTGCCAACATGTATTGCCAGAATTGCGTCAAATTTACCCTAAAATTACCGTACAACTACCGTACGTCAATCCCTGGAGCGCGATCAAAGCCTTGGAGTGTAGTTGTTCGGTTGTTTTTTAAAGCGTTGCAGCAATAGTATCTTTTATCCTACACTTTCATATGAATTTTTCATTTCTCTCATTTTCTAGCAGATAGCGCAATTGATAAAGGCCCAGCCCCCGTAGCACGTCCACCAAAACACGATATGATAAAGCGATTTATCGCGGTGAACTGTCAAAATTGTTAAGGTTTTTGGGGCTTAAGGAAGGAAACTCAACTTTATAACTTTAATTTATTTATTCCACTCAAACAACTCTCACTCACAAAACAGAAAACTCTCTCAATAGGAACGGACGCCATTACATAACAACTCGCTTCTGTTTTTTTTTTACAGACTACACTAGTGTTGGGGCACGCTCATAGTGATGTGACATTGCTACCACAACAAAAATACGACGAAACCCTATTGTATTTTGACAGTTCACCGCGATAAACTGCTTTATCATATCGTGTTTTGGTGGACGTGCTAGGCGGGCAGAGGCCCTTAGACAAATGCCACACCTTAGATAAAGAATGGAATAGATAGGACGTGACCGTATACCCGTAAGGGACAGACATAGATGACGTCATATCTGCCTAAAGTAGATGGGTATACCAGTATTGCTTTAATTGTTACCCTAGTTTATGTTTATAGTGGTAAAAGGGTTGGTTGATCTACGTATTTTTTGAGACATTTTAATAAGCGCCCTTTGCTCAACAATATGTCTCAAAAAATAAAAGTGGGAGGAAGTTGCGAAGTTTTTTATTGTATTCTTCATTCAACCTTCGCAGTCTAAAGTTATTTACACTTTTAAATAAAACTACACTTTTCGGATTTACTCGACTATATTTAGTTTTAAAACATTTTACTTACTTAATTATTTAAGCTATTATGTAAACATCTTTACAAATATAAGAAAAAATATTAGGAATCATCATCATCAGCCCACACGCGTCCATTGCTGGACATAGGCCTCTCCAAGTGCTCGCCACTGAACACGATCCGCGATCCGTTCCCTTTCACGTAACAAATTACCTACGAATCAAGGAAAAATTGTAGTAGCGTTACTGGTATCATTATAACCCGGCAAAATGTTATACGCGTTGGCTGTATATGTGACCATATTGAATGGCGACATTCTTAACTTATTAGGTTAACAGTAAATTTAATAATTAGTTTGAAATTTCATGTTTAATCCCATAATATGATTGAGAACCATAGTAGAAGGATAAAATATTGCAATATAACTTGTATTTATAATTTAAAAAATAGTTTTGGCGCTTAATATTGACACAATTTAGGTCTTACCTGTGAAAGGTTATATTTTCCTATTTTTTAGCACTATCACTATTACAAACTAAAGCGGAGCAGTGCACCATGATTTAAATTTTCAAATAGTTCACTTAGACTAATTAAACTGTTAAATAATTGCATAGTGAGCTATACTTCACACAACAAATTTCTTCCACGTATTTGTTTTGCACCAGACACTGGTGATAAACAATCCCCACTACCAGTTTCACCTATATACGGTAACAAAGAAAAAAAATGATGCCGTCTTCTTCTTTCCTTTGGCAATGTGTATAAGTTTATCTCTTTTCCTAAGTTTGACGGCTTTTATAGCCAATCTATTCCATTCTATATCTATGTGCCACACGCTAACTTTTCCGAGGCGCGTTCAGCGCCTCTGGGTGTAGTTGTCCGGTTGTTTTTTAACTCGCCCAAAGGCGTTGAACGGATTGCAGCAACCAAATCTTTTATCTCCCTCTTTCACATGATTTTTTATTTCGCTCTCTTTCTAGTAGATGACATTATAGAATATGGCCGCCAATATCATCCAATCACGTAAGAGTATTTCAGTCATAAACATCAGAGCGTTTTACAACCATTAAATTCGATGGTTGTTCGGTTGTAACTCGCGCCGACACTCAAAGGTCTTGAACGGGCCGGTTGTTTCACCCGCGGCCGTACCGCCTAACTCAAAGCGAGCACTCGCTATCGTTATCATGACATTAGAACAATAGTTTTAATGTCACAGATGACATTAGAGCTATTGTTCTAATGTCAAGAGAGCGATAGCGAGTGATCGCTATGAGTTAGGCGGTAGTCCCCCCGGTTGTCACGCTCGAAGGCATTGAACGGGGTTAGAGCGAAAAGTTGTACTTCGCGCGAAGGCCCTGAACGCGCCTCCGTAGTCGCTCCTCAGAAAAAATGTATGGAGATGACATTAGCTACGGAAAAAATAGCGTGAGGTTGTCGTAAGCTAAAAAAGGCTTGTCGCCTTCTTCTGTGAGGATGTTATCTCCCAGAAGGAGGCTGCGGAGCGGGCGCGAGAGGATGACCCTCTCGCCGCACCGTTCCGGCGCAGGCGGTTGGGGAGGAGAAGGCGTGCGTTCCTGGACGCGCGCCACCAGCTCCCTTAGCAAGCTGGGGACTGAAACGGCTCGGCCGGCTGACTACCGGTCGAGAGACACTTTTCACCCCTAGCTTGGCCGCCTGGGGGTCCAATTTCTCAAGATACTTGTCGACCCCCCCCGTAGAGGTAACCCTTCAGGGGGCACAATCGGGGAATGGCTAACGTCGATCCCGATTGTATCTCTACGGAGGTAGAAGTATCTAGAGGGTTTTTAGCCGGTATTGGGTCTTCTACCTGAGTCCGGCATATCCTTGGGGTGGCCTAGTCAGCTCAAGTCCCTTGTTGAATACCGTAAAAAGTGTATCTTCCCTCTATAAAAAAAAGGCTAAAAAA
The DNA here is from genome assembly GCA_963935595.1 of Schoenobius gigantellus. NCBI lineage: Eukaryota > Metazoa > Arthropoda > Insecta > Lepidoptera > Crambidae > Schoenobius > Schoenobius gigantellus. Next base: position 16,558,283 of record OZ012555.1, read on the forward strand.
GGCTTTCATTCATAAACGTCAGAGCGTTGTACAAACATTAAATTCGATGGTTGTTCGGTTGTAACTCTCTCGGACACTAAGGTCTTGAAAGGACCGTATGTATCACTCGTGCGTAAGGCATTGAACGGGGTAAAAGCGAAATGTACTACCCGCAAAGGCTCTGAACGCGCTTCTATATCAAAATAAAGAAAACTGCACAGACATATAAAAGGAACTTCCCTTTATATGTCTGTGGAAAACTGATATTTCATTGCAGTTTTCAGGTGAAAACCATTGAGATAGACATATGGAGATGCCCTGTTAAACAGTTCTTTGATATCTTGACACGTATCTATCAAATATCGTTTTGTTTCTTTCTAACAAAAGTGAAATGACATTTGAAGAAAGAGATGCATACTGTTTCGTCTGTGGCATGTATTTTCTGTGACGTCACAAAAAATGCCTACCGTGTAGTGGTGGGTTGGTACGCGTTTTTGCAATACCGAAACTATGTATTGGTTTAGTTTGTAATAACGGTTTTTGAAACTATTTATTTTAATAACTAGTTATTGAATTGGTATCGGGTATCGCAAGTGTCGACTGAGGGCTCGGTTTCGGTTCGAAGGAAAATCATGTTTTATTGAATAAATGATTTTATTCAGCAACTATCTATTGACGTGACTGAGTATTGGGTGTTCGATAGCAACCACCAGTATTATTTTGATAAATGAAAATGAACTTTCCTTCATACTTTGACCAGGCTTAGGACTGGCTGCCAGGTGGCAGGCGTATTTAAATTAAAAGTTCATTTGATTTTATGTACATTGTTATTCTGTACATATCCACAATATTTACTCTTTACTATAAACCTATTTTATATTTTACACGTTTTTATTTACACTATGTTACGAAGTTTTGTATTTACAATTCCTATTTTACAATTTGGCGCGAATCGTTTGCCGTCGGTTCCGTCAGCCTGGCGCCTAGTATCGGCTCTCGCTCGGGTACCACGTTGCGAGCGACAGCAAGTGAACCGTCCGTTCCACACAATAAATAGTTACTCCCGATAAATAGTTTCTGAAGAAGTCAATACATAGTTTTCGGTATTGCTGCTAATAAATAGTTTCAATAACTGTTTACGGTTTATAACGCCCATAACTACTACCGTGACCAGTCCGCCATATTAAGTGCCGAACGAACGTGTGAATTTTGCTTCGGATTTTGACTATTTTCCATAATCTCGAAGTAATTTACAATAATATTATAACAGTGCGCCACAATAAAGGACTACAGAATGCCTTCTTGCAATATTATACAATGCGGTGCGAGATAAAACAAAAATACACCGCAATTAACTCTTCACAAATAAGTAAACAAAATTGTTAAAAATATAATTGGAATATGTAGTTAAGAGGATTGTGAAGTAATCGTGCGCGGCGCGAGTAGGTATTTTCTAAAATGCTATCTGTTTCACACCGCTCGGCCTCCCGTCTGGCGTTTACACCACAAATACAACACGCGCAAATTCTCACGCACACTACGACAGCAGCGCGCGACTCCTCGGCGCGAGAACTCGAGATCATTATTTTACCATTTGTAATGTTTTGCGTTAAAGGCAGTCCTGACTGCCTTTCCGCTTGCAACTTTGCCTTCGTGAGGCAATTTTGTTTTCCCGTATGAAAAATTATTTTACAACCTTATATTACTCAGTGATAAATAAAAATAGCTTTATTTCTAAAAATAATTTTAACAATAATTACGCCGAGACTTCCCAGTGAGCTAGTTTTTGAGTTTATTCATTACAAACAAAAATACAAATCTTCTTTCTTTATAATATTTTAGTAGATAAGTTTCGTAAATTATTTTAGTATTCCTTTGAAATTTATAGTGTAGGCACTTACTGTGTATCCCTACCAAGTCCTACTTTATAGGACTGAGCTGTTATTTGTTATGAAAGTACTTATCTATCGTACATTTACATGTCTAAAGAAAATTACTTTTTGTAAGATGAGTGTTATACTGAATTAAAATGATTTTCATTTGAGATGTGAATCAATAATGGATCCTTTTATGAAAAAAATAAACACTAAACATAAAATGACATTTACAATTGTTTAAACAAGAACAGACCTCTTGTTAACTTAAAAATAAATAAAAAATCTATTATTTTAGATAGATAAATTAATACTTTTACATACAAACTAAATAGGAGCAGGGATTTAAAAAATATAAAGTAATAATTATGCATCAAATAAAAAATACCTCTCATTTTTATACACTAATCTTGGGTAGTTACTAATAGTCTTAGAATTCTATTTTTTACCACCTCCGTGATCTAGTGGTTGAGGCCACCGGATGTTGATCGGGAGGTCAGTCCGGCGGGGTTCGATTCGTCGGGTTCGTCCGGACTACAAAAACACTGAAAAGTTAGAAATAATATAAGAATAGGTACAGACAACATAACACATCATTATTGAAGACGGTGCTAAATTTTATGACTTTCTAGGAGATCATCGTTTGGCACCGACTTCAATATAGAAATGTAATGTTGTCTATACCTATTCTTACACTATTTTTAACTCTTTAGTGTTTTTGAAGTCAGTTTTTATTTTTTGTAAAATATTTTTTTTGTTTAACTTTTTAGTGAAAGAAACCCTAATTAAATTAGGGTATCCCTCGATTTTCATAGGATCCCATCATCAGAACCTGACTTTGGTGACCTAGGGACCACCCTAGGAGTATACTCTACCGAATACAAAAAGAATTTTGAAAATCGGTCCACAATTGGCGGAGTAATCGCGTAACATACACACAAAACGGTTGACACGGTTAGCGCAGAGGTCGAGCGATCGCCTACTGCGCAACAGGTCGCGGGTTCGATCCCGCACGGGACAGATGTTTTGTATGGCCTACAGAAATTTGTTCCGGTCTGGGCGTATGTACATGTGATATTCTATGTTTGTAACGCACCCACGACACAGGAGAAAATCCTAGTGTGGGGCGACGTTTTTATAAAAAAAAACACGTTGAACGCACCTAAAAATTTAAGGATATCCCTCCATTTTTATGGGATCCCATCATCAGACCCTAACTTTGGTAACCGTGGGACCACCATTGGAGTATAATTTTGAGAATACAAAAAGAATTTTGAAAATCGGTCTGCAATTGGCGGCGTAATCGCGTAACATACACAAAAAAAACATACGCATCGAATTGAGAAACTCCTTTTTTGAAGTCAGTTAAAAATACCTATTAGTATATGTAATCAGCTGCTTTAAATTTTATAGTTAGAATGAAAAAAAAACTTCAAAACCGTACGAAGGGTGCCTTCTTCCCATAAAGGCTACCCTGCCTACCCTACATACTCGTATATTATTTAGGTACTTTGTCGTTTGTATTTTTTATACAATCGTAGATTCCATAACGCGAGTAAATCCTTAGAGCCCAGCTTTAGAGGAATAAAGTTCAAATAAAATAATATTAAAAATAACGCTACTTGCATAGTCTATAATAATAATAATAATAAACACTTTATTGCACACAAAATAAACATATAAAAAAAAATTTCAAAAATAATGCAGATGTACAACACAGGCGGCCTTATTGCTAATGAGCAATCTCTTCCAGGCAACCTTGGACTAGGGAAATACTGAGAGGAAATTTAAACGGGGATTGGTGCAGTAGTAGTGAAGGACACAATGAAGGACTATTTTAGCTAAGGATTTAAGGATAGGAAGTGATTTCGAACTTGATTCTTAAAGGACTCCAGCGTGCGAGCTCTCTAAATACTCTCAGGGAGAGAGTTCCATAGCCGGACGGCATATGCTGGAAAAGAGTATGAAAGGAAATCCGTGCTGTGGGGTGGGATATCAAGAGTTAAATTAAAGTTCGACCGTAAAGTACGACTTGAAGAAGAGGACCGGAAAGAGAACTGAGACTGAAGATATGATGGAAAGGTCGGAAGAAACAAAACATTGTAAAGTAGGGATAAAACATGTAAATCTCTGCGCTGGCGAATTGGCAGCCATTTAAGTTGAGAGCGATAGTAAGAAACATGGTCATATTTACGAAGATTAAAAATAAACCGTATTGCCACATTTTGTAGACGCTCCAACTGGTTCAATAGCTCTTCGGATAAACCAGCCCAGGCAGCGTCAGCGTAGTCAATTAAAGAAAGTAAAAGTGATTGAGCTAACACTGTTTTTGTAGCCATTGGAAGAAAGTTTCGGAATCTGTTGAGAGAACCATATGCGGCAAACAGTTTTTTCCGAACTGCTTCAACATGAGGCCGCCAAGAAAGGCATTGATCAAAAACAATACCTAGATTCTTAACAGATTTGCTAAATGGGATAATAGTTCCGCCAAAGATCACTGCCGGCAACAGACTGTAGTCGATGCGTGATACGAAATGGGAACTGCCGATAATAATTGTCTGCGTTTTGTTAGGATTAATAACAAGACCGAAAGACTTACCCCAGTTATCTATTATATTAAGTTCACTGTTAGTTGTCAAAATAGCTTGTGAAAAATCAGATAGCGGGGCTTGCGTGTAAATTTGCAAGTCATCGGCATACAAGTGATAGAAACATGAAAGTGATTGCGTAATGGAATTTATAAATATCGAGAAAAGAAGCGGAGATAATACGCCACCCTGAGGGACACCGGCAACGATAGTGCACCAATCAGACAGGGAGTCCTCAATGCGTACCCGCTGCCGACGCCCCAACAGGTAACTTTGAAACCAGTCAATTACGACAGGAGATATGCCAAGAGAACGTAAAACACTGGTGAGTACATCAAAATCCACCGAATTAAACGCGTTGCTGAAATCTAAAAGCGTCAGTAGTGTAAGTTGGCGATTTTCCATGCCCTGGTGAATATCATGGGTGATTTTAGCTAAAGCAGTAGTCGTGCTATGACCCACGCGGAAGCCGGATTGTAGAGGATTCAGAAGCTTATTAATATTAAGGAACCTGATAAGTTGACGATGGACGAGTTTTTCAAGGACTTTGGAAAGGAACGGGAGAATGGAAATAGGACGAAAATCAGAAAAGGAACCTGGGTTGAATTTCTTAGGAAGAGGAATAACAAATGCATCCTTCCAAGCAGATGGAAAAACACCAGACGTTATGGAAGTATTGAGGATTTGAGTGATAATAGGAGTAAGAATATCTAGGATAGGGAGGATCATGTTACGACTAATACAATCACTGCCCATAGCACCAGAAGTTATAGAAATAATTGTTCTCTTGACATCACTATCAGTAAATGACTCGATAGCGAATGGAGCATAATCAGGTAAAGGCGACGAAGAAAGTTTCTTTAAGGTTTCAGTTTTGCGATCACCACTAAAGGGCGAAATTGAAGTAAAGTGTGAGTTAAGAAGATTAATGTCAAGCTTGAAATCGCTACTACGCATCTGAGATTTGCCAATACCAAGTGATTTGAGGAATTTCCATACTTTAGCTGGGTCTTCATTATCTATCGAGTTATGTATATGGCGTCTTTGAGCGTCTCTTATCGCTGTGTTGCACCGATTTCTTGCAATGTTATACCTAATCTGATTATTGATGGTAGGATTGCGCTTATATCTAGCTTTCTCCTTGTTTCTCTTACACATCAGAGCACGGATATCATTAGTTAGCCAGGGAGCAGGGAGGTGCTTAATTTTGATAGGCTTAACAGGAGCATGGACATCGTAGAGTTCGGTCAGACGTGCATTAAAAAGTTGCACTTGTTCATCAACACAAACCAAGTTGCGTATCTCAGACCAATCTAAGCCAGCAGCGTCCTCGCGGAGCTTTCCTACATCTATATTAGCAAAACTTTGCCGAAGTAAAATGCGAGGTTTAGTTCTCGGTGGGCGAACACGGTATGAGAGAAAGATCAAGTCGTGGTACGAAAAAGCATCAGCGGAAAATTGACCATGCTTGCTTACCATATTGGGAGAAGAAACTATCATTAAGTCGAGAAGAGACGGAGAACAATTAGGAAAATGATGTGTTTCCTGAAGTGGGAGAATATGAAGGTTGTACGATTTTACTAAAGAGACCAGCTTTAGGGACCGGGAATCATTTTTCGCCATTTACACGTTCTATTACACGTTTTTAGCTGCTCCAACTTCATACATTGCATAACAAACACCTATCACAAGAAACAAAATACGAATTTATTTTGAGTTGGTTTCTTTATGGCACATATTTATTACAACAAACAACTACTTACATACTTACATTTTTTTCCTTTTTTGGTTTTGGGAATTTACAGTAAAGTTAACAGGCTACAGGCTGCTAACCCTTAAATAAGGAAATTTGTATTGAAATAAAATCTTTCAAATAAAACACTAAAATCAATAAATGTATTCGAAAAGATATTTACTTTTTCATGTATAAGGTATTTGTGAAGATTAATAGTTCCGACTTGAGTAATAACTTTCACTATTGATCGATATATCGATATTACTTTCTCCTCCCTAGGCGACAATAACTACGATAACATTATGTCACATCACTATCACTACATTGTACCCCTGCCCCCGACCCGTATCGTGCGATAGAGAGAGTTGCAAGAAATGGTCGAAATTGCCTACAATTCCTGTTTGAAATATTGTTTCGGGCGATAACTGTTTTACCCCCCTAAACCTTTATGAAATTAGACGCTTTTGGTGTCATTAGATTCAGTATACCTTAATCTATGTTTGTACGTTTTGCTTTTTTTATAATTCAGTATAATTTAGTCAAAAAAAGACAAAAATGCTCAAGGTAGTTTTTAAGTCGAAAATATAGATATTTAGATGCTAATAACTTATATTCTGAGCAATATTTCTTCAAAATCAAAACGTACAAACCTAGTTTTTCATTATATCTACAAGATTTCCAAAAATTATGAAAATTGGACTATGTTTAGAGGAAGAAAAGCGTTATCGCTTTCTGTATGAAAATTTACAGCTTCACAATCCTCTTAAGGTTTCATATTCTGATTCCATATGCCAATTTACTTGAAGAAGCGTTCAGCAGTAATATTTTTCTTTATTTGTGTAAGAATTTTTATATTTTTGATTAATAATTTACATACATTATTATTGGGCGATAGTGAAGATACCTAAAGAGAAATTTTAATTAGGCTATCGATATATTAAACGGACAGACTTAAGTGCCTAAGCCGTGACTAAAGTACGAGTAATATCATTGGAAAGCTTAATAATTGATGAATTATTATCATTGTCAATTAATTTTAGTTTTTTAAAATCCTCCATTTTTCATAATAATTGAACATATAAGGTTCCTACGACAAAGTTTGTCATAAACTTTGATTAGTAACTTACAAAACAAAAAAAAATGTAATTACACCCAAATTATCATACCTACTTGGTAAGTACTTATCGCCTCCTTTAAATAATTTTTTCCAAAAAAAACTATACCATTTTTTTTACAATAACATTTTCTCGCAGTTATTTATACAAAGAAAATACATGTCTATTGGTGTAACTTTATAGACATACTAGCTGACCCGGCGAACTTTGTATCGCTTAAGTTAAATAGTGATCTTTAACAAGTTTTTCTAAGAAACTGCGTAGTTCCACAATTTGAAACTGCCTAAATATTTCAGAAACACGACTTTTCAATCAAATTATTACAATGTAGGTCCGTAATGTGCAGTTCAGCTAAGATCTATTTTCCTAGATATGTCGTAGATAAGTGGATTGATGAATTGGTTTAAATTTAAATTTATCGATATTGCACAACTAATACTGAGTACATCACTAGTAAAGGTAGCCATTTTATGTGCCAAAGTTTTGTAGGTAGTCACGTTGATTCTGTAGGTAGGGCCAGTCCATGTATTTGTTAGGTCATTGGTGAAAACAGATGTCAAATACTTCATAACCAAAAAAAGTGCAAAATTAATAATAGGTATATAAATAAAACAACTTCACCATAGATTGATAAATAGATCTTACTCATTCATCACATACTTCATACACTTAGTTTCGTAGACAGAGTCGCGTTTGCCGCGATTAACCGGAACGTGTGCGTCCACTACGTCGAACAGCAGGCCTATTCTGTAACTTCGGTTGCTAACTAGAACTGTCATTTTTGAAAGGAACATAACATACATTACTGCTATCATGAACGCTGCCATAACACATAAGATCACTATACCATTAATGAATCTAAAGTGTCTTTCAAAAATGACAGTTCTAGTTACCAACCGTACTTATTTAGCGAATAGGCCTGCTGATCGAAAAAAAGAAGCGACGCGATCAGGGGTGGAAGTCTCGACATACAGGTCTTATACTTACAAAACCACCAGGAACATCTTCATAATTTCTAAAAAATGTGTACTCTAGGTGATGGACAATGTAAGGTTGTGATGGTCTGGCATCTCTCATACGCGATATGTAGTCAGATGGAGAGAAGATGGTGCCTTTAAACTTTTTTTCTAAAGTTGAATGTACGCTGTCCACCTCCATCATTTTGTGCCCTTTTTCTAGGATAATTTCTTCTATCATAATGCCTTTGGCAGTGCTGAGATAAGATAATGAATTACAAAGTGTTTTATTTTTATTTTGGTAAGCACATCCGTCGGATATCAAAATTACTTTTTTGTATTGACAGCAATATTTATCTATGAAATCAATTATACAACTAGTGACATTGTTCGCGGTTACTCCCCCATCGCCTTCATGCCACACATATAAATATACGTTTTTGTCATTTTTAACATGAAAAGTATAATTATGTAGCCCTAGTTTAATTTTGTAGTACTGCTCTGAAACAAGTAATTTAGGGCATAATAAAACACTTTGCATATTCATTGAAACTACCATCATTAATCCTCTGAAATTTGGTTAGCTTCCATCTTAGCTGCTCGAGCTTCATCTTTTTTTTTATAATATAAAGCTGATATACGTCGTCTGGAATGTTCCCTTGTTTGTGGCCAACACACATGTCACACTGATCTTTCCGCGGCTTATACACGGTTATTTTTTTATCATACTGGAAAATTTTAGAGGCAGCTCGATAGACGCTAGACGACTCATATCAATAACAAAAACATGTGGTTATATTTTTTAAATTTTATCCGCCAATAATATTAAATTATAGACATTGTTCTTGTTTACTACAAGATAAGGTAAGATTATGAATGAATAAAGCATTTACTACTACGGGCTTAGGAAAATGCGGCAACGTCGCATTATTAATTCAAGCAAGATCAATCTACAACTCGTTTGAAATAAGAGTTATTATTGCAATAGACACTACAATAGTGAAAGACAGAGACAGTCGGCGCCGGCGCCGAGCGCCGGCGGTGGCGTTTTGTTGTTTGCTGTCGCTTGTCGGCACGAGCCGGCCGGCTTTAGTTCGCCTTTGACCCCGGCGCGTGTGAACGTATCGCGATGTCGCGCCCGCGCCTGACGCGCGGCAATCGGGCGCATTCGGAATTTTAGTTTCAAGTTAACACTTCTCGCGAATACACAGACCTTACTCCGGTAGACCGTAGACTTTTACTTGTGAAGTAAAATTAAGTGTTTGGTGTAAGAAAGTGAACCCACAAACGTAAGACTTGGAAGCGAAAACTGTATTTCGAGACGTTAAACACTAACCAAAGTGATATGTTGTTGTGGTTATTAAATATTGAAATAAAATATAATTTAAGTACGATAAATATTCGTGTATTTAATTACATGACAAGACAAGAATGACATATATATTTTAATTATGTTAGACAACCTTAGACCATAAATACTAAGAAGTATGATATTATAACATGCCCTTTTTTTTTAAACAAAATTATATAAAAGTATACTGTATAAAAAGAAACTTATTCATTTATGTATCGTCTTGGACGTATAACTCGTCTACCTGACTTTGTGTATATCGGAGATGGACATGTTTGAGGAACTGGAACGTTTGGTGATAATGATGAACATGGTTGTGATTCAGGTACAGAAATCGGTGAAGTGGGTGAATGTGGAATCTGCATTAGATGTTGTCGATTCCTTCTCAAAAAACCATCGGGAGTATCGACTATAAACGACCTTGGTTCCTCGCATTTCGACTTAATTATGCCTGGAGACCAGTTACTAAAAGGCGTCTTTTTATAATACACTTTTTCTCCAACATGAAAATCAGACAACATCCTTGTTCCTCTATCATAATATTTCTTAGAAGTGGCTATATTTCTCTTTTTGCTTTCAAAATGTTGATTAAATTTAACAACTGTCGGTCTTAAATTAGATGCAACAGAAGGTAATTGCGTTCTCAAAGATCTTGACATCAAAAGTTGTGAAGGTGAAGCCAAATTACCTCTTGGTGTAGTTCTGTATTGAAGTAATGCAAGATACGTATCCAAACCTGATTCTTTACATTTATATAAAATTCGCTTTGCAATTTTAACTCCAGATTCAGCAAGACCATTAGAACGAGATAAATATGAACTTGAAGTGGTGTGTTGAATACCCCATTCAAATATAAAATTTTTAAACTCAGCAGAATTAAATGGTGGTCCATTATCGCTTACTAACTCTACTGGTATTCCATGACGACTAAATATACTTTTGAGAATTGGTATTAAAACTGTTGCAGATGTAGTGCTAACTGAATTTACTTCAATGTAATTCGAGTAGTAATCATCTACCACAACATACGTTTTTCCATTGAAGTTGAAGAAATCAACACCAACCTTTTCCCAGGGTAGTGTAGGTTGTTGATGTGGCATCAGAGGTTCTCTGGGATTTGAATTTCTTAAAGAGATACATGTACTACAAGACTCTACCATATTTTTTATGTGATCTGACATAAATGGCCAAAAAACAATACCACGTGCAAAACTTTTTGATCTTTGAATGCCTAAATGTCCACTATGTATTATCTTGAGTATATCAGGACGAATTATGTTAGGAATTATAATTGCGTTACCTTTTAAAAGAATATCATGTTCTGTATGAACCTCATCTCTGTAGTTCCAGTACTCACGAACTAATAAATCAACTTTGGATTTGCATGGCGGCCATCCATCTTTGCAGTAAGATTTTAGAATTTGCATGCTCTTGTCTGTATTTGTGGCATCTTGAAGCCATTTTAATTTTTCTGTGGAAATAGGTAATGATTTTATTAATAAATTTACATGAACCCTAATTTCGTCTTCTATGTCATCAGATGATGATTCTGGAAGCGGTGCTCTAGACAATGTATCTGCTAAGTACATCTCTGAACCCTTTTTGTATTTAACATTTAAATCATAAGCTTGAATTCTTAGCATCATCCTTTGCAAACGTGTAGGAACGTCAGCCAAAGGTTTTTTGAATAAAGTGACTAACGGTCTATGATCTGTTTCAACATTAACCTGTTGCCCATATATGAATTGATGAAATTTCGAGCAACCAAAAACAATAGCATAGAGCTCTTTTTCAATTTGTGCCATGTTTTGCTGCGAAGGTGTGAATGTTTTCGAAGCATAATAAATAGGATGATTATTTTGTAAAAGAATTGCACCTACAGCTGTACTGCTGGCATCTACTGAAAGTGTTATATCATGGATTTTTGGATCGAAATGTGACAAAACTGGTGCTTTACAAATTAACTCTTTTAGGTTACTGAATATTGTTTCGTATGTTGAATTCCACTGAAATGACGAATTTTTCTTTGTAAGATCTCTCAACGGACTTACTTTAGTAGCAAGATTCTCTATAAAAGGACTTAAATAATTGAGTAGACCTAAGAACCTTTGTACATCTTTTTGACATGTAGGAGAAGGCATATCTTTGACAGCTCGAATTTTTTCTGGATCTGGTACAATTCCATTTCCAGTGAAAACATGACCTAAATATTTGACTTGTTGTGTAGCAAAAGTACACTTTGTTTTATTGAATCTGACATTAAGTTTTTTTGCTTTTTCGAATACTAACTTTAAGCGTTCGTTATGCTCAGATAGACTACTGCCACAAACTAAAATGTCATCGACATATACCATGACACCTGGAATGTCAGCAAATGCTTCAGTCATGACTCTATGAAAAATTTCTGATGCACAACTTACACCAAATGGAAGTCTCAAGAATCTATAACGTCCAAAGGGTGTATTGAACGTTGTTAAGAATGAACTGTCACTATCCAGCTTAAGCATCCAGAAGCCACTACTTGCATCTAACGTAGAAAAATATTTAGCTCCAGCAACTTTAGATCGAACCATGTCAACTGTTGGTATTGGATAATGAGCACGAAGAATGGCTTGGTTTAAGTTTCGCGGGTCTAAACATACGCGTAATTTACCATTTTTCTTTTCAACAACTACAAGAGAACTTACCCATTGAGTTGGTTCTGACACTTTTGTGATGACATTTTTCTGCTCCATATCATCAAGTTCCTTCTGCAACCTATCATGAAGAGCGAATGGTAGTTTGCGTGGTGGATCTATTTTGGGTGGAATGGATTTATCTACAATAATGGAAATGTCAAATGGTAAACAACCTAAGCCTTCGAAAATATGTTCATGATTGTCGAGTAATACTTTGACATCACTTGAATTCGTATCATTAATGTTGTAAATGCGTTTGACAAGACCTAGTTGACTACAAGATATACGTCCAATTACAGTTGGGGAATTGACATTAGCAATTATAAAATTTAATCTAGTATCCTTATTTCTAATTTTGACGTATAAATCAACTTCTCCGACGACAGGTATCTGATTGCCATTGTATGCAGTGACGTTGTGCTGACAGCTTCGTAGTGTGCCAGTTTGAAGTGTTTGAAAAATTTTATTTGGCATTACATTGGCATCACTTCCGGTATCCAGAATGCAATTAATTTGTATGCTATTGACGAATATTGGTATTATCCATTCATTTGTAGTCGACGCAGCCTTAATACTTCCAAGAAATAAATTATTGTCAAAGTTCTCTCCGTCGGTATTATCATCGTTTATATTCCTGACACTTTTAATCTTACAGTATCTATCGAAATGATTCCTTTTACCGCATGCTCGGCAGGTTTTTCCAAATGCTGGACACTTAAATCTATGAACTTGTCCACATCGTCCGCATATAGGTTTAGAATATGATTGTTGTGAATGACGTCTGACAGGGGACTTAGAACGTGTGCGAGAAGTATGTCTGGATCTTTCATTGCTTTCAGTACGCGTATACATAATTCCTTGGTGACCCTTTAAAACATTCGCTTGATTCATAGACATCAATAATGTTTTGGTCATCGAAATCGTTTTGTCGAGAGATAGGTCTGGTTCTATTAAAAGTTTTTCCCTAATAAAATGGTATTTTTCGTGCATATTGCAAATAAAAATATCTTTAACAAGGCGATCTTGTAAGTTTTTGAAATCACATGACTGACTTTTAGACCGTAAGTTTGTTATAAATTCCTCTAAAGTCTCATTTTCGGATTGTCGATATGTGAAAAATTTATGGCTCTCGTAGGTTAAGTTAATTTTAAGTTGAAAATGTTGTTCAAAACGTTTTACTAAATCATCGTATTTAATTGTGTCTTCATCTAAGTTAAACGAGTTAAAAATTTCTAACCCTCTTTCGCCAATCATATGAAGAAAAACTGCAACCTTACGCTCATCCTTTTCTTCATTGAGACCAGATGCACGCAGATATATTTTAAAACTTTGAAACCATTTTTTCCAATTGTCACACGAATCTCCCTGACATAGTAATGGTGAAATATTACCTGATACATTTTTCGGCATCGGTTTTGAATTCGAATTATTTGACTGCATTTTTTTTTTTGCATTTATTCTTACACTTCTGACACCATATTAAATATTGAAATAAAATATAATTTAAGTACGATAAATATTCGTGTATTTAATTACATGACAAGACAAGAATGACATATATATTTTAATTATGTTAGACAACCTTAGACCATAAATACTAAGAAGTATGATATTATAACAGTGGTCATGTATAGTTTTAAACGTGCACGACTATGTATGAGTTAGAGGACTTCCTTTAAATTTAAAACTCTTTTGTTATTAGAACTAAAGTTGATTTAATTTGTTTCCTAGGTAGGTAAGTATTTAAAGTTGATTCCAATTTTTTAACTACGCCAAAACAACCTACCATAACCGTAATACCTACCTAGTACTGTTTGTTTTCTTTAAAAACTTTGTTTTGCCGGTCCTAAGTAAGCCCGTAAAGTAGGAAGGTGAAATTGTGATCAACTCAGCGATGACTTTGAATCGGCGACGTTGTTGCCAGTTCGCGTTCATTCAATGTTTTGCCTACAACTTCACTCAGTGTCCATACCAGTGCAGTATTTTTTGGATATTTTAGATAATAAATATCTAATTAAACAGGTGAGTAAATTTTATTATTAATGGTTAAATAATTCTTCTACCGTGGCTTCTAGTGATAGTTGACGATTTTTCGAGAAAATTCTTTGTTTATTTTCTAAAATCGAAAACAGAAGTACTTGATAGGTTCAAGTCTTTTGTCACTGAAGCAGAAAATGAGACAGGCATGAAATTGAAGTGCATTAGGACAGACAATGGTACGGAATATGTCAATAGAGATTTCGATATGTATCTCAAATCAAAGGGCATAAAGCATCAATTATCTGTTACATATACACCGGAGCAAAACGGGGTAGCAGAGAGGTCTATTCGAACTATTACGGAAATGGCGCGGTCAATGCTGTATGATTCAGGTTTGTCTCAAAAGTTTTGGGCGGAAGCGTGTAATACAGCTGCGTACATAAAGAATAGGTTACCTCATAGTACCACAACTAATTTGATTCTGGAGGAACTTTGGACAGAGAAGAAGGTAGACTTTAACCATTTCAAGGTATTTGGTAGTGAAGCGTATATACACATTCCAAAACAATTAAGAACTAAGTGGGATGCTAAAGGCAAGAAATATCTTTTTATGGGCTATTCTGACAATACTAAAGGATATCGCTTTGCAGATATTAATAATCCTTGTAAAATAGTATTTGCTCGGGATGTTGTATTTCTTGAAAAGCCATATTCAGTGAAAGAAGTTCTGAAGGAAACTGGTGTAGATAGGGTTAAATTGAACTCTATTGAAAGTGTAGTTCGCTTTGACAATTATACTTCTGTTACTGAAGCTCCTGCAAATAATGTTGATTTTGGTGGTATTGAAACTAATCAATCATTTAGTCCATCGACTGCGGAGGAGAGAGCAAGAATTCCTGTTACTGCAGGTATCGGGAGTAGCTCTAGTCCAGTGACCGATAATGATGGTTTTGATACAGTTCGTGTAGAAGGTAGTTTTAGTCAAATCATTGATGATGCTAATTGCATTAACGTAGAGTGTGCAGAGAATAATCAGCAACTCTCAAATACGCATGAGAGACGGTATCCGGCTAGAAATCGAAAGCCTAAGCAAGATCCTGATTTTCAATACTACGCAACTGTTTGCTGTGAAGAGCCCTTAACTGTCAAAGAAGCCTTATCTAGAAATGATGCTGTAGAGTGGCGTAAGGCTATGGACAAAGAGTTGCATTCGATGTACGAGAACCATGTTTGGGAACTGGTTGATAAACCAGAAAAAGCGAAAGTAGTTGGCTGTAAATGGGTCTTTAAATACAAACAAAATGTAGATGGTAGTATCTTGCATAAGGTTAGATTAGTCGCAAATGGTTTTACACAATCTTTTGGGATCGACTATTTTGAAACCTTTTCACCGGTTGTGAGGCGTTCAACATTTAGATTGTTGTTAGCTGTTGCAGCTCAATTTGAACTTGAAATCGATCATTTTGATGTTAGCACAGCGTTTCTTAACGGAGACCTGGAAGAGACTGTATACATGTCGTTTCCGGAAGGGTGTGACAATGAGTCATCAGGTAAAGTTTGTTTGTTAAAAAAGGCCATTTATGGTCTTAAACAAGCACCTCGAAGTTGGAATAAGAAGGTGAATGATGTACTTCTATCCTTAGGTTATCAACGATTAAAAGATGACAATTGCGTTTACATTAAAAGGTTTGATGGTGACAAGTTGGTAATTGTGGGTCTGTACGTAGATGATTTCTTTATTTTCCACAATTTCGCGGCGGAAAAGACAAAGCTATTCGAAAAACTTAATGATTGTTTCAAAATTAAAGACTTGGGTCATGCTAAGCAGGTTCTTGGTATGAGACTTACTAGAAAATATGGTGCAATTTTTCTAGAACAAACAGAATATATACAAAATTTGCTTTCGAAATTCGGTATGAGTGATTGCAAGGGGGTAAGGACACCAATGGAACAAGATATTCATTCGGTTTTTGGAAATGTTGTAGATGATGAATCCATTGATGTACCATATCAATCACTTATCGGGGCCTTAAACTTTCTGTCTACAAATACGCGTCCAGATATTGCAATAGCGGTGAGTATTCTTGGTCAGTATAACAATAGTTATAAATCTGTTCACTGGAAAGCGGCAAAGAGAGTACTTCGCTATTTACAATATTCTAAGGATTTAGGTTTAGAATTTCGGAAAAACCATGATTTCAATCTTTCTAGGTTTGTAGATGCTGATTGGGGCAGTGACATGAGAGATAGAAAATCTTTTAGTGGTTTTTTGTTCAAAATTGGTACTTCTGTTGTTTCGTGGGAATGTCGAAAACAGAGGTGCATTTCTTTATCTTCGACAGAAGCAGAATATGTTGCTCTTTCAGAAGCATGTAAAGAAGCCATTTTTTTGTCTCGTTTGGTAAGTAATATTTTGTTGAGAGATGTATGTATGGTTAACATAGGCACAGATAACCAGAGTGCTATTAAGCTGGCACAAAATCCTGTTGGGCATCGTCGCACAAAGCATATCGACATCAGAATGCATTACGTAAGGGAATGTGTAGAACTGGGGTTAGTTAAGCTAACGTACATTCCGACTAACAATATGTTGGCTGACATACTGACAAAGCCATTAGGGTGTACTAAGTTTTCAAAGTTGTTAGATTGTTTAGTATCTAATTTGAGGGGTGGTGTTGGTAATACCTCTATGATACGTATTTCAAATTAGAGTAAGTATTCTTCTTACTTGGTTACCTTGGATACGATACATCTTTGTGAATAACATATATTATATTTTTATAATTAAAAGTTACTTTCTACAACGACTCTTTCACTATTCACCTCAACATTATTAAGTCTATTCTATTATTTCAAAATGAGTTGCGCAAAAGAATTTTATATCTGCTATTCAATACAAGATAGGTTTTATTAACATAATAATTATTTAAAAAATAATGAATGTCAATGATTGTCTTTCAATAGATGGGTCTTTCCAATCGGTATATTATGTTGAACCCACTGCCACATAACAGATAATCAAATATGTCAACTTGTCAAAAATGAGTCAACATTAAAATCTCTCTGTGATATTTATATACATACCTAGTAAAAGAATGAGTAATATTTAAAGAAGAAAAGAATTAAAAACACATCAGTGTGAGTCGAACTGTTTCAACAATATTTAAAACTTTTGTGGTTTCGCCAATATCTTGAACAGAATGTTAATGCCAATTCCTTTTTTCTAATAACTTAACATCGCATCGTGTAAGCTAAACAATAAATAACTAATATAAATTACTTTTATTAAAAAAATTTAAAAATTGCGATAATATTTAGGTTAGGTACATACCATGTGGTCACCCTACTACAATGACAACGAAAATTACTGACATTGAAAAAGAATCGATATTGCAATATAACATTTTTTGAATACTACCACTAGAATATTTCCTGGACGTAAAATCATAGTGTTATAATTATTAATAGTACATGGTAATTTAATTTATTTTATGTTATAATTATTACAAAAAAAAAACAATTTAGGTATTTTGGGCGTTAAAAGTAATTAAAATAAACAATAATAAAAAATCTTCATCTACCAATAGTTGTTTCATAACTACTAAATCATAAAATATACAACAGTAGCAACACTGTGGGAAAGGGATAAAAGGTACAGTTATTGCTATCTCTCTCGGCACGCTTTTGCGCTTTCAAGTGTTTAGTCTTTATTTACATAGAAATAAAGTCCAAATTTGAACAATAATATTTTGAAGAGCTCATTCCTCTTTGAGTAATAATTCCATAATAATTCCATGCAAAATCCACAAAAACACAGTACAGATTAAACAAACTATTAAAGGTGCTTTCTCATGCATCTTAACTCTAAAGCAGGTTT
The DNA here is from genome assembly GCA_963935595.1 of Schoenobius gigantellus. NCBI lineage: Eukaryota > Metazoa > Arthropoda > Insecta > Lepidoptera > Crambidae > Schoenobius > Schoenobius gigantellus. The sequence continues at coordinate 16,576,416 of OZ012555.1, forward strand.
TCATTGCACATTCTCAATAGAAAAGCTCGACCTGTCAGGGGAACCTTCTTATCCTGAATAGACTATAGTAATGTTTCGCATAAAAAACACGAAAATAAAGACAATAACAAAAGAGTTAAGTTTTACTACGGAAATCGCTTTTTAGTTCCATCTGTCCAGCCCCCCTAGACAAATGCCACACGTTTACTTTTCCGTCGTCGTTCCGCAGAAAAAATGTATGGAAATGACATTAACTTACGACAACCTCACGCTATTTTTTCCGCAGCGAATGTCATCTTCATACATTTCTTCTGCGGAACGACGGCAAAAAAGTTAGCGTGTGGCGTTTGTCTTTTTTTTTATGGGATAGGGGGCAAGCGAGCAGACGTATTACTTGATGGTAAGTAATTAACGTCGCCCATGGACACTTGCAACCCCAGAGGAGTTACAAGTGCGTTGCCGGCCTTTGAGGTGGGAATACGCTCTTTTTTTGAAAGTTTGAAGGTCGTATCGGTCCGGAAATACCGCAGGAGACAATTCGTTCCAAAGTTTGACTGTGCGAGGCAGGAAACTTCGAGAGAAACGCACAGTTGTGGACTACCAACCATCTAAGTGATGGGCATGGATTTTTTGCCGCGTGGAACGATGGCGGTGTTGGAGCCTCCACAGTACTTTTCGGTTTATATATAGTTTATGCTTTTCTAACAAGTACTTTTTGAATTTCGTATTAGGTATTTGTCATGTAAATATTAGTTGTCAAGAAAATAAAGAAATGTATAAGAGCTCGGAGTTCGTGTTTTTTAATATCTCCGAACCATCAAAAATCATCAGGCTCGCAGCTTATCATATTTATCAGACCTGCGAGACACAACACCCAACATCTGGCGACCGTGATAAATAAGTATGGAGCGTAAGATGTTAGAAAGAAAAATAGCACGGCGACTATTTACGAAATGCGCTCAGGAAGTGGAAGAAGCAATCGAGAAGAAAGATGTAAGTGAGTTGCATGCATTATTAGAAAAATTAGAAAAGCACCGTGATGATTTAGTTCGCTTACAAAATTTGATAATGGTGGCAATTCTGTTGGCACTAATTCGATTAAAGTAAACTAAATTTAGTTTTAGTGCTGTCAAATTGTTTTTTCAGTTAAAATTCTCGAACAAAAAAACACGATTTGACAGCACTAAAACTAAATTTAGTTTAGTTTATTCCGATTAATGTCAACAGAATTGACACCAATGGTGTCAATTCTGTCAAATCGTGTTTTTGTTTGAAAATTTTAACTGAAAACACAATTTGACAGCACTAAAACTAAATTTAGTTTAGTTAAATCGAATTAGTGCCAACAGAATTGCCACCAATGGCGTTATGGTTAGAGGCGGACTGTAGGGATGACACGGAGCTAGATTCCGATATGGATGTGGCAGATACGTACGAAAAGCGGTGGTTTATTTTAAAACAAAAATCTAAAGCTTTATTTAGTAGCGAGAAACTTGTATCACAAAGCTCAATTAAGGACACGGTAAAGAGTATTGATGAATCAAGTAGATCAGTTAGCCATCGTAGAATTCAACTGCCTAAATTAGAATTACCAAGTTTTGATGGTCAGATTAAAAACTGGATCGGATTTTGATCACAATTCAAAAAAATTGACGATGATCAAACCGGATTAGATAACGATGACAAAATGCACTATCTATTACAATGTATGGAGAAAGGTTCAAGTGCTAGAGAGCTTGTCGAAAGCTTTCCACCTTGTGGAGATAATTATATGAAAGCAGTCGAACAATTGAAAAATCGTTTTGCCAGGGACGAACTTATCATAGATTATTATGTGCGAAAGATTTTACAGTTAGTAATATCAAAAAACGTTGCCAAGTATTCGACCTAAGTTCTGTATGACCGTCTTATGACACAAATACTAGCTTTGGAGACGCTCGGTTTGACTCAGGACTGTCAGGACACATACGAAGCCTTTTTATATCCACTTGTGGAATCAGCATTACCCGATGATGTGCTAAAAGCATGGAATAGATGGCGAACGGTTACAGGTCAAACATCGAAATCATTGCGAAAGTTGACAGAATTCGTAAAAATGGAAGTCGAATCAGATGAGCGAATTCGAGTAGCGCATTTTGGATATGGCGTGAGTAGTACATCCGCGACCACAGCATGTTTGGCAGCATCAGTCAAAAACAATGTAACGGAAACTGACAAAAGACAATCGAAAACCGAACATGAAGTGAAAAATTGTTGCATATGGTGTCAAAAGGGATCGCATTCAAGCTCAGAATGTAGAATTGCAATGAAGATGAGCATAGATCAAAGAAAAGAATTTCTGATGAAAAACAGAACTTGCTTCATATGTCTGAAAAAAGGACATACAGCAAAATTTTGTAGAGCGAATCCTAAATGCATAATATGCGCTAAAAGGCATTAATGTGCACAGATTCAGTATTAAAAGAGAAAAGAGATACAAATCAGCAAGCATTGCATTACCAATCGGATGTCAGTAAAACGGTTCTTTTACAAACATTAAAGATAAAAGTCTCATATAACGGAAAGAGTATCAAGATCAGAGCACTTATCGACACGGGTGCCCAAAGGACATTTATTAAAAGCGAAGTGGCAAAGATTTTAAATTTAAAGCCAATTTGTGAAGAAGCAGTAAGCCACAGCTTGTTCGGAGGATCCGTAACAAAGAGACGTACATACAACATTTACAGCTTCAACGTGTCAAGTCTAGATGGCTCATACGAATGCCACATGTCAGCATTAGAACAACCAGCGGCCGTACCGCCTAACTCAAAGCGAGCACTCGCTATCGTTATCATGACATTACAACAATAGTTTTAATGTCACAGATGACATTAGAGCTATTGTTCTAATGTCAGAGAGCGATAGCGAGTGATCGCTATGAGTTAGGCGGTAGCCCCCCAGTTCTCTGTGGATACATACCTAAATTGCATAAGGGCAGTATAGTTTTTGATTATTTTAAACAAAAAGGTATTGATATCAGTGACTGTATAGATGATCAAATAGAGATAGGTTTATTAATTGGTTCTGATTTTCTAGGATCACTCTTAACTGGACTTTCAGAACGGGTGGACGACAATCTTTTGGCAATGGAGTCTAAGCTTGGTTGGACTGTTCAAGAGCCGGCTGTGGGTGCGTACTGTTCTGTCGATAAGGTAACCACTCTCTGCGCTTCTGTTACTAATGACGTACAAAATTTTTGGCAACTAGAGACATTAGGTATTAGAGATGAGGCTGAAGAAAAAAGTTTGAAGGTAATCGATCTGGAAGTAGCTAAATTTTTCAAAAATACAGTTTGTGTAGACATTGGTGTCGATTCTGGCATGATTCTCTAAACCTAAAACTAAATTTGACAACAGTCTATCCTTGTCATACTCTATACAAAATGACAAGGAGAGACTGTTGTCAAATTTAGTTTTAGGTTTAGAGAATCATGCCAGAATCGATACCATTGAGGGGCGGTATGAAGTAAAACTTCCGTGGAAGCATTTAAAAGATAACTTAGAAACTAATTATGACTTAGCTTTTAAGAGGTTGATGTCAACGTCTAGGAGACTAACGCATTCAGGGATATTAGACGAATATGATAAAGTTTTACAGGAATGGTTAGATTAAAATAATTGAGATCGTGGAGCATGATGACTCCAACATAGGGCATTATATTCCTCATCATGCGGTTGTGAAAGAAGCAAGTGCCACAACCAAAATTAGGCCTGTATTTGACGCATCTGCTCGCGGTAAAAATGGACTCTCATTAAATGAGTGTTTAGAAAAAGGTAGCAATCTAATCGAATTAATTCCACGTTTGCTTATACAATTTCCGAAACATGAAATAGGTATAACTGCTGACATCAAAAAGGCTTTTTTACAAATCTCTCTAGATGAAAACGATCGTAACTATTTAAAGTTTCTATGGTGGCGTAATATAAACGAGTTTCCTAGAAAGTTGAGAATATTTCGCCACAGGAGAGTAGTATTTAGTGTCACGACGAGTCCGTATTTATTGTCTGCTACTATCCTACATCACCTAGAGAAATATGATTGTCACACTGCTGTCATTCTAAGGAAATCATTTTATGTTGACAATTGTGTTATAAGCGTTCGTTCGACCAATGAAATGCATAATTTTATTGAGCAAGCTAAAGCTATTATGCTAGAGGGACAATTTGAGCTTCGGTGTTGGGTTGCGGGGCCAAAGTCGACGAAGAAATAGAAAATGCATCAGTACAGGGACCCGATTCTCAAGCCATAGAGATAATGTCGAATTCGACATATGTCTAAATTAAATGGCGGATGTCGAATATTTCTCAGTTTCCGTATTCTCAAAATGTCACGTTAGAGATATGTCTATGCCTAGCGTTCGACATGTCACGAGTGGTAGATAGCAATCGACATTTGAAAAGTCGAGTACGAGCTACAGTAATTGGTTATTTCTGTGTCTGTTTTACATAATTTGTTGGAACTTTTTTTACGATTTTAGTTTATGTATGTATTTTAATTGCTAACACATTTAATTAATATGAATAATCGATGATTATTATACCAACTGTTGTTAATGTATAGTAGAAGAAGCTCGGTTTTTAGTGGAATTACCATTACATATATGCATTTAAGAACTTTCGCTTATCTAAAGAATTAGTTAACATTGTAATATATTTAGTTAATCCAAGTCTTATTGACGTCTCCCAAACAATTTAATTCCTCTGCTATACATTTCCACTTTTGTTCGGATTATTTTAGTAAAAGTCCCCGAAAATTTGGCTTTACAAAGTTCTTCAACCTTTAACTGACAAAGCCACGAATTCTGTTCTGAAGTGGGGTATTGTTTTTTATAGTCTATTATAGATTTATTACTGATTCTCTAATAATTCTGTTTTCTAAAAATATTCAAAAGTGTTACAAATACAAAACACGACGTTTTGAAACATTTCAACGTTTCGAAGGATGTGAAAAAGGTTCACAATACGCTTCGTAAAGCCGCGTTGACATGCTCAAAGTCTGCTTTGAGAAAGTAACTTTGATGACAACTTGGACGCTACTTTTGTTTTTTTGATCGTATAAATCAACAAAACGTAACCATTCATTTTTATGGGTGTGGTTGCGTGCATGCAAACAAAAAAACCCATTCAAATCGTTTGCACTGCTCACGGACGTAAGCATTAAGATCAATTTTTGACCGAGCTTTTGATCTTTGAGTCTGTCAAATGTCAATTTGATCAATCAATGTTATTTGAAAAGAAAAATTGAAGGGCGACGTGTATTGTCCCTCCAGTATCTTTACAGAGCACTTCTGTATCTATTGTAGATATACCTAATGAAAAAAATAATTCGAAGAAATTAAATTCCGCGGGAAACTAACGTTAACTTTGTCATTGACAGTTCTAGAGACAGTGCACTCCTCTTTTAAGTCATACCGCTTACAAATGCGCATATTATGAGCAATTTTGAACCGACTTTTTACACGCAAAACGCGTACACGAGCGCTGATATCAAATTTCGGACCGCACCCTCATAGTCATTCGACCATCATTCGACATACATCTCTATTGCCAGCGAGAATACGATTTTTTCATATCATAGACATTTTTGAGAGATTATTAGTAGAGATGCAATGTAATAGAGATATGTCGAATTAGAGATATCTCTAAAAAACTGAGAATCGGCCCCCTGGGTCTGAATTGGGATCCACGTAAAGATGTTTTTAACTGCAGGGTTAATTTTCCGGTTTATACAAACATGACAAAAAGAATTCTCTTATCAATTGCACAAAGTGTATTTGATCCGTTAGGTTTTCTCTGTCCAGCTACGATTATACCGAAACTGATTATTTAAAAGAGTTGGATAATGAATATAGGGTGGGATCAACCATTGCCTGATAAGTTAGATAGAGTTGTACAGGATTGGTTAAAGAAAGCTCAATATTTGAGTGACTGTCATATCCCACGCAGAATTAGTGATCACGATTTAACTTTAAGCAATAATAGCTTACACGTATTTTGCGATGCTAGTCAGTCAGCTTTTGCTTGTTGCATTTTCTTGCGGTCAGAATTCAAAGGCAATGTATCAGTACAATTAGTTATGGCAAAGACTAGAGGAGCACCTACAAAGGGTATTACTGTCCCAAGAATTGAGTTACTTACAGCGTTGATGGGGGCAAGATTAGCGTGCGAAGTCAAGAATAGTTTAAGAGTTAGAAGTCAAAAAATATTTTTGGACAGACTCGAGTATAGTATTAGCGTGGATAAAAAAGAAGATAGGTTTTAAGGTATTTGTAAATAATAGGATTAAGGAAATAGTTCATAGGACAAATTGGGAAGATTGGCGTCACATTCCGAGTGATAAGAATCCAGCTGACTTACCTTCACGAGGCTGTGATCCACAGATTCTCCTTAGCAGTCAGTGGTGGCTGGGTCCAAAATGGTTAAAGGAAAGTTCGGATAAATGGCCAGTTTCAAAAGAGACAGTTGATGAGTGTGAAGTCGGATCGGATGAAAATTGTTTGACAGTTAGTGAAGTTGAACTTTTTTCGAATAGGCTATTGTATTTTAGTAATTATAATAAAATAATAAGAATGGTAGCTTGGTGCTTAAGGTTTTTATTTAACTGTAAAAATTGTACAAAACGATTTGACAAAGAGCTTTCAGTAGACGAGATAATTTCTGCAGAAAAGTGTATATTAAGGTGCTTACAAACAGAGGCATTTGTGACTGAACAAAGCTTAATAAAACATAATAAACTCAGTGTAGCTAAGGATAGCGATAGTTTATTAAGAGTTCAGACAAGGTTGACCCTAAGGGATGATTCTGAAGACTTTATTTTTCCTGTTTTATTACCTAAAGGACCTTTAGTTGAACGCTTTATATGTAGTAAGCATATAAAGTATTTACATGCGGGATCGTCAACATTACTAGCCAAATTACGTGAATCGTATTGGATAATAGGAGCTCGAAATTTAGTACGTAAGATAGTTAAAAATTGTATAGTCTGTAGGAAATTTAGTGTAAAGGCATGTACTGCACCAATACCACCACTACCACTTGATCGTATTCAGGGTGGTGCCCCTTTTGAAGTTTGTGGGATTGACTTTGCTGGGCCATTATATTTACGATCGGGTGAAAAGTGCTGGATAGCTTTGTTCACCTGTGCTGTGTACAGAGCGGTTCATTTAGAATTGTGCATTTCATTGTCAACGGAAGAGTTTTTACTTGCATTGCGGAGATTTATTGCTAGAAGAGGGAGTATTAGAATTATTTATTCGGATAATGGAATGAATTTTGGGGGTACTAGTAACATCTTGAACAGCATTGATTGGAATAGCGTACAGGCTAAGACAGACAAATTGATATGGCGCTTCAGCCCGCCAGCAGCGCCATGGCGGGGAGGCTTCTGGGAGCGTATGGTGCGTACAGTTAAAGACATTCTTAGAAGAGTGCTAGGTAAGGCTTGTCTTCAATTTAATGAGCTAGTGACTGTTCTTTATGAAGTCGAGGCTATTGTTAACGCACGACCCCTCACATACATATCTGAAGGGACCGATAATGTTCAACCGCTTACGCCAAATTCGTTTTTACTTCTCAATAAATATTCGACAAATAGCTTCATTGATATTAGTCTAATCGATGGAAATATTTAAAGTTTACGTTGGCGTTATATTAAAAAATTAGGCGACGACTTGAAGCAAAGGTTTCGGTCAGAGTAACTTCATACTGCTACTTCTCGTAAACACACTTCGGTTAAACCTGGTGATGTAGTCTTGGTTGAAGATAGTAGTAAGAAGCGTATTGAGTGGCCTTTGGGAATAATCACAGAGATTTTAGATGGAGTTGACGGGTTTAGCAGGGTTGCCCGTGTTAAATATAATAACGGAGAACGCTTGAGGGCTTTAAAGTCTATTTATCCACTGGAAATTGATAGACAGAGCAGTTCTAACCAAGCTCAGCCCGTATCCAGTAATATGTTGAAAACCCGTTCTGGGCGCTTAGTTAAGGTGCCAGATAAGTTAAATTTATGATTATTTTTCTTTTGTACGGTTTGTTTATATTAATGTTTATGTAAATAATGCGAAGGCTATATTTTGTGTTTACCATGCGAGAGTTGTTTTGGGTTTACCATGCGAGAGTTGTTTTGTTTTTGCCATGCGAAAGTTGTTTGTGTTTACGTCATAAATTTTATGGCACATACCTATAGAGTCTAGTGCCATGGTGGGGAGGATGTTGGAGCCTCCACAGTACTTTTCGGTTTATATATAGTTTATGCATTTCTAACAAGTACTTTTTTGAATTTCGTATTAGGTATTTGTCATGTAAATATTAGTTGTCAAGAAAATAAAGAAATGTATTAGAGCTCGGAGTTCGTGTTTTTTATTATCTCCGAACCATCAAAAATCATCAGGCTCGCAGCTTATCATATTTATCAGACCTGCGAGACACAACACCTAACAGGCGGAAAGAGGCGGCAGGTATAAGTCCGAACAATTCCTCGGAGCATTCCCCGTAATAAATACGATAGAAGATGCATAGCGAAGCGACATCTCTACGCAGCGCCAAGGTATCAGGTGTCTAGGGGGGCTGTTGCCGCATTTTACTCTTTTTTGCCAAGCTGTAACACCAAAGGCTAATGAAACGCGTTGATGCTAAAAATGTTGCAAATCCATGCTAAGGGGGCTATCGCCTAACTCAAAGCGATCACTCGCTATCGCTTTCGTGACATTAGAACAATAGTTCAAATGTCACCTGTGTATGTGTAGTATTTATGTAGCGAGTGATCGCTTTTAGGTAGGCGGTAAGGCCGCTGGAACGCGCTTTATGTAGATGGCTATGTCAATTCGGACCGGGGGGGTTAAGTAAAAGGCGAAAATCAAAAAGATCTATCAACTGCCATCTATGAGAGTATTTGAAAATTACGTTCGAGCAAAGCTGCGCGTAATTTTCATATGAGATAATAGATGGCACGAGAGTCATAGTTTTGTTTGACATCTGTCTGGGTTGAATGTCTGATAGCGATAATTCTCATCTTTTTTGCAAATTTACTAAATTCTCTGTTGACTGCGTTTTTTAACAACTACCGTGACCGTGTTTAAATAAAAACTTTGAAGTGCAGAAGTGATACTCGATAGTAGCGTATTATTTGTGTATTTTGGCCGAAATTGTTAACAAGGATCGTAACGAGGTCATTTGAAATGGCTGGAAATGTAATGGTATGTAACATAAAGTACGAATAATAACAATTCTTGTCATTTCTATGTTTGGTGACTAATCAATATGAATAATTCAATGATATAGTACCAAATCCTAGGTTTCCAATGCCACATAACCAAACTTTCGCTAGCTGGACGGCCTTGAATCTAATCTTGTCAAGTCGTCAATGTCGTTTGTTTATCAGTTTTGTCTAGAATGAATAGAATTTTGTATATGGGAAATACATTCAACAAAATAATAATTTGTTAGAAGGAACTGTAAATTTTCAATACTTGGCTAAATATAGGTAGGTACTTAATTTAAAAAATGATGTTTTGCATAATCATGTGTTTGGTAGGAAACCAAAAGTTACCTACATAACCTCTTTCTTTCTATACTACAAATGATGAATTGAATACCTACATCATCATTTCGCCATGAAAGAATCTGCGTAAAAGGTAGGTACATACAGTAAGCGCCGCGTCAAGCTAGGATATTATTTAACCTTTGAAAAACTCTTATGTCGCATATAATTGGGGTGGTAATCGTAGTGCAAATGTAAAGCTTGATGTGGCGCTTACTGTACATCGCGCTGGCCAGACGGGTTCGATCATTCAGTTTTTTTTAAACATTTCATGGGGAATGGGGAGGGATTAGCTTAGTCGGGGCGACATCTGACTGGGAGACATGGCCCTGACCTGGTCGCCCGTCTGGGGGCTCACATACGAGTTTAAAACCTGGTGACCCCACCCTAGGCGAAGTCCCAGCTTGTTTATATTGCTGGACTTGTCTTCGCGGGGTATGTTCGGTGAATTTCCATTTCCTGATCCCGAACGTAACCTATATCGGGGTTGGAGAGGTTTCGGAGGGATGTTTAGCCGGAAATGGGGGCATCAGCGGAACGCCGTTGGTGGACCCGAGTCAATTTTTTTCGAGGGAAATGCGTGACCGCGTATCCACCGTTGGTTAGACGACAAGCGTGTGTCAGGCTCTCCCAGCAGGGTGCCAGACCTACCCACTAAAACCCCCCGGTGTTCTCCCTGCCCTAATGGGCGCGCGTGGTAGGGTCCACAGTGCGACACCACTACTCACGCGCCCGGGCTAGGTCGACCATAATGGCCGACCTATCGCCAAGGGGGGGATTGTCCGAGAACACCAGGACAATCCCCAGACGGAGAAGCCTTACGGCGGCGTGCTCGGGGCCGATCGTGCACGCAGGCCTCCACGGCAGGGTCACTAGAAGGGCACTGCTTGAGCAAATATCCGTTTTCTGCGGCGGAGGAGAGCGGCTTGAGGATTTGCCTCCCGCTCCCTCTCCTGCGAGATGACATCCTCGCAGAAGAAGGCGACAACCTCCCATTCCGCCTCGCCGCGGAGCATGGCCACGACCATGCTCGGGAGCGAGAGGTCTCCGCCTCCCAGCGCAGCGTTGAGTTCGCTGCGCTGGCGTTGCCCGGCTGGGCACACCAACAGGGTGTGCTCGGCAGTGTCGTCGGAGCGACACAGTGCTGACACTGCGGCGATTCCTCCCGACGCCTGACCTGGTGAATTGGTGGACCCGAGTCCTATGGCATGCTCAAGTGGGCGGTCTAGTCAACTTACCTTTATCCCGTCTTAAAAAAAGGGTAGTAATTCAAGTTATCCGTCTCTTCGCAGAGTTATGCGCTATAGTCCCTTTATTCCGCCATAATAACCGCGAGGTTGAAACGGCCATTTGTGGTGGTGGGAATCCAACCCACCTCGGCTAGGTAGCTTCCGGGAAACTATATAGCATATTTTCTGTTCATCGGTGCAGTATCTCAACACGAGATACCAAAAACTGATTTAAACTTTGTTATTTTGTAAGCTACTGTCGCCAGTCAGATTACCTATGACGACTGACGTTGTAGGTAATCTGACCCTATACTTGCATCGTGTAAACTAGTTTCAAGATAGTACAGTGCTGTCTCGGCTAATGTCTCCATGAAGTGCAAGTCAGATTTCGGCATTAGCGCTGGCACTTGTTACTGACCTTATTTAAATCTGTCTTAGTACGTGCATGTTGCCAGTGATGACCTATGAAACAGAGATGTGACCCTTTAGAACGTAGCTAATAAAGCTACACCCCAAGAACAAGGGAGATGGCTATGCTTGGATGTTATCTAATGGTGCGTTCCGAATTGCGATAAAAGCGATAATATCGCGAATCCGACCAAATTAAATCGTCACAAAATTTATGGGCTATTGAATCAGTAGGTTATGTTGTGACTTTGGTCGGATTCGCGATATTATCACTGTTATCGTTTTACGGAACGCAGGGTAAGTGATTGCATCAGAATTGACGCCTTTTAAGGCAGGTGTCAGAGCAGATTGCTCTCAGGTTTGACAGCCGTGTAAGGGCGGAAAGGTCTTCGACTGGTGGTACTGGTAGGCCTCCCATAAAATGGTTCGATCATCTAGTAAAGGTCTACTGGGATGAAAAGATAATTGCGACCAAAAATTGGTAATATTGTCGACTGAAAAAAATTATAACATGTCTCTGCTGAATGTTCCCGAGTCAGTCTTATCCTTAAATATAGTTTTCTGAAAACAGATTTTCCCGTACTGAATATAAAGTCGATAACACGTTATCATCATCATCATAACAGCTCATATACGTCCCCACCGAGGGACTCGAGCCTACCCTAAGTTAGGGTGTTTAGGCCTTAGTCAAGCACGCTTTTCCAGTGCGGATTGGTCGACTTCACATACAGCTTTGAATTAGTTTGAATATCTTCGCTCATGTATGCAGGTTGCCTCACGATGTTTTCCTTCACCGTAGGAGCGTCAGATAAATGTACATATGTAATTCGAAAAATGAAAAACACATTGGTACATGGCGGTCTCAAACCCCAAACTTTCCGATTAGAAGGCAAGTCCACAGCGCCACTGATGCTCAATAACACTTTTATCTTAACTTCATCTCTTTAAACTTGTTTTACGAAAACCGCCGCTACTGCTTGTGACTAAGGTTGATGCATAGATGGAAGTGCAGTTTGTTGCCGTGCGTACCTAAGGTAGCCTTCCAATAGCCCGTAATCATTCCTCATTAATCCCTATTGAATTAAAAATCGGTAAGGCCAAAAATCGCTAAAATGACGAAACTTTTAGGTGCCGTTAGAAGACACACAGATGGCTGCCAAGGACTGCGATATCTAGGTTACGGCGTCGCACCGTTCAGCTAGTTAACAAGGTAAGAAACGACGCCAACTATGGCATGAAATCAGCTTGTAAACATTGAATCACTGCTGCACTCGCTCACTGTTGTAATTGTGCGAATACATAACTGTGATTCATATCACAATTATTCACGCAATGAGGCTACAAACGATAGGTAGGTAAACCACTAACCACCTGTGGTTGTAGTAGTAAGTGCTTTATAATTTACACACGTTCATTCCAAAATAAATCTGGCGATTAGCTGGGATTTCACAATAAACATTCACGATTGAAGTATGGTGTAGTTGAAAATAGCTATTGTCAACTTGCGACATCGTCCGTGGATTTCGTGTGAAAGCATAGTGGCATGTTTTTACCTTAGAATTTTTTGAAAGCGTCTTAAAATGTGACTGATATATTGTTGTCATTGAGTTATGTTATATTTTACACAGTAATAGTTTTTCGTGAATGCCGAGATTCAATTATAATATTAGAAAAATTCATTACAACTATTTAAGATTCAACTTTTCTACACTTAAAAAATTCTAAAGTAGAATCATCAACAGTGATCTGATTTAGCACTGATCCGTCACCGGTAAAAGCTATTGTTATGCTCAATGTTTCATAATTAATTTCTTTAAACAAACAACAAATCAGGAAATCAGGACTACTACAGCTTTTTGGAATATGCTGCAGATTGTTCATTTGTTTGTGCCATTATACAAATCCAATTAGTGAAATTCAGGGTTAAATTAGCCTCAAGGTGAAGTTTGAGGGCAAACTTAGTTTGCGACGTGTGTTTATATAAACAAATCTCAACGTGACCGTGTTTGCGTGCGTAACGTCTATGTTACGTTACGCGTTCTGCATTTCTGCAGAAAAGGAAAGAATATAGTGTGGGCCACTGTGGGCGCTCATGGCTCAGTCTGCTTTCGACTGGTTCAAGTTGTAACGAATGTTACGTGTTCGCTTACACGTGTCGCTGTCGGCGATGCACCCAAAGTTGGTCATATCGACGTAAAAGTGAATGGTTACGAGAAAAAAGGCTGCGCATTCATTGAAAGCAAGCGCTATTTTATGGTTATTTTACTTTCTCCATCGGCTCTCTTACTCTTCGAATTCAAGTAATATTTATAGAGCGCATATTGTGTCCTCTCAGTAACTGTATAACTATTTTCAATTCAAATGATATTCATGTTACAACTCTGTTTGGCAGTTTCGCATGGTTTACATAAGAAAGAAATGATGTTATATTACGTGGACTTGTGGAAGTTAACTTAACAATACAAACATATAACATTATTATGTTTTATGACCCAATTTCAGTTTTCCTGTTGTTATATATAGTAACGTACCTAGAGTCCTGCTATGCTTAGACATTTAACTTTCTAAGTTGAGCAACAGTCGTGTTTTCCGTTTGTTTTGAAACAACTGCGGGGTCATAATCACGACTCGTTTGCAATAACACGCCGTACTACGTCAACACATCTCATCAAAACTTGGCACTTGTTAACACACCAGTTCACACTATTTGTTACCGCATAGGGGACGTTTTCCAACGGTTTTTAAAACTCGTTCAGATTTAAAAGAGAATACACTATATCTAATTTGTTCGGGTTCAAGAAATAAACAGTTACACATTTCTCAGTCCCACTAAATTTGAATGAGACTTACTAATATACAGTCTGATTATTTAAACGATTACTGTTAATTCCGTCAACAAATATTGCAATAAGTTCCAAATCTGATAAAGTCAGATTTTTAATCTAACTTTACTGCAATTTACCGTTACACCATACTGAATCGAAATGCGACCTTTATCATGTGAATTTATTGCGTTACTACTACTACTTTTCATCTTACTACATAAAAAACCAAGCTTTAGATGTTATAACTTAAACGCATACATTTTTGCCAAAGAATTTAAAAAAGCCCAGTGATTAATATTTAAATAATATTAATCATGAAAGTGTACTCGTAGTGCATCTACTTATTTCCTCCGATACGATCAATATATAATCGAAAAACATGTCATGTCTTTAAATCTATGATTTAATAAATAGCTACTCACTATTATTAATTGTATTGTATCTTGATATAATTAAAACATTTTGAGCGTTGTCGAAACCTATTAAATCAAACAACACGAGTGGAATTTATCGAGTTTATCCGTCCCCGCTTCTCTTAACCAGCTGGCCAGTGCCAAGCTGTCTGCCAATCTCTCAAAACTATGCACGAATAAAACGTGAAAGTTGAAGAGCACGTTAATGGGTTGATTATAGCGACGTTCAGCGTATTTTTAACGAACCAAAAATATTTAAATGATGATTTTGAAATGTTGCTAGTTAGCTTTGTATGAAGGTCAATGAGAAATTTATAAATAAAGTAGTTGAATAACAGTGAAAAGTAAGTCTACAAGACTTGTGCCTCACAAGAGCACGGGCGCACCGCCGCCGGAATGCGAGACGTTGCGCAACGTGTTTTGACGGCGCGGCGCGGCGGCGGCGGCGGCGGCGGCGGGCGGCGAGTGTGACTGTATCCGCACTGCGGTTAAAACCTGCCGCGATTTTTATCAGCCTGTTCATGAGACAGCCTACTTGAAAGCGAAGAAAAAATCGTATTCACTGTTCCATAACATGTTATACAACGTGTAACAGAAATAATGCACAACCTGAAAGTAGTTTTTTACAAATACGCAAATGAAAAAAGTGGCACAGTGGCACTCTCGACCACAGAGGCCCGAATACATGCCACTGAGCGAGGCTTGCAAGGAAGCCATCTATCTGAGATCACTCATCACAGGAGTCTTCGGTATCACTCATACTCTCATCATTCACACGGACAATCAAAGCTCCATAAAACTGGCACACAACAACACATACCATGCACGCACCGAGCACATAGACATAAAACATCATTTCATACGCGAATCACTGTCACACCACACTTTACACATCAAGTACATTCCCTCAAACGACATGATCGCAGACATTCTCACAAAACCTTTGCCGAAAGTGTGTAAATAGTTTAGGCTTAAGTTAGAATGTTAGGGTTTGTACAGGTTAACCGTTAATGATAGTTCAGTGTATATATATAGGATGTTTATTTTTGGTGTGTATATACATGGTGTTTATATTTTTTTTGTGTTGTTGTACAGCTAGTTTTGTTATGTCTTTTTACACTTGTATATAGTTTATGTACAGGGTGTTTCCATTGCAGAGGGGTGTTAATACTCTATGTTTTACAATAGACACACCCTGGCCGTTTTATGACAATTCATATTTACATTCAAATATTTTATATAGAAGGTTTATACGATAAGGTGATAGCGATAACGCACGTTCCGAAATTCCGTTTTTTAAAAAACCTTATTAACTTGTATTATGTTTCATATTCTTGTGATTAGAACTGAATCAACCGAATGTATGACTGTGATTAAATAAATTTCAGTTATTTTTTTTGTAATTACAGTGCAACCTCGATATAATAAAACTGAACGGAAGTTGAAACTATTCGTTATACTCGTAGTAATTTGTTAGAGTGAGGTTCGTTGTATAGAGATTTGGTTGCTCTACGATTTGCTATAACAAGCGAATGCGAAAGCGTAAAAGCTGTGGAGACATGAATGATGGTGGAATTGAGTGTGAATAATTGATAGGATATGTTATGTGAGGGTTATAAGTTGAAAAAATTCGTTAAATAGAGGTAAATTCTTTCTATTTATATTCCATAATAATTGAAAATTTGCTATAGACAACTATATACGTAATGTAAAGCAATATTTTGCATTAGGTCTTTCGGGCAATTCTAGGGGATTTCGAAAACCATAATTTTTGTAAAGTTTTTTTATACAAATTAGCTGGCAAACAATCACCAATAATACATGTAGCTCTTGTAAGATTCGCAGCAAAACTGCAACCCCCACAAGAACCACAGTGTACGTTGCCAACGTGTGGCATAAGATGTAAAGTCACGGTGCCTAGTAATTTCACTGCCATATCTTATCCCTCAAGACGGAACACAGCAATGCAAGCACTGCTGTAAGACGGAGCTGCCTAAGCAGACGACTCTGGTACAGTCTCCCTCCTAAAGTTTCGCCACTCCATTTCTTTCCGTGGATGCTGTAAAAGCCGACTTACACTTACATCTCCGCAAGCGAAAGAAAGCCCGAAATGAAACCGTTTACCACAGAATAAATAATAGTACTAAAGTAGCTTTTACCAACCAACCAATTAGGTCAGCCGACTTACACTTACACCTCCGCAAGCGAAAGAAAGCCCGAAATGAAAACGTTTACCACTAATAGTACTAAAGTAGCTTTTACCAACCAATCAATTAGGTCAGCCGACTTACACTTACACCTCCGCAAGCGAAAGAAAGCCCGAAATGAAACCGTTTACCACTAATAGTACTAAAGTAGCTTTTATCAACCAACCCATTTGGTCAGTGTGATGTACCTAGTAGTCTAATGTAAGTGAGAATGTAGTGTTGACTAACGCGATGGGCCTAAAAACGGCAACATAAAAATAGAAAAAGATTGAAGGTAGATGATTTTAAACGCTCTGTCATGAACGCGGTACACATAAATCGCGCGGTTTCTATTTGTAGTGCGTACTGTTTGGCCTTTGCTTTCCGCTGCCGTTACGCCCGCCGCAACCGCGAACGCGGTGTCACTCGGCTAAGTTTGATTTCTACGGCTTCACTTGCGTGTTTAATTGTTTATAGCATAAATAGGATTTGTTGTATTTTAGGTCATATACATAGTACACGTAACATAAACAAGGCTACTGACTCACAACATAACTATTTGACAATGCCTCGAATTAAAACTATGGGTTCGGGTCTTCAAGTATTACGATTTTATTTTTTTAGTCTTGTCGTAGTCTTTTTGTTATCTTTGTGTAGATTTTTTTATACCAACTGAAATTAGCGTCAGCGTTCTTAGATTAAAAAAAGTGTACACAAAAGGAGATGTATCTGTGTACAAAAAATATTTTACAAAAAATAAAAACTGACTTCAAAAACACTGAAAAGTTAAAAATAATATAAGAATAGGTACAGACAACATCACACTTCTATATTGAAGTCGGTGCCGAACGATCTCCTAGAAAGTCTTAAAATTTGTCACCGACTTCAATATAGAAGTGTGATGTTTTCTGTACCTATTCCTATATTATTTTTAACTTTTCAGTGTTTTTCAAGTCGGTTTTTTGTAAAATGTTTTGATTTTTGTAAAATATTTTTTAATTTTTACTTTTTAGTGAAAGAAACCCTAATTTCATACCAGTAATATTAATTTAGCGTTTCCCTCGATTTTTATCGGATCCCATCATCAGATCCTGTCTTTGGTGGTCCGGTCCCATGGTCACTAAAGTTAGGATCTGATGATGGGATCCCATAAAAATCGAGGGAAACCCTTAAATTTTTAGGTGTATGTGTCCAACGTGTTTTGTGTGTATGTTACGCGATTACTCCGCTAATTGTGGACCGATATTCGAAATTCTTTTGTATTCGATAGAGTATACTCCTGGGGTGGTTTCAAGGTTACCAAAGTCAGGATCTGATTATGGAATCCCATGAAAATCGAGGGAAACCCTAATTTAATACCAGCTCACCGAAGGTGACCTGGTATTAAATTCATTAAAAAGATAAAAATAAAAAATATTTTACAAAAATAAAAACCGACTTTAAAAACACTGAAAAGTTAAAAATAATATAAGAGTAGGTACAGAAACATCACACTTCTATATTGAAGTCGGTGCCAAATTTTAAGGCTTTCTAGGAGATCATCGTTTGGCACCGACTTCAATATAGAAGTGTGATGTTTCTGTACCTATTCTTATATTATTTTTAACTTTTCAGTCTTTTTGAAGTCGGTTTTTATTTTTTGTAAAATATGTTTTATTTTTATCTTTTTAGTGAATAAATAAATAAATAAAGTTTATTTACTGCCAAGTGCTAACACCACCAATACGTGTCTGCTTATTTGGGCTGAAGTAATTGGTTTCAGTGAAGTTATCCTTACATATTGTAAAACAAAGTCCCCCGCCACGTCTGTCTGTCTGTTCGCGATAAACTCAAAAACTACTGCACCGATTTTCAAGCGGTTTTCACCACTCGATAGCGTGATTCTCGAGGAAGGTTTTAGTATATAATTTGTTAAGTTTTTGTATTTATTTCTGTGTACATTAACAATATTTGTTAAAGATGTCGAGAAAAAATAAATTAAGGCGAATCGTAGTTCGCGGGCACAGTTAGGTTATTCATAAATTTAAATATGGAGTGTTATTATTATATTTTACGAGTAAAACATAAATTAGCATTATAGTGATGGTTCATAAAACAGGATGATTTCACGAGCGTTACACACAGATATTTGTTGTTTTGGTTCTAGAGTGACGCACGTAGTGAATTGCATGTCTACGTGAACAACAAAATTTCATTGTGTACATCAACCACGACATCTCGTAGTAGGAAAAACATTCGTTGTTTAATTTAAATGCGTTTTGCATGTAACTGGCGATTCTCCCTTCTTTAGATTGAGTTCATCATCATCGCTTACCATCAAACGTCCGTGGGACATACCAGTTCCAAAATTTGTAGGGCCTGCAAAGAAGAACAGGAGAGCACGGAGCACCTTCTGTGCCATTGTGATGCTCTTGCCTGCAGGAGATTAATGCTGACGGGAATGGGATACCCAAAACCGGAGGACTACAGGGCCATGCTACCGAAGGACATCATCAGGCTCATGAGCACGATTGACTGGACCTAAGATGGTGATGGCTTTAAGGACTAAATATGGGGAAGCACAAAAGATCCACGATGGGTCGAAGTGCGAAGGCTCTCAAGCTGAGCCACCCCTTTTTTTTTTTTTTTTTTCTCGGGGGGAAATGCGTAACCGCACCGTACCCGCCGTTGGCTAGGCGGCGAGCGTGTGTGTGGCTACATTAAGATAAGATAAGATCAAACGTCCAAACAATTTTATGAATACGATCTACTTCATCATGTAAATTGGTTATCGTACAGTTAGTTTTCCAGCCGAGGAGTCGCGTGCGCGAGTACCTCTGTATTAAATTAGCGTTTCCCTCGATTTTCATCGGATCCCATCATCAGATCCTGTCTTTGGTGACCATGGGACCACCCTTGGAGTATACTCTATCGAATACAAAAAGAATTTTGAAAATCGGTCCACAATTGGCGGAGTAATCGCGTAACATACACACAAAAATAAAAAAAACATACGCATCGAATTGAGAACCTCCTCCTTTTTTGAAGTCGGTTAAAAATGGCGGTCATTTGCACAGGTACAATCATAAAATAAGTGTTATATGCTGGTTTCCTGCCAAATTAAAATTGCTATTGTTATATCTGCCTCGTTGCTATGGTTTGTCTTCAAACGAAGTGCGGGACGCGAGAGCATTACAATTGCACTGCGCACACGACAGCCCCTAAGAGCCAGAGCGCACTAGCGACTTTTAGTTGGACGATAGTTTGATCGTTCAGGGAATAAGTATAGAGCTATATTGAAGTGCACGCATTTAGCGATTAAAAATCGGCGAAAAATGACTGTGATTTCTAATCAATCAAACTATCGGATAACTGTCAGTCAATTCAATAATGTGCATGAAGTACAGACTATGCGAGCGCACGCACTGCATTCAACTAAACAGTCGCCCGACTGTCGTCAAACTTTGCATTCAGCGCGGCGCCATACGGTGCGTGCGCGCACTTGACAACTAAACAGTTGGCTGATCGTTTGCTGTCAGTTCCAGGCCTAGACGTGCGATTGATTTCTCACAGATCGGTGTAGTGCGCGCGTGCCTCTTGACTAAACAGTCGACAGATAGTTTATTTGCGATCGGTGTATGATAGCGACCAAACTATCGGGCAACAAAAAGTTTCTAGTGCGCTCTGGCTCTTAACTTATACGTGCCGTGATCTGTAGCGAGCGACCGAATTTAGCGGAAAAACGCGTGAAATCTTTTCCAAATAAAAAATACAAGTGCAATCACTAATCAAACAACTAATGACCATTGCTATGATTTGATGTTGAAGTTTGCGTAATGTCAGCGTATGGAGGCCGTATCATGTG
This sequence comes from Schoenobius gigantellus, assembly GCA_963935595.1. NCBI lineage: Eukaryota > Metazoa > Arthropoda > Insecta > Lepidoptera > Crambidae > Schoenobius > Schoenobius gigantellus. The sequence goes on from OZ012555.1 coordinate 16,596,876, forward strand.
CACGACACTGGATCCGGCGCCGCAGCCTTGCCAGCGGCGGTGTTTTTGCAAAACAAACATGTTGCAACACAGACGCGCAGCGCGACTCTCTCTTTCGCGTCTCACGAGAATAGATCGCAAGCTATTTATAGATGAGCGTCGAACGCAACCCACTTCGGCTAGAGCCTCTAACTAACGGGTGGTGTCGGTAATTTATTATTCTGTCTGCGCGCTGATTCGTACGGAATGCACGGGAGCGTTTCCTTTGTCGTACTCTATTCGATGTGATAGCATTTTGATCTGTTTGCTTTGCAGATTACTACACATTTGTGATTGATTACTGAATGCGTTTCCATTGTATTCGTCACTGTATTTTTCCTTTATTGGTAGTATTTATTCATTGTTGGCGGAAAAAAGTAAAACATGAAAGAAAATGCATTTTTACATCTAATAATCACACAATTAAACAATTTCATTGACGTAACACTGAAATCTGGTTTACTATTTGCTTAATGGTGATTAACATGCGACATCTCATCATTATTATTATTTTAATAACAATACTCTCAATGCGCTCAGTTCTCGGCATAGGTGTCTCGTGTTTCCCAGAAATTGGCATACCAACACAACATAAATAAAAAAACAGATCCCGAAGTTACTGGTAGTTTCTTTTAGACAATTTTTTAGAAAGCAACACGCAAGCATGGGTGGTGGGGTAGTTGTTAATAAAATATACTTTCATAAGAATAAATTATGGAAATACTAGACAACATTAAATTATTTATTTAATCTAAACCCACTTGCAAGAGAACTGCTAAGTGGATGTAAAACAAGTAGGCTGAAGAGAAGAAATTATTGTCAGCAATTAGTGGATAATTGGCCTAATTATTCTTAAACGCCACAATACACATAAGTTATCTGATAAAAGTCTAGTGACTGATGGCAGATGCAATAGAGAAAAAAAAAATATTAAGACATAATATTGACTAAAATTTAATAGTACATTTCGATATAAGTGCGGTATGTTGGTTATAACTCACGAGGCGGAATTTCAGCCCGAGCGGAAGACGAGGGCGTAATAGAGCCGAGTGTGTATAACCAATATACGCACGTATATCGTACGACTTTTTTCAACACATTTGTGAAGAAAAATACTCAATAAACTGAATTTTTGGAATAAATAATACAAATCATAGTCAATTTGTAGACAAAACTAAATAATGGTATGAAAATAATCGTTTGAAAAATCATGTAATTCGTTGATGTATTTTATATTACCTCTAGCTTTTAAAAAATACAGTACATAAATGACGCGGCCGGCAAGTGCAGCATTGCCGGCCTCTGTGATGCGTGCCTCGGCTATAACACACACGTGTTTTATGAGCTGCTTTATGTATCTAAAGCCGGTGTAATTAGATCCACTTTACGAGCAAGTGTGTTGAAAAAATACTTCAAGCAATGAGACAATATATAAAGAAAAAGCTGAACTAGCTTCTAAACTCAAACTCAAAAAAATCTTTATTCAATATAGACCTTTACAGGCACTTATTGACGTCAACAAATTACAAAACTCTATTTAATCAATAAATTAATTTAAAAAATGCAACAAATCAAGATAAGCTATGTATTATTTAAACCTTGTATGTACATACATCTCAACCATAATTAAGATTTATGCAAATACAAGTAAAATGAAAAAAAAAAGTTGACTACACCTGTTCGGAATTTAGGAGAGCCTTCTCGAGAAGAACAGGCAAGAAACTCGGAAGGTCTATTTTTTTTTCTCCTCTTTTAAATTGCCAACATTACAGTAATATATTATTTCACAAACATAACTTTGGTTTTATTAAAATATATTTATAGAAATGCCTGTCGGAGTGATTGGAACAGTTACTGAAATACATTCATCCAACAATCACAAAGTGTACTTAATGAACGTCAAATTGATACATTTTTTGTCAATCCCAAGCAGTTTTATCTGTCATATAGTCAGACACTTTATAATATGCTTTTTTCATAAGTACTTTCCCGATTGCAGTCTTAAATTTATTTAAGCTAAGTTCTTTAATATTGGTTGGGAGTTTGTTGTAGAAACGTACACAAAAGCCTCTAAATAAGTTATTAATTTTTTAAAGTCTAGTATTAGGTAATGCTAACATATTCTTTTGTCTAGTATTTACTGAATGAATATCGCTGTTTTTACAAAACAAGTGTATATTTTTATGGACATATAATATATTCTCGTAAATATATTGCGACGCAACAGTCATAATACCAATTTCTTTAAATTTTTCTCTCAAAGAGTCTCTCATTTTAAGATTATAAATTGCTCGAATCGAGCCCTCTTCTGCAGCACAAAAATAGTCTGAATGTCGGCAGCATTTCCCCACAGCAACAAGCCATACGACATTACACTATGAAAATAAGCAAAGTATACTAGATGTAAGTTGCTATCTACGAATATGCCAACTCAGACAGTTACATTCAAATCATATTAAATAAATACTATTTTTATGCACATATTTAAGTTTCAAGGATTGACTTTAAAAATATAATAAATTTGGTCAACAGATAACGCTGATAGTCTAAAGAATGGATTTTTGGAAATTGCACCATTAAAGAGATAAAATAGGGGTTGAAAGTTTGTATGGCATATATTAACGCTAGAATAAAGAAACTTTGAATTTAGACAATAGAATAGGTACAGTAAGAAATGAGTACCTGTTTAAGCGTTTTTGAAAATTCTCTGGAAGGGTTGGAGAAAGGGTGAACGATTCCCATGGAAAAAAGTGGGCGAAGCCGCGTGCCGAATGTAATAGTTGTATAAAATTCAAGATTCCAATCGACGTTAAATATCAGCGAACTTTACCATTTTCTAAGAAATCATTGATGTTAAGTAGACAAATTCACATGATGATTACTAGACATTTTTTAGGCATACCTTCAATTCAGCACGTTTATGTTTGTACTGTTTTATTTAGAACTGTGCCCGCGACTTCGTCCTCGTGGAGTAGTAACTTTTGTTGATGTTGATAAAAAGTAGCCTATGTTATACCTTATATAATTAGCTATCTATTAGTGAAAGTCCCATTAAAATCGGTCTAGTCGTTCCGGAGATTAGCGGGAACAAACAGACAGACAAACATTTTTTAAATTGTGTTTTTGTTATTGGTACCCGATATACATTCATACCCATTTAGTAAAAACTTGTTATTTTGACATTACAAAGAGACACTTCAATTTTATTTATTTGTATAGATAGATAGTAGTCTGCTGAAAGGGTTAACGTTTTACAGTATCGGTAACAACGCCGAAGCTAAGCGCAATAAACAAGATGAATTGTGAAAACAACTAGTCATTTTCATGAAAAGCTTCCGCATATAGGTCGAGGTTTCTTAGAGCGTATTGATCGTAGAAAACTGCACTGTCACGTTATTTTGCGGGTAATGGACACCGCAAATAAATAGACTGTAATGTAGGTATACCAACAGAGGCCCAATTCTGCTAATAAGTTACAGCCAAATCGAAACTAAACCGTTGTGATCGACCAATCAGATCGCCACATTATCACGTCATCGAACAGTTACATGGCAATATACACGCTACGATTGGTCGATCGCGACGGTTTAGTTTCGATTTGGTTGTAACTTATTGGCAGAATTAGGCCTCAAAACGGCTATAGATTGAACCCTCTTTGTTCAATTTCGCTGTGCCAACAAAACATTTTTTTTATTATGGGCCAAAGTAAACGTTATTGGTATTGACTTGCTTCGCTATATTGCAGTACTTGGGACATTCTTATTATTTTTTAATTGTTCATTGTAATAGCGAATTTAATAATACCTCGGGTTTTTTATTATATTTCTGTAATGGTGTTTCTAGAAAAATATCTTATTCAATAATAATAATAAAACACTTTATTGAACACAAAGATAAATGTACAGAAAATTGTTAAAAACATTACGCAGATGTACCTACAGTAAGCGCCGCGTCAACCTATACCACGGTAATAGTAATAGTATAAATTACCGTGCCTGTCTAGTCTACTGTTTGAATATTGCACCGCTCTTAAGAGGAAATCGTACAGACAGTTTTTCCATACAAACGTACTCCCCTATTTCCTTCCTGGATAATGGCACTAGTTGCTCTATTTTCCAATAAAATCAATGGTTACTATAAGCATGTTCCAATGTTTTCCTTTTTTATAAAGTTAATTATTAAAAGAGATTTTAAACCTTCAGAAACCTAAAAAATCGACCTAATTTTCTGCTGTATTCAAACATCGAGCATAGAAACACAAAAAAAGCCTTGCTTTAATTTTTTATGCAAAGAGTAATTAAATCGGTACATTTTTCGAGGATAAAACGGGACCACGGTAATAGTATATATATTACCGTGATTATATACTATTACCGTGACGGGACTACTTAACGTATATTTTGTGTACTTTTCATAGGTATTTTCGGTCCGAGCTGCAGTTGTCCCTATCGCACTCAGTTCAGTTGTTCGGACACACAGCGCGACAACAATACATTTTTCAAATACCTATTTTTGAATTCTCTCGACCTTGGTGTTTCCTCTTATTTCGCTCCGAATAGCGGCGGTTATCGTAGTGCGAATGTAAAGTTTGACGTAGCGCCTACTGTACAACAGAGGCGGCCGTATTGCCAATAAGCAATCTCTTTCAGGCAAACTCGAACCAGGGAAATGTAAAAAGGAAACATAAACTTATCTTTAACCTCAAAATATCTTTATTTGTTACGGGTTTCTCGAAAACGAACTTTCATGAGCATGAAAACAAAGTTACAATAGTTCGTCATCTGTCTTATTTGCCGCGTTGTAAAATGATATAACATCTTTCTCTTCTCCGAAATCGTAACAATTTTCTCAGAAACAGCTGAACTTATACGTGGAGCTCTGACATCTATAAATATTTGATTACTTACTCGTAGTTGAAACGAATTATTCTTTTGAGAGGCTTTTCAGTTGAAGCTGAGTCTGGCCTGTCGGAATAGATAGAGTAATAATGTTGATATTATGTATGACGGTATTCATAACCATAATATGTTTATGGATTTAGAATAATATGTATTTAACAAATAAAACTCAAGGTTTTTTTTGTTCTCGAGTGATTTGCAGAAAATATGTCGCTATAATCCCCGGCGCATTAGTTGAATAATGACATGGGAATATTGGATGCGCATTGATATACATATTTTTGGGTCTCCAATGAAGTGTGGGACGTGGGAGTTGCAGGTAACAAATTTAGAAAAAGCTATTTTATTTCAACGCAAAATATTTATTTATACATATACATAACACTTTTGTTTACGATTGCACATGCGCAGACGACAGCAGTTTTAGTTAAAGAAGTAATGTGCCCTGATCAGCCTCCTAACTATGATCGCTTTAAACAATATTAAAATCGCCCTGAGAGCGAGAGGGCGCTATACGCAGTAAGAGCGGAGTCTCTGTTTCAATATTGTTTTAACCAAAGTATAAGCGATCATGGTAAGATACCTGTACTATTTATCTGAGTACCACCCCTGTACTATTTATCTGAGTCCACCACGTCGGCGTTTCACCGAATAATGATGCTGAATTTCATAACCGACTACCAAGCTCCTAGAAAATTGGTATTACTTACCTTGGATCCGTTCGGTCTCCGTATGTAGCCGGTGGACTTCCTGAGCTAGCTTGAAGGAAGTCGCGGCTCCTGAAGGGCTGCTGTCTGACCGAACCGGATGGTACACTTGCCTATTAGGCCACCAATACCCGAACTCATTAACAGACACAAAAACTTTGGTACACTATTCACCGACACTAAAACTTGGCGGAACCTCGCACCAACAATCACTTGGTGCGCCGCGCAATACTATTTGTTATATATTTCTCGAAACGAAAACTCACCGCCCGGTGGTCTAACCTATTTCAATGTTATTCCGTATTCGACTCGACTGACATGTCACATGCGGCCGGCCGCCACAGGCTCTCACTGCACAGACTATAATGCAGTGTTGCCACTCGCTCTTCCTCGAGCGTAAACATCCCCCCGCTCCGGACAGTCCCGGACTGTCCGCCAAATCAGTCTAAGGGGAGGCGAGAAAGAGTAGCGACCGCGCGCTTCAAAACAGAATCCCCAACTAGGACCTCGGCAAACCTGGGCACACCATCAGACCCTAGAGTAAGTTGGACAATGCGTCCGCGACGCCAACGTAGGGGTGGCAGGTTTGGGTCCTTCACTAACACGAGGTCTCCAACCCTCGGTGGGTTTGTCTTATCTGACCACTTAATGCGCTGTTGCAAAATGTGTAAGTATTCAAGGTGCCAACGGCGCCAGAAGCTCTGGGTAAGCTGCTGGAGCAACTCAAACCGCGAAAGGCGTCCTGGATTGATATCTCTATAAGGATACTCGGGCAGGGCGTTAAGTGGTCTGCCTATCAAGAAATGGCCCGGCGTGAGGGCCTGCAAATCGTTCGCGTCGGTAGACAACGGACATAACGGACGCGAGCTGAGAACCGCCTCAATCTTATGAAACACCGTCGCGAGTTCCTCGAACGTGAGAATAGTCTCCCCAATAACGCGGCGAAGGTGAGTCTTGGCGGCCTTTACAACAGATTCAAAAATCCCTCCCCAGTGAGAGCAAGACGGCGGGGAGTATCGCCATGTTACCCCCCTACGGGAGAGTGTGGATCCGATCTCAATATTATTTTTATCTAAAAATTCACAAACTTCTCTTATATGTCTATCAGTGCCCTTGAAGTTCGTCCCACAATCGGACCGAATTAGAGAAGGCAGTCCCCGGCGGGAGACAAATCTACCTAACGCTGCTAAGAAACCGTCCATGGTGAGTGCAATCACCACCTCCAAATGAACGGCTTTAGTGGCCAAACAAACAAACACACACAAGTAAGCCTTTTCAGTCTTAGCATTACGGAGTCGCGACGTTTTTATAGTGAACGGTCCCGCGAAATCAGTTCCAACTCCTAAGAAGGTCATCGATTCATTCACACGATCAGCAGGCAAATCACCCATTTGGGGCTGCATCGTCTCGGGGCGTAAACGATAGCAGGGCAGACATCGAAAGATAACAGATCGGATTATTCATCGCGCTGACAAAATCCAAAACTCCCGTTGGAGGAGCGCGGTCAATGCATTACATCCGGCATGAACATTCTTCACATGGCGATCAATGATCAACAATCGCACCAATGGTCCGTCCTTGGGGAGCAACAGGGGATGACGTGATCTATAAGGCAAGTTAGCGTGCCTCAATCGGCCTCCTACACGCAACAATCCCTTATCATCCAGAAAGGGAGTCAAACGCACCAAGGGTCCCTTCAATTTGGACGTCCCGGTACGGAAAATCTTAAGTTCCGGTTCAAACGCTCTAGACTGGGTCATACGCACCCAATGCAAAAGAGCATCTTGGCGCTCCTGCGGTGAGAGGACCGGACACAAATCTTTGTCCTGAGGCCGGCGACAATTTCGTATAAATCTTCTTATCCAAGCGGTCACGCCGAGCAACTTGTCCAGAGAACTGTAGCGGTGTAATAAAAATTCCCGCTCTGGAGCCGCCATAGTCTCGACAGCGTGAACACGCAAGCCCGGATTTGGTACCTTCACCACAGCTGGTATGGAAGGCCAAGACGGCTGTAACAAAAATTCGGAACCCCACCACAGAGTGTGGTCAATAAGCTGAGGGGCTTCGCTGCCACGTGATGCACAGTCAGCAGGGTTTATTTCACCTGGCACGTGGCGCCAAATCAACGTGGCCTTCGAGGCCTGTATTTGGGATACCCGATTAGCCACAAATACCTCCAGGGAGTGGACGGAGTTTTTAATCCAACACAGGACAACCTGACTGTCAGACCAAGCAAAGAGCGACTCAAAGTCCACACTACGTCCCAGGGTGTCAACAACGTGGTTCATCAAACGAACCAGAAGAGTAGCTCCAGACAATTCTAACTTCGGAATCGTTAATCGAGTCCGAAGTGGAGCTTAACAGCTCCTCTATCATCGACCGTCCGGATATATACGACGGCTGCGTATCCACTCTCAGACGCGTCACAAAAGCCATGAAGGCTGGCCGTAAACCGTCCCTTAGGCAGTATATGTCTAGGGATACTAACACGGTTAATGTCGGGGACAGACGACATGAAGGACTCCCAATCTCGCAGCAAACGGCCCAAGAGGGGCTCATCCCACGACACTTCGGCTGACCAAAGTTCCTGTAGGAAGCACTTCATCCAAAACACTACGGGACTAATCCAGCCATTTGGGTCAAAGGTACGAGCTACTGTAGACAAAACCAACCGTTTCGTCCAGACCTTGGGGCTTGGCAGCTCCAATCGATAGGTGAAAGTGTCCTGGACAGGTCTGTATTGCACTCCCAAAACAGATAGTAAATCTGGAGTGTTGGCATTCTCAAAGATATGAGGCTCCTGCTGGTGGTCGTCTGGCAAGTCACACAAAAGCTGAGGTGAGTTGGACATCCACTTCCTCAGTTCATAACCACCAGCCCCGAGAAGAGCAATTAGTTCATCTCGCAAAATCAAGGCTTCCTCGACACTAGAGGAGCCCGTACAAATATCATCCACAAATGCATCCTCCTTGAGAACCAAGGATGCGCGAGGGTATTGTAACCGCTCACGTTCAGCGAGTTCAACAAGTGAGCGAATTGCCACAAAGGGGCTCGAACGCAAACCGTATGTATTGGTGTTCAGCTCGTAGACTAGCATGGGATCTCTGGGATCCTCTCTCCATAATATGAGCTGATATCGTCTATCGTCCGGGTGAATCACAGTCTGCCGAAACATCATCCGGATATCGGTCACAAAGACGACGGCATGGCGACGGAAGTTGGTCAATACATCACCCACCTCGTGGTGCAACTTCGGTCCAGCATGCAGACATTGATTCAGCGAAACTCCGGTAGACGTGGGAGCTGACCCATCAAAAACAACGCGTATCTTCCCGGTGGAAGGTTTCAAAGCCGCGTGGTGAGGAAGAAAATTATGTTCCTCGTTTCGCCAGTCCAGTCGCGAGACCGACATGTGCCCCAGTTGCTCATATTCTCGCATGAAGTCGACATACTTCTGTTTGAAGTCGGAGTTCCTACTCATACGTCGCTCCATGAACAGCAGCCGCTTCTCGGCCAACGGCCGGGAGCTGCCAAGTGAGGGGCGAACTGACAAAAAGGGCAAACGAGTGATCAACCGTCCCGAGTGAAGACGACCTGTATTGTTCTGGTAGAACAACTCACACTCCTCTTTCAAGGGGTTCACTCGCTTCACGGTAGGTGGCTCTTCCACCTCCCAAAACCGTTGAAGGACATCCAATAAGGTGGAGCTAACAGTTATGTAACTGTCCACCGATGGAGATGGTGGGTTATGCCTAGCTGGTCCCATCACTACAAACCCAAGCGATGTAGATAAGGCTACCAGCCCACCCTTCTGTAACTCTCTCCTCTTCCCACAATACACGCGGCCTAGAACATCGGCACCGAGCAATAAGTGAATCGGACCGGTTCGGTGGAAGGAAGGGTCAGCCAAGGTCAATCCTGATGTCGCATCAACGATAGCACGCGAAACGTGCTGTTGCGGAAGCTGACCAACAACCTTCTCATAAACAATCGCGGTCGCGCCAATTTTGGGCGCTGAAGAGACGTGGGGGGAGAAGGAGAACAAAACCTGACCGATCGGATCCGGGATCCGCAGGTCTCCGATTCCCCTTACCGATTCAAGGTATGGAGATGTGTTCAAACTCAACTGCCGGACCAGCCAGCTGGAGGCAATGCAACCCTGAGCTCCCGTATCCAAAAGGGCGCGAACTAAAACAAAAGTGCCCCTCGGGCCCCACACCTGTACGGAGGCTCTTGGTAACAGCACCTGCTCCTGTGGGGGGGTTGCAGCCGACAGTTGGTTTAATGAAAATCCTCCCGCATTCCCCGCAACGGGGGGGAAGGGGGGTTCAAGGAAAAATGCGTGCGCGGTGGAGGAGTAGGGCGCTCAAGGCGCTCGAGCGGGTCCCAATCCGGCACGTACTGGCCCCGATCAAGGCGGCATCGGGGGGCCGGGCGGTGCCCATGATGGGCGAAAGTTGGGGGAGCCCGTGACAAACGAGGTCTCTCCATCAGAGGGGGAGAGAAGCGTATCGGCTCCCGGCGTGGCTCCCTAATAACCGCGGCCCATTCCCGCGGTGGCGCATCAGAAGCGGCGCGTCGATCCCCCCCGCCCGTAGGGGGGGTGGAGCGAGGGGGGGCGCCTGTCCAATCTCCGCGGAGGGGTGGCACGCCCCTCCGATCTCCTCGGAGATGTGGGTGACCTACGAGGGCCCCCGCCCGTGTGCGAGTCCCTCTCACCACCTCACGAGTGTCCCTACTATTGAAGCACAAAAGGGGGTGATGGGCCCCTCCACAACAGTGGCAATCTCGTGGGTGGGGGCAAGCCGTTGCCATATGAGCCCCCAGGCAGCGGTAGCACCAATTCCGCTGCTTGGCCATATTCATACGCCCCTCGGTGCGTAGGCCAACAAATTTGGGACAGGCCGGCAAACGATGGCCATCCCGCTTGCAACACTTGCAAGGCAGCGGCATCTCCCCGTGTGGAGAGTTCTGCCGCACTGCAGTATACTGCTTGTACGGGCGGCGCTCTTTCCGTGGCGCGGCCCGGGTCGCCTCATAGCGGCCTGTACTCGGTCCCGGTATAGGAGCCAGATCCAAGTGGTCAGTTATCCGACACTCATCCTCCAAAAATCTGAGGAGATCCGAAAAGGGGGGGAGGTACGAGGCACTATTGCCCCCATACCTTTGTTCAAAGCGCCCTTCCATCTCCATGGGAAGCTTATTGAGGATGAGGTGGAGCAATATGAAGGACCACTGGTCCACCGGTAGGTCAAGTCGTTTGAGCGCGTTAATAGCGCTTAGCAGCGGGTTCAAAATCTCCTTCCTCAATGAGAAGACCCGCGATACTCGTGGCAGCCCTAAAATGGCAGCCACATGTGTGTCCGCTAGCAAGCGAACATTCTGATACCGGGCGGTCAACAGCGCCCTTGCGATCTCATAACTGTCATCGTTGACAGGTAGATGCTGGACAAGCACACCAGCCTCTCCACGTAAGGCAGAGAGCAAATAGGCCAATTTCTGGCTAGGGAACAGGTCGTCCCTCGAGTGGACCAGGCTATCAAAGAGGTTGATGAACCCCATCCAAGCAGCCAGGTTCCCATCAAAGGTTGGGATGTCCAAGGTGGGCAGTCTGCCCAGCAAGCCGGCCGGGGTAGGCTTGACCTCCCCGGGCGTGCACGACTCACCCCTCCGGGCTAATAGGATAGCCTGAGCCTTGTTTATAATCACATCCGCCTGTTCAAAACATTGATCATAATCCGCATTAAATTGCTCAACTGCCCGCAACTCAGCGGCACCCTCGGCTGGGTGGTCGAGCAGATATTGTTGATGAACGATGAAAAGCTGCTCCAATTCCTTCAAGCGAGCAGGTACTCCCTCATGCCGAATTAACAAGGCCTGTTCTCGGTCTGGTCGGTCTACCAAGGCGACGGCACTAGCAAACCATCTCAAGATCTTTTGTGCACCCGCGCGGGCACCACTAAGCGGGCTGACTGGCGGGACCATTTTGCACCAAAATTAATATACACTATAATAATACATAGACAAACAGGCCGACAACCGCAGACAACAAAACAGATCGGGAGGAACTTCAAAGGCAGAACAAAATATATAAACAAACCAAAATCAAGTGTAAATGCTAGAACTTAACTAGAACAACAAAGGCATTTAACAACAGAATTTTTCAAACAAATTAAATTCAAGTATTAAGTCAATAACTTAACAAACATAATATTCAAAGGCAAACAAAACAAAATCAAATGTAAATGCTAAAACTTAACACAGCAAAATAGTGTATTACAACAACAGCAAAGTCATTTAGCAGCAAAATTTTTTAAACAAATTAAATTCAAGTATAAGTTTACAACTTAACAAACAAAATATTCAAGGGCAAAACAAAGATATGAAAAAACAAACCAAAATCAAATATAGGTAAATGCTAGAACTGATATGTACTAGAATTAATATGTATTGCCCGTTTGGACAACCAACAAGATTACAATATTAATTGTACAATACTAATCAAAATACTAATCAATCAATCAAATCTAACAACAACACGCTCTGCTACCAAAAGATGGTGGTGCCCAAAGTAGACTCCACCACGTCGGCGTTTCACCGAATAATGATGCTGAATTTCATAACCGACTACCAAGCTCCTAGAAAATTGGTATTACTTACCTTGGATCCGTTCGGTCTCCGTATGTAGCCGGTGGACTTCCTGAGCTAGCTCGAAGGAAGTCGCGGCTCCTGAAGGGCTGCTTGCTGTCTGACCGAACCGGATGGTATACTTGCCTATTAGGCCACCAATACCCGAACTCATTAACAGACACAAAAACTTTGGTACACTATTCACCGACACTAAAACTTGGCGGAACCTCGCACCAACAATCACTTGGTGCGCCGCGCATTACTATTTGTTATATATTTCTCGAAACGAAAACTCACCGCCCGGTGGTCTAACCTATTTCAATGTCATTCCGTATTCGACTCGACTGACATGTCACATGCGGCCGGCCGCCACAGGCTCTCACTGCACAGACTATAATGCAGTGTTGCCACTCGCTCTTCCTCGAGCGTAAACAACCTGCCTAAAGTATATTTTTCTCTTTACGAACCGATTGTTTATTTTTATTCATGCTAAATGTGTTTAAAAATAATCATTTTCTTAGTATCATTTGTTTGGAATTGACAGCTGATGCAGAATTATGTTTTAAACTTATTTAGTGGTGGTAGTTGTATATAGTTTTCAACGGGTTATGCAAAAATTGGATTTAGATACTAGTCCATCAGTCAAAATAGACATTCAAGTTTACTATAATACGTATAGTGTTGTTGAGAATTTGTACGATTGGTCAGGCAGAACATCATCAGCTAAACCAGTGGTTCTTAACCCTTTAGTGACGAGGGTCGATTTTACAAATATCTGTAACCAACTCTACCACCAACTCTAGAGCAATATAGAGTATATATGAATAAAGGTTTGTTTCTTATATCTATAATATTATTTTTCGGGTGGCTTCGAGGACCACTTCGGCTGTGTTCAGGGACCACCAGTGGTCCGCGAACCACCGGTTAAGAACACATCATTTTTGAGATATAGCAATTGAACAAATTAAAAAGCCTGCTTTTTTCTTTTGTATATCCATCGGATGTCTGGTCGCGATTAATTAATCCTTATTTTAACTTAATTTTATGACTGAAAATATCGGTATATGGGGGACGTGAGATTCTAAAGATAAGAAAAAAAAAGACTTTTCACTTGTCGTTCACTGCCGATGAATGATGAAAGATGCTCATGAAAACAATCGGGAGCCAGAAGCTTTCATCGCGAAGGCGCTTAACGTGCTAACTTGACTGAACTATCAACGCAGATCAGAATATAGGGGAACATATTGACTAATATTGTGCAACGATGTATTTCAGCGCGAACATACAAACACGGCTGTGTGTGCGATATAATCTCGATCGCTTCAATCGTTGTGTAATGCTCGGCGCTCGCTCGTTGTCGATTGTTTGGCTAAGTGAGGGCTTGCGGTTTTCAGTTTCCTGTTTACAAAGCAGACACGCATAGCTTGCAGGTTTTGTTTTGCACGTTTTTGTACCGGCTGAATGACGTCTGCACGCGGCCGCGGCAAGGTCGCGCGCCGCCCTAGCCTAGCTGTCACTCACGTCACGTGATTAGTTTTTATTGTACGGTTGCCGCTTAAAGCTGATCGCACATATCAGCACGCGCCGTACGCGCCGCATTATGACGCCATCAGCATGCGTTTTTCAAAGCCCGGACACCTATCGCGTTTTTGAAATTCGGCGCGTACGGTGCGTCCAAATGTGCGAGATTTCATATTTAATTTCGTACAACGAATTCCAAAAATGCGTCGCTTTCGGCGCGTGCGGCGCGGACATAATATTATTATGTGCGTTCAGCTTAAAAGTGCGATAAGCGTTCGAAATTGGAACAAGAACAAGATGACGGTTGAATGTTTTCCGGAAAACTTGATATTTTAGTATTGAAGTCCTAAACGTTGCTGAAATGCTATAATATGTCAATGATATGTTCACAAACTTAATTTTCACATATTAGGTAGACGGAATGATTACTGTGTAGCCTAGAATTGTTAAAGTTGATGATATTTTTATAGTTTAAAATTATAACTGTCAAGATCTAACGAGTTCTGCGATCTATCTAATATACAAAAATCTCGTATCACAGTGTTTGTTATCGAACTCCACCGCAACGGTTTGACCTATTTTTGTGATATATTTTTATTTTTTTGTTTGGTAGGTCTAAGAATAGCTCGTAGGCTAATTTTTATACCCCTAGGTGATAAGGGTGGTCATCTCCAGAATTTTTTTTGACAATTATTATGGCGAAACGTAGTTCGCGGGCACAATAAGTTCTTTGAATCACGAAGTATGTAAATACACTCACGGACACCTAAATTGAGCCACCTTGCACTTTTGGATTATATCGTTAAGAGTATTTGGACAACCAAAATGTTATTATGCAATTTTGTAGCTGACATATTTATGTTCAATCTCATGTGCTGATTATGATATGAAAGATTGCCAGCTATAAAATTGTCTAACACTTTTTGGTCGACCAAACATTTTTAAAAAGTTATGGACGATATAATCCAAAAGCAAGATAAGTGTAAGGTAAGGTGGCTCGATTTAGGTGTCCCGATGTGTATTAACGTAGCTTAACTTTATCTTAAATGTAATTCGAAGACTGTCTAGTCGATACTCGGAGATTAAGAAAAGTAGAATAGTAAAACAACAATTTAACAATTTAAATTGCTCTGCATATCATGTCAGTCAGTTCTAAAGAAAATATATCACATTGACATAATAAGGTTTTAACCGATCTGCCACGAGTAAACAGCGAAATATTAATTATAAATCGAATCTTGATTGAATATCGTCTGCGAGTCGTGTAAAAACTTTATGTATTTTATTATGCCTTCTAATTTCAATTCGGCTGATACTGCATTTTAACTAAATATCTTGAGATAAGTCGAAGAGGTCTGGTTCGAACTAGATCCAAGAAGTATTTGTTAAAAGTGAACACTCAACATCAGTTAACAGTGAAGCAACAAATGTAACCGGCTAAGTCATGTCAAGGCCGTCTTGAAATCAAAAGTCTGACATAGCCTCGTCGGGTATGGATTTCTCTTTGTGCTTGTGATAAATTAATGTTTATGTTGTTCTTAGTACTCGTAAATGCTCAAACCACATTTTTGTTTTTTCGCGAGTTCTTTGCAGAACATGGCCCGCTTACGCTCAGTGATAACTAGGGATTGATATATTTGAGACAACATAGATAAAGACATAGTATAACTTAGCTCTGCTGAAATATCGAATAATTGTTTGGTAACATAACAACAGGTAACGAATTCTGTGATGGCAAAGATATTTTCCAAAGTGGAAAAACTGCACCTAAGCCAGTTATTAACCTAAGGCGCATAACACATTGCACCGGACACCGCTCCGGTGTGCGGTGCTGCGGTTTTTAATTTTGACTGAAGAATCTTAATTTCTATACAAAAACCGCAGGGTATAACACACTCACACCACATGCCCGTGCGGTTGTGCGGCGCGCGCGACGGCACCGCACTCCCGGACGGTGATGCGGTGCGGTCCGCGGGGTATGCCACACTGTGCCGCAGTATCGTACGGATTTTTGCGTAGAAAGGACGTGCATACGCGTAATAGATCTCGACATAGATAATGCGGTGATGCGGGGCGTCGTGCACCGCAGCTCCGGACGATGATACGGAGCAAACCGTACGGTGGCACGGTTCCGTGCCGCCGCAGCCGCATGCGGTTTTTGTCCCTCCGAGTCCGTACACCGCAGCGGGATGCGGCGGCAATGTGTTAAGCGCCTAAGCCAGATACAATATTCAAGTCAAGTCTAAAAATATTATTCGTAAAGAATGTACATATTTACAAAATAGGGTTATCTCACTCCCACTCACTCTCTCACATTGAAGATATTACACCCTTCTTAATTATACCTTAAGGAAGTCTACTGGATACCGTTTACTTATCAGCATAATAATGAGCGGATAACTTTTCCAGGAAACTAGCAATAACTTTACCATTCCTCATGTGAGTGAATGCTATGTGGTATATTTTGTGAAACCAAGCTAGATCGATAGCTTACGGTGCGTGCTTAGAAGCACAAATCTTATGTTGATCCCTGTTCAGAAGCACGTAACCAAGCTCTTGAATCTCTTGACCAATATTCCAACCAATATCAAGATATAGTTTGTTCTCATGGTTATAATAGTTACAAAGATGTGATTATTAAATAAAAAAAAATAGGAACATATCCAATACCTTAGAATAATATACACTAGTGAGCGACGAATTCGGGTCATATAAAGAAACATGAAAATCTCGGAAACAAAAAATACTAGCTTAATGGTATACATTATGTACGTATAGATAATTTTACTCTCTTTTATTTATAATTCAGTTTTATTTCTTTTGTCCATTGATATGTTTAATTAAGTGTTCGAGATTTTTATGTTTCTTTATTATTATTATTATTGTAGAGACTTTGGGTCATGTATGCACTACCTCGACCATTGCTGATCTATTGTAGTAGCCCTTTATCTTATAACTCACTGCTAATTCCCGTTGCCTCTAGAAATTTCCAGATTCTTTGGGGAGTGAGATATTGTAAGTCTTCAGGGAACATGATATGCAGCCCTAAATGGATGCTCCTATGTCGCATGAGGGTCCCGCAATCACAGAGAATGTGCAACGCTGTTTCTTCCGCCTCTAGGCAGAATCTGCACTTTGCGTCTTGCGTCAAGCCCATACGAGACGTGTGCTTATTAAGTTTGCAGTGGCCAGTTAGTATTCTAGTCACCGCACTGGCCTTATATCTCTTGAGCTGTAATAACTCTTTTGATATTTTGTCATTAAAGCCTTTTATTACTGCTTTCGAGTGTTTTAAACCTGTTGCTCTCTTCCACAGCTCTACAGCTTCTGCCCTACACTTATCGTTTAGCAGTGTGTAAACATAACTCTTGGTGATCCCGCAGAAAGGTTCTGGGCCGATTTGTGGCTGTTCGGCGCCTTTTCTAGCGAGTTCATCGGCTACCTCGTTTCCATCAATGTTGGAATGTCCTGGAACCCATCTAAGTGTTACTTTGTTGGATTGTCCTAAGACATTGAGGTTGTTTTTGCAATCTTGCACTAACTTTGAACTGGACTCGAAAGAGTCCAGCGCCAGAAGTGCCGCCTGGCTATCGGAGTTGATGTAGATGCGTTGATTGCTTTGGTTTCTTTCAAGGATGATTTCTGTACATCTATTGATGGCAAAGACCTCCGCTTGAAAGATTGAAGCATTTGTGCCTAGGTTTACGCTTGTTCTCAGCTTCGTTCCTTGTCCATAGACACCGCAACCTACATCGTTGCCTTTCTTGGATCCATCTGTATACCAGACGTTGCCACCTTCGATGGAATCTATTTGACCGTTCAGCCATTCGTCCCGACTGGGTAAACTCACCGAGAAAAACTTTTTGAAATTATACACATATCATCTGTTGGCATATTGATGATTTCGTACTTTGATACTGAATCCATCAGTGTTGTTAAAATCTTAGATTCCCATTTTGTCTTCGATTTTGAGCAGATTCTGTAAATGCATTGTTTTGCTTCTTTTTGAACCTGTAAATGGAGTGGTGTTAGGTCCAGGAGTGCGTTTAATGCTAAGCCTGGAGTCGAAGACAAAGCTCCTGTTGCGGTTAAGCAGGCCAGACGTTGGAGGCTGCTTAACATGTCGATTGTTGTCACTTGGTTGGTCTTATTGACCCATACGGCTGAGGCGTATGTTATGATTGGTCTCACAACCGCCTTGTAAAGCCACAGGGCTATATGGGGTTTTAATCCCCATCGCGCTCCTGCCATGCGACAACAAGTAAATAAAGCAATCTTAGCTTTTTGAATTATTGATTCCAAGTGAGAGTTAAATGTTAACTTTTGGTCTAGTATGACCCCTAGGTATTTGGTCTCACTTGAAAATGATAGAGGTATGCCATTCAGCTTTGGATTGACAAGCTTTTCTAGTTTCCTCTTCCTAGTGAATGGTACTAGCACGGTTTTATCCGCGTTAATCGATAGTTGATTGTCTCTGCACCATTTAGTAATGGTGTTGAGAGCCCCTTGCATTCGGTTCGAGATTGTATCTAGGCAGGGGCCTTTGATTATGACCACTAGGTCGTCTGCATAACCTTGCGTGTCGTAGTCTAGGTACTCCAATTCTGTTAGGAGTTGGTCCACAGCTAGAGTCCATAAGAGTGGCGACAATACGCCTCCCTGAGGACAACCCCTTGTGGTATGGAATTCATGCGTAGTTGCATTGAGGGTCAGAATGGCCATTCGAGTTGAAAGCATATTCTTGACCCATCCTATGGTAGGGCCGTCTACATCCTTTGCCACCAGTCCCTTAAGAATGGTGTCTGTGGGTGTATTATCAAAGGCACCTTCCACATCTAGAAAGGCACATAGGGCGGTTTGCTTATCCTCTAGGGTTTTCTGCACCTTGTCGACCAGAACGAGTAGGGCAGTTTCTGTGGATTTGCCCTTTTAGTAAGCGTGTTGGTTGTTACTTAGTGGTTTCACCATCAAGTATTTGTCCCTTATGTGCTGGTCTATGATCCTTTCCATTGTTTTAAGGAGAAATGATGATAAACTAATGGGTCTGAAGGATTTAGGCTGTGAGTAGTCCTTTTTCCCTGGCTTTGGTATGAACAGTACCTTGACCCGTTGCCATAGCTCTGGTATATTATTCCAGGCAAAACTGGCTCGAAAGATTTTTACCAGATGCTGTAGGAGAAGTTCTTCGCCCTGTTGCAGCAGGGCGGGAAAAATGCCGTCTTCCCCTGCTGATTTAAATGGTTTAAACTTCTTTATAGCCCATTTAACCTGGTTGGGCCTGAAAATATTTGCGGCCGTGTTCCAGTCATAGTTGTGCGCCCTATGGTTCGATCGGTACCCTTGGGTGTCTTGTGAATTGCAGGGGTACGCTCCCGGAAAATGGGTTTCTCTTAAGAGCTCAAGAGTTTCCATTTCCGTTTTCGTAAAGGAGTTATCTGGGTTCCTAAGGAGGCCCAGGTAATTTGTTGGTGTCTTGGCAAGGATTTTGTGAATTCTCGCACCTTTATGTGTGTGGGCGATTTCTTCACAAAAGCGTCGCCAAGACGCTCTTTTTGCTTTTCTGATTTGTTTGTTATATTCAGTTAGAGCTTTGCTATACCGTTCCCATTCCTGCGGTTTAGTTGTCTGATTGAATATGCGGCGAGTGGTGACACGTAGCTTTTCCAGCTTTTTGTTCCACCACGATGTCTTTTTATGTTCTTTTATTTCTCTCAATGGACAGCTCTGTTCATAGGCCTCTATTATTGCCTCCGTCAACAGTTTTGTCGCGAGGTTAAGAGAATCTACGGTTTTGATGTTTTTAGGAATATCCTTCAGGTTCTCGCTGAGTCGGCTTCTATAAGCCTTCCAGCAAGTGTCCTTTGGGTTCCTTATCATTAATTGCTTATTCATATTAGAACTCATTACACCAAATCGGATATGTTTGTGATCTCACATAGAATTTTCGCAGCTGACGTGCCATTTGGTAATACCTTTGGCGATATTTTCGGTCGCAAATGTTATGTCAAGAACTTCTTGCCTAGCCCTGGTTACGAACGTTGGTACGTGACCCCTATTGACCAGATGTAGGCAATTAGTTAGTAAGAAATCTGAGAGTAACTCACCTCGCCTATTGATTCCTGTACTGCCCCAGATGGTGTGGTGGGAGTTTGCGTCACATCCCACTATGAGCTCTGCCTTTTGACTTTTGGCGTATTCCACGACATTGGACAGTTCTTCAGTAGGGTCTTGTTTCTCCCCGGGTAGGTAGGCAGAGCAGATAAGCACCTTTTTCCACCCTTTGAGATCTATATAAGCGACAACTACATCATCACTACATAATTCTGAAACTGGAAGAAATTTTATCTTTTTGTTAAACACTATGCAGGCTCTGGGCTTGGAGCCTTTTTCGTGTACTAGAATCTTACCAATATTATTCAGACCCGCTACCATGGAGCGAGCGTTAATCCATGGTTCTTGTATGAGGGCAACGTCCAGGTCATTGTCGCCAAAGATTTTCTCCACAACCGCTGTGGCTGCGATGGCGTGGTGAAGATTGACCTGGAGGACCTCTATCCCTTGGTGGCGTCGAGACTGGCAGGAGCTACTTGTGCTCACTGCCTCGGCGCCCTCGGCTGCGTGATCCTGGCTGCCGGTATCCCCTACCCCTGGGGTTGCTGAAGCCCCTGTTATTCCCCCGGCTGACGGGAAACCGCACTCCCCGCGTGACTGGACTTTGGACGGGAGCTGTCGGGATTGCCCTCGGTGGTCCAGGGAGGACCTTAGGGTGTTGAGGGGGGGAAGAAGCGGGTGTGGCGTTTGTTGGAGTGGAAGGAGGAGGAGGAGGCTGGAACGATGGAGGCATTGCTCGTGTTGGTTCAGTTGGAACCATGTGAGCGCGGATATGGGTGGAGGAGGTTGACGGGTGCGGTACTGGGGCTGGAGTATTGTTGTCTCCTGACTGTTGTTCCTTTGGAGGTGGACCTTTTAGCCGGAACTGGATCAATCGGAAACCGGTGAAGGCCTTTAGGTCCATTTTCTTAAGGTTCTCTGCAGATAGGTCGTCAATAGAGAGGGTGAGAGTAAGCCCTCCCTTTTCGGCCTTTGTGTTGAGAACTTTCCAAAACTCTGTATGCAGACCATCGTTCTGAATACGGAGCAGGTCAATGGCCTCTGCTGCGCTGGTAGCCTCTGAGGAAGGAATGAATACCACCCCTATGGTTGGTTTTGGGAGGTCGCACTCCTTCATGATGGACAATGTTGCTTCCGGCCATGGCTTTAGGGATGGTATTTTCTTTTCAAGCCACTCACTCGACCTTTTGTCCATGCACGTGATGAGCAGCCATCCCGGCTTGAAGGAGCAGCCTGTAAAACGAGGCCCCTCGCCCTTTCCATGGTCGTGTATGCTCCGCAGGATGTTATTGCGGAGCAGCTCCAGTTGTGTGTCCGTCATCGGATTGGAGTTTTTTATGCCGACCCGGATAGAGGTTAGGGCCTCCTTATATGCCTTTGGGGTATTAATTGGAGTGGTCTCACTCACCTTCGGAACTTTTGGGTTATGTCCCTTCGGTGATTCTTCCTCCGAGCGTTGCCGTTTATTCGGCTTTTGCTTGGAGTTAGATTGTGAGGCCCCAAACTTAAATCCCCCATTTGCTTAAGTTCCGCATAGCTCTTTGCGGCTAGTTTTGAAGCTTCAGAATGCTCCACTCCTAGCCCTTTTAGGGCTTTGTAGCGGCCCTTAGCAGCATCAGTTAGTTTGCTGCTTGATGCTGTTTGGCACGTGTCATCAGCGTTCGAAGGTCCTGGACCAGTGACGGCCCTTTCCTCCGTTTGCTCCGACACCTCCATTGGTTGCTCTAACGTTTGGGCAGGTTGATCTGCTCCCATCGTTAAGGGCAAGAGTTCCTGGCATAAGTCTTCCAGGGTTTTATTCTTCTCATCAACGTTACTAGACTTTTCCATTTTGTTCCCACGAGTAGCAGAGGAAATGTGGTCCATTCCGGCAGAGCCCCGCATGCCGAAATAAGGCTATTTACTCCTCGAGGTCGCCCGGTTTCGAGGGTCACCGTTTGCGACTGAGCACCCCCTCAGCCACGCATCTCTGGGCACGGTGGATCACACCCTAGATTGGGGTTTTTGGAGTCCAGGTTTTCTCCTCCAGGGAGTGGAGTGAAAGGATAGTAGGAGATGGGGGGTAAAGAGAGGGACAGGGATGGGAGATGGGAACAAAGGAGGTCAGGGTAAAGGGATACCCGGGCGGTGGGAGTGCCGTACCAGGTATTCGCCCTACATACTTAGCTGCTAACTGTCCGGGGTAGATGGTAAAGAGTGCGACGCCCGTATCGACCGTTAGCATTTACCAGGGTGTACGACCCACTAGCGCAACTGTCAGTGGGTTCGTCACAGGTCTGTACGGCGGCAGGCCTGCGACGACGAGGACGTGTATGTAGGACTTGGCAAAGTGTGCCTGATAGCTCAGCGTCGCACCACCTGAGCGTGCCCACTCAACCTCACACCCCTTTCTTTATATGACCATGATTAATTGATAAAGAACTTTTCCTCGCCAGATTTCGTTTTGGAGAAATTCTGTTTTGAACAAATTCTTGTTTGGACAGACTCCTTTTTTAACTGGAATGTCCTTTAACTATACAAAAAGTACGGTAAAATTATAACGGCAATAGTAACGTTCAAAACGGACTCCGTCCAAAAAAGAATCTGGCAAAAAAGGCCTTCATCGATTCATTGATCTTAAGTGCATATTACCACCGACTAAGTAAGTATTAATAAGAAAAGCTGCATAAAAATATTTTGCCTGTAAAAACTTGCTCCAACAATTAGGGTTGAAAAGAAACCTTCTCTGTAAAATACTTACATGTGTGTCAGCCAACTTTTAAATGACCTAATTTCTTATAGGTCTTATAGGTATTTTATTTGTACATATTTATAGGGGTGATGCTATTCTAATGCTGAAAAATGTAAATTGTTGTGAGTTTAGATTAGGTATCTGTTGAAGTCAGATACATTTACATAATGGCCCTTCAAAGTGGGCTAAGGTCGCGTGTACATTTTTCATAGCGCATGTTCACCTGTGTCCTAAATGACCACAGACTGCTATTAGTTTAACAGTAAATATTTATAGTAACGAAACATACTTTTGGATTTTTCATAAGAATTTTAACAGGTGAAGTTTGTATGTGTGATTACGTTGGCGATGTTCACTGATATAAATTAAAGTTCTGAGTCGTCGTTTTTATGAGAAAACTGAGTTTTATAGAAATAGCGGCTTTATGAATTAAACAGATAATATAGGTAACTTAATTGATATTAAATATGAAGCTTTCTTGTTTTTAAATTCTTACCCTAATGAATGACAATATTATTTACATATTCAACTGAAAATATCACAGTCTGGTAGTTTATAATTGGTGAGTTAAGCTATGTGCATACTTTAATAAGTCATATTGAAAGCTTACAGTGTTCATAGATTGCAAAATATTTTGCTACTTCTAATTGATTTTGCAACAATACTGTAAAACGTCTTCAGTGATTACAAAAGGAAAAAAAAATCTGCATTGTAGAATGTCACTTCAAGAAAGTCACTTTTGAATCATGAAAATCATGCGTTGCGTTATTCAGTTGAATCTTCTTCTTCTTTCTTCTTTTTCTTCTTCTTATATATAAAAATGAAACGCTGTGTGTTTTTCTCGCAAAAACTCTGAAACGGCTCGACAGATTCTTACGAAATTTTATGTGTGTATTTGACCAGGTCCAAGGAAGGTTTAAACGTACAGTTGGATCCGGTAGGTAATCGGGCGGGACAACGTCCGCCGGGCCCACTAGTATTGTTATAAAACCGTAAGTACGGGTCTACAAGATATCCGTTCAAAGTTCGTAGTCATCAGATATAATAAGCTATAAATACCGGACTGTCCTAAAAATACCGTTTTGGTATTGGCAGTGGTATGCAGTATGCGGCTTGGCTTGAGCCGCTTAGTCACAGGGTTAGCACATGATAAGTCAGTCAGCTGGCACCCAATAACAGATACGAAACAAAACAACGTAATTGCCTTATGTATAGATATTTTAAATATTTGTTACATAATGTCTTAGCTGTAGCAACTAATACTTCGTTGCGTTTCTACTCGTAGGTTTTCGACACGAGGCCGTAGTGCGGACCTGTTCTAATTTGAGTGTTTATTCCGGATCTCGTTAGTGGTGGCATAGTTTAATTTGCCACTTCACGTGTTCGTGTTGTGCGTCGAAACCCGGACAAGGTCCGAAATGTCACGCTTGGTAGCCCTAGCGAGGCCCTGGCGGGGAGCGGGCGGTGCATTTGTTGTGAAACCCGCCTTCGTTGCGGCTGCGACTGCGCCGGAATGTGGGTCACGAGAGGCCGACCTGGGCCGATTGATACGGCCGCCGCTTCCTGCCGCTTTCGATCGCATTCTATTGTAATACCGATCCTATTGTATGTGAGATGAAAATATATCACGTAGTAAAAGTGAAATTCTATTGAAAAATTGTGAGAAAATGGACATAATATGTACTGAGTTTAGCGTCCCCCCGTCTTTGGTGAAATCTGATAAAACACATTATGACGTGAATTTTTAAAGCGTTCAATGATCTAATTGTCTTATGTTATATTTTTTTAAAATTTTATATCGTCGTGCGTGTGACGGCGGATTTGAAATACATTTGTGGACGCTTCTTCTGGCGGGTTGTTCTAAGACCCGACTAAGGAAAAAAAACCCTACTTACACCAATCCGCCAGGCTAGCGTGGGCCCATTCCCGTACTAGTGCCCAGCAATTGTCTGTGTTTTATTTTCTCTGCCTGTCGAGATTTCTATGTTTAGAAAGCATGGATGGACATGATCAAGTTAAAATTAAAACAGAATACAAAAGTCGACTGTTATGCATTTAGTTAGGAGCTCCCAAGCTTTTTAAACGATATAGCTATAACGAAAAACGGGCACTTCTGTATGTTATCAATACCTGTAAAAGTAGCTACTTCCCGTTGACCAAAATAAAAAGAATTATTGATATGATATAAACCGAAACTTTATAGTAAAATTGAAGATTAAAAACAATTTGATAAGTATTTTGTTGACATATTTTTTCAAAGTTTTCGTGAAATAACCTTTAAAACTGTTCAGTCTCGTACTTCATTTTTATTGACTAAATTCAATTCTATTAATGAAAATGTGATTGGGTTATTGTTGCCAATTTTAACTCTATATTGAAAAGATGTAAGTATTAGATTACAAAGTTTTATTGCTGAAAATAAGTGTTACTCGTAACATGTATAAGTACCTATTGGCATACGACTTATTGTGATTTAATTGGAGTTTTATGAAACCTAATCAATAGAGCTACCACTTGTAGTATTACACTGCAGGGCGCTTGTGTATTATTTTCCGCGAAAAACCCATGTCATGTTATGTCCCCCTTCAAGTATTGGCGCCAGTTATCTGAGAATGTTGACTATGATATCATTCTTATCGTAAATAAATATTTTTATCAACTTCACACTTTGCTTAACACGAAAATAGGTAAAAATATTTATTCAATGATGTGTTTGTTTTTATTTTGTAATTATTCACTAATCTTATTTGTGTACATTTACCTACATTCCATAATGTACAGTTACACTTCCATTAGATATGAGACTTGAGCAATATTTCTTGCGTTCAAACATGATGAATTGCTTAAAATACATTGAGGTTTTTTTTATATTGCCGACTTAATTAATTAATAGGACCGAAAAAGGAATAGAGCTTCATTCAGAAGCTTTAATTGTACAGGAGTTCTCCGTGCTTTGGAAGTAACAAACCCTTTTTTTATCCTATATGACAGCTGTGATAAAAAACATGTCGAATGGTTAGGATTAGGAACATTACAAATTATGTTTGCAACTAGCAACGTCTTCTTGCTATGTGTAATTAATGAGGGTATATATAGGCTATCCAAATCAACAAACGATTCATTGAGAATTAGTTAAAATGTCCAAAGAATGGTAAAATGTGGTAGCGCAATATCTTTCAGTCTTCTGAAAATTTTACGCAAAGAAAGTCCTTTTAATTGCGGACGAAATAAAAAAAGATTTCTCCACTCTGCAATGCGTATGTTGTGTTTATAACCATACAAAAAAATGGACTGAGATGCTTGTTTTATTCGTGATTCGCTTGTTATATGTAATTGTGTCGATAATCAAACTTGGCTCCATGGTGGAGAGGAGAGATCGAGAGGGGTGTTGCGCTTTGATCGCCTCGACCTGAGTCGCGCCTTCATGAATCATGCATAGGGCTTCCATGTATTTTGCTCCACGTGGATAAGCTTTCCTTCCTATAATAAGGAAAATATGAGCTGACATTGATCTGAGACTCTTCTGGAATTTACTTTTCCTTTTTCTGTTTTTTGATGAAAAATAAAGTTAATGTTAATTAATGTCTTATTTGAACAAATCAAAATACAATGTTGACGCGAAATTTAATAGTACATCACGATATAAGTGTGGTATGTTGCGGTATGTAGCGCCTCGTGAGTTATAACCAATATACGCAAGTATATCGTACGACGTTTTTCAACACACTTGTGAGGAAAAATACCAAATAAAATGATTTTTTTGATTAAATAACACAAATCATTGTTTATTTGTAGACAAACTAAATAATTGTATAAAAATAATCATTTGAAAAATCATGTAGGTAGTTCGTTGAAGTCTTTTATAATGTTACCTCTAGCTTTTAAAAAATATAGTACATTACTGGCGCGGCCGGCAAGTGCAGCATTGCCGGACTCTGTGATGCGTGCCTCGGCTATAATACACGCGTGTTTTATGAGCTGCTTTATGTATCTAAAACTGGTAAAACTAGATCCACTTTACGAGCAAGTTTGTTGAAAATTTCATTGTTTAATGATAATTATTAGTATGGTATCCTTTTGTTTTCCATAATGTTACTTGTACTATTATCATTTGCCATAATGATCCTCGGTCATAATATTCATTTGCATTATTATCATTTAGACTAACAACGCACGACATACCTATTTATTAGTCATAACTGTTGTTTGCCATAAAATAAGTTGCTATAACAACCAATGTTATAATTATTAGTTTATATATAAATATAAGTTAACATAATCGATACTTGATATAATATATGTACATCTATCTATATAAATAAAAATCAATATATTACTATGTTTGTTTGTCCTCTATGCGTTCCGAAATCATTTATCAGATTGTAATGAAACTTTAGGGTGTTATGGGGATGCCCGTGAGGGTTCCTAGCAAAAAAATGGCATTTACGTGGCATTGCATCGCATGCCGGGTAGGTACAGCTAGTATTTTATAAATGTCGTAGCCAGCTAGCTAAATTAGCCGTTTAATTGTATTAAAAAAATAGATCACAGATCCGACAACGACATCCTGACTCCACGTGGCTCAACCTTGCCATATTAGTATACAGGGTGACAGGAAAAGTCGACGTATTCCTTGAAAGGGGTTATAGTACAGGTCATAAGCAACAAAAAAAGCCCAATTAACCAGGGGTCAAAAACAGTTGGTTATCGAGCTACGACGGTTTTATAATTTGGGAAGATGTTCAGCTAGCTACAAGAAGAAATATGGTATACCAGCATGATGGGTGCCCAGCTCACTTTTACCGTAGTGTACGACAGTGGCTGGATGAAAATTATCTACTAAGATGGATCAGTAGAGGTGGCCCGACTCCATGGCAGGCGAGAAGTCCTGATTTGACGCCCTGTGACTATTATCTTTGGGGTCACATGAAAGATCTAGTCTACCCCACATCTGCGACTTCCATTGAAGATTTGAGGGCGAAGATCGTATCAGATGCTGAAGTCATTAAGACATCACTTTCAACGCGTGTGACAGTGAGGTACGCCGTAGGCTGCGTACGTGCATACGTAACAATGGCAGACAATTTGAACAGGACTTATAAATGTTTTTATTTATGTTGGTTGGTTGTTTAGGATTTTTCAGTCTTTTGTGTATTAAAATGCAATTTCCTTTATTTCTACTTCGTACTTTTGTCTTTTCCAGACAATTTTTATTCAAAGATGAAATTATGAATTTTGACCTACAGCGCAACTTTTTGCTAATTTCTGTAAAAACTACAAATAAAAGTAAATAATATTTTTACCTTTTTAAAAGCTTATGAAACCAGCAAGTTATTTTAGTACTTTTTACGCCAACTGTCATACATTTTTTTTCAATAATTGACGTCGATTTTCAGAAAGATAAAAAATTAATCGACTTAATTGTCAATAAAGACCTCTTATTTCCAAAATTATGTAAGTTTTTGACAACAATTTTAATTTAAATTAACTGCCCATTTTTCAGCATTCCGCAATTGATCAATTTGTCATTGTAAATGGTGTAGTTTTTTTTTTTCATTTTTGGTAACAAGTCGGAAGAAATCTCAAAAATTATAAAACCGTCGTAGCTCGATAACCAACTGTTTTTGACCCCTGGTTAATTGGGCTTTTTTGTTGCTTATGACCTGTACTATAACCCCTTTCAAGGAATACGTCGACCTTTCCTGTCAACTTTGCCATATACAGGAGTATATGGCAAAGTTGAGTGTTATTCCTACCCGTGGTATATCTTTTTGATTTTTGCAAGAAAACAAGTAAAAATA
This sequence comes from Schoenobius gigantellus, assembly GCA_963935595.1. Lineage (NCBI taxonomy): Eukaryota > Metazoa > Arthropoda > Insecta > Lepidoptera > Crambidae > Schoenobius > Schoenobius gigantellus. Next base: position 16,625,293 of record OZ012555.1, read on the forward strand.
CAAAATTTTTTTTACCCTTTAAGGTCATTTTCATGTTAATCCCACGACCCACAGATATGCGACCTATCCCATTATAATCTAGATGTAATCCATACTAATATTATAAATGCGAAAGTAATTCTGTCTGTCTGTTTAATTTACTGCTTGACAAATTTTACTACTACAGTTAACTTTAGCGGAATAAATAATTAGTTTTATAGGTGATGCTATTTTGTTTATGATGTCAGTTATATGATAAACTAGCTTTTGCCCGCGACTTTGTTCACTTGAAATAAGTAATTTGGGTAAAGTATTTTTATCCAGCCTGCTAATATTCTCCCCATAACTTAAATCATTCATCATCATCTCATTCATATTTGCATGTAATACCGGAGGGAGACTCTGTACCAGGGTCGTGTGCTTGGGTACCTCCGTCTTACCTATTTCTGCCGCAAAGCAGTAGTGCTTGCATTGCTGTGTCCCGGTTTGAAGGGTAAGATATGGCACTGAAATTACTGGGTACCGTGACTTTACATCTTAAGTCACAAGTTGGCAACGTACACTGTGGCTCTTGTGGGGGTTGCAGTTTTACTGCGAATCTCACAGGAGCCACATGTATTATAGGTGACTGTTACCACTTACCATCAGGTGGGCAGTTTGCTTGTTTGCCAACTTAGTAGCAATAAAAAAAAACCTATCTCCATAACAAATTTCATCTAAATTCTAAATCGATTCAGAATTTATTAATCAATATTAGTATGGATTATTAATAATTGAAATTAATAAAATAAAATTGCATGTTATATACAGGGTGTAACTAAACACCCCAATAACATTTAAGGGTATGTATCCATCAGAAGTAGAGATTCTGTAGGAAAAATATTAGGGCTAACAAACCTACTTTTTTCCCATACAAACTAAATAAATTATTTTTTGGTATTAAGTGCCGACAGCCCTACGAAATCGTACGAGGAATACTACGCTCACGTCAAACAAAGTAAATAAATAATTTTTTGGTATTAAGTGCCGACAGTCCTACGTAAGCGTACGAGGAATACTACGCTCACGCATGTCACGTGTAATTTTGTGTTTAAATTTCTTTTGTGTTAAGAGCTGATTATGGTTGCACTTGAAAGTTTTTGCTTTCAGTCTAAAATCAAATAACTCTGAAAGTATTCGGGTTCGAGGTCTCAGACAAGCACCGAAGGTCCATTTAGTATCTAACTTATGTGCTCCTTAAATGTTATTGGGGTGGTCAGTTACACCCCGTATAAATTATGTACTTTACTATCCTTCTCACATCTGAAGTCTGCTTGCATCTGTATATAGGCGCCCATCATAAATATATCCATACTCTTCTCCAGGTATAGGCTCTAAGGCTCGTATTAATAATTGCAACTCAAGAATGAGATCGATCTTAAGATACTGTTTTTGACAGATGTTCCATACATTAAACGTCAAAACTGCAGCTTAAGATCGATCTCAACTTTGAGACACGTTCATTAACAATCTCTCAAATAATAACCCACGACCTGACTTAACTTAAATTCTAACTCATGCTCACCGAAAAAGGCTTCAGTATAATATAAATGTAAATCAGTCAGTATAATATAAATGTAAACATAATTATTATGTTTGTGCGATGTTATGTAAAAATTGATATCAAAGATAATATGAGTTTTAATACAACTGACTTAATTATGTATGATTTGATTGATTTCGCTTATTAGCGTCATACCTAAATTTATATTCACTCATATTTGCATGTCTTAGCGACTAATTGTGAGGAACCTATTTTAAACTATTGTATCTAATGTTACCCTTTTTAAGCAAATAAAAAATATTCTATTCTATTCTACATCTTGTGTTACAAGTTGGCAACCTACTCTGTGGTTCTTGTGGGGGTTGCAGATTTGCTGCGACTGCTACTGTTATCACTTACCATTAGGTGCAGTTTGCTTGTCTGCCAACTTAGTTGTATAAAAAAATATGTTATTTGTTTTAAATTAAACGTAAGCATGTTTTTAATAGCAGCGCTATAGTAAAAAAATCTCCAAAATATCTATATTTTTTTTTGTATTTCATACATAACAAACGTATTTTATGTGGTTTACTTGTCCGTCTTTTATTTTGTAGGAATTATTTTGTCCCTTTATACTTTGGCTCAATTTATGCGACTTTCCCGACAAAAATCTGATATTCTGGTTACCCGTCGGCCCGTATCGCGTTCTCTGCTTGCAGACGCATTCCGAATCTAGGTCACCTGTTCGCGATGGTTTGTTTGGGTCCCCCGAATAGTGTGTTAATAATACGACAACCTTTGCCGGCCGCCCGCACCCCCCGCCCGCTGACTAAACGTTACTCTATTTTTGTAGTTAACGCATACCAAGTGCTGCATTCCCATCGCGTTATGTCACTGCGAATGCGTTGTCGTCTCGACATTGATACGTGCCAGTCTAGATCAGAATAATACCTTTGATGTGAGGGTGCATATTAGGCATTGGCTGTCTTTACACTGGCTATATCTGTTCCAGGAACCGATTCTGCATCAACATACCATTTTTCACTAGTGACGATGAATTTTATGTGTCACATCACATGTTTGAAAAATAACAACTTAAGAAATGAAGTAGATCTTAGTCATCAAAAATAAAGTATACCAATTGTATGTTGTATTATCTTGAGAATAGTACAAACACGGATGTCCATAAAATAATCACGTGTGCTCGTATATAATATACGCACGTATATATTAGGTAGCTAATAAGTTTTATATGCCTGCAAGGAAAATAAACACAAGCAAGGTGAAACCGTGCATTATCAGACTCGTAATTTTTATGTGCATGTTTATTATTTCTTGCTAATAGATTAGCATGGTTACGTATGAGGGTCATGCATAGAGGCATAGAACTAAAGCAAATTACGATTCTGGTTTACTGGGAAACGTAAGCTGTAGGATTTTTATAAGTAAACGTGAGTCTTCGGCTGTTCAACAGCGTAGTATTGCATCCGCCGGGTCGCGGGTAAATAGGTCAGTCGCCCATGACCCGTTTGTTTGGGTCCCGAGTATTGATCAGGCCGAGAGCTGAAACGGGTGCGCATTCAGCATGCCCCAGTGGCTTTTGCGTAACGTTGGCCCTGCAGTCGCAGTGTTACGTAACCAGTGCATCGCGTAACCATCAATGGAAGCTCTGCGGCATGATGACGTATTTCACTGTGCAGGAAATTTGCCGGCCCAACATTCCAAAGATAATGAGGAACACTGGGATATAAGATTTTTATAGTAGCATCACGGAGTTTCTGCAATATTACAATTTATTATAACATTTTAGAATTGTTCATAGAATTTGCTAATAGAATAATCACCATGGTTTTTTCCATACTCTTTGATCTTTAATGCTACTTTTGCTATATTCCTAAAGCAATAATATTATTACAATGCTATAAATTAACAACTGGGTGTGTAACGCTTTTTTTTATTAACGTAATCTACCAAATTCAGCCTTTAAAGCAAACTACGTCAAATGGTTGGTCGGTCAATCGTACGTCAAAAGAGAGTCGGTAGCGCTGTGGACTCGGCGCTGGCCTTTTCATCGGGAGGTCCGGGGTTCGATACTGCTATGTACTGTGTTTTTCGAATTTCAAGGCGCCTCCAGACTCACGCCGAGAACCCCCGAGAAGCGTGAATGTGATGGGTTTCTCCAAAGACATTATAAGAGTAGACCAACAATGCAAACGAAATGTATGAAGTCCCCTTCAACCAATTTTGATATGATAATAGCTAAATAAATAAGCATAATTAAGACTCATCGGTAATAAATAATGTTACAATGTGATTTAGTTTTTATTACTGTTCGTTTTTTACACTACAAAACCAAGTTATTTGGGCATGTTTAAGTATTTTTATAACTTGACGCGCGCTCGACAGTCGAATGCAGTACAAATACAGTATGAGTAGCGGCCGCCTGGCCGCTGTTGTGGTTGAAGGGGGTTTCTTAGAGGCCGCGCGTATTCTCGGTCTATCTCTTATAATGTCTTTGGGTTTCTCGGCTTCTCGTTCTCGGGCTCGCCTGTTGTCGGTTTTTTGCCCGCTTCAAAGGGTTTCTCGGGCGAGAAAAGAGAACACTATCACAATTCACATTCTCGTTTGTTCTCAGTGCGACTGCGACCGTGGCGTAGATCGCATGTTATCTCATGCCAATTATTCTATAAAAAAATAATTTGTGGTGTCTGATGCATATCAGTATCATTTAGATAACTTCACAGTTATTGTATACTCTTTCATTTAACATAGTCTCTCATCTGTGCTATCAGTGGTTAACAAAATAATTTGTGATAAATATCATTAAGAAAATAATTTAAATTCACGAAGATTTTAATTGTTTTGAGATATTTCGTTAGTCTTTTTAGTTCAGTAATTTTAGACATACGAGTAAAAATGTGGAAAAATGAAACAGAGTTAAAGTTTAAATAATATTTTCACACAGAGCCCATTTTGTGGGAAGCAAAACGTTTTCTATAAAAAAGTACTTTGTCAATAACCACCATCGTTTGAGCCTTTTTTTCTTAATATAATTTTTAATTTTCGTGTTAACGAGATTATAATGCACACAATACTAAGGCAGTAGCACTGTCGTCCGTTCCGGATCACGACCGAGAATGTAAATGAGAAGATCTCTGAGTGTGGATACCTTCTCGGTTCTCGCGCAAGTTCTCGGCGAGACTTCTCGCGTGAGTCTGGAGCCGGTATCATATGTACATTTGTCCGACGCTTCTACGGACAAATGTGGAGAAATTCAAAAGATGTATGTGAAGTCGACCAATTCGCACTGGGCCATCGTGGACATCGTGGTTGACGAAAACCTAAACACCCCTAACTTAGAATAGGCTCGATGTCCTCGGTGGGGACGTATCTACCTGTGATGATGATGGCGTCAAATGGAAACATTACGTACATTCATAATTTTATTGTATTTAAAATAGTTCTTCGGGTAAAATTTCCAGAACTATTGTTATAAGTGTTTACGGTGGAGGGTTTTCAATTGTTTATTTATTTATTGAGTACACTACGACTTACAGACGTCCAGTCAATGTCAATGTTTTGTCAAGAATTTCCTGTGAAGTGCAGTTTCAATGAACTAAATAAGGAAAATCTTCACATTTTTCTATTCCGGTTCTGTTGTTAGAAATGAGCTGTTTTGTTTTTCTTTCGTGTTGAACTTTGTTCAGTTTCAAGAACGTCGCTGCGGATGACGCGTGTTGTATTGTATTTGTGTTGTTGTGACGTGCTGGCAAAGGAACTTTAGTTATTTTAAAATAATCCGACACTTGCTTTGTAGCAATTCCTATTAATAATATTTGAACTGCTGAAGCATTGATTTACTACCAAACGTAGATAACGCATGAACGTTCGAAAAGTGGGCCGGTGAAGAACTGCGCAATCGGGCCTCGTGCAGTTCTTTTCCATGCATTGGATAAGCAATTTTGAGCATTATGTTTGAGAGTATAAAGTTGATATTTTCTTGTAGCAATTACTAAAACGTCAAAGTTAATGTGGCTAGGTATGAAATGATGTAACTGCACACGGTTGTACTTCAAATAGTTGCCGTAATAATAAAGAATAAGGTTGAATTTGATATATACGGTACTTTCTTTATGGTAATTTTAATTCGGGTGTGCATATTCAACTACCTATTTAACAGCGTACAAATGTATAGTCGATTAGGTGGCAGATTTCAAGCGCGTTTTTGTATGAAGTGCTCTATCTACGTTTGGTAGTAAATCAATGTGCTGAAGATACACTAAAAAATGAGGTGTTGAAGACATTTCCTTACCGCGGTATCATAACCATAACATACCGGTATTATATTTATGGTACTGACTTATATAGCGATCATTCTATTACAAGTGTCAAGTCAATGGAACCACAGTTTTCCATAATTACTGTAATATTATTTTGGTTTTAATTATACATGCACGCACATAGCAAGCCCAATGGATCAAAGATTTTACAAGTTAATGAAATTATTGTTCTCTTAGTAATTTTCTTATCTGAATCTAAATTTTATTAACATTAAAATACATAGATAGAAATAGATAGAAACACTTTATTTTGCACGACTTTTACAGAATACAAAACAATACATACACGAACAGCAAAATAGGCGGCCTTATCGCCGTAGGCGATCTCTGCCAGGCAAATACATCTTGTGTAGGCGACCAATTAAGCCCCAACACAGTGGACTCCTTGCAAAATTCTAGTCTTAGAGGTGGTTTCTCCCGCTACCATTGCCTGTGGACAGTTTGTACCAATTTTGTGCAAAGGAAAACTTGCAGAGGTCAAAACTTTTCAAAATTAGGTTTCTCTTGACATTAGATTCAGTCTGACAACTTGTGTTCAAATCATTCATATAAATATCATATTAGCAATATCCGTGTCAGAACATTCGTGAGCTAATTGAAGACTGCACCTAGTTCTTAAAAAAGGAGCGGAAGCTGTTCCATAAGTGATAGTATTCAATTGTAAAACTTGTATTGGTTTTGAACTGTCATCTCTCCATAAAATGAGCTGCAGATCTTGTGAATCATCAACTTCAATTTGCCAATATATTTGCTTTATATCACCTCTAATGACATGTGTACGAAAACGCGACGATATAACGATTTCCCTGTTGTCGTTTTTGCTGACGCGTCAAATACGACCCTTAACTTTGTAGTCTCACTCTTTTCTTAAATAACTGCATGATGTGGTGGGTAATAGCCAAATTGAGGATGCTGAAGTTAAATGTCCCAAGTTACGATATTCTGCAATAAATTCGGAATAACTCTTTTAATTCTGGATTAATATGGAATTTATTCTCTAGATTGAGAAGACGTTTCCTTGCCATATAAAATGAGTCACCTAAAGCAATCTCTGGTAGTTCCTTGTAGGGAATTTTAACTGAAAATCTACCATTTGAGAGACGCTTATGATTTTGAACAAAATGACTTTCACATAAATTTTCTTCAGGAGTTAACATTAAATCATTACTATGAAACTCTTATAACTCCCAGAATCTTTGTAAATTGTCATGAATTTGTTTGGTAAAATTACAAGTTAAGTGGCCTGGTTTTATTGAATTTTATGGTATAGGGGGCAAACGAGCAGATGTATCACCTGATAGTAAGTGATTACCGTCGCCCATGGACACCCGCAACCCCAGAGGAGTTACAAGTGCGTTGCCGGCCTTTTTTTTGTTAATTCAAATGATCAACATTTATAGGAGCACTTGACAAAGTACTTGTAATCTGAGGCACCACAAGACAATTAATATTTTTCTCAAATTGACTACAATGAGATTTAATAACAATATTACAATTCTCCTTTATATTTGAGATTAGGGGGCCTAGACAAAGTAACAATTCAAAAACGATAAGAAAGTTAGAAAAGAACAGAATGTATGACAAGGATTCCACATAGGCTTGCCAGATCCGTTTTTCTAAATATCGGGACTTAAACGTAAAAAAGCGGGACTGGAATGAAATAATCGTAGAAATAAAACACAAAATTATAGTTAAAATCCATTATTAAAATACTACAGATTACAGCTTGGCAAAAAAGAGTTTGATGCGGTGACAGCTGGAACTAAAAAGCGATTCCCGTAGTAAAACTAGTTTCACAACTGATAGTGAATTAATGAGATCATTACTTAATTTTTCAAATGTTATTTAAAAATTACCTAACTATTTTGAAATTGTGTCTTTATTTTCGTGTTTCTTATGCGAAACTATACTAGTAGCTCCCTCATTTTTTCCGAACTCTTATTTGCCAATCTGTACTGAGATCAATCAAACCAATATTAAGTATATTGTTATTTTTAGGAATTTATATTTTTTTAAATGAACAAACGAGTATCAAGAATTCAACAACACTTATTATTTTTATTTAATGAAAACGTAAATTATTTTTTATAGAAAATGTATTTTGAGCTTGATTTTGCCGCTTGTAACATTTTTTTTCTTTTAGGACAAATCTATAAAACTCTTGACAAGACAACTGAAAATTTTCTATTATTTGATTCTCCGCCTCCACATGTTCTATTGATAATATAATTTATTACGCCTGTCAGTCCATGTTACATTTGCTTGAGAGAAAACCCTTTCAGTCGATGCAATCGTTCGACACAGGTATTAATGACATAAACTGGTATAACTTTAGTAAATTAGGCAAGTGTTGACAAGCGAACCAAGCGCAAAAGGCCACGTACAGTAAGCTCCTTGTCAAGCTATATTGTTTGACCTTTGGCACAGAATAGATAATAGTACTACGTACAGAACGGCCACACCTCCCCGCACTCATTTCAAATACCTCGTCCTACCCGGCACTTCGTTGTAGACATCACTGACACATAAACAAGGGCGCGCGCGATCGCTCGGACGAGTAGACGCTAGCGCCGAGCGATAACAGAGACAGCGTTATGCAGGTGAAAGAGAAGGCAGTCGCTGCACTTCCCGCGTCATTTCGATTGATAACTGCGCACTCAGCCCTACTAGATTCCACGCACACATTTGCGCGTGTACGAACGTCATTTGTTTAAGTACCTAGTAGTAATAGGTAATTGATTTGCGAACGTTGTATGGAGTGTCCGGGGTGTGCCTTTGGACCATTCTCATGTCGCTCGTAATAGTGGCGGTTTTCGTAGTGTACATGTAAAGCTTGAATGGGAGCTTACTGCACATGTCCAAACTCGTGCCTTCTTGCTTGACCACTGCACTAACTGACTGATAATAACTCACAACACGCGCGAACGGAGTTTCATGAAAAAGCGGGATTTTGGGCGTCCCGCTCAGGCGTCTGGCGGGATACGTCCTGAGAGGGTTAAAAAGCGGGACTTCTGGCAACGCTAATTCCACATCACGAATCATTCTCACACATTGCCGTTCGATACAGAACGTATTATATACGTTTATGAACGTAAACGAGAAGAACGCGAATGCTACTTTGTCTAGGCCGCGAACGTTACTATGTTAGGATGCTTGCTCTAGAAAAAATATCATTCAAAGCATACCGATCGGCTCATAGCGACATCGGCATCGGCCGACGTTGATGATCAGTTTTAGCCAAACTGTATGCCAACAAATCCTATTAAGAATTCCATTAGAACAATTAAAATTCATTTGCTGTGAGTCGATGCATAAACAATTTTAAACTCGTGGTCCCACAACTTTCCCCCACTGGTGGGATCACGAGGAAATATGGTTCCGCGTGGTCCCACTGGTCAATGGGACCATGTGGAACTCCCTTTATCGTTCCTCGTAGACCCGTTTATATGCCAAACTAATTTGGTCATAAAAGTATGGGAATGATTCTACATCACGAATCATTCTCATACATGGCCTTTCGATACAGAACGTATTACATACGTTTATGAACGTAAACGAGAAGAACGCGAATGCTACTTTGTCTAGGCCGCAAACGTTACTATGTTAGGATGATTGCTCTAGAAAAAATATCATTCAAAGCATACCGATCGGCTCATAGCGACATCGGCATCGGCCGACGTTGATGATCGGTTTCAGTCAAACTGTATGCAAACAAATCCTATTAGGAAGTCCATTAAAACAATTAAAAATTCATTTGCTGTGAGCCTATGCATAAACTATTTTAAACCGTACTTCGCACTACCAGTCTTTCGACGTAAAGCAAGAAAGGAGTCGTTACTCGTGGTCCCACTGGTGGGATCACGAGGAAATGTGGCTCCGCGTGGTCCCACTGGTCAATGGGACCATGTGGAACTCCCTTTATCGTTCCTCGTAGACCCGTTCATATGTAATGCCGATCGATCGGATTCGGTTCAAGAGTAACCCTACTGGACGAGCTCGCTTCCACCTTCGGCTTTATTGTCACTTACTCGTACTATTAGGCATGATAAAGGCCAAGAGCTTTCATGTCGTATGTAAAAAATTGCTTTACAAAAAATAAAACCGACTTCAAAACACTAATAAGTCATAAATAATATAAGAATACAGTCATACAGCATCACAGTTTTTATATTGATGTTGGTGCAAAATTTTAACTAACTACATTAAATTGTTCATATATTTTTAAGACTTTCCGGGTGATCATTGCTTGGCACCGACTTCAATATAAAACTGTGATGTTGTATGTATATTTATATTATTTGTGACTTTTTAGTGTTTTTGAAGTCGCTTTTATTTATTGTAAAACAATTTTTATATCAATCTTTTTAGTAAATTTAATACATGTATATTTGAATTTGAGTCAAGACAAACACCAGAATTACTTAAAAAAAAACTACTGGGTCAAACTGAATTAGGTAGGCGTTTTCCTAAGGCAGCTCATTAGAATTCGCGATAAACATTAGTCTATCAGGCAGTCGCAGAAACGTCCATAATATTTATTGATCCTTTAAGTCTTATGTAGACTTGTACTTCCAATATGCAAAATAACGATAGCATCAACATTAATCAACATCACAGCTAATGTACCGGGTGTAACGGAATACCGAAATTATATTTAAGGCTGTTGATTAACAAAAAAAAAATGGTATATGACTATTCTTTGTATTTTTATTATATGCCTACTTTAGATTTAATACGCTTAACTGTTAAGCGTATTTACAAAAATATATTTGTTTGTATTTTACCTTAACAGTTAGGCGTATTTACGCTTAACTGTTAAGGTAAAATACAAAGAATAGTCATAAAACATTTTTTTTGTTAATCAACAACCTTAAATATTATTTCGGTATTCCGTTACACCCGGTATATGCGAGCTCGAGCCCCCCACCGAAGGGTTCGAGCCCACCCTATGCTAGGGTGTTTAGTCTCTGTCAACCACGCTGGCCCAGTGGATTGGTCGAATTCACGTACACCTAGGGTTACCAGACGTCAGAATTTGTCCTGACATGTAAGGAGTTTTTGGTCCTCGTCAGGATTCCGACCGGATTTGGAAATTGTCAGGTTGCGACTGATGTTCACATTAGAACAGAATAAACCGTAGAAATTAAGTTTTATTTACTATTCATTCTTTTTTTTGGTAACAATCAACTAGTTATATTTGCCTACCTCGTTCATTTCAAGGGCTAGCTGGGAACGTGGCGCACTGCACGTAAACTATAAATTTATTTTCGATTTAAGGTCAAAAACAAAAAAATCTATACTACGCACCTAAATACATCGCACCGCGTGGGCGCTCTTAGCATAATGTCAGGACTTTTTAATTAGAAATCTGGGTTTTTGTCACTACAGGCATACTATCTGGTAATCCTACCCTACGTACAGCGTTGAGTTTTTTCGCAGATGTATGATAGATAGATATCTTTATTTGGTCTGCATATACATACATAATAAATATACACATACAGAGACGAAAAAGAAAAAAACTAACAAAAAATAAAAACAATAATTAGAAACTACTAAAGAAAGTGATGATGATACTGATGATAGTAATCACAGATCTGTCCGCCATACGAAAATATTATTGTGTATGTGTGCTGCAGCAGCACAAAAAGGCCATAGCTCGGCGTTACATTTGCTCATTGAGTATGCAGATGCCTTACGATATTTTTCTTCACTGTAGGAGCGTCGGATAAATGAACATATGAAATTTAATGGTAGGATCGAACCCCGGACCTGCCGATTAGAAGGCCAGTGCAGAGTCCACAGCGCCATCGACGCTCCTCAACTTTAATGAAGCATTAACTTGGAGGGACCTTTGTGCAGTGCAACTGACCGCAAGTCCTTGGGGCTTCACTCGATACCAAACTAATCTATCTCTATACCAAATTAAACTAACTAACTCGATACCAAATTTAAGTAAAATTGATTTCACGGTTTAGGCGTTAATAGTAACAAATAGACAGAGGCAGACAGTTATATAGTACTTTCGCATTTACAATATAGTAGGGATGCGTTTGCTTGCATACTGCTCGAAGTAATAGAATGAGTGTATAATTTTGTACCCTTTCTGCTACACGTATAAATAGTGATACGGCGGGCAGGTAGATAAACAGTTTATTTACATAGATGGCTGCACAGCGTGACGTAGGTTATGTTTGTTGGCGGCGTCCTACCGCCGCGACCTACTGGCATCTAGGCCACGGCTACTGGCGGCCAGCTAGCTCGCGCTGTCATATTTCCCCGTAATACCGTCGCTCGTCGCCGTTCAAGCAAAGTACAGACCGATTTACATATATTACTTCTTTACTAATAAGCCGGTATACGTACAGCGAAACAACGCAATTGTTTTGTCGACCTTTTACATAGTTTCACTTTGGATGAATTCTAGGCGAACGTTGCAGAGTTTAATGTTTTGGACGGTGTAAAAATAAAATGACGTATTTTTTATTTACGCAATGTATTGTCGATAAGATGTTCGTTACCACAATGATAATAATATACACTATATTTTCCCAAGTACGTTTTTAAACTAGCCGATATACCTATATATTTGTAAAAAAGAACGTTTTAATAAAGGTTATAAATGTTACGTAAGTTGTATCATTCATTTCATTTTCAGATTTCAGATTTTTTTATTTCATTTTGTTGAAAAGCCTTTCTCTCTATGACTGTATAATGTCTATTTTGAACAGACTATCTCTATTGTCTTTCCATTAGGATTGTAATATCAGGATTTGCTGCTATTAAATAGATTACACAAATATTGACAGACTAATAATATTTCATTGATCAGGAAATTATACCCCCATGAGGTACTTCATAACATCTATAGGATGTTTTTTTTAAAGAACTAACTACCTGCGAAACTTTGTCTAAATCACGTCCCACTGCTGGGCACGCCTTAAACTTGAAGTAATTGGTCTGGCTTCCTACACCACGCTGGCCACAGAGGGGTTGTTGTATGTAGGATTTTGTTTGTTCACCTCTTTCGTTCATTTTCGTTCAAAGGTATAATTGCGGTAAACTCCCTTAGTCGGCTCTTACGACATCCACGGGAATAAAGGGAGCGACGATATGTGTGTATGTATTCCAGATCCCTCACCGTACGGACTAATTGTCTACAGTTAGTCTCGGTTTAAAGCTGACGCGCTTTCCTTTACTAACGTAAATAAAATAAAGAATGATTCATTTTATTTGATTAAAGAATTCTTACAAAAAACACCCAAAAGGAATACACCCTGTTACCGGAGGGACATTCTGTACCAGGGTCGTCTGCTTGGGTACCTCCTTCTAGCCTATTTCTGCCGCAAAGTGCGTCCTACCTGTTATGATTTACGGTGCCGAAACGTGGACAGTCACACACAGTGGGGCTAGTCCACAAATTCAAAGTCGCTCAGCGAGCTATGGAGCGAGCTATGTTAGGTAGGAGTTTCTCTGGAGGATAAAATCAGAAAAACGAGGTATTTCGGAAAAGAACTGGAGTCACCGACATAGCTCGCAGGATAAGCAAACTGAAGTGGCAGAGGGCTGACCACGTCTGTCGAAGGACCGATGGCCGTTGGAGCAGACGTGTCATTTTTTTTGAGGGGGAAATGCGCAACCGCACCGTACCCGCCGTTGGCTAGATGGCGGTCGTGTGTGGGGCTGACCCGGCAGAGTGCCAGGCCGACCCACTAAAACCCCCTGGTGATCTCCCTGCCCTTGTCGGCGCGCATGGTAGGGTCCACAATGCGACTACCACTACCATCGCGTCCGGGCAAGCCCGACCATGTTGATCGGACTATCGCCAAGGGGGGATTGCCCTAGAGCACCAGGGCAATCCCCAGACGGAGGGCCTTACGGCGACGTACACGAGGCCAACCGTGCACGCAGGCCTCCACGGCAGGGTCAATATAGACGGGTATTGATTGTGCGAATGCCTGCCTTCGTCTGCTTGGAGCAGACGTGTCCTAGAGTGGGGACCACTAATCGCCAAACGTAGTGTAGGACGTCCTGCGGCTAGGTGGACCGATGACCTGAGGAAGGCAGCGGGGATGGACTGGATGCGGAATTCGGAGGACAGAGTTTGTGACGCAGATTGGGAGAAGCCTATGTCCAGCAGTGGACTGCGAAAGACTGATTGATTGATTGAGGTCAGCGGGAAGACGGACTTACGAACGAATCAAAACCTATAGGGTATACTACCCGTTGACCTAGAATCTTGATATTTGGCAAGAAGTAATATTTTATATCGCATTTTAAGGAAAAATCTGATGAAGTGACGAAGTTTTTTGTGATTTTGATATTTGTCTTCCTGAACGAACTGAATGATGATACTTCAGAATCAAATTTCGAAAAACAATATACTCGTATGAATTGCAAAGTGTCATCATCATCGTCATCATCACCACCACAGCCATTTTATGCCCCCACTGCAGGGGCACTAGCCTTCCTTATGGATGGTTAAGAAGACTGGGCCATAATCTTCCACGCGAGCTCAATGCGGATTGGAGGGTGTTAACGACTGCAGATGCAGCCGGGACCAACGGCTTAACGTGCCTTCCGAAGCACGGAGGAGCTCGATGATAATTTTTTGGGTCACCCATCCTGTGACCGGCATTTGCGAACATTGCTTTACCGCAACGATCGTAGGCTGAGGTGTTTACTCACTGCGCCACCGAGCTCAAAGTGTGAAGTTTATCAAAAAAAGTAATATTATAGTTATTTTTCATAAACGTCACATTTATACTCGTAAGTAACACACATCACATTTAGTTATTCTGTAAAAGTAAAAATCTTTCTTCTTTCGATGCCTGTTACACGAAATATTTTATATGCAAATTTTGCAAATTAAATGAAAAAACCTGGAAGCAATAAGGTTTAGGGTAAATAAAAATCGACATACTTTATGCTGATTATATTTCCTTACTTCCGTAGGGCCACGGTTGTTAAGTGCCTGTTTTGCATTGTCAATATAAACATCAAGTCATAAGCGTACAGGGAAGGAAATGTAATGGAGGACGTAGAAATGGGCGGAAGTAATAGAAACGATGTAAAATGACATTAGTATGCACATCGGACTGAGTATAGAAAAGTCTGATTGGCTCCCGACGCATAATGACCCATAATTTTGAATATAAAAACGCATATTGACCAATACGCAAAATAAAAGATCCGATCCGATCCGGTCCGATCGATGTTCGAATGCTCTCCTAAGTATATCCGTGTATCTATGTATAAGTGACCTGAAAAAATATTTTGATTGAATTCCTGGAACTCGAAAGTGGATTAACGAGTCTTATGTCCCGATAGTTTGTAAACTTTCCTTTTAGAGTGGAGGTCCTCATAATCATCATCTGCATGTAACATTTCAGTCATAGCACTATAGCTGGTGATTTCCTGCCGTTTACGGTGAAACGTGCAATATAATGCAATTCTGTCTATATGGCCTAATGTAGGCCACGCTGCAGAGCGGTTTACGTCTGGCAAGTTTTGCGATACGCGCCTGCGCCTCGTCCGTCTGCCACCCGCCCCATTCTCTGCGTTCGATCGCGTTACGTAGACGGTACGTGAAACGTAATCGTAAGTAGGTCGGTCGATGGTATGCGCGCGCAACCGCCTGCCGTACGGCGGCGGCGCCCCGCGCCCCGCGCCCACTACGTCACTATTGATCGCGCACGTGGCGCCGTGTGTGACGTAGCGGCTGGCGCGTCGATAGTACGCCCTACGCTCTGGTCCGTCGTCGCCGTAGATCTCCCGCCCTCCTCCGGCCGCACCGCGCCCTCCATCCCCCATTTACTACCCTCGGTCGCTGCTGCATTCTGCATTTACCCCCCCCCCCTCCCCTTACTCTCGCGTAAGCCTAGTTTTTTAACGTTAATGAATACTACAAACCGCAATGAGTAGAGCATTGCGGCTTGTATTTTTCAGGTGTCTACGTTTACGCTAAGTTTCAGAAACTGAAGTAATTGAGAAACGTTTGCTGCAACTTGCAAGCTTTACATACATTACGTGCATAGGTAACGATATTATTACGTAAAGTACGTTTGTTCTTTTTTATTGTAACTTTATTTTATTTCACGTTGCCTCGTTGAATCTAGGACTCGTAGACTGACACCTATAAGGCTCTCCCTTTTACATAACTCCGTTTTTTTATGCAATTTGCCGAATTGTAATCGGGATGTTGACGAATTTTTGGGACTGCTTTTATTTTTATAAATAAACACGTAATTCAGATTTAAATGAAACACGGTATACTGACGTAGGTCTGTCGACCTTTAAAATCAATAAAATAATTTATTTAATTTGTATGAAAAAAAGTACATAGTTCGGTTAGCCCCAATATTTTTCTAAAGAAATACAATCCTATAAGAGGGTTTTATTGTATAATAATTCAATTTTTTTACAGTTTAAGTTCATTTATTTTGTTTCGTTTCCTTTATCATTTAGGTAGGCATGAATTTTTTTTATAGAAATTGTAATGATATTCTAAATTTTCACGAGTTTTTCAATTAACTTTTATTTAAATTATCATAATGTTTAGTTTGGACTTAGTTTTTAAATTAAGGTCAAACAAAATGCAACTGGGGGCAGCGATGGTTCTCAGGGCGTCGTCGTTTAAAACAACAGTTTTAAATTTTTATACCGATAATCTACGCCTACTTGCTATCGTATTCCTATTATGGCAGTTAACTGTGCAAACACATAGATTGCAACGCTATCGAACTTTATCGGAAAGCACTTCACCAAGCAGTTTGCATTCTTGGAACACCCGCCGGCAATAACAAAATGGAATGGAAAAACATAAATTGCCACGGTTTCTCGTTATTTTTGCACAATCGATTGACGTCAACTGCAAATCGATGGCAGATAAAGCTATAGGTACGTTTTGTTTCGTTTTTACTCATAACGTGAGTACTCACGAACACAACACTGTTGATTAGTGTGGATATAGTATAGTGTTATTATTGTAAATTGTATAGTGTAAGGTGTGAAATTTTTTACATCACATTGATCACATTAAAATGACCTCGGTGCGGATGAGCGATGATCCTGAGTTCGAATTTGGCACCGACTTCAAAACTAAAAAAATAATGTTTTTTATATTGTTATATTATTTTTGACATTTTTTAAGTCGGTATTATTTGTAAGCTGTCTCGACATATTAAAGACAAGTGGTGGCAGGGCCAAGCTTGTCAAGTTGTCACATGTAATGGCTCAGTGACACAAAGCAGCTCGGAGACTTCTACAGCGAGGTACATAAGCTGATTGGTACATCCTACCATGCAAAGGTTCCTTTAAGGTCTTTAGACGGTCGGAACCTTCTGATGTACTAAAGCACTGGGCCGAACATTTCAATAACCTGCTTAATATGGATCGATCAGCCTATCTGCAAGGTATCAGTTTAATGCCTCAACTCCCTGTTGCTATTGAAATGGACGAGCCTCTTGTGTGACGAGGTTGTTATTGCCATCAGACAGCAACAAAACAAACGGGCGTCTGGCATCGACCTTATACCGGGAGAGCTGATAAAATACGGCGGAGAGGAGTTGATATGGGAACTGTTTGTTTGTATGTGGGAGAAAGAGCGCGTTCCGGATACCTTTAAAGTATCGCGCATAAGTGTTCTCTCTAAGAACAAGGGTGACCGGTCTGACTGCAACTTCTACTGCGGTATTTCGCTCCGATAGGCCCCTGTAACGATATTTGCTAGAATTCTACTAAACCGCCTACAGGACTTGTCTGAACGGATCCTGCCTGAAATCCAGTTTGGCTTCCGACCTAACCGAGGCACATGCGAAGCGATCTTCTCTGTGCGGCAACTACTGGAAAAGAGCAGAGAACAGGGTCGTCAGCTGTACCTCTGCTCTGTTGACCTGGAGAAGGCTTTCGTTTGGGTGGTGCTAGGAAAGCTGGGATGCACGGAAAGATTTGTAAGACTTCTTAGACTCCTGCATGACGATATGCAATGCTGCGTCGCCGTAGACGGTGAACAGACGGACTTCTTCGTTACCTGTGGGGTGAAGCAAAGTTGCGTCTTAGCCTTAGCACCTACTCTGTTTGCCTTATACTTTGCGGTTGTAGTTAAAGAAGTCTTACAAACTGTTTCACCAAGAGTGCGCATCCGCTCCCGCACGGACGGCAGTCTTTTCAATTTGGTTCGACTTAAAGCTCGCACCAAAGTCTCATATGCACTGACCACTGAGATCATGTACGCTGATGACTTGTGCTGCTTAGCAGAATCCCCAGACGGCCTGCAACAGCTGATGTCCGTTTTCCACCAAGACTGCTGTAAGTTCGGCCTGTTTCGCCGCGAAGATGGGCTACATAAGTCATCTTCGGGCGCATGAGCACCAAATCACCGGCTAGGAGTCGAAGTGGTCGCCATGACCGAAATCGGTCGGACTAATCATCATCATCATTCCTTTTTGATCGACCTATTCTTCATAGTGACCTTAATGCACCCAGGTGAATAAAAGTACTATTTGGTAGATTTAATTCACCTGGGTGAATAAGGTATACTTCTTGGTTGACTTAATGCACCTAGGTGAATTAAGCAGGTAAATTAAGTCTACGAAAGGGTTTTCTATTCGTTTGATCTCCGAATTTAGCACTTACAGTGCTATGTGCCTTTCCGACAAATGGTTTCGGACCCATGGACAAAGTGAGTTTCCGAGCCCTTCTGTGCTAGAATCGGTCGCCACGTTTCCTTTGAAACCTTCATGTTCTGAAATTCACATTAAAAATAAATAAATGAAACATGCCTAATAATGTTTTTTTCGAAAAATTTGAAATAATCATCGAATATGTAAACAGTAATTTGTAAAATGTTTTGACTGAAACTGATTATAAATTACAGTATGTTCTTAGTTTATTTTGACTTCCTGAATCTTAAGTCTACTATAGCTTTATAAAATATTTCAAGTTATAATAAATAAGTAATAAGCAAGTTTTAGGGCTTTTCGTTCCACCTTTAGTTTCTAAACACTGGTTTCAATAAAATGTGCTACTAATTTGTTATATTTTGGACTCACGAGAAATCTAACATTGTGCGTAATTTAGTTTGGTGAAACACGTTGATGATAACGATAATTACACGTGCAGTGCAACCTACCGCAAACTTAAGGGCGATAAAGCACACGTCAATTTGTTAATTTACATTTGAATGGTCGGTATACTAGTTGTTTTCTACGTTTAATTGTGTTCATAATTGCACTTTGTTGTGTAATGAATTTTCTGGAACGTGAAACTGAAGCGGCAGTCCGCCCACGACCTCGCTCACATTGGAATCACGTGCCTCCGCCTAGCTTACGAACTGCGCATATTGTATACAACCTTTATTACTACGATTCAAGTGACGCACGTTTGTTCCGCGAACCATTTGATTGCTTTCAACGTTGAATTTTCATATTTCCATGTCGCGGACCAGGGAGCCTGGTCAATGTCATTTATGGTGTATGAGAATGACATATTAACACGTGACTTCTGTGATTTCATGTCTTATTCAGAACGTTGCTGTTCTGGAACGTTTGCTTTATTATCTAATTAATTTTGTGATTTTGGCTTGTTCTTTTTTCTTATGGTGTATTTATATCGTAAATTTTTAAATTTCTCAAACGATATAGATAACCTACGTATTGCATATGTTTGTAATTAATTATACATATAGTAATCACAATGTTGTGGCCCTTATGGAGAAATAGATAACTCTCTATAACGTCACACACAAATGACGCTAAGAACTGTAAAAACAAAATCTCTAATACAATTCCGTTTAATCAACAGATTGCGTGTGCTGCCGAAGTGTAAAAAGGCTCAACGACAGTTTTTTGTCCACATCGCAGGCCATGGGCGAAACCCTGATAAATTCTGCTATAACCTGAGAGGTCATATTATTTATAGTCGTTTACAGTCTACTCAGGCGATGAATGATTTATATTATAAAGCAACAATAATAATAGTGTACTATTATGTAGTATATGTGCTTATATGGGAAAGTACCCCCTTGGAATACCATCGACTTGTTTCTTCATCAGTAAAGATGTGAAATATTTTTCTATTAAATTAAATTGACCAATTTTTTAAATTAAATTATATTGTCCTATTGCTGGGCAATCCCCTTAATCCACTCCACACATCACGATAGCACTCTCCGGTCATTGTTCAAGGAAGACATCCACGTCCTCACGCCAACGCTTTCAGGGCCTGCCCCGACGTCGATTTCCGTCTCGGGGCTAATGGAGCCTACCTATCTAGGTGCATTCGCCTGGCAAATTAGGATTATCATATAAATAAACTACTCCTTTAGGATTCGACAGTAATGGAAAATAAAAAAAAAATACTAAAATAAAAACCGACTTCAAAAACTCTGAATAGTTAAAAATATTGTAAGAATAAGTACAGACAACATCACATTTCTATATTGAAGTCGATGCCAAATTCTAAGACTTTCCAGAAAATTATCGTTTGGCACCGAGTTCAGTAGGGTACTTATTCTTACAATATTTTTAACTTTTCTTTGAAGTCGGTTCTTATTTTTTTGTATTTTTAATACCTTATATTTAAGTGAATTTAAAATTATCTTAAAGAATACGACATACACTGACATTACTGGAGGGAGACTCTGTACCAGGGTCGTCTGCTTAGGTACCTCCGTCTTACCTATTTCTGCCGCAAAGCAGCAGTGCTTGCATTGTTGTGTTTCGGTTTGAAGGGTGAGATATGGCAGTGAAATTACTGGGTATTGTGACTTTACATCTTGTGTCACAAGTTGGCAACGTACACTGTGGTTCTTGTGGGGGTTGCAGTTTTGCTGCGAATCTCACAAGAGCCACATGTATTATAGGTGACTGTTACCACTTACCATCAGGTGGGCAGTTTGCTTGTTTTCCAACTTTCTGCAATAAAAAAAAAACATACGAGTTTATTGTATTTAAGTAACTAACCTCCAACTCATAAAAGCTAAGGATCTTTCCATCATCAACTCGGTTTATGACTACCGGCCCCCGTAGCATGAACACCGAAACACGATATGATAAAACGATAACTCGATATGAACTGCCAATATATCCTACTAATATTGTATATAATGACCACATTGAAATTTTATCGACAATAATAATATATTAATAATGCCCAAAATAACAATACCAATAACCAAAACACACTCGAAACATCAAGATATCTAAAAAAACCAACGTTTTTAACAGCTTATATTTGCGTTTCGATGGTCTTGCTAGCTAGGGAGACAGCCGTACATACCAATAGCTCCGGAAAAAACAGGAAATACGTTGGACATACCTATAACATTTAAAGGTTTCCCTCGATTTTCATGGTATCCCATCATCAGATCTTCTCTTTGATGACAATGGCGGCCCCATTGCCACCAAAGTATACACAGGAGTATACTCTATCGAATAAAAAAATAAAACGTACCCACAAAAAATAATACGCATCGATCAGAGAACCTTCTCCTATTTTGAAGTTGGTTAAAAAGAAATACTTATAACTATAGAAACTAATTTTAAACGTGCAGATAGATTATGTGCGTTTATATGTTGTAATAAGACAACCGATTTGTGCCACACGGAAAATGAGAAAAAAATAGATACAAGTCGCATCATTGTAACCTCATCAGTATCTGACATTCAGGATTTGCGCAGTCGGCGCAATAAAAATTGTTTAAAGGCCAGAAGGTCACTGAAGCCGTTATACAAGAACGCTTCTGACTAAGTGAACATTAAAGCTATGTGGTGTATCTATTTTTTTTACATGAAAGGGTAGAGTTGAGCAAAAATCCGTGGGCTGCATGATGATTTATTTCATGGAAGTGATTTGATTAGAGTATAAAGTTACTTCGTGGGCGGGTTCATAAAGATTGAAGATTTAGTTTCTATTTGATTGCTTGTTTTTATCTCTCGACGTATTTTAATTAGAATTAGGACCTTTCCTATAAGCTTTATATTGTTTGTTTTCTCTGTTGAAAATACTAAGAAAATAAGGTTATAATACCTGAATTCATTGAAGGAATATTGTATGGTTGTAGTTTATGTCATATTAGATGATAATTTATTTACACGATGTCACATCTAAAGTGATGCCTTTATGGCCATAACTAATACTGATACTCGTATATATGTAGTTTTTACATATAAATCTAAAATATGGGTTCAAATTGTGATCCATGCACTATTACAAGTATATTCACTGTTTGACATAAAGGAAAAAGTCATAAAGGTGGATCCCAGGTTTTTCCTGTGTTCCACGTGTTCTATGAGTTCTGTAAGGCGGAACGTTGTCTGGACGACACTATATCTGGATCTGAAATTCAATTATTATCATCTCATCTCTGAAGGTAAAAAAAATACTGGAAACACCTACATATATGACATCCATAGCACCCATCTATAAATAGTAAAACGAATTTACTAACTCTAATTCAGGACTTATAGAAATACGACGAGAAGGTAGGTAAAATACATCGTCGACGGTTATTACGACATTTGTTGAATATTGTAAATATTTAAATGTTCAATCTTAAGGAATATTCAGATAAAACATGTGCGTAAACGTTTCTTTTTTTTTTGCATGTTTTTTAATACAAGCTATCTGCTACTACCGATTACGTTGTCTTTGAAGGTCGGTTAATACCCAAACACTTACTTACATAATGGCGATAGTCAAGTTCATAATCACGTTTATTTCCCAACCTCCGCAGGTCGGGTTAGTAGGTTAGCTTCGTGTTCTATACGACGTATACGGGCGGTGGGGGTCGCCTGCAAAGGCCATAGGTCGCAGGCCGTTGCAATCTGCGCTGGTGCAGTGTCGCAGTGGCCGGGGGGTTCTTGCGGGGGCGGGCGCGTGGGTGGCGCCCGCCCGCCGCCGCCCCCATGGCGTCGGCGCCTAGCCATTCGGCCTACGACTACGTCATTTTCAGCGGAACCTTAAAGCTGTTAACTAGACGATAAAACAGACCTATGCCGGCGCTAGACTGAACTTCAAACATGTGTTCAAAGAAAATAAGTATACATATATTAAATAAATATGTTACAGTGATAATGTCACGTAAATCTATTTTCTTTTCCTCTGAAGGTTGACTGGCAGATAATGCTCCAGGCTTTAAGTCCGCCTTTGTACACAAATTTATGCATAAAGAGTTATAAATAAATAAATATATAATATACTGAAAATATACTGAAAATTGAACACGATAAAATTATGTGAATTTCACGTGCTGTAATTTTGTTTATTTTTTCGATTAATATGGCATCTTCCACTTGAAATGAATCGTTTTAACATGAAATGACAGAAAGGCGGGGAACGACATCTTTCACTCCCACAGAGTTAACGAAAAATGAATCGCTCAGCGCAAAGAAAACATTCACTCTCATTAATATTTTTTATTCTTCGAAGCAACAACTAGAGCTTCTTCAAAATTTTTATTATACATTTTCAAATAAGTAATTCACAATCTTCTCGGTTATAACTCTTAAAGCTTACGAATTAGACAAACTACGAGTACAAGGCGCATGGCTTCATTTGACAATTTTACGAGAGAAGAACAGGTAAACGTCGTTTTGTATGTTGTATAAAAATAAATTAAGTAATCAATCACTCGAGTGACGTTCATTCATCAGAATCATCGTCTGATGTCACCTTTAACCAAGAAGCAGAGCAAAATTTTCTTAGAAATTGATTGCAAATAAGAAAAAGAAATGTTTTTTATTTACGATTAAGTTCATTTATCATTCTGGATTTTTAAATCTAAAGCAACTTACAGTACCTATACGAGTAAGTGCGGTCGCCTAACTCATATTCAAAGCCAGATTCCTAGGTATGATATTGATGCAGGAATAATATATTACGTATATTTGTAAGGTTTTTTTAAAGTCAACCTAAAGCTATTTTACAAAAGTCTATCCGCAAAACGATCATAATATGTAGACTCGAGTAATATTTAGTGTTATTTGATTCCGACTTATAAGTGAGGTGCTATTTCCAGAGCCTATTCATAATTGTAGATATAGGCCAAGTGTCAATTCATAATTATTATCAAACAAGACGAATAATGAAATAAAATTAAAGATCTTAATCGAATTTACCTCAGGGGGAATTAAAAGTCTGTTATTGACGTAGGGGCCCATTTTTTCATCATTTTCACTACGAGGGTTTTGACGTCAAGCGTATGCGATCAATACGAGTCCCAAAGGAGCAATTCAGAAATCAGGCTCCTGTTCTGCCCCCATAGCATGAACACGATATGATAAAACGATAACTCAATATGAACCGTCATTATATAAGTATCAGATATAACGGCTACATTGACATTTTATCGACATTAATATATAAATAATGCCCCAAATAACAAAACCAATATCCAAAACACACTCAAAACATCAAGATAACTAAAAATCCTACTTTTTTTAAACAGTTTTTATATTGATATGTCGTTTTATCGTATCGTGTTTCGATGGTCATGTTAGGGGGGCTGAGGATGGAATACGTGGGCAGTTGGGGCGTCCTGTGCCACCGCGTCCGCCATTCCCCGCTAATATGAAATTCGTGGCCACACACCACAATACACGGCCAAGTCTATTTATGCAATACTGGACTTTCCGCTGCGCCGTTGGCGGTGCATTGAATGCGGATTGCGGCGTATATTAGACAGTGATACGGGGTAAGTGGAATATGTGTACAACATTCCAACATAGCTTCATTAACTTCAAGCGTGACTGATTTAACTCTACATTCCGAATCGATAGCAATAACGAGTATGTGCATAAGACAACAGGCCAGATTGTACACTTTTTGTCGCCCTATATGTCGTAGATCGTAATAGCTGCTATTTTCGTAGTGCGGGTGTAAAGCTTGACGTGTTGTCAACTGTTAAATACTGTTTTGTTACCTAATTTTTTGTGTGGAACTATAGTTGTTTCCGCTTACTCCGCTTCGCCGTAATGAGGCAGTAATTTTCATTTTTGTAGTGGCTTTCAACTTGTATCTCATCATCAAAATCGGTTCAGTGGTTCCTTTTAGGCATATTGGTAGGGATAAGATGCAATATTATGTCATCTATATTATACTAGCTGTGTCCGCGAACTACGTTTCGCTATATTAAAGCTCAACATTATTGTTTCCTTATTTTTTGGATGGGGGATTTTTCTGCCTCCAATGGGAACTCTGAAAAATCCTTTCTAAGTAAGGCGCCTATATAACTCTATAAATCTTTGTACAGAATCTATCATTTTAGCTTGAGTATTTGGGCTCTATGTTCGTTGATACCTCAGTCAGTCACTCACCAACACTTTTATAAAGACCGATTTTAAGGTTTCATATGTCTCAAACTCAATATTCGTATGCTACAGTGCGTATTTATCCGCTAGGAAAAAAAAACATAAGATACGCAATTAGATACCGTAGGTAGATACCATAACGGATTGTGGCGCTTGTGAGGTGACGTATAACCGTCAATCGATAATATAATTAGTATTATATGAAACCGCCGATAGTTTAAAATCGACCGGGCCCTCGTATAGGTACTTGGTGAGTTCCGTCCGTCGGCCTGAAGGTTGTGGTGTGAGGTCGGATGTCTGGGTCACGAAGACTCGTACACGCCGCGCGCCTCCCCCTAGGTGTTCTGCATGCACGTCTATTTATAAACTCGTAGACTGTGTCCGTGTGTCGTGCGAACATCATATTGATAGTATCTGCTTATTAGCAGTCTGTACGGCTTACAGGCAACAACAATCTAATAATAACCCGTTCGTCCGTTCTAAGTTTTGCATTTCATGGCCAATGGACGTTTTTTGTTGTCTTTTTTATCTGACTGCACAACGAGGAAGCCAGCTGGGCAGTTGTTTGTGCGCGTATTTATTTACAGTTACAAATGCCTGAGACATGACGAATATTTCGATTTGAATTTGGACAAGTTTTTATTTGGACAAGTGGCAAACGAATCATACGACCCCCCGGTCCGGTGTTAAGTATGGTTAACAACAAGTAAAAAAATGAGTGCCCAGTGAGTTCTGGCGACATGTCACCTTACAGGATTAAAACATTATTTTGACTGCAAAGCTAACTTCTAAAGGCGGTGGAGTTTTCCCATTAGGACTGCTCACTAGAGCTGTAAACGTTGCACTCTATCTTTTGATAGAAGCTTTATCCCTTACCGGCCTTATTAAAATTTTACTCCTTGGATCATCCTCGGATTAGTTACTCCGTGTTTTGTCTTGTTTCCGCACATGTCAGCTGTCATTATGTCAAAATAAGACAAAACACGGAGTAACTAAACCGAGCTTTATTCAATCGAGTACAATTTTTATTTAATAGGACCGCTAGTGTGTCTCTCCATGAGTGACTTACTTATGAAATCATCAAGTGGAAAAAACACAGTTATAATTTCTTATTAGATGTCTTAAAATAGTAGATTGTACAACAAGGGCATAAAATGAGTCATTGTAGCTCGAGACGATTTTATTGGATGGATAGTTGGGTGGATAGTACAATGACTTGTTTATGCCAGTGTTTTACACTCTGCTTTTCACTTCGATTGCGCGAAAATTAAACAATTACTTACTTCAAAATATAATTTTTTTTTTATTAAAATTATATAAAAACTCAAATATGTAACACAATGTTGAAAAAATAAAGAACTGATAATAGCCAATTCCCGCCAGTAAACTGTTTTTTTCATTTTTATAGGGCGATGGCTTAGGTACATATTTCATTCTGCCAAGTAATAAAAATAATTCGATGCGTTTTAAAAATAACCGGTTACTATTTTTATCTGGTTTCATGACTTTTGAGGTAGAAAACACAAGACAAATAAATTAAAGCAAATAAATTAATTATTGCAAGTTATTCTGTGGAGTTTTATTGAGAGTTGTTGGCTGTTGGGCCTAAGAATCTTTGTCTAAAAGAAAATTTTACTTAATGCTCTAGCTAAAACATAAAAAGCAATTTTATGCAGCCTATAAACGACATAAAGACGAACTTTGCGAGCACGAGAAGTGAAAATATATATTTGTTAAACACAGGGAAGCTCTTGGTCTTTATCTTCTTGACGGTAAGTGACGATAAGGCCAAAGGTGGTCTCCTACATCTGAGGAACTAGCTATCTTTAGACCTCTAACTGTCGGAACAGAACAATGCTATTAACATTGTTATAATTACCTACTTAGCTAGTTACGCCGACGATGGTACATCATCATCATGGTACATCTGAGGAACTAGCTATCTTTAAACCTCTAACTGTCGGAACAGAACAATGCTATTAACATTGTTATAATGACCTACTTAGCTAGTTACGCCGACGATGGTACATCATCAGCATTTAACTGAACATTTTCGGAAAATTATTCGATTAAGGGTATTAAAATCGCGTTTTTTATCTTAACTTAATTTTTCTCCTGAATAGAAAATTATAATTAAAACAAAACTAACTACTTAATAAAAAATAATAAAAGAAATAAATTTGTGAAAAAAAATAAAGCTTTACGCCAGGATCTAACCACTGCTACACAGATTTAAAGTCAAATATCTAACTAACGCATAGACCTGACTTACGAGTACATGAAATGGGCAGTAAAATTAAAGATGTCATGTTTTTGTGTAATGCGATAAATAGACGAAAAAATTTGAGACGATATAAAAAAAAACACTAATTATTATATCTTTGATTTAGAATTTTTAGTATATTTTATTGAAAAACATTTTCTTCCCATGTAATTTATTGAGACGACTTAATATTTGATAACAAACGTATACCAATCATTCACGTGTTGTCGACCTATCGATTTGGAATCAAAATATGGTTTACAAAACCATGGAACTAGTGGGATAGACAGATATTTTTTGTATGTGCAGTGAGTAACATGCCCTGCAAATTCATGAGTGATTTGTTGTAATTGACTTACGCGATTTATACAAACAAAAACTTGAATTGCATTTAAAATTTCTATCGGTTTTAAAAATACTAGTTATTTACCGATATCTAATTTGTTAAGGTAAAAATCTGATATGCGTTTGTTACGTCATCAATTGGCTTACGCGCACTAGGTTATCATGATTCTTAAAACTCGTAACCTATGTATTTTGCATGACGTAATGCTATATCCCTTAGTCATAAGTGTTTCTCATTGTGTTATTTTTGTATTGCGATCATTCTTAGTAGTGAAAAAAAAATTCCAATTCGAAAGCAAAAAGACAAATACCGTCGTTTATGTTCATAATTTTAGTAAATTATGAACATAAAAGTCTTTAATAAATCATTATGGTTCCTAAAAAAAAGGAGATGTCCACAAGTGGGTTTTTATTAATTATGTTAACTCACGTCCCCACCGAGGGGTTCGAGCCTACCCTATATTAGGGTGATTAGGCCTTAGTCAACCACGCTGGCCCAGTGCGGATTGGTCGACTTTACATACATCATTGAATTTCTTCGCAGATGTATGCAGGTTGCCTCACGATATTTTCCTTCACCGTAGGAGCGTCAGACAAATGTACATATGAAATTCGAAACGAAAAACACATTGGTACATGGCGGATCTCGAACCCCGACCTCCCGATTGGAAGGCAAGTGCAGAGTCCACAGCGCCACCGACGCTGTCGACGTTAACTAAAAGCAATAATTTATATACCATTGGGAAGGGATCGAAACAGCATTTCAGTCATATTAAAAATATGCTGTTAAGTACCTCCTTGTATTCCTTCTACCTCCTTGATTTGTATTAAACTGTGGTGAAAGTTTTGAAATCACATGCTTGAAATCTATTATCCAATTTACCCATATTAACTTCATATAATTTCCGAAATACAATGTATTACTAAAATGTTAATGTATTTTCATATGAAAATCCATTTTATTCATGTTTTTAAGGAAAATCTACAAATCTTTTAATCAACTGGCAGTGATTGGCTGAAGTCTCTAGTGCAATGCTTAAAATTTAAAAAAAAGATTTGACAGTTTAGTTTAGGCAGATTGTCTAAGAAAAAAATCCATCAAGGCGATCGGCCTATAATTTGATAGTCAACTTCAACACAAACCACAACCACAGACTAGCATAAGTTTTTTTTTATTGCTGAAAGTTGGCAAACAAGCAAACTGCCCACCTGATGGTAAGTGGTAACAGTCGCCTATAATACATGTAGCTCCTGTGAGATTCGCAGCAAAACTGCAACCCCCACAGGAACCACAGTGTACGTTGCCAACTTGTGACACCAGATGTAAAGTCACAGTACCCAGTAATTTCACTGCCATATCTTACTCTTCGAACCGGAACACAGCAATGCAAGAACTGCTGCTTTGCGGCAGAAATAGCTAAGACGGAGGTACCAAAGCAGACGACCCTAGTACAGAGTCTCCCTCCAGTAATTGTATTTACAAATACAGATTATAAATAGATGTTTTTTGCAGATAATATAACACAGCTTTCGATCATTAAACAATACTGTTGCCATAACTAAAATATACAAAAATAAAAATATTTCCAAAACGGAGGGGTATAATGTTATGATTTTCACGGTTTTAGGACACTAAATATTAAACCTTTATAACAGGCATAGTTTCGTTTCATTTAGTTAGCAAAACCCAGCCTCCATACAAAAAGAGGACATCTCCTTTTATCTATACGAGTATGTATGTATTGGTTGGCTTCGACTTGGTATGATTTTGCAGAATAATAATTGTTTATTTATTTATTGACAAATCCAACAGCTGGATTCTAGAAAGCTTATATGTTGTGAGGCTAGCGAGAGTCAATCATACCCACGGAAAGGTTGTGTTTTTAATGGTTCGGCAACACAACATAACATGTAAACAACAACAAGATTTTTTTCCACTGAAAACAATTCGACTCGAGAAGAATGTAGGACGCAACGGCCGAGACCGCTGCGACGGTGAGGGTGACGCAAGTTGTTTTGCCAACTTCACTTAGTCACTTGAAAAGAAAGGTGTCCTCGATTCCATTGCAAACAAACACCGCCACGGATTCGTTCAAAGTCACGGGGCGCAATGTCTGTCCTCTATCTACCTATTGATTGGAACGATTTTATTTTTTCGACCTGCATCGGATTGATCTGAAGAGTGGCAGTTCGCCTCGTACACCACAAATGTACTGCGTAAGCGTAAATAAATAAATGTTGTCGTAGTTGTCATAGGAAAATTTCGAGTACCCGACGGGATTACATATCTGCACACGGTACACCATGCCGACCAACGAGTAAGGCTCTAGCCAGCATCCTTGCGGGTTGCTTTAGCATCAACGTGACCACTAGTCCTCTAAGTATTTACCCAGCCCTTACGAAATGTATTGACGTAGATTACTAAATAGTTACTACGTTTTTATGAATAACTAGCTTTCCACTCGCGACTTTGCCCGCGTTATTTTTGTTTTCCCGTAGGAAAATTACCCTTTGTCCTTCCCCTAGTCTCGAACTATCCCTATACCAACTTTCATCAAAATCGGTTCAGTAGTTTCGAATCCTATTCAATACAAACAAACAAATAATCAAATCTTACTTCTTTATAATATTAGTATAGATTAAATGACAATATAATTCCTTTTTACCTTGATAAGCTTAAAGTCTTAGAGCATTTAGCCTAAGGCTAAAGTACGATCAGTATTTGAGAGTATTATAAAAAATTTGACATACTTAAAGATAACGCTAAGTCACAAATATAAAATTTGTCGCTGTTGTTTAAGTAATTGATTGGCAAGTTGAACTTTACTTAGTCGGTGTTCGTCACGCATCCATTGTGTTTTGTGCATACGACTATTTGGCAGTGACTCCTTACTTCGACGTATCGTATGCGGATGTGTACGTAGCTCCAAAATATGCAAGGACATTGATGTTGACAAATTAAATTTCTAATAAAAATACTTTCGATATAACTTCAATGGCTTCGACTTGGAAACTCGACGATCTCCGTTACAAACAATCAGTTGTGCTATATTAATATCGAGATTTTAATTGAATGTTTGTTGCGACAGAAGCTGTACAACGGCAAGTAAACAGTCGTGACGTAAGCGTTGCTTACTCTCTCGCGTTGCTGGAAGCTTGCGCAAGCCGGCTTGTTTTCAATATGTTGCGATTAAAGTCGAGCGGTTCTTACGCATACGAACAATAATAATTATGCATAGACGCGTTTTCAATTCAAAATGTTATTCTGATAGTGAAAATACATTTTCTTTTAAGAAGTTTCTCTGTAAAAAAATTGACAATCTACATAATATTAATTTCGTCCGTGCGCTGTCGAATTTAGGATGCATATTTGTCGCTACTGTTCCTTTTCTTCCCGTGGATGTTGTACTCGTACTCGTAGAGTCGAATAACTACAGTAAGCCCATTTTAAATACAAGTAAATCGGGTCTATATCGCGATAAACAATAACTATATTGACTTACTGTTCGCCGACGTTTCGGCCCAATTGCATCAGTCAGTCAATAAAGTTGTTGTTTATGTTGTTGTACAAATCGCGGACGTTTAAAAACTTTTATAGTAAGCCCGTTCGACCTTTGGACCGTTTTCTTATGATACACGTAATAGGGGGCGGTTTCCGTAATGCAAATGTAAATGACGTGGCGCCTACTGTACTTGCTACTGCGAAGAAATGGATAACTCTGAACAACACCCTACATCAACCAACAAAGAGATCAATGCCCAGTAGTGGGACGTGTACAGGTTGAAGTAACATTAATTCAACAATAATCAAAGTTAACAGAGTGAAATATATTTAATATTTGTATCTTTGTCTACGTGTTACCTTATTGTTAGCGTTAGGTAACTGCCTGGCACTATCACTAGTGTTTCGACAGTATCTCTGGTGTAGAAACGGACCCTAAATAATGATTCATGGGTTTGTTGGACCAAAGATTTGCTTATCTTTGTATACAATGCCAGCTCATGTTTCATTCTCACTTGTTATGTCTACGGTCCAAATACAGGATAATGCCGGCTAAAAGTATTTAATTACAATTTTATACTACTGTGTGTTGTCCGTTATAAATACTTCTATGTGTCATTCATTGTTAATTGTTTACGTTTTATTTCCATGTTACCTTATTTATATATTGGAAAGTTTGTTGACTCATTTACGTTATTGTTTTCAATTTATTTAAGTATAGCATTTATCTCGACACCATTATAACAATAATGAGACTACTAATAGTGATGTTTCTTTTTTATTTGACGTTGTTACGTTAGTATAATTACTTCTCGTTTATAGAAACTGGAAAAAGTCCCCTTCTAAGATTGTTAATATATACAGCGCGTTACGATGTGCAAATGACATTCGCGGAAAAGGGTGACGCCATCCGAAAAGTGTCCCAAAGTAATGCAAATAAAATAAATTTCACGCTTCGAATAACCATGTTCACATACACTACGACTCTCTGCTTAGTATTCGGGGTCGTATCTAGAAAAGGGGAGAATCGCCATACTTGTTTGTTCCACGCAAATGTGCCCAGGTCAACGCATATAAAAGGGTCTCGTTCATTGTCACTGTATTCTATGCTTTGTAATTTTTCGACATGCGAGAACTTGTGTAATTGTATTACACAATCCAAATTTTTAGACCGAATTTCTAATGAAGGTTTTTTTCTAACAAAGTCGCTAAGTAGTGGTGAGCAATTGTGAGTTATACAGCCGGTTACGTTTTGTACTGTAAACACTTTTTGTGTCATACTTGTTTTGTTGCGAGTTCTTCATAATAATATCCT
Source organism: Schoenobius gigantellus (assembly GCA_963935595.1). Taxonomy (NCBI): domain Eukaryota; kingdom Metazoa; phylum Arthropoda; class Insecta; order Lepidoptera; family Crambidae; genus Schoenobius; species Schoenobius gigantellus. Next base: position 16,657,869 of record OZ012555.1, read on the forward strand.
CGCCGAGGAATAATTGCGGTAAAGTCCCTTAGTTCATACTTTAGTTTGACGATGATACATTTAGTTGCGCACGCAAATATTTTTGTTTATCATATATCATTATCCACAACAGGTTAGCCTGTTGTGGATAATGATACATGATAATGGTATTTAATATAATTATGAAAGTAACAGCAACCAAATAAAAAAGAGAAGAAATTACATTGTAAAACCGAAACAACAAGACGATCTATTATAATACATAGTATTACAAATAAGGTCCGTGTTGAATTGTTTTTAAGTTTCAAGAAATATTGTATTCTGGACTGGATTCTATCTCTCCTGGATCGCGACTTTTCGTATTTTCAAGAGTTCAGAGTCTGAAACAATGCAGCTATTAAAAACATAAATTTTTTATTTATTGTCAGGAGAGATGGCATCTTTTGTACTGCGACAATATTTGCGTTGCTCACGAATTCCGTTAGAATACACGTTTCCTACATGTGTGAGAATATTTGTTTTGATATATCATACAACAACCATTTGACTGTTGAATATATTGTGCAGCCATGAGGAAAACGGCTCACTATGGGAATCCCGCCGGCTCACTATTTCTAATTTTGTAAAAGACCGTTATTTACGTGAAACGTTTGATCCGTCCTTGTTTATTAGTAGGTTGTGTGCTATTGTTATTATTGCTCTTCAGTTCTGGTCAAAATGTACAAATCGGCAACAAATGTAGTAGGTAGGTAAATAATTCAAAAACAAACAGACCGGTATGCTTTAGTCGATATCGGATTCCTGTTTCACTTCAACCCACATACGTCCCAATGCTGAACACAGTCTTTTAACCATGATCACCTAAAAAAATCAAAACCGCACTGAGAGCGGGATGGACGCAGCAAGAATTGGGATGATGACTGAATTCAAATTTTTACGTCTCGTCATTTAATATTGAAATACCGTGGAAAAAGATGCAGTCCTGTGAAATTAGAATTAAAATCGGTTAAGAAATACATTAGATACAAGCATTTTAAGTTGTTAATTTGAAGGCGATTAGACAGAGAGATCCGACATCAACCGTGACGTCATTGTTGAGTACGGCCATATAAACTCCTTGTAAATTGCCGTTTTGCTAGAAAGAGATGGAGAAAAATCTTTAATACCTTATATCTTGGTTGTTTTTATAGTTATTCGAAAACCGATTTTTTCTTTCTGTTTATTATATGAACGAGCTTCTATTAAAGCAAAACATTTTTTTTTGTCATCTAGCCAATTACCGTGGGCAAGAGCGCTGTCTCGCCGCGCCGTCAAGTGACAAACCGCAGATTCAACCAACATTACTTTTTCTAATTCCTGGGGGCTTGCGTTTTTGGTCATATTATGCGTCGAACACGCCGATTCTTATGGATTTGAAAAAGTCCGTATTCGATTTAAGATTAAAAAACCTGCAATATAGTAATTTTAATTGGAATAAATAATATTTTAAAGGTATTTATTTAGACAAAAAAATGATCAGTTAAATTTTATTAGGTATAAATATGTAATGGAATTGATAAGTCATTTGAATAATATAATATATGTAAAAAATGGTGAAGTAACAGGAATTCGATGTTTTTTACGAATTGAGATAGAATCAGACCTCAGATAACCGAACAGTTATCACTTAGAAAGATGATATATCATAAAATGAAATCGGAAATGATATCTGTATCAAAATCGCGTTCGTGTTTTTGCGCAATCGTACTCCAGTGCTGTTTTTAGTTAGATCGTATCTAGTGTGTATTGCGAATTTCATAATGGACAAAAACATCGAACAAAGGTTTGTCTTTCATTTTGCATCGCCAATGGAATTTCGTGTTCGGAGTCACTGAAAATGTTACGGAAGGCTTGCAGGTGAATCGACTCTACCAAAAACACGTGCTTATGAGTGGTACAAAGTGTTAAAAAGCGATGGAGATGTGATGGATGATTCGCCTCGTTCTGTTAGGCCATTAACGACTTCAACTGAAGTTAACATCGCAATAATGAAGGAAATGGTGACTGAAAATCCTCATTCAAGGTTGAGAGAGATAGCCGCTAAACTTTCTGTGTCTCACGTGTCGATCTGCACCATTTTAAAAAATCGCTTGGGTATGAAACATGTTGCCGGTCGGCTAGACAAAGTGACAATTTAAAAAACGTGGCGAATCGATCAAAATCATCGATATGTAAGTTGGTAGACAAATTAATTCGCAACGAATCGATGAAGTGGCGAATTGTTTTTTCGTAACTTTCATACACTACTCAAAACAACTCATTTTTCATTAAAATGAAATGAAAATATGAATTTTAATAATTTATTTTGCAATTTTTTTATTCAGTTTTGAGTATTTAGACAACCAGTATGTTGTTTTCTTACAAAAAGAACAATTCGACACAGCGATCGCTAATCCTTACGATGGCTAGGAATTAGTTTTCGTTATCTCAGAGACGATGGCGAATTTAGTTATCGTTTCGCTATGAAACGATTGCCCCCTTAACTTTCTCACATTATTATTCGTTGGCGTAAGTGTATCGTTTCTGAAGGAGCATACTTCAAAGGCGATAAAATAAATTTGGATTAATAACTAAAATTTTGTGTATTATTTATCTTTTCCCGGTACTTTCTTGACATTGACTTTCTACAGGAATCGGCTTTTGTATTCTCGTCTCCATTATAGAAATAGTTTATTTGTGTTCTCGAAGTAACCCAAAAGACTTTGGTCCATTGTTTTCACAGCCGATCAAATTGCAAAAAGTACCCAAAAAACTATGATAACGTTTCGTTACATTTGTAACACACAATGCGATCGATGAACAGGATGTTTTGAAGACGCAAAACCTTATCGGCGGCGCTTGTTTCGTTATCTATTGAAAAACAATGCCGCTGCGTGTGCCGTCGTCATATCGCCGATAAAACGTTGTGGGTGTTTTTCGGTTCGTTAAGTGGCACATTTAACATATTGCATTCTTGTTTGCTATCTCGTGTGTACAAACACAAACATGTGTTTCAACGCTACACACCACCGCGCAACATAATTTGCGGGTATCAGTTTAATAATGGTTCTCGGAAATTGCGGATATCGTCTCTCCTCCCGCTCACTTTATTGGTGTTTAGAATTATTTCCGAGTAGGTACCCAATACACCAAGTGGACTAAACTGTTATGTAATCAATAATAAGACGATTTTTTTGTATGTGGAGAAAAAATATAATTTTGAATTGCACGGACAAGTCGGCAGAATATCTTAGAAATAAAAATGAGTGGCAAATAAAATGTATTTCTTCTAAAGTAAAAGAAAATTAACAAGGATGTTTCCTGATTTAAATGCTAGTCCAGGACCAAGTTATAATCAAATATAATTATAATCTTTATTTTTCAAACCGCGTATAACTAAATTAAGGTTAGAAAATCTATTATCTAACATATTTTCTAACCTTGATAGGTAAGGTAGGTATTATCAAGCATCAGTACTACCTATTTGTATCTCATATATAAGTATAATGAATGGAGATGCATAAATGCATTAACTTATAATTAATTTTAATTTTGTGGTTTCAGTTAGACGTTGACAAATTAGTCAGCTAATGAGTCAGGTCAAAGTTACAATATGGAATATATTTAATTACAAATATGTGCTATCACCACTTTTTAATTATATAGTTTTCGGAAAAACCTTTACTAACATAATATTGTTTTGCTTATTTAATATTTATCCTTATTACAAGTTCTTTCTACTTCTAAATGTTATATAATTGTTGGATGTTTCATAATCTTGCTTTTGTTTTATCAACTGTTTTCCAAGTATTGATAGCAAGTTTAAAATGTTAAACAAGTAAGCATATTTTTTACATTTTGATCTGTTATGCAATGGCTGTGTTATCTACGCACTGGAATTACTGATATGACGGAGTACTGTTTATGTGTTGGTGTATGCAGGTCTTTGAATTTCAATATAATGGAATCACTTGTCAGAAAGACTTATCAGAGTTAGCGTTGAGGTAGGTCTTCATACTGTACGACTACAAACTATAAAAATGTCTGCTTCATCCTGTTGTTAACTACGTACAATCGTTCGTACTGTTAACACTATCGCAGCAAATGATTATGGTTATGGACCAACCAGATATTAATACGTCTTTGGCGGTTAATGTTTGTTGAGACTTTATTGAGCATATTAATTCTTAGTATTCTTACATAGTGTCCTATTGATCTCCCGTCGACGTGTGTAGGAAAAATAATGTTGTCTTATAGTATTCCTACTAGCTAGAACTTTATTATAAATAATTATTTTAAGTTAATTGCATGTTATGATATTTTTATTACTTTTTCATAAGGTTGTCAATTAATCCATTACATAGGTTTTGATTGTTTAAACGAAAGTGTTAAGTATATATGTGTGAGATTGAAGTCGTCGTAAGTACCTACATGCTCAGCAAATTGTGTCTATTCAAATCGAAGATAGGTACGCAAAGTTGAATGAAACACTAGGAATTAAACAACGACGACGTTCAATCCAGACAAAGGAGTACAATGTAAATGGCGATACAGCTAAAACGAAATGGGAATCGTCGCGCGTAGCTAGCTACTGTATTATTCTAAATAATATACCTAAGCAGACGTCTGGCCGGAGCGCGCTCGCGGTTATAGCTCAGTCTAGACGGGCTCTGAACCCTCCGACACGGGCTGTTGCCGGGGATAGAGGCTGATCTCGCCATCTGTCTCACTTAAACAGGGTGTTTTATATTTGAAAACTTCGCGCAAGTTTTATGATGATAATTGATGCTTTTCCAACTGAACACTAAGTGACTTTAGTTATGTCCTATAAATCGTCAAATTGAAATGCCCGTTTGAGGATTGATCGTTAAATGATGATTTCTGATATAAATAACACCAAAATAACTTATATAATTCACATATATTATAAATGGTACCAAATTTAAAGACAAATCTAACGGAAATCTATTTAAGCCAATCCAAGTAAAGATCACTTGATCACGAAATGTTGGTTACAGGACAGCTGGAAAACGTGTGTTTTATTTAACATACATTAAAAATAACTGATAACATAATATGTAGATAATATCTACACATATAGTTTTGCACATATAATTAGAAACACTTATAACAGATATGAACATTATAAAAGATGATAAACGGTACTTATTTGGAAATGAAATAAAAGATGGCATTAAAAATGTCCAATGACTTATAATAATTTATTAAAAAAGACAACAAAGATCCGACTAAACTTTTTAATATTACATTTTGTAGAAACGACTAAATGACATTTAATGTTTTAACAACAATGTACAGCTAATTAGAAGAAACATAAAAATACACTGTCAATTAAAATAATAGCTCATGTAATCAGTATTATACTATTTATGTGATGCGGTTTATATGCTATTAAATTTGATTATTATTAATATTTTCATATTTACTTGCATAGCCTTTGTTGTCAATGACATCTCTGCAACGTAGTGGCATTGATTCAAGCAATTTCAGACATTTCTTGATAAAATCAAGGATTAAATTAACTACTCAATATAATATTATATCTTTGGATAACTATGCCTCATAAAATTCATGCAAAGAAAAATATTTTATAAGTAACCTTTTTGTTTTATTTTTTCAGGTAACAATAATATATATATTAAATGATATGCTACGATAAACGTAAGTATATAATTGCAATACACGTGAACGATTCCTAATGATTATTGTCAGTGTAAGGGGCTCCAAATATCATCACTTTGGAACCATAAGCCAATGTCGTCTGCAAGCGGTGCGCCCTGCCGAACAACATAGGATGCTCTGGCGCTGACTACCAATCCTCACTGAGCCAGCATGCTTTTTAGTGAGCTCTATGCCCAGCAGTGGGTTAAGGAGCTATATCGAAAATATTGGTTATTTTAAATGTAATGTCATAGGTAACTGAGAGATCTTACAGATCTGAAAGTTAAATATGTGTTTCTTCATATCTTTAGCTAGTCATCGAGCAGAACTGAAAACGCGATTTAAACATTTTGCCTCGATACTTTTTATTTTTGAAATTACCTCTTAAAAATAAGAATATTCAAGATTACTAGTAAACGGTGTTAGGTATTAATTAAAAAGTTCCTTAAATAAGTGGCCATCATCAGTATCCAGAATCGTGCAGAAGCATTTTTTTCTAATCATTATAGTTATTTTTTAATAAAATAATTTGTATTTTGTCGCTTACGTCGATAATTTCTAAACGATCTGATTGCATGCGGGCGCAACGCATTCACGACTTTGTTGACATAGATATAAAGACTAGCTGCTTGAGCACGGGGGGCGCCCCGCGTTTACGTATAGACCACGCCTCCCATTGTTTGATTCTGCCCTGCGAGCATGGATCTCTCGATAAACAAAATTTGACAGCTAAGATCGACATACTCGACAATTTTGACAGATATTCCTAAGGAGTGAAAAGGACAGATGCTTTTGTCGATCGATAATATGTCGATTGACAAGTCCATGCTCGCAGGGCATTTTCGATATAGCGCCTTAATTATGTATTGGTTACCGATGTGTGTGATTGATAATGTTCGCGTTCGTACAGCCGACAACACGTCCAGCTTTTAACACTTGCACCACAAAAACTGCCGCTATTAATGAGAACATAAGGACGGTCCACACAATTTTATTCATGAAATGCCGTGTTGTCAAATTGTTTGATTGAAAATAATCGATTGGACTAGGCGAAATAAATATTCCTTCCCTTTTTCGTTGTTGCACTGCTATTTTATCAAATTAAACCTAATTAATGACGATATATTTATGCATATTTTTCAAATTTAAAGAAAATACTTATCCGTTTATTTGGCTATACACGTGAACGATTTATCCGTTTATCTTTTAAAAAAATCTAACAATAGTATCAATAGAAACCGACGTTACCGGTACAATGTAACGTAGCGGTATTGATACTACGGATTTTTTCTAGAATTTCCTTGATCGATACCTTCTGTTTGACATTATCATTGACACCTCCATGATTTATTAGTAGGCAGTTATAATTAAAACTTGTCACACCAGACTTTGCCGGATTTTATTGAAAGATATTACATAGATATAATAGTAAGTATACTATATTACTCATAGGTAATATAGTTCCGACGTTTTTTAACCGACTTCACAATAAGGAGGAGGTTATTATATCAATTCGATTGTATCATCTATTTTTTTATGTTTGTTACCTCATAACTCTTTCATTTATTAACCGATTTGGAAAATTCATTTTTGTTTGGGAGGGTATACTCCCCGATTGGTCCCATTGTCACCAAAGTCAAGATTGATGATGAGATCCCATGAAAATCAAGGGTGACACTTTATAGGCACGTCCAACGTGTTTCATGTTTTTTCTGAAGCTAATTAGGTATTTGCGTCTGGTAGTTATGAGTGGAGCTGATGGTGGAAGGATCATTGACTTTTAATATTTAGAGGATAGTTTTTTAAATACAATAGGCACATATTGACCAGACATAGTTGATGTTAATTTCACTAAAAATATTACATACATACATATAAGTATTGAAAAATAAAGAAATACGAGTATTTACCGAAAAATTAAAACCGACTTAAAAACACAAAAAGTAAAAAAAAAAATATAAGAACATATTTTTTTTTCGAAGTCGGTGCCAAATTTCAACTCATGATAACCGATCATCTGCACCGACTTCAAAATAAAATATAATATAGGTAAGTATTCCTATATTATTATGACTTTTTGTGTTTTTGATTATTTTGAAGTCGGCACTAGTTTATTTTTTATTTTAAAATCCACAGCCCTTAAAATAGTTATTAACCTCAACGAATTTACAAAGAGCATGCGATTTTAAATACATTTACATTTGTAGACAAAAGGAGACACATGTACATACACAAAAAAGTTACCGTGATATCATGATACGAATATACACGATACATACCGCAAATGTATAGCTACAAAATATATTATACACACAAACATACCCATACATAAATATAAATTATGTCTACACGCCAATTTAATTATTTTTTTGTTAAATTACATACTATGTAATAAGAAGTAAGTTGCGAACGTCAATTCGTCAATGATGAACAAAATAAATGTATTGAGGAAAACTTATCATTATAATATGTTTTCTGAAGTCTCTTTATGAATTTTCTGCATAATAGGATGTAATTATGCAAAAAATTATGTCATAAATCGAACTTTAGGCTTAAGGCTAAAATGCTTCGTGTACCTAGTTCGTATAGATGGACAACATTATGTTAATACCTACTTTTTTTTTTGCTACCAAGTTGGCAAACAAGCAAACTGCCCACCTGATAGTAAGTGGTAACAGTCACCTATAATACATGTGGCTCCTGTGAGATTCAGTAAAACTGCAACCCCCACAAGAGCCACAGTGTACGTTGCCAACTTGTGACTTAAGATGTAAAGTCACGGTACCCAGTAATTTCAGTGCCATATCTTACCCTTCAAACCGCAACACAGCAATGCAAGCACTGCTGCTCCCCTAGACAAATGCCACACGCAAACTTTTCCGCAATCGTTCCTCAGAAAAAATGTATGGAGATGACATTAGCTGCGGAAAAAATAGCGTGAGGTTGTCGTAAGCTAATGTCATTTCCATACATTTTTTCTGCGGAACGACTGCGGAAAAGTTAGCGTGTGGTATTTGTCTAGGGCCTCTGCTTTGTCAAAAATTTTCTGGCGATTGAAACATCTCCCCAAATAAAACAGCCTGGGAAGCCGCATGCGACAGCCACTCAGATGACATTAGCATCTTGTTTTCACACCTCCCCGGTGAAACCGAACGGCACAAACACAATTAAAATTTAAATTTTCAAAGCCGTTGACCGAGCCTCGTATCGTATGAAAACAAAGTCACTTGTTTTGCATTCACAGTCTGCGATAGGGTTTATTGTCGCAATGTTATGTACCTATTTTGAATTTACACAGAATTTATGTATAGGCTGTGTTCTTTTGTATTATTGTGTTTTTGCGAACATATGTTTTTCCTGAAGAATTAATGAGCATTATCCAATTTCTATATTCGATGTCTTGTCGTCTGTTTTATCTCATTTGTTAATGCAATGAATGAAACAACGAAAGACGGTATAATCGCAAAAGCGATAAATATAACGTTTAAAATTTCATACAAACAGAGAGAAAGATACAAATATTTGAATACTGAATAGAAGCGATTGAATTTATCATTTAAAAACAACAAAAAATATACCTACCCGTATTTAGGCGTGTGACACTTTTGTTCCAGTTTTCCTTTGTTGTGCGAAATAAATTATCAGCATGTTTATTCATGAAATTTTCCATTATGTACCACTAAATGGATTCGAATTATTATGTTTAAATTTTCACGTTTCGTCTTCTGTCGGGCCACTTGTTCAATCAATCTTTGTGCAGTTCCCTCGACCTTTAATACAAGACTTACGTGCGAAAACATATTAGCGGTGATGTTTGTGGATCGTAACCACGTGCTGTAAATAGCGGCTTTAATGTCAATCATACAGTTAGAATTCACGTTGCATGCGGCCAGCCATCGCGTTCTGGCCGGTCGGTGGATGGATGTAGAAGGACAACGCGGAAACACGCAACGTCCGTGAATTATAGTTCGCTATCAGCTGTGTCGTTGTTTGTTGGTACTACTACTATTGTCAGTTATATCTACGCGGCATTCTATTCGTAGTAACATTTACTAGTTACATTGAAAGGTGCATATAAACTTGGTAATTGTTAAGTTGTATGTTTTAGGTGCGTAACATTGCACATTTTACACTAGACGTGAATGTAAGTTGTAGTTATTCACTTATTTCTTTAAAAGTATAATATGCATGCATGGATCCCGTGATTAGGTTAGGAGTGTAAGTAAAGTAAGATGATTGCGCCGCCAATGTTATTTTGTTAGAAATAGCATGATATTATTAAAATGTAGATATAGGATTGAAGTGGAATCAACAAATTCGGGTTCATCTTGATTTACTGAAGTCTTCGAGAAACGAAAAGTTATATCGAGTTCGTTATTCAAAAAACATTTTGCAAGCTCAAACTATAGCATTTGTATGCATTTATTTTGATAAATGTATTCTAATGCTTTATTGCTTTGCAATCAATGCTTGTCGACAATATGATGATTTGGAGATAGTTTTGTCGAGGTCGTCATTGCTACACAATATAAGCTTCTTAAGGATGTAATTAACATATTTTCGGCTGATAAACTCCGAAACACGCATATGACCCAGTTGTCAAAGAATAGAAATATTCTTAGTCGTCCTAGTTTGTAGAATTATCGTAGTCTTCTATGTAGCCGAATAATCAAAACATTCAAATTTTGTGATGTGATCGCAATATTATACGCATAAGACAATAACAAATCAGTGATTCTCCATAGAAGTTGTACATAAACGCTAATGGTATCTCTCCGTGTTAATTATAAACAATCCGCATGACTGTTCACCTGTCCATTATTAAGGCAATTTTGATTTACATTGGCATTCTGCGCGCTCGTGGCTCGTATGTGAGGCTCATTAGATGTGGGCAACGAGGCGTTTCCTATTAACTCCCAACTCCCGTGCTGATGACCCCAAGTGGTGTGGTTGTTAGTTCCGCACTATTGCGGCAAACGGCATAACAGTCGCATTCCGGTTGCTTGCTCCTCAAACGGTGCTCTGTTTATACAGGCGATGTCTCGGATTATTTTTCTTTATTGGCTATCATCAGCTCCACCACATGAATCGCGATTTACTGACCTTACAGCAACTGTTTTCAGGTTTCTATTCATTTTCGAGCATTACATACCTACAGGGTGTAATGCAACCGCGTCCGCAAAAAACGAACACAATTCTACTTATGAAACTGATCAAGGAACATATGTCCAAAGACGCAACAAGAATTGGACCTTCCATAACAACTTCCTTAGTTAAAATATCATTCTGTATGGATCCTCAAGATAGGGTTTTAAAGTTTTATACTCATCTCACTTAAGCATAACTTTATTTCGAGAGTATCTAGCACGAATCGTTTGGCCGAAGACTTGATTACTTCCAACCGGCAAAACTAACTGAGACTTCGGGTGCAAGGTTAAGGAGTATAATCGGCTATGGCAGAACTAATAAGACCAGTGGAGATGACGTTTGTGCAAGTGGAGTGTGGGTTGCTTGGTAGGAGAACAAAGTTCCATAAAGTGTTGCTGATGACAAGGCAATGTCATATCATATGTTTATAAAGAAGCCTTGGTCCGTGCGGTGTCAGATTTAGAATACCCACATGTGCTGCTGCTTTGTTTTTTTACGTGGATATCGCATATTCCAGATGACTACGTACAAAAGTACAATATAGGATTTTGCGAGTTTTGGCTTTCGAAAAATCACCGGAAATGCGTCTAATAAACCCCAGAGGTCCCCAGAGGCGCGAACTTTTCCGCAATGACTGCGGAAAAGTTAGCGTGTAGCATTTGTCTAAGGCCTCTGTTCGCCTTAGCGACAATCTTGTCAAAATGTATGTTAAACTGCAGATTCGAGTCGTGGTAGATGCCGAGATCACACATTAGAACATCTCTTTGCAAGCGCACATTTTTGAGCTTGTAGTCAAAATGCTTCTCTAGGCGTTTACGGCTAAAGTTTATAACACTGAATTTAGAGGCCATTAAGATCAAGGTGATTTTCAGCACAATAATTTTTGAGATTAATAAGATCACGGAATAAATTTTCATGTCATCTGCGGAGCACAGGACACGTCCGGATTTGAAGCAGGTTTTAATATCATTGACGAAAATTACAAATAATAAGGGACCTAAAAGCGATCCTTGAGGAACGCCACTGGGTACATTTAACCACCCTGAAATGTAGTTGTTTATAACCACTGCTTGCGATCGGTTTTGAATGTAAACTACCTTAACAAATCACCACAGACGCCGAACTTTTCGAACTTTATCAGGAGGACATCATGATCAAACCGATCGAAAGCTTTACTGTAGTCCGTGTAAATGACGACCACTTGCTGACCTTTATCCATGGCACTAGTGATATGCTCATTAAGCAAAACAAGATTGCTAGCTGTGGATCTGCTCCTATGAAAGCCGTGTTGGAAAGCACTAAAATTATGTTTCAAAGCTGTGTAAACTTGGTCTTAAAAACGATTTTTCCGGGAGTATCGAAATAATGCAATGCTTGGAAATGGGTCTATAGTTGACAACCTCGTTTTGAGCGCCCTTTTTGGGTACGGGAGTAGGCATGCTTCCATATTGCAGTAACCTCTCCTACTACCAGGGGGTTTTGAAAAAGCAATACAATAGGTAACGTAATTGCTGCTGCACATTTTTTAAAGAAAATAGCTGGGAGCTTATCAGGTCCGGCAGATTTGGAAATATAAAGGGTAAGGATTAATTTAAATTATTAACATATAGTATAATATTATTAAGATATATATTTGAGTATAATTAAGTATATATAAGTATAATATTATTAAGATATATATTAAAATTTTTAAATTGATTGAGTTGCGCAACTCACCTTAGACTAGGAGTAAAAAGTAGTCGTAAGTCTTAATATAATAATTATAATAACAAAATAGATCATAATGAGAAGATTCCATGAAAAGAGCACGGACCACGAGTCTGTGGAGTGTTAAATTAGTATTAAAAAAAAAAGCATTCATTTTTCGACACATTCGGCACTTATACATACAGATGATATGTATAAGTTTTCCGAAGCTATTCAGGTATTTGCGTCTCATAGTCATGAAGCGAGCTAATGATGGAAGGACCCTTAACTTTTAGGAGCTAGCGGCTACTTTTTAAAATACAATAGGCACGTATAACCCTTTGTCGTATTCTTCTAAGTGACTTCGGTAATCTGGTTTTGAATTCACTACAAAGAAAAAAAAAATACAAAAAAAGTAAAAACCCACTTCAAAAGCACTAAAAGTTTAAAATAAAATAAGAATACAGACAACATCACATTTATATAGACTCATATTGATGTCGGTGCCAAACGATGTTCTTCTTCTTCTTCCACACACGACTTATAACAAAAAGAAAAGTTCAAAAATAGGTCCCAAAGTCACGTGCGTCTTGCCAACCCAAACCCCCTCGCCATCGTCACCAGTACAGGTGTAATAACAGTATTCCCCTTTGCACCTACCAACCTCACTCACACGCAGGAACAATACGTAACGTTACTTATAGTTACAGTCTCCTGTGAGGTACTCGTACTTGTCTCGGCGGTCTGTTTATCAGATTCTGTTTCACAACTACTTCAAACGTGAAATATCTTCTGAACTGCCAATGCCTGTAATATACCAAGTAAGTACAATGAGTTTGATTTATTAATTTTAGTGACATCTAATATCGCGAGACAGTTATGGTGGAATTCGTAGTAGGTACGAGTATTTGACAAATATAGGTATTTGTTCTTATCAGTCAGTAAGTTTGTTAATCACATTTATACAAGCCGTCATCATGGAATATCATACACGTGTGTGAAAATTTTACGTCGCACGCGCGCGCGTCTCTTCCGGACTAGTATGTAAACAACGAACTATTTCAGGAACATCTGAGACAGTTATGGTGGATTTCGTAGTATTTTACAAATATAGTTATTTGTTCTTATCAGTCAGTAAGTTTGTCAATCACGTTTACACAAGCCGTGATCATGTAATATTATACACGTGTGTGAAAATTTTACGTCGCACGCGCGCGCGCCTCTTCCGGACGAACGGCGGCGGCGGCGGGCGCTCAGGCGCAATCCAAAGAGCCGCGCGTGGGAAATCAGTGCGGGTAGGCGTAGGCATCGTGCATTTCCCACGCCCATTGTTTCTTCGACCCACAACTTCGCCTTCGTTCTCGGCCGACCTACTAACCGCCGCAGCCGCCGGACGTTGGGTAATATTTTTAAACCTGTCATTTTGACATTCCGTTACACTGATGTATGAACTCTAGTTTTGTACAGCGGACCTAAAAAGGCCGCATCGCAGAATCATATTACGAATCATATTATGATTCATATTATCAATGGAGTGGAATTCATCATAAGCACTTATTCTAAATGACAGCTTTGTATGAATATTCGTAAAATGGTGCACTAATTAGGCAGTGCTAAAGTGTCAATTGGGACCATTTTACGAATATTCATACAAAGCTGTCAAATAGAATTTGCTTATGATGAGTTGCACTCAATTCATAATATGAATCATAACATGATTCTTATTATGATTCTGCAATGCGGCCTTTTTAGGTTCGCAGATACTAGTATTATATTTGAGAGTTCCAATGTAGGTATGTTTGTCCTCAATGCGCTGCGAAACCATTCATCAGATTGTAATGAAACTTCGGTTGGGTGTTCTGGAGATGACTGAGAGGGTTCCCAGCAAAAAAAGGCATTTACGTGGCACTGTAACACATGCCGGGTACAGCTAGTGTCTTACAAACATTGGATTCGCCATGAAAAAATAACATACATACTTTGATTCATACATAATGAATTATAGGCATAAAATTTAAATTTATTGACTAATAACGAATACATACGTGCGATATTCACTTTCACACATTCTCACTTCGTTTGTGTGTGTTTTTCACAAATGTGTTTTCGTTTTTTTCGCATTTCATAATGTACATTTATCCGACGCTCCTACAGTGAAAGAAACATTGTGAGGCAACCTGCATACATCTGCGAGGAAATTCAACATCCAATCCGCACTGGGCCAGCGTGGTTGACCAAGGCCTAAACGCCCTAACTTAGGGTAGGCTCGAGTCCCTCGGTGGGAACGTATATGAGCTGTTATGATGAAGAATGTTAACTTTTACATTATATGGGCAAACGATTTTTTTACGCAAACAAAATAATATAAATACGTACATACTGTTTTTTTTTAAATAAAATGCAGAGACAGGGGGGTCATGGTTAATAAAGTTATTGACTCAAAATCATATATCGTTGTCATTGTTTTTGTAAACATAGGGCTGATTAAAACTATATTTACCTATTTGTATTGCAAGTTACTCAAAAATATCTAACGTATATCGATCGATATCGTCATTTTTGCATATTCAAATTGGTATATACGCAATAAAATGAATTATGTCACTTGCATATTTTTTGTGGTATCGTACTTCAAAAGGGGAAATCGGAACCCTTATAGGATCACTTTGTTGGCTGTCGCTCAAAACCCTTTTTCTCAGAAACGCGCAAAGATATCTATCACACTGAAATTTATATCAAATACTCGGGTCTACGTTCTCTTTTAGCTGTGAAATAATTAAACTTTTAAGTCAACGCAATCAAAAGATTATCGGCCTTACAAATAAAAACTTATACCGAGGATAATCCTCGGAATAATTTATTCTGTGTTTTGTCTTTTTTTAGCACATGTCAGATGTAATATGTCAAAATAAGACAAAACACGGAATAACTATTCCGAGGTTATTCCTAGGAATAAGTTTTTTATTTGTAAGGCCGTATAAGTTTATAACCCTTTATATCGCATATTAGCTTTTAAAGTCGTGTACCTAGCTCATCATCATCTAACGATATTGTCTATGTATGTAACGTTTTTTCAATATATATGTTTATTGTAATTATTTTATATTCATTTATTGTATATATATTATATACATATATTTATTATAAATCAAATTGTATTTATATGTGAAGGTAATATATTCATAATCAATAACATTCATTAATACTTATAACATGTTGTTAGAAGCACCCCCACGAACTCTCTGTTGGATCCAATGGTTGACTGGTAGAGAATGTCATATGGCATTAAGTCCGCCAATTATACGTTTTTTTTTGTGCAATAAAGTTTAAATAAATAAATAAAATATTGTGCGATGTAACGAGGGAATCAAATCCTTTAGGATACTTCACTTGAAACTTGGCAAGAAGCAATATGTTACGGCG
This sequence comes from Schoenobius gigantellus, assembly GCA_963935595.1. Taxonomy (NCBI): domain Eukaryota; kingdom Metazoa; phylum Arthropoda; class Insecta; order Lepidoptera; family Crambidae; genus Schoenobius; species Schoenobius gigantellus. The sequence goes on from OZ012555.1 coordinate 16,673,805, forward strand.
CAAGATAAGGAAAAATCTGATATCCGTCAACGTGTTTGTACGGAACCCTCGGTGCGCGTGTCCAACACGCACTTGGCCAGATTTTTAAAAGGACTTTTACTAACAGTAAGACGAATGTATAGTTGGTGGCACATTAGTTGGCAAGAGCGGGGGATAGTATGACTAATATTGTTTCAAATGGGGGAATAATAATAACAAGTACTGTAATATTATATTGGCTAGAATGAAAATTAAATGAAAAGCAGTAACAATTCAGAGAACCTCCTTTTTTTGAAGTCGGTTAAAAAACTACTGTCATTTAATTTTTATAGCTTTATCAAGTTATTCCGCTGATCGTGTGAATCTACAAGATTTTAGGGCTGTTACCATTTTAGGACAATTGGTGCAGTCTTTTTTTTATTTTATACCAGGGGATCTAAATAGAAGCTTGTAAAATAACTACTGTCGTTCCATTTTTATAGTTTTGTCAAGTTATGAGGCTGATCGAATGAATCTATGAACAATTATTTAGGGCTATTTTAAGGACAATCGGTGCTCTGCCTATTGGAAATCCTAGTGTGGGGCAAAGTTTAAAAAAAAAAGAAATGAATAAGCGTGGGTATTAATTTTGTTGTGACGTTAAAAACAATAATCTGTTGTTAAATTTTGGTCACAGTCATTTAGCTAACAATCATACCTACATTCGTTATTTGTGCGGATAGGTAGGTATAGATAAGATATCGCTGCGTGTACGATTACGTAAATTTAAAATACTTATTTGTACAGACTGATTAGTTTTTGACATAAAACTTGGTAGCCGCCAAGGTCGGGGTCATTGAACTTATTTACGAGGTTCGGGGCCCGCGTGACGTGACGCGCGCCCGCTGGAAATGGAAATAAACAGTGTATTGTTGTACTGCAGTACTACACTTGAATGTCTTAATTAGGAATTCAAATCTATGCGATCGCGCGAACTTTGTCTTCCAAGTGCTTGAATGGTGTGCTTGTTAAGTAGAGAGTATAATGAAACTACCTACCTATGTGTCTGTTTTCCCCGTCCTTGATCATGTGCATGTGGTTAACACAAATTGATTCTACCAATTATTTATTGAGGCAAAATAAACAGCATCCGATAATTATTAATTAAATGTTACTAAACTGTTCTTAATTATGTAATTTTTCTACAGATTCTCGTAAATATCTACCCCAGTGCTCCATTATCCTTACATATTATAAAACAAAGTCCCCCGCCTCTGTCTATCTGTTTGTTCGCGATAAACTCAAAAACTACTGCACCGATTTTCAAGCGGTTTTCACCACTCGATAGCGTGATTCTCGAAGAAGGTTTTAGTATATAATTTGTTAAGTTTTTGTATTTATTTCTGTGTACATTAACGATACGATATTTGTTGAAGATCTCGGGAAAAAATAAATTAAGGCGAATCGTAGTTCGCGGGCACAGCTAGTGAATATATAAATGCTACTATTATCTACCTACCTCGTCTTGATTTATCTTCAAATGCTGCTTTGTTAAATTTAAAAGGTGGTTGTTAATGAAATTAAAGAAGATCAAATGAATTGTTTGTTATTCTTATTAAAATTAGGATTTGAATGCTATGGTATGTATCAGTGCGTTATACGAGATTTTTCCGTCATATTAAAAGTTACCTCAATTTGTTTTTTAGTTGGATGGCTTCGATATAGGAAATGTAGAGGTAAAATATAAAAAAAGTCATCACACGGTTTCACCACTGCAGTGTCAAATTTTTTTTTGTTTTTTAGTGAATTAATGGCAGCTCACCGAAGTCATTTGAAAGAATATGACAATAGGTCAAATACGTGCCTATTGTATTGAGTAATCGAACCTCTAACCACAGATTACTAAATAGTTACTACGTGCTCTAACTCCTTTAAGTTAAGGATCTTTCCATCAACAGCTCGGTTCATGATTACTAGACGCAAATACCTGTATAGCTTCGGAGAAAACATGAAACACGTGGGACGTACCGTACCTATAAAATTTAAGGGTCTCCCTCGAATCTCCTGGAATTCCATCAACAAATCCTGACTTTGCTGACAATGGGAACATCGCACCTACTGTATCGAATACAAAAAGAATTTTGAAAATCTGTCCACAATTAGCGGAGTAATCACGTTACATACACACAAAAAAAAACATACGCATCGAATTGAGAACCTCCTCCTTTTTTGTTTGAAGTCAGTGGAAACTAGAATTGAATATTAGATTTAGGAATTTAAAAAGTTCTAGTTCTTTAATTTAAACATTTTCCAACGTGAAACTGAAATAGGCTTTTTTAGTGATACACCGCGTATGTTATGGAAAGATTGCTATTCATGCCATTTGTTGCTGTTACAAAACTAAGAAATAGACTTAGACTAATAGACTTAGCCAATTTGGCTGTAATTGTATAGTTTTACAAACTTGACATGAGCCAACTTAACCCTTTAGGTTACGATTGTTACTATATTCGGGTCACAAGTTTGTTGTATGACAACCCTATACTCGTGCCAGACAATGGAGGATCGTACGCCGTCAATATTTGTCGAACCTCTGACGTCTTTCACTACAGTTGTATTGATAACGAGCCGCCCTGCCTGCGCATCTAGGGGCCTCGCAGAATTCACACTTTGCATGTTACATCATTCTTATCCGAATTATCTTTACCAGTATATTTATAATTTTATTATTAAACGTACCGAAACCATTATTACATCACTACCAATTTTTAGGGTCGCTTCTTAAGCAAAAAATATTATGATTTTCTTTAATTATTTATTATTTACGGAAGCTTTATTACTTAAAGAATATTATTTAATTTATACGTAAATTCCCTGCACATTGACAATTGATCGTAGGCAAATACTTCCACCCAGAAAATTTTGTCAGAATCGGTCCAGTCGTTTTTGAGTCTTACTTAGCGAGACTAACGCACAGCGATTCATTTTTATATACACGGTGACTTTTTTATCACCTGGATAATTTAAGGGATGCTTCAGGATACGGTAGTAGAATGATTTAAACATAAAAAATAGAAAATACTGCACTGAATTAATGCAGTATTTTTTGATATTTCAAAAAATAATATAACATTAAATAGATAAATTTTTTATACATATTTAAATCATTCTACATATTGTGTGTAAATCTTCAACATTGAAACGGAAATCATTAAACACCAATAGACTAAACAACAGATTAACACCATTTTATTAATACTTGTTTGTAAGTAGTACCTACCAAAGCTATGTAGTCATTCAATTACTGCCAGCATAAACAAGTGGGTCCTGTGTGGAATAAATTAGCTATCCTAATCTATAGGTTTTCGCTTGGGAATTCTCAAAAGAAGCGAAGAATCCACTAATTCGAGGTAATCGTTCACTCCCAAGAGGCGCTTGGCTTGGCACGAGATTAGGTACTACTTACGTATGATGATACACCAGCCGATACGATATTTCTTTGTATAAATAAGCAAACAAATCTAACTTTGTGCCGTCTCATCGCTACGCGGTAGCACGGAATATATGATGCTCCAATATAATTCGAGGAAGAAGACGTTGAACTCGTAATTCGCCAGCATTTGGTATTGGCACGATTATTTTAATACACACAAAATTCCTATACACAAAATCGCTCCTTCGGGGATAAGATGTTGCTTGTTACATCTGGCGTTGTTTACGCTTCTGTGGTGTCGTACGGAATAGTAATAGCTCTGTGGAAAGTAGATGCTTTAAAGTTTTCTCAGTGATTGCGTTTTATGTGAATTTCTCCTTAGTCAGTTTATTAGTTTACGTATGGCGCGCTTCGCTCGTTTGTAAAGATTTCCGTTAATTACATCTCCTTGCTACTTATACTCTCACCGCTAGTTTTCCTCAGGTATTCTATCACTGTAATTACTGTACGATTGCTGACGCAATCAAGCTAAATACGAATCCCATATAATACCTATTTCCTTGCGTGGATACCTGTTTCTTTACCACTAATACCTAGAGCTTGTTTCATTTTGTACATATAGAACATGAATACATCAACTGGAATCCTTCAACTACATATTGTGATGAGCTGACCACTTCAACTGTACTGCGAGAGAATGAATACATTTTATTATTATTTATGTATGTGCAACAATAAAAAAAACTACTCTTTCATGGGGGTTGGTTGTTGCAGTGCAATGTGGCTGAATTTGTATTGCGCAGAGCTTAAATTGTTGCTTCTCCAAGGTTTTTTAAGCGATTTTTGGAATACTGGATGATTTATTAACAATCTAACGGGTTATTGTGTTAGAGCAATTTAAAAGCTAAGTATCCTTGTTGTAAAAAAATCATATCACTATCCTATAAAATTATGAAGTGTTTTTCTATTATTAAGTATAGAATATTTAAGATTTTTACACAGAGTTAAAAAAACATTTTTCAATATTTTTTTCAGTTATTGTGATTCTTTTTAGCCTGCAGTAATTTTTGTGTATTAGAATTTTGCAACATATCTCAAATGGAAAAATATCAATGTTTTCCTCAAATTTTGTGAACTGGCCTTGCCTTAAGAGGATTGTGAAGCTGTAAACTTTTCATACAAAAAGCGATAACGCTTTTCTCCCTCTAAACATAGTCCAATTTTCATAATTTTTGGAAATCTTGTAGATATAATGAAAAACTAGGTTTGTACGTTTTGATTTTGAAGAAATATTGCTCAGAATATAAGTTATTAGCATCTAAATATCTATATTTTCGACTTAAAAACTACCTTGAGCATTTTTGTCTTTTTTTGACTAAATTATACTGAATTACAAAAAAAGCAAAACGTACAAACATAGATTAAAGTATACTGAATCTAATGAGACCAAAAGCGTCTAATTTCATAAAGGTTTAGGGGGGTAAAACAGTTATCGCCCGAAACAATATTTCAAACAGGAATTGTAGGCAATTTCGACCATTTCTTGCAACTCTCTCTATCGCACGATACGGGTCGGGGGCAGGGGTACAATGTAGTGATAGTGATGTGACATAATGTTGTCGTAGTTATTGTCGCCTAGGGAGGAGAAAGTAATATCGATATATCGATCAATAGTGAAAGTTATTACTCAAGTCGGAACTATTAATCTTCACAAATACCTTATACATGAAAAAGTAAATATCTTTTTGAATACGTTTATTGATTTTAGTGTTTTATTTTAAAGATTTTATTTCAATACACCTTATTTAAGGGTTAGCAGCCTGTAGCCTTTACTGTAAATTCCCAAAACCAAAAAAGGAAAAAAATGTAAGTAGTTGTTTGTTATAATAAATATGTGCCATAAAGAAACCAACTCAAAATAAATTCGTATTTTGTTTCTTGTGATAGGTATTTGTTATACAATGTATGAAGTTGGAGCAGCTAAAAACGTGTAATAGACTATGCAAGTAGCGTTATTTTGAATATTATTTTATTTGAATTTTATTCCTCTAAAGCTGGGCTCTAAGGTTTTACTCGCGTTATGGAATCTACGATTGTATAAAAAATACAAACGACAAAGTACCTAAATAATATACGAGTATGTAGGGTAGGCACGGTAGGCATATATGGGAAGAAGGCACCCTTCGTACGGTTATGAAGTTTTTTTTTTCATTTTAACTATAAAATTTAAAGCAGCTGATTACATATACTAATAGGTATTTTTTAACCGACTTCAAAAAAGGAGTTTCTCAATTCGATGCGTATGTTTTTTTTTGTGTATGTTACGCGATTACTTTTCAAAATTCTTTTTGGTATTCTCCAGATTATACTCCAATGGTGGTCCCACGGTTACCAAAGTTAGGATCTGATGATGGGATCCCATAAAAATGGAGGGAAATCCTTAAATTTTTAGGTGCGTCCAACGTGTTTTTTTTTTAATAAAAACGTCGCCCCACACTAGGATTTTCTCCTGTGTCGTGGGTGCAGTTACAAACATAGAATATCACATGCACATACGCCCAGACCGGAACAAATTTCTGTAGGCCATACAAAACATCTGTCCCGTGCGGGAATCGAACCCGCGACCTGTTGCGCAGTAGGCGATCGCTCGACCTCTGCGCTAACCATGTCAACCGTTTTGTGTGTATGTTACGCGATTACTCCGCCGATTGTGGACCGATTTTCAAAATTATTTTTGTATTCGGTAGAGTATACTCCTAGGGTGGTCCCTAGGTCACCAAAGTCAGGTTCTGATGATGGGATCCTATGAAAATCGAGGGATACCCTAATTTAATTAGGGTTTCTTTCACTAAAAAGTTAAACAAAAAATATATTTTACAAAAAATAAAAACTGACTTCAAAAACACTGAAAAGTTAAAAATAGTGTAAGTTAGAATAGGTACAGATAACATTACATTTCTATATTGAAGTCGGTGCCAAACGATGATCACCTAGAAAGTCTTCAAATTTGGCACCGTCTTCAATAATGATGTGTGATGTTGTCTGTACCTTTTCTTATATTATTTCTAACTTTTCAGTGTTTTTGTAGTCCGGACGAACCCGACGAATCGAACCCCGCCGGACGGACCTCCCGATCAACATCCGGTGGCCTCAACCACTAGATCACGGAGGTGGTAAAAATTAGAATTCTAAGACTATTAGTATAACTACCCAAGATTAGTGTATAAAAATGAGAGGTATTTTTTATTTGATGCATAATTATTACTTTATATTTTTTAAATCCCTGCTCCTATTTAGTTTGTATGTAAATTATTAATTTATCTATCTAAAATAACAGATTTTTTTGTTATTTTGTTATTTATTTTTAAGTTAACGAGAGGTCTGTTCTTGTTTAAACAATTGTAAATGTCATTTTATGTTTAGTTTTTTCATAAAAGGATCCATTATTGATTCACATCTTAAATGAAAATCATTTTAATTCAGTATAACACTCATCTTACAAAAAGTCATTTTCTTTAGACAGGTAAATGTACGATAGATAGGTACTTTCATAACAAATAACAGCTCAGTCCTATAAAGTAGGACTTGGTAGGGATACCAAGTAAGTGCCTACACTATAAATTTCAAAGGAATACTGAAATCATCAAGCGTCAATCAATAAAGCGTCGGTGGCGCAGTGGACTCGGCACTTGCCTTCCAATCGGGGGGTCGGGGTTCGAGACCCGCCATGTACCAATGTGTTTTTCGTTTCGAATTTCATATGTACATTTGTCTGACGCTCCTACGGTGAAGGAAAACATCGTGAGGCAACCTGCATACATCTGCGAAGAAATTCAATGATGTATGTGAAGTCGACCAATCCGCACTGGGCCAGCGTGGTTAACTAAGGCCTAATCACCCTAATATAGGGTAGGCTCGAGCCCCTCGGTGGGGACGTATATGGGCTGTGATGATGACTGAAATCATTTACGAAACTTATCTACTAAAATATTTTTTTTGTTTGTAATGAATAAACTCAAAAACTAGCTCACTGGGAAGTCTCGGCGTAATTATTGTTAAAATGATTTTTAGAAATAAAGCTCTTTTTATTTATTATATTTTTTATTTTTAAAAACTACTAGGCTGATTTAAAAAAATTTTTGACTAATAGAATGCTACATTATCACTGAGTAATATAAGGTTATAAAATAATTTTTCATACGGTAAAACATAATTCCCTCACGAAAAACAAAGGCAAAGTTGCGAGCGGAAAGGCAGTCAGGAATACCTAAGCAACGCAAAACATTACAAACGGTAAAATAATGATCTCGAGTTCTCGCGCCGAGGAGTCGCGCGCTGCTGTCGTAGTGTGCGTGAGAATTTGCGCGTGTTGTATTTGTGGTGTAAACGCCAGACGGGAGGCCGAGCGGTGTGAAACAGATAGCATTTTAGAAAATACCTACTCGCGCCGCGCACGATTACTTCACAATCCTCTTAATTTAACAATTCCGAATACTAGACACCGCCCGGCCTCGGAAAATTTAATCAAAAGAAAACTCAATAATAATTTTGGCCCATCCAGGGCATTCTGTAGTACTTGACATGTAATGATTATTTATAGTGCCTGTGTATATAAAAGCGAAATACCACGCACTGATTAATCACGAAATCTCAGAAACTATAACACCTACAATCTTGAAATTTGGCAGGTAGGTTCCTTATAGGGTATAGACATCCGCTAAGAACGGATTTTACGGGTTTGGAAGTTTGTATTAGTATAGATATAACTGAGAAAGCGTTGAAGTCTTTTAAGGCGAAACGTAGTTTGCGGGCACAGCTAGTCATCAATAAGCACATGTTAGCGAGCAACCATAAAAAAAGTCACTATACAGTGTATAATCAAATAATAATGGTGTAATATAATCATAATTATATTTTTATATAGTAAGTACATATTATTATGCTAGAAGATATTAAGAACGCAATATTTGCAAGTTGATGAAGTCAACAGGATTTGACGGCGCAAAAAAACTGTAATGCCCTTAGCAGGATATTCTGGCAAATAAAGATATGTTTTTCACTGTAGCGCACGAGAAAAAATAAAGTCGATTTTTGTTAATCAAAGAGTTTTGTAAAACAGTTACATGACAATCCTGTCGTGACTCCTATCGTGATATTAATTATTTATTTACACTTGTAATTCATGAAGCTTTCAAGCTTTGCGCTATGAATTTGTAGATCAACATAGCTTCCTTTGAGTAAGGGCTGCAAGTGTGCTCTGAAAATCGCAATATTAGACCCGTTGATCATCTTCAATTCATTAAATAATTTAGCCCTTTGTTCTTGATTCTTAACACATTCCGCGAACAAATGATGTACATCTTCAATTTTGTCGCACACACTACAATTAGAGGAGCCAACTTTCGAAGCCTATGCGCAATGACTGTTAAGTTTCCACTTATATTAGGCGATTCACACACTGCCACTCACCACGCAGCGTAGCGCGTTCATACGTTGCTTGTAAGTATCTCCGTTTGTGTAGAAAACACGCACAGTCCAACAAAAAAAAAACGCATCCACGCGCGTTCATGCAGGTCACGCGCCTACGAGCGGTGAAAGAACACCGAGTCCCGCAGTGCCGTGTGTGATTTTGGAAGGACTTGACGTTGATTTTGGAAACGCAACTACGCGCGTGAGTGCGTAAAAAACCCGCATGATGATGCGGATCTGCACTTCCGCAAGTACGCGCGTAGGTGCGTCGACCGACACGCAGCATGCAGCGTGGCAGTGTGTGAATCGCCTTATTGAACCCCGGAATACGATGAGGTTCACAAGTAATAGTCCTATACCAAATGCCCGTTATTGTAGATTTTTCATCGAAATATGTTCTCCATTCATTTTAGCGTTTGTAATGGTAAATATATTTTAATTGAAATGTTGCCCTGTTCATGTTGAATTAAGCCTCGCGAAAAAATGATTAAATTGCTGGTAATAAAACACGGATACACACATAGACAAACACCTTTTGTTCATAATATAATATCTTGATTCATTTAATCAACTGTGAGGCGATCGTCTCTTAGCAACACATGTTGTTCTTTCTTAATTGTTACATTGAAGTTATCGAAACAGATAATATAACACACTTAATTATGCATATAAACAGGTCTGGAAAACATTTAAAGTCAACTTGTTTTTTTTACTTTGAAGCTTATTTTCAGTTGGCGATTATTCTGTGTTGCCTACCTACTCGTACATCCAAATATATTTCTGTACACACCTAATACTGTTTTTGACGACTGTGTTGCCAATTAGCTATTTACGTATTCGTTATGATAACAAATTTTTATTTTCATGTTCGATAAGTAGTTTATTTGAATGTTCTTTTCGTATACAATAAAACTGGTAAAGTAACCATCATAAGAATTTTGACAACTTTTGCGTAAGCTGACTTAAATAATTCGAACCTCAATGGGTTCATTATTAGGTATACCAGATGTTAGCGATTTTTTGTATTATTAAAAAATCGTAAAAAAATAAAATATGACTTAAACCGTACTAAAAAAATGATAAATAAAATATAATATAATTAAATTTATAATAGCTTTAGGTCTTATTGGTATACGAAAAATATTAGGTTGGGGAAAAAGTCTTTTCGCATTATAGTATGTATAAACTTGTAATAAAATCTCTTTGGCTATACTATTTGTATCTGGCTGGTTTTGGTATCATTGAAAGTTTAAATTTTAAAGAACATAATTCCAAATTCAAATTAGGAAAATGTGTGATTTTCATTTGTTTTTCGTACCGCCAAGATGAGTGAATCTAATGAAGAAATTCGATACATTTTAAAATTTTACTACAAAAAAGGTAAAAATGCAACGCAAGCCGCGAAAAAAATTTGCGATGTTTATGGACCTAGTGCAGTGTCTGTGAGAGTAGCACAAATTTGGTTTAAGCGTTTTCAATCCGGAAATTTTGATGTCAAAGATGCACGTCGCTCTGGTCGCCCTATTACAGATAAAATGGATGCCATTTTTGAAAAAGTGGAGCAAGATCGGCATGTCAGTAGTTACGACGTAGCTGAAGAACTGGGAATTGACCACAAAACAGTTTTGGCGCATTTGAAAAAAACTGGGTACACAAAAAAGCTTGACATTTGGGTACCTCACGAGCTCACTGAAAGAAACCTAATGAACCGTGTACTCATTTGTGATTCTTTATTACGACGTAATGAAACCGAACCATTTTTGAAGAAGCTGATAACTGGTGATGAAAAGTGGATCACGTATGACAAGAACGTGCGAAAAAGGTCGTGGTCAAAGGCCGGTCAGGCTTCACAGACTGTGGCGAAACCCGGGTTAACTCGCAACAAGGTGATGCTGTGTGTGTGGTGGGATTGGAAGGGCATTATTCATTATGAGCTGTTACCACCAGGCAGGACCATCGATTCTGAACTCTACTGCGAACAACTGATGAGATTAAAGCAAGAAGTTGAGAGAAAGCGGCCGGAATTAATCAACAGAAGGGGTGTGGTTTTTCATCATGATAACGCTAGACCTCACACATCTTTAGCCACTCAGCAAAAATTAAGAGAGTTTGGCTGGGAGGTGTTAATGCATCCGCCGTATAGTCCTGACCTTGCACCTTCAGATTTCCACCTGTTTCGGTCTCTTCAGAATTCTTTAGGCAGTGTCAGGTTAACATCACGAGAGGACTGCCAAAACCACTTGTCGCGGTATTTTGACCAGAAGTCCCAAAATTTCTATAGCAATGGGATCATGTCCCTACCTACAAGATAGCAAAAAGTTATCGAACAAAATGGTACCTACATACTTTAGTTAAATGTAAATAAACAATATTAAAAAATGTTTTGAATTTTCTTAAAAAATGCGAAGAAACTTTTTCCCCAACCTATTACAAAGTTTTATCTTTTGTTAGAATATTATGAGCAAAAAGGATGGTTATGATTTTGATCAGTATGTATTTATGCGGATATATAACTTCATTTGTCCCCTAAAAGCTTATCATATTCTAATAAATAATGTAATATGTAGTACATTACGATATAAGTACGGTATTTTGGTTATAATTTAACTCACGAGACGGAATTTCAGCTCGAGCCGAAAACGAGGGCGTAATAGAGCCGAGTGTGTATAACCAATATACGCACGTATATCGTACTACGTTTTTCAACACACTTGTGAGAAAAAATACTTAATAAACTGAATATTTGGATTAACACAAATCATTGTTAATTTGTAGACAAAACTAAATTATGGTATGAAAATAATCGTTTGAAAAATCTATGTATTTCGTTGATGTCTTTTATATTACCTCTAGCTTTAAAAAAATATCATAAAAAAATCACTGCGAAAAAACCGGTTCTCTTCATAAATATTGAATAAAAAAACCTTTAAAAAAGATATGTTATTATTCAATGCATTCTTTAGAGGATGATCTTTTTTAATTTTTTGATAAATTAATTAAAACTTGGTTAAAATGTGACCCAAGCATGCCTCGATTTTAAAACTTTAAACGTAACCGCGTGGTAAATATTAGGTTAAATCATATACTTTCGATTTCAATAAATAAAGTGAACAATATTCTAGCGGATGGTCCTTTTGGATTTTTCTTATTCGCATTTCTTTATTTTTAATTGAAATAATTCATTCATCTTACGCGTAAAGGTTTGCTTAAATATTCCCCTCACTCTCACTCCTATGAAATCAGTGTGGGACGATCGAGCAAGGTCATTAGGACCACTATGCGCCTTAAGGTACGGTCAGATAGCGGGCGGGGCGGGACGGCGACGGGGCGTCGGCGCGATATAAGCAGTTGTAATGTATGAGTTATTATGGAAGACGTCATACAGCGCCGTCCCGCCCGGCGTGTCACGTCCCGCCGACGCCCCGCCCGGCGTGAATACAACAGGCGGGCGTGAGCGCGGCGTCGGCGTGGCGGCGGCGGCGTATTACGCGTTGTGTTCTATGAGTTTTCGCTTTCGTGTTCACGCCGGCTATGCACTGTGGGACATCCATAGGTCATAAATCTTAAAAACCTGCTTTCTTGTTTTACATTTTATTCCTTGTCGTTACATTGGATAGTTGCGGTACCTTCTGAAACTATAAATAGGTCAGTAATTAGAGTGCGCCTTCATTATCTATTGTGCATTCAAAGAGAGCGCATCGCCAATCGTAAATACTGTTATCAGTGAGTCATTAAAAAGCGTGACGTCATTTGTTGTCATTGCGGGACCTGTGAGTGCTGTGTGAGTTTTTTCTGAAATGGATATCCAAGAACAGGGTATGTAATAATTAATATTTTTATTTTAATTGTATCTTAGTATATATTTTCTTTAGTATGTCATTGCTACGAGGCGACTTTTCTTGGAGTATTATATTTTAATATTCAAAGTTTGAATAAACTTTTAAATATGTTCCCACTCGCTCCGACTATGGAGGTATATTGCACCATAATCTTTAGACTTTCTTATCTTAGGAAAATTAAAACTTGGCTGCCCTTATCTGCCCTTTTGGCGATGACAAGGGTGCTACGGTTGCCAGATTATCTCGTAGCATTTGCTACGAAATTAGTTTATTTAGTCTTAGTGCTTTGTGTAGGTTTTGTGACTGAATTGTAACCGTTTTTTTTTTGTTTTAGGTAATTTATATATATGCTCGTTTTCAAGAATGCATATTCTTGAAATATGGCTAACTGTCAATACCGATAATGACTCGGAAAAGTGTCGTCAAGTCCTACAAAGTTTGTTGACTACTCTGAACGATGCTGAGAACATTGATATTCATTATTTAGAGAAAATTGTTAATAATTTATGTAAAGCTATTGCTCGATTCTGGAAAAAATGTAATAGGGATAAAACCAAGCTTTTATATAAGAATTCCGATTGGTTTAATGTTATTGAAAAAATTCAACTTGTGAAAAACAATAAGCAATGTACTCCGTCTGAAACGTCGCCGTGTCATTCACGTGGTCGTCCTCGAAAACCTTTTACGCAATGTAGTAAAAGGACTAAACGTCGGAGAGTAGCTGATTTGTCAAAGTCTGATGATTCTACTGTGAGTGCATTGCTTGATGTTTCAGACTGTTCATTCGATTCGTGTATATCTAGAGTTAGCACTGATGATGTCTTGTCACTTGTGACTGATGCTCAGTTGACAAAACATCAGTATTTATTAATTAAAAACTTTGTTAATAGTAAGATTTCTCCTAATGTATTACCATGTTACCAACAAATTACTAAAGCGAAACAGAGATGTTACCCTTCTAATATAACTGTTTCCGAGTCTTCAGCTGAAGTTGAATTACAAAGTCTTTTTGATCACACAGCTTCTCGAATCCTTGAATCTCAAAAAGAGGTCTTAGATCAGATTCCTGATGATTGTTTGTCTAATATCTCTTTACTTGGGAAATGGGGATTCGATGGCAGCACTGGACATAGTGAATACAAACAATTTTTTTCAGATTCAACTTTAGAAGATAGTAGTTTGTTTGTAACATCTTATGTACCCCTTCAAATTATTGTAAAATTAGCTGAAGATAATTGTAAAATTTTATGGAAAAATCCTCGACCCTCTTCCACTAGGTACTGCCGTCCTATTCGATTTCAATTTTTGAAAGAAAGCACAGCAGTGTCTTTGCAAGAGGAAGCTTATTTTAAGGATAAAATTGAAAGTTTGCAACCTACTTTTATTCAGATCGACAATCGTGAATTGGTCGTTTCTCATAAGTTGCAGCTTTCAATGGTAGATGGTAAAATTTGTAGTGCTTTAAGTGAAACATCTACAAGTAGATGTTATATATGTAATGCTACCCCTAAAGAGATGAATAAAATAGACGAATGTTTACAAAAACCTGTAATAGAGAGTAGATACCAATTTGGATTATCACCACTACATTCTTGGATACGTTTCTTCGAATATTTTATTCATCTTTCATATAGATTAGACATAAAAAAATGGCAAGTTAGGCTAGATAGTGATAAACAATTGTTATCAAATAAAAAACAATATGTACAGTCCCAGTTTAGGGAACGATTAGGTTTAATAGTTGACAAGCCGCGTAGTGGTGGAAGCGGGACGTCTAACGACGGAAACACGGCCAGGAAGTTTTTTTTGGAATCAGCTGTATCTGCTGAAATTACAGGTTTGAATAAGGATCTCATAGATCGTTGTTGTGTAATATTACAAACGTTATCTTCTGAACATAAAATTAATGAATGCAAGTTTAAAGACTATGCATTACAAACAGCATACAGCCTGGTCGAGGAATATCCGTGGTATAGTCTTCCTGCTTCTGTCCACAAGGTGCTCGTACATGGATCAGATATTATAAGTTATGCATTGTTATCTATAGGAGAACTTTCCGAAGAAGCTGCTGAAGCGACAAATAAGTATATCAAAATTTATAGACGAAGTCACACTCGAAAAATGTCACGTGAAGTTACCAATCAAGATTTAATACAACGACTATTATTACATTCAGATCCTTATATTACAAGTCTTCGGAAACTTCCCCCTAAAAAGAAAAATACTCTGTCACAAAGTGTAATAGAATTGTTACATGTTTAATATTGTTAGAATAAGAATAATTTATTTGTATTTTGTTAGTTGTTTTGTTTTTTTTGTATTTAATTAATTTTAATTTATTTATTTCTATTATTTTATTATAATTAAATAATGTTATCAATGTTTTGACTCTTATTTTATTTAAAATATATGTTTTACATTCCAATTTTTAAGTGTTTGTTCATGATAAATTTAGGTAAAAGTATGTTATTGTTTATATTTGTTTTTTACTGAAGTAAACGTTTTTTATTCCGTAAATACATGTACTTCTTTCATTTTAATGTTCCTAAAACACTTTTACAACTATAAGTCACTAAAATAATACAATGTATTGATAGTAACAGGACTTTAACTATTTATGACCGCCCTTGTATGGAGCGTGTCCCTCCGTGCTATGTGACGTCCACGCCGCGTCGCCGCTCCGCCGACGCCCCGTCGCCGTCCCGCCACGCCCGCTATCTGACTGAACCTTTAAATACACCCGATAATTTGTAGTAATTTCAAAATCGGGTCTGAAGGTTGAGCTTATTGATGAAATTATAACCCCAAAATAATGTCGAAGTTTGAAAACAAACCTCTACCCCAATGAACAATATTTTTTTAAAGTAGTAAGCGATCATAAGCTTAAAGGCAAAGTGTCATTTTTTTTATTGCAGAAAGTTGGCAAACAAGCAAACTACCCACCTGATGGTAAGTGGTAACAGTCACCTATAATACATGTGGCTCTTGTGAGATTCGCAGCAAAACTGCAACCCCCACAAGAACCACAGTGTACGTTGCCAACTTGTGACACAAGATGTAAAGTCACAGTACCCAGTAATTTCACTGCCATGTCTTACCCTTCAAACCGGAACACAGCAATGCAAGCACTGCTGCTTTGCGGCAGAAATAGGTAAGACGGAGGTACCTAAGCAGACGAGACGACCCTGGTACAGAGTCTCCCTTCAGTAAATGTCATACGACCACAGCTAAATACCTATTATATTTAACTAGCTTTCCCGACTAAACTTAAAGCGCTCGAACGGTCAAATGCGCGAGCTCACTCTCTTCATATTATGAGATTAAAAAAAGAACTGTTCGATTTTTTATAATTTTATTTTATACAAAACTTGTCCTGACAATAACGAACACAAAAAAGAATTTGGTGCAGTCTTTCAGGATTTATGCGATTTATATGTATATTTCGGCGGTTCATTTTTATTTACGTCATTTTGTTGTTTCATACTTTGAGAGCGTGTTTTTTCAGTACTCCAGTTTTAGTTTTAAAATAACATTTTAAGTGTTGCGTAGCATTGGTGATGGTTATATGTATCCTTACATATTATAAAACAAAGTCCCCCGCCGCGTCTGTCTGTTTGTTCGCGATAAACTCAAAAACTACTGCACCAATTTTCAAGCGGTTTTCACCACTCGATAGCGTGATTCTCGAGGAAAGTTTTAGTATATAATTTGTTAAGTTTTTGTATTTATTTCTGTGTACATTAACGATATTTGTTGAAGATGTCGGGAAAAAAGAAATTAAGGCGAAACGTAGTTCGCGGGCACAGCTAGTAAATTCATAATTGTGTTAACAGTCTCCTAGTGACTAACGTATTGGCACAAACTATTTGGCTTTTAATGAAAATGTCTTGAAAGTATATATAAGTAGTAGGTATAATATCAATGACCATTGGCAATTTCAACAACATTGATCGAATTATTCGCAATGAAATGAAATTTTTGTGCTTAGTGATTTTACATTTTGGACGTATTAAATTAAAGAAAATTCGCGAGAAGAACAACCTCAAACGTTACAATTTTTTTTTTATTTATTTATATTAAGTGAACTATCTATATGAAAATCATTTCAATTGTTTAATATTGTTGATTACAAACTAACGTAGGTTATCAGATGAGAATTGCCACAAATATGATTTTAATGTTTAGTTATACAGACAGAACAATCACTGTTAACGTTAATCTGTTCCCATAGGAAACATGACGTATGACGTAGGCATCGCAATAAGTTCTAGGTAGTAGGGTCAAAAATAGTTTGGCTCCGGCATTTTCATTACTATACTAAGAATCCGTTTACGGCCTCGCCCTGATTCATCGAGGCGCAATCGCAAACATCTTGACTGGCAACTGACATCATTCGGCTTGTCAAACTTTGTTAAAAATATTTTTGAGCGATACTTCAGTGATAATAACATCCGCATAGGGCCGGAAACAATAGTCTGCGTGCCGTATGACATGATTTTTTGTGCATGGCGAGGAAACTCCCCTTAAATCCTCATTTTATAATCACCGCTGGATGAAACCGAGTGAACCGACTTATTGACTTCAAGAGAGATCGGTATTGTTTTTTTATTCAACAAAGTTGACAGTCGAGCAGCATAAACGGAAGCGGTAAACTTCTACGTCGATGTTTATGACGTATGAAGCCTTTGCGGCCCGCAAAGAGGAGGGCCGCACCGGGGGCCGCGGGCTAGCGACCACTGCAATAAAGGTTTCCTGGAGGCTTAGTCAAAGACTCAAAATCAAGATAACATTCTTAGCGTTAAACGAATAGAACGGCTACGACTTAGCTTTAAAATGAAAAGACGACGCAACGACGCCACGTGGCTGGCGTCACTCCCATACATCGTCACGCCGTTTTATTCATTTGAGTCAGCGAACGTATAGAGGTTATGCATTCGCTGTATTCACTACTCTACTCAGTCAAACAAAATGAAATAAGCGCCACTGTGTATTTTTAGTATTTTATGAAATGTATTAAATTTAGTTAAAAATAATAAATTGTTAATTCAGTTCACCAGCATTCAGAAGTCGTCTTGGCACGCATCGTATAACGAGATGCTATGCGACGTGTGATGGGACATCTTATAATACCGTCCATATCAGTGTAAGTGCTGACAATTTGTAATCGTAAATAGTTTTGTTCTTATTTGTATTTTGGATTATAACTTTTTTTAGGGTTCCGTAGGATAAAAAAGGGACCCTAAAAAAGGTAATAATCCAAAAAGGCCTGTATTCTTGCGGGCCAAACGCCGTGGGATGTCAATGTACGCGTCTATTCGGAGGTGTATCGGCATCGGGTTGCTGTACGAGAACGGGGGGGACAGGGTTCGTACCCTGGCGCAGAAGGAGGCTCTGCGCCAGTGGGGCGGCGGCACTCGCTTCCCCAGCTGCCGGCCACCGGACGATTTAGGCGATTCGTCCGGTGTTGGAGGAGTGGCTTGGGCGCCGGCAGGGCAGCCTAACATTCCGCATGGTGCAGGTACTTACCGGGCACGGCTGCGTCGGTTACTACCTGCACCGGCTCGCCCGTCGCCGTTCGGTCGCTACCTGCACTGCGACGCTTCCAACGACACTGCCGAGCACACACTATTGTTGTGCCCGGCTTGGCGACGCCAGTGCAGCGAACTCAACGCTGCGCTGGGAGGCGGAAACCTCTCGCTGCCGAGCATGATCGTGGCCATGCTCCGCGGCGAGGCGGAATGAGGGGCTGTCGTCTTCTTCTGCGAGGACGTTATCTCGCAGAAGTAGGCAGCCGTGAGGGAGCGGGCGGCAGATCCTCAAGCCGCTCCCGTCCGCCGATGACGGATAGGCAGGCGAAGGCAGGCATTCGCACAAGCGATGCTCGTCTAATGACCCTGTCGTGTTGAAATGGGTTGTGGTCCGGTATGTCGATGGGCCACGGCAACTTCTGGATGCAAGCTTCGCTTAGAGCTTCCCTGGATGCTCTGATTGTTATGCATCAATATGAACCACACCCAATTCTTTGTAAAAATGATGACAAAGAATGTTCGTTCGTACCCTGCAGTGGGCGTCTCTCGACTGATATGTTGATGATAATGACTGTGTGACAATGGCTTTTGTTGACATTTCGTAAAAAATCTTATTATGTCATACATCTAATGCTAAAATAAAACAACGCTGTTGAGATTATTGTCACGGCGACAGACCTACAAGTAAGTAGACATGAATACTTAGCATAGTCGGTTCTGGGGAATACTCGTTAAATGATGTCTAACTTGTCCTTCGACGGCGGGCCAATCCGGGATGAACATACATATAGTCTATTTGGATAAATCAGAATCATAGAATTTTGGCTAAGATATAGTATAATATTTTGCCTATAATGCAGATAATATTTTGCCCGCGAAATCGTCTTGTTTTGATTTTTAACCGAATTAAAAAATGGAGGTAAAATGTAACATTAAAACTATACCTATTTATTAAGATAGATTTCACGTAATAATTAGCATGAAGCTATTTTTCATACGAGCAGATTGGTATGTACTTACTAACTTGTCCGCAACCGGAAACTATAAAGTTAAACGTCATAAATTAATCGAGGCACGTATCCTATAGTATAATATTTGCAGAGGACCTTGGAGCGACAAACCGTGGTGGTTACTGACCGTCGCCGGTTACTGACTTAATCTTGGAAAAAAAAACAAAGCTTAAATAGAAGGTGACTAATCTGGACGTATTATAGTCACGTGTCAACATATAAAAACTACGAATCGCCTTTGAAAGTTCACTACACCCTTTGTGTAACTGATAGACTAAAATGGTGTGGTCGGCGAACGTGAACTGTTGATAAAAAGCAAAGCAATTATTACTTCCTCTTCTAACTCAATTATTTGTTTATTAACCATTTAGTCTGTATCTTCGTGTGTTTAGATATTGCCAGATTAAATATCGGATTTTTGTTTTGAAATTCATATATCCTTTAAAACCTCAATTCAAGGTCTCTTCTTAGTTTTTTAGCAATTGTCCATTATATGCAATATTTACCAATCAACTTAATGTCTCTCATATTTCTTAAAATGTTAAATTTTTTGTATTTTTCATTGTGCAATCTACTTACTATTCACTGCAAACTGAGACCTCCCATACATCCCCATGATAGGCAATCGTGGAGACGCTTCATGCATCTCATATACAAGCTAAGATGATATTTCCTAAATACATAATAATATATTTTTAGTTGTTCCGTTTAAAAGAGTATGATTCAGCTAGGAAAGTTCACTGATAAATACTAGTATTAAGGAATGGGTGACGCTACAAATATTGCTTAAATAATTAATACTAAAGTTATTGGTGCAGAATATAAAAATATACTTCCTTTTCTCGCGAAGAAATAAATATAACATTAATATAATGCTGCTTTTTTGAAGCATTTTTCCATCACTACAAACAAAATAATTATGTATTTGTTCACTTAAAATTACTTGTCAATTAGGGATGTTTATCTTAATGTTTAGCGAAAAACTCTTTTTTATCTCTAATGGGCAATTACGTAAGATTAAGTACGAAAATTACATCACAACAACGCAAATAAACTAAAGTTTGTTTTCGTAGCACTAAGTATATAATGTTCAAAAAATGTTTCATTTCAACATTGAACACCTTATTATGCCTCATATTATAGTCGGCCAAGAAAGTAGTTTACCACATTTGATAAACCTTCGCGTATATAAACATAAATATCTTTTTTAAGATTACCTTAGTGACGAAATTAATGTTTTTGAGAGAATGAAAATTTACTATAGTTTTCTGATGGAAATATCAATTTTAACCTTAATAACTATTAAACTACCCCATCGTACACGACTATAAATTTAAATGGCATGTTGTATGTACGTGGTGAATAACGAGGATTTCCCCACTATTCTTATCTCTGTTTATTATTGAAATCGTGTTGGAATTTGGCTTTTGATTTCAGTACATTATTAGGTACTATATATAAACATAGGTAACTATTGTGTTATTGTGGGATTTACCAAAGCTTGTTTGAGTATTGATTGCATATTAATTGAGTAACTAGCTATGTCCGCGAGCTATGTTTCGCCTTTAAAGTTCAAAGAAAAAATTGTAAATCTATATTTCCGCGGGAACTATGTATTTATTTTTCTGGGATGGGGGGGGGGGGGGGGGGGGTCGGAAGTATTGTACCGCAGGATGAATCTTACTACCTCCAGATTTCCTACTAAACGGAAGTATTTTTTACTCTGATAATGTTAAAATATGCGATACTCACACCACATGACGTGACATGCCATTTTGTAATGGCGTGCGGCAGTTAATTCTTACTTCAGTCAAAAATATGTGTTTTGCTTGTTTCTGATCTAAATTTTTCAGTGCATATTTAAGGATCTATCCTTCATAAATAGTGAGTGTAAATTATCATTTATTTAATATGTATTAGTATTTTAATTTACTTAAATAAAATTTTTAGGCTTTGTTTACAAAACACTTTTTCTAATTTGATGGATAGTTTGTTGAATCGTACCACTAAAAGTTCTTTGTATCGTACCTACTTCTACTGTTATTTTGCTTACTAAAATATTGTTGTTTATAGATGGCTGATAAAAGAAAATATATATGGAGTCCAGAGGGCCTTGAGAGAGCATTTTGATATTTTTTTTTGTAAGGGTTATTTTTTAGATTATGTTACTATAAGAAAGTTGTTTAATTTCATAAAATATATTTTTGTTGATACACAAATATAGGTATTGCATATGTACCTACCATAAAACAAGACAAGATAAAGACATGATATTTCTTATAACTAAGTAACATACGAAAATTTTTTTAGAATATATTTTTGTTGTTATTGTTATTTTTGTTTCACAAATATGGGTATAATACCCATATTTGTGAAACAAAAATAACAATAATGCCATAATAAAAACTAAAGTGATATTACCTACTACATACGACCGATAATAATTGTTAAATTTTGTAAAAACTTCAATAAATAAATAAACCAATTGTAGAAATAATATATTGAAATCCACCTTTTTTAGATAGCTAAAACTCATCATACCTATATATTAGCAATATATCCAACTAGTTCTCTAAATCGTACCATTTGACTGCCTGTAAAAAATCGCAAAATTTGGACAAATTAATTTGGACAAATAAATCCGGGAATAAAATGCCGCTGGTTATGATTAACGACATACCTACTCACCTTTTGTAAGTGTTTATAATAAAGAGATAATTCATAAAAACTGAAAACTGGTGCGATACATTGGACTTTCCCCTATAAGTAGCCTATATGTTAATCCCTGTCATAATCCGTCAACCTACAAAATTTCATCCAAATCCATTCAGTAGTTTTTGCGTGAAAGATCCATACTCACAAACTTTCGCGTTTGTAATATTCGTAAGGATGTAATTAAAAATATTTGTTAAATTGCTACCAAAATTATAATTCTAGATTGACATTATATTTCTCTCCTGATGATTTTAATCATTTATTGAAATATTCATATTAAATATATATTTTATTTTAAAAAAAATGTTTGGAAAAGTTCACACTAGGTCCCAGCGAACTTCGTATCACCTTGACAGATTATTAAAGTAAATATTCTGATCGGTGAAGCATTTGTAAATATAAGAATTAAATAGGATTCAGAAATGTAGGTATTAGTATTAATTTACTCATTTCATAAAATTTTTCTCGTGATAATATTCGTTCAATTAGGAAAATTTTAATTGAAATTTTTTCATGTACGCAAATTTTCCTCATATTACTTTAAAATAAATTGACCGTGACTTACAAAAAACGCTTCTGCTATTTCACAATTATCATATACATACGCGTATGTATTATTTTTGCGTTTTACTTATCAAAGGACCGTTGTTTTTTGTTTGCTCAAGTGTTCATCATATCTTTTGTAGGTAACTTCAGTATAGAGGAAGTATAACGTGTATTATTAAGTACACTTACACGAAAACAACAATTTTGACATTGGCTAGCATTTAAAAGTGTGATGCAACTGTCGGAGGATTTCCGGCAACTGTTTGCTGGAACTAAGTTCAGTGGAATATTCTCGTCGTTGTTTGTCCGCTGGAGCGATGCCCCTGTTTACTGTTTACGAGTGCGCCTGCGCCTGCGCCGGCGCCGTTGAACGCATCTATAAGGAAAACGTCGCCATCGACGCGACGACCGACGTTTTAAATTCTCTCAGCCAAAATGGCATGAAAGTCTTTTTCTTTAATTTATCGGAGCCTCGAATACTATTGCTATTATTGTGAATTATTTGGATATGTCGGTATGTAGAAAAGCAGACTTAAACGCCGACTACCTGCCAGCCAACCCAACGTAGGTAAATATTGCTGTTCTAAAAATGTATTATTATCATCGGAAATCGAAACAAGAACCGTCACATCTGAACTAGGTAGTCTTAGGTACATACTTCACCACCAAACCTAAAATTATTGTACCCTATGTACAAAATATTACCAAAAAATTAAGTAGCTCTATTGAAATTTTTTCTATTAAAAATGACAGTAATATAATTGTAAATAACAAGCCCACTAAATATTACTGTCGTATTTGATTTTGACCTCATTTATATTTCACATGATAGACGAATGATTGGTATCGTATTCAATATGCCTTCTTTCGCGGGTTAATAAACATTTATAAGTAGGTATACAACATTAGTTTATTTATGCAAGTTGCCAACATATTTGTATATTTATTGATATATTAATTCATTTATTGCACTATGAGTAAGTATACTATGTATGAGTAAGTATACATTTGATAGTTTTTTTTTAATTATTGCTATATTTATTCTACTACAATGGCTTTCATTATGCTAATTGTCACCTAACTAAAGCTTAATTTATAAACATAAATTGAATAACAAGTTATACAAATTAAAGGCGACTTCTAAACATAAAGTTTTGTGAACTGCGGTCTGCACTAAAAGTCATCTGTGATTACAATATACATTGTAATTTAATTAAGATTTTAAAAACTTTATATACTTAAAATTTTTATCAAGTCATAATAATGTGGTTTTTAAAATTTGGTGTAGAAAGTTCGCATTTAAAAAACAAATTCACATAAATAAAATGTGTGGTTATTTTAATAAAAAGGCGATAAGTGTATGCTATCGTTTAAATTTATTCAAGTTTAACCTTTCGACATCCAACTGGCGGCGTGAGTAAAATGTGAAGTCGTCGTGCTGTGTTTACAAACACGACCTTCCGATAATAGGTTATCGTCCATCGTGATCTGTATATAGAAGATGAATGAACGGGTAGGAAAAGCTAGGCAATGAACAATTCGGAATGTTCATTGTGCGGCATTATGATTGAATTGTTTACAGTGAACGGAATCCGAGGAATGAAATAGTAGTGTTGTTCTATTATTAGTGGTCGGCGTTAGTTCTGATGGATGGATGACGCGTCCTCGGCTCCTCGCGGCGACTGCAACGCTTGGCTCGGCGCCTCAGCTCCGCGCCGACGACGCCAGCTCATCACGCGGCGCACACACATGCGTATGCGCATACATGTATATCTATCATAATACAATAGCTACACGGATAATAATAAACAATTTACATTGCAATCTTTGCATACATATGTCACAAACGCGATCGTGTTAGCGAGCGATATCGGTGATGTAACCGTGACTGTGAATGAAAACAGATGTGTGAATGTGAGATATGTTACATTTGTTGCGCATCAAAACACAAGTTGTCTGATAATTTTATGCATTGTCATTACCGAATAAATGTGTCGATTTAAATATAAGTGGAAGCATTAAGTCTTTTTCTAAAGTCAAAGAAATGTCAAAGTTCGTTGCCAAAATAAATACTGTTTTGTTGAAATGTTCTCTCTCGCATTTCGGATGATGTATTTCACACGAGTAATCATATGACGTCGCGTGGTTGTATTTTGAGGTATTTTTCTTCGACTTGGCGTCAGCACCATTCGTCAGAGTGTAATTATTTATAGAGACAAGTTAAATTAGGAGCGAGGTAGTACAAGACTGATTCGCCGATCGCGGTGGCTTCGCCCACGGCACTCGTGATTCATTTCGTTTGGCCGCGTAACGGTAAACATTACCCTAATTACTGTGCCCATAGTTAGTGCACGAAAGAGCGCCGCAGTCAGTACCGACGCGACGCGCCGGTGTGGGCCTGTATTTCACGACGACGCCAATAATAAACGCGCCAGACGAACGCATCAATCATCTGACCTCAGAGCGAAGTTCTATCTTAAAATCGGAGAACCCTTTTTTAACATAAAAATAGGCCACGGCGTAATTGTAGCAACTCAGATTACCATAAGAACGATTGTATAATCGAAAAAGTCATTGCGTATGAGGAACTCGTTAGAAAATGTCCGTTTTTTATGCTATGGTAAACAAGCAGGCTGCCCACATGATGGTAACCTTTCGACGCATAAAACCACATACAAGTTGCTACAGTCGCCTATAGTACATGTGGTTCCTGCAAGACTTGCAAATCTACAACCCCTATACGCAAAGGATGCCAGTGTACGTTGCCAACTTGTGACATATAATGTGAAGTCAGAGTACCCAGGAATTTCACCGTCTGCCTTACCTTTCATACTGGAACACACCAATGAAAGCTTGCACCATCTGCCGCTGATTGGCGGCAGATATAAGTAAGATAGGGATTCCCATTCAGACGACTCTGGTACAGAATCTCCCTCTGGTAAAATTGCAATTGGTTTCCCAATCCCAAGTTAATGGAATACGGTCACACGTCGATGGGGCTGACTCTAATATCGGGAAAGCCGCTGAACGTTGTCTGTCGAGTTTTTAGTACCATATTTCTCTATGGAAGTCTTTCAAAATACACAGGGCTCGATGAAAACCCGAAGCGGAAGCTCTTGGTTTGGGTTCTCAAGTAGCTATTTTGCATTATTACGTTTGTTTTGTGGATATGCGTTAACAACGTCTCTGGCAATCGTTAATATTGTCGGAAATACCTATCATTAAAGTTATTATTTCAATTTCCTTGACCTGCTTTCGTTGCAGTCCTGTGATGGCCACAAAACAATGATGTTTTCACTGTTCAACGTCATGTTTGCAATATTTTTGCATTTGATTTGCAGTTTGCTTTGAAGATTAATAGAATATTTTATTTTATTATAGAAGAAACATAAATTAAAGAAAAAAAAACGCAGTCTCGTCTGAATCCTTTATCCTGCCAATACAACCTTAGCGCAAAGAGGGACTTAGGTTCAGTAATATATTCCAGCATTACTACCCTGCTCCCGGCCACCGTACGATCCAGGCCGGTCGTTCAGTGTTGGAGGAGTGAGTCGAACGCCGGCAGGACTGCCGCACCTTTCGGATGATGTAGATTGTAGCCGGAGACGGTTATTTGGTAAAACCGGATGCTAAGGCCCTATTTTATGGGGATTCGTTCGCTGAATTGGACCTTCCCGTTCCAGGACAGCCCTCCAACCGGGTAGTCGACGCAAGTAGATTAGACTTCGGCAGACCGGGGTACAACCGAAGTGCCATAATCGAGTGTCTGTCTTGTTAGCAGACCTCATCTCGTCAGCAGACTAAAAGATTATCTTTTTCAATAAAAGGTATACCATGTTTTAGAGAAGTTAATGGTTTTGTTTCTCTGTTCTTATTTGTCTGCCTTCGTATTGACTTGGAATAAAAAGTTCAAAGATGAGACCTTACTCGAGAAACTACTGGTAGTCGTTAAATGCCTTTGTACTATCAACCTCCACAAAACATCACTAGGGCGTCGTCGTCACCAACCATACGCGGAGCCCGAAAGAAGTATCGCGTAGTCGTGTCATCTATGTATATAAACGTCTTCACAAACAGCATGATATTGTCAATAATAAAAACAGAACAGAACACCATAACCTTAATGGCATTGCCTAAGAAACTGCTTTACTAACGAGGTGATGCATCGAAATGATTGATCTACGTAGTCATCGTCCCGAATGGATAGTGACGAAAGCAAACATTGTGTCATCTAACTCTGATAGTCTGATATCAATGCACAACAAGTTCTTGCGTGAAATCATATTTTCCAATGCCTTTTACATTATAATGGGCTGCGATTACGACTATAACATTCATTCGGAATCTTTTTACGAAATTACGCAGTTTTTGATGCACTATAAAAACGTGTAATAAATGTATTATTGTATAGCCCAAAACGTGAACTCGGGATGCCTGTTCGAAGGGAGAGCAATCAATCTTGGTGGGCAAAACTCCGAAACGATTTGTCTTGCTTACAGGACGAGTTACAGGAAGTCTCACGCTGTGCCTACATTTTTCAGCGCCTCTGTAATAGCGGTTTTATAGGGGAAGGAGGGACACAGCTGACGTATGCGAGCGTGTGTCGGAAATAGTTCTATTTAAATAGCTCCAACAATGCGTCTTCACATGTATGTTTGTTTTGTAATGAGCTGAATATTTAGATTTATATACAGCCGCTATCTTTTAAACCATTGTCGATGTATCTCATTTATTTTGAATATTTATTGGCAAATTTTATTGAAACATAGGTAGAAAATGTTTCAATAAAATTTGCCAATAAATATTCAAAATAAATGAGAATTTAAGAATATGTACTAGTAAGTCCTACGGTCAGTTCCACAAAGTTTTACATTTAACGATTCGGTAAAATTAACATACAAATCCAGGAGTATATAAATAATTTTTGATTTTTTACATATAATTTTTAAAAATAAAAAATATATTATTCAAATCTGAACTTGGTTATTAGACAACGCAATTATTTCTGTCCGGCGAGACAAGCTTCCTTGCTTTGACTGATCCTGTCGCGGCAATTTCCACTCGATTCACGTCCTCTTTTCTTCTTCATAATGGCAGCCCAATCAATGAATCAGTCTGCTCGTACAGCGGTGCAAAACCCCAAACTCCCACACCGTTCGAGGTTGAGTTCTGTAACATACGCGGACTCCACGTTAACCTCAATGCTGTCCATCTAATCTTGAGACGGCTCGACCTGCATTGTTGTTTCTGACGCAGACGCAAATACTCCGACCCGCTGATGTAAGCTACCTTACTTACCCCGGCTACATGCTTGAAGAATCTTTCAAGGCGAAAGCCGGTGTATGCTTATATGTTCGGTCGGATGTTTGCTATCGTCATCTGAGCTGCCTGCAAGATCCGTCCTTTTCGACGCTGACGGTACACGTTGACTCTGATCCCCTGGCTAGAGTCTACGTTTACGTTTACAGATCTCACACCGGTGACGCCGAGACAACTCGACCTTTTGATCATCTTAGTCTGGCGGCAGATAATGCGCAGGAGCAATTTCCCAATGCAGAACTGGTGTTTTTGGGGGGTCTTAATGCTCACCATAGTTTATGGTTAGGTTCCTCCAAAAATGATCATGCTGGGATCTCTGCCCATGCATTTGCTCTCACGCATAACTTGACGCATATTACAGGCAAAGCCTCCGAAATCTGTGGT
The DNA here is from genome assembly GCA_963935595.1 of Schoenobius gigantellus. NCBI lineage: Eukaryota > Metazoa > Arthropoda > Insecta > Lepidoptera > Crambidae > Schoenobius > Schoenobius gigantellus. The sequence continues at coordinate 16,702,006 of OZ012555.1, forward strand.
AGTCAAACGTCGGTTCTGACACTATAAATCGGCAGATTGGGATGGTATGCGCGACTACTTTGCATCTGTCCCTTGGAAGCAGTGCTGCTTTAGTGGAATGGATCTATCATTCAGCGCCGTTGTGATTACAGAGGAGATCGTCATGGGTATGGAATACTACATTCCACACTCCGATCTCATTCATTAGTAAGGGCAGTCGTAACCGCGATTGTGTCGATGCTGTTTCACACAAACAGGCGGCGTATCGCGCTTGGATCAGGGGTCGCGCACTCAAGGATCCTAAGATCGATACACTGAAAGCAACCTACAATAAGGCTTTCAAGTCCTAATAGAAGGCTTACATAAGAGGAAACACCAAGGTCGAGAGAATTCAAAAATACACTGAAAAAAATGGCAGCTTATCAAGTTAACATTTTGCTTGTTTGAGTAAAATATAATCAAATTCATCATCAACATTTTTAAAACTACAAACCACAAATGATTATGACAATCAATTTGAAATGATTGAACGCTTAATAAGAAAAACATATTCAAAATAATAAACTTTCTTATTTAATTTTGGTGACGTCACCTCTGTAAACATTTATAATTATTAATTCTAATAAGATAAAATGATTGATCATATCAAGCTTTGCGACTTGCCAAAAAAGTGATCAAGTTCTTAATAAAATCCACAAACATCATAGTGACATTAAAAAGTAATCTTACTACGGCCAAGCAACTATACTTTATTACTGTAATCATGCACCTTTGTACGCTCGTATATAAATAAGTTGCATAAATGAAGGTAACACATTCTTAATACATATTATCAATTTTTTTTCAGTGTAGGTATTTGTAAAATGTACTGCTGTCGCGCTGTGTCCGAACAATTGAACTGAGCGCGATAGGGACAACTGCAGCTGGGACCGAAAATACCTATGAAACGTACACAAAATATACGTTTCGTAGTCCTCTGTTTTTTTCCGCGAAAAATTGACCGATTTAGTTACTTTTTGCGTTAAAAATTAAAGCGAGGCTTTATCTGTGTTTGTATGTTTTGCTTTTTTCATAAAATTTTCTTCAAGATGTTTCCTGAACGTTTGAATACAGCAGAAAATTAGGTCGATTTTTAGGTTTTTGAAAGTTTAAAATCTCTAAAATACTCTAATAATTAACCTAATAAAAAAAGGAAAACATAGGAACATGCTTACAGTGGCCATTGATTTTATTGGAAAAAATAGAGCAACTAGTGCCATTATCCAGGAAGGAAACAGGGGACTACATTTGTATGGACAAACGGACTGTACGATTTCCTCATAAGAACGGATGTCCAGCGCGTTGCACGCATTGGCCACGAATTAGTGACGCATCCCACGGGCTCTCTTGGCTATTGGCGTTTGGCCAGGGCTGTGCAAAGTAACTTCTGCGAGCCATCACTGCTACCCCTGCGGTGTCCAGATGGATCCCAAGCCCACAAGCCGCAGGAGAAAGCTGATCTTTTGGTGAAGCTCTTCGCGGCTAATTCCCAAATCGATGACTGCAATGCACTGCCACCCTCACTATCTTATTGTGGCTCCACGATGCCTAATATTAAAATCTGGCAGCGGGATGTTCGTGCTATTTTGCAGTCACTCGATGTCGGGAAAGCTACTGGACCTGATGGCATTCCGGGGGTCGTACTCAAAAAATGTGCAGCTGAGTTGTGCCGTTGTGTTGACAGCCTGTACCTTCTTGAATGCTAAAGGCGTTAAAACCATGTTTTATACGCATCCTAGTGGCACAGCATGCAAATCATGGTCGCGGTGAGGTGAGCAAGGTTGGTGAGATGGTTGGAACTCGGTTTAGATTCACTTGACATCTACCATATTCAGTTGACTTCGAGCAACGTGCAAGCCGATCGGCGAAACCGTGACAGACACTGAAAATGCCAAGTCGTGGTTGTTTGTTTGCGTTTATTTTCGCGTACGCGCCGCCGCCGGCGTGTCCGCATTTAGCCGCAACTTGAGCCGCGGTCCAGCGTGCAGCCGCCACGCTGATGCATCGCGTACTCGCCAATACACGCAAATTACATAAGATGACAACTATAAACAAAGTTACTGAAATTCCGCGTTTACTTATTTACAGTGTATTGGCCCTTTAGCGAGACAGCGCGCTAATGGACTAAAAGACTAGGTAACATGTGATTCGGAATGCGAGCAAAGTCCCTGATTGTAGCCTTAGAGTGGCAGCTTTCGGTGCAAGCGCTTTTCACGTTGAAGAGCATGGTACTAATAAGACGATGGGATAGGCTGCAGATTTAAAGGATGACATTATGTATTAATTATAATCCACGCAAGCACCTGTTGAAGGCGAAGCTAGAGACCCCAGAGCCAAGCTTATCCGTCATTATTCTGAAAATATCGCGGACGTCAGCCTGTACGAGATTAGTATGGCTCTCAAAAAATTAAAAAAAAACAACAAGGCAGCGGGTGACGACGAGACTTCGCCCTATTGGCCGATCTCACTCCTAAGCCAACGACTAACTAATAAGTTGTTTTCGAGAGTCATTGCGAATCGTTTGGTTCGCAGGTTTGACGAATTCCAACCTCCCGAACAAGCCGGTTTCCGAGAAGGCTATAGTCTACCTACACCCATACGCTGCGGCATGTTATACAGAAGACTGATGCGTAGAATCTGTCACTTTGCTTTGCGTTTGAGGACTTTGAGAGAGCCTTTGATTCGATTGAGAGATGGCCGGTGCTGCAGTCCCACCAAAGGTGCCAAGTGGTCTACAGATATGTACATAGAGGTGCTAAAGTACCTATACGAAATCGCCATTATGTCGGTCCGATTACAGAACCAGAGTACTAATCCCATCCAATTGCAGCGAGGTGTAAGACAGGTTGACGTTATCTCTCCAAAACTCTACTGTATTGGGGAATATTTTTATAAGCTTCTGGATTAGAAAGGAATATTGCCTAGCCGTGGGCGTCGTGGGGCAGAGATGATGATTTATTAATTAATTTATTGAAATCTTTATTGCACATTTCTAAAAAATGCACAAATGGTGGACTTAATGTTTAACGGAGAATTAGTGGCGGGGTACTTTCCGTAATCAAGTGAAACTTAAAAGTATAACTACTTAATACAAGTCGTAACATTCATTAAATAAAAAGATATAAGTAAGTATATTTTACTATAAAGTCTTTACTAGTAAGTATATTTTACTATAAAGTTTATAAGTCTTTACTATAAACTCATTAATATTTTTTTTATATAATGCTATAAAAATAAATATATTAACATAAATAAAGTCCAATGAACGATGATAAATTAAAAATGCTTTGGTGGAAAATCAGGAATTCAGCTTAAATGATTTAGTTCAGAGCAAACTGCTTTTTTGAAAATGAATTTATTACTGGAAAGTTTTGTGCTAAAGGGCAGCTTGTTCTACAACCTAATTGAAATAGATAGAAACGTTGCTAGATTTATAGAGTGGCATCTCGAGATGATTTCATAACCTTTCACAAACTGCGACTGAAATTTAAGGTGAATATTTATATATATGGATAGAAAAATAGATAAAAAACCTGGATAGAAAAATAATGTACTTTTTTCCTCGTTGTAATCCTGTTGTTATACTTATGAATAAATATTTGATTAACTTAAATTTTCTTTTATTGCGCAATTGGTACTCACCAATATTGCGGAACGATACTTCATAAACAACAAACATGAAAACAAATAATGGAGTTCAATAAACGTGGTAAAAATATCACTTATTGGTTTTTTAAACCACAGTATCGATTGATTGAAAAGGCGTAATCTATCTACTACGCATACCCGATGTTTATGTAATCTGATAAGTTATTTTAGGTACTACGTTCCGTTGACGTAGTTCATGTAATTGTAAGGTTTCCGACTTGATACACAATATTATGTGATACTGTATACCGATACCGCAGAGGGCAGAGTGAATAAAAAATAATTAAGTAATCTAGTTTTTATTGATTGGGTGGCTAACTATTCTCACGGCTTCAGCTGCGCCACTTTTATTTTATAATACAGTTTTTTTAAATCATCGAAACTGATACAGTTACATGATGAATCCACAATTTTATTATCTACGAGTACTTAGTGAAATGTCGTTAGCTTCAATAAAACTTTAAAAATAACTACGTGATTCGGGTTCCGAGTGTGAAATAAATAAACAAGTGTGTCAGGTTTTTATAAAATGTTAAATGAAAAAAAAATTAGTAATAAAATCTTGTAAAAAAATTCAATATATTTTTGATAAATATGTGCTGTGTAAAATATCATAAGACCGTTTCAAGGCTGAGAACACACAGAGAAAAGTTCTTGAAAAGTTCGTAAGTTTGCGAGCTTTGCTAAAAACATGGTGATTTTCGAACTGCAGCCGCTCATAAACAGCCTATAGATTATTTATTTATCATTTAATAATTGATTTTAACAATTTAACAATTTATGCACGCAGAAATTAACATATATATAAACAACACAGAAGAAAAGATGTACAAAGGTACTGCTTATTTCAAACATGAAATTTCATTGATGTGCTTATTTATAAAAAATTCTGAACTTCCGTCAGCGGCTTGTCTGCATGGACTACTTTATTTTGGTCTGTTTGTTCCCGTTCTCGCTAGAATGTAGAAAATTTCGTAAACGAAATGTCCAAATAGTGGTCATTGTCATCGACATGAGTAATTCCAAACAATACTAGGTATCATTTCCTATCATTTTGGATAATCAGAAAGCTCTAACCTACTCTTCATAATTCTTTTTAATTTCAAAATTAACTACCTTCATTTGCAAATCGTCATCCTCATTTTCACCCCCAAAAATAGTAATTCCAAAAATGTTTAATATAGGTCATTTTAAAATGCAATCAACTGGTTTACTCTCATATACATAGCAATATTAAGTCCAAAAATGACGAAGTTACATGAAATTTTAACACTTTAGGGGCGAAGTTCCAAAAATCCGTTTCAGCTGTCGTCTCCAGCTTACAATTTTCCTCCGTGCCTAATTTCATTTCTTAAGATGATCATTTCTTGAGATTTCGTGATTAGTTAGTCAGTGAATGATCTATCTCCTTTTGCTTGCTGATAATTCGGTATAAAAAGTAGCCTATGTTGTTCCCAAGGGCTTAGGCTACCCCTAAACCAAATATTATTAAAATTATTTTTTTTAATGCCAATATAGGGTTACATTTGAGGTCGATAGTGGTAGTCGCAGTGTGGACCCTATCACGCGCGCCCATAAGGGCAGGGAGAACACCGGGGGGTTTAGTGGGTAGGCCCGGCACTCTGCCGGGAGAGCCCCCACACACGCTCGTCGTCTAGCCAACGGCGAGTACGGTGCGGTCACGCATTCCCCTCGAAAAAAAAAAAAAAGGGTTACATTTGAGATAAATATATATTTCTCGCCAAACTTCACGTTTGTGGGCGAGATGCGCACTTTTCTTTACATAAATATAACCTAATATCGAAATATACATGTAGGAATGTAGATCATATAAATATCGAAAATCTAACAAGGTACCTAATGAATGAGTGAATGACAACGAATGTAATTTACACAAACATAAAATATGCGGAACATCAACTAACTTACCAAATCGAGCAAAGCAGCTCGTAGCTTTGTTTCTAGCACCGTTTTAGTGAGTTTCGGAGTTTGTCTTAGTAATTCAAACTTATTATAAATTTGTTGTTAGTTCAGTGGTTTAGGCGTGAAAGCGTAACAAACAAACAAACTCACTTTCGCATTTATAAAATTAGTATGATTAGGAACGAAGAAGATAGATAACCAGCTGTTTAATAAAATAGTATTTCAGTCGTATGGAATCAATGCCAATTGATTACGCATAAATACTTTTAATAAGAGTTACGAGTTAATACTTTCACTGTATAGTATTTATTTGTATATTATTATTAACATTTAATATTTAGTAACACGATGTTTTTACCATTCAGAACAAATTATCATTGCCAATTTTATTGATAATATGACAAAAGACTGTCAGTTTTATTTTTAAAAATTTAAGTCCTTTATTTCTTGGATCTTCAACGGAATCATTCCGTGTTTTTTATGTATAAAAGTCGACATGAGTGGAAACAATAAGTAGTAAAATGCCGTGAGTGTATTGTAATATACCAAATTTTTATTCAATACTAGCTTTCCGCTTGCGGCTTCGCCGTGTTATTTTTGTTTTCACGTGGAGAAAATAAATTTGTAGCCTATGTTAATCAGGAATAATGTAACATTCTAATGGTGAAAGAATGTTTGAAGTCGGTCCAGTAATTTCGGAGCCTATTCAATACAAACATATATAAAAATACAAATCTTTCCTGTTTTGAATATAAGTGTAGAATCTATACTAATAGCTATGGCTCCGATATTTGATCTATATTTGATCTATATACTATAGATCAAACAACAGAACCACAGCTACAGACCTATGATTGGGGCTGAGCCTTCGAAACAATGTACTAATATGTACCAACTTGTACCACAATATTTTCTCTCTTGATATTACGATGTTGTCATACATTAGGTTATCTGCTTGCTTACGTAGGTCGATAAATAATTATATTGCGGTCAAATTAAGTTGGGTACACACATGCATGTATGTATTTAGCACCAGTTGGATGTTTGTTGGCGCCAGGTTAAAGTCCGCGCAACGATCCTCTATCGACTTGTATTGAAACAATGGTAATATAACTGCTACTGTTGTTTCGTGTTCTCGATCTTATAGCATTTGAATGAACTGTAACAAGTACTTATTGTTACGCTTAGTACATATCGTGAGCTTTATACCAAAACGATATCGTAGATATTTAATTTAATTCATACCATTGGATTGCAAATATTTACAGTATCCCCATATTTCGTCACTAAAATAACATCAATATTATAATAATATGTTTTTTAGTATACGATTGCATTCAATATTAGTTCGGATTCTACTTTGTATGACAGGAGCGCTTTGAGAGTCGCTTGACTGTCACTGAGAATGTAGATGTTTAGGCCATTGCGACCCTATGTTTCAGCTTGAAACACAGTTGCCAGCTCACCCATACTGATCGATATATCAGTTTCGAAATATCAGTACCATGCTGATCGATACACCTGCAACTGAATAGACATATCAGTTGCAGTGTATTCCTGCCCCTGTGCCAGATTTCGTTTTCGATCCATCCGTATACCAGATCATGATGTTCCCCTGAGGGGATGCCAGCTCCTTAATCCATTCCTCCCTTGGTAGAATGTGTACCTCGAAAAGTCGTTTAAATATATATTTAGGTATTCTATCGCTGGTCATGCTCAGCAGCAGATTGTCTCCTTGCCGTGTGTTTTGTTTGTGGCCGGTTTGCATTCCACATCCCCAAAGTTCTGAGCCTGTAGAGTGCTCTCATGGCTTCTCTTTGTACAGCACTGTGGAGTGGTTCGAGATTCAAAAATCTCTCCAAGGCCGTTGTAGGGGTAGTTTTGAAAGCCCCTCGTTATAGCCATACAGGCCAACCTTTGGAATTCCCTGCATGTGTCTAGTTTCGTTCTTGGCCACCAGACAATACGGCCATATGTTATGACTTATGACCGGCAGTATCATTATTTTGTAAATCTAGGTTTTACCGAAAGTACACCGGCACATATTGAGTATCCTTCCGGATTTTTTAACAGTGAGGTCTACATGTTCCTTCAACGTTAGTTCTTTATCTAGGGTAACTCCTAGATATTTCACCTTTGTAGAGCATGGTATCGAGCCGTAGTTTTAGATGTTTCATGTTGTTGAGCTTCCTCTTTCCGGCTGATGTGATAATTTATTGTTTTATATCTTTTATTGACAAAAATTGTGGAATCGCAAAAGTCGTGATTTCAGAAAATAACACTCCTCGTCCAGTCTGTCCTGTTGTGTACTGGAAAGCTTTGTTTAATTTAAATTCATTTCAACTTCATTGCTGACATTTAACGGCTGTATTCATAAAAATATTTAAACAATGTTTAACTTAAATAATGTTGCTGTCACTTTTGATTTCGTTTTTTTGTAATGACATTGAAAGTGACAGTGACACTGATTTACTCAAATATGACTTAAATATTTTAATGAATAAGGCCGTAAGAGTCGTCCTACTAATGCCAACGACTTTGTATCAATCATCTTGCATTTATCCTTTGAATGTGAGTGAGAGCGAATAAGCGAATGTTAGTTAAAACATGCGCGCGTCAATAGAAATATGTAATGAAAGGTAAAGAAGGCAAACAGGCGAAAACAAAAACAACTAACAAAATTAAATATGAAGGACTTATTTTTTGAAAAAAAAAGATTAGGGTTTGGGTGCAAGCTTTAAAATCGAAGACTTTTGTGGTTTACTTTCCTTAGAAGTTGAAATAAGTTTATCATAAATAATTACAACCACAACATTAAACATGCATTGAAGAATAAATATTGTTTTGTTTTTAAGGTTAATTTCGTAGAAAAACTGCTTCTTTTCACGGGATTTTCTGTGATTGGGATGACTCGGCGCCATAATGGACTTAGATATACCGATATCACGTTCTAGGCTCTATTACTATGCAGTAAACTATAAGGCCAAACAAATAATTTTACTACCCACTATGTAGCAGCAGAGAAAAGGTGATGAACACCTTTTCTCTGTGCTGTTTTCTAACTATTGAGCATTTTGGAAAACCTATTATTGTTGTGACTAAATTGGTTATCTCTAAACACAATCATAGTATGTAGTACAATAGTACCCCATTTAAAATATATATTAAAATGTAAAAAATATTTTCAGAATTGACAACGCAATCATTTCTGAAAAGAATAATTATGATTGTGATGCCTATGAAATGATGACAAAGAGATTCTTAAGTTATTAGTCACATCACTACTATACCTTCGCGCTTTCCTGTAAACAAAATTTGCACGTGCCTTAAATTAGTCCTAAAATGATTAGGTAATGCGGCCTAGATAAGAACGAGTATAATTTGTGGAACGGTTGAAATCTAATATATCAAAATCTCGTGTCACAGTGTGTTTGTTATCGAAGTCTTCCGAAAAGGTTTGACCGATTTTTACGATTTTTTTTGAGTATTTTTTTTTAGGTTTGAGTATACGTTGTAGGCTATTTTTATACCCCTAGGATGAGGGTGGTCCTCTCCAGAATTTTTTTTGGACACTAATTTTAATTTCTTTATATTATACACTGACCTTCAAAAGTAAGTACCACACTTTTAAAATTGCAATAACTTTTAAAGTTGGCAAAATATATTTTCAAAATAAAAAGTATTAAAAATACTAATGTATAAAAAACTATAACTTCCGAGAAACCTGACGAAATGAGCTGAAATAGTTATTTGTACAACAATGAGCAAAGTTATTTTTTGTTGCGAGTGCTGACTTTAAATCACGAACTAGCGAAGTAGTCTAGAATTGAACCACGAGCGTAGCGAGTGATTCAAATATAGACTACTGAGTACAGTGAGTGATTTAAGGGCACGCGATATAAAAAAAATTTGCTCTCGTGTTGAACATACAACTTTTCACCTCTACCAGCGAGAAAAGTATAGGTAAACCACCATATTTACATTTTTTTTTATTTATAACTAAAAACCCTCACAAAAAATAACAATAATTATTAAAAATTCAAAGTAAAATTACTGCAATTATCCAAGTTAAAAATAAGTTTTGTTCGGAACTGTGATTGTCGCATTATTTACTTGCGTATTATGTAATATTTCCGTCTCTACGTTTGTGCATTGCGGAGGGTTTGCAGAAGGGCCTAGTGAAACTGGAGGACTTTCAATAATTCGTATAATCCACTAAATTAGTTCAAACTCATTATTCGTTTAATCCACTAAATTATTTCATTCGCACTCATTATTCGTGTAATCCACTAAATTAGTTCAAACGACCTTATACTGAATGAAATGGATTTGCCGCCAATTCCACCATTTCGTTTTCCAATTTTTTTTAAAGGTTCGTTCGTAAATTGCACTGCTTGACATTTTTATAAAAACCAAACATGATTTTTAAGCGATATAATGTTCACTGGTATTTATTTTTAATATTACGTCTTTAAAAAGGTAATAGTATAATGTATTAACTTAAATTTCAATAAATAATTATTAATAACAAATATTAATGAGTTGAATCGCTTGGCCAAATTGAGTTTCTGAACGAACCTCGCCTAGTTTATTTTTTTCAGCGCCGAGTAAATTCCAAGAGGTGGTATTCGAAATTCAAGTCACTTTGCCTCTAGCTCGCAGCAAAAAGCGATTTTGCTGCGAGTTTTGACGCACCAAAAGCACCCTTTTCGTGCTGGAGAGGTGAAAATGTTTTTTGTTTAAATCCTTTATCTTGTGTAGTTTAGGGAAAATATTAATTTTAAAAGTGTAGTACTTACTTTTGAAGGTCAGTGTATTTAGCATCAAAAAATACTTATAACCCTAAATTTTCACCCTTCTATCACTAACCTGATTGTTTAATAGCGATATTAGTATTTCAACTTGCAAAACGTAGTTCGCGGGCACATTTATAAATAATAAATAGGTATTGATCGGTAATGACTATAAAATTCTGACCAAAGATTTTACCACTGTCAATCTATTCATAAAAAAATTATTAGAAATATAGGTATTATTTATTTATTTTAACTTGACTAACTAGCTATCAAAAAGCTGAACAGCAGGCGTATTACCGATCTCATGGTTTTCAAATGATTGATATTATTATAAAATCACAGTGCAAACAGAAAAATAAGATTTTTGGTCAGATTATTATTGATCATTCGTTCATTATATCATGATGACATCATTGATATATACTCTATATATACTCCACGATCCATTGGAGCATGTTGGTGTTGTGCGCGATCTTGGAGTTTGGTTCGACACAAAACTTTCATTCAGAGTACACTATGACACAGTTGTTCTAAAAGCTAAGAGAACCATGGGTTTTATAAATAGTGTGACAAAGCCATTCAAAAAAAGTAAAAGCATATTAATCCTTTATACTACCCTTGTGAGAAGCACTCTGGAATATTGTAGCACACTATGGTCACCATATTATAAGAATCACGTAGAAAAATTAGAGTCAATACAGAAGCGGTTTGTTCGTGGCCTCAGTTATAAAGTTGGTTTAGGCAAAGTTTTGACAACATATGACGAAAGACTCAAAAAGTTTGGATTGGATTCACTTCTAGTGAGACGGCAACTTAGTGACCTTGTAGCATTACATAAAATTGTTAATTCTAGCTGGGATACAGATATGTTGGGCCATGTTTCACTGAGATTTACAAATAAGTCAGATCGTAGGCAACTTCTCTTTCATGTCCCATTAGCCACTAATAATGTAACACAAAATAGTCCACTCTTACGTATGTGTAGAAAGTACAATCTTCTCTGTAAAGACGTTGACATATTCCATCAAAATATTAGATCCTTTATTAAAAGTATAAGCTTGTCGGAAAGCGTAGTTATGGTTCTCTGTAAGGACTAATGACACTTAGATTGTTTTAATTAACTAGCTGGACATATTTAAGTCGAAAGTTGTGCTCGGTAGTTATTGAAATACAAATTTAACAACATTTTCTATGTACAATGATTTTATAAGGTTATTGTAATTTGTATTTTGTTACCGTGCCAAAGAATAAATAAATAAATAAATAAATAATTGAAATTATGCCATAGTGATGATATTATTGGAGATCGGTAATACATAATGAAGCATTTCATGACTTCCTTATCCCAAAATACATACCAGGCCGGCCAGTGCAGGCCTATTATGGATCTATCATCGTTTGACAACGATGATAGATCCATAATAGGCCTGCACAGCTAAACGGCACTTACTGTTTCCCGAGCGCTATAATATGTCAATTTTCAAGCGAGGTCTACAAGAAGAGTATTGCATAAAATAGGCAGCCGCTTGGGTTTGTCCCTGATATTGGCAAAGTCCATGGGCGACGGTTACCACTTACCGTCAGAGTGGGCCGTCTCTAATAAATAAATCCTTCATTTCCCATAACCCTCGTCTGCCCTCTAAAGCAATAGCAAAAAACTGTTGACGGTGTACGGAGTGGAAAAAAATAAAAGCGATATAGGTATTTCGCAATTTGAGATATTAAAGTCTGATCCGAGTTTGTTATATTATGAATACAATAAACGCATAATATCATAAATGAATTATCAATGAACATTCTATAATTAACATTGCGAGAAATAGTAATACGTGTGCATCTATTGGGTTGATAACGATCTCACAACTTTGCACGTGTCCTGATGCGCTCTCGCCTCTCGAATATGTCAATTTTCAAACGAGGTCTACAAGAAGAGTATTGCATTTAAAATAGGCAGCGGCTTGGGTTTGTCCCTGATATTGGCAAAGTCCATGGGCGACGGTTACCACTTACCGTCAGAGTGGGCCGTCTCTAATAAATAAATCCTTCATTTCCCATAACCCTCGTCTGCCCTCTAAAGCAATAGCAAAAAACTGTTGACGGTGTACGGAGTGGAAAAAAATAAAAGCGATATAGGTATTTCGCAATTTGAGATATTAAAGTCTGATCCGAGTTTGTTATATTATGAATACAATAAACACATAATATCATAAATGAATTATCAATGAACATTCTATAATTAACATTGCGAGAAATAGTAATACGTGTGCATCTATTGGGTTGATAACGATCTCACAACTTTGCACGTGTCCTGATGCGCTTTCGCCTCTCGAATATGTCAATTTTCAAACGAGGTCTACAAGAAGAGTATTGCATTTAAAATAGGCAGCGGCTTGGGTTTGTCCCTGATATTGGCAAAGTCCATGGGCGACGGTTACCACTTACCGTCAGAGTGGGCCGTCTCTAATAAATAAATCCTTCATTTCCCATAACCCTCGTCTGTCCTCTAAAGCAATAGCAAAAAACTGTTGATGGTGTACGGAGTGGAAAAAAATAAAAGCGATATAGGTATTTCGCAATTTGAGATATTAAAGTCTGATCCGAGTTTGTTATATTATGAATACAATAAACACATAATATCATAAATGAATTATCAATGAACATTCTATAATTAACATTGCGAGAAATAGTAATACGTGTGCATCTATTGGGTTGATAACGATCTCGCAACTTTGCACGTGTCCCGATGCGCTCTCGCCTCTCGTGTTTGTTTTCGTTAAACTTCACGCCTGTGGGTAATGGAAAATTTCATTGGATTTTCGTGCTCTTTAACGTTATTACCTGTGGAGTCGATAACAAGTTATTGCCTCTAGGTGTGCTCGTACTCGTACGCTACCACTCCACGTGTAACTGCCTCACACGCGCCATTTTTCATGCAACCGTATTTGTGGTCGTATATTGTGTACCCGGAACGCGAACGCTGCAACTGCAGTTATGCAATCAGTCATTAAAGATTGGGTTTACGACCTCCGCGTAACTGTGAATAATCGATAAATGTACCGCGTAAGCATTGTACGTACACTCTTATCGGCATACACGTGCTACAGTTTACTATAGCCCCTATAACTACTCAGTACCTTATAGCTTACACTGGTCCTTCTCTCTTAATACTTCAAACACTCATTTACTGATTCATTCAATTTGTGGCAATGATAATAGACAAAATTAAACTTGATTTACGGCCACACGTATTATGTGGGATGTTTATTGGAAATCAAAGCCGTTCATCAATTATATCCGGACAGCCCGTATGGCCGGCCGCACCCCGTATTGTAGAGACAAGAAAACAAATCACTTTTCTCACAAGCGTAGTACTATCGGTTGGGTCGTATTGTTTATGTGTACGGCCGGTGAAAGTAACCGCCTGCGACTACACTGACTGTACTCGAACGCAAAGTAACATGCAAATGTTTAATATCAGACTATAAGTCACTTAAAACGGATTTATTAAGCTCAGGTGGGTTCGCCTATCCAAGGTGAGCAGACGGCGAGGCGGCGAGACGCGCGACGACCTCTATTCCAGACTTACTGGTTTCTAAATTAAATCATGTCTTTCATAGTCACTAAAGAAATTCAACACCGTCTGGACAGTACAATACGTCGCGGCATCGAATAATAAGCTTAAAGCAATTTAACATAATGAACTGCTCTCAGTTGTGGAATTATAAAGCGGCTCCGACGAAAACACTTGCATTTAAAAATAGATCTATTATTTATCGAATAAACTTGTGTGATTTTAAGATTATTAAATAACTCACTTTGTCTTATCGTGACAGGCCACTATAAAGATCTCGCGTATCAGACATCAATCATTGTACAGAAAACAGTTATTGTTTCCAGTTTTTACAAAATGTGTGAGGGTTTGTATCAATTTCAAGGAAGATGATGATATCCGTATTGAAATTACAAACGACAAAGTTATAAAACTTGGATGTAGTACCTGCATAATACCCATGTATAAGTAGTTATAAAATGTTCGTTAGGGCATGGAATACTAAGACGATAAATTGCGATATAGGATTTTTTAGTCATTGTGCAGATGATAGTAATGCCAGTGTGCTGCATTACTTTAAAAATGCAATTAATTGATAAATATAAACGATATCTCAACTTTTTTGGGTCTAACTCTACATTTCCTTAGAAAGCTCGGTTAAGAGTAGCCGTTACATACTACATACTCGTATACCAGGGGCCCAATTCTGCTAATAAGTTACAGCCGAATCGAAACTAAACCGTAACTTTGAAAAAATTAACTGTGAAGCCATAGTATAAATATTAATAGTGAAACAGTAAAACATGGGTGGTAAAATGGTGGGCCGCGTTCCGACTTCAGACAGACCACCGCGGCCCATTTAGCGCGGAAGGAGATCCTATCGCATCTCTTGCACCCATATTTTTTTCACAAAATATCAAAACATTGGAGTTTTCAAAATTCAAACAGAAACTTTACACCTGTTTTATGTTTTCTATCGTTAAATAATATGTGTATGTGTATTATTTGAGTTTTTGAAAGAAAAAAAGGTGGTGACGGTCGCAATATTAAAAAAATCGGACCCAGATTTGAACTGATTGACGACCCGCTACCGTAAAGTGATAGTGCTTGTAGCCTCTAGTTTTACTCTGAATATTTGTTTAATTTGCTCGTACTGTAAATTTACATTGAAAAACGATTAATTTGACATTGGTCTTTTAAGCTATATGTATAAAGAGGCGGTACAATTAATCATTTCGCGCAAACAACAATTTGTCAAAATATGAAATATAATGTGACACCATAAACACATATATAAATTTTATTGATTATAATTAAACAAAGTTATGATTTATAACTCCATACCAGATACCAGGCGATGATCTTTATGATTTTGTTCATTGAACTTGTAATTTCATTTATTAGTACCGGCTGTACGAGTATGTATACTATTTGTATTCGTCGTCTCGTATCGTGAAATTTGGACAGTTGTTTTTATTCAAAATGCAGATGCACACTAAGAAGGGATTAAAAAAAAAAATACTCTAAAGGGATGAAATAGGGGTTGCAAATTTGTAAGGAAATATCTTTAAATTAGCAGTTTTGATAAAACTTGAGATTCATGCTCTTAAAAATATTTCATTGAATACGTGTTTCATGGTTTATTGGAAATCACCCCCTTAGGGTGCAAATGCAAAATATTTGTATGGATGGGTTGAAAATTTGTATGGAAAATATTTAAAATCTGCTCCGATTTCTATGAAATTTAATATCCGGGCTGAAATAGGCTAAAAATTTATTTTTCCTACGGGAAAATATAAATTCCCACGGGAAACAATAAAAACACGGGCGAAGCCGCGAGCGGAAAGCTAGTTGATATTTAAATTGACAATATGTCAATCAACAATTTTTCAATTTGTCAATCAATTACATTAGCAGGAAGTTTGTTAGATTCAGAATGAAGACGTCCTACAATTGACAGGTTGCAGAAACATTATTGGCCAATTTCACTAACCTTGTCTTAGCTTAACACAATCCTTAAAGGGCATGCTGTCACATTCTTTTTATTAAAGACAAGAAGTGAGAATTGTCCTTAGCTAAGACAAGGTTAGTGAAATTGGGCGTATGATTTTTAGTGCTCCTTTAAGTCTTATGTCGACTTGTGCTGTCAATATGCAAAAGAACGTCTACCGGAGGGAGACTCTGTACCAGGATCGCCTGCTTGGGTACCTCCGTCTTACCTATTTCTGCCACAAAGCAGCAGTGCTTGCATTGCTGTGTTCCGGTTTGAGGGGTAAGATATGGCAGTGAAATTAATGGGTACCGTGACATTACATCTTACGTCATAAGTTGGCAACGTATGTACACTATACTTCTTGTGGGGGTTGCAGATTTGCTACGATCTCGCAAGAACCACATGTGACTGTTACCACTTACCATCAGGTGGGCAGTATGGTTGTTTGCCAACTTGGTTGTATAAAAATACGTGTCAGCATCAACTTTATTATTATTGTTGTTGTACGGGCTTTCGCCTTGTAGGCATTTTCACCTCGACCTAAAAGATCTATTGTGAATTATAGCACCGTTAGAGTATCTCCTTCAAGCCCAAACCCTCTATGAAACTGAGGATTTTTTGGGTTGGGAGAGTTTGTATTTCATCTGGTCTCATGATGTGTCTTCCCAGATGAAGGCTACGCCGAGGAATCAGTGGGCTGCAATCATACAGAAGGTGTTTAGGAGTTTCACGCTCCTGATTGCAGAATCTGCAGATGTTGTTGTCCTTAACCTTGAGTTTGAACATGTGTCTATTCAGGCCGTAATGTCCAGTTAAAGTTCTTACGACTGCACTGATGTTTTTCCTATTAAGCTGCAGGAGCTCGTCAGTTAGTTTACGCGAGTAGCCTTGTATTAGTGCAGCATCAACTTTAATGAAGCATTAAATTTAAGGGACATTTGTGCAACTGACTATAAATATTGCCTCGTGGCGATAGCGAAATGCGCGCCATTTATAATTCTCGAGATTAAGTAGGTCACGACGACGACACGTAGGCGTTTTCAAAACAAAAACAAATTATGAATTGTTTATTTTTATGCTCTTCACTCGTGGCGTACAGTAATTTTAACGACTTTATTGACCGAGATCGGCGGCAGATGGTATATATCAGACAGTCTAGTCCGAACGCGACGTCTGTCGAGGGGAAAGGGCGAAATTAGTTGGGGATCCCGCCCGGCGTCCCTAAGGTTGCCGACTCGGGTGAACGCACTGGCTCCGCACTCTCACCCTTACGGCACGCAATAACAAACTCGCTCCAAACATACATTAGCCCTGGGAAAAGGACACGCTATAAGTAGATTTATTTATCAATATGTCCTTTGCTCTGAACCTACCAGTGTCAGTGTTTCGGTGCTTTCATAAAAATAATGTAATATTGTTTCCAATAATAAAAAAACACATATGTAACTAGTCCGATAATTCTCTAAATATGGATTTATATTCGATAAATAAACAAAACTTTTGTTGTGCTTTCTGTTTTTGTCAATTATTATAGGCACGTACTTAAATAGTTTTTATATCAATGCTAGTTGTGCCCGCGAACTACGTTTCGGCCTAAAAGACTTCAACGCGTTCTTAGTTTCGTATCTTCAGTATTTTTCCCGTTTTAGCAACATTTTTTATTGATTCTCCTCTCTTATTGGTCGTAGCCTCGTAGCGTGTAGCGCGTTCAACCAAACAATTAAACAAACTCGTCAGCTTTATAATATTAGTAGGTATAGATTATCTCGTTTTTTACGTTAGCTGCCATTATAAAGGTATGAAAATTATAAGCCTCGACGAAAGTGAATAACCCATCTACTTTATACCACTAATAAGGTCGCAAGACGAACAGTCTGGATGTTGAGAGAGGTTTACGAACTTCAAAAGAAAATGTCGGGCACGGCCTCACAATTCCATTGAGTGATCTTCAGACAACCTTAGCAGCTAGAAAAGACAAATTGCTTAAATATTAATGGGATTGTATTAAACTCTGAATGTTTGCAGTAGGCACATGCATAGTGATTTATGTTTGTGCTGTAATTTATATCGATGTTCTGTGAATGATTATCACAACGTCCTAAATGCCTAATATTTCGAGTGGTATCTTTTACCGAAAGGAAAATCATGACTTTTTTGTAGGTATGTGATGTGCTATGTTGAATCCGTTGAATCAAATTAAAACGAAAATTTAACGTCATTTCTTAATATAAACAAAAATATCTAGTTTTAAGATAAAGTTGTAATGTTAAACAGGTAGTAAATATATATTATCGAATCCTGTAAAGTTATGAAAAATAAAACCGCAACAGCCTTACTAGTACGGTACGGAACTCTACATTGCACTTGGCAGGTTTTCTGTCATAGTCATTTTTCAAGATTATCCATACATATGTACATACATATCTCATGCCTCTTTTCAATAGGGATGGGTAAAGATTGCAGTTTTCTACTTGCTCAGATCTGAATTATCAGATCATAATTTTCTAGCAGCCACAACTTTCATTATTACTTTCATCGACGCTCGTCGGATATCTTATATCCACTCTTGACCTGGGGCTTTACCATGTTTGCTCAAGAGCAATGAATCCAAGTCGCATAAATATACCTCAAATTCCTGAAAATCACGAAAACTTAGAATATTAGTGAAATAAACACACTTCAGTAGACAATTAATTACTCTATAATAAAAGTAAAAAAAAGTGTGCAATTGTCTATATTGAACGCAATTTATTTCGTTAGCTGCATTTTTAGTTTCCTAGTTTTTCAAGTATCATTATGTGACCTGGATTCGTTGCTCTCGTGTGTATTAAATAAAACCTTCGTTAAAAACGCACTGAAAGCGTGATTGTACAGTAAGTGTCCACAAACAATAGCGGTGTCTTATTTCAATATTGTTTTTTACTTGCTTTCATCATTTCCCAACCGAGGGGCTCGAGCCTACCCAGTGCGGATTGGTCGACTTCACAATATACACCTTTGAATTTCTTCGCAAATGTATGCAGGTTGCCTCACGATGGTCTCCTTCGACGTAGGATCGTCGGATAAATATACATATGAAATTCGAAAAACGAACACATTGGTACATGGCGGGATCGAACACCAGACACCAAGAAGGCCAGTGCCAAGTCCACAGCGCCACCGACGCTCGTAACGCTTTACTTGCTTCAAGCGACCATTATAAGGCCCCTGGCCTTTCTGCTGTACTTTAAGACTTTATCACGTGACCGATATGATTACCGAAAAGTAATCGATACTAATATTATAAAGCTGAAGCGAAGCCAGGAAGACAACGTCTGCCTGGCCCACTAGTCATATATAAAAAAAACGCTGGACTACCGAAAAACTAGGTAACTAAGCAGTGCAATATAAAAATACAGTAACGCACAAAAATTATTTGGAGATATAAAGATATTTTGAATTGCATAATTTGCATATTCGAAAAATATCATAATTAAAAATAATAACTTTGAATGACTTTCATCCATTTTTGTTGACATTACAAAAACCCCTTATTAAGTAATAAGGGTCGTAGCCAGCATCCTGGAATTTTTCATCCCACACTAATCAGTTGAGTGTGAGTGAGAGAGCATGATGGGAATTTGTAAGAAAGGAACTCGCGCGTAAACTGAAATATCGGTTTATGAATAAAAAGAGAATATGAAAAATCTAAAACAATAACCACCTTAAATATTGTTTATTTATTGAGAAAGAAAGTGCATGATTTCACTACCAGCGATTTGCATACAACTTAATAATCGAGGCATGTCTGGGTTACTATCTGATGAAGTTGAAATAAATATTTTAAAAAAAAGTACCACCAACCTAAATTCGACTTGTAGAATAATATTAATGTTTTTGAACGAAAATGGCTATAGTTTTTTCGGTGCTTTAAGAAAAAGAAGTTGCATTCCTTGCTTTAAAAAACTAACGGCCTTTTTCATAAAAATATTTAAGCAAAGTTTAAGTTAAACAATGTTGCTGTCACTTACGATGTCCTTTTTTTGTAATGAGATTAAAAGTAACAGCAACATTGCGTAGATATTTTTATGAATAAGGCCGTAAGTTTGACAGTTTCGCGATGTTGGCAGATGAATACGTCCTAAATGCTTAATTTTAAATTACGTATAACATGATAGCGTTTTTATACAAACAAAATGATAGGTAAGTATTTGTCCCGGGCGCGTGGGTAGTGGAGTCGCAGTGTGGACCTTACCTAGCGCGCCCATAAGGACAGAACACCGGGGGGTTTTAGTGGGTAGGCCTGGCACTCTGCCTTGAGAGCCCCATACACGCTCGCCGTTTAGCCAACGGCGGGTACGGTGCGGTTACACATTTCCCCCCGAGAAAAAAAAGGTAAGTATTTGTCAAACAAGTTAAAATTTTGAGTAGTCATTCAGTTTCGGCATTAAATATAGGATTAGATTAAGATAGGCTGTCGCGAAAGTTGTCGCCACAGTAAAACGCGAACACGAAAGGAATATGGCTGACGACGTGTCATTGTTCTCCGGAGCCATTCGCGGTGGTGGTCCTCGCCCAATATGTGCACGGCTACGGTGAGAACTGCGCAGGCGCCGCAGCGGCCGCGCGCCCGCGCCGCGTCGTGAATGGGCGCGGACAATGAGGGCTGAGAGCGCCGGCCGCCGCGCCGGGCCGCCGCGATGACTCATGACTGCACTAGGGTCGCTATTTGTACCAAAATATAAAGATAGTGTTTCCAAAAATGAGATCGCTGTTAGTGCAAAAAGCTGTATTCCAGAAATTACATGTATTCTGATTTGACTGCAAACGGTGAAGCTCGCTGCTGTCTTAAAAGCTAATTTAAACATCTTAACAAAGAAAAAACTGTATTCTTTAAGTATAATAAAATATTTGTCGAATAAAGAACTTCGTTTGTATCGGGTGACCACACGGCTTTTTTTAAAAATAACATTTATGAAAAATAGACTCGTTGTTATTGTTGTTTGAAGTATGCATTATAATTTGTTAATTTTAAATTTGCATTATAAAACGACGCAAGTGCAACAGTATGACTTGTCTACAAAAAAATATGATATTACTACAGACAAAGACTTTCATGTCATAAGATTATGACATGGTCTAAAAATCAACGTAGGTAGAGGATTATTTCCAATATCACTCAACTTAGTGAGTAAAAAATAAATCTGAAAAATTATTCATCATAATGACCCACAAATGGTTTCGTTATTTTATTTTTTGCAATATTGTAAATCTTAGTAATTTGGATTTTTGATATATATCAGAACCTCATTAGTATTCGTTCTCCATAGAGAGTACGAAGATCCATAATGAATGTCAGCCCTAAAGCAAACAGACCACCCACGCTTATTGTACTCACGATGTCTTGTCCCTATATGGAGCCCAATAAGACACCCTATTTACCACGATCAAGCTCAGAATCATAATGGAGTTATGGAGGCAGAGTCGCCGTTCTCAAATGGAAATGCTTATTAGATTGACTATGATTTGGTGAAATACTCAGATTTCATACAAATTATATTATTATGTATGTTGAAAGTTGATGTCAAAATCTATACTATACTTACTTACTAATATTATAAAGCTGAAGAGTTTGTTTGGTTGAACGCACTAATCTCAGGAACTACTGATTCAAATTGAAAAATTCTATTTGTGTTGGATAGTCCATTCATCGAGGAAGGCTATATGTTTATACATATAGCCTTCCTCCATCACGCTACGACTAATAGGAGCCGAGTATCAATCAATGAAGAATGTTGCAAAAACAGGAAGAAAATTATTATGGCGAAATGTAGTTCACAGGCACCGCTAGTTTTTAATATTGCTCTGTGTTTTACTGACTTGCAGAACTCAATCATGTGTGACGATAAAAATTTACACTTTTCACCTAGGATTTTTATCATTATTTGTTGAGGTATTTAAAACCATTAAAGTTTTAGCCTATTTAATAGGGATAGAAAAGTATCGTGCAGTACACAAGGGCGTGACGTCATCAACTTAATGGAGGAACTTTGTGCTTTTATTGTGATCATACAAGTTATTTTGACACATACGTGATTCTGCATACTTTTATAAGTATGATTGATTGATGTGTTTCCCTTATGGCGATGGAGGCAATCAATGTGCAAATGGCAGGTTAAATAAAATGTTTGTGTGTACTTGATTATTAAGATTGGATTCTATTATATCGATTGTGATGCGGTCAACGGACAGACTTGTTATGATGAGGCACCGATATGAGAGCCTCATTGCGGGTTAACGTCTCGTTCGGTCTATAACCTGAGTCTGTGGGTGACGCATTAGACGGCTTAAAATTCTGCTGTGTCCTTGATTTTTTTCACTTAACACAATCAATCAAAATCCTCCGTGCGGTGACGGTTATAGAATACATACTCGTATGTGTCGCCGCGTCCTTTCGTTCCGTGTTGTCTGTGGATGTCGCAAAGAGCCGACTAAGCGACTTTACCGCAACTCTTAGAAGTGATGAAAAACTCCAAACAAAATAAAACACCAGCTCATCAGAGGCCAATTCCTCCACAGAACACACAAAGACAGAGTATTATAGTGGTGATATAATGCGATTTCTACGAGAACCGCCGTCGCTGGCCTGTCACCACTACATCTCCATCTTTTAACTGTTCACTTCTTACTTTGCAAGTAATAATTGCACAACAAAGGCAATTTTTTATATTCTTCTGAAGTCACCACTCCATCTCCATCTTTTCTTTAGCTTAACTGTCTACTTCTTACTTTGCAAGTATTAATTGCACAAGAGAGGTTTTTTTTTGTTTTCTTTAGAAAACAATTAACATCGTCGCGTTCGACGTTCGTGAAACACTGATCGGCGTGATCACATAGTATTGTCAGAGCTTTGCGCATTTGAGCACTCGTGTCACGCGCATACTCTGCGCACAAGCCCTTTCTTACCTCTTTCGTCGTGTTCTGGGAACTGAATTCCTCCTCATCTAAGTGCACGGCTTGAAGTGAATCAAAAGGCATGCTGTCTGTGACACGAGATTGTGTTTGTTTTCGAACTCCTCCGAAACGGCTAGACCGATTTTTATGATTTTTTTTGTGTATATTTGGTATGTCTGAGAATAGGTCGTAGGCTATTTTTACACCCCTAGGTGATAAGGGTGGCCCTCTCCAGAAATCTTTAAGTGTTGAGCTTTAAATGTGTAACGTAGTTCGCAGGCACAACTAGTAATTTATACCTAAGTATCTTCAAAATCTGTTTTTTTATAAAAGGGAATAGATTGATTATGCTTTTTTGGTTTATGTATACAAGCTTCTTACTAAGCTTAGAGTACACACAGTTATATGTATGTTAAATAATTTATTTTTGGCGTAGGCCGGTACATTTTTTTTAAAACTTACCAGGATCAATATGGTATTGTTAGCAAAAAAATAAATTGTTCTGTGTGAATTAGTACTGAGGAAGCAGCAGTCTGTGCGTATTCATAACAAAGCGGGAAAAGTGTAGTTGTCCAATATATCCATCGAAAGAAAAGAAAAGATTGGTTCCAGCTTTGTAGCTATGGACCGGACAGCCGGCGAGACGAAGAATGCCCGGAATGCAGTCATGTCGCGCGAACGATTTAAGTCGCGAATCATGTAGGGCTACCATTAAAATTACACACTTACTTACGTGTTTTGTTTCGAAGTTAATATATGTATGTATTGATTACCAATAGTGCACTACACAAGCTCGGACATGAGTGAAATAGTATTTAGGTAGGAGGTAAAATACCTACTTCACACATGTCCGGGTGTTAATATGGGTATTTACAACAAGTATCTAAATAAAATAACAAATGTGTTGAGTCTGCTTTACCTACACATGAAAAACTAATTAATCGAACCTAGGAAATATATCACCTATAAAATGGAGAAAAAGCGGAAGGATTTAGAGAATCTATATTTGTAAAGAGGAAATATCAAACTAACAATGAGTTCAATGAAATATATTATCAGTAAGTAAGTATAAATGATGAATCAAATTGTTTGAAATATTCTCTTCCGAATATGCTGTAAATCTTATAACTGCTCTATACAAACACAAAGCGGCGCTCACTGTTTTTTTTGCAGAAAAATGTATTTAATCTAAAATAGTGCAATAAATTTACCTGTAGATAAACAAATATACAATACCTATTTAACTGGATCTTGTTATTGGTAATTCTAATTAAAAAATGAATATTTTTATAAAATAGGTAAGTATTTTAAACTCGCGACAAACTGCTTTATATTAGCATAAAATACATGACACAATTTTATTATTACAAAATTACAAAAATATGTAATCAACCATTTTCATCATCAGTTTTTTGGGATGCTAAGGGTATCATCATGGTAAGGCTGTCTCAAAAAAGGAAAAAAAATTAACTCTGAGTATTATTGTTTCTAAACTCTGAATATTTTCTATGTTGCCGTTTACGTTAAAAAATTTAAGAAAAATGCCCCGTATTTTGTTGTTTCACCAAGACAATGCTCGCGTTCACACGTCTGTCAAATCCATGGTTCAAATTTGTGATTGTGGTTTTGAATTACTGCCTCATCCCACTTATTCAGCCTATTTACAAACTAAAAAAAACTTTGGGTGGCACAAATGTCAATCGATTGAATGTGCCGTAAAGAATCTTTTTTTAAGAGTGGCACAGAAGCTTTGGAACGTGTGTGGAAAAAATGCATAGAACTTGACGGAGATTACGTCGAAAAATAAAAAAATATTTGTTCATTTTATATTTTATTTTCTTGTCTATGCCGCGAACTTTTCATCCCTATTATCAGATGACTTGGTGACAATAACGCAAACTCGGGAGTACACCTACTGCTTGCAATAAAAAAAAATCGAAAATCGATATACAGTAATTTGCGAATTAAAGTGCGCGAATTACTCCACTTTTTTAATCGTGCTATATTAAGAGTTAGTTAGCGTGTATTGTAACTGTACGTTAAACGTGAACACGTTACAAACAGACAGATATGTTTTATGCCACTTACTAATATTTGTAAAAAGTAAGGATTGACAAGTTGACAACCCTTGTGGCTAGTGGCTAACGACCGTACGGCGCGCCGCCGCCGCTGCAGCTCAAGAGCCCGAGCATTCTTGCAGGTTGATTCACAATTGCTTCCACATCTACTCTGGCTGCAACGTTTTGTTTTACTTCATAGATCAAATTAATGTATAGATTTGGCAATAGCGTTAAAACCGCCAATTTTTTAATTATATTTGAAATATATAGCTATATGTATATAAAATCATCACCCTCCCTTTATACCATTCTTACGTGGGTTGAGCGCAACATTTTCTTCTTCCTTTCATGGAAAACGTCACCTCAGCCAGCACTGATATTCTTCGCATGCGGATCCTTCTTCACGCAATCCATACATCCTCCCTCTACCTTTATAAATAATATATATACTTGAATCTGATCCTTCCTCATCTTATGCCCATAAAATACCACGCTTATCTGTTACTTCTTATCTTTACTGTCACTGGTGTGGTGGTAATTTCAAACTTCCTCTTTTCTCTTATATATTCATTCCTGATCTTATCCATTTTAGTCACACCACACAGCTATCTTAACATTCTCATCAAGCCCACATAAACTCTTCTTTTATCCCTCTATCCAAGATGGTTGAAAAATGTCTCCAATAAGGTTTCGAACATCAGAACATGTGCATTTCAAATTCGGTCTTAAACAGGATGTATAAAACTCTATTATGATTAAAATAAAAGTTAATTATCAACTCATAACTAAGAATGTGCTTATAACCTTCGTAACCACACAGTTAAAAGATACAAAATTTTCTCAAGCCTCGAGTTTCTTTATTCTTAGTCCTTTTTTGTTTTTGCTGCTCGACTAGGTTGTTTTTCTCACAAGAACTACAACTTTTGTAAAGGTGATTGTATAGCAGTCATGCTTTTTTTGTGTCTGTCGCTCTACGCCGATGCCGCGTGGGTCAATGACGCTCGTTTTGGCGCCAAATATCGGTACTTTATAGTTGCTTTTAACAACAAAGCAGTTTACACCGTGTTATTATGAAAGTTGAAAGTTTCACGGCTTGTATTTCTCGCTTTTTATCAGATTTCAGCGAAAATTAGAATTTCCATAGATTCTCTTCTTGGACATTAGCTTACATAAAGTAAAATTTCCCCTTTTTAGGGAATTCTTTTCTATGTAACATGATGTAAATGATAAAAAGTTTTTTGTTTCATTAGTTGAAGTTGTGGTGTAGGTAAGTAAATGTGCACTACTTTTCATTTTTGGAATGCCAAAAAATGCTTCAATTAGAAGAAAAGATGAAGGTTCCCGTTTGTGGAAAACTAAAGACGCAATCACTATTGTTGCAAACGATTAGGTACAAAGACGAGGCCAAAAAGTCAAAAGTTGGTGTTAAATATATGCAATTAGGCCCATACTACGTATTTACAAGTTCTTATTTTATTTATAATTATTGTGCAATAAATATAAGGTACAGTACAACGCGCCTGACGGACAAGTCACAGACCTTTGAATTTGTGGCGCAGATTCTGATAACCAAATGTTTTTCACCAATTCAAGGTAACAAAGCAATGACCTGTTCAATTTTTCTTGACTTATACAATTTATTTAAAAGTTTAGTACAAGTTTTGCGAACCGAATTAAATTTACTTGTGCACCACTTTTCAAAACTATTATTTTAATGGATTTTTTCATTTGTAAAGAGATCCTTTTTGTGGTTAGAAATAGCTCTGTAGGTAAAAATGGTTTGGGCGTTCAAAATAGCTTTTTATCAGGTTATGTTTGAATAAACACTATCTTGATTTAGTTTCGAAAGTTAACTATATTCAGTTTTTTAACAGTCAGTAAGACAGATTTGATGAAACTTATAAAAATTTTCAAGCAAATGAACTTTTCTAGTTTTAATGTTTCTTCTTTTTTACTTAAGAATTTAAAATTTAACGGTCATATCGTGGCGCGCGGCAGCGGTTAGTCTGAGAAGCGGTCCAGCCAGACAAGTTGAACGCATCGGCAGGCATTTCATCCTTCGTGGAATTTGCACCCACACATCAATGCGCCCTCTTAAATGCAGCCTCCCGACGTTTTGCAACAGCAAAACCTTTGTTTGATGTCCCCGCCGTTTTTCCTAGAAGGCCGTGTTATAATTTCCAGGTAGGTACGGCATGGCTGACCGATTTTAGAACAAAAAATAAACATTCCGCATAACGAGCAATGTATTTTTCTTTGTTCATTAAAGACGAAATACTTGCAAAATTTATCTGCCCCTATTGAAAAAAAAGTCCATTGATGCTGTATGTATCTCAGACTGGAGAAGACAAGGCGTCTATTATTCATTGTAAAATGAAAGTCATTATTGGTGAATTCTATTCTATCTATGCGTTGTGGATCCTGTCTGGGCTGTCTGTAAGGATTTTCTTTAAGGAGTTCATGTTTCTATTGTTGAAATTAGTAAATATTCACATGTAGAAAAAGCGTTCGTACAGGAATCCGTTTATTGCGATGTTTGAAAATCGTATCGAAGTTTAAATATGTGAATCTACTCATTATTAACATGTTGTTTTATTGACATTTCTGCCTTTCTTTCTAAACAGTTAATATAATAAATATGTAATTGTGAAATTTTAAAACAATTTTTTATACACACTCTTATTTATAAAATTCTGCACATTTGATTTTAATAACTTACATAGCGTTTATTTTTGAGCACAGCTTTAGTAGGTATACCGCGTAAGTAAGCACGTGGCCCCTCCGCGTCACTCCGTCCGCCATCTTGATTGAGGTTTTGGCGCGAAACTGACGCTGTTGCTTCATTGTGATGTGGCGACATTTCAACAAAATATAGTCTGTTGACTTTCCATTTTCCGGAAACGATATATTATCAAATAGACATTTTATCGGACCTTGTTTAACTTGTTGAATGAGTGATGCATTTCGGGTTCACGGTAAATAATAACTTACCTACTTGCGTAACATAACATAGCATAGTTTATTGTTGTAAAACAATATTGTTTAATATATAAGCTGTTATAATGATATAACCAATGTGTTAAGTACATATATCATTATAACAATATATTAATGAAAATGTATATAACCATCCAATGTGTAGTACCTTCTCAGTGCAGTAAACAAAATGACAAACGCTTATTTCAAGTAATGGTTTAAAATTATTTTTAGGAAAACTGATAATATCCGACATAAGTACAACTTTTTTTGTATTACTACAAATGGATATTGGCGCCAAAACATCGTGGTACTTCCATGTTAATGGCTGCCGTTCATTGCGCCCGCCTGAGTGTATTGGCCGCGAGTCACCACGCGCATCCTGCCTACTACGTTCTGTGTCCCTTTTCCACGCCGTACCAAAGTAAATGAGGAAAAGAGATCCCAAATTCACGTGCAGCGATTTTTGTGCCACAGAAGGACGCGCCCCGAGATCAATGCACTTTCCGAGGACAGCGAGCCCGTTTTTATTAAGCAGTAATGTCAGACAGTTTTTATTTTAAAAGAGACCTTACGAAGTGGGAATAAGTTTGCTTTTCGGGGATGTAGATAATTGGAAGTAGAGGTCGGCGTCTAGACGCGAGGGAAGTGTGTAAAGCATGTACGTAAAGCTAAGTAGAGGCATTCCGGCCGCTGCGCCGCGTCAGAATACCATGTGCGTGCGGTGGCGTCTCATAGTTGCACCAGCTTCGCCCGCTCCTCAATAATTTTCTTCAAGTTTATTTTTAACTTCAGATGGGCTAAAATAGAAGCGCATATCGATAATGTTAAGAAAACACGCTATGACTTCGCCTTGTTGCGTTCGAGATTTATGTATCGTCGCCCTAAATTTTGTTTGTAAAGAAAGAGGACTTGACTAATAGATTTATTGCTGTTATTTTTATTGTGTTCTTTCATAAATTCTCATGTCACGTGATTAGTCGAATCGTAGCACATGTTTTTTTCAATCTCTTTCTGAAACTTTATTTTGTTCTATCTGAAGTAAACTATAATGTACCTACATACCTATTTATGCGCAAAAGCAATGTTTCGAAAGAGCCAGCAACATTCTTGTTTACAATGTGTCATCATTACGAGAGCAATTAATGTAGTTTATCTCGACACGAATTCTTGTACTTCGACCCGCTTGGTTATATCTGTTTCTAATAATGAGGTGTGTTTGATATGCCGTAATTGTTTTCCAATGGGACACAGAGCAGCCTGTTCGCTAGTTTATCATTGTTTGTGGGTGGTGGACGTTGGCCGCGTGCCATTCGGATGATTTCTAATAACTGCACGATAAACAAATCATTAATCATTGACAAAAACAACTATTTTGTACGTTTCAATGGATTCGGTAGATTGTCAAAGACAAATTTCTATGTCACGAGGAGCTACGTGCCTATAAGCTCTCGAGATTATTTCATCATTCTTTTGTAAAAACACCAGGCCCCTGGCTTCGTCCTCGTGGAATTTAATTTTAACTAGCTGTGCCCGCAACTTCGTCCACGTGGAATAGTAAATTTTGGTAGCATTTTGATTTTTGTAGGCATTTTTTTAAAGATCAAGATAAAAGTAGCCTATATTATTATACCTTATATAATTAGCTATCTATTAGTGAAAGTCCCGTCAAAATCGGTCCAGCCGTTCCGGAGATTAGTAGGAACAAACAGACAGACAGACAATTTTTTTTTAAATTGTGTTTTTGTTATTGGTACATACCCATGTTTTGTTCATACCCATTTAGTAAAAACTTGTTATTTTGACATTACGAACAGACACTTCAATTTTATTTATAAGAATACTTTTGAAAATACCAGATGGAATTTTCAGAATACGCACTTGTCAAAATTTCTCAGATGAGTTAGTTTTGCAGCGTTCATTTGTGTTGAAATAAAAAAAACGTCTTGAATGGTTTTTCATTGTTATTTTTTCATTAGACCTCTGTTTTTCACTTGGGACTTAAGCGTTATAAGAGAAACAATGATAAACAACAATTTTTAATGAGTTAAAGTTTTAATGAGTTTTAAAAGGTTAGAACATACCTACCTCATTTTAATTTGAAGTCTTTCAAAAGTTAATTTTTTAATTGATGCACGATTAAAAAACAAACGTGAAAACAAACATAACTATTTAGTATTAAAATGTGCGAATTAGTTTGAAAACGAATGTTTTTATTTTGATAGGCAGTTATTTCTAGTTCTGCGAATGATTTTATTCTTACCTTTACGGTATATTTTATTCAGTCTGTAGTGTTTGATATCTTACAAGAGCTATGATTTTATTTATTAAACATACAACCCTATATTTTTGTATGCAAACAAATAATACTGTATAGTGTATCAAGTTTAAATATAGGCCAGCACCGGAAAGAAACCTTCTAACACGAGGGAAGTTTAGTAGATTACACATTAGTATAGAATATCCAATTTATTACATCATTAACTTCACAAAAAGGAGGAGGTTATCAATTTGATTGTATGTTATTTTTTATGTTTGTTACCACATTAACCGACTTTTTTTTTGTTTGAGAGGGTATAGGTACTCTCCGGTTTGTCCCATTGTCACCAAAGTCAGGATTTGACGATGGGATCCCAGGAAAATCGAGGGAAACCCTTAATTTTTATAGGCACGTCCAATGTGTTTCATGTTTCTTCTGATGCTTTTTTTTATTATCAATACACAAATTAACATATTTTGATACATATAGCACCACCTCTAGGGTTTGTGCGGGTTTGTGTGTATAGGCTTATTTAAACTTTCTTAGTGAGAAACAGTTGTGTTTACAAAAAATTTACAAATAAACAAACAAAATTTGAAAATTTAACTTTCAACACACAGACATAAACTTATTATATTTAACAAAATTATAAACGAATTTTCGCATGCGGCAGCAGTTATATTTTATTCAAGTATGTATTTGCGTCGGGTAGTCATGCATGAGCCTAGCTGATGGTGGAAGGATCCTTGATGATTTTAGGAGTTTTTAAATACAATTGGCACGTATGATTCTCATGCTATTCAGGGGCCCAATTCAGCTAATAAGTTACAGCTGAATCGAAATTAAACCGTTGCGATCGACCAATCAGAGCGCCACCTTATCACGTCATTGAACAGTTGCATGGCAATATACGTGCTACGATTGGTCGATCGCAACGTTTTAGTTTCGATTCAGCTGTAACTTATTAGCTGAATTAGACCCCTGGTATTTACGTCTGGTAGTCATAAGCCTAGCTGATGGTCGAAGGATCCTTGACTTTTGGGAGTTTTTATATACAATTGGGACGTATTAACCCTCGACTCGTATTCTTTCAAGTTACTTTGGTTAATTGGTATTAAATTCACCTTAAATAAAAACCGTCTTCAAAAACACAAAATAGTCAAAAATAATAATATGATCATCGATCATCCGCACCGACTTCAAAATAAAAAATTTACTGTTGGTATTTTTATATTATTTTTGATTTTTTTGTGTTTCTGAAGACGAGATTTTTATTTTTTGGTAAGTACTAAAATATTTTTATAGAATATTTCGTTCAAAAAGCGAACGGGCAACGCTCTTTTTCTGAATGTTGTTATGAAAACAACAATCTTCGACATTCACGTCACGACTGATATTTAGTCGCGGAATCGCTTAGGTTAGGTAGGTATCTGACATGGAATCAGTGAAATTTTTATAAATTCATGTTCGTGTCATATCATATAACTTGTCCTCTAAACTATATTTTATCGTCAGAACGGTAATTGATTACATACATTATTGTAGATTTCTACGGATGAACAATTTAAAAACAATGAAGAGATCGGAACCGCAGTGAGCCTTATTGGCCTTTTCGTTTATGGTTTATGGTTCTATAAGCGACAAGCCTCGCGTGGGATCTTTTATTCAAGGTTCCCAATAAACATACGAGCCACAATTTAAACCCTTGAATATTTTCACCGGTCAACGCACCCAACTAATCGACCACGTATCGCGGAAAAATTATCCAAAATACGACCACGTTATGTCGTTTAATTCTGTTAGCATTATACAGTCTCAGAGCATTTGAATTACCACTGTGACCTTTAGTGTATGTGAATCATCTGGAGAACTTCAATTTATATTAACATACCGATTAGATTAGAAATTATGAAAACGAAGAATAAGACGTAGCAAACGTTTTTCTACAAAAAATATTATCGCTAAGTTTTGTTTAGATTTGCTTTAACTACGGATTTATTAATTTAAATACATTCCTGGTCATGGTAAGATAAATTTACTATATTGACATCTAAAATAAGGTTGTTCAGCTATTTTTGATAATAGAAACAAAAACAAATTAAAATATCTTCAAATGCATCCTAAGCCTCAGGTACTCGTATATGTACGTCTCGTAGATAGGTACATGCACTCGAAAGCACATCAT
The DNA here is from genome assembly GCA_963935595.1 of Schoenobius gigantellus. Classification (NCBI taxonomy): domain Eukaryota; kingdom Metazoa; phylum Arthropoda; class Insecta; order Lepidoptera; family Crambidae; genus Schoenobius; species Schoenobius gigantellus. Next base: position 16,734,348 of record OZ012555.1, read on the forward strand.
ACATTTATAACAAATTTTCACACACTCGTGAGCGATGAATGACGAGGTATTTGGTATGTTTTGACATTAATAGTAGGCATGTAATACTTTTTAAAATCATTTAAATTAAATTTTTTTTACTATATACATATACCTAATACTGACACAATCATTAATATTTATTTATAATTTTGACGTATTAAACTACAAACAAACGTTCTATTATACAATTGTATTGTTATGCTAGAATACGTAGGTAACTCTGTTCATAGATTTAAAATGATGAAAATCTGGTCACGTTTATTTTTTCACATTATTATATATCAGTCAACAGTTAGCTCATTATAACAAAAGAGCCACTAAATCATTTGATGCCAGAATGGACTATTTTCATGTTTTGCATCGTGTTATTTATTATGTCGCAAGATCCAGTATCTTAGGACAATGGCCGTTGTGCTCCGATGGATTTTCCGAGCACCATGACAAAATATGTGATCTTTCCTTGTTGGCTCTACGCTACGAGTCTTTTAAATATAGTAATTTCTGTCCTTCCTTATTAAGTTTGCTACTTTTTTTAAATGGAAAATTTATTCAACATTTTCGGGAACTATCAGTAATGGAATGGAATTGGAAAACCTTTCGCAACTATGAAGTTAGGTGCGTATTGACAGGCGCTTTTCTGTTCAGTCAGACCTGCAGACCAATTATGGATCTTTCATCGTATGACATGGTATAAATTTGAGAAAAAGAAGTCATGAAATGCTGCATTTCGTATTACCGATCTCCAATGATATCATCACTATGGCATTATTTCAATGGTCATCATTAAATAATTAACAAATGATCAAAAATCTGACCGCAAAATGGTATTTTTCGTTTTGCACTATGATATCATATGATATTATTTGCAAAACCATGAGATCGGTAATAGGCCCTCTGGATGGACATCATCTTCGATTCATATCTTATGGATGCGTTTAAAATCAAACGGATTATCGGTATACGGAACAACAAGCAAATAGATATGTTATACTTTAATATTTTTGGCTTTGACTTTCACACATACTCGTATGTGTCCAACGAGTTTACCACATTACTAAGTATGTAATGTGGTAAACATTACATACTTAGTAATGTGGTAAACTTTTGTAGCAAACTCCGTAGATGCAGCCACTTTTTAAGGCGCATAGTAAGGTCAATCATAAGAACATCACTGCAGAAAAAACCGGTTCTCTTCATAAATATTGAATAAAAAAATCTTTAAAAAAGATATGTTATTATTCAACGCATTTTTTAGAGGATGGTAATTTTAAATTTTTGATAAATTAATTAAAACTTGGTTAAAATATGACCCAAACATTCCTCGATTTTAAAACTTTAAACCTAATCGCGTCGTAAATATTAGGTTATTAAATCATATACTTTCGATTTCAATAAATAAAGTGAACAATATTCTAGCGGATGGTCTTTTTGGATTTTTCTTATTCGCCTTTATTCATTTTTAATTGAAATAATTCATCTTACGCGTAAAGGTTTGCTTAAATATTCCCCTCACTCTCACTCACTCACTCCTATGTAATCAGTGCGGGACGATCGAGCAAGGTCATTAGGACCACTATGCGCCTTAACCGACTTCGAAAACTGAGCAGGTTCTATGTTCTACTGTATTTATTTTCCTTTTTTATGTATGTTCACCATTTGTGGGCCGATTTTCAAAATTCTTTTTGTAATCGAAATAGTAGGTACACTCCCGAGGTGGTCCCATTGTCATCTTGATCTGATGATGGGATCCTATGAAAATCGAGGGAAACCCTTAAATTTCATAGGCATGTCCAACGTGTTTCATATTTTTTCTTAAGATATTCAGGTATTTGCGTCTGGTAGTCATCATGTCATGTTCCTGAGCTGATGATGGAAGGTTCTGGTAGATTAGGAGTTGGGGGATAATTTTTTTTAAATTGTTTAGTGCGAAAGACGTTTTATTTTAAGTTTTTCAAGTTACTAAAAAGATTGAAAAAAAAACCGACTTCAAAAACGTCATAAATAATATAAGAATACATAGAACATTACAGTTTTATATTGAAGTCGGTGCTGAGCAATAATCATCTTGAAAGTCTTAAAAATTAATATAGTTGGGTACTTAAAATTTGGCAGCAACTTCAATATAAAACTGTAATGTTGTATGACATTATTATTTATGAATTGTTGGTGTTTTTGAAGTCAATAAATTCGTATTATTTATATTTGAACTCATCCAATAACGCGTATTTACTTACCCATGCAGGCGTTAACATTGACATTAATGCAGGCGGAACACCAACTAGCATTAACATAAGTACTGATCAATCGAATTTTTTTCAAGTTTGATTTGTTTTCTTAAATATTTACATTATATCACTTATAACATACCTAATTATTAACATCCATTAAAAACATTCCTAGTATATTATTTTTCTTATTTTTTAAAAAAACGTCGCCCCACACTTTTTTCTCCTGTGTCGTGGGTGCAGTTACAAACATAGAATATCACATGCACATACTCCCAGACCGGAACAAATTTCTGTAGGCCATACAAAACATTCGGAATCGGACTCGAACCCGCGACCCGTTGCGCAGTAGGTGATCACTCTACCTCTGTGCTAAACATCTATCTGAAGATCGTTTTTCCCTTCCTTTCTTCTCCCATCAATGATATTTTTGACAAAGTTATGCTGTGGTTTTATTTGACAAGATTCATTAATGTATTCGACCGTTAAATTGTATTAGGTATGTTTAAACGTGCGAGGGGCACACAAGCAGGTGGCCCGGTCGGCGGATATTGCTTCCAGTGTAGGGTCATAGGACTCGCTCAAGGCCATGGCCAAGACATTTTGCAGCGTCCACAACATTCACTGGGCAGGAGGCGCCTCGACTCTCGAAACTTTGACGTAAACAAGCTTGATAGGCGGTCGTATTAGATGGAACTCTGGTAGGTGCTATTATACTCGTACCTACCTACTTACTGTAAAATGGTCGAATGCCATTTTTATTCCTTGTACTTTAATATTTCAATATCTTTCAAAATTTTATTGATTTGTTTTTGCCATCGACATATAAATTTCTTGGGTTCCGTACATCAAAAGGATAAAAGCCTAAGAGGTTAACAACCACTGCTGTAAGGGTCCCCTTACAGCAGTGGTTGTTAACTTATTAGTGACGAGGGACCATTTTACAAATATCTGTCTATCTATAGCCATCATGGACCATCAACACTAGAGTACCTACTTATATTAATAATGGGTTGTTTGTTATAATATCTAAGTACCTATAATAATTTTGCGGATGGCTTTGCGGAACACTTCGGCCGCTTCCAGGGACCACCGGCTAAGAACCACTGGCCTTACATTACAGGATCATTTTGTTGTCTGTCTGTCTCTAAATACCTTTTTCTCGGGAATGTGTCGAGATATTACACTGAAATTTATATAAAATACTAAGGTCTCCGGTCTTTTTCAGCTGTGAACAAATCATACTTCAACAATGCGATCAAACTTTAGCAAATTTTGCGATTTCACAGGGGAGTCAAAACAGGGAGCAAAATAGGGTTCCCGTTGACCCAGAATCATGAAATTTGCCACGAAGCAAGGTCTTATTTAAGCCCATGTTTGGGAAAAATGTACGTAATGTATTTACATAGTTAGGAACTTATTTAAGTTTGTACGGTACCCTCGGTGTACGAGTCCAACTCGCATTTGAAATATTTTCAAATAGCTCAGGGAAAATCTAAATCCTTCCAATTCGGTCTCGTTGTCTGTCTTTTGTTTATATTTTGCGATAATACAATTTTTATTACTATTAAACTGAACTAACTTAACGTCAAGGTACTAATTATGGCTTGATGAGAGGTTTGCGTCTGCTTTAAAAAAACTGATACACCTCGTAGCTATGCCCCTGATCGTAGTAAAACCTGCTTGATTTTAGTCTATGTGACCATGTTGTCCATAATAGTTTTTCTAGTCGTCGAAATAAGTTAAACATTTAATTACGAGTACCATTTAATTTACTCAAGCTTAATGTCAAGTTTACTACTTACTTGTTATGCAGCTTCTAAATTGTATTCGTAAAAGATAGTCTATTTTTTTTTGAAAAGTCAGTTAAATACGGGTTACGGTATTGAGTATTATTGTGTTGAGATTGTAGAGTTAAGAAATAGCTTTAGATGAAGTTGTGTGTATTCATTTTTAACCGACTTCAAAAAAGGAGGAGGTTATCAATTCGGTTGTATTTTTTGTTACCTCATAACTCCGTCATTTTTAAACCGATTTCCAAAATTCTTTTTGTATTTGATAGAGTATACTGCAAGGGTGGTCCCATGGTCACGAAAGTCAGGATCTGATGATGGGATCCCATAGAAAATCGAAGAAAACACTTATTCGTCACAAATTTTCGTTTTCACTTTCTAGGAGATCATCGTTTGGCGCCGACTTCAATATAGAAGTGTGATGTTGTCTGTACCTATTCTTATATTATTTTTAAGTTTTCAGTGTTTTTGAAGTCAGTTCTAGTTTTTGTAAAAAAAAATTGTTTTATAAAATCAGAAATGCGCCCGTCTAAGGACACCTGCCTCATACTTTACATTGTATTCTTGAAATAAATCGTAGTAGACACTTGCTTGTTTAAGTAAATAAAAATAAAATGGAAGAGTAGTATCAGCAATATCTTGCCATACATATTTACATGTAAATACAACGAATGTATGACACCTGTAAGATGTGACTCATTACGTATATAACATTCGTAGGCCTACTGTTTAGGTTATTTTTTAAACTATTTAAGATTTAAATTAAGTACCTACACTATTTTCTATCGTTTTTAATCTACATTTTAGTACTCGTGTATCTTGTCATATTTTTATTCACGTGTTGTGCGCACGTAGTCGCGACTCGGGAAATCAATTTGTTTTCCATTGAGTAATAACGAGGACAGTCAATAAGATGACGATGCCTGGAAACATCTGCCTCCCCATTCGGGAATGCGGCGCCGCCGGTATGTTTAATTAAAAGGTTAATCAACGATGACTTAATCCGCCACGCATACTCTAGCGCGCCCATGTGCTGATACTCAAAATATTCGGTGTCAAATAATGTGATGTTAGCAAAATGGATGGCGCCAACATAGTTTGTGCAACAGTTAATAAATTATTTATCGAGAATTGTGCGAACACATACATACACGTGTCAACGAAGCAAAACTGTAATTACACGTTACTAGTATATTGTACATTATTAAGTGTTCTGTGGTTGCATGTGTATATTGTGACAATTTTGTTGCAGTTCAATGACAGAGGTAGTGCTATCGCGAGGTCGTTTCTGCATTCAAATGCAGGTTTAACTGCATTTAAATAGCTAAGTAATGAAGTTGTTAATTAGTATGTTCTCAGTATGGAAACGATGTCTGGGTTACAGGCTGTTAGTAAGTATCTATGCGAATTTTGTCCTGGAATACATGTTTCAATTAAACAACACCATATTAATGACATTAATATAAAATTTTATTGTAGTTCGTACGGTGACTGATTTAGAATTTACGTGTGTTTCTCTTTATTCCCTTAGATGTTGTGAGATCCGACTAGCAATTTTACCTCTGTAAAGAGATGAAAAAGTAGAAAAAAACTGCACCATTCCCGTCTAGGAAGCTTGGTGTAGAGACCTGTGTTCAGTAGTAGGATATGGGTTAAAGTTATGAAATTCTATCATAATCTTTTAATAAATTATCTCACCATTCATATAATAATCCATGAAATAAGTATAGAAAATAACATATTATTGACAAGCCTTGTTTATTAGCGTAGGCCAGTGACTTGAAGAGTCAGCGTACCGACGCATATGATTGTGTCGTACCCACACGTTGGGATCTTTGGACCTTTGCGCACCTGTCTCATGTCGTCGACTCAGGGAAACATCTGCTCCAATTGCTTCTTCTTGATATATCAGCCGTCGCACCATCTGATGTGAAATCAGCTATAAATTATGAATTGTCAATTCAATAATGATTCGGATCAAATCCAACATGCTATATTATAATGTAGCATGCAGTGCAAACAAAGCTGTCACCTGTGCTTTTATCAAATCTACGATTAGGTTCAGTTTTCAAATTCAAATTCAAAAATTTTTATTCAACTTAGGCCTTTACAGGCACTTATTGACGTCAAAACAAAGCAAAACATTCTAATTTAAAGGAAACATAAATTTAACCTTGTATGTGCATACATCCTGAATATACCTACTCAAGATGTCTGCAAATACAAGTAGTAATGAAAAAAAAAAAGTTGAATCTACACCTGTTCGGAAATTGGGAGAGCCTTCTCGAGAAGAACAGGCAAGAAACTCGAAAGGTCAAATTTTTTATCTCCTCTTTTAAATCGCCATTTACAATTTTGGTTTTGTTACATAGTCATTGAACGTTTTTAAAAAAATTACAATCGGTATGCTATGTCAAAAAATAAGTTATAGACGTATACATTAATCATAATACAATAAATTATGTTGTTACCAAACATTTAATAACTTAGTCTAATTCAAAATCAGTGTCAGTTCTTTTCTGCCAACAACATTTGTTAACATCAATAGCTATACACAACAACACGATTATTGACATTATAACGAATAATAACTTCATATTAGCACCAGGCATTGGCATCATTTAAATAATCGTTGACTTTATAATATCCTTTACTCATTAGAGTCTTTTTTACATGCGCTTTAAACTTGTGAAAAGGCAAGTCAGTTACACTATGTGGAACTTTGTTGTAAAACGTTATACATTTCCCCATAAATGAGCCTCTAGTTTTTTGGAGTCTGTACGTTGGAACGGCAAGTTTATTTTTATTTCTTGTGTTTAACTGGTGAACGTGGAAATTGGTTTCAAATGTATTATAATTCTTATAGACATAAATCAAATTTTCATAAATGTATTGTCCTGCTAAGGTCAATATATTAATTTCTCTAAATAAATCTCTTAGAGAATCCCTTGTTCGTAAATTATAAATAGCGCGAACTGCTCTTTTTTGAAGTACGAAAATACTTTCTATACTAGCAGCCGATCCCCACAGTAGTAGTCCATACGACATAACACTCTGAAAATAACTAAAGTAAATCAATCTTGCCGTTTCAACATTAGTAAGTTGTCTTATTTTTTTAACTGCATATGCCCCAGAACTAAGTCTGTTTGCCAAGGACTCAATATGTGGATCCCACTGCAAACGTGAATCTAATGTAATGCCCAAAAATTTGGTACAATCAATGAATTCAATAATTTGATTATTCATTTCCACAATAGTATCCACTTTCCTTACATTTGGCAATGAAAATTTTATACATTTAGTTTTATTTGAATTTAATGATAAGTTATTAATTGTGAACCAATGCAATACATTAGAAAGAGTACTATTTACAACGTCAGTATTTTCATTACCTCTGTCAACCTTAAATATTAAAGAAGTATCATCTGCAAATAGTACTGTATCGCACAGATTGTTAGTGAAATGTGGGAGATCATTAATGTAAATTAAAAAAACAAAGGTCCCAATATCGATCCCTGAGGTACACCCATAGTTATAGATGCACCAACAGACTCAGTTTTGCTAATAACAACTTTCTGGACCCTATTCGACAAATAAGACTCCATAAGGCTAATTGCTTTTTCGGTGACACCATAATGTTTGAGTTTATTTAAAAGAGTAATAAAAGTGTTATCAGATGTCGTATATACATTTTAACTATACTCTTATTACTCCTCTGAAAAGAAATCGACTGTTACATAATAGCTGTTGGTATTTCAACGTCAGATTAGATAGCCATTTATAGTTATTATTTAACGAATGATATAACACTAGTTGTAACCGCATTAGAGAATCACATGAAGTGCGAAGTTTCCTGATAAACTAGTATAAATAATGGCGAGATATGGATCGTGCGAGTATCAGGGTGGCAGCGCGGCGGCGGCATCGGCACCTACGCCGCCATTGCGTTTTAGCCGTTGAGTAGATAGATACCAACGGCTTGGCGCCAAGTCTACCCTTATCAATACCATTAGCAAAATTATTAATGGCCACGCCTTAGAACATAAATTAATTTTTAAATTGCTATTTATTTTTAATGAAAATTTTAGTTGGACTTATTTATATTCACCGGATTTCACCGTAGAGATTTAACTTTTCTTTAATCACTATAATTATGCGAATCGGCTTTTTTCTCTGTACGATGTTGGCGTTAATTTACAAAATTAAACGCAGCATAATCAACGCACTGCATCGGAGATAAACTAAGCTACGAAAAAAAATTGGTCTTCTGTTACTATTTTAGCTACAATTTGAAATGTAGCATGCCTTATTATTGATCTGAATTGGAATAATTATTGAAAATAAAATACTAACTAAAACAGCGACTTGTTATGAAGATCAATTTTATTGATATTATTTGTAATGTAAGATTTGCAAGTCACTATTTTGTTTATACAATCTATTTTATCTAAGTATCCTTGATTATACAACTGTAATCATAGACTGTAGTTGTATTCTGGTGTATTTAAGTTATAAATTTATTTACGGCGTAGGACGTTTATGCTGCTCAGTCAATACAGACTATTTTTTTCACGTTCAAGGTAATATTGCCTATTCTCTATTTATTTACCTGTCTTCCTTCACACCGTGCCGCCAAGCATACGGCGTATCATAAAAACATTGCCAGGTGTTGGGTTCATTGCTCGGAATAGCTTTTATTTTATTTCGAAACGAAGCTCTACGACACGACCAAGGGTTGGCAGTCCGCGCCCTGCCTGGCAGCAAAAAATCCCAGAACCACCTGGCTATGTATTTATCAACCTTTTGTTACATAAAATCCACAGTTTTTTTTCAAAGGAACAGATTATACCAATAGTGAAGCTGATTCTGTGACTCACCGTTTTGGAGTCATAGGCGTAGGTATATATGAAAGTGATTAACTAGCGAGAGAACAATGGCTTGTGAATTTCTGTTTCATTGTTTGTGCTTCTTAGAAAGCACAACAAAATACCGTTGAAGTAGCCCAAATATCAGTCATTGTTAGTCTTTCAATACTCAAGACGCCCAAAATATGTTTTGTTTTTAAGTATTTCTTAACATATTATTTTTAAAAGTTTTTAAATTGTAAATATGATTTAAAACAATGTTATAAACTTAAAATTTACTTAACCTCAATTCTTTATAATTTATTCGAAATTAGTGTAATGCACAAATAGTTTATAGAAACTATGTATCAAGAGGTATCCTATAACAAGTATAACATGTTTTTTTAATACAATTTAAAAAGTAGATTGGAACGGGCACGGGTCGCTCGCACGTGCTATATAACAACAACAGCTGTGCGATGCATGTGGATGGCTCCACAATAGACGTGCCAGTTGTGTATTTTCAAGACACCTGCAATATTGATTACCTTTTGATGCAAACAGTTTGATCAATCGTCATTATGATAAAATTGATAATTCTTAAGCATTATACATATCTAATGAATCGAAAATATTTTTAATTGAGACAAAATCTTTGTCAAATCAAGATTCGGGATTTGTGATTGAAAAAAAACCGTAATATTTAAAAGATTATTCAAATTATAGGCATGTATAAGACAGTATGGTCATGTAAAAGTCGATGGCCCTTAGTGACCGTGCAGTGTGGTTGCCTGCCGCCTGCATGCTCCCGCGCATCCTCACAAACAAATCGCTGCATAACGGCCGCTCATTCAAGTGGCACGGCGTGGCGCGCCGGCTCCGTGGCGGCAAAACAACCCAGATTTTATTTTTAACCGATCCCACAATGCTTGCTTGTTGGCTTTCTTTTTTAAAGACAGATTACATTTTTTAAGTCTGTTCAAACTGAACATGGTAGTAGATGGGTATATCAGACTGTAGAGCAACGTTTAAACACTACTGTACAGATTAACCGTCGAATTGTTTATTTGACCTAATCCAATAGACAATTTATTAATTCATACAGTACACAATGAAGGTAATGAATGATGCATGTTGTTTTTATTTTTGCCCGTGAAATATTTGTACGCCTCACTTGAACACTGTAGTTCCTGGTTTTATAACCTTTATTTTATGAACCAAGAATAATATATTGCAATAACTCAAGGAGAGGTGCACCTCGCCAAAGACGAAGTAGTACTTCGTACCGCGTATAATGCATATCCGCATGAGGCGATGCATTGCATCGGGAGTGTGTCGTTTTCGTTGCATCTTAGCGTTATTGATTTTGTTCATTTCCCGCGCTGACTGTTAGATCCCTTGCCCCCCCCCCCCTCTCCACCCGCTCTCGGAGCCCACCCCCCTTCCCGACTCGTGATTACTCACCCCCGATGTAACAAAATACAGCCACGTGGGCTGTTAACACGTTGTATCAGAGAGTAACCTATACAACGTTGTTCTTGATGATTTTCGCTTTTATATGACTCTTGAATTAGGTATATTATATTTATATCTGATGATTGTACTTCTCGATAAATAAAAATGCAGGTACGCAAGGGCAAATATCGACTAACAAGGGTTAAAAGTTTTTAATTATAAATCGCAACATTTTCTTATATTCTTCGAATATCATACATTTGTGGGTGGTTGACCACCCCAACAATGATGCCCAGTAGATTGTAGACGCAGCGCAGAGGATGGTGGCAATAGAGGGTAGGGATCAGGGGTGCCGTATCTACATCAACACTACGCCCGCGCCCGACAGAGCTCGCGCCGCGCAGCGTACGTTCCGTGCGATTATTCCGTCTAGCGAGCGGGGGACGCAGTCAATGCTTCGTGTGCGTCAAGACCGTTCAGTCAGTTCGCAACGCGCCGCACTACAGGAAAGACGTACACGCGCCTATTCTCACTATCAACGATTGTTTATTTGTTGTTTGTTACTATTGTGCTATTCTGTACTCCTTAGTGTAAATTTGTTGTTTATTTTTATTACAACAGTGGTATATTCAAATATTAAGACTGATAACTAATATTCATGAATTGTGATCGTGTTTTGGACCGTTTCGAACAATAATAAACGGCAAGAAAAACCTGTAAGACGGGTCGAAATGAGTGGATTGACCATCAGAGTTAAAAGAGGATCGAGGGGTAGTGCTACTCTTCTCGAAGCAGCTAACAGAATTCTCCGATTACTTGGCGTTAGTTCATCAAAGCGCGGGAAACAGCCCTCACCCAAATCAAAGGTAAGGTCAACGACTCCACATTTATGCTCCCATAAATTACTATTGCCTGTGCTGTAATCATTAATGGAAATAATACCGAACCCGCGTTATAATTAAAATGAGACGAGATTGATTTTGTATAATAAAAATAATAAATCATAAAAGTGAAAGGTTTGTAGTAACGCCTCTTCATAACTGAACTTGTGTTGAACTTCTTCAATATTGTTGAATCATCTGATGTTTGCGTAGGTATGTTTAATGTGTCTTCAAAAAAATAAATTGCGATGTATCAATTTAATTGGGCGCTGGACTGGGGAATAGGATGATTAGGATTTAATATGAGGATGATAAACTTTGGCTGTGCAACGCGGTAGTTGTGCACTTTCATCCAAATTTTATGGCATAATATTTCGATTTATCTGTTACACGGAGCGCACCGCTCACGGCAGCGAATTGGTTAATGTGATGCAAACAGCGAGGAGTGAACACAGGGCGGCGTGGCCCCGACTGGCACTTGTTTGTTCACGCGCCGGCGGCGTGGCCACCTTGTTTACCACTACACAAACGCCTCACGATCCGCATTCATCTGCCCGTCTGTAATGACGACACGTCGACACCGATGATGTTTTCCTTTTCACCAATGCAGCTGTACGACGAGGAATGTCGCAGCTTTTCTCAAACAAAAAATAGTTACAACATCTTAAAATGTCTTGTTTAAAGTTGATTGTGGGTTCTAATGTTATCAATAGGTTGGCATTGTTAAGTATTAGCAAAGTAAATAAATTCGTAAGCCTTAGAATTTTTTTAAACATGTCCCTATTTATGTTCCAAACAAACAGATTTGCTGTCTTTCTTAGCCGCACGATTACCCACATTAAATTTTTAACAAATGACATCATACAGTTACTTAATGCATAAAATGAACTGTCTTAATCTTCACTGCATTACGTTGTTGTTAAAGGTCATGTCAATACTGTCAACATTCTGTAACGCAATATTTGGAGAAGTAACAATGGTTTTATCAATAGGCAAACGTGTCGCAGTCAAAATTAGGTTAGATAAACTACATAATAATATTGAAAATGTTTTGAATGTCCTTTTCGTGCAAGACATTCTACTGACGTTGTCTGGCATGCTAGGTATGCGCTAAGACTAATGGATTTACCGACTGCAACCGGATGTAGAACGTAGTAGGTAGGTAAATGTTTCTTCAATAAGGCTCCACATCCGCCTCGTAATAGTTTTTGATCTGATTAGAATGAAATACAATTGCTAAAGCATAACGCAAGTATCTGTTGAACTAACTTGGTTGATGAGACCTAACTAACATGGTCTAGCTTAGTTTAGGCTTAGTATCATACTTCTTATTGTTTATTATGATCGTTTTTCGCCTAACTACATGATATATTGGACTCAGACAAGTGAATGAAAACGGTAATTCGGCATGATCAAAGCTACTCTCCCAACTTGTTCGGAGCACATTAACTGTCGGCGGCATGTCTCTTGTGCAATAAAAATTGGTTGATGAATGTTTGTGGACGCGGGCGGCGAGTGTTGTGGTGGGGATCGAGGTCGAGCGTGGACGCAGTGTACGTTGTACGATGCGGAATGCGTTACTGTGGGAATGCGCTCTAAGTACCGTTGCGCCGGTCTACGGCCCACACCGCGTTGCTGCTGCGGAATTCGAGACCTAGTTGCGGCCTACACGCCGATCATTGGGTGACTCAGAAGTTCTCTCATCGAAAAGGGACCATTGTCGTCGTTCAAGGAACACGAGTGCTTTTTATTTGTTTGAATGAAGACCGTAAATTCTGGGAAGACAAGACATGTTGTTATGTATCTTTTTTGATAAATAATTGTCTGACTTTAAATGCGTAATATTTCAGCACTCGATAAGGGATGTCGTCAGGGTCAAATAGGATATTAGGTACTTTATGTATTCGTTTTAAACGTAGGTATATGGCCTAAATTGTATAACAACCACGTTGACATTATCCAAAACTTAATTTCCATTAAATGTATTTAGGTATTCGTTGGCCCTAAAAGTAGTTACAGTAAGCATCCCAAAATGCGTGACTTTCTTGTTTTTCAACTTTTAACAAACGGACTCTTTTATACTTTGCGCGTTAATGCAACGGTATTTTGTACTTTCGTTTGCTTTTCGAAGTTTATTTTTGGTCAATTAACCGTTTACTACATCTTGGTCTGTGTAATACTGATAAAAAGAGAAGAAAGATTTGCCAAAATCAGCTTTCCCTCTCTTTCCTCTCGTTGTTGAATGGCAGCGGCCAATTTTTTTTATAAGCTGACGCCTCTGTAAGAAGCGGACAAAAAACTTAGCCCGCGAACTCTAGAAATTGGATCATCGAACTGTAGGTGAGGCCAGTGAACGAGACGGGTGGCATTTTGCGAATTGTGTACAAACTTTCCAAGATAACAGTCGCTCGTTTAAAACACTTTACTGTGTTTCAGGAATCTGCAGTGAAAGTGTTAACTGGGTTAACTTTTAAAAGTATAGATGTCATTGGAAATATTGGGATTTGATGAGTATTTCTGGCGGAAATGTTTTATTAGAGAAGTAAAAGCACTATTTGTTTTTTCTTGATCATAATTATAAATCATTAGATTTGTCTAAACGTATGTATCTTAATTTGAACGCCTGGGATTTCTTAAATTGTTTTCTTAAATTGTCTGTAATTACTAAATACAGTTATGGTCAGCTAATTTTAAAGAAGTCGTTCAGCACGCCAGACGGCGCGTTGCCCCTAGCCCCCACCGCGCATGACGTACAAGCCACCAACCTACCATTGCCGCCGTCACTGTTATGCCCGCTATCCAATAAACAAGTGCACGCTTTCAGAGCGCGTTGACGCGCCTCCTTCTCCGGCATTTGATCCGCTGCGATTCCGCCAGATCCCGTCAAATAATTTTTTCATTGACTAATTCACCTTTTTCTTGTTACAGTCAAACGACCGAGCCAATAACGAAGTACGGGCTCCTATTGCTACAGCAGAGACAGTCATTGAATCTCCAATCAAGATGCAAGCTTCGCCTGCCGCGACAGCACCTGTTTCAACGCCTACTTCGTCGCCTGCTAGCCAGTCATTTAAACCAACCAAACGAACTGCAAAAGACTATATATTTGGGAAATTAATAGGAGATGGAATGTTTAGTACTGTGTTCCTTGCTAAGGACATCCACAGTGGAAAGGAGTTTGCAAGTAAGTAAAAAATGCTCAGTTACTTATTTATTAAGCACCGTTTAACGTTGCTGATATTATTATTATATAACTTTCTATCTAATTTATTGACGAATATCTTTTAATTACAGTTAAAGTATGCGAAAAACGGCACATCGTCCGAAAGAAGAAAATGGAATATATAAAACGAGAAAAGGATGCTTTAAATATGCTTTTCAAAATTCCACACGGTTTCGTGAAACTATATTGTACTTTCCAAGATGCAGAAAGATTATACTTTGTATTATCCTACGCAAAAAATGGCGAATTACTATCTTACATCAACAAAGTCGGATCTTTTGAGTTGAACGTAGCGAAATTTTATGCTGCGGAGCTTTTATTGGCATTAGAGAAAATGCATGCAAAAGGAATTATTCATCGTGATTTGAAACCAGAAAATATACTACTGGATGAAAACATGCATTTACAAATTGCAGACTTCGGTACAGCAAAAATTATGGATCCTGAAGAAATCAAAGCAGCTCCCGTTGTTCAAGAAGATGATCAAGCTAGGAACGAGCGCGGTAGAAAAATCAGTTTTGTTGGAACACCACAATATGTCAGCCCAGAATTACTCCGTAACTGCGTAGACACTCGCACTTCGGACTTATGGGCATTAGGCTGTATAATCTATCAAATGATATCTGGTTTGCCGCCTTTCCGGGCCGCAACAGAGTTCCTTACGTTCCAAAAAATTCTCAAAATGGATTACGAATTCCCAGAAGGATTTCCTGCTGATGCAAAAGACTTGGTCGAACAACTTCTTGTCTTGGATCATTCTAAAAGGATTGGCGCAAATGATAGAGGAGATATTTACGAAAGTATTCGAAACCATTCATTTTTTGCTGGTATTGACTGGAATACGATTTGGTCACAGACACCGCCTACAATCAGTCCGTACTTGCCCGGAGGTTCTTTCGAAGAAGAATATAACGTGCCTGATCATCTTGAACCTGGCTTGGGAAATAATCAACTCGTGCGGCTGTGGGAATTCGACTTGTCTACATCACAAGGTAATTATATGTGTAAATACTAATTTAGTAAAATGTGCATATAGTACAAAATGCAATGAGGTGTAGCGAATCTTCTGTTCTCTTTATGTCGAGTTAAATAATGAGTATCATTAGTTAGCGGTTCTAGTGCATGGATGTGGACAATTACAAAGCCTCGAAGCGAGTGCAGTGAAGCGATGAGTAAGAGGCAACTGGAGCGTCCATGAACTAAATTCTTGGCAAATTTATATGCGTTTCATTTCATAACTGAACTAAGTCTGGAATGTTTCATTTAAGATTCCTTTTAATAATGTACATCGCGATTTTAGAATTGTCTCCGAAAAATGTTTGGTTTATTTGTACACGGAATTAGTAGAATGCTGCGTCATCGCATACGTTTGTATTTATAATTCGGAACGGACGTTCTGAGTTCTTGGTTTACTGCTCTATAGTATGACGTCAGCTTTCCGGCGCTCCGCCGTACGGCTGTAGGCCGTGCGCGCCGTATGAAGGCATGAATGAGTTGTTGCACCCAGATCACTATTGATAAGAATTATATTGTGATCCGCTGACAACCGTATAAAAGTATTTAATTGATACATCCATTACATATATATTTCTATTTCTTTTGTTGTAACGTTACTTATTTTTAATTAATATGCGTTCTACTTGTTTTAGGAATTTTGGATATCAGCCCTGAAGAAAAGCGACGTCGATTAGAAATTCAAGCACGCGAGAATAAGTGGCATCAGTTTGTCGACGGTGAATTAATTCTGAAACAAGGTTATGTGGACAAAAGAAAGGGACTATTTCCACGCCGTCGCATGCTACTGCTCACAACTGGACCACGCCTGTTTTATGTAGATCCAACTAATATGGTTCTCAAAGGAGAAATACCGTGGTCGCCAGACCTGCGCGTAGAAGCCAAAAACTTCAGAATATTTTTAGTACATACGGTGAGTTGATTTCAAACGTTTGTTAAAAATGTTTGCCCAGCGGTTCGAAATTTCGATTGTTTGCCATGGATTGTTTAAATAGATTTTAATGTTTTGTTTTTATTGTTACAGCCCAATCGCACCTACTACCTAGAAGACCCAGAGTCATACGCATTGGAATGGACGCGCGTCATCGACGAAGTCCGCATCGGCACATACGGTCGGGACACGACTTAGGCAGCTGCGGCCGCGACGCCTCGAGTCGTGCCCGCGCAGCCGCAGCCGGGACTCGCGCCCGCACCATCCCGCCCCCGCACGGCGCATGCACACTTCTAGGGTACTTAAGCCTTCCTATCGAGCACGGAAAAAATCATCTAGCCAGAAAGCTTTAGCGATGAATCACTACGTGTCCCGAAGAGAATCGGCGTCCTTGGGTTCTGCATCGTCCGGAGCGGGACCGGCCTCTCCGCAGGAAGCGGGCGCGCCGAGGCCGCGGGTCGCGCCACATATGTTCCACAGCGCAAGAGACGAGCCCGCGCCCGGCGCGCCCGCGCCGGAGACGTTATACGAGACGACATCAGCTACCGACCACTGTTGATCCTGATTGACTGATTCCTATTATGAATAATATCCCGACTATCGTACCTTAAATTATTCTAATTAAGTTTCTTATTTAATTGTGGATATCGGTGATTTGTAAATATTTGTCTTAAATTATTATTATTATTGCAATCGCTTAGGTTATATAGGTAGTGTAATGTATATTGGCCGTTGTTCATTCGCGGACCTACGTAAGAATGGACTTGTTATTCACCACCTGCGTGTTCACGATGCCCATTCCTGTTGGTAACTAGGCAATTTACTATAGTTAAATTATTTATTTTAATTTTAAATAATTTGCCAACGGAATGCGACTGTTGTACAGTTATAACCATAGAAAATTGTAATCATTCTGTTTCCATGTTTTAAGTTGCGCGTGTGACTTCAATAGTAACTATAAATAATTTGTTCAATTAAATTGGGTAACACACGTAGTGGATAAATGTGCATATTAAATTGCTGTATGCACATAAATTCATAATGGAAACGGTCTGATATAAGAAGGATAGCTTCTTGATAGCAGAGTTGGGACTGACGTGCAGTGTAGTTGAAGTCATGTAGCATGTAATACAGACACGCCGTCGCCCAGCTCAGAACTCGCTCTCCGAACTGGTGTCGTTGAGAGTGATGCTTCGAGTGTGCATCATACGCGTGCACTTTAATTCTAATTTAGCAAAGGTATACGGATAATATCGCCACCAAAGGTGACATTTACTGCTATTGGAATGCTTAAATTAATTATTCTAAATTATAATTATTAGTTTCATGATAAAGTTGCTTATGAGTAGTGTTTCTAAACTAATTTGTTTTTAGTAACTTTATTGTTATATTGAATGATTAGCATTGCAAACATTCAATGTCATGGCATCAACAATCTTAATTCAATCGTATTTTATAAACTAAATCAATAATTTAAATATTGGTAGCCTGTTTATGATAGAGTATCAAATGCCTAAAACTTGCCTGGTACCTATACTAAAGCTAGGGCTTATTATTATTATTGTGTAATCGGATTTAATCCATAGTTCAATATACAAACCTCATTTAGTGAATTATTGTATTTATGTAGTTAAACAACCAATTTATAGTATAAAATTTGGTTGTATTTTATCTGGATAATTTAATAACAAAATATGACATTAAATAAAGCATTCTATCAGACTACTCCATGACATTGGTAAAATAATTCTGCATTTAAATTTAATAACTGTTAACTATTAAAATGATATTTTACAAAATTTGTATTGCGTAAATTCCATAAATAAAGAATAAGAAATTGAGAATAAATTAAAGTTGATTTTTTGAAATATTGTGTATTATTTTCCTACATCATTGGATTTCAATTAGCCCTTTTTTTTCTAATAATGAAAACTAAAAGAGGTTTAAGTATGAAATTGCCTTTTTTTACATACAACAGGGAAGCTTGTCATCTTGTCATTGTCTTGGCCTGTCATCTCACCTGATGGTATGTGACGATAAGGCCGAAGGTGAATGCGAGCTTTACCAGGGGCCTTACCATGATCGCTTTAAGCAAGGTTAAAACAATATTGAAATAGAGACACCGCTCTAGCTGCGTATAGCGCCGTCCCGCTCTCAGTGCGGTTTTAATATTGTTTTAAGCGATCATGGTTAGGGGGCTGGACTCCTATACAATGTATCTGAGCAATTTAAATTAAAATGTTTGACTTTAAATGGTTTCAAATGTACCACAAGAAAAGCCAGGCAGATTTCAAATTACCAAGGAATATGTAACATAGTTTGATGTTGGCAATATCCAACAATATTGACCTATTTGCATTAAATCCGTATAGGTAATGAAAAAGCTTGAAAAATGGGTGCTCCATGATTTGACTGATCTGTATAGATATTTTGTAATTTATTTATTTATTGACCACCAATATAATGTACACCATTAATAACAACAATATGTAATTTTTAATCAGATTGAAATGAACTAAGTGCCATTACAATTATAGGTGATGATGACATCATGTAAAGTAAGTAAGTAAGTTACAAATTGCAGAACAAAAAACCAAATTACATTAATAATTAGTAAATAAGTAGAATCCATTTGAGTGAATTTCAAAAACATTGGAAATATATATATAAATTAAGATACAGCATGTATTTGTAAGAGGTAAGATACAGTGTTGGTAGGCCCCTCACAAGGTGGACCGACGATCTGGTGAAAGTCGCGGGAATCCGCTGGATGCGGGATGCGCAGGACCGATCGGTATGGAGATCCTTGGGGGAGGCCTATGTCCAACAGTGGGCGTCTCTCGGCTGAAATGATGATGATGTATTTGTTAAGTCCCCCAATAGTAGTATTAAAGATATCCACTTGGTACATGCTAGTGTTAAACTATCTAATGATTCTGTTGAGTGGTGAATTTTGAGATTTGAGTTGCTTAAGGATGCAACTCAAATCTCTTCAAGAAATGTATAAAATAAAAAATGTGTTCTATTTTGTTGAACCAGTACACAAATGAAGGGACTTTGGAGTGAATCATGATAAAAAGTGGTTTCTTTAGAAGTTGTAGGTGATAGTTGAAAATAATGGCTGACTCCAGGTCAATTGCTGCAACAATGCCCTAAAGTGAAACTTACCCCTAGAAAAGTGATGGTTACAGTTTGGTGATAACTTTATGGTGTAATTCATTACAGCTTTCATAGATATGGAAAATACTAATAGCAGATGTCTACTGTATAGAACTTTGAACAATGATGGTGAAATTCACAGCAAGTGAGCCCCGACTCATCAACTTATCTTCACCACTATTGCTTTAATATAAAGTGAAACCTCACCCTGTTTGAGAAACTATTTTTACACTTTATGACCTACTACAGTAAGAAATTATATGTTATCCTCCATACTCCCCATACTTGGCTTCAACATACTACAATTATTTTACATGGTAAAATATACCTATCTGAAACTAAATTCAAAATATTTTTGAGCGAGTAAACCGTAGGTAATATTTTAATTACAATTACAGTAAAAAGTAATTGCATTGTTACATAATGAATATTATAGGTTCCTTTGTAGTAGGTATACAAACTACTTGTCAATAGAAATAATTAAGTTTCTTACTTTTCATGAATGTCAATCTTGTCAGGGACATTGACATAATTATAAAATTGGCTCTCCAAAGAAAATGTTTTATTTTAATATGATTTTAATCCGCAAATAATATAATACTACAACCAGTTGGCTGTACATGCGATACCTTCATAAATTCTTATATATTATTCAATTAACATGACTAAGAGCCTCAGTGACTCTGTGGTCTCGGCACTGGCCTTCTAATCGGGAGGTCCACGGCTCGATCCTGGCATGTACCAATGTGTTTTTCGTTTTTCGAATTTCATATGTACCTACATTTATCCAACGCTCTTACGGTGAAGGAAAACATTGTGGAGCAACCTGCATACATCTGCAAATAAATGCAATGATGTGTGAAGGTATATGTATGTGTATGTAAAGTCGACCAAACCGCACTGGGCCAGCGTGGTAGACTAAGGCCTAAACGCCCTTAGGGTAAGCTCGAGCCCCTCAGAGGGGACGTATATGAGCTGTGATGATGAATATGACTAATGTCATGCAATAACAAAGATACTAATGGAATAAATATGTACCAGTTTTATCATCAATCAAAGGTACTAGATAGCTAAGGTAGAGAGCATAGTCCTATTTTCCTGGCAAAATACAAAATTGCTCGTTCTGAAAGTACATTTTGAAACTTGAAGAAACTTGTAAACTCAATTTAGGTAGGTACATATACCTACTTACCTAATGGCAATGATGTTAAACAATATCATTGGTTAGAAGTTATCTTCATTCACTTCAGTTAACAGGGCTTCTTTCGAAGATGAAGATACCTTACACTACTTTTTTACTTAGGGAGCTAAAATTAAGAATTCAGGTCTGGCTTTTCTATTAGCCTGTTTCTAACTTTTTAGGAACTTTATGTTATAATTTACTAGGTATCTAATATCAGTCGAATTCTGTCCACTAGCTATAACAAAACATGGTAAAATACTATATACCTACTGAACAATTATAAAATAAAAACTAGATGAAAATAAAGTTAAAAAATTAGCTCAAGTTTATAATATTTTCAAATTTTGAATTTTAGGTAATGTTTATTCTTGTTTCATAAATAATGTCTTGTTTTGGCGTGTAGCGACATCTATAGAATTTTAATATAAATAAATTATTTGTGTTGTGGTTCTGTGGCGGAGGCGCGTTCGAGCCTCAGAGCTGCGTTCAGAACCTACGCTCGAGTGCACTCCGAGTGCACTCTGACAGCAACCGACCCGTTCAGAGCCTCGGGGTAAAAAACGCTCTGACAGGCGGTTAGTACACTCTGTGCCCGTTCAGAAGCTTCGAGTGATGCAACCAAACAACCAACTTGAGCGTAGGGTGAAAAACACTCTGACAGCTTTTATGTCAAAGTCGATGTCGAAAATACGCTTATTACTTATTCTTTTATTAAATAACACTACTTTGAACTCTTTTAAGCCTAATACAAGGGAAATATAGAGATTTTTATGTGTTGTAATTATTTTTAAGCAGAAAAATGGATATTGACTGTTAATTTCCTAGTAAGGATTAGTATACTTTGCCCTTTGCTTGATTTTGATCGGCAAGCTACAAACTAAAAAAAAAGATAGCAACCGAGCCGTTCTGAACCTCGGAGCGAGTGTGAAAAACACTCTCGGTTGCATTACTCTGACCCTCGGAACGCAACTCTGGGTGTAGTTGTCCGGTTGTTTTTTAACTCGCTCAAAGGCGTTGAACGCGTTGCAGCAACCAAATCTTTTATCTCCCTCTTTCACATGAATTTTTATTTCTCTCTCTTTCTATCAGATGACATTTTAGATAATGGCCGCCAATATCATCCAATCACGTAATAGTATTTCAGTAATAAACGTCAGAGCGTTTTACAACCATCAAATTCGATGGTTGTTCGGTTGTAACTCGCGCCAACACTCTAAGGTCTTGAACGGGCGGTTGTTTCACCCGGTTGTCACGCTCAAAGGCATTGAACGGGGTTAGAGCGAAAAGTTGTACTTCGCGCGAAAGCTCTGAACGCGCCTCTTGTACTTAATATTCTTCAACTGCGATTCATAGCTAAAAACGATAATAGATGGCGCTATTAAACAAAAACAAACGAGCTGAGAACTATTGCCATTACCATTTTCCTAATACATTTTCATATCTGCAGGCCTATTCAGAGGCGCGTTCAGAGCCTCTTGAGTGTAGTTGTCCGGTTGTTTTTTAACTCGCTCAGAGGCGTTGAACGCATTGCAGCAACCAAATCTTTTATCTCCCTCTTTCACATGAATTTTTATTTCTCTCTCTTTCTATAAAATGACATTTTAGATTATGGCCTCCAATATCATCCAATCACGTAAGAGTATTCAGTAATAAACGTCAGAGCAGAGCGTTTTTTACCCTGAGGCTCTGAACGGGTCGGTTGCTGTCAGAATGCACTCGGAGTGCACTCGAGTGTAGGTTCTGAACGCAGAGGCGCGTTCAGCGCCTCTGGGTGTAGTTGTCCGGTTGTTTTTTAACTCGCTCAAAGGCGTTGAACGGATTGCAGCAACCAAATCTTTTATCTCCTTCTTTCACATGATTTTTTTATTTCTCTCTCTTTCTAGTAAATGACATTATAAATTATGGCCGCCAATATCATCCAATCACGTAAGAGTATTTGTCATAAACGTTAGAGCGTTCTACAACCATCAAATTCGATGGTTGTTCGGTTATAACTCGCGCCGACACTCTAAGGTCTTGAACGGGCCGGTTGTTTCACCCGGTTGTCACGCTCGAAGGCATTGAACGGGGTTAGAGCGAAAAGTTGTACTTCGCGCGAAGGCACTGAACGCGCCTCAGCTCTGTAACTTCGGTTGCTATCTAGAACTGTCATTTTTGAAAGGAACTTAACATCCATTACTGCTATCATGAACGCTGCCGTAACACATAAGATCACTAAAGTTGCGGCACGCTATTGAAAACTGACGGATAAACTATGGGGATGACAGCTGTCAAAACGGCCATAGCGTGCCGCAACTTTTATACCATTATTGGGAGATTGGATATAAAAGGGTGCGGTTCATAATCAGATATCAGTGCAAACGTTTGCATGCATGCAAACAAACCGTTCAAATCGTTAGCACTGCTCACGGACGTAAGCACTCAGATCAATTTTGAACCGAGCTTTCGATCTGTGAGTCTGTCAAGTTGACAGTTAATGTAATTTGAAAAGAAAAATTGGAGGGAAACGTATTGTGTCTCCAGTATCTTTACAGAGCACTTCTCTATTAATTGTAGATAATCTAATGAAAAAATAAATTCGAACAAACTAAAATAAAAATAAAACTGATGTTGACTTTGACATTGACAGTTCTGGAGAGTGCACTACCTCTTTTCTGTTAGCACTGTCAGCATCAATCACGTCATACCGCATACAAAATGCGCAAATGAGCAATTTTGGACCGATTGCTTGCGTGCAAATAGCGCACACGAGCGCTGATATCAAATTAAGAACCGCAGTCGTGTCTTTCAAAAATGACAGTTCTATAGTTACCAACCGTAGTTAGCGAATAGGTCTGCGCTCTGCTCCTGTAGCACGTCCACCAAAACACGATATGATAAAGCCATTTATCGTGGTGAACTATCATAATACGACGAAACCCTATTGTATTTTGACAGTTCACCGCGATAAACCACTTTAACATATCGTGTTTTGGTGGACGTGCTAGGGGGGCTGGAGCGAGTTCAGAGCCTTTCTTTTTTAACTCGCTCAGAGGCATTGAACGGATTGCAGCAACCAAATCTTTTATCTCCCTCTTTCACGTACATTTTTATTTCTCTCTCTTTCTATAAGATGACATTTTAAAATATGGCCCCCAATATCATCTAATCACGTAAGAGTATTTCAGTAATAAACGTCAGAGCGTTCTACAACCACCAAATTCGACGGTTGTTCGGTTGTAATTCGCGCTGACACTCTAAGCATAAGGTCTTGAACGGGCCGGTTGTTTCACCTGCGCGTTACGCTCGAAGGCATTGAACGGGGTTAGAGCGAAAAGTTGTACTTCGCGCGAAGGCTCTGAACGCGCTTCTGCAGAGGCGCGTTCAGAGCCTCTGGGTGTAGTTGTCCGGTTGTTTTTTAACTCGCTCAGAGGCGTTGAACGGATTGCAGCAACCAAATCTTTTATCTCCCTTTTCACCCGGTATAGTAAAGGGCTCAATACAGAACCCTGAGGTAAGCCCTTCCAAATTACTCTTGATTGAGTATTATTATTTTGAGTAATATTTACTGATCTCTCTGACAACAAATTCTTAATGAAATTAATAAAAATTTTTGGTGCTGATAGTTGGAAAATTTTTATCTTCCTAATACTCAAAATACTCAACATTATCATAAGCAGCGGAAATATCAATAAAAGCAGCTAAAAGGGATTCGTTATGAAAAAAGCTAAGCAAATGTCCGTTGTGAATATGGCTAGGCTATCCATAGTGCTTATACCTTTTCTAAAACCATATTGGGTCGAGCTTAATAATCCCTGAGTTTCAACATACCACTCTAATCGATTTTTGACAAGATGCTCTGCTATTTTTGTCAAAACAGATGAAAGAGCAATGGGTCTATAGGACATTGATTTATTAGAGGGTTTGTTAGGTTTTAAAATAGGAATAATATCTTGCTTTTTCCATGAAATAGGAATATTGCCATTTTCCATTATGGAGTTAATAAGGAAAAGAATATAAAGTAGACTAGAATCACTCAAATTACTGATAAATGAGTAAGGTATTCTATCATGACCAGGAGATGAATCCTTAGTATAAGATAAAATACCTTTCAATTCTAAAATACCAAAGGAAGAACAGATACCGTTTTCTTCAGAAAATGCAATTTTTTCACTGTCGGGTCTGAGAGGGACAAAAGGGGGAGCAAGAATATCAAGAAACTCGCCAACAATTGGATCAGTAATGAAAGGCCATATTGATTCTTTGAATGCACAACGGAATCGACGAATATTATTTCAAACGAGAGAGACCGGTGTATCAGGTGAAATCGATGAACAAAATTTTCTTGAACTCTCCCATTTCTTTGATTTGAACAGCTTTCTAGTACTTTTAATTAATGAAGAAAGGGTGTTATAGTTTTTATCAGTTGAATTATTATTGTAAGCCTTTTCAGCTTCTTTCCTTTTTTTATTTGTATAGAACACTCATGATCCCACCAGGGAGGGGATGGGATTCGACAGCTGTCAATGCCACCTGATTTTATTGGGAATACTTCGTCAGCTGATTTGATCAACAAAGAAGCCAAAGCCGAAGCTACTTCCGTATGATTGTTGTTCTGAATATTAGGAAGAGTAGGTATTAGTTCATCAACTTTTTCTTTAAATAAACTCCACTGTTCTCTAAGTAATTTATGCTTTAAGCGAGGTTGATGTTTATGTGGGCTAGTACTCGTTATAAGTGGAAAATTTATAATTATATGGAAATGATCGCTACTAAAAGAAGATGATAAAGTGGACCAATTTAAAGAAGAAGCAAGACTTGGAGAAGAAAATGTTAAGTCAGGGTCACAATTATCTTCATGTGGTTGAGTTCTACGAATAATGTTACCGGTGTTCAATAAACGTAAATTAATGCTATCAAGAATGTCAAGGACTCTTTGACTATAGTCACACCCCGGACACTCCATACAACGTTCTTAAATCAATTACCTATTACTACTACTTAAGCAAATGACGTTCGTACACGCGCAAATGTGTGCGTGGAATCTAGTAGGGCTGAGTGCGCGGTTATCAATCGAAATGACGCGGGAAGTGCAGCGACTGCCTTCTCTTTCAACCGCATAGCGCTGTCTCTGTTATCGCCCGGCGCTCACGTCTACTCGCCCGAGCGATCGCGCGCGCCCTTGTTTATGTGTCAGTGATGTCTACAACGAAGTGCCGGGTAGGACGAGGTATTTGAAATGAGTGCAGGGACGTGAGTGGCCGTTCTGTACGTAGTACTATTATCTATTCTGTGCTATAGTAGTAAGCACAGAACACAATACCCCAAGGGGGTAGTAAGATACAGAGCTTCCCCAAGACACGTGTTGTGCGTTAAATCGCCAATGATCAAAAGGGGCCGAGGGAGAGAAGAAAATATAGAATCTTATTCTTCATATATATCAGAAGACGGATGAGGGACATAAACTGACACAAAACGAATATTTTTTACTGAGATTGCAATTATAGAATATTCATTGTGTTGGTTGATTGAAATGTGAGAGAATGTTACACAATGATTCACAAGGAGTGCAACACTCCCATATCCATCCGATCTGTCCTCTCGGATACTTGAAAAACCTGAAGTTCTAAAGTTTAAATTAAGCCGAAGCCATGTCTCTTGAAGAAAATATGAGGGCACTGGAGAATTTGATCCATTATTTATAACTTCTATAAAAATAAATAAAATTGAAGTGTCTGTTTGTAATGTCAAAATAACAAGTATTTACTAAATGGGTATGAATGTATATCGGGTACCAATAACAAAAACACAATTTAAAAATGTTTGTCTGTCTGTCTGTCTGTTTGTTCCCGCTAATCTCCGGAACGGCTGGACCGATTTTGACGGGACTTTCACTAATATATAGCCAATTATAAGTATAACATAGGCTACTTTTTATCAAGATCTTAAAAAAACTGCCAAATGTTACTATTTCACGCGGATGAAGTCGCGGGCACAGATAGTTTTTAATAATCTTATTTAAGTCGGCAAGCGTTGGACGGTACAGAAAAAAAAATATTTTGCACCAAAGAAGAAATTAAAGCTATAATTAATTCAATTCAATTCAATTCTTTATTGCTCTCTATAGTGTATATACAGTACAGATGTAAATATTCTTAAACAGTTCAACTATGGACCCTGTCGGGCACGGCAACTGGAAGAAGAGAGGAGCGACCTTAGGTTGGAATATAATTCTATGGTGTCGACAATACATAAAATATCTATCCTACAAATGCAATAATATTAATATTAAATTATTTTAATAGAATAAAGTAAATTAGATTGAATTATATTAAATTAGAATGAATACAATTATAATGAATTAAATTATTATACATATTAAATTAAATTATTTGAAATTAAATTGAATTAATCAAATTAATTTGAATTATTTTAAATAAGATTGAATTAAATTGAATTATAATATTGGTTCTTGTTTAAATTATTATAAATTGAGTAATATTAAATTATAATAAATAGGTGTTATTTAATTTATTTCATTTGATTCGTTTAATGTAATATATTATTTAAGCTGACAATTTACTACCTATGTAATGATATTTATGGGTACCTTACCTGATAAACGATTTATTATTATTATTTTTTAATTATTATTATACCTTAAAACTTCTCCGACAAATACTCATTTATAGTGTAGTAGTGTTTTTGTGATAATAGTTTTTAACTTGTTTAATAAATTTGCTTTCTTTATTTATATTTTTTATTGCTGTTGGAAGTTTATTGTAAATTTTGACACACATAGTTTGTGGTCCAGTTGAAACCAGTTTAAATTGGGATTCTGGTAGCTGGAGGTTTTTTCCGAATCGTAGTTTGTATTTTGTTATTGTTTCTTCTCTTGTTTTAAATTTTGGATGTTTTTTGACGAATTTACATATTTCTAAAATATACAGACATGGAATGGTTAATATTTTATGTTTTGCAAAATAGGGTTTACAACTTTCTGTCTATTTTATATTAAATATAATACGGATTATTTTTTTCTGTGATATTAATAATGAGGATGCATCGGTACTATTTCCCCACAGAATGATTCCGTAGCTAAACCACGCATGCGCGTAGGCGTAGTAGGCACATAGCGCAGTAATTCTTTGGTTGAAAATTCTGATCAATTCATATTTTGGTTAAAATTTAAAGCACACCGATCTGCAGGTGTGGGTAACTTAAATTCATTTAAAAGATCCTGATGATAAGTTTTATCATAACCTCTACTAGTTTTAGGAATATTTATATTATCTCTAGTGGTCGGTTTTAAGAAAACAGTTTTTCTGTAGGAAGTATTATTATTTGGTTGTCTGTTGATGGGATGGGAGCTAATGAAACTGTTAATGGACTATGCTGTTGTTGGGAATGACTATAATTTAATGGAGATGAAGAGGTAAGAACATCTGAATACAACTTAGTAATTGGTGGGTGTAATTTCCTTAATGCCTTTTTGTCTAGAGAACTCTGGACATTTCTTACTGTTTGCCATATAAGAACCCGAACATAAACAACAATTGTAAAATTCTTCGTCTACAGAACAACTGTCTCCTGAATGACTAGCCCCGCACTTAAAACATCTAGGAGTAGATCTGCAATTACTTTTTTAATATGACCGTATCTGCAGAAATTGAAACATTGTTTTGTGGGAAAAATGTAAAGATCGACAGAAAGAGCATTGTAGCATAGAAAAACACGTTTTGAAAGTACTTGACCATCAAAAGTAAGTACAACATTCTCAATAGAAAGGAACTCAATTTTGCCATTAATAGGGACTTTTCTTTTTAATCGCTTTATTTTAATATTACTATTAGAAATAAAACGCCGTTAATTTTCAGTATATACATTGTTTATTTCTCAAAGTAGTAAAAACCTCTCACATTAAAAGATGGAATAAAAGCTTTGTAATTATCTAAATGTAATTAGAAAGAAAATTGTTCGCATCTTCAAAATTTGAGATCACATTCTCAAATTTTGAAGATGCGAACAATTTTCTTTCGCAATTTTGTTACGACCAATTTTCTTAAGGTTACCGTTAAAAATCTTTTTAAATGAGTTCTGCTTCAAAAAATGACCAAATGTTACTGGATGTATGGTATTATGTTCATTTGCAACCTGCTCTTTTTGAACATGAACAACATAAGGTGCAGAGTCAGACATAATATGGTACTTAAAATACTATTCCTATTGGTTGGAAAGGCTTAGGTAATTCCGATCTATCTTAGGCGGCTACTTGCTGTGATTGTGTAGATGGCATATCAAGTTTTATTTGGGCATTGTGACTATGTAGCAATTCATTGTCAATAATTTGTGAGTTGCAACGACAAACTGTATCCGTGCAGTTGACTATACACTAAGAATAAAAATAAACTATTTATATACTTATCAAGATCCTATTTGTTAAATTACTATATTTTAATAAAATTGTAAAAAGACCTCTTGCCAATTTCGACGTTTCGCGCGCTTTTTCATTTGTGAAATTAACATCGGCTGAAGGCCTTTGTAGCCATGGTCGGTAAAAACATTAGAAAAAAAAGGGAAATTGACATTGACAGCTGATCTAACCAAAAAACTACCTACTATTTTTATATAAACGTATCTCAAGATACAATACGTATTATATTTAGGTTGTGCATTTGATATTTTGCTGATACAATACTTTTAACCACCAAGACAAATAGCTAAGGATATACATTTGCTGTTACGCTTAGTCCCTCCTTACATAATGACTGAAAAAGTAATAAAGTTTGTTGGTAGAACCACTGATTTTAAAGGAAAATCTTTGTGGGAAATCGTTGGTAGTTTAAGGAATTTAGGTGTTGGAAGAATTGTTGTACGATCTACTTTCGAGAGATACCCGGAACCTAGTTTTATGAAAATTGTGAAAGTTGAAACATGCCCTGATGAAGTGAGTTATTTTCAATACTCTTATAACTTCATTGCAGATATGTACATTTTCATAACTCGCCTAACATTACAGGAGAGACGTCGAGTTCGGGTTTGGGTTGAGAAAACATTTAGGGGAAAAAAGTTACCAAAACTGACCGAAATTTATAGAACGTCATATAAACCAGATTATAAGCTTATACCAAAAAATGAAGAAGCACAACTTTTATCTAGAGAACTTGACTCAAACAGTAAATCTGAAGTTGTTCTACCAAGGCATATTGAAATGCCACCTTTGATGAAAAGATTTATTGTAAAGGATCATGAAAAGAAAGGCTTAGAGGTGAGATAAGTATCAATTTTCCTGTGTATTACTATTTACAGGCTAGTGAAATCTTCTTAATTAGGCCTTAATCTGATTGTTACAAAGATGTGATGGCACAATAGTTTTGCTATTTTGCAGTTACATTGTCTGTTTCATATTTGCATATAATATTTTGGGAACTAGTGGGAAAGAATTTAATTACAAGCCCTATACTACAGATTTTTTTTGTTGGAGTGTGAAACCGTTACAGATTAGAATAATATATCTTGAGTCAGTCAATTCGTACAATGGGTGAAGGAAAGAAGCCGCAAACTTTTCAGTCCACCCTCATATAGCACATTAATTTAATTTATTTTTATTAAAGCCTTTTTGGCCTTTCTTTAAAACTGGTTTAACTGTGATATGTTTCTTAAACAAAGTTGGCAAACATTGATAATAAATGCCTACAACTGTTTTTAATAGATCTTGTTTGAATTTACTAGAAGGAGACTAATTCATCCATGCCTCGATCTTACCTATTTCTGCTGTTACGCAGCAATGCTTGCTGTATTCCAGTTAGAATAGAATGACAGGCAGTGAAATATTAGATAATGTGACTATTCACAATAGTTTGTAACAATGTTGATGCAACATACACTGCGGTCCATGTAGGGTTTGCATATTTGTAGATATTACAAGAACCACATACCTATGCCATAGTTTTACAGTCTATACAGTTACGAAATGAATGTACTCGCATAGAGCAACAGTCTGGTCACAACTGTGGAGAACTCAAGGTAGGTGGGCCCCAGTTGCGCTTAGTTTGCATCCTCAAATGCTGAGGGCTGACTTGACCATCAATATTTATCGAAAGTCAAATAAGCATTTAATTTGTAATGACAAACCAAGATAAGAAAATTTTTAGCTACCCCAACATGCATACAGTTCGTCAAGTGACTACTGTCGGGCAACTCATACTGCTTTTGTTTACTGCAATGAACTAGAAAACCTTTTAGGCACAATCAATGGTGTCAGGTGTTATTTTTCCGAAGTCCATTAGAGTAGGTATATAGCAAAACTTCTGACAAAAAATGTCCATAGTTGGTATTAACACAGTTAGCACAGAGGTCGAGAGATTGCATACTGCGCAACAAGTTGCGGGTTCGATTCCCGTACGGGACATGTACGGGACACATATGTGCATGTGATATTCTATGTTTGTAACGGCACCCACGACACAGGAAAAAATCCTAGTGTGGGGCATCGTTTTTTTTAAAAAACAAAAAACTATCCAAGTCAATGGTGCATCCCTCCCTCAATCACATGCGACATAGGAATATCATTAATTGGTACCACACCAACATGCAAATACTTAGACGCGTTTCGCCACTCCACGTGGCATCACGCATCACGAAACACGTAAAATCTCAGTATTTTCATGTTGGTGTGGTACTTATACTTTTTGGCACAATTTCCAATTATTTGTTGGAAGCAATTAATGATTACTTGTAAATAAATTATTACATTATAATCGCATTTATTTTATCTTTTTTGACAATCCTTGCACCTAAGTTCTACATAGGTAGTGGTATCTCATCATCACTGCTCATATATGTCCAAACCAAGGGGCTCGAGCCTACGCTATGTTACGGTGATTAGGCCTTAGTCAACCATGCTGGCCCAGTGAGGATTGGTTGACTTCACGTACTTCCTTGCATTTCTTCACAATGTATGGAGGTTGCTTCACTATGCTTTCCTTCACCATAAGAGTGCTCGATAAATGTATATATGAAATTCGAAAAACGAAAACACATGGCAGGATCTAGTTGTGGACCTCCGGATTAGAAGGCCAGTGCACAGTGCCACCAACGCTCCATATTGTATAGTGGTGTCGCCCGATACTAAAGAATTGTAAAATTGTGCCTATGCCTTAGCAGCCTTATTAATAAAAATTTTACTCCTTGTTTTACTGCTTGGATCATCCCCGGATTAGTTACTCCGTGTTTTGTCTTGTTTCCGCACATGTCGGCTGTCATATGTCAAAATAAGACAAAACATGGAGTAACCAATCCAAGGTTGATCCACTATGGCTATCTGATGATGTTTATTTTATTGTCTGAAACAATCTTAATATTGCTAATCATGCTGTAAAAATGACAAATTACCCATTTTAAATGTTACTATCTTACAATTTACAGGTTATGAAGGACTTTGTGATGCCAATCAGTTACAAATACAGTCCTAACAGAGTGCATAGAATAGCTGGCCCTGACGAGAAACCAACAGTTGAATTCACTATTAACTTGGGAAAACCTGCAAGTCTATCTCTGTATGAGGGTATACCTCTCAAATAAAACGTCATAAAATGAAAAATACATCAAACAATAAAACAACAAACAAATTATTCAAAAAAGTTGTATTTAGTTAAAAAGTAACAATAAACCATAAACTCATCTTGCAGTGCTTATATTATTGGCCATAATAGTTACTTATGTTCTTCGAAAATTAAGTTTTGATGCAAACTTTTTAGCCAAATATGGATTGGTCTGGATATCAGGAACATTAGATTCTGTCTTCAATTTCTATAAAGAATAAAAAACATATAATTATGCCAATTATAGGCTTGCCTGCAAACTGACGACATTATGCTAATTTTGCACTATACTTTACTTATAAGACTAATGGAAGCTGTAACCAGGTTTTATTAGTTGGGTAACATACAGTATTTTAATATTATTGAAAATTATTCAAAAGAAATATATTGAGTTTATTTACTTACTACTCAACACTGTCAATTTCAATATTATGTTTACGATGTTATTAAAATTACATTAAAGGCTCAAGATTGTTTACATCTTGCCTAAAATAGACTGTAGGTGGGTAATTGTATGTACGAAAACCTTCTAAATATTACCTTCCAAAAATCGCGCATTTCTTGAACTTCCTCATCTTTTTGCACAAAGTACTGTCTTACAGTTTTCTGTATCAATGTGGCAGCATATTCCTCGGGCCATAGCCAAGATTTAGGGTAGAAGGGCCGTGGGCTAAATGTTATACATAATCTTAAGTATATAAAAATGAATGTCTCATTAAATCTGAAAAACAGCCTGATCAATTTGATTTTTTTTCTTTTATTCGCTTTATCACAGGGCTGGTTTAAAAAGAAAGATGATAAGGAAAATCATAAAGAAAAGCTAAATCTATACTTACTAATATTATAAAGCTGAAGAGTTTGTTTGTTTGTTTGAACGCGCTAATCTCAGGAAGTACTGGTTCGAATTGATTTTTTTTTTTTTGTGTTGGATAGTCCATTTATCGAGGAAGGCTTTATATACGTATTGTCATTCAACCCAAAATTGACATGTAAATCATAGTCGATTTTGGGTTGAATGACATTAAGTATAATCAGCTAGAGAATTGATTATTTATTGGTTATTTTGAAACACCGTGTATAACATCACGATATTGTTATTTTCTGACATCCAAGCGAACGAAGTCGCGGGCACAGCTAGTTATAATATAAAGCAATAATGGTAATCTTATATAGAAAATGACTGTACACTTTGCCTTTTGATAAGACCCATTGTAAACGGCCACGTCTCAGTTCCGTACGTCATCACTGGCAACGTACGTTTTCAGAAAGCTCAAAGTCACTCAAAGGGTAATGGAGAGGGCTATGCTCGGGGTTTCTCTACGCGATCGCATCAGAAATGAAGAGATCCGTAGAAGAACTAGAGTCGCCGACATAGCCCAAAGAATTGCAAACCTTAAGTGGCAGTGGGCAGGACACATACACGTAACCTACGTTCCGATGCCATTCTTACTCTCGAAATTCCAGCCCATCGATCCGGGTTTGTCTCCGACTCTTTCACACTCTCTGATATACGTGTGTGGAATGGTTTGCCCCCAAAACTTAGATTAGCTCGTTGCAAGGCATCTTTTAAACACTTTATGTATGTTGTTATTTATGTATGTATGTATATCTTAATTATATATATAGGAAATCTTTATCACAGATAATATAATACTACAGTATCTTTATGTAGAATTATTATTATGTATACCTATTTTATTTGTGTTAATAAGTTTAATTCGTACACCGTCTACACATTCTCTCACACCATGCCGGTTGACTGGTAGAGAATGCCATTGGCATTAAGTCCGCCTTCCGTACATCCTCAACATGTTGTACGAAAGAATAAAAAAACACATAGCTCGCAGGACTGACGGCCGTTGGGGCGGAAAGGTCCTTGAGTGGCGGCCGCGTACAGGGAGACGCAGCGTTGGTAGGCCCCCCACAAGGTGGACCGACGATGTGGTGAAGGTTGCGGGAAGCCGCTGGATGCGGGAGGCGCAGGACCGATCGGCTTGGAGATCCCTGGGGGAGGCCTATGCTCAGCAGTGGGCGGCGTCTCTTGGCTGAAATGATGATGATGATGATGATGGTACACTTTGTGATTGTTTATTTGGATCACAAATTGATCTGTTATCTGTCAAGATGATACGAAATTCATTGGGTCAGCTTATGTTGAATTTAACTAGACTATTTTATTTTGAATCTATTCCTTATTCGCTTATTTTACTTAGAACTGATTTTGAAGTATTAGGTCTTATTTATAGGTTTTATTTTTATATTGGACTGAAATGTCCTTGCTTTTATCCCCCTCACATATGAAATTAGCGTTTTGTATGGATAGTAAAATGAAAAATGTTGTGAAATTATGTATTAAATCAAGCGAAGTATGCATACGATTACTATCTATGCACTTCCGCCATTTTATAGGTAGTTATTGTTGAAACATTTGTGGAGGTTTGGACTTTGGACTACATCATCGGAATTGAATGTTGTTTTA
Organism: Schoenobius gigantellus; assembly: GCA_963935595.1. Classification (NCBI taxonomy): domain Eukaryota; kingdom Metazoa; phylum Arthropoda; class Insecta; order Lepidoptera; family Crambidae; genus Schoenobius; species Schoenobius gigantellus. The sequence continues at coordinate 16,769,138 of OZ012555.1, forward strand.
GGGCGGGGAATCTACGATTCTAAGGGGCTAAGTTGATTAGGCGGCCCGCTTGGATATGCCGTGGGACTCGGAACCTCTCTGCCCTGGTGGAGGCATGTTCGGGATCGGACAGCCAATTTACCGAACGCACCCCCTGGGAACGAATGCTTAGAGCGATTGAGCAGTTTCGGTTGTTAACGGTTAGGTTTTTCATCATGGTTTGCATTTGTTAAAAATACAAATTTGCTGTAATCGTTTGGCCAGTTCTTAGGAAGCTTTTTTATTTTTCCAATTTGTTTCAAGTCAATTAAAATTGTTTTATCAGTCACGTCAAAACCTGCCGCTAGCTTTGACGTGTTTTGCGATGGATCCGCTTCTATGATCACCTTTAATTCTTCATTATCAAGGGTTTTCGGCCGCCCATGGGGTTTGTGCTCTAGGTCAAAATTTCCAGATCTAAAACGTTGACATCAAAAAACGTAGGTACCGTGATTTCTTTTACGGTAGATTCCACCCAACAATAATCCTTCGAACTGTTTCTGTAGCAGTGCAGGTTCAGCGGTGGAAGTTATATTCCTATATGAACTCGGCAGGTATTTTATGTTTTCGATTCTATGAACAGAATGATGCCAAGGAAAAATTAAATAGTGCGAAAACAAGTGAATTACGTAATTCGAAACAGAAATACACGAATCTAAATTTGGAATAACAGATCCAATTAACATCCGCGAAATGTACCGTCATTTTCCATACAAAATAACCATTATTACTTTATCTAATTTTGCAGTTTTTCTCTATTTTTTCTTCTTTTTCAATCACGCCACGAACAAAAGAAAAAAACATTCAAATTGGTCAAGCCGTTGGTATGCCTAGGTTTGCGATAACAAGGGATGATTTCGGGACATACATTCTTTAAAAAAAGTACCGGGAATGAATGATTTGTTTATGGTTCCAAATTTTTTTTGTTGAAACGCGGAGTTTGCGTTGCATTTGATAGGTATTTAGATTAAAATAATACAGTGTTGTCTTTATTTAGATCACATCTAGTGTGTATTTTGAATTTTACAATGGCCAAAAACATCGAACAAACAAATTTTGCATCGCCAATGGAATATCATGTTCGGAGTCACTGAAATTGTTACAGAAGGCTTACGGTGAACCGACTTTATCAAAAATACGCGCTTATGAGTGGTAAAAGCGTTCAAAAGCGGTCGAGATGTCAACGTCTTCAACTGAAGTTAACATCGCAAAGGTGACTGAAAATTCTGATCCAAGTTTTGAGAGAGATAGCCGCTGAACTTTCTGTGTATCACGGGTCGATGTACTGTTGTATCATTTTAAATAATCACTTAGATATGAAACATGTTGCCGCTCGGGTAGTTCCAAAAGATCTGAATTCCTGAATTTTCCGCAAAAACAAACCCATAAATGTCGCTGAGAACATGCCAGAACGAGTCATTGCCGACGCAACATGCATGCAACGTATTGTTACTGGTGACGAGACGTGGGTTTACGAGTGTTACATGCAAACTAGCTACTAGCTGTACCGAAACCGAAAAAATCACGCCAAAGTCGATCACAAGTCAGTCATGTTGACTGTTTTCTTTAAATATCGCGATGTTGGGTACTCGGAATTCTTTCCAGGAGGTCAAACGGTAAATAAAGTATATCATTTGAGAATTGTGCGGCATTTAAGAGAGCAAATTCGACGAAAAGACCAGATTTGTCGAAAGAAAATTCTTGGATTTTGCACCACGTTAAAACGCCTTCGCATAAGTGTGAACTATCATTGTGAATGAATTTTTGGCCAAAAAGTAAAGACAAATACCATCGGGCAACCATTTATTCACCAGATATGGCTCCAGCGGACTTCTTTCTCATTTCATTCGGTACAAGACATAAAAGAGAATTCGCGGCGAGAACTCAACTCAGTTCCGGAGAAAGCGAAGCGATTATTCGTTGGCGTAAGTGTATCGCTTCTGAAGGAGAATACTTTGAAGGCGATAAAATAAATTTCGATTAATAACTTACATTTTCCCGGTACTTTCTTGACACAGTAGTATGCATATACGTCTAAAAAAATCTTGTACTTTTGTAGAAGTAATTAATAATATTGTGAAAGAAGCAATTGTTTGAACCAGTAAATGGATGAGTGAGTAGAGTGATAGATACCGTAATGTGAGGATCTTTCTTTGTTGTTCCAAGAATCATGAAAAGAAGATCCTTCTGAATATAGGTTGTTTGCGACGGTTTAGACGCATAATACCACAAACGCAAAATACCAACCCGAGGTTTTTGGTGTTTTGCGAATTTATAAAAATGATTACGCTAAATACCAACTACGTAAAATACCACAAACGCAAAACACCAACCTGACGTGTGGTCTTTTGCGACATTATTAATTACGCAATATACCAAACACGTACAATACCACAAACGCTAAACACCAACTGGGACTTGTAAAATGATTGCAATAGAAGTGGTGTACAACAACAACCAGTCTTTATCTAACGAGGTTTTATTTTTATAAGTACCTAGATAATTATAATTATGTCTATGATTTGATTTCAAGGATGATATGTCAGTATACAAACAAACCTTCAGAAAGCGTCGATGGTGTAGTGCATAAGGCCGTTGCCTCTCAATCGGGAGGTATGGGTTCGAACCCCACCGCGTACCAATGTGATTTGTTTCGTAAGTACGTTTATTCAATGCTTTTACGGCGAAGGAAAACATTGTGAGGAAACCTGCACACAGCTGAGAGGAAATTCTCAGGTTGTGTGTGTTGTGTTGTTTCATCCTTTATTCAACAACTTAATATATTGGAAAATGCATATTAAATGTGTTTCACATTGCACCATCTTTTCATTTCACCAAAATTAACTCGATCATCATCAATCGGGTGGAGTACCTAATGTAGGTTGGTATTTCGCGAAATGTGATAGTAGGTATTTCGCGTAGGTATATGGTATTTTGCTAACATTCATGTTGGCGTTATGCGTAGTTGGTGTTTTGCTAAAGTGGTTTTTTGCGTAGAGTTGGTATTTCGTTTTGTTTTTTTTTGTGGTCTTATGCGTGTAAACCATAAAACAAACAAGTGTACCTACATATTTCAGAAATGCTCCAGTGACTGTGCCGATGCGTTAACACACGTCTGCTAAGCTGGATGAGCGATAAGCTCCTTTGCGCACTGCGACTTTTGTAGCGATTCAGCCCCCCTAGACAAGACGTTTTTCGATAATCGCTAACGCAATCGCTAGAAGGAAAATGTATGCAATTTGACATAAGCTGTCGCTTAGCTTTCGAGCGCAATTGTCAAATCTCATCTTAGATCATACATTGTCCATTTAGCGATTGCGTTAGCGATTATCGAAAGGCATCTTGTCTAGGGGGTCTGAGGCAATAGACAAATGCCACACGCTAACTTTTCCGCAGTCGTTCCGCAGAGAAAATGTATGGAAATGACATTAGCTTACGACAACCTCACGCTATTTTTCCGCGGCTAATGTCATCTCCATACATTTTTTTCTGAGAAACGGCTGCGGAAAAGTTAGCGTGTGGTATTTGTCTAGGGGGGCTGACGCGCTGCAGTCACGTGGACACATTCTGTGAGAAAAGAGAACTTTGGCGGCTAAAAGTTGAACTAACGTAATGCTTTCACAAAAATCCCTTTATCTCTATACTTTCTAAACTTGTGCTGCAGAATGTCGTGAATTTAAAATGTCAAGGACTAATCACGACGACCGAAATGAATCATTGTTCATGGAGCATAGGGCTCATATTATGCTCACCAGATGGCGCCACTACTGTTGAGTCTGTCGAAAGAAAGGTCTAACTGACAAAAATATTGATTTTTTGTTACCCAACTACACATATAGACTACTAGCTGACATATTTGATTTTCTTTTCCTGTGATTCCAAAAATGTAGAGACAATTTTTAAATGTAATTAATACGCTAATACAATAAAATTTAAGGGTTTGCCTCGATATTTCTGGGATCCCCTTATTAGATCCCGACTTCAGTAACAATGGGACCAATCGAGAAGTATATCCTCTTAAATAAAAAAAGAATTTTCCAAATCGGCTAATTAACGTCAGAGTTATGAGCTAAGAATCATAAAAAGAACGTACCTACCTACAATCAACTTGATAACCTCCTCCTTTTTGTGAAGTCAGTTTAAAATACATTATTAAATACAGTTAACACCTTTTATACGACCTTTTGACACACCTGTTTTTTTGAAGCACAACATTTTATTTTCATGTGTCAAGCAATTTTTGATATTTGTGATGAGTGAGGGATCTCCTTTCGCTTTTATGTATATATCAATCATCGTTTTCCCTTTGACATACTATATTTTTACACAGTGAGTATAATTAAGATTATTAAGCAGAAGCTTTCAAAGAAGCGCTCGTTACAACACCTACTTAGCTAAAGTGTGTTACTCAACCACGTATTTTTTGTAGGTGTTACGTACTCAAAGTTATTATTCGGGAAAGCAGCGCTCTCTTCTCACACGTCTTCCGTACAGACTATGAAAGAAAAAACATTTACTTACTGGTCTTTAAGATAATTTCGAACCCATAGCATGTTGAATAAATGTAACTTATTATATTGACGACTGGGATACCGAGGGTTATTATTCCATAAAAGCTAGAATTAAAATAATAATAATTAAGTATTCAGGTAATGGAAGTCATTCGGGATTTGCGGTCGTTCTATCTATGTATGAAACATTGTTCCAGATTTGGCTAGTGGTAAAGCCCCTGGCTTATTTGCTGCGAATATATCTAGATGCAAAATCATAATTGCGGCAACGGTAATGCATGAATAGTTTGTTGTTATTGGCATAGTTATTGGTTAGGAAAAGCTTTTGCCGTTGGCAATGAATATTTAGGTACTTCACATCTTTATTATTGCAATCTATCCTAAACACAAATTTTACTCGAAAACATAAAATAGCTACAATTATCATTGTAGGAGTATAGTTTGCCAGTATGCTGAACCTATGTGTATGGACTATTAAACCAATACTTACCTTACTTACCTAACAAGTGGGTCTTAAAATGGACATGGACAATACTAAAATTATGTCAAATCCCCATAAAGTACCCACTCCTGTGAATGTTGGAGGCTCTACATTGGAAGTTGTTAATGAATATATTTACCTGGGGTAAAAAGTTCAGTTCGGTAAGTCCACATTCGACGAATCCAACTTTGCTACTCAGTATTTTCTCGGACCATCTACCGCAGAAGCTCAAGACCAAAGTTCAATTCATGTGTGTTGCCAGTGATGACGTACGGAACTGAGACTTGGCCGTTTATGATGGGTCTCATAAAGTCATTTAAAGGGAAATGGAGAGGACACATAGCTTGCAGCACGGACGTTCGTTGGGGCGGAAAGGTCTTCGAGTGGCGGCCGCGGCCCGGGTGACGCAGCGTAGGTAGCCCACAAGGTTGACCGACAATCTGATGTTTGGAGATCCCTGGGAAGGCCTATTTGTGGGCGTCTCTTGGCTTAAATTTTGAACTTACTTGAGACAAATGGTCTATGCCATTGAAAAAACTTTTCTCTTTTTGTAGGACACCCCATGTCTTGGCTTTATTAAGAGTTTCTTCTAAGGCGGGCAGCAGGTGTATAAACACTTCATTTTGTATGTAATCGCACTCGGTTTCTGGAATAATAAATGATATTTATAAGTAACTAGCTTCTGCCCACGACTTCGTCTGCGTGGACTTCAGAATTGGGTCTAAAGCTTCGCTCGTTATCAATTTTTAATCTTCCCAGGGGAACTATTACATGTCCTTTTCCATAGCTTAGGTGACATGCATACCAAATTTCAAAGCTGTCTGCCCGCGGCTTAGCTCGTAATCGATTGTCAATTTTCCCTCGGGAACTACTTCAGGAATCGGGTCAAAGGCTACATGCATGCCAAATTTCACCCAAATCCGTTCAGCCGTTGTTGCGTGATTGAGTAACAAACATCCAAACAACCACACTTACACATTTGTAATATTAGTAGGATAAGTTGACAACATAGTCTGTGAAATATGTAGCTGCAAATCGCATGCAAATGGTTGCTTTTTATTTGCTGGATAGCACTAAATTGTTTTGTGAAACATTTACTGTCATCTTAGCTTCAACCGTTAATAGAAACCTAAGTTAGGTAGGGTAGGGTTTTAGAAAGAAAGCTTAATTGGTCATTCTTCGTGTATTTTTTATACACGTGGCCGTTGGCCTATGTGGGTCTGGCTACAGACGTATGGCCCTTGATTTTTGGTTCAAGCTATTACTGTTTAACGTCAATCAGAGAATTTTAAAACGGTAGCCTAGCATCCTGGGGTGGGCACTAGACCATTCTGGGGTGGGAACGCCCCCCCCCCCCTACCCCCCTCCATATACGCCTATGAAGCTGGCAAACGAGCAGGTTTAGACTGGGATTTCCTTACCTGAGACCAGAAGGTGTGTACCATCTCATGATTCTTTTATGCGAGCAATAAAAATACCTACTTACATTTTCTGCAGCTTGAATTTTAGTTTTTTTCCTTTCGTTACTTCTATAGGTATGTAGTAGGTATATGTATTTTATGTATTTTGTAGGCTTATTTTCTTATTAATAACATGTAGTATATGTATTCTATTATTATGCTAGAATGTCACGGTCCCGTCGTTGATGTTTCTAAATAAAAACTTACTTCTAATGTTAGGTTGCCTGGTTGAGATTTCCACTTTGGCAATAATGCCGCCTTTTGTTAATAAGTACTATTAAGAGGCTGACAACGCTGAGCTGCGCTCATCGAGCTCCACTTAAAACTTTTTTTAGCAAAACCTGTTTAATACACCGCAGTAAAAAAACAATATGTTACTTTTAAAAATATTTTTGAGAATATCCATGTTCCCAAAATATATTTGAATCTAAATTTCTCGTTTAAAAAAATGCCAAAGACACCCATCAAAAACAGCTTCCAGAAGAAAATCCGAGTTATTTAACAAAGGTTTTTTAATGATTTTCAGGAAATTAACTCGTTACACTTAATTTTATAATATTGATGTTTCATATCTTCAAATAAGTTACTAGTTTTTTTTTAATATATATATTTTAATTTTTTCGCTCAATTTCAATAACGCACCGCGCCCGTTTTCCAGTACAAATCATGTCTCAAGGTCGTTGGCGTTACTCAGCCTCTTAAAAATAGATACTAGAATTGTTTAAAGGACAATTCTAGTATCTATTTTTTTAGCAATTAAGTTTTACATACATACATACAGGTTACCCACATACAGGTAAGTGGCTACAGTCACGGTACCGCGCTACCGTCGCCTATAGTTCCTACGTACCTATATGTGGTTCCGAGGAACAATTCTACTAATAAGTTACAGCCGAATCGAAACTAAACCGTTACGATCGACCAATCGGAGCGCGTATATTGACTTTCAACTGTTCCAAGGCGTGATAATGTGGCGTTCTGATTGGTCCAACGTAACGGTTTAGTTTCGTTTCGGCTGTAACTTATTAGTAGAATTGGGCCTCTGTAAGACTTGCAAATCTACGGCAACGTACATTGGCGTCCTTGTACGGGTTACAAGGGCGCCAATGCAAGTTGCCAACTTGTGTCGTGAGATGTCAAGTTAGAGTAGAAGTAATTTCACTGTCTGTCTTATGTCCATAATCAATGATGGAAAATGGTATTATAGTGCTATCGAATCGATTAGGCGGCAACCGATCGATCATAGTTGACCTTCGAGATGCAGTAAGGACTGCCTATTAATTCACCTGAGTTTTGCTACGATTTAAATACCTTCAAATCCAATGTTGTTAATTTTGTCGAGATCGTCAGTGATATTAGATATTAGCGCGACCTAAGGTTGTTAGACTGCCAAAACTATCTACCATATTAATATCTAAAAACTTCATAACTTGACTACCGGCAAATATTGGTACCTAAAAGAGACAAAGAGCCCCCTCTCTACGACGCTACGACGACTAGCCAGAGATAGTACTAGAGTTGGTACTAATTTTCAAATTCATAATTAAAACAGAAAGTAAAAATCAACTTGCTGTTCCAACGGTACGTCCAAAAAACGAGCGCTTATGGGGAAATTATAAGTGTGTATAGCAAAGATCCACAAAGTGTTACTGACTTTACCATTTCATAAGTTTAAAGCGCATGCAAAAGTGATAGACTACAGGCCCGTGGCAAAAATTGATGGGTCATTTGAACCACCAGGAGACCTATTTAGAAAGATAGAAGGGCATTAAATAATAAGATTCAGCACTATGCCGTCACTTGTAAGCTGTCCAATTGAGTGCAGCTGAGGATTCAAAAGTACAAGTAGAGGGAGTACATTTTGGTCATATATTTTTGTACGGTATTCTTACCATCGATAGATCCATGAAAAATAATAAGAAAACACCTAGTGCCGTACAAAAATAGTGCGCCACAAAGTTAGGATTTTTTTTATGTTTTCCGGCGATTTTCAGGGTAAAGGACAATGTCGAAAATCGCCCCACGACCAACAAAGATTTGATTTACGTCATAATTATATGCATATTTTATAACACTCATTACAAATATATGTATTCGACGGACAATTCAAAAATATATAAAAGTACTTTCAGAAACAAAACCAAATGAAGTAAAATATACGAATGGTTATTGTTACTTTTACTCGACTGAATAGAATTGAGTCAATTTTATGTAGGTATGGAGATTTATTTATTTTTATAAATTATGTTTTTCATAACTTCTTTCACAATTTACAACGAATAATAATTTAATTATTTTCAAATTAATATACAACGTACAATTTCATTTACAACGTAAATGAAATTAAAACATACGTCAATTGACTACTCACGCGCTGTCGCTTGTTAGTTTGTTGTGTTTTTGACTTGCTTTATAATTTCGAGATTTCTTGTTCTTCACTACTTGGCTATAATAACGTTCTGTGATTGATTGCAATAATTATTATTTTAATAATTGTATAGACATGGACTATGTGTTATGCTCTAACGAAATAAAGTGTTAGGTACTTCAACTAACCTCAAAATCTGATTTACTTTGATATATAATTCGATTTCGAAGCTTGTCCGTAGTAATTGATGTAGACGTACAGTATTTACTAATGTTTAATTATACGAAAAGCATTTTTTCACTGCTGTTGGTATTGGGGCGAACAATGTATGGACGCAGAGCAATGTCCTTTGGTCATTTGTTTCTATTACGGCATCGGTTCCATACAAGTGACGGCATAGTGCTGAATCTTATTATTTAATGCCCTTCTATCTTTGTAAATAGATCTCCCGGTGGTTCAAATGACCCATCAATTTTTGCAGCGGGCCTGTACTCTATTAGCCTTACAAATAAAAACTTATACCGAGGATAATCCTCGGAATAATTTATTCTGTGTTTTGTCTTGTTTTAGCACATGTCAGATGTAATATGTCAAAATAAGATAAAACACGGAATAACTATTCCGAGGTTATTCCGAGGTATAGGTTTTTTATTTGTAAGGCCGTATGACTCTAATGAGTGAGTGAAGGTTCGTCGTTATTATTAAAGTCAATGATTATTTGAATGATATCAATGCTTTGTGTTAATTTCTAGACATCACTCGTCAAAATGTAAAAAAATGTGTATGGTAACGACAATTAATAATAGTAAATGTTGTTACTTTAACGCTTCTAAGTTTCTTGAGCCCATTCTTCTTATCAACTAAAAGATCCTGTAAGTATATGTGGTAGGTAAAAAACTGGGACGATTCAAAAAATCTATGGGATGGGCTGCCGAGAGACTAAGAGAAAAATTCAAAGAAATTGATATTATGACTGTACATTCCCAATATATTTATGAAAACTTACTGTATGCACACAAGAATAAAGATATTAAATTCAGTAAAAATAGTGACTTTCATAATTTAAATTTAAGAAATAAAGGCAAGCTAGCAATGCCCACATATAGGCTCCATAAAATAAGCAACTCCTTTGCAGGTCACTGTATACGAATGTACAACACGCTGCCATGTAACATGCATGACTTGTCAGTAAATAAATTTAAAATTTTAATTAAAGCTCAGTTATGCAAAAAGGCTTATTACAGTGTTAAAGATTTTTTGAATGATAAGGCAGCGTGGCGGTAAAAGAAATGAATTGCTCGTTCTCTGAATAGTTTTGTAATATTCACAATTTGTAAGACATTTGGCGATTTTAAAAGAGTTTTGGCAAATGAGTTTCTTGCCCGATTCTTCTCATGTTAGCCCCTACATTCGGAATCGGGTCGCTCTTGGCGATTACATGCGCGGCACCAACTCCGCGGATGTACTTGCCACTAGCGCACGGGTTATCTTGATTTTAGTAGAATATTTTTTATGTTTTATTAATTTTGTAAAATTGACGATTTTAAGTGCCCGCAAGGGCCTATGAAATAAAGTACTTTTGATTTTGAAAATAAACAATATTTTGATTTTGACTCCAACCAATGAGGTAAAGACGTTTACATACACATGGCTCGGTGATGGCGATGTGCTTTGCCGCGACGCAGAGGGCAGAATGTTTAACAGGGCAGAACCTTAGAATGATTATTATTCCAAGGCCAATACTTACATATACCTAAACAACGCGGGTAAAGAGTCTGGCAACTCGCCAGTTATCCTTGGCTGGGAAGGAAAGAGAAGTACCGGATGAGGTGAGGGACTCACACCGGAGCTGTAACTGTGAGCGTTGCCCATATTTAAGGGAGAGGATGCATCAAAGGCAGGCAATAGACAAAGGAATTTATAGGGAGTCAAGAACTGCGCGCGACACAGTGCAGAAGCAGAGGCCCTAGACAAATGCCACACACTATTTTTTCCGCAGATAATGTAATTTCCATACATTTTTCTGAGGAACGACTGCGGAAAGGTTAGCGTGTGGCGTTTGTCTAGGGGGGCAGGTCCCGCGCGCATCTCCCGGTTTCGGCCATAATAACCGCGAGGTTGGAATGACCATTGGTGGTGGGACGAAGGTGTTCTTGGTATTCGCCACAAGATCTGCGGCTCGGTCCCGCCGTTACGGCGTCGTTTGAAACAGTGCTTACTCCTTCACCACTGCTACCAAACAGTAAACAATCACAACAGCAACAAACAATCACTTAAAACAGCTACCGGCTTTGCGACCTGCGAAACGACGCCGCGGAACAAATGTACTAACGTGTATCGGGATAGCCACAACTTGAGCGTTGTCGGTGGCCAGTAGTTGTGGCTGGGCCCTAACTATAGGTGTATAGTAATACTACTACGTATTACTCATTTCTTCTTTTAAATATAACTGAGAGAACATGCGTACACATTACAATTATTTTCCAGATATCCGATTCTAAAGAAGGGTGAGTAGGTTAAGTGATGAATAAAATATACTTATTCGGTGACTCAGCAAAAAGTTGTAAGATTAAAATCAGGCTATCCGTTTTATATTTTCTCTGGGAAAATATGATCACGTATCAGACTACCGGTCTAAGCTTCAGTGGCTCCCTATCATCAACGCAGGGCCATGCACATCCTTTGTCTTACCTACTTACAAAAATTTTAACTGTCCCCAGATCCCTGATTAATTTCCCCGTCCCATTTCCATGTTTTACCACCTGGTCCTCGTCCTGTGCGTTCCTGTGTCACTCCCAAACCCCTTGATGTTCCTCAGTGTAATTCGAAGTTCATTCACAACTCTTTTAATGTACGCGCTGCAATAATGTGGAATGCTCTCCCAGTTAAGAGGAAACACCAAGGTCGACAGAATTCAAAAATAGGTATTTGTAAAATGTATTGCTGTCTCGCTGTGTGTCCAAATAACTGAACTGAGCTCGATAGGGACAACTGCAGCTGGGACCGAAAATACCTATGAAAAGTACACAAAATATACGTTTCGTACGTAGTCCCCTGTTTTCTCCGCGAAAAATTGACCGATTTAATTACTTATAGTGGCCATTGATTTTATTGGAAAAAATAGAGCAACTAGTGCCATTATCCAGGAAGGAAACAGGGGACTACGTTTGTATGGAAAAACGGCCTGAGGCCCAATTCAGCTAATAAGCTACAGCCGAATCGAAACTGAACCGTTGCGATCGACCAATCAGAACGCCACATTATCACGTCATCGAGCAGTTGAAAGGCAATATAAGCGCTCCGATTGGTCGACCGCAACGGTTCAGTTTCGATTCGGCTGTAGCTTATTAGCTGAATTGGGCCTCTGTACGATTTCCTCTTAACATCCGTGAAAGTTCTTCCATAACTACTTAAGAAGTAGATTAAGTGCTCACTTACTCTCGAAATTATCGTAATATGATACTTTATATATTGTTCATATGTATTTATTATATTGTCTTTTTATGTAAATGTACACCGTCTTCCCGCGAATATACTTAATTTCATACAACATCTAGGGTTGGCTGGAAGAGATCTCTTAAAAAGATAAGCTCGCCCTTGTACATCATTTGGTTGTAACTATAGTAGTTTTTGTTTTAATTGTGTACAATAAAGAAATAAGATTATAATGGTTTCAAAGGTATTCTTGCGTTGATACTCACTAAGGAATGGTGATTTGGGTACTGGTTCTTTCTTTTTTGCGTCGAACGCTTCTATTTCCTCTAACAACTGCCTTTTTTCCATTAGTATATCGTTCCAATTAGGTAAGACGTTTTTTCTTTTAATTACAGGGATTTCCACCTCGGAGCAAGTAAGACTATCTGGTAACATAAACGTGGCTAAGCTATCTGAGGTTTCATTCGCTGTCGCTTTTACAGATTTACTTTTGCGATCAGTGACCCTGCCAGCCATCGTAAAAGGATTCTATTGAGTTTCCTTAGAATTAAAATGAGACGGTAGCGTTTGCATGAAAGGTTATTTTTTTCAATCTTACTGGTTAGAACATAAAATCAGTATAATTTGATTGTCACGTAGCTGTCACACGTTTTTTTATGAATTTGCCACATAAGTAGTTTAAGAAAATTGAAGTAGGTAAGTACTTATTGGATTTGGTCATAATTTGTTTGGAGGTGAACTTCAATGACACGTTATCTGCTGTATTTAACATTAAAAATATTTTGTAATAGCTTTTAGCATATAAGTATTCTTAATCGTTGAGTGGAATGCATCTTAAAATTAAAAACTGGCGCTTTCTTTCAGCACAGATGATATAGCTAATAGTAAACTTCATGGCTTTAGCATAGAAAAGCATGCTTTTGTATTTCACTCAAATGGTCACAGATGGCGGCCCAGGTTAATTAAAACACGGATAGTGCATAGTTGGAGAGGTAATACCTTAAATATTGATCTTTTAAAATATCTTATTTTTCTAAAAGGAATTATTATTAAGTTTAACAATAATTAAAACTGTGTTCAAATTTTTTCAATTGAATTAGCTGAAATCGACAAAATTAACATATGACATGAGTACCAGTTCACTGAGGATTAGTAGGTAAGGATTATTTAGTTCTATAGATTTCAGTGTATTTAAGTTAACTAGCTTAAAGCTTTTTGTAAAAGTTCGTATTTGCTTAACGAATAGAAAAATGTATTTAAGAATTATTATCAAAGCAAGACAGCCTCTTTTTAACGAGGTTGAAAGCTTTTGAGGAGTTGAGGATCCCAAAAAAATCGAGTGAAACTTTAATATTGTGCTGAAGGTTATCGAATTTTCTGACTTAGGGATTCGTTTTTTAAATATAATAGGCACGTATTGATATTTATTTGTATCCTATTAATTTGCTTCAGCGAGGGGGTGATAGAAAGTATAACTTTTTAATAGTTACTTAGGAGTTACGAGCTACTACTTGATACGATCGTAAATAATAGTTTTTCAAGTTATTTGGATGTTCACATTAGATTAGTGTTACTTGGTGTTCGTGTTACCGAAGGGAGACTCTGTACCACGGCCGCCTGCTTTGGCACCTCCGCCTTATCTATTTCTGCCGCAAAGTAGCAGTGCTTGCATTTGAAGGGTAAGATTTGTAACGAGCTGTTTTATTCTTTGATATAGCAACTCGTTGCATTCCCGCTTAACCTGGCTGCAATTTTGAATTGTAACATTTGTCATATTTCATATTTTAACCGCCAGCGAAACTACGTTATCCAAAATATAGTAATATACTCGGACAGTCAGGCAGCTTTACTAGCACTAAACGGCAACGTTATAAAATCGAAGCTAGTAAAAGACTGTGTGGATAACTAAATGACCTGGGGCAACGAAACAAGATCACCCTCCAATGGGTACCGGGTCATTCTGGAATCATTGGTAATGAAAAAGCCGATGAGCTAGCAAGGTCTGAGGCCCAGGGACTACAATTTGGCCCAGAGCCTTTCTGTGGTATCTCAAAGAACCAGGCTATGCAATACTTGAAAACCCACCTCCTTCAAGAGGCAAAAGCCGACTGGCAAAGAACGCCTGGGTTAACACATTCAAGAGCACTAATCGAGCCAGACTCCCGTATAACACACTGACGAGCTATTGAAGCTCAACAGGGGAAACCTGAGCGTGATGATTAGGGCTCTGACTGGGCACTGCAAGCTGAACATGCATCTCTTCAATATGAGACTAAAAGAAACTGATGCTTGCAGATTCTGTGAACAGGAGCGTGAAACACCAATGCACCTCCTGTGCTTTTGTGAACCCCTTATTCACAAAAGAAACCGACAACTGGGGAGACACATTCTCGACCCAGACGATATAAAAATAATCCAAGCTGGGAATATCTTATCATTCCTAGACAGTGCCCAGCTAAAGGAGCACATGTAAGGCCTAATAAGTCTTACTTGGAGGCTAGTCACAATAGATCTTTGCAGGTCGCAGTGACGCAAAAAGGACATTACATCTTGTCACAAGTTGGCAACGTAGGTACACTGTGGTTCTTGTGGGGGTTACAGATTTGCTGCGAATTTCACAGGAGCCACATGTACAATAGGTGACTGACCACTTACCATCTGTATGCTTGTTTGCCAACTTGTTGAATAACAAAAAAAAAATACAGAGGCTGATAAAATTTAAATTGAACAAAGAACCTCAACCTCTTCGTTATTTATTTAAAATGATTGTAATTTCTAAAGCTTATTGTAATTCAAGTGTCAGGTTTTCATAATCTCATGATGGAAGGATTCTTGTGGGTTAGGAGTTACCGTTTAGGAGCGTAAGACGTTTTATTTCAGGGTAAATTGGTGTTTCACTTGAGTCAAATTCTTATAGGCATATACTTAATTCACTAAAAAGGTTAAAATAAAAATATTTTACAAAAAATAGAAACC
This sequence comes from Schoenobius gigantellus, assembly GCA_963935595.1. Taxonomy (NCBI): domain Eukaryota; kingdom Metazoa; phylum Arthropoda; class Insecta; order Lepidoptera; family Crambidae; genus Schoenobius; species Schoenobius gigantellus. The sequence continues at coordinate 16,784,387 of OZ012555.1, forward strand.
AACTTCAAAAACTGTCAAAGGGCAAAAATAATATAAGACAATACGCAATATCATATTTTTATACCGAAGTCGATGCCAAGCGATGATCTCCTCCTACGTGAGCTATAATAATACTTTTAAAAATTTGGCACCGACTTTAACATAAAACTTTAGCATCAACTTTTATAATTACCCACTCTAATATAAAAATGTGATGTGTTCATGTGTGTAGTCTTCTATATTTATATATTTTTTACCTTTTAGTGTTTTAGCTGTCGGTCTTTGTGTTTGTTAAATATGTTTTAAATATTCATCACAACTTGATACTAAAGCGGACGCTAGTAAAAATACAATCGAAGAATATATCGGGATACGGTGCAAAAATGGGTCTCTGTAGTAATGGGTAGGTGTATAATTAATAGGCATACGATGGCATGAAATTGGCGTTTTGTCGTACTGGCCAGTTTGATCTCAAATATCTCCTCTATGGTTAGGAATTCCAAATTCAAATTTACACAGCTATTTACTCATGTATTCGTGTTTTGAAAATTATAATTCACTTGTTTTTTCTCAATCGTTTTTTTTCTTTGCGTTACTTAGTTTACAAAATGGAAAACTTGAAATATCGCGTTATTTACGAGTACGAGTTCCACCGTGGCACCAGTGCTGCAGAAACGGCTCGAAGGATTAATGATGTGTATGGCGACGGTGCCGCAAAAGAAAACACAGGGTGTTTTTGGCTCCAACGTTTTCGTTCTGGAAATTTCGACCTGCAGAACAAGGCCGGAGACCAAAGTTGATAATGAAGAATTAAAGGCTATTGTGGAAGCGGATCCATCGCAAACCACGTCAGTGTTAGCTGCAGGCTGCGGTGTTAGTGATAAAACTGTTTTAATCCACTTGAAGCAAATTGGGAAGGTGAAAAAGCTTGAAAGGTGGGTACCTCACGAATTGAGTGAAGCAAATCAACAAACGCGCATTGACTGCTGCGTTGCCTTACTCAACCGGCACAATAATGAAGGGATTTTAAATCGAATCATTACTTGTGATGAAAAGTGGGTCCTGTACGATAATCGGAAGTGCTCATCGCAATGGCTAAACTCTGCCGAACCACAAACCATGCCCTAAGCGAAAATTAACTCCAATAAAGTTACCTGTGAGCGTTTTGTGGACTGGTGCTGGTGTCTTTCACTACAGCTTTCTTAAATCTGGCCAGACGATTACGGCAGATGTCTATTGTCACCAACTGCAAACCGTGATGGAAAAGCTAGCTGCTAAACAACCGAGGCTGGTCAATCGCTCTAGGCCACTGCTGCTTCATGATAACGCTAGACCACACACTGCACAACAGACGGCTACCAAATTAGAGGGGCTTCAATTGGAATGTCTAAGGCATCCACCGTACTCTCCGGACCTTGCTCCAACAGATTATCACTTTTTTCGAAATTTGGATAAATTCTTGAAAGGAAAAAATTGAACTCCGATGGGGCAGTCCAAACCGCCTTCAAAGTTTTTATTGATTCCCGTCCGAATGGTTTTTTTAGTAAAGGGATCGATGAACTACCTATGAGATGGCAAAAGTGCATAGATAGCAATGGTACATACTTTGATTGAATAAATATATAATAAAAAAATCGTCTATGTTCCTCCCATACAAAACGCCAATTTCATATGTAAGGACCTAATATTAATATTGTATTATTTATAGATAGATCACCTTATGTTTATTATATCCGACATCTCATTACATGAGTGTATTGGTCAAGTAGGTAGGATAGATAGCAAGTAGGATTCAACTGAATTGTTCAAATCGATGTATCAAGTTTTTTATCACATTTTTTGTTTTATAATCAAAAGTAAATGAAAGTTGTTATTTGTGTCACAAAGTATTTTATATTCTTATAAAAATCTGCATAAGCAATTACACGTACTCTCTGGATATTACCATCCAAAGCTTAGAATAAATTATAAACAATAAATATGTTAAGAGCCTAAATTTAAATATTATGTGTGTCAGTCGATTTGTGACTTACAGAACTTTTGTAGTAAATGTTTGTTTATGTGTCGGCATTATTAGTACGGTGCGAATTTTCCAGTTATTTGTGATATCCAGTCAAGGTAGTGAGCTACTTTGACGTATACTCCTGGAACTCCCGCCTGTCCACATCCGATTCCCCATGAAACGACGCCAACTATTTGCCAGGTGCCTCCACGTTCACACACCAGAGGTCCGCCACCGTCACCTTTGCAGGCATCCTTTCCTTCTTCACCTCCAGCACAAACAAAGCCTGGGTTCAGCTCGTAATTGTAACCCAACCTCGTCTGCTTTAGTTGCTGCTGGCATTGTCCATGTGGCAAAATAGGTACATCGACTTCTTTAAGCACATTCTGATATTTCCCGTAGTCCCCAAAAGCGTCTTTGCCCCATCCGGTTGTCCAGCACCTTTGTCCAGCATAGTCTGTGTATTTGTCAGGAAGGCAAGCAGGACTTATGTGTGGGTATTTGGTCCATTCAACTGGATGGTCCATTTTCAGTACAGCGAGGTCGTTGTCCAAGGTTCCAGCGTAATACAAGGGGTGAATATGTACGGACTGGACATCTCTTTCAATGTATGGGAAAAATTCGACATCACGGTTAACATCCCATTCTCCAAGACGAATTCTTAATTCGTAATCTTTGTGCCTGTAAAAATGTTTGTATCTGTATTCATATGTAGATTTTGTATATTTGTCTCACATACTAGACCATGTAAACAATAATTTACTGCTTTATTATTAAAAGTTAGTAAAAATACTTACGATTTAATGCAATGTGCCGCAGTTATTATATGAAGTGAGTCAATCAGCGTTCCTCCACATACATAGACAGACTCTTTGGGATCTTTCTTTAAGATTGCTGCTTGCCAAGGGTACTCTCCGAATTCGCTTTCACCATCAACATACGACGGGGTCTTGATTCTTCCGTTGATTCCTTGCGAGTGTCGGATGCCGCATTGCCCTCGGTTGCCTTGTGGTTTCAGAGGTCTCCGGCAGCAAACCTGGTTTGGTCTGCATTGTTGACGCTGAGAGTTACCAAAGTATCCCTGGCGCTGTAAAAATAAGTATAACATTAGATATTATTGTAAAGCAACGTGTTGATTTTTAATTAAAATACTAGTCTTTTATTGGGATTTGATTACCTCTTCTATAATTTCACTACTTTTTTCAACATTTATTTCCCTCTTCTTTCTGTTCTCAGGAAACCGAACAGTTTGACCTCCTCGGTTTGCCCCAGGGGTATTTGAAGGAAGGTGAAGGTTACGAGAATATCCGTGTCTGTTAGCATAAGCCTTTTGTTTGTTGTTGAGGTTGCTATTATTGAAAGATCGTTCGAAACCATTATAATTATTCGGATGGGTATGAAAGTCTGTACCGTGATTGTATTGGTCGGAATCATCATAATCATCGTAATCATCTTCACTATATGGTGCCGAATCATGTGAATTGTGTGGTACATTATAAGGTTGTATATTACTGAAACTTGGGTTGTAATGTGCGAATTGTGGGGAATAAATAGGAGGACCGTGAGGTGGGAATGCATGAATCGGACTATGTGATGGAGGTATTTGATCATAAGGAGAGTGAAATGGTGTTGGATGATAACTGTTATGAGGGTTGTAGTGGTGGTGGTGTTCGTGCTTGTTAAGAAGATATAGCTTTTTTTCGTGAAATAGATGTGACAATTTGTTGACTACGTGTTCGTTTGGTGTTACGTGTAAATTAACAAAAGGCTTAACTATTTTTTCACCATAATCATTTTTTGTGACTTGCACTGCTAATAAAGGATTAACAGATATTAAACCTAAGTTCAGACCGCCACTATTAAGGGCTGGCCCATAAGGATTATGTACAGGGTTTGTGTTAAAAGGATTAATAGGATAACTATGGGATGGCTGGGGCAACCCAAAAGAGACACCAAACGTGGGCTGCACTTGTTTGTTGGGATTGCCGCCATTGCCGCCGTAGCCGGCCAATCCAATGAGGCGCTGCAGTATATTAAATTATATTGTTTACCGATTAAAATAACTTAAACATTTGCTTGTTATTTATTTCCTCCGTGCCCAGTTTAGTGTTTCTTTTGAAAGCTGTTAAATTCAGATCATTTACCCGAAACTATTATGTTACCGATTAAATAGAAATCATAAAGGAGGTTACCTGTATGGTAATTATAAAAACTAGAGGTAATATTAAGTTTGTTTTTAAACACATAACACGTATAGCGTTAGTAACATATTAACAATGATTTATCTTACCGGTTCAATTTCCTTAGCTGGCTCTTCCGGTTTTTCCTTAGTTTCGCGTTTGCTAACTTTTTTGGTTTCAGTCGAGTTTTGTTTATTAGCTGATTCTGTTACATCAGATTTAGTAATATTGTCAAGTTGATCCTCTGTTAATGCTGTTATTTCACTGGCTTTGTTACGGGGATCAATAGGTAAATATAGATCATCTCTACGGCCAATAATTTCCTGGCTTGGACATTGGTCATAGTTGACGCAGACACAGTCAAAGTTTTGTTGTTTCCCTTCATGATAGTTTTCTTGGTAGGCGCCATTTTGTGCAAATGTAGCAGGTCCTTGATTGTACAGACTGTTTCCTGGTCCTACGTGTAGTTCTTTCTTATAAAACTCATTGTTCTGAGAAGCATATGCCCCTAATGAATTCCCATATTTTTGCTGATCTTCAAAAGCATTATTTGGATAACGATTTGGAAGAGACTGTGACAATATGTTAGCTCCTTCCTTATTGAATGCATTATGCCCATATTGTGATCCATAAATAGTATCACTTTCATATACTGGCTTGCTGTTTATGTAACCTCCAGTCATTGGCTTAAAACCACTTGAAGTAAGGCCACTGAAGTCATTGTCTCCGGCTGTTATGATGTCGCTAGTTTGATGATTTAACCCCTGGGATCCTAATTGTCCAGATTGAAGGTGTCCAATCGATCCAACAGGAATCGCTACTGGCTTAATAATTACTTTTGGATCTTTTTCGGCATCACTATGTACGAAGTGGTGATGTACGTGTTGCTGAACTAATGTTTCTGGTTTTAGTCCCGATTGTGACGTGGGGTGTTTATTGTAACTGGGCTTGACATTTTCAAAAGCGTAAGGACTTTCGCTGGGAAACGTGGGAGGCTTTGTAACATAGTTAGAGTCGTGACTGTTATATAATCCATTGTTTTGCGAAAATTGGAAATTATTGCCAGAGACTCCATATTTATCAGAGAAACCCGGGCGGATGTTTCCTCCATAACCAACTCGTTTTGGTGGTATCTTTTGAGGTCGTGAGAAATGAGGCATTGGCTTAGGAGGACCATAAGCTCTGGGCGGACCGCGAATCGGAATTGAAGCTATTGGTTTTCCAACCGGTTTGATGTCCACAGGCTGTGCGTAAATTAGTTCATCAGGTGACAAATACATGCGCTTTTCTTGATTATCTTCTTCGTCACACTAGAAAATAATAATAATATACCTATGAACATTAATTCTATTGTTGCTTTACTTAACAATATATATTATGTCAATGAATAGTTCGTTTGGGATGAGTTTTATTACAAATCATTTTATTAAATAAATGTTGTAAACAAATTTACCTGAATTAGACCCAGGGTGCAAAGGCGACCTTTGATTAAATTTCTAGCTTCGGAATCATCTCCAGCGTCCAAAGCTTCTTTGATGGTGGGGTCACTGTATACATCGTCAAAGCCGCTTAAGCTTCTTCCCTGTTTACTGCTTATTAGTTCGTCAACAATATCGTCTAATACAGTGCTACCAGCTTCATCATTTTTGTCTTGAGCTTTGGGCATTTCCTCCCCCTGTAGTAATTCTGGTTGCTTTTGTTCATTTTGTGATTCAGTCTTTGATTCTTTTCCCCATGACCATTCAGCTGATGCACTAGCTATTAATAATGGCAATAATATACAACCTATTTTTGACCACCGCATGATCTGAAAATAAGAGAATATAAACTTACAATGTGTCATCTAATCCTTCAAGTAAGTTGCCGTTTCGAAACTTTAGTAGGCGAGGAATCACTTTTACTTTCGCGGATAGCCAGATTACGTAAGGCTTCATAATGTCAGCGCACTGCGCCCGGTGCGCTGGCGCAGCCCGGCGTGGGCCTGCGAAAGCACTCTCACACGTTGTGTAAGTATAAGTTTACGGTATTACTGGTATTACGTGTAAGTACTCGCATCAATAGTATTTTTTACACTATTGGAAATGTATTGAATAATGATTTTTCATGATAGCAAATATAACTTTGTATTGAACTACATCTAAACAGTGTCAACTGTAATTAATTACTGAAGTAAAATTAACTCATGTATGTTTGTTTTATTAGTATGGGAGGCTATTAGTTATGTCTGTGTATAATGGTGTCATCCATTGTTTTTGTTATGAAAGAAAGTGTTATTTGTGTCAGTGTCATCGAGGACCGGCTTACTGCGATCATTGGCAAGCGCCTCGCGTCTCGGCCGGCGCGTCGCGTCATTTGAGTGTAACCGCAGTTATGCAACCTCGGAAATGTTTTATCTTGTTTATTTATGCAACGAGTTACGTTCGGCCTAAATGACTTATATTGAGCAGATTCTTTTATTCAAAAACTAGAACCTATAGTAGTTTTAACAGAGTAAATAAAGGAAATTGTTAAACTAAGTTGGTTTCTTTGTATTGTTCTAGTTAACGGACTTTATTTGTCAACTAGCTAACTCAAAAGGGGTTGTTTTTCAAAGCTGTTGCTTTTGATTGATGTCAATAATAATGTTATTGATTGGATGAAGTTTTTTAAATTTGAAGCTAGGAAGACTTTAGATGGGAAATATATTGAGTTCTGTACAATTTTCACGACAATTTTTTTTTCATTAGAATCTTGTGATCGCAAAATAATTACCTGTATTGGTCCATCCGCATTCGTCTTTAGCGTTTTATGTTATGATTGAAATCATTATTTCAGATTACAAGTCACGATCTAACAGTGAAGGAAAATCGAGGGAAGTCATCAAATACTATTGTCCGGTACAGAGTTTATGCTTATTTATTTATGATTTATTTCGGTACCTAGCTCTTCATTAGAGTCATAATTTTTCAGGTTTCTGAGATATTAATGAAAACTATAGAATTCTTGTTGAAGAGAACGATGAATTATTAAACGTATTATTATCTAACGCCCAAAACCTTTGCTGTTGTTGTTCATGAATAAAATAAATAAACCATATTAATGTACAAACAGTGTAACGACAAAAGTACTTAACAAATGTCAACAATCAAGAGAAATCTTCGGTTTGATTTAAGTGAATACAAACGTAGAACTAGAAACCATCAAGTACTTCACTTTAATTGTACAATTTAATGGATTATTGTCATTGGAACAATCTATCCACAATGGAAGGTGCATGTTCAAGTGAAAAGTGAAAGCTCGTTGCATCCATGAGGATCAAAGTGTTAACTTAAACGAGAGAAACTTCGCAAACCAACAATTAGCTAAGTAAAAATCATAATTAAAGAATCGTTTAAGAATTTAAATTAAACACGTTTTATTGAATTAATAAAATCGACAACAAAAACTGTTAAATTTAATAAAAAATAATTGTGTTGAAATAATATTATTTTTGTGATATCGAGTAATGTAATTAGTTCGTTTGAAGCCTATTATTAGACTGACTCAGTATGAACAAACTTTAAAAAAAAATTGTAGGTATTTAATTGCTATCGGTATTAATATGTTATTGACCCGATTTCGTTTGCAAGTTCACTGGTATCTTGTCACACTTACTTACTTTTGTGTGTAGTATCCTTTATTTGTCACTTTTTGTTATTATTTTTGAGAAAACACCACACCGTCTCACTGTTCTAGTTCGAATGACTGACACAACCACCACTTCTGTGCTTTATACTTCGTCCAGCGCTAAGATGCACGCAGCGTGGTTTTGTAAGACGTGCGACCCAGCCTTCTACCAATAAACACTTCTTGATCAGAACTCCAACCGTAAATGGTTGTATCTCTGTCGTTCAGCTGTCGCTATTTATAGATTTGCGATATATTGGTACAGGCAATGACGTCAAGACTGAGCTCATTGATCAACCCTTGGAGTGTTTCATTCACTATGTGTTCTGTGTAAAGTTAGGCAATATGATTCTGATTGAGGTCGTGTTAGCGGATCTTCGTATTTATTTCCTTTTATTATGGAAATTCTTAAAAAAAACAAATTATTTCGTATATATTTAAATAATTATTTATATAGGTATGTTTTGTTGATTTTTCTGTATTGTATAGATTGTATTTGTGGGTATTGTTGAGTCGTTGTGTATTGGCGAAAATAAATAACTGAAATAGGTCTTGTATTAAATTAGTCAAACATATGACATTAATGTTGAGGTACATAATAATGATACTAGTGATGAGTCAAACATAGTAAATCATAATGATAGTGAGCAAATATTTACTTAAAATAATATAAATGTATGGATAAAAACGTATTCATTATTATTGTATTTATAGGTCAATACCATGGTAATACACGCAATCACACTATTTATAGGAGACTATTATGTATTATATTGCTTTGTGCCCTTATGTGTGGCATTTGACCCGGGGAAAGTGTCATATTGGCCTAATACGGTGCACGATGCGTAGAAGCATTATTATTTATTAGATAACAGTTTGAGTGCTATATATGTATACCATAATCTGATGGCAAATGTATAGACGAGTTTACCGTAATAAAAACAAAGTTATTTTCTTAATTTTAATCAATATATAACTACTTCAGATCACTATTAATTTAAAGATTAACAATAACAAAAAAAAATAGTTTTAAAGATTTTAAATTTTTTAAATATATTTGTCATCAGGTTCTGTATTTGAAAAAAGAATAGAAAAAATATTTATTAACTGATTCCCGTTTGCGAATCTGCGTGGAATTCGTAATTGGATTATAATCGGATTGATTCATCCCCTTTTTGTGTAATTATCATCTATCACGGTCGCTATTTCGATCAGTCGACCGTCATTGCGGTGTCAATATAAACCGATAGCGACTGTCTTTTTATTGAAGCAGTGATGGTGGTATGGTTAAGTTCCACCATAGCAGTATATGGCCAGTGGTATGGTGGGTCCGCAGTGCCTACTAATCTAGTGTGCCAGACTTTTAGCCAACTCTGTTAGACGTTTCGTGTAACATAGTTTGTCAATTCCAAGATAAAATTTAGACCAGTGGCATAGCTGGGAGGGGGGCCGGTCCCGGGTGTCACTCGTTTGGGGGTGACACGCGACAGTTGCAATTTTTAACTATAAAACAAGAGGCCACACAAAATATAAATTTTGAAGACATTAACGAATTTGCAGCTACTAAAGCTAGAAAGTATACGTTTGAATATGCTTTAATATACGACACTCAGTTGTATTTCAATTAATAAATCGTACTTTAGGTAATACCGAATTTTTGTTATTTTAATCGTTTTCCATCTTGGGGTGACACCACAATTTCCGCCCCGGGTGCCACTTTAGACTACTATAGCTTAGGTATATGCAACCCTGGTATATGTAAAACCGGCAGTAAGCCGGGTTTAGATCACCTACAAGAAGTGAGAGATTGGCCTATAATTTTTAAAGCCAAGTTTATTGGCCAAAATATTATCTTAAATACTGTACATAGAAAATTTTACTAAAAGAAGACCATTTTGATTTTAAAAACAATCCGAACTGCATTCACAGATTTTTAAATAATAGACTGTGTGAACCGGGAATCACACACACACGCTAACACACACACACACATAAACCACAGCTCATATATGTCCCCGTAGCCAAACGGCTAGGTCACATATTTTGACTAAGATGTAGAGTTTGTAAAGTTAGGGCTTTTTTATTGCAATTAAGTTGGCAAACAAGCAAATAAGTGGTAACAGTCACCTATAATACATGTGGTTCCTGTGAGATTCGCAGCAAAATTGCAATCCCCACAAGAACCACAGTGTACGTTGCCAACTTGTGACTTAAGATGTAAAGTCACAGTACCCAGTAATTTCAAAGCCATATATATCTTACCCTTTAAACCGGAACACACCAATGTAAGCACTGCTGCTTTGCGGCAGAAATAGGTAAGATGGAGGTATCCATGCACACGACCCTGGTACAGAGTCTCCCTCCGGTAACTTGTAGAGTAAGGGCGTGTAGAGTTAGAAGCTTGGCTCTACATGAGATCTGATAGCTTTTTGACAGTGCGAGCCACATGGTCTCGTCTTGGCAACATTTTACATTTTTTTTTATTGCAGAAAGTTGGCAAACAAGCAAACTGCCCACCTGATGGTAAGTGGTAACAGTCACCTATAATACATGTGGCTCTTGTGAGATTCGCAGCAAAACTGCAACCCCCACAAGAACCACAGTGTACGTTGCCAACTTGTGACACAAGATGTAAAGTCACAGTACCCAGTAATTTCACTGCCATATCTTACCCTTCAAACCGGAACACAGCAATGCAAGCACTGCTGCTTTGCGGCAGAAATAGGTAAGACGGAGGTACCTAAGCAGACGACCCTGGTACAGAGTCTTCCTCCAGTAAGAAACTCCAACATGAAAATGTTTTTTGTGGGATTTCACTTCTTTTTGTAAATGGCGTGTGCTTTCACGTGTGTGCCCGCCACAGGGTTGAACGCTATTGACTTCGGGCGTCGTAGCCGGTAACGACTGTTTCTGTTCGGACGGCAAGCTTGCGCCGCGCTGTATTTGCTTCATCGAATACGAAAAGCATTTTGAAAATCAGTCACAATTGGCGGATTAATCGCGTAACATATACACAAAAAAAACATACGCATCGAATTGAGAACCTCCTCCTTTTTGAAGTCGGTTAAAAAGCATAGCATAAGTACATCGGGTTACAGAGTGTATCTTACATAACAAGCATAATTTTGGTCTTAGCACGATAGAATACTAAAATGGAATGGATTTACCAAATGTAAACAAGGCTGCAATGACGGCACGACGGCGACGCGACGTCGTCGTGTGAAATAGGGTTATAGTGTTAACTGCGAATCAAAAGTCTTTCTCTTGTATAGAAAAAAAAGTGAAATCTTAACAGTGAAGATAATAATAATTAGACGTAATTGCATTGTCATCGGAACTAAAGGTTTACCAAATTTCAGCTCAATCGAATCTTGATCTTGAACTTGCAAGATTTGACCTAAACAAACAGGGCAAGCTAAATAAAACTGTTAAAAATCCAAATCCTCACCATATAGGTGATTGCACAGCGAAATAGGCACCTCGAAATATTTATATTTTCACAATAATTCAAGTTCGAGACTCATCGTTATTTATTTAAAAGTAGGTACTTTATGGACGCATATCTAATAATAACTAGCGTACAATAAATCCATAACATGTTTTTTAAGCTGCTGTTTTTGTATATTATACTGCAGTTTATCTAAGTAAAACACTAGTATCAGTTTCAACAATAGTTTAGTCCACAAAAGGACATAAAATTGTTAGTTAAAAAATAACTAGAGATCGCAGTACTTACTAACTTAACCTTACCTAGTCATGTCGGCTTAATTCACTGTTTACTACTTTATTCTTTCATACCCGAATTATACATAACTTTTGTCAAAAGTCATGTATAATTTGAGTTGTTTTATCAATTAACACGGTTAAACAATAAATGTGATGTGTAATCAATAGGTGTATTTGATATGGAAATCATATTTTTGTACATTAAACAAATTCTTCCTGAAATGCGCGATTTTAGGAAATAATCTGTTGATGTGTATTTTCGATTTATTTCTAGTACTGAGTAGTATTGTTAAACGATTTGTGTATTTGCAGTGGAATCAATTTGTCAGGTGAAAAATTATTAAATCGATGGGTAATAAGCTTTTTGATGTAATATGATAGCGCGGCATTCATATATTTTTTTACTTCTCCAGCATCAAGTGGTCCCTTTTGCTGTTTTAAAACTCGCAACAAAAATTGCTTTTGTTTGCAGTAAGTACTCGAAATTCGAATATCGCTTATTTTATTTTATACCTTCATGGTTTTTAAATTATTATTTCACAACTGAATCGAAACCAAGAAAAAAGTTATTCAATCAAAATCATCTAGATTTTATAGATAAATAAACATCAAATCAGATTACTTGACGGTACGTACTCGAATGTACATTTGCCTCGACTATTGTTATCATCTTAAAGCATTTCCTTACTTCTCGACCTTTCGTGATTCCGTGGTTTGTCTATTTACTGTTGAATGCCATTTTAACGGTAAAGGATAGGTACTCTTCAATGTGATACCTTGTAATGATTAATAAACTGTGAGGGTATAAAATACTCAAGAATCTTGTTTATACTGCAATAAATGCTGCAGGTGACTTAAAAACTATTAATAGGGGTAAATAAAAAAACATTTTTTCATTTGAAATAAATTCAGGTATTTGTGTGTAAGATATTTTTGAAAACTTAAAGTTATGGTACAATTATGGTCAAAAATGTGGTTTGATCAAACTTCACGCATTAATTAGTAGCTAAGGGCTGTAAGGCATCAATTGCAGCCCGAGATAATTAGCGAGAAAATTAATTAGCCTATATTTCGAGGGTGCAATTGGTGCTTACACCCGAGGTAACTACTCTACTTTACATCTCGATTGTGAGGTAACTAGGTTCTTATTACCCTTCTACTTACCGCCCTAGGGCTTTCCAAGCTACATTATTACCCTAGAGCGCTTATTGGTCACCTACAAGCCCTATTTGGGGGTAATAAGGACCTACTTACCGAACATGAGAGATGTAAAATATTTATAATGTCACTTTTAAACTGTCATCAGAGTATACTGTATACTTATGCAACGGAAATACACCTTTGTTGTTTTTTTGACATTGAATTTCAACTTAAATAAATTCTGATATACGGGTAAAATTTTAATTCTCTATCAAATAGTTTTTGCATTTTTTAAAAATTGCAAAGTTCTTAAGTTCTACTTCTACAGTTATACGTAAATTGAAACTACAAATAATGTCGTAAGCCTTTACAATTGATTAAGTGGAATATCAAGATTATTCTAAACAAATATTTGTCAATCGCAAACTCTTTTTAAGTTCAGTATTTTATTCCTGTCTAGAAGGTTCCGACGTGAAAAGATTGCCGTCATCTGAAGCCTGTCTACGAGCTGCTGAGTCCCAACCTACCAGCCTGGACTACAAAACTACCCACGTCTCGGAATCCTTATGTCTTACAAAGGCCAGCCTAGACTATTTGTATACTGTCTTTGTAAGGTTGTTAGTTTTTTATTAAAAGTTTTTGGAAAATAAAAGCATTCTTATTTCATTTCATTGTAGATTAGCTTAAGAGCCATAGAGCCCCTCGGTGGGGACATAATATGAGCTGTGACGATGAAAATGAAAATGATGTTATATCGAAAATACTGAACTGTCTTGAGAACACCTTAAACAGTAAAAAGCTACATTGTTCCTAAGTAACATAGGCTATGATGTGTATATTAATATTTATTTAATGGTAAATAATAATATTTGACCGTCAATTCTGAGAAAAAAGGGGTGATGTGTTGATTTATCGGCGTGCGCTGACTCTTCGGCTTAAGTAGGTGAATATAATGTTCAACCAAGATATATTTCCTTAGTATTTCTATACCACTCAAGATAATTCAAGAACAACAAGATAATCACACGTAAAAATGTGTGACGCCCAGCAAAGTAGGCACGGAGTGCATGTGTTTGATAAAATGGAACGTGAAAAAGACATCAACGCGCTCATCATATTAAAATGAAAAAGACAAAAGATTCCTTTATTTAAAATGTATGTGAAATTGTTATTATAATATAATAGTTACGAAAATAACAATCATAATTAGAAAATAAACGATATGAAAAGATCAAAAACAGTTTTGCTGTTTTTTTCACCGGAATAGTTAAATGGCATGGTATCTTTAGTGCCCAGTGAAAAGGTTGTTACCTATTTTTTTACATTAGTACATAATTAGAAGAGCACTAGACTGTTTTGCTGGGGACCCACTCTTAAAATATTATAAAAATTTAATCATGCTGTTGTTAATGACTTTTATTGAATAGTTTGAATATAAGTCCAAATAAAGGCATTGTAGTACTATCGTAGCAAATACAAAATAGAAGAAAGTGTCGGAAATTCTTTAAGAATCCAAAGTGACAGCTTTAGGTGAAACAACTGCCTCATAGTGAGTCATGACTGCACGGGCGAAGCCGCGGGAACAGCTATAGTTCATCATAATAAAACGCGCTGTTGCGATTGATACTGTCTGTATTCGTGTCGAGACTGCTAACGCAACGTTTTTGAGGTCGACCGCCGTGAGTCACTGTTTTCTTTGGCGTTTGACATTCGGGATATCCCAAACTATCAAGGAGATATTTCAGAATATTTCACGTGTCGATGTCGACACAATATTGGATGTTAAATTTTACATGCGATTATGTAAATTAAGTAGGAGCGTCGGTGGCGCTGTGGACTCGGCATTTGCCTCCCAATCGGAAGGTCCGCGGTACGAGACCGCCATGTACCAATGTGTTTTTCGTTTTGCGAATTTCGTATTCACATTTGTCTGACGCTCTTACGGTGAAGGAAAACATCGTGAGGCAACCTGCATACATCTGCAAAGAAATTCAAAGGTGTATGTGAAGTCGACCAATCCGCACTGGGCCAGCGGTTGACTAAGGCCCAAACACCTTAACTTAGGGTAGGCTCGAGCCCCTCGGTGGCGACGTATTTGAGCTGTTATGATGATGTAAATTTAAATGAATAATGTAATGTTGGTATACTTTTATGTTAGTTTTAGGATACCTCAAAAGGAATAAAACCCTTATAAGATACTTAGTTGTCTCTCTGTCTGTCTGTCTGTCACGACCCCTTTTCTCGGGGACGCTTTTAATACATTTGAGTTGATGATAAACATTTGTATGGGACAGCTGATTTTTGTGTCTGCTTGTCTGAACAAGCACACAAGATTTGGCTTCTGCTTAAGAAGTAACCTTGTGTAGTTATTTTTATCCTTATTGATTAAGAACTTCACCTTCATATATCTCCGATAAATCAGTGATACAGGAAAATATAACAAAAAAAATTATGACGTTTCTATAATGAAATGAGCACTGTTTGTGATGAACAATGTTTGCTAATTTTTTTTTTAAAAACAAACAAAAACCAACTTCAAAAACACTTAGAAGTTAAAAATAATATAAGAACACAGACAACATCACATTTCTATATCGAAGTCGGTGCCAAATTTTAAGACTTTCTAGGAGATTATCGTTTGGCACCGACTTCAATATATAAATGTAATGTATTGAATATAAGAACTGAGCGAGAACTAACTGAGAGTTAGAGGTTATTTTTTCAAATATTATAGGCACGTATGGACCCCTTGTCGTATTCTTTCAAGTTACTTCGGTCGGTGAGTTGGTAAATTCACTAAGATATAACTACAAAAACAACTAAACACTTAAAAATTAAAATAATATAAGAATACAGATGTATTCTTAAGTGTTTAGTTGTTTTTGTAGTTATATCTTAGTGAATTTACCAACTCACCGACCGAAGTAACTTGAAAGAATACGACAAGGGGTCCATACGTGCCTATAATATTTGAAAAACTAACCTCTAACTCTCAGTTAGTTCTCGCTCAGTTTATGACTACTAGATGCAAATACCTGAATAGCTTCGGAAAAAACATGAAACACGTTGGACGTACCTATAAAATTTTTAGGGTTCCTTATAAATACCTATAAATTTTCCTAGGGTCCCATCATCAGATCCTAACTTTGGTGACAATCGTACTACAGCAGGAGTATACTCTATCGAACACAAAAAGAATTTTGAAAATCGGTCTACAATTGGCGGTCAGCAATCGCGTAACATACTACAAACAAAAAAACATACGCATCGAATTGAGAACCTCCTCCTTTTTTGAAGTCGGTTAAAAATGGAACGTCATCATAACATCAGAATCTTAATTATAACTTAAAATTCATTTGATGATGTCCGGATATTTTTATTGTAAATATGGGATGTCCAGTGAATTGGGTCTTCCGATTCTAAATCGGCCCAACTTTTGATAAGATGAACATCGATCTAGCTAGGCTAATTTTGTGGGTAGGCCCTGCTGGGAGAGCTCCACACATATTGCCTAAATAGTATAGATAGGTACGGAAACTGATAGACAAAAATTGTACTAATAGAGTTACGTTATTCACAAAATTTTGCGTAAAACAGGATTTAGATATTCGGCGTCTACCACGCTTGTTGCACAAACCGGCCCGGCCGACCCGGACTCGTGGCCACGCGGCTGCGACGGTTTGCGCAACAGTTCGGCGAACCATTTCCATGGGTTTAATTTCCGATTGAGTACACACGAAGATGAAGCTAAGTCAGCGTATGTTAGCGTACTTGCAAACGAGAGTTAAATGATAGTAGCGCGCTCCGGGATCGTTGGGAACTTGGGACGTTAATTCAAACCATATAGGTATATATCAATTTGTTCTATTACAGTACCCAGTTATTTCACTGCCTGTCTTACGCTTTAAAACGGAACACAGCAATCACAAACTATTCGCTGGGTGCGAAGTACTAGGTGGGGGTAATGACATCTATCGCAGCGCTCATGGTGGCCAAAAGTACAATTATAATGTTAGCTCTGTTATCTGTCATAAATGTCAAAGCAAGAAAAAACATATCACGATCGCTTATAATTTGACAGCCATTGTGCCGTGAACATAAGACTCTGTGCTGACTTCCATTTTAAAGGAATAATGGATGGAGTGCAACTGCGACTGCCCAATAATGGGCAGCAAATTTTAAAGTGACAGCCAAGCCAAGCCAGAGTTGCAGACGCTAGGTGGCGCTGAAGTCGTGCACACAACCAATACACTGATACTGACAGCACCGCTGATTGACGGCAGAAATAGGTAAGATAGAGATACCCATGCAGACGACTCAGGTACAGAGTCTCTGGTGATTTTGCCCTCATAGAACACCTGAAGAGTTGGCCATTTTAAAAGAGCGCGCCGTTTGATACATTTATGGTGGTTTTATACATTTGACAAAAAGAATTAAAAATTTAATATTGATATTTATTACCTATGGATTTGTTACTCGTATATGCTCACAAGCTAATGTAAAGTGACATCATATAACTTTTTTATAAAGAACGCCAAAGTTACTCGTTGGAAATTCTTCATCTTGATATCTCGAGGTATTTTTCGAACATTTCCATTCCGAAAATCCGAAAAATACTAAACACGCTAAAAATTGAAAAACCTCGAAATAGTTTTCGATTTTAAGTCTGAGTTTTTAATATGATTGCTACTCTAAACAGGTACCTACTAAAATTTACTAATATAAATAACTCTATGATTGAAAGATTGCTTGTAAGTCGTAACAGTGCCGAAACATATGTTAATTTTGTTATTGTTGTGGCGCTGAATACGTGTTTCTTAAATGACAACGATTATGCAATATGTTCGGTACTCGATATTAAGCACAAGCCTTTGTGATGATGCGAAAGCACAACAATAACATTAGACCGACGACTTTGGACTATCCATCGATCGCTATTGGCGTGGGGTCATCAAAGATCATTACTCCTATCCGCGATGACGTAATATTTGAGATAGCCTTTGCGGACGGGGCTACTCTGGTCTGGTAGCTGTTTACATTTTTTGTTGAGCCTCAAGTTTGGGAGCATCGCTATGACGTTACGTAATAGTTCGTTGACTGAGATCATCAGCTACCTGCGTTGTTTTTGCTCAAAGTTTTCAACGATCTATCTCAGAATCCATATCTATCATCCATATCCATACCTAGAGAAGTCATTATACTTTAACGCTATCTCAGAATACATATTCCACTAGAGAAGTCATTATACTTGACTAGAATTTCTGTCACGAAAAGAGGAAGGAAAGAAGAAGTTTTGATACTGAAAACCATGAACGAATGAACGTCCATGCTAGACAAAACATTGACGTTTCGTGGACGTTTCAAATGAGTATGTAAGTGCGTTCATTCAAGCAAAATATTATTATAAGTCATACTAGCTGCACAAAGTAAAGCTAGCTGTGCCCACGAACTACGTTTCGCCATTAAAAATACTGATATTGCTGTTAAAAATTGGGGGTTGGTGATAGGAGGGTGAAAATTATGGTTATTTTATATAAGCAATGAATATGTTGGATGTTCTATTTATCTTGAGCTTTCTCTAATATATACACAGATACTTTGTATGTACTGAGTTTTATTCACACTATTTACGAATATGATTTAATTCTGATACAGGCAAATTTACGTGTGCCGAAAATATCAGTAAAAATCTCTATCAAATTTTTCACTTGTCAGATGTCATTTGTTTTTCATAATGTAGGGTCTCGTATTAGCTGGTTTCACTAAGGTACAATATGGCAGTAGGTTACGAGCATGATGATTTTATACAATGTATATTTATATTTTAATTCTAGCATGTAAATATATACATAGTGTTAGGCCACATAAGTATTTTAAGATACGATTAAGATAGAATTTAAGAGAATGTGTAAATTTAATGATGTAACTATAAATAAACTATGCATACTTTTACTCTTATCACCCCAAAAATCTGAAGAGGGCTGCTTTTATTAGGCCTATCAAATATGCCCAAAATTAAAAAAAAAAAGTTTAAGTCGTTTCGAAGGATTTCGATAACAAACGTTGTGACACGAGAATTTTATATATTAGACTAGTGGGCCCGGCAGACGTTGGTTACCTATTGAAACGCATAACGTTTTTCTGTACCTATTCTTATATAATTTTTAACTTTTCAGTGTTTTTGAAGTCGGTTGTTATTTTTTGTAAAATATTTTTTAACCTTATTTATAAGGAAATAGTTACAAATACTAAATAAAAAAGCTCTTATTTACGATTAATGTTAAGAAATCACGTAATAATATTAATATATTATATCATTTTGCATACATGCAGACATGCAGCATGCATGCAAGCATGCAGTCATGCAGCAGGCATGCAGACATGCAGCATGCATGCAGGCACACAAGCTGGCATGCAAGCAGGCATGCAGCATGCAAGACTTCTGCCATAGCTCCGGCACTGCGAGGTTCTGGCGGTCCCACGCATGCTAATCGTCGCAGATGGCTTTCGCTCACCGCCGCGGCTGAGGCTGGCCGGCGAAGCCGGCCATCAAGCCGAAGCTCGCTCATAGCCACCTGCTCCTCAGCATGCGGGCCGCCTCACCCCTCCGTGCCTTCGCGGTTCTGAATAACACTCTAGGGGTAGAGCAGACAAGATTACGTGGAGTCGGGATTGACTGAGTCGGTTGTAAATAGCACTAGTCTTTTAAAAAATTTGTAAACCTCGTATGGAAAAAAATACATTCTGGATTATGTCAAAGAAGATTTATGGATACCTATTTACAGTTATTATATTCTTTATAAAACTATGTCTTTAGTAAGTTATGCATAGTTAAATTATGTCAAACAAAATTATGGCTAATAACAGTTATGCGTAGTAAAATTATGCGTTTTAAAGTATGCTTAACATAATTATGACAAACCAAATTATACCTTTCAAAGATTATGATTTTAAATATTATGCCTTTTGAGAATTCTGCATTATAATGTTTATGCCTATTGATGTGTTATGCCAAATATTATTATGCTTTTTGATTTTTATGCCATATGATGTATGCCAATTGTTAGAGCAAAGAGGTTGCATTCACATATTTGAACTGCGCTGAAAAATAGAGCGCGGCCCGATCGTCGTTTGTTTTTTTTTGGACTACTACGTCGCAATTTGTTCGTTAACACATACAATTTGTTTTCCACTATTTTTGTTAATGTAAACGTGTTTTTTAATACAATTACTTACTCAAATTCAGTGCAATTTTATTTTCGTCGTGTACATATATTTTTTGGTCCTTCTGTTTGCCGGATACGAGAGATCTATTGGAAAGTTATACTGAAGATTTGTTCACGATACTACAAGATTATAACACAACGAAGTTTGGTAAATATTACATCGATTTTTATTATTAAATTGCACCATAATGAGTGACATTCTATCTGAATTGAGCGAACAAATACAAACTTTATACGTTAATTTCAAGAAAACTTCGAAAGATCGCTATAAACTTTCTTATTTACAAACAAGACTAGAATTATTGGATGATTACTGGAATAAACATAATTTTGAATACTCTCAGTTCGTAAAAGACATTGAAATTAGTAAAGAATTGAAAAAGACGTATAGAGATGTATACAGTAAATGTCAAGAGATATACTTAGATTTTAAAACCACTTTGAAAGAGGAAATCTCATATTGTAAGTCGCCGAATACGCAGCCGCAGCAGGCGTCTGTTCCGCACGCTGTGTCCCAAGTTCGATTACCAGCAATTAACATACCAACTTTTACTGGTAACTATAGCGACTGGATTTACTTCAAAGATTTATTTACATCTCTTGTACATAATGACTCTACTTTAAGCGATATTCAAAAACATCATTATTTGAGATCGAGTTTAAAAGGCGAAGCTGAGCAGTTAGTTCGTCATTTCGATGTTACTGCTTCTAACTACCAAGCTGCTTGGAATTCTTTGATTAATCGCTACAGTAATAAGAGAGTAATTGTAAATACTATCCTTAATAGATTATTGTCACAAAAGAAACTTAGTACTGAATGTTCCCGAGGAATCAAAGAGCTGATTAGTACTACAAATGAATGCATTCACAGCCTTAATAACTTAGAACTGAACACATCCGAATGGGATCCCTTTATTGTACATATCGTAGTATCTAAACTTGATATTGAAACACACAAATACTGGGAACAATCCCTAGGATCGTCCACAGAACTATCGCCCTTTTCACAGTTAATAGATTATTTAGAAGGGAGATATAGAGCTATGGAAATTGTACAAACTATGTCTATTCAAAGGAAAGATAAAATATTTCAACAAACTGCACAGAATTTAAAGAGTTATAATACATCACAAGAAAATAATATGACTTGTACATATTGTAAAAAGAATCATTATATTTGTTATTGCACAGAATTTTCACAATTAGATATTGAGCAGCGGAGAGACTTTGTTAGAACTAACGGCTTATGTTTTAATTGTTTGGTGGGCACTCTGTCAAGACATGTAGAAACCATACATCTTGCAAAACTTGTAATCATAAGCACCATACTTTACTTCACGATGAGAGCCTTATTGCTAAACATATGATAACCAAACAATCAGAAGCCCCTGTGATTGAATCTGAGACTACACAAATAGCATCTTTGAAAATTACGTCAGGTGACAAGCAAGTCATTCTGCCTACAGCTCAAATTCGTATCAAAGACAAAACGGGTCGATTCGTGAATCTTCGAGCTTTAGTCGATCAGGGCTCTCAAGCCACATTTATAACGGAATCTGCCGCTCAATTACTTGGGTTAAAAAAGACACAGCTTCATACAAATATCACTGGTATTGGCGATAAATTGGTACAATCACGATGCGCTGTCTGTTTTGATATGTATTCACCAGTGGATTCGACACATGTCGCGCGTGTTGATGCGCATGTGCTCACAAAACTAACGTCACTATTACCAGCAAGAAAATTTGAACTTTCGCAATGGCCTGGTCTTACTTCGATTAAGTTCTCTGACCCACATTTACATAGTCCAGGACATATCGACATCCTTCTAGGAGCAGACGTTTACCCATTGATATTGTTAGATGGGGTCAAAAAACACGAAAAGCTAATAGCACAAAACTCAGTATTAGGTTGGTTGGTATCCGGTACTACTAGCACATCGACAAAAGACGCATCTTCACACACAATTTTAGTATCTTCAACATTAGTAGACATCGATCAATTACTACGAAAATTTTGGGAGGCCGAGGAATACCAATTATCTGAGCGAATCATGACACATTTAGAGAGACAATGTGAAGAACATTTCCTGAACACTCACTCGAGAACAAGTGATGGCCGCTATGTTGTTCGCCTTCCATTTAAGGATTCGCATGAGAACAGGCTTGGTGATTCAAAGCAGATTGCTCTCAAGAGATTATTACACATGGAGCGAAGATTCACTCAAAATCCTAATTTCCGCGATGACTATCAGAAATTTTTAGATCAGTACGAAGATTTAAATCACATGGAAGATATAAATCCACGAGATACGCCCACTATAAAGCCTTATTATCTTCCACACCACGCAGTAATTCGAAGCTCAAGTACAACAACTAAACTTCGAGTTGTGTTTGATGGATCCGCAAAACCTCAAAACGGATCCGCTCTTAACGAAGAGTTGCTTGTAGGGTCAGCTCTGCAACAAAATTTAATACATCTCCTTATTCGGTGGAGGTCTCATAGGATATGTTTAATAGCTGACGTGAAGCAAATGTATAGACAGATCCTAGTTTCAAGGGAAGATGTAGACTACCAACGAATCTTATGGCGGCTCTCACCCAATGATGACATAACAGAAAAAAGATTACTCACGGTTACATATGGGACAGCTTGCGCACCTTTTCTTGCCATCCGTACACTTAAACAATTAGCAAAAAATGAAAAACCTGACTATCCCGATATGTTCGATGTTATCAATAATGATTTTTATATGGATAATTTGCTCACTGGTGCGGATGACGAAAAAATGGCACTTCATATTAGACATAGAATTACTGAGGTTATGAAAAAAGGGGGATTTGAAATGCACAAATGGGCATCTAACAGTCCTGTAGTTTTAAATTCAATCCCTGATTCTCATAAAACAAATCAACAAAATATTCCAATTATGATGGATGATACTATAAAAACACTTGGTATACAATGGAATATGAAAGTTGATCACATTGAACTTAAAATAACTTTAAGGCCACAAATTAATTAATGCCACAAATTAATTCTTATACGAAGACTACAGTTCTGTCAGATATTGCACATATTTTTGACCCTATTGGTCTTTTGGGACCAGTTGTAATAACAACTAAGATATTTTTACAAAAACTTTAGTTATGCGGAGTAAACTGGACAGATGAACTACCACAGGATCTTTCTTTAGAATGGTCAAACTATAGAAAAAAAATATTAAACATGAAATCATGTAACATAGATCGTTGGATACAAACAAACAACAGTGGCAATCAGCATGTGGAAGTTCATGGGTTTAGTGATGCTTCGTCTTTAGCATATTCTGCTGCGGTATATGTCCTAGTAATAACTGATAATAAAATTCATGTATCACTTGTATTAGCCAAAACGAAAGTTGCACCTGTAAAATCAGTATCTTTGCCCAGGTTGGAATTATGCGGTGCAGTATTGTTATCTAAACTCATTAAGAATGTACAAAATAATTTGAAAGTCCCAACCGATAAAGTATTTGCTTGGACAGATTCTATGATCGTTCTATCATGGCTCAGAAAAAATCCAAATACATGGAAAACTTATGTTGGTAATCGCACAGCTGAAATTCTAAATGTTTTAAATAGTGATCAGTGGCATCATGTAAAATCATCAGATAATCCCGCTGATTGTGCTTCGCGAGGAATTGATCCTGAACTTTTACCCAATTTCGATATGTGGTGGCATGGACCTAAATTTCTTCAAGAATCCGAAACCATTTCATTCGCTAATACTGATATTCCTGAAACTAATCTTGATATTAAATACAAGAAAGCTGCTACTTTTAACACTAGTATTGCTACCATTCGTGATGATGAGAGTGAGATGATTTCTTTTCTTAATAGATATTCAAATCTTCAAAAACATGTTCGAGTTATATGCTACATGTTAAGGTTTATAACTATTTGTAAAGAAAAAACTATTGCTCGCAAAAAAAAATCTACTACCAAATGAATTGCCCACATATTTGACTGTTCCTGAATTACGGAATGCTATGAATATTTGTATTCGTATCTCACAATCAATTTCCTTTCGAAATGAAATCAAACATTTAGAAAAACATAATAATGTGCCCACCATCAGCAAATTAACTTCACTATCCCCATATCTAGATGATCGTAAAATCCTTAGAGCTGGTGGTAGACTAAAATATTCAAATCTTCATTTTGATTCTAAATGTCCTATAATATTATCAGATAAATGTAATCTATCATTATTAATAGTCAGGAATGCACACATTCATGCATTACACGGTGGTCCTCAACTTACTTTGAATGTTGTTCTTCACAATTATTGGATCATTGGAGCTAAAAATTTAGATAAGAAAATTGTACATAATTGTATCATTTGTTGTAATTTTTTTTTATTTTTTTATATGGATGGCCCGGCAAATGACCTCCTCCCGCCTGATGTTAAGCGGTGAAAGAGGCCCAAATGAGTTGACAGATAGAGTAGGGACGACATCCACTCTTCTACCTGCCCGCCCCTTGCCGGCCCAAAAGATGCTTTTTCACGCCTCTTTTGAAGGAACCCATGTTGTAGGATGGAGGAAACACGTGCGCAGGTAGAGAATTCCAAGTGTGGGATGAACGACAGAAGAAGGAATCTTGGAATTTCTTGGTACGGTGTGAAAAGGAGGACACAGTGTACGGATGACTCCGAAGGCCCTTACGCGTGTTTCTGTTAAGGAATGGAGAGGGAGGGATAAGGTTAAAGAGCTCCTCAGAGCATTCCCCATGGAACATTCGGTAAAAGGCGCTAAGAGAGGCGATGTCACGACGAAGTTGTAGAGGCTCGAGGGTGTTAGTTGCCTCTACATCGCCAATTATGCGAATAGCGCGACGCTGCAATCTGTCCAGAGCATCGAGGAGGTACTGAGCGGAGCCGTCCCAAAGGTGCGAGCAATATTCCACGCAAGACCTAACCTGAGTTTTATACAACAAGCATAGTTGGTCCGGCGCAAAATACCTACGCACCTTGTTCAGGACACCGAGTTTCCGTGAGGCAGTAGTTATGACGGATTCGATGTAGTCTCTGGGGTTCAGATCGCAGCGAATGTTCATTCCGAGCAAGGTGATGTTGCTCTGTGTGTGAAGGGTTGTGCCCTGAAGAGAAGGAAGGGGGAGGAAAGGTGACCTTTTCGCCGAGAACACGCACACCTGTGTTTTCTTAGCATTGAACTCAACAAGATTGTTGGAGCCCCATTCGGAGACGAGGTCCAGCGTCCTGTTGAGCTCAATGATAAGATTCTGCCTTTCCCTACCAATATCACCACGAGCAGCCCCCGAGGCCCCGTGATATCCCCCATGCACTGTACTGTCGTCTGCATAGCAATGTATAGCTCCCAAGGAAAGCATATCATTGATATGCAGAAGAAACAATGTGGGGGATAGAACGGAGCCTTGCGGAACACCAGCGTTCACTGCCACGAACCGCGAAGCGCAGCCGTCAACGACAACGCGAATTCTACGCTCGTGGAGGAAGCTGGCAATCCACGTACAGAACTGCGCGGGTAATCCGTATGCCGGAAGCTTGGAAAGAAGAGCCTTGTGCCAGACTCTATCAAAAGCTTTGGCGATGTCGAGACTAATAGCCACCGATTCGCCGCGCTTATCGATAGATTCACCCCATTTGTGCAAAAGGAACGCTAGAAGGTCACCTGTTGACCGTTTAGGACGAAACCCATACTGTCGGTCATTAAGTAACGAGTGACCTTCCAGGTAACGGATCAGCTGTGTATTAAGGATCCTCTCCATGATTTTACACAAAATGGAAGTGACGGCTATAGGGCGATAGTTAGCCGGATCAGAACGATCTCCCTTTTTGGGAACCGGCTGGACATTGGCCTCTTTCCAAGATTTCGGCACACAACCAGCAGAGAACGACAGACGGTATAGACGCGTAAGGACCGGAGTCAACTCCGCTGCACACTTCTTAAGAACAATCGCAGGAATGCCGTCTGGTCCACTTGCTTTTCGAGTATCGATCGACTGGAGCTCCGCCCGCACATCACGCTGTCTGATACGGATATCGGGCATGGTGCTGCCACAATGGGACAGTTTCGGAGGTTGTGTACCACAGTCATCGACACGGGAATGAGCCGCAAAGAGTTTTGCCAGGAGGTCGGCTTTCTCCTGCGGCTGATGAGCAAGTGAGCCATCGGCAAGTCTCAGCGGTGGCAGCGAGGGTTGGCAGAAGTTTGATTGCACAGCTTTTGCCAGGCGCCAAAAAGAACGGCTACCCGTAGGGTGCGATAGCAGTTCCTGGCCCACTTGTGCAATGCGCTGAGCATCCGCTCTAATGTAAGCCCTCTTACATAACTTGGTGGCATTATTGTAGGCTGTTTTCAGTAGGCTTGTATTGGGATCCTTAGATGCTCGGCCTCTGATCCAAGCGCGGTAAGCCAGCTGTTTGTTTTCAACAGCAGAGGCGCACTCGCGATTGAACCAGAGGTTACGTCTGCCTCTACTGACGAGATTGGAATGCGGAATATAATATTCCATTCCTAGTATGATCTCGTCAGCAACAGAGGTAGCGCAGGAGTCCGGATCCATCCTATTGAAACAGCGCTGCCACCAAGGAACAGATGCGTAATACCGTCATACCCGCATACCGTCCCAATCTGCTGACGCATAGTGCCACAGACGGCGTGCTGCAACCACAGGCGACGGTCGTGACGCCTGAGGCACTGAGACGGATACCAGGCAGTGATCCGAAGATCCTAGTGGAGCTCGAACCACCACCTGATATCCGTCAGGGCGATTTGTCAACAGAAGGTCCAATAAAGAGGGCGCTTGACCGATAATATCTGGTACCCTGGTGTTCTGGGTGACCAATTGTGTCAGGTCGTGCGTGAGAGCGAATGCGTGGGCAGTCCTACCCGCATGGTCAGTTTTAGAGGAACTTAACCACAACTCGTGGTGAGCATTGAAGTCCCCTAAAAACACCAGCTCGGCGGAAGGAAATCGCTCCTGCGCGTCATCTGCCACCCGACTTAGATGTTCAAAAAGTCGAGTTGTCTCCAAGTCACCACGATGGGAACGGTAGACGCAGACGTAGACACGGCAATGAGTGCCAAAATCGACGTGTACCGCAAGGAAGGAAAAGGAAGGTTCCTCCAAACAGCGCAGGCGACGACAGCAAACGTCCGCCCGGACGAACAAGCAAACACCAGCCTTCGCCTTGAAGGACTCCTCAAGAGCATAGCCGGGGTAATTAAGGTAGCTTGTATCGGCCGGGCAGATAATTTGCGTCTCCGTCAAAAACAGCATTGCTGGACGGGCTGTCTCGAGATGGTGGTGGACAGCTAAGAGGTTAGAGTGGAGCCCGCGGATGTTAGCGAGCCCCACCTCGAATAATGGTGTTTTGGTGGGATAATGCACCGCTGTACGACCAGTCTTAATATTTTGCGCTGCCATAATTATTGGAGTGAGAGGCGTGAAACTGAGGTGTCCTTGCTGCGCTTCGCATAGTTAATGTGTGTAGGCCTGTTTCGCCAGGGAACAGCCGACAGCTGATTTGCGCTGACCCTCCGCACGGAAGGGCCCCCGAACCCCCCCGGAAGTGGCCGCCGGGACCCACCGTCCGGTCACCAACCGGCACGACGGACCACCCCGAGATTATGCGTGGCATGGTGGGGCAGCCTCACGGACTGGTTAGGTCCGCTTGGGCCCCTGTACTATACCACGGGCGGCCAGCGGAACAGCCGTTTCTTCGGGTCTTCCTGGGCGGAGGGTCAACGCAGTCAACCTGGCACTGGGTCGACGGAAGCCCGCACAAACCATACGAATCGCAGCAACGACCCCTCAAGCTCTGGCTGTGCGCAGACTGATCCCGAAACGCGGACAAAAATGGCCACTTGACGGGTTTTACATCATGCGCACGGTGGTCGCTAGCCAGTCGGGTTTTTCAAGCCCTACCACCAGAAGTTGGTCACTCGATTAGCACCACCCGGGGATCACGTGTAGGGTCTCGAGGGTAAAACCTACGGACGTGAGCGACTCCAATCCCCAAACAAAAATATGCTTTAATTCCTATAAATCAATTGATGGGTCAGCTACCGTCGTTTCGTGTAACACCAAACAAACCTTCTCGTATTTCGGGTGTAGACTATGCAGGTCCTTTGACTTTAAAATTGTATCCAGGAAGATGTCAGCGAACTTGTAAAGCTTATATTTGTTTATTTATATGCATGGTGACTAAAGCTATTCACCTTGAATTGGTTAGTGATTTGTCGACATCAGCTTTTCTAGCAGCATTTAGGCGGTTTACAGCTAGACGCGGTCACTGTAGTGACTTATGGAGCGACTGTGCCACCAATTTTGTTGGCGCTTCTAAAGAATTAGATTGTATGTTCAAAAATAGAAAATCAAGTGTAGTTGGAGAAATTGCAGAGTTATTTGCTAACGATAAAACCACATGGCATTTTATACCACCCGGATCTCCACACTTTGGTGGATTATGGGAAGCCGGTGTCAAGTCTATTAAGTCGCATTTGAAACGTGTAGTTGGTCTTAATTCACTTACTTTTGAAGAATACGCTACATTGCTTTCACAAGTAGAATCTTGCGTTAACTCTCGTCCTTTAACACCTATCAGTACTAATATTAAAGATGCTTCTCCAATTACACCTGGTCATTTTTATTTGGGTGAAGCCCCAATCCATGTCCCAGAAGAAAGTCTCGATGATGTTAATATATCTCGATTAAATAGATGGAAAATGATTCAAAAAATGGTTCAAAGCTTATGGTCTCGTTGGAGTTCGGAATATCTTACTACTCTACAAAATCGGTACAAATGGTCTAAACAAAAATTAGAACCAGACATCGGAGCCATTGTTTTAATTAAAGACGAGAGACTTCCCCCTGGAAAATGGTTAATGGGACGTATTATAGAGAAACACCCTGGTAAAGATGGTCTTACTAGAGTTGTCACTCTTAGGTATAAGAATAATATTTTTAAGAGGCCAATAACAAAATTGTGCCCCCTTCCTGTTGAAGTTTAGTATTGCATACATAACTTTACAAGATATTGACTTTGTTAATCACCATTATTGTCTTTGTTAATGTTAACTATGGACTAATCGTCCATGGGGGCCGGTAATGTTAGAGCAAAGAGGTTGCATTCACATATTTGAATTGCGCTGAAAAATAGAGCGCGGCCCGATCGTCGTTTGTTTTTTTTTTTCGGACTACTACGTCGCAATTTGTTCGTTAACACATACAATTTATTTTCCATTATTTTTGTTAATGTAAACGTGTTTTTAATACAATTACTTACTCAAATTCAGTGCAATTTTATTTTCGTCGTGTACACCAATCGAAATTATGATAATTAACAGTATGCGTTTCAAGGTGTCACCGCAGACGTTGTCCTGCCCGATTACAGCGCCACCTACCGTTTCCAATTGTATGTATAAACTTTCCTTGCACCTATTCAAATACACAGAAAAGTTCGACCGTCAAGTTGAACAAATGTCACTATATGGGGCCAACTCCGAAATCTCGAAACTGTGCTCTGACTGTGTCATATATTTCGATCTAGTAGGTCTTGAATTTTTCTATGAAGCAGCTGTTTTTTTTTCGCGATTTTAGAATTGGTGGTAATGCATATCCTCAGGAATACGGTGTATACCTATTATATAAATATAAACTAGTTGAGTTTGTCATGTAATGTTGTGCTACTTAATTGTTTTTGAGTTATTCGTGATTTTATTGTTTTTAACAGTAATCCAGATTTGGCTGTTTAAAATCGAATATAAATAAAGTACCAATTTTAACCGACTTCAAAAAAGGAGGAGGTTCTGAATTCGATGCGTATGTTTTTATTTTTTTGTGTGTATGTTACGCGATTACGTTGCCAATTATGAACCTATTTTCAAAATTCTTTTTGTATTCGATAGAGTATACTCCAAGGGTGGTCCCATGGTCACCAAAGTTAGGATTTGTTGATGGGATCCCACGAAAATCGAGGAAAACCCTTAAATTTTAAGGTGTGTCCAACGTTTTTTGTGTGTATGTTAAGCGATTACTTTAAAAATTCTCTTTGTATTCGATAGAGTATACCTCTGGGGTGGTCCCAAGGTCACTAAAGTCAGGATCTGATGATGGAATCCCACGAAAATCGAGGGATTAGCCACCTTCGGTGAGCTGGTATTAAATTAGCGTTTCTTAAATTAGGGTTTCTTTCACTAAAAAGATTTCATTCAGTAAAAAGTTACAAAAAATAAAAACCGACTTCAAAAACACTGAAAAGTTAAAAATAAGATAAGAATAGGTACAGACAACATCACACTTCTATATTGAAGTCGGTGACAAATTTTAAGACTTTCTAGGAGAACATCGTTTGGCACTGACTTCAATATAGAAGTGTGATGTTGTCTGTACCTAATCTATCTCGTATTATTTTTAACTTTTCAGTTTTTTTGAAGTCGGTTTTTATATTTTTTAAAATATTTTTTTGAGAGTAGTTACCGGCTGCAGTGCCTACGTTGCGTTGCATGATTTATAGAATGTACACTCACGATCACGTGCAACACGGTCCCTGTTTTCATTATTTCAATTTTATTCGTAATATTTTTTTCGTAACATTTTATTCACACGTTTTTTGCAACTTATGAGCCGGGCATTATGATTAAATTCTAACAAATTAACAATATTACCATGGTTGTTGTATTAGTCCATTACTGGGTACCTGGCGTTGCGAGACGCGGGTTTTCCGAATTGCACCTATTGCACCGGCGATACTTTATTTAGCCTTCACGTGATCTATCAAACACGAAATCTATGGAGCCGCGATCTGAATTTTTGTGTAATAATAATAAAATTTATAAACTCATGATTTAAGTATTAAATTACAGGACTAGTCAGACAAATTACAAACATTACAATACACTAAGCGGCAATCTCTTACAAGTAAAGGGGAATTATTAATTTAAAGAGATGTTGATATACACAATACACAATTTATAAATGATTTTCATGTAAAATTTAAATTGTATTAATAGGATACCATGTGATATTGACAGTAGATGTATAACTATTCCATTAGGTACAGTAAGCTCCCATTCAAGCTATACATTTGCACTACGAAAACCGGCGCTATTACGAGCGACATAAGAACGGTCCAAAGGTCAATCAGTATAGCTTGATAAGGAGCTTACTGTACGTTTAAATATAGGATTATATTAATAAAACAAAAACAGTGAAAATTATGCAATCAAATAACGATTTGAACTTATTTAATTGAAGTTCTTGAATAGGTTTTTATGATAGCTCACAAATGTAGGTACTAACTAATTTTTGTAACTGAAATTGCTAAATGAATTATTAATGCAATAATCAGTCAGATTTTCAGATTTTTGTTTCATCAGGTATGTGTAGTCGTACAAGTAGTGTTGATAACAAACTATTTCACGTGTCAATATGGAAACGATAGAAAATATTAAATTATTACTTACGCGTAAAGTTTTATTAACCGACTTCTAAAAAAGGAGGAGGTTTCTCAATTCTTTTTTGTTTTTTTTTTATGTTTGTTCGCGGCTGACTTCGTCGTTTATGAACCGATTTTGATGATTATTTTTGTATTCGATAAAGGATCCAAGGGTGGTCCCATGGTCACCAAAGTTAGGATCTGATGATTTAATCCTATAAAAATCGAGGGAAACCCTTAAGGCCATACTAATAACCATTGTATAAGCCTTGTATAGTTAAGCAGTGTTTTGTCTCTTTTGTTCGAATTTGAAATGCCATTCGAGTGAACGTGACAAAATACTGTTTAACTAAATCAGGCTTATACAATGGTTATTAGTAAGGCCTTTAAAGTTTTAGGTGTGTCCAACGTGTTTTGTGTGTATGTTACGCGATTACTCCGCCAATTGTGGACCGATTTTCAAAATTCCTTTTGTATTCTATAGAGTATACTCCTAGGGTGGTCCCAAGATTATTAAGTCAGGATGTGATGATGAGATCTCATAAAAATCGATGGAAATCCTAATTTAATACCAGCTCACCGAAGGTGACCTTGAGTGAGCTGGTATTAAATCCTTTCACTAAAAAGATTTCATTCACTAAAAATAAAAAATATTTTACAAAAAATAAAAACCGACTTCAAAAACACTGAAAAGTTTAAAATAATATAAGAATAGGTACAGACAACATCACAC
The DNA here is from genome assembly GCA_963935595.1 of Schoenobius gigantellus. Classification (NCBI taxonomy): domain Eukaryota; kingdom Metazoa; phylum Arthropoda; class Insecta; order Lepidoptera; family Crambidae; genus Schoenobius; species Schoenobius gigantellus. Next base: position 16,816,484 of record OZ012555.1, read on the forward strand.
TTCTATGTATATTGAAGTTGGTGACAAATTTTAAGACTTTCTAGGGGATCATCGTTTGGCTAAGTTTTCAGTGTTTTTGAAGTCGGTTTTTATTTTTTGTAAATTTTTTTTATATATATTTTTTACTTTATGCCAATTTAAAGGGAAGCAAGACGATATGTTTTATACACCTTGAATACTGTCAAATTGAAATCTAACCCCACTGTTATAACTTCATTACTGCTTATTTTACAAGTCTAAGCGACTCCATTTACTTCACTGTTCAATCAAATCGATGGCCTACTTTTGCGCGATTGTGCAGTGCCACGTAACGCCGGGCTTCCCTGCACGCCCCGCCAAGGACCCCCGAACAAATGCAGCCCGGGTTTTACCAGCAACCTTAAAACCCTCAAGCATTAAATTACATTGTTACTATCAACACGAGCGATTTTGCAAAGTTTAATGAGAGATTCATTAAATTTATGAGCAAAACACAATTGCTTTTGTAATAGGGAAGTCGATAATTTTTTTAACGTTTCTCTGGCAGTCTTACTGAACTACAATGTCTTACTGAAAAACATAGCACACGTATTTTCTCTTTATTTACGTGATCATGAACTGCGACGATACATTGTTTTGAAGTAGCTCATGATGTGACACGTATGTTCATTTTCTAATAACATGTGACGTAACGAACCCCCATTCCATAACATTAATTCAATTTAGGTATCAGTATAAAAAAATCTGTAATAATTATTAGTGAGATAAAGCGAACTAAGTGATAGAGTGCATGGGGGTATTGTTTTAGTTTGTTTACAATAATAATAATTTAATGTGTATTATTAAAAATAAAGATTTATGAATACTATATCAAAACGAATATAAAAGGATACCTACTTAATAAATTTTAAAATCATAGTTAATGGCTCTTTTACTAGACTTGTAACATCGTTACAACATGTCTTTGTGATGGTTTTCTGAGACTTGAAATAAGAGGATCTGTTGTTATTAAAAGTTGCATGACTGATTGATATCTATTAATAATAGTAATAATGTCCTCCTAACCGATATTCGGTCACAGCGGCCAATCTCAACAGAGTCTAGCCATCTGCGCAGGAGATATTTTTTTTTTTTTTTAATACATAGTTAACTCTCCACAGACTCGTGGTCCGTGCCTTTTTCATTTTTTTAGGTTTCTTTTTGATCCATTCTATATAATATTAAGTTATATTAAGACTTACGACTACTCTTATTTTAATGTGAGTTGCGCAGGAGATATTATAGTGCACAAGTGATTGCGTAAACGCAAGTGCACTCTCTGTTACTTCATTCGCCTAGTCCGATGGGACGGTTAACCGACACGACCGGGGCGAGATTTTTTTTTCATTCCTAGTTGTTTCACATTGACGTGTGGTGTGCAAACGCTGAAGGGAGTGGAGAGGAAGCAAGAATGCGATTTGATACATTCTTTCTCCCTGTTCTTTAATGGAGTATGAAAGAGTGGTGGGTTGTTCACTAATTGATGAGGATCCTAATCCTCCCTGGATTAGGATTAGGAGAGGGAGAGAGAGGAAGGGAACTGGAAGAAGGAACTGTGGTTTCGTATATGTTTGTGTATTTGATTTTTGTGTGCTTGTGTGATTGCATGAGTGATGCATGTGATTATTTGTGTGTGATGATGAGTGGGGTGGTTTGTGATGCATGCAGATTGAGGTTTTTTATGTTGATAGTTGCCAGGAGATTTAATAATATGTGGGCAGGGAGAACACCGGGGGGTTTTAGTGGGTAGGCCTGGTACTCTGCCGGGAGAGCCCCACACACGCTCGCCGTCTAGCCAACGGCGGGTACGGTGCGGTTACGCATTTCCCCCCGAGAAAAAAAGGTGTTTTAATAATGTAATGTATCTTATGATTTTAATTTTTTGTTATGGTTATGAATGCGTGTGTGATTTTGTGTATGCAATATGGGTGTATACCGATGTATAAAAGTGTATGTTATGTATTGTATTAGTGGGCCGCGTTACCGGTCGTGGTCACGGTCACGGTTACCTGTATCCGGCGAAATTAGACCGGTTAAAAGTATGGCTTGTATGCATGTGTGTTTATGTGCGTAGGTGTATGTGTGTGTGATTGAGTGAGTCAGTTGTTTCAAGGGATCTCATTTGGCCTACCAGCCTGGATGAAACGCTGCAGTGACGACGGGTCCTCCAGCCCTTGCTGCGTAGCTCGATTTGGTGCAGTGTCTTCGGGTTGGTAGCTCCGACAATTGGGCTGACCAAGGTTGTCCCTGGCTCCCGCGAAAAACGGTCGGAACTACAGCCTCCCACTCTATGTTCCCCTTTTCGCTGTAATTTTTCCCCGTTCCCTTTGGAACTTTCCATGTGGACTTATTTGTGTACCGCGGCAGCGTCTACGCCGCATGGGAGTAAGAGGAATCACTCAACCCCAACTGAGTGTCGCTGGTGATTCGCTCGAGACCTCCTTATTAGCGGGTACTCGTCGAATCTTGTCCGATTGGGGAGGGGAACAGTGTTCGGCCGACTTACTGCCCGAAGATACAAAGAGTAGGAGGCTCCGGCAACGGAAAATGCAGCTGTTTCCGCATAGAATATGCTAAAAGTAGATAAGACCCCATGAATGTTATTTGCGAGTTTGTATGTGTCTATGTTTGTGTGTGTGTATGTATGTGTGTTCTGTGTGTGGGTACTTGTTTTTTTTAATGTTTTGTTCATGTTTTTGAGATTGTAAACTATGGTGCTAATTAATTTGTCTAGTGATTTGTAGGTAGATTTGTGTTGCAGACATTCTTTAATATTGTATGGTTCTTTGATTTTATGAAAGTTGCATATGTTGGTGTGTTCAAGCGTCAGTGATCCAAATATTGGACACTGTGATACTAAGTGGTTACAGTCCTGGGGAGATGTCCCATCACATGGGCAATGGTCGTCCGGAGTAATATGGACCCACTGTTTAACGTGCCTTTCGAAGCACGGAGGAGCTTGAGATGTTTCGTATTTTGGTCACCCCTCATAGGACTGACCACAGCCAACACTGCTTAACCTTAGCAATCGTTCACTGAGCGCACGCGCAAATGCGCCACCAAGCTTTACCTATAGTTTTATAGCCGACTGTACCCAGACGCAATTATATAGTTCGTGTGAAAAATTAAGAAGGTCATCAATATTAATGAAATCATTTTTGGTGGTTTTTCGAATTTAGTCGGATAACCATAAAGCTAACTCACGTTTTGGTTTTTTGTTTATATCTACTTTAATATTAAATATTGGAACGCGCACTTCTTTTTATTCATACCCATTTAACTTGACTTTAATCAGTTTCGTGGATTCTGAGTTTAAAGTGACGTTATAACCAATTAAAGTTAAAGCTTTATTATTAAAAAATAACGCGTATATTCAGATTCTTGAAAAATGCTTGAAACTTTTTATTTTTGATCGGAACAGCAAGACCAATCAAATACCGTTTTCAGTGAGCTTTTATGTTCTCCCATTTATGTGTTAGATTTTTTTTTGGTTTTCCTGCAATACGTGATTACTCCTAAACTGTAAATATTTTTTAAAATAAAATTATGTCACAAATAGTCACAAATTAAAAGCTATTCATGTATCTTTATTCAATGGGCGCACATCCGATGGTTTTGCAGAAACAAGTTTCAGCAAAACGTTACTCCAGCAGGAAACAAAATATCTGTAAAACCCGTTGGCTCACATTTAGGCACAAATATGAGCCATCTGCCCATATTAACTATTTATCTCTCGGATTATTCGTTTAGAATCTTCCTACTGGTAAAACACCAGCAGGATCCGTTTTACTTTGTTCAGTTTTTCGAGTCCAAAGGACAAGAGTTTTCTTGTGATGTTAAAAAAAATGCAAGGACCTTAGAATAAGTTGCCTTTTGCAACTGCAACATAAAAGCAGAGCCGCTCCGTGGCAGAAAAAATTAGTCCAATCAAATTAGTATCATGAATGGAGTAATTTATCGTGCGTAGGTGCCGCCCGTTGACAGTGACAGTGTGGTGGTAACTGTACACCTACACAATGGCAGTGTAAGTTGAATGAAAGGAAAAGTTTCTGCATCGATGTATGTAAAAGTAACGGAAAGAACAAGAGAGTCGACGTAGCGTGACGTCATATTTGCTCGGGGAAAGCGTTTTTTTCCTTGCAATAAGTTTTTGAAATTAGAACATAAACGGGGCCTTAGCATGATCGCATAGAGCACGTGACGGGCGGCAAAGCTTTTCGGCAGCTCTGCCAAATTTCGGAACGATTTCGGATCGGGCCGCACTGACAAATATTACATACTTACTTATAGGAAACAAAAAATGGGTTATTCTTGAAGGACATATGTTCATAGTTAGATAATTTAGCTAGGGAGTGTAAGATAGTTAGTTGTATGTTAGTTAGATACACGTTTATAGTTCTCCAGGTGAACATCAATAATCCATTTTGTCATTTGTTTGGGATTTAATGTGCTTCGTCCGATCGATCATCCGATTTTTAACTCAGCTCTGCGGAGTGCGAATCACAAATTGTGGAAAGGCCATCTGCTACCATGCTGGCCCAGTGCTGGTGGTGCCAGAGCTTGGCTTGGTCGCTAGGGTTAACGACTTTGAATCCGCTGACTAATTTATCGCTCACTTGGATATGCTGTAGGATTCGGGTCCACTAGAAGCTATTCCGCTAGTGTCCCCCTACCCTACCCGGCTAAACTATTCGGAAGACCAATTCACCGAACGCACCTCCTGGAGAAAGGCCGAGCAATATGAATATGAACCAGCTGGAACTTCACTAAGGGCTCTGACCTGGCGAAGTTCGCTAGGTCAGAGCTATAATATCTTCCAGTCAGATGTCGGTCCGACTGGGCTACCCTCTACCCAGCAGCTTAGGGTAATTGGAGAGAGCGTATGTAGACGCGTCTCCTTCTACCCAAGCGTTTGCGAAGCGGGGCGGCAAGAGGATCCCCTTCCCGCGCTTGCTCGAAGAGTCTGGCCGACCCATTTATTGGTAAGAGGGGCAGAGCGGCTCGTCCTAGTCGAGCAGACGCCAGTGACGTCGTGGAAGGGCTTGCAAGAGCTCCCATTGTGGGTAGGCTGTGGTCGCTGAGTGGTACTCTGCTTCCAGTGGCTGCGAAGAGTTCGCATTTTCCCATATGCGAGGCACCTATGCGTTACGTATTACAGGTAAGGTTGGGCTGAGTCCCGTAAGGTATTATGTACAACCTCTTATTATCCATTGGGACATAAGCGAGAATGAGGGGCTTACGCGGATCAAACCACGAGACGTGACCTGCAATAAATACAAATTCTTATATTTTTGTTATTTATAACTAGATGTCATTATAATGACATCTAGTCAAGTTACTCTACATTACTTACTACTATCGAGATGTGTTGCTACAAAATTATGAGCACAAAGCAAAACGGTTCGAGCCAAACCAAATACAAAGTTTAACAGTTGTTACACAGATGGCGCTATACATATTTTTAACAGATTGCGGTAATGTCTATAGAAAGAATGCCATAATAATGGCCATAATATTACAAAAGGTAATGTAGTCAAAAATAGTCAACCTATACTGAAGTAGGTATGCAACTTTTCGGTGAACAAAAATTCATGAAACATATTACTGTAAGTAGCATTAGTGTAAGAGCTCCAAAACGCTGTACTTACGAAAACAACAAATTATTATCCTAAATATTTTTAAATGGTTTTATATTTGTAAACTTATATTAAAAAAATATTAATTAATAAAATTAATTCATGGTTTCTGCAGCATAATAACATCGATTTATCACATAACTACCATTAGTTGAGATAAAGGCCAAGAGTTTCCCTGTCGTGTAGAAAAAGTATCAGCTAAGGCTGAAGTTTTGAAAATTCAATCATTAAGAGGTTGAAATAGGCCATAAAAGTTTCTATGGAACTTTTTTGTTTTTCTTGTTTAAAAGGAAAGAATTAATCACGCGTCGAATTTTTCTTGAAACTTCACCCTTAAGGGGGTGAAATAGGGTTTATTATGTTTATACATTATTAGGTACCTATGTTATAATTTTAAGCAAGAAAAGGTTTAAATTTGACATTTTGGTTTGATAACTTAAAAATTGTGCGATCGCTGCCTAGTAGGTAGATTTAAAAGACTACCTGATTAATTACATCTTTAAATGAAGCGTATCATCATCATCACCTAATAATGATTGAATTTCACGTAAGAAGTTTGTTTGATCACCTTTTATATTTGAAAATGATTTATCATACATAACATTTTTGGAATTACATCTTTTTCGGGTCAGAAGGGGATTACAGTTTGTTACAGGGAAGTTATTTTTTATGTTTCTGGTTATCAGATTCTCGGAACTCCATTCCCTACAGAAGGTTTAATCGAGAAACGAATATTTATATGAAAATTTCGCAAAATATATTAACACAAATGATTTTGATTTTGTTTGTGTAGCTACATACAATAAAGGAAAATATTCTAGCAAAAAATTTCAATTTCAATATAAGCAATTAATGATGGGATACTCTATTTTTAAAAGAATGTACGTAAATACGTGTTTTTGTACAAATTAATGTATATCTATATTAAATAAAACCGACTTCAAAAACACCAAAAAGTCATAAATAATATAAGAATACAACATCACAGTTTTATATTGAATTTGGTGCCGAATTGTAAGATTTGTAAGTAAGTAATAAGTATGTTAATATACAGATAAAATTACAATTAAAAAGCTATTCTAAACTAAACTATATAAAGGAAACTAATATGGGTCAATATTTGCTATTTGGGCAAAACGAGTTTTATTTTTTTCGATTTTTTTTAAATATTTTTAAGTTTATTAGTAGTTGTAAAATTGTAATATACTTTATTATGTTGAATAAACGTGCGTTCCGTTAACTTTAGCCTATTTTAACAATAATATAAAGATATTTGCAAACTGCCAGGACAGGAAAATGACATGATGACAGGATAATGACAACCTAAATTGAAATCATAGTACATTATGGTACAAGTGTGTAATGTTGGTGATTACCGCTGAGGCGCATTGAGGCCCGAGCCGTCAGGCGAGGGTCTTAAGAAGCCGAGGACGGTAACCATCAATACACACGTGTATCATACAACGTTTTTCAACACACTTCTGAATAAAACAAAACTTAAATAAAAAACCATTTTACATAGTAGATAAAAAGTTTACTTAGAGAAACAATTAGTAAATGTGCAGTTAGTAAAATTATAATTAACTATTTTTGATGACATAGCGGTCTCATCAGATAGATTATTTATTGAAATACTTTCATGTTCTATTGTTATTTGTGATGGTTCATTATTCGTGTAGGTAGGTGAAATCCAATCATTGGACGTACTTGGTATTTCGCCAGTAGGATGCGTCTCAGAATCAAGTTTAATTCTTTTTGTGATTTTTGCACAAATTTCCTTCTTGTTTTGTATGGAATCTTCTACGTATGATTCTGCTACATTGCTAAATCGCCACCCGCCATGTCGCTTCAAAGTCATTATATCAGCTCCTGAATTTGCCAGCAATGTAGCTGAAGTTCTTCTGAAACTATGTCCAGTGTAGCTCTCAGCATCTACTAAACCCAAAAACTTAGCGATTTCTTTAGGCATAGAACCAAATTTGTTTATACCTATAGGCTGACAGGTACATTTACCATTCTGGTAATTTAGAAAAAAAACGGTCATTTTTTGTTTTTGGCGAACGCAAACTTTCATACTTCTTAACAATATCATAGAATGGACCGTGTATGGTGAATGACCTAGGTATTTTATTTTTCGTGATAGGTATCTTCACTAAAAGCATCTGGCCATGGTTCTCTATATCTTTTACAGTTATATTTGTTAATTCTTGTATCCTACAGGCACCAGTTACACCAAATATTAAAGCAACCTGAAACAAAAGAAACAATAATTAAGGTCAACACACAACACAAGCTGCTATTAAATATTTAATTAAGATTAATTTAACTAACCTTTGTAGCCAAATATTGGTTATCTGGAGCATCTTTAATAAATTTTTCAATATCATCAGATGATAAAACCTTTGATTTTTTGCTTCTAAATCCATCAGATAGTCTCTTTAGATAAGCTGACAAATTCGAGTATGTTTTTAAGTCCACTCCATTCTTTGTTCGGACTGTACTTTTTAACATTGAGTAAATACACCACAAAGAGCTAGGTTTGTATTTAGAAGATAATTCTTTAAAGTACGCCATGAACACATTTTCTGAAAAAGACTGCGTATTCTTGTTGTTCTGCCATTGTATAAAATTTTGGTACGCTAATAGATATTTTTCCTTTGAGTTTTCTGGTTGTAAACTTTCCATAACGTTCTGGGCTTCACATCTTATATCGGGCGGTGTACAACATAAATCATTTTCTTCATAAATTGTATTTGCAGACATCTTAATTAATAACTAACTAAATAACTTCAAAAGAGAAAACGAGACGAGTTGTGAAAAATGTTTCGTAATGGCGGGAAAAATTAATCAGTTTTCCTATGCGCGCGCATCGGCCATAGACTAATAAATTTCGTAATGGCGGGAAAAATTAATCAGTTTTCCTATGCGCGCGCTTCGGCCATAGACTAAAAAATGAGGTTTCTTTTTTTTGGGCTTTTCGCGGATAGCATTTTAGCGCAAGTGTAAGCGTAACTCAACCAATAATATAAAAAAAAAACTATTACTCACTCGTGAATAATAGTAATGAAAAAGTCACAGTTTGATTATAGGTGTCATTATGTGCCTAATTGCCATGGGATTAGAGCCACTTTATGAGGAAGTGTGTTGAAAAAATATTTATTGTGAAATAAGACCTAAGCGTAACTTAAATATACCTTTTAGTGGAAAATTAAAAAAATACTGAGGTTTCGACACGAGTATTACAAATTATTAATCACAGACTAATGACATGATGACAGTATAATGAACTTTGACACTACTGTAAGTATTTGTTTAAGGTATTTTAGTGAGCTGGCAAGAATAAGTCTAACTACTAACTGCTATTTAAGATATTTTTTATATTTGCTGACACTTTCATATTTTTGTATTAATTCACTACGGACAACTAATCTCTCTAAATACTAATTAAAAAACTTCCAAACATTTCGGAGTTGATGACTGTGATAAAAAACAGTTTTTACTCACAGTAATCATTACTAAATGTAATAATGTAAGTCTTAAACTCTTAATAGACAAAACTCTAAAAACTTAATAGACACTAGGTAGGAAAATACCAGTCGCAGTGTGGACCTTACCTAGCGCGCCCATAAGGGCACGCAGAACACCGGGGGGGTTTTAGTGGGTAGGCCTGGCACTCTACCGGGAGAGCCCCACACATGCTCGCCGTCTAGTCAACGGCGGATACGGTGCGGTTACGTATCTCCCCCCGAGAAAAAAAACAAGGGTAGGAAAATAATAAAATCTTTAAAAATTAAACAAAATGTTTCAAAAGGGTAGAAACGTTTTTATCACAGTCAAACGTTGCAATTATGTCATGAAAGCGCAAAACACTTAACTTAAAATCTTAAATTCAATGGCACAAAAGACTACCTTAAACTTAAGATCTTAGGAGATTATTCTTTCTTACGCTGTTTAAGCAGTTCCACCATGCTTGGTGTTTGTGGACTATAAGAAAGCCTTTGATTCTGTCAAGACCTGGGCTGTGCTTAGTTTAGAGGTGCCAAATAGACTACCGGTACATCCAAGTGTTGCAGTCATTGTACGAAAACGCCACTATGTCTGTCCGCCTTCAGGACCAAAACTCGAAACCAGGACGACTTCAGCGAGGTGTGGGATAGGGTGACGTAATATTCCCGAAACTGTTCACAGCTGCGTTGGAGGATGTATTTAAGCTTTTGGACTGGAGAGGACACGACATCAACATAAACAACATGACTCACCTTCGTTTTGCCGATGATATCGTAGTCATGGCTAAGACCACGGAAGATCTAGGCACAATGCTCGAACACCTCTGTAGAGTTTCCCAACAAGTGGGTCTTAAAATGAACATGGAGAACACCAAACTCGTGGTGAATTTCCATGTACCCACCCTGTGAAGGTTGGAGGCTCTACACTGGAAGCTGTTGACGAATATATTTACCTGGGGCAAATAGTCCAGCGCGGTAAATCCAACTTCCAGAAAGAGGTAAATCGACGAATCCAACTCGCCTGGGCAGCGTTCGGGAAGCTACGCAGCAAATTCTCGGCCAATCTACCGCAGTGTCTTAAGACGAAAGTCTTCAATTCGTGCGTGTTGCCAGTGATGTCGTACGGAACTGAGACGTGGCCGTTTACAATGGGTCTCAATGTCGCTTGAAGGGCAATGGAGAGGCCTATGCCCGGAGTTTCTCTACGCGATCGCATCAGAAATGAAGAGATCCATAGAAGAACTAGAGTCACCACTATAGCTCAAACAATTGCAAACATTAAGTGGCAGTGGGCAGGACACATAGCTCGCAGGATTTAGATTATTATATTATTTTTAGTTAGTATATATACTAACTAAAAATAATATAATAATCTAAATTAAAATAAATCTAGAAAATGAGGTCCTTGTTTAATTGTTCTTATATTTTTTAAGACTTTCAAGGTGATCATTGCTTGGCACCGACTTCAATATAAAACTATGATGTTGTATGTATTCTTATATTATTTATGACTTTTTGCTGTTTTTGAAGTCGGTTTTATAATTAATAAAAAAAATCTTTTTCAATCTTTATAGTTAAGTTAATACATGCGTATTAGAATTTGAGTCAAGGCAAACACCAGAATAACCTCAAATAAAACGTCTTTCGCTCTAAACAGCTTTGTAAGAATTATTCCCGAACTCCAATCTACCAGAAATCTTCCATCATCAACTCACTAACATGACAGTTTATGACTACCAGACGCAAATACCTGAATATTTTCAGCAAAAACATGAAACACGTTGACGTGCCAATGAAATTCAAGGGTTTTCCCCTATTTCCATGGGATGACATCACCAGATCATGACATGGTAATAATGGCACCACCTCGGAAGTATACTCTTCGATTACAAAAAGAATTTTGAAAATTGGTCCACAGATGGCGGAGTAATCGGTGAACATACAATAAAAAAATAGAAACAGCCGATAGAACCTCCTCCTTCTTCGATGTCTGTTAAGAGACCCATACCATAAGAATAACTAATAATACGAGTATAGTATAATACTCGTATTATTAGTTATTCTTATGCCCATACTTTTATCTAGATTACTTCTTACAAAGTGGGTTGTGTTGAGAATGAATATGTTTATTAAAATGTAAAATAAATAATAATTTATGTGTTTTAGGAGCACATTTTTTGATTTTTATTGTGTCGTTTTGCACATTGTAGCACAGCGGAATAAGGGAATGATTTAAGTTTTGTACGCTAATAGCTACCGCAAGACTTAAATTAACTTCCTTAAATCACAATGATAACCTATACTATATCTTAACATAGATTGTTTCTTGATTTTTCACGGTGGCCGTGTCCTGCAATTGATTTAAAATATTTTAAACATAGTGTTACATTGTGGAACATTTGGGATGTAATGCTCACTGGAAGGTCTGCGTGGTGGTGGCGTTGTGCGTCGGGACGTTACGTTCCCTATAATATGGTTGAGCGAAGCGATGGCTGATTCATGCGTCAACCTGTGAACAGGTGCTGCCAACGGGGACCGGTCATTCATGCATATGTTTCTTTGAGATTATTTAGAATAAAAAATACATTTCTCTATTTACTTTCATGATTGTATGGCGCAGTAGCTTGTGACATATTAAGAACTTACTTATTTGCTTTTTATCTTAAGTTTACTGTAAATATATACGAGACATTTTTACAGTATAAACTGTTTCTTTTCTTTTTTTTTTGTTCTCTTTGCTATTTGTATATCACCTTTTCTGTTTTCGTCTGATAATATTATTCCTTGACAAGTTATTTTATTTTTATTTTCTTTTTCAAAATACCCCTTTCTTGCCTTTAAATTCCTAGGTCTTATTTCATTACCCAGTTTATATTTCCTATTAAAATAAAATTCAACTTTTTTAGGCAATTGATTATTATTTGACAAAAGATAGATTATATCTATCAACATCCTATAAAAAACAATTAGCTATTTCGCAAAGATTTTATTTACTAACTTTAGCCAAAAATATGGCTATAAATTCTTTCTCTGACAATGTTTTTATTGAGCAGCCCACTCAAAGTACTCAAATTGCTCCTATTGAGCAATACTGTTGTAGTGAAACGACTGTCAGTAATGGTACTGATGATGTTTTTAATAAATCTTTAAATTAAGTAATGAGACAAAAGAGACACCATCTTGCTTATCATTAAGTAGAAAAGATGCTTAAAACTTTGTTAATGTATTGCAAAACACATTTGAAAACAAAAATAAAGTAAATCTTATCAATCTGGTGCACCAGAACATTCAAGAAATGTTAGGCAAGGATCTGGAAGTGGAATTATTCTTGAACTTGTAGTAATGTAGACATCTTTTGTGTAACTGAACACTGGCTTAAACGTAATCAGTTCATGTTTAATTTCAGCAATCACCTGGTTGGTAGTTCGTTCAGTCGAGAAAATGCAATTTGTGGTGGTTCTTTAATAATATTAGATAAAAAGCTTAAATTCAAGGATCGTAAGGATGTTGCGAGTCTTTCGATTGAGCGAACAATAGAAATAGCATGCGTGGAGCTGGACCAGATTATTGTATTAAGTGTATACAGGCCTCCTTCAGGATTATATGACCTTTTTGAAGATACTATGGAAGAAGTATTGAAAAAAGTGTGTAGTTCCACAAAACAAACCATTGTTTGTGATTTTAATATTAATTTATTAGAAAATTCTAGTTTATCTATTAGGATTAAAAATCTGTTTTGGTTATATAACCTTGGAAACTTATTTTTGCAGCCAACAAGAACAACTCAATCGTCTGCCACATGCATTGACAATATTTGTACAAATATTGATCCTTTAGCAAAAAGAGTTTTTAATAATTTAGAATCTGACCATTCTGGGCAAATTGTTACCATTTCACTTAAATGTAAACGCATGGAAAAAAAGAATATCACTGTTGTGCCAAAGACTGCTGGTCGCTTAGAACGGCTGAAAAATAATATTGGTATTAAATTAAATTATATAGGTTATGATGAAGAAAATCCAAATAAATTATATGAACAATTTTTTCATGAATTGTTTTTTCATGAGTTGTTTTCATGTTTTGTTCTGAATTTAGAAATATTTTTATTCCAAAGACTATATCGGTTGATGGTACTTTAGCTTTTAGTGAATGGGCTACACCAGGTATTCACGAAAGCAGAATAAAACTTTTTGAACTTTACAATGAACGTTTATTCAATACTAGTGATGAGTTTAAACTTTATGTAAAAACTTATTCCAAAGTGTTCAAAAAAGTTTGCAGGCTTGCTAAATGTAATTATTTAAGTTCAAAAATAAAAAACAGTAATATTAAAATTAAAATGACATGGAATATTAAAAATAATGAAACTGGAAAAGCGAAAACTACTAATAATCAATATTGTTTGAATATTGATGGTAAGAAGGTAACAGTTGACACAGAAGTAGCTGCAGAATTTGAAAATTTCTTTACTAACATTCCAGTCTCAATCACAAAGTCTTTGGATTCATCCCCCGCTATTGCTGAATCTATAGTGAAGGATCATGTTAAAGTTTGTGATGATAAATTCGAATTTGTACACATTAGTGGAATTGATATAACAAAGTCATTTAAAACTTTGAATAAAAAGAAAACTGCGGATCTGTGGGGCAATTCCGTTGATGTTACTAAACCCGTAATTGAATCAATAGCCAATACTTGCTAACATTTTTAATGATTGCATTGACTGTGGTGTGTTTCCTGATCTAATGAAGCTGAGTAAAATTATTCCTTTACATAAATCTGGTAGCACATCAGACCCCAGTAATTTTAGACCTATCTCTGTGCTACCTACTTTTAGCAAAATTTTTGAAAAAATAATGTTGGAGCAAATGCATAGTTATTTTAATAGGAATAATCTTCTACACTGTAAACAGTTTGGTTTTAGGAGGGCTCGCTCAACAACCGATGCTGGTGTTCAGTTAATACAACATATTTTTGAAGCCTAGGAAGACTCACACGATGCGTTAGGGATTTTTTGTGACTTGTCCAAGGCATTTGATTGCGTTTATCACGAAATCTTGATCAGAAAATTACACCACTATGGGTTTTGGTGACACTGCACTAGATCTTCTAATCTCTTATCTAAGTGGGAGGATTCGGAAAGTAGACATCAATGGAAAAAGGTCTCAAGGTTCTGCAGTTAAAATGGGAGTTCCGCAGTGTTCGATTCTTGGTCCTTTTCTATCTATTTCTTATATATGTCAATGACCTTCCTGATTTTGTACACGACAGACATGAGATATGTAAATAATTCTATCTCAAGAATTGTTCATTGGTTTAATGTAAACAACCTGTCACTTAATGAAGGAAAATGTATAAAATTTGTTTTACCCAATGTCAAAGAGGTTCACACCACTGTGAAAATAAAGGATATAGGTGTTGACCCTGTGGACACCACAGTATTTCTTGGGATCACACTTGATTCTAAGCTGCAATGGGGCCCACATATCGATAAATTGTCAAAGAGACTTAGTTCTGCAGCTCATGCTGTATGGAAAATACGTCAACTGACTGATGTTGATACAGCAAGACTTGTATACTTTTCTTACTTTCATAGTGTGATGTCGTATGGTATTTTGTTGTGGGGAAATGCTGCCGACATTCAGATCGTTTTTGTACTGCAGAAAAGGGCTATTCGAGCAATCTATAGCCTTAAAATGAGAGATTCTTTGCGAGAAAAGTTCAAAGAAATTGGTATTATGACAGTAGCGTCGCAGTATATTTATGAGAATCTAATATATTAGGTTGGGGAAAAAGTCTTTTCGCATTATAGTATGTATAAACTTGTAATAAAATCTCTTTGGCTATACTATTTGTATCTGGCTGGTTTTGGTATCATTGAAAGTTTAAATTTTAAAGAACATAATTCCAAATTCAAATTAGGAAAATGTGTGATTTTCATTTGTTTTTCGTACTGCCAAGATGAGTGAATCTAATGAAGAAATTCGATACATTTTAAAATTTTACTACAAAAAAGGTAAAAATGCAACGCAAGCCGCGAAAAAAATTTGCGATGTTTATGGACCTAGTGCAGTGTCTGTGAGAGTAGCACAAATTTGGTTTAAGCGTTTTCAATCCGGAAATTTTGATGTCAAAGATGCACGTCGCTCTGGTCGCCCTATTACAGATAAAATGGATGCCATTTTTGAAAAAGTGGAGCAAGATCGGCATGTCAGTAGTTACGACGTAGCTGAAGAACTGGGAATTGACAACAAAACAGTTTTGGCGCATTTGAAAAAAACTGGGTACACAAAAAAGCTCGACATTTGGGTACCTCACGAGCTCACTGAAAGAAACCTAATGAACCGTGTACTCATTTGTGATTCTTTATTACGACGTAATGAAACCGAACCATTTTTGAAGAAGCTGATAACTGGTGATGAAAAGTGGATCACGTACGACAAGAACGTGCGAAAAAGGTCGTGGTCAAAGGCCGGTCAGGCTTCACAGACTGTGGCGAAACCCGGGTTAACTCGCAACAAGGTGATGCTGTGTGTGTGGTGGGATTGGAAGGGCATTATTCATTATGAGCTGTTACCACCAGGCAGGACCATCGATTCTGAACTCTACTGCGAACAACTGATGAGATTAAAGCAAGAAGTTGAGAGAAAGCGGCCGGAATTAATCAACAGAAGGGGTGTGGTTTTTCATCATGATAACGCTAGACCTCACACATCTTTAGCCACTCAGCAAAAATTAAGAGAGTTTGGCTGGGAGGTGTTAATGCATCCGCCGTATAGTCCTGACCTTGCACCTTCAGATTTCCACCTGTTTCGGTCTCTTCAGAATTCTTTAGGCAGTGTCAGGTTAACATCACGAGAGGACTGCCAAAACCACTTGTCGCGGTATTTTGACCAGAAGTCCCAAAATTTCTATAGCAATGGGATCATGTCCCTACCTACAAGATGGCAAAAAGTTATCGAACAAAATGGTACCTACATACTTTAGTTAAATGTAAATAAACCATATTAAAAAATGTTTTGAATTTTCTTAAAAAATGCGAAGAAACTTTTTCCCCAACCTATTATATTCGTAAGAATATTCATTTGTTTTGTAAAAATAGTGATATTCATTCAGTTAATACTAGACAAAAGAATATGTTAACTTTACCAAATACCAGGCTCCAAAAAATCAATAATTCTTTTAGAGGCCTGTGTATACGTTTCTACAATAAAATCCCAAGTTGTATACAAGAACTAAGCTTAAACAAATTTAAAGTTGCGATCAAAGACGTACTTATTAAAAAAGCATATTATAAAGTGTCTGATTACATGACGGTCAAAAAAGCTTGGGTTTGAGCTCTCAATTCTAATATTTAACAATGTACTGCGTTTTATTTCAAAGAAACGTTCAGTAAGAGCAATTTATAAGCTAAGTTTACGCACTTCTCTCAGAGATAGCTTATATAATGTGAATTAACACATCTATTCTTGTAATGGAAGTTCTCAAACTTTTGCTTTGAGGTCAGCTTCCAATTGACGACTCTGTAACAAACCAAAATTGTAAATGGCGATTTAAAAGAGGAGATAAAAAAAATTTACCTTTCGAGTTTCTTGCCTGTTCTTCTCGAGAAGGCTCTCCCAATTTCCGAACAGGTGTAGAGTCAACTTTTTTTTTTCATTCCTACTTGTATTTGCCTTAGATCAAGGTATTTGCAGACATCTTGCTTGAGTATATTCAGGATGTATGCGCATACAAGGTTAATATGATTTCTTTAAATTAGATTGTTTCGCTTTGTTTTGACGTCAATTAGTGCCTGTAAAGGCCTATGTTGAATAAAGATTTTTGAATTTGAATTTGAATTTAATAAATCTGTTCATTCTTTAATATTGCGGTAATTGAGAATATCATAATATTTTTTTTATATGCTTGTCTATGATCACACAACATCACAGTTTTATATTGAATTTGGTGCGGTGAAATTGTTGGTAAGTATATTAATTGTTGTTATATTAATTGTTGTTATATTGCAGCTTGAGTTTTATTTTATGGGTTTTACTAAATCACTAAAATTTATCGATATTGATATAACATGCAGTTATGACGATGTTCTCAAAATCAGATACTGGCAGAGAATGCCTTATGTTCATAAGTTAATTCTTATCAACTTAATGTATGTAATATGAAATTCTTATCAACTTAATGTATGTTTTAAATACATAAAATACCGTTGATATTTTTTTTATTTTGCACCGTTACTTGTGATATTAAAAGCTCCATAGATGCTTTTACAGGATTTAGTAGACGTACCTAAAATTCAGAGGAAAAGGGAAAAATATTTATTTGAAATAAGATCTTGAAAAGTCATAGAATTCTCAGACATTTTCGGATTATTTGTTATAATAATATATAAATATAATGCGAATATATTGATAGTCATACTTATGTAACCGCTTCGCAATTTCCAGTTTTAGGTAATGAATTTATTAATAAATCAGCAGCGTCAAATATATATTTTTTGCAAACTGATATAACTGGATATGGTAATTATATAATTTTAATTACTAAAAATAATGGTCACTCGTAAATGCTATTGAGTTAGATAAGTGGCGACGACTTATTGCGGATGTAAAGCGGATGTAACTCGCCCTTGCTTGGCCAAGTGTTAATCACAATGTGCAGAGAAGGTTTTGCGTAGTCCGCCCACCGCTCGTCAGCTACCAAATGTCAACCAAGTATTCGCACTTAACTTTCTGGTACAAGACAAGAGCGACCTTTAACTGCTAACTCTGACGACAACTTGCAAGGACGATCACTTTGTGTTCCTAGACGCCCAGCATCTCTGTCGTGATTAGATATTATCATTTGTATAAATAGCTGGCCGAATTCACTACTGGCACCAGTCGTCCGTAATAAGCGGTGCGAAGTGATCTTCCTTATTTGGATCCCAACACAGACCTCGTTCACAATGAGATCCTTGGTGGTGTTGTTTGCTGTGATTGCCGCGAGTGTGGCCGCACCACACGCGGTGACGTATAATTTGCCGGCTGCCGTGTCTCACCAGTCTCGTGTGGACGTCCGTTCTTCTCCCGCTGTGCTGGCCGCTGCACCTGTTGTCGCTGAGACTGTGGTAGCCGAGCCCGCTGTGGTCGCAGCCCGCGCTGTCTACGCTCCAGCTGCTACGGTATACGCTGGTGGCTCGGCCGTGTCTCACCAGTCCCGGGTAGACGTCCACTCTTCGCCTGCCGTGGTTGCCTCAGTTCCAGTAGTTGCCGCTGCGCCCGTAGTCGCCGCTCGCTCCGTCTACGCCCCGGCTGTGTACACTCTCCCATCTGCAGTGTCCCACCAGTCCCGCGTTGACGTACATTCGTCGCCAGCAGTGGTCGCCGAGCATGTAGTGCCCGCAGTTGTCGAAGCTCGCTCGGTTTGGAGCCCCTCAGTCTACACCTGGTAGTTACAGCAATAAGGATCCAATAAGATAAATGTAATTTAAATTATGTAGAACACTTTATTAAATATACATTTGTGTAAAAAAATGTACGACTTATTATTATCATTTAAAACATGAGCTTCTCAACTTTAAGTAGTACCTAAACAACCGTACTTATCAGCCAATAATACAAGTATATGTATACTGTGCAGTAATAATTTCGTATAATTTTCCAAAATAAATGAACACGTATTTGTTTATATGTTTCTGACGATTACAAACAATAAAAACCGTTTGCGTTTGCTTTTGCTTTTGTTTGTTTACTTTTCGAATCAGTGTGCTTCTATACTTTGTTTTGTTTTATTAAAATTTATATATCTATGGTGATTTCGAGACAACAATGAATAAAATATGAAGTAAGCGAGTGCGGCGTGGTTAAATGCTATAATCAATAAATTCTGCGAAAATAATCCAGAACCGGAACTGTGTCCCCAAGAACCGGAACTGTTACCCCAACTCTAAGCATTTCCACCAAGGTATTTGCCTACTAAAATTTGAGTTTTAATGTTTTCTTTGTACGTATAGCATGGAGATACTCTTCAAGAGATTACACAGGGAAGAACGCGGTTTAAATATGGTTGGAAGAAGGCTGAGTAATTTGAGATTTGCGGACGATATTGTCTTATTCTCGGACAAGCCAGGGGACCGTGACACCATGATACAAAAGCTAAGCGATGCCTCTAGACAATGTGGCTTAGAGCTGAACCTTACAAAAACAAAGATGATAATGAACTGCATAAATAATATCACAAATATCACGATAAACAACGGAGTCATAGAGAAAGTCACAAAATATGTGTATCGTGGACAAGACGTAGTAATGGGGAAAGATAATTAGGCTATCGAGATAAAACAAGCGTGTGAGACTAGCGTGGGCAGCCTACAAGCTTGAATTTGCCTTTAAGTTGATTAAGTTGATACATTAATAGTGTAATCTGCCAGTGGCGCTGAAACCTAGGTAATCACTAAAGAGTTTATCAATAAACTCCATGTGATCCAGGGGGCTATCGCAAGAAAACTAGTAGATACTGAGGGAGCGTAAATAAAACAACTGGTTTAAGACAATAAAGAAAAGTTACCGATATAACAAAGCAGTCACCAGAAAGCAGGGCTCGTGGCACAGGGGGCCTAGACAAAGTGACAATTCAAAAACGATAACAAAGTTCGATAAGAACAAAATGTATGGGGTTGACATATGCCTTCGCTAAATAACGTGGCGAATCGATCAAAGTCATCGATAATTATGTACGTTAGTAGACAAATTGATTCGCAACGAATCGATAAAGTAGCGAATTGATTTTAGTAACTTTCATATATTACTCAAAACAACACATTTATAATTAAAATGAAATTAGTTTTTTTTCCATTATTTTACCACTCCTTTTCTATTTCTCGTTTTGAGTAATTAAGTAGGTAACAAATATGTTGTTTCTTACAGAAATAATAATTCGACACAGCGATCGCTAATTCTTACGTTGGCTAGGAATTATTTTTCGTTATCACAGAGACGAAGACGAATTTAAATAATTATCGTTTCACTATAAAACGATTGCCACTTGTCTAGGCCCCCAGATCTTTGTTAGAATAGAGACTATGGGGCGAGAAACTCTCATAATATACGGAATTTCGCAGATGCGTTGATATGACGACTACAAGAAAATAGTAGGAGTGCCTTGAATTGAAGTCGTACAAGATCGTGAGAAGTAGCATAAATTAAAAGAGGCTTTCACTCATACAGTAAAAAAACCGGCCAAGCGCGAGTCGGACTCGCCCATGAAGGGTTCCGTAGGATTTATGACGTATTTAAAAACTATACTAGATCTCGTTCAAACCAATTTTCGGTGGAAGTTTGCATGGTAATGTACATCATATATTTTTTTTAGTTTTATCATTCTCCTATTTTAGAAGTTACAGGGGGGGGGGGACACACACATTTTACCACTTTGGACGTGTCTCTCGCGCAAACTATTCAGTTTAGAAAAAAGAGATATTAGAAACCTCAATATGATTTTTGAAGACCTATCCATAGATATACACGTACGGTTTGATGAAAAAAAAAATTTGAGTTTCAGTTCTATGTATGTACCCCCAAAATTTATTGCTTTTTCTATTTTTATATGAAAATCTTAATGCGGTTCACAGAACACATCTACTTACCAAGTTTCAACAGTGTAGTTCTTATAGTTTCGGAGAAAAGTGGCTGTGACATACGGACGGACAGACAGACAGACACACATAACGAATCTATAAGGGTTCCGTTTTTTGCCATTTGGCTACGGAACCCTAAAAATGACGAGCATGTAAAATGTAGCAACAATATAAGTGTAGCAACTACAAATTTATACTCAATTGAATTGAAGAATTAGCTCATAAGAAGGAGATAAATGGCTCGTTTTGAATATTTACACTTAGATTATTAGATTATGATTAGAGACACATTAATCTTCCTCTGGCAGAACTTAATTTCAATACAATAAATAAGGCGATAGGCTAGGTAGGTATATAAAAAGTGAACTTTACAGTTTCTAATTATTCAGTTTGGATGCTGCATTGCTTCTAGCTTGTCCTAAAGTGACAAAGGCCTTGAGAGTGTATGTATTTATCTATAAAAGTATGTGTAAATGACCATATTGTACTGATTGATCCTGTCCCTGTTTAGGCAGATTGAATAACATTAAAGTGAGGGATTAACTTTCAGAAATACTAATGAAAATCACACCTTGGTAATTTTGCCCCAGTTGGTATTATATTTTCTAAGACTTTTCAGGTGATAATTGCTTGGCACCGACTTCAATATAAACATGCGATGTTGTATGTCATCACTTCAGCCAAGAGACGCTGTTGGACATAGGCCTATTGTGACGTCTTGTTTTGTCTTTTTTCAGGTAACCCAAAACAATATTATATTGACACTTTTGGCCATATTTCATAAAGTAAACCTTTAAACAGTATTTTATCCAAAACTTGAGTTTGGCAGTAATGGTTGTATTTCCGACCGATTGCCATATAGGTATAAAGAAGTGAAGTGAAGTGAAGTGACATAGGCCTCATGTTGTATGTATTCTTATATATTTTTTTTAAGTCGGTTTTTCTTTGAAAGTTATTTTTATTTCAATCTTTTTAGTTAATTAAATACATGTGTATGTGTGACTTTCACTAAAGGCAAACACCAAAATCACTTACAATAAAACGTCTTTCGCCCTAAACAGACATTGACAGAATTATTCCCGAACTCCTAACAACTTTATTGTTTAGGAGTTATACTTTCCACTATCAGCTCACCTGAATCACTTGAAAGGATAGAACTACGAGTCAGTAAGTTCCCATTTTTTTTGATCCCCTTTTATGGCAATTTGTTTAAGTTCCCATTACTTTAAAAGAACCATCCCCTAACTACTAAACTACCAAAAACCTTCCATCACCAACCAGTAACATGATTTGTAAACTACCAAATGCAAAGACCCGCTGCAGTACCGCCTAACTCAAAGCGATCACTCGCTATCGTTATCGTGACATTAACAATAGTTTTATTGTCACAGGTGACATTTGAACTATTGTTCTAATGTCACGAAAGCGATAGCGAGTGATCGCTATGAGTTAGGCGGTAGCCCCCCAGAATAGCTTCAAAGTATAAAATACGTTAATAAAATGGGAGTATACTGTTTCGATTACAAAAAGAATTTAAAAAATGGCGGAGTAATCGGTGAACAAAGGTACATAAAAAAATAATAAAAAGTAGACACAGTCGAACATAGAACTTCCTCCTTTAATGAAGTCGGCTCAAAAATATAAAAAAACTTCACTCGAGAATATACATATACAGCACCGTATCGGCATATTAAATATACATGTTTTTGTAATATGTTCTCACATTAATTGAAGTTAGCAGAAAGGTTACAGGTACATTTCGTGCTTTGTCTCGCTTTTTTATACAACAAAGTCGGCAACAAGCAGGCTGCCCACCTGATCGTAAGTGGAAAATGTATTGACGCATTCCTCGTGGTCGTGCTAAACCACCAGGATAAGTGGGACTTCCCAAACCGTACTCGGCCCAAGCCTACCCACTAAAACCCCTCCAGCAGCTCCTCCGTCTGTCACAAGACAGGGGGAGGGAAGTACAGCCAGGCCTTGTTCCCGCTGACTCCCTCCTGTGAACTGTCCGTTGCCAGGCTCAACGTCTGGCTCTGCTGCTTAGTGGAGCGGCACGTACGCTACTCTAAACTCCGAAACTGGTTTTTTATTGTGGTTGTCTTCCACGCGGCCCGACTCTCAGTGCGCCTCCCGCACTGCATACACCGCCGCCGAGCGGGTGAGCCGACACTCGGCGATATCTCCGGCAGGCGCAAAGCGTCATGGCGATAGTCGCCTCCCTCCACCCTGCTACCTTTAAAGGTAGCCGCCCAAATCAGGCTTCCGGCGACCTCTTCTTAAGACAAGAAGAGGGGATTTCGCCCTTCCCCGCATGAAGCGGGTGGCCACACGAAGTGGCCCGCCAGGTTGAACTCGGCTATCCCACGCCCCCCCCTCCATTGGGGTCCTCTCGTCAGACTATTAGCTCGCGGCAGAGAATCTGCCGGGTTACCCAGGGTGCACCACGAGGAGGTTGTCTGACATTGCACCCCACCATACCTTACCTTAGGTCTTTGCAATGCAAGGTTAATCATTTCCATTATTGGCAGATACATTTAGATACACATTTTTTTTATAAGTATGTTAGGTATTTTTTTCTTTTTATGTTTCTCTTGTACCGCCTCAAATTTTCCTTCGTTTGACTTGGTAGAAAATGCCTCAAGACATGAAGACCGCCAGTTGTAGGTACGAGTTTTGTTGTGCAATAAAGTGTTAAAATAAATAATTAAAATAATTGTACGGAAGATTTGTATGAAAAAATTCAGCCAGTCTCCAAAATAGCGTAAAAGGCTACAATCGAGGATAGAATCATATACGAGTACGTGGAACTTCAAGCGTCTTTTATTTTTCTGGAGCTGAAGATCGGTAAGGGAGTTAATGTATTAATGAATTCTTTTAGCTATTCATTAAGTTATTTTCAAGTAACCAATTAAGTAATAAAGCCTTGATAAACGAACGATTTTCACATTGGCTGAAGACTTTGTATTTCAATTTAAGTATTTATATTGGTACTGATGGACACAGGTCGCGATTGACAGTTGGATTGCGAATTGCCCCCTGCGCGTACGGCATAACAGGCTAGCTAACGTCAGCGTCCGGCACGATGTGTGTACATTGTACTTATTTAATTGCTGTAATCGCCTGTGTACGTTTCATAAAATGCAATGCTCTATTTAGTGCTAAATGATTCATTAGTTAATACAGTAATTAATTAGTAGGTGTGCGAAAAATCGAAAATTAGAAGGTCGAATATCAATATGTAAAACTGTGAATATTACATGTGTCCCAGTCTTATCAGTACTATCCTGGCTAAATTGTCTGCTTTTTCCAGTTAATAGACAAGATTTCAATATGCCTCATTTGTGGAAGTGACTGGTTTCAAATAATACTTTATGGGAGTCTTGGCACACTGTTTTGTGTGGACTATTAGGCGGTTAACACATTGCCGCCGCATCCCGCTGCGGTGTACGGAGGGACGAAATCCGCATGCGGCTGCGGGGACACGGAACCGTGCCACCGTACGGTTTGCTCCGTATCTCCGCCCGGAGCTGCGGTGCACGACGCCACGCATCACCGCATTATCTATGTTGAGATCTATTACGCGTATGCACGTCCTTTCTACGTAAAAATCCGTACGATACTGCGGCACAGTGTGGCATACCTCGCGGACCGCATCGCATCACCGTCCGGAAGTGCGGTACCGTCGCGCGCGCTGCACACCCGCACGGAGATGCGGTGTGAGTGTACCCTGCGGTTTTTGTATACCTACAAATTAAGATTCTTCAAATAAAATTAAAAACCGCAATGTCTCTTCTCACTTCTGCTTAGAAGTGAAGGAAGCGAAGGAGCGTCATGAGCGAGAGTGTGAGTTTGAGGGCAGGGCGGTGGAGGAGCTGGCTGTAATGCCCTTACTCCCCCGCTCTTGTAGGGGGTGACGCGGTCGGGTGCTGTATCGCCTACATTGTACTCGACCCCTGCAATGGTTGGGGCGGATAGGAGATACTAGCTGCTCTCGCCTCTGGCGGAGAGGGAACCTTGTGCTGGTTCACGTCAGGGGTATTACGGGCGAGGCTAGGCGATATAGCCTGCCCAGTGCCCTGCGCATGCACGTAGTCGCTTGTTTATTGCCGGAGGGTTGTTCTAAAAAATAGGCCACATACCAACTGAGCCAAAGTGGTGGGAAATAACCCAAATCCCACTTTCTTGGGGGAAACTGATACTCAGCAGTTGGCGTATTATGGTTGTCTTGATAATAGTTTGTGCTCATATTAGTATCTACTCAGGGGGAAAATATTAAGATTTTAGTTTGTGCTCACATTAGTACTCAGGGGGAAAATATTAAGATTTTTGAAACAACGCAACTATGCATGACCTTATAGATGTACTAGTAGACAGAAAATATATATATTACCTTATAGTACTCGTTAAAAAAAATACAAAAAAAACTGGTTGGTGCCAAATTTTAAGTAATTATATTAATTGTGCTTATATTTTTAGACTTTTAACATGATCATTGCTTAGCACCGACTTCAATATAAAACTGTGATGTTGTATGTATTCTTATATTATGACTTTTTGGTGCAATTTGAAATCGGTTTTATTTTATTTTTTTGTAAACATTTTATTTTTTGTAAACATTTTCTGCAATCTTTTTAGTTAACTCAATTCATGCGTATTAGAATTTGAGCCAAGGCAACACCAGAATAACTTAAAATAAAATGACTTTCACTCTAAACAGTACTGATAGAATTATTCTCAAGATCCTTATTTTCCAGAAACCTTCCATCGTCGGCTCAGTAACATGACATGATGACTACTAGATTCGCAACGGGTCTCGGGTTCGATTCCCGTACGGGACAAATATTTTGTATGGCCTACAGAAATTTGTTCCGGTCTGGGCGTATGTGCATGTGATATTCTATGTTTGTAATTGCACCCACGACACAGGAGAAAAACCTAGCGCGGGGCGATGTTTTTTTTAAATACCTACCTGAATATCTTAAGAAAAACATGAAACACTTTGGACGTGCCTATGAAGTTTGAGAGTTTCCGTTTCCCTCAATTTGCCTGGTATTCCATTATCAGGTCAGGACATGGTGACAATGGGATTGCCTCTGTAGTGTGCTCTTTCGATTACAAAAATAATTTTGAAAATTGGCCCACAAATGGCGGAGTAAATACATAAAGAAAGAAAATAGATACTGTCAAACATAGAACCACCCCCTTATTCGAAGTCGGTTAAAAAATATTTTACAATAAAAACCGATTTCAAAAACACTGAAAAGCTAAAAATAATATAAGAATAGGTACAGACAACATCACAATTCTATATTGAAGTGGTGCCAAACGAATATCTCCTAGAAAGTCTAAAATTTGGCACCGACTTCTTATTCTTATATTATTATTATATTATTTTTAACTTTTCAGTGTTTTTGAAGTCAAATCAAATCATTTATTTGCTATAAATAGGGTTACATTTCACAATTTTGTGGGTGTTATTACGAGTCAATGCTCTTAATGCCTATTTAGCTATTTATTGATAGCATGCAAAATATTTCAGCAACCATGTTAAATGAAATTGTATACATTGCTTTATGTTAAATCTTGTGTGAATACAATTATTTAGTTACAATGTCATACGAGTAAGTAACAAATTATTGAGTTAAATTACATCAAAAACGGAATTAAACTATTGTATTAAAAATATGTCTAAATTATCTACATACTCGTATAACGTCTCCTCCTTATATCTAAAAAATTCGTCGTCGTCTAACTCCTTATATCTAAAAAATTCTTCAACAGCATAAAAGTTCCGTTCGATTAGCCACTTCCTCAAAACAATTTTAAATCTACTGAATGGTAACACTTTTATTTCTTCAGGTATTTTATTGAATATTTTAATAGCCATCGCATAACCATTTTTATTAAAGCGTGCCGTTTTTGGATTTGTTGTTAAAATAAGTCTGTCTAAATTTCTTAAGTTTCTGGTTGTATTATCTTTTGCTTTCTGATAGAGATGACTGTTCAGTTTCACAAATTAGCTTATTTCAAGAATATACAAGCACGGAAAGGTTAATATATTCAGTGACTTGAAGAAAGGCTTACATGAAACATCTGGTGCAATATTGCAAATGGCTCGAATACATCTTTTTTGCGCAATAAATACTCTATGGTTATCAGTGCCGTTACCCCAGATTAGGAGCTCATATCTTAGTATCGATTCAATATACGCAAAATAGGCTGTAATGGCTGTTTTTTTGTTGGCTATTTTTGTAAGTCTGTATAAAGCGTATACAAAACTGTTTATTTTTCCAAAAACTTTTTCAATTTGATCTTTCCAGTTAAATTTTGTATTTATAATCAGACCCAGAAATTTTACCTTGGTAGTCCATTTAAGCTGTTTTCCGATAATGTTAATATTAGGTAGAGGATTTTTAGGAGTCGGTTTTTATGTTTTGTAAAATATTTTTTATTTTTATTTTTTTTTGTGAATGAAACCTTTGGTGTCCTGGTATTAAATTAGGGTTTCCCTCGATTTTCATGGGATATCATCATCAGATCCTGACTTTGAACCACCCCAGGAGTATACTCTATCGAATACAAAAAGAAATTTGAAAATCGGTCCATAATTGGCGGCGTAATCGCGTAACATACAAAAAACATACGCATCGAATTGAGAACCTCCTCCTTTATTGAAGTCGATTAAAAAGGAGCAATTATCCACCAGGATATGATGGAAACTAAGCGAAGCTTCTAAGGAAATTGGAATATAAAAATTGTAACAATTACTGCCGTCTCATAATTCATGTGTAAGGAAAGCGATCTGTAATATTGTAGAAATAAATTTTGTGCTGAATTTCTCAAAATAAAATGTATTTCTCTAATTTACTACTTACAAAACCAGATAAAAGATCGACGGACTTATAACTTTGAATCAAAATTGTATTTCTGTAGCTAAGCCGCCTCCGTCGTCTAGTGTTGCTAGGGAGGGCCGAGGTTAGTTTCCCCATGGGGGCAGAAATTTTTTTGCTCAGTTTTGTTGATGGTAGGGCTTTTGAGCCCGCCTGGCTAGCTACTTCCGTCTTACCTAAGTTTGTCGCTAAAATAACGATGTTAATAGCATAGTTGTGTTCCGACAATGAGAGGTAGCCGTTTCTCAGTTGTTGAGGAGTCCTATTGAAGATCGCTTCCACCTTCGGCCTTATCGGCCATCAGGCCATCAGGCGAGATGAAGACCAAAAGGTTCCCTGTCGTATGTAAAAAAAGTTAGATTGTCAAGCAGAAATAAGTAGAGTCGCTTTACTTTCTAACGTAAAACTATAAAATACATTAATCTAAATTTAATACTATCAGTAAATAAGCTCAAATAATCTAGAAAATAATCTTATTACGAGTATATATTTTTGAAGTGTTGACTGTCGAAAACATTTATGTTTTATTTTAAAGTTGCTCACTTTTATCTAGCTTTAAACTGTGCACTTTGTACTATTAGTTTTCTTGTCTGCCTCACTACCTATTTATGGTTCTTTTTTAACATACTTCAATTAAACTTCAACGAATCACAATGAATTTGGTGACAAATGTATTTTATTTCAATAATTTAATTATAACTTTAGCAGTTATATCACTTTGCAAGTGACAACACCTGTTGTCCATGGAACTTCGAAACTGCATATAATGAGAAATAAAAATTGAGAATCTGTAGGTAGATCCATCATGGATCCGGTCAAGAGGTCTGGCTCGTATTAATAAACGCGTCTCAAAGTTGAGATCAATCTTAAGCTGAGTTTTGACGTTTAATGTATGGAACATCTGTCAAAAACAGTATCTTGAGATCGATCTCATACTTGAGATACAATTATTAATACGAGCCTTAAGACAAATAATTAGAGATAGAGACGGATCTAGATAATTACGTGAAATAAATTATTTATTTGGAAAATCATGTTGAAAATCTCAACTTTTACCATGGTTTAGTCGGAAATCACATCAATCACTACCTAATGCTATTGAAGGTATAAGGTCGATTACTTTCACTGACACTTGACATTGCTAGTTCACAAATGATTTACGCGTCGAAATATAATAAGCTAATTATTTCATTGCAGTTCGTATAAAAAGCGTGTGTAGTGGCTTACTAGTATCAGTCGGCCGATTAACGGTTTGAAGTGATCTTGTATAGTTCGTCGAACCACAACACAGACCACGTTCATTATGAAATCGCTGGTGGTGTTGTTCGCTCTGGCCGCGGTGGCGTGCGGCTCCCTGGTGCCGCTGGCGCAGCCGCCGCACCACCCCGCCGTGGTGCTGGACCCGCACGGCCGCCCGCTGGACACCGCCGAGGTCATCGGGGCGCGTGCTCTACACCTGCAGGCTAAGGCTCTGGAGGGCCACCACGTGCCACTGGCTCACTCTGTCCTCGCTCCCGTCGCCCACGCACACTCCGTGGTCGCCGCCCCTGCAGTGGTTGCGGCGCCCTGGATCGGTCACGCCGGCTCCTTGCTCGGACACTCCACACATGGCCTCGCCGGACACGGTCACTGGCTGAAGAAGCGTTCTTTGGGCCACATCGCCTACCACGCTCCCATCATCGCCCCCGCCGCTGTGTCTCACCAGTCCCGCGTGGATGTCATCTCCAGCCCCGCTATTGTATCGCACGCCGTAGCTCCGGTCGTGGCTCATGCTGCCCCAGTAGTAGCGCACGTAGTCCCCGCCGCCGTCTCCCACCAATCCCGCGTAGATGTGCGCACTAGCCCAATCGTGGCTCATGCTGCGATTGCTGCGCCAGTGCATTCATCTCACTCAGTGTGGCCCGCTTACGGTACCCACGGATTGGCTCATGGACACTTGTTGAAGAAGCGCTCGCTGTCTGCCATCGTTGCACCTGTCGCCCACGTCGCGCACGTCGCTCACGTCGTGCCAGCTGCAGTGTCACACCAGTCGCGCGTTGACGTGATCTCCAAGCCCGCGCTGGTGGCTGCGCCCGTAGCTTACACCGCGTCAGTGGTGGCCCCCCTCGCCCACTCCGCCGTGTGGGCCGCGCCTGTAGCGCACTTGTCCCATCAGGGTCTCCTGCATGCCCATCATTAAAGCTATACCAAAGTTCGACGAATTTCGAAGTTTTCTTTTTAATACATTTTATTAAAATGAATAGACAAATATACAATTTATCCAGCCAAACAATATTTTTTATTATAGACTATCCCCTTAATGTTAGCTAAGCGTTTTGCCAATCCTAGGAGGATATTATTTTTGTTAAAACTATTTGTTTACAAATTTTGCCATTGTTTTGAGTTTTACGTTTCAGTAAAAAAGGGTCAATCGTTAAACTTTTTTAATAACTCTTATAATGAAATAATAATAATTTATTTAATGTTTGCAATAAATATCGGATTATTTTAATTGTAGTTTAATTTTTTTTACTCATAAGGAAATTTAAAAATATTATAAAAATATAGGCCTACCCCTCGGCATGAACTTATATGATAAAACCAATGAACCTTACCTGCCTTATTACGAAATATGGTCTAAACTTAGTCCCGGTTAAAACCAGAACTAAGTTGACGCTGTCTCTATCTCTCTATATTAACAAAAGTGAAAGCGCACTAGGCTTCAACCAAGACTAATTAGACCAGGTTTAGACAAGGTTTTGTAATAAGACCGATTGTGTCGGGGCCGATTTGCGTCGATGGTTCGGTACTCGAAGTTGTGCAGGAGTATGTCTATCTGGGACAAGTTATCTAATTGGGTAGACACAACTTCGAGAAAGAAGCCAACCGCAGAATTCAGCTGGGATGGGCAGCATTTCGCAAGCTACGTCAAGTCTTTTCCTCGCCTATACCGCAGAGCCTTAAGTCAAAGGTCTATGATCAGTGCGTCCTACCTATCATGACTTACGTGAAACGTGGACACTCACAGTAGGGCTAGTCCACAAATTTAAAGTCGCTCAACGAGCTATGGAGCGAGCCATGTTAGGAGTTTCTTTAAGGGATAAAATCCGAAACGAGGTTATCCGGAAAAGAATTGGAGTCACCGACATAGCTTGCAAAATAAGCAAACTGAAGTGGCAGTGGGCTGGCCACGTCTGTCGAAGGACCGATGGCCGTTGGAGCAGATGTGTCCTAGAGTGGAGAGAATCGGCAAACGTAGTGTAGGACGTCCTATAGCTAGGTGGACCGATGACCTAAAGAAGGCAGCGGGGATGGACTGGATGCCTTGGGAGAGGGCCTATGTCCAGCAGTGGACTGCGATAGGCTGATTTATTAAATAAAAATATTTCATTACAAATCTATCGCGCAATCTCATATAAAATACTGAATATTGGACGTAGTGTACATTGCTGCTAAAAGCTATATATCAAGCGTCCTTACATTTTCAAAATCTATTAATGTCAGTTATGTTGGACAACTTGGATTCCTGGCTTTTAGCTGGCTATCTTACTTCAAGTTAATTTTCGCGCACGACAAATCTGTTAACATTATTATTTTTATTATGGTGTACTCGTATATGCTGTAGGAATTGTGTGAAAATAGATATATTTTAAGGAAAACTACAGAATTTCAATTTGATTTAGAAAATGTGTGAAATGAACATTTTTAACATTATAATACACAGATTTTTATAAATTCTATACAATACCGCTAAACACTAAAATGAAACGCGGTAAAACTTATATCCTGTATCGGTCCAGTACGGGTTAAGTAAGAGTCAGCTGGACGTTGGTAATGCGACTAGCAATGAATGCTACTATGCAGGTGGGTTGGGTTAGGTAATATCAGTTTCGGACGGTTGGGTGGTAGGAGGCGTGCGTTCTTGGGCGCGCACCACCGCAACTACCCTAAGCGAACAGGGACGAAAGTGACCCGGCCGACTGACAACCGGCCGGGAGACATTACGTTTTCCTCCCTAGTCGCCCGGCTGGGGGTCACATTGTGGTAACTTGGTGACCCTTCCCTAGGCAAAGTCCCAGTGCTTGTGTTAGTATTATAACGCAACACTGGGCCTGTCTCGAGGGGGTGCGTTCGGGAAATGGCTATAGTCCGATCCCGAACGTGCCTCCATGGGGGTGGAAGCTCAGCCAGGTATGGGGTTTTACCCAACTCCAATGGCATATCTAAGGGGCGACCTTGTCAGTTTTTCAGTCCCTTGTTGAATCGAAGAGAGATTCCCCCGCCCAAAAAAATGTGAGATCAGTTTGTTTTAGAGAAAGAAACTACAATTATTTATCGTATTTTGACAAGCTTTTCGGTGAATACTTCTCCTTTATAGTTACAATTGTTTTAACGGATGGTAAATGCACCTGCAGGCATAGCACGGGCTGCCAAGACGGGACTTGAGTCACGCATTATCTCACAATTTCAGTGACATAATATCTATGTCCTAAAGAGTAGCACGGCGGCGCGTATTGAGGCTGCGGTCCGATAACAGCGCTTATAGTGCTAACGATTATAATCGCCTTGTTCTAATTAAAGAGAACACTGAAAATGCTATCAGCATGCTTACGATTTCGGTCCGGAAGAACAGGTACATTCATTTTAAACCGAAAACACAATTATCGAACGTCAGACTGACAGTTCGCATAAAGTGGTTTCACTCCAGAGCATTAGCGCACCAAGTTCTATATGACGTTAAAGATGACGTCATGTGGCTCTTCATGCCGGCTAACATTAGCGCGCTCACATTTCGGGACGCGTTTGAGCGCGCTAATAGTGACTCTTATTGATTTTCGAAACGCAGCCTTAGTGTGACTGACATGATAAAATTTCTTGACGCTCCTCAAGGGATACGTGTCACTGAGTCTTATCACAAATTTCTATGCAGCCCGTGCTACGTCTGCTGTACATGGAACTCCAACAGGAAAATTTCTTATATAACTACACAGCGATTAATTTTTATATACATATAAAAATTAATTGCTGTGTAGTCATCATCACAGCCCATACACGTCCCCACCGAGGGGTTCGAGCCTACCCTATGTTAGGGTGATTAGGCCTTAATCAACCACGCTGGATTCAGTGCGGATTGGTCGACTTCACATACACCATTGAATTTCTTCGCAGATGTATGCAGGTTGCCTCACGATGTTTTCCTTCACCGTAGAAGCGTCAGACAAATGTACATATGAAATTCGAAACGAAAAACACATTGGTACATGGCGGGTCTCGAACCCCGACCTCCCGATTGGAAGGCAAGTGCCGAGTCCACAGCGCCACCGACGCTCTTTGTCTGTGTAGTAGTCTCGCAAAAACTTTGAAATGGCTCGAACGATTCCTACGAAATTTTCTGTGTTTTTTTATACAACTAAATTGGCAAACAAGCACACTGCCCACCTGATGGTAAGTGGTAACAGTTACCTATAGTAGACTCTTGTGAGATCCGCAGCAAAAATGAAACTCCAGATATAAGATCGTGATATAAGATGTACTACTTTTCTGCCCTAGGGAGAATCGCTTTCAACTGACAGCTGACAAATTATAAAAAGAAACTAGTTCTATTTTCACATTATTTCTATTGAAATATGTTCCAACTTTCTATACAGCCACTGAGCCACAATATTTTTCATTACTCTTACTCTGAAAGTAGGTCTGAAGTTGCCTGAGGAGCGGGTTGAAAGTAATACTTTCAGCCCTAGGGAGAATCACTTTCAACAGACAGCTGCTGTCAAATTTTAAAAACGAAACTAGTTCTTTTTTCACTTTTTTTTGAACCATGTTCCGACTTTCTATACAGCCACTCAATTACAGCGCGGTGTAAAATTGATATAACATAATGTTAAGTATTTAAAGAATATATTTTTTAAATGACTTTATTATAATTTATTTTCAACTATTTCTTTAAAATAACATAGATTTAGTAAAAATATTTACCATTTTTTCAATTATGACTGAAAAATAGTGGCTGAATAGCTGGTCGGCCACAGAAGAAAAAAACAAAATAAGCGGGAAAGGTGCGGGAGAGCGGCATTGCGATCTTCATTTGTTTTTTCCATTTGTAGAGTTTTGTTAATACTCCCGTATAGCAGAGATTTGTATTAACTCTTAATTATATTTGTATAACATTGTGTTAATAATTATCACAATGAGTTCATCTAATTCAGGTGGAGTTAACGCCTGATTTTATAAGAGAAAGGGCTAAAGCAGAAGTTGTTGATTTGTATAAAATAAAATTTACACATTTTTTGCTTTAGCTAATTCATTTTTTATTTTTACTTTCCTTGTATTCGTAATGAAAAAAAGCACAGTGTTAACCTCGGGTTAAAGTCTTATTTAGTCCCTCGAACTTTTGATGCCCTCGCTACGCTCGCGCGCCAAACAACGTCTCGGAACTAAATAAGTTACTTTCACCCCTGGGGTAACAATGTACTATTTAGTGTCTTTATTATTATTTACTTTCAACTATTTCTTTGAAATAATATAGATTTGCGTAAAAAAATTACAAAGATGTTTTTTTTAATGATGACAATAAAAACTAATGGCTGAATAACTGGCCTGCCACAGAAAAAAAAAACAAAATAAGCGGGAACGCGGGAATCCGATCTACGAGTATTTGTTTTTTCGAGTTGTAGAGTTTTGTTTATACTTCCGTATAGCAGAGATTTGTATTAACACAGTGAGTTTATCTGATTCAGATATGGATTCAACGCCTGATTTCATAAAAGAAGAGGCTAAAGCAGAAGTTGTTGGTTTATTAAAGTAAAATTCACTCATTTTTTCTTTAGCTGATTCATGTTTTAATTTTTACTTTCCTTGTATTCGTAATAAAAAGCACAGTGTTTACCTCGAGTTAAAGACTTGTTTAGTCCCTCGAACTATTGCCGCCCTCGCTACGTTCGGGCGCCAAACCCCGTCTCGGGACTAAATAAGTTACTTTCACCCCTAGGTTAACAATGTACTATAGTATCTTACCCTTCAAACCGGAACACAGCAATGCAAGCACTGCTGCTTTGCTGCAGAACTAAGTAAGACGGAGGTACCCAAGTAGGCGACCCTGGTACAGAGTCTCCCTTCCATTTGATGGTGTTGATTGATGGTGCTGGCGAAGAGTGTAAATGACACATCGGGGATCTAAAGTAGTTGGACATAGGTGGAAATATAGTTTGTATGGAACATGGAACAACGAGTCGAAAAATTGGTAAGTGTGTATAATTTGACGACACGGTTAGCGCAGAGGTAGAGTGATCGCCTACTGCGCAACGGGTCGCGGGTTCGATTCCCGTACGGGACAAATATTTTGTATGGCCCACATAAATTTGTTCCGGTCTGAGCGTATGTGCATGTGATATTATATGTTTGTAACTGCACCCACGACACAGGAGAAAATCCTAGTGTCGGGCGATTTTTTTTACAAAAAAAAAGTATTATATAGTATATAATGGCCTTATTTTTTGAATAAGCTCCTTTTGGGTGAGTGAAAATTAGAATCGCTTATGGTATTGAATATGTTGGCGTAATCGAATACTATAAGCTCAAAAAAATTAATAATTCTTTTAAGATTCATCCATTCTAAAAGCAGCCGCCTGTAATGTAACGTGACGGATTAGACTCTGATGAGAGCATTACATAAGTGAGGGAGAAAAACTGACAATCACAGTGGACAACCTGTAATGGATACAATTCGAGTATTACGACTGAGGAAGGAGGATCGAAAATTCATGTAACAACGCAACTTGATATAATCCTTAATATTTTGTTACAGCCTGTAACATCAACGTGCAGCACTTGTAATAGAACGTGTCGTAGCCGCGGAAATCGAATCTGAAATGTTACATCACGTATTGTAAGTTACAATTTTATTAGATTTTAAGCATGCCGTTACAATTTGTAAAATTTAATGTGTAATGTTTCAATACAAGCAAATGCTCGTCAGTCAGGCACCTTGAGAAGCCGTTGAGTATGTTTCTACAATACAATCACAACCAGTATAAGCCTTCAGGCAGAGAATGTTTAAAAAGCAAATTTAAGCCTAGTTCCTAAAAACTTAGCTTAAATAAATTGAAAGTTACAATGAAGGATGTACAAGTGTATAGGTACTTATGAGAAAATTACGAGTAGATTATAGAGCGTCTGATTATTAACACATAAAGTTAAGCTTGACAAAAAATGTCACATTTGACGTTCATAAATACTTGTGATTATAAGATAAATGTATTTGAATTGAGTAACGGATCCATCACTTCGATAGGCATTTCTATAAAACGTTTTATGAAATCAAAACGAGGTTTGTAAAATACGATTAATGTTGACAATTTAAAAGAGGAGACAAATAGAAGGCTCTTCTTTTCGAGAGGGCTCTCCTAGTTACCGAACAAGTGTAGAGTCAACTTTTATTTTTATTTTATTTCTATACATCTTAATTACGGTTGCGGTATATGTACAAGTACATACAAGGTGTAATAATAAATATATATTTAGATTTTGTATTCGTATTAGATATTGGTTTTAGGTCAATAAATGCCTGTAAAGGTCTATATTGAATAACGATTTTTGGGTTAAATATGAGAGTTGGTAATTAGGTTTCTGATTATTCAGAAAGATAGAAGTCTGAAGTAGTATGTACATATTGAACCCCATCCCGAATAGAAGCATAACTAAACGGTAAAAAGTTTACAGTTGTAAAAATATTAAGTATCTTCTACTGTAAGAGTTTTTTCAGCAGCAGGAAATTATAATTTTATTATTAATTATAGTTTTTGCGTTGTCTTACATGTTTCATTTGATTGTAGCTTACAAATAATATTTTAAATGTCTCTTGGGTTTTCGGTTAATTACAAACAAAAAAATCTGGGACTTTCAATCATTTTATTTTTATAAATATTTTTTTGTATTTTATTATTCGCTAAATCTTAGGTTCGTCAGTTTCGCTATTCACCAGCCGTGGACTAAAGGAGAGGAATGGTATGAGTGAGCGAGGGGGGCGGCGTAGACACCAGCATGCGCCAAGGGGGCGGCATGCGCTAGGGGTGCGGCGTACACGCTGTGGGCGACAGGGGCGACCACGGAGTGGGCCACCACAGCGGGGCTGGTGCGTACATCGACGCGAGATTGATGGGACACGGCGGCGGGGGCTACGTGGGCTACCACAGGAGCGGCGTGAGCGACGACGGGAGCGACGGCGTGCGATACAACAGCGGGGCTCGAGATGACATCCACACGGGACTGGTGGGACACGGCGCTAGGGGCGACGATGGGGGCGTGGTACGCGATGTGGCCCAAGGAGCGCTTTTTCAACAGGTGACCGTGTCCAGCCAGACCGTACGCGGAGTGTCCGAGCAGGGGGGCGGCGTGAGCGAGTACGGGCGCGGCGTGGACGGCGTGAGCGAGCACTGGGGCGGCGTGGACAGCGTGGGACACGACGGCGGGGCTGGTGCGCACATCAACACGGGACTGGTGGGACACGGCGGCGGGGGCGGCGACCACGGAGTGCGCCAGAGGAGCGACAACGGAGTGTGCGTGGGCGACGGGGGCGACGACGGAGTGGGCGAGTGGTGCGTAGTGGCCCTCCAGGGCCTTGGCCTGCAGGTGTAGAGCACGCGCCCCGATGACCTCGGCGGTGTCCAGCGGGCGGCCGTGCGGGTCCAGCACCACGGCGGGGTGGTGCGGCGGCTGCGCCAGCGGCACCAGGGAGCCGCACGCCACCGCGGCCAGAGCGAACAACACCACCATCTGTTTCATTGTGAACGTGGTCTGTGTTTAACTGACGAACTAGATCACTTCAAACCGCACACGGTCGACTGATAAATTTGAGTTGCTCTCACCCATATTTATACTAACCGGACATAATTAAAAGGTAAGTAAGGCGAATTCGGTCCGTAATAATATCTGTTAGAACAATGTCAGTTGTCAATAAATCGTATGACCTCGGAGAGTATGTGGCGGTCGTAGCGAAAGAATTTCGTGGTCGTAGTATGTAGTGCGCAACGAACGACGGTCATTCAGTTTTGATGCTTAAAGCCTTACGACGTATATTTCATAGTGCTTCCCGTCCGTATTAATAAATATTTAATTGCGTATGCTGATTAAAATAGATATATATAAAAAGGTTTTTGGGTATTATCTTTTGTTTCTTTGAAACGACCTGTTGATCAAAAAAAAAATTATGTAACTTACCTGCTCGCTAGGTGATTTGGACGTATTAACAGTTTCTTTAACAACAAAGATACTTCTACACATAAGTATGTTTAAAATGGGCGAATTTAAAATACTTAAAAAAAAACATAATTAATAATAAGATAAGGTACAGTTTGTCCATTACGTCAAGACGTAAGTGACTAAGTCTTGAAATCATTGACTCCATCAACTAGAATCCTCGAAAGGATTGCTAGTACCTACATGACAACTTGTTATCACTGAACAACTCCATTAAAATATAAACAGCAGGGTTGCTTAACGGGTAAAAGTTACTAATGAAATAGAAGATACCCAATCAATCAGAGCTTTTATCAAAGCATCTTTCACGATGTAAGCAATTGTGAAAGATACTTGTTTTAAGCAGGGCCTGTTTTGTGTAGAAAAACATCGAAACATTACACAAAATCTCAGATAGTTTTCGAAAGTTTGTATGGGAATTTTTCGGATATTATCTGTGATTTTGTGTAATGTTTCGATGTTTTTCTACACAAAACAATCGCAGGAGATAATAACGACTTTAGACAAACATAACACCTTTTATGTTTTAATCATATCGTCATCTTTGAAACAGTACAAGGTACTCCTAATATCACCATGATTTTTAAATAAAAAGTCTTGTTTTCGCTACATACAAGTATATTACAGACATTTAGTTTCGTAATAACTAAGATAAATAATATTCCAATTTTAGCTGTAAATGTGGAACTATGAATCAGTCTGGAATTTGCTAAGCGTCCTTGCGTCCGGTTACTCATTCAAAAGGTATTATTTGATTAAAGAAGGTGTTAGAAAATCAGCCTTAACGCGACGAGTGTTAAGATAATATTGCGTTGAACCGATGCCGACGCACGCGCAGAGAAGAAAGGCGCCAATCGACCATTCAAGCGTGGTGTCCACGACCGCGAGAACTAGGAATTATTTTGATTACTAATGCTTTACATCCGCGTTATTGGTTATTGATATACGTACACGGAATACATGTGCGGCAAAAAATCGGCATTAACGGAATAATTAAGGTAGTGTGCGTCCTCACTACTACAATGGTTAGTTGATACAAAGACGGGTTGAGATCGTAGACGGAAAGTGTCACTTTCATACTTCCCATATTCCTGGTTATCATTTTATAGACATATTATAAAAAACTTTTTAATAGATGTCGCATTTCAAATTATGCATTGCGAAGAATATCTTCTTGCTCACCTCATTGACATGCAAAATCCAGCATAGATTTAAGTCGAATATGACTCCCAAGTTTTTTACTGATTCGGAGTATGGAATCGGAGTATTATCAATAGAAATAGAGGGTAACTCTGCGATATTGATGTCGTTGCGATAGTATCTACTACCGATCAGTAGTGCTTGAGATTTACCCGGGTTAATTGCGAGGCCATAGGCTTTACTCCATTCGTTAACACGCTGAATGTTATGGTTTGTAGCAGCGATCGATAGCAGTCTCTTCTCGGTGGTTCAAACTGACTGATTGAATTAGTGAAATTTTTAAGTCCGGTCATTGATGGAACTACCAATTAGTTCCATCAATGACCGGAAAAGATCAAGCGTTTCACCCAATGTTTAATATTTCCTTCGAAACTTACTCAAGATGTCATTTTTGGTCACCCGTCATACGCCTGACAGCGGTCAACATTGCTTAACTACAGCAATCGTTAATCGAGCTTAGCTCACACGCCAGTGGTATTAACGATCTCCTTAAACGGTGATGTCTCAGTTACTGAAAGTACAAAAATGTCTCTATCACTAAATATATTCTCTACGTATATACCAAAGATAAGTTTGTTTTAATATGAAGAAAGCTCTCGGCTTAATAATATATTTATATACTTTAAAACAAAGTCTCCTGTCGCGTCGGTTTTTAAGTTCGCGGTAATTTCAAAAACTACTAAACGGATTTTAATGCAGTTTGCACCATCAGTGAGTGCAACACAAGTCAGGAACACAGCAGTGCAAGCACCGCTGCTTTGCGGCAGAAATCGGTAAGACGGAGGTACCCATGCACACGACCCTGGTACAGAGTCTCCCTGATATGTTATGTTATATCCCATCAAACAAGTTCTACTAATAGGTTAGTTTCAAAATGTTATCTTTCGTATTTTAAGTGTTTTTTTGTTTGTTTTCTTTTTGCAGATTGAATAATCAAAAAAAAAACCTGCCTGATTCTATAAAACTCGATGTATAACATCATAAACGAAATTCAAATTCGATGCCGTTAGTGCCATAAAAATACGAAATTCAAATGCAGCAAATGTGGGGTTGACTTACATCAACATTGTTCTCAAATTTTTCATACCTCTAAATAATTTATATGTATTCTATTAATTGCAAATATACTGCTCTTTCAAGTTGTAATTTCAAATAAAAAAGTATATAAATAATTGTTCTGATCATTACCTACTCTTCCATACAAAATCCGTAGGCATATATTCCCAACGCCCCATTTAAGGTGCGGTCCTGAAATTCAGTGTACATGGAGATACAAAAAATAAAAAAACTATTTTTGTCGGTTTTAGACGACACTTTTTACAGATAAGTGAAAAAAATATAAAGATTTTGTTTCTTTAATACTCTGGGATAATATGGGTGAAGAATATGCGTCGTTGTTGACTTCGCCGTCAAAAGAATTGAGATGTATATGGGTGCCAAGTCATTTTTCCAAAATTTTTTCTGCGGAACGACTGCAGAAGATTAAGAGTGTGGCTTTTGTCTAAGCGCACAGTTGCGGCCATCGGCTAATCGGAGCGCACATATAGACTTTCGATTATTCGATGACGTGATATATGGCGCTCTGATTGGTCGAACGCAAAGGTTTAGTTTCGGTTCAGCAGTAGCTCATTAGCAGAATTGGCCTTCAGCGCGTCAGGCAGCGCGAATATCGCAAGCCAACCTTCTGGGACTGCACCGGCGGCGACGACTAACGGTCCAAAGCCAAATTTAATTGTACATTTTATATAAAACTTAGCATTTTCTATAAAAATGCTAAATATATAGAAAAATGAATAAAATCAATAAAGAATAAATTGAAAGTAAATAAACTTTTTTAAAAAAACAAGCTTTTATTTAAATGCCCTAAAAAGAATAAAATAAATTTTTCGTTTAAAACTTTTACTATCAACTTATAATGTATACACAATAATATATCTGATAAGAAAGCTTGTCGCGAGATTTAAGGACCTTCTCGTAAGTATTTAGTTTACTTGTTTACCTTACGTGCTCAGGTAAGTAGGCTTGGCACTCTGCCGGGAGAGCCCCACACACGCTCGCTGTTTAGCCAACGGCGGGTACGGTGCGGTTACGCATTTCCCCCGAGAAAAAAAAAAAAAAAGGTGCTCAGGTAAAACTCGCGACAAGCTTTTTTATCAGATATATTGTGTAATAACATTATAAGTATAATGTTGTTGCTTTATTAACAGTAATAATAATTATTTACATTCCTAAACTTAAAAAACTATATACAAAGTGTTATACATTATAAGTTGATAGTAAAAGTTTTAAACGATAAATTTATGTTATTAATTTTATGGCATTTAAATAAAAGCTTGTTTTTTTAAAAAAGTTTTTTACTTTTAATTAATTTTTTTACTTTTTAGTCTGTCTTCAGACTTTTTTTTGGTTTATATTTAAGGGTATGTTTGCGGTAAGTCCGTATTGTTAACTATTGAGGAGTTACGTCATTGAGAGTCGATCCTGGGTGTACCATTAGGTCATTTCGATTATAATACTGCATTGCCATTAGAACTGTAGCCACGTGTAAAAAAAATTCAAGTCCGTACTGTTAACTATTGAGGATTCGAGTTCTTTCGTTGGGAGCCGATCCTGGGTGTACCATCAGGTCATTTCAATCATAATACTGCATTGCCATTAGAACTGCAGCCACGTGTAAAAAAAATTCAAGTCCGTACTGTTAACTATTGAGGAGTTCTTTCATTGGGAGCCGATCCTGGGTGTACCATCAGGTCATTTCAATCATAATACTGCATTGCCATTAGCACTGTAGCCACGTGTAAAATTTCAAGTCCGTACTGTTAACTATTGAGGAGTTTTTTCGTTGGGAGTCGATCCTGGGTGCACCATCAAGTCATGCTGAACATTATAATGTATTATCACGTGAATCAAACGCATATACAAAATTTCAAGTCAATCGAATATCAGAAAGTTGTTTAAAATTGGTTAGAAAGATTTGAAAAAACGAGTTACTTACATACGAACATGGCAAGTTGAATAAAAGCTTGTAAAAAAACTCCTCTCGTGCGAAATTTGAACCTGCGTCTCCAACATACGGTGTTAACGCCTTGATCTC
Organism: Schoenobius gigantellus; assembly: GCA_963935595.1. NCBI lineage: Eukaryota > Metazoa > Arthropoda > Insecta > Lepidoptera > Crambidae > Schoenobius > Schoenobius gigantellus. Next base: position 16,858,681 of record OZ012555.1, read on the forward strand.
TCGGCCACCAAGCTCTTACCAGCCCCGACGAAATCTTCAATAACTTACTATTGATCTCTTTTAACTTTGTTAACTTTTAAAATAGTCTTTATTCAATGAATGTAACCACGTATCAACATCCAATATAGAAATCTTTTTTAACCGACTTCTAAATAAAAAAAATATTTTACAAAAAATAAAAACCGACTTCAAAAACACTAAAAAGTTAAAAATAATATAAGAATAGGTACGAACAACATCACACTTCTATATTGAAGTCGGTGCCAAACGATGATCTCCTAGAAAGTCTTAAAATTTGGCACCGACTTCAATATAGGTTTTTATTTTTTGTAAAATATTTTTTAATTTTACATTCAAATATTATTTAGCAAGATATACACGGTGTTTCATAATAACCAATAAATAATCAATGCGTTATCTAAAACTAATTATTAAAATGTGTTTACACGTAATGCCATTAAACCCAAAATTTTCATGTATATCATAGTATCATCATCATGTCTATGATTTACATGAAAATTAGTAAACACATTTTAATAATTAGTTTAAGATACTGCATTGATTATTTGTTGGTTATTATGAAACACCGTGTATACACCAGTTTGTTAGTGCAGTTCATTAAAAGTCTCTTCAAATCATAAACTGAGGCTGTACTGAAAATGGTGTTTAAGTAGAATATTTGAATATTGAAATAAAAACTCAGGACATTATTATTGATATTATGCCAGCGATATGTTAATATAATATGTCTATGTCACTTTACACTCAATGCTAAATCGCAGTAGACTGCGTATATGCGCATTTTGGTTTTACATTTTCTTATAAGCCTTCACCTTCTACACTTCGGGGCTGTCTAATACACCTACTTCCACGTCAGGTGGGTCACTTGTCAACTCATCTTGTTTGAGTAGCGTATTTACTGACAGGCGATTTGGTGATTCTTCTAAATTTTCACCCCCCTTTTTCTTGTTCTTAGTTTTTTTAAATATTTATAGATACTTCAAAGTTCAATAAATTCATACGAAGGAATTTATATAGCAGCTTTATATAAATTCCTTGATTCATATTTATACCTAATGTCAATATCATCGCAAGACGTGAACGGTAAACCGAATTCATTTCAATTTTATAATGTAGAGGGTTCGATTTGGATTGGACTTTTAATAAGTTTTAAAGAAGAACTGCTGTTCAATTTTAAATATCAACGTTTACGTCAATTTTATTATTATTATGCTTTTCGCAAAATATTTTCACCCTTTACATGAATCCATAAATCCATTTCGGAAAGATTGGCGAACGATCTGGCTGATGGATTTCGTCAAGGACGTCTGGCGTTTGCGGACAAATTAATTCCCCCTTTGTACAGAGGTCACCGACATTGAAATCAATTTAATATTATGGGTAGCTACAATACTGGTCAGAATTAAAATTGTACTTTTAATTTAATTCCTCATTTATTATTTATTTATTTATTAATACACTGTGTAAACTTACAGCTAGATCTAGCCAACACGCTTACAATGTTACTCACTTAATCAAGTGCTGTTCATAATTGTCAGAAATAATTATTTTCAGTTCAATTCAAAAACCATAAGAGAGAATCTGTTTGTTAATGTATTATCAAATTTGTAGAAATCTGCGATTGAATCTCAAAACCTGATGATAATGGCTACACCACTCCACCAGGAGCTAGGGTACAAGCCACGCGGGCGTTCGGGACCATGGTCCCGGTCCCAAAAGCCTTCCGACCCAGTACAATACGGTTTTTGTTGATATGACATTTTTTTGTAAATAAATAATAAAAAATACCAAAGCCAATGTTTACAATTATGTTGCCGCACAATAATGTATATATTTTTTTTTATTTAATAGAAATACAATTAATTGCAAGTGTGTGTTAGTCTATACAGGCTGAGAGCGGTCCCAGAGTGAGTGTAACTTCCGGATTTTGTTAATGTGTGTTGGAAATAGCGCACTCAGCAAACTCTGTTTCCTCCAAATAAAAATAAGTTAAATATGTTTCTTAAAAAAGAAGGTAAGGAATCAGTACAGGAATTTTCTTAATAGCTGCCTCTAAACTATAGTCTCTATAATCCTCAATTTTAATAAATAATATACACCGGAAGAATATAGTTTCCGAATAATTTTACATATAATTACCTACTGTAGAAACTAAAACGGTAAGCGCAAATTGCTCAGCTGAGGCGTTGACCTCATCAATTCCTGAACACCGTAGTTTTGAGTGCCTGAACCTTTGGACATAATGTTTCGTTCATTTATTTTCCTGACCAGTTCGAATTAGATTGCTGTGTAAGTTCAGAATAGGAGTCGTCGTAGACATATTGAGTGGATTTTAAATAAGCTGTCGGAACTCGCGATAGAACTTTGTTGTCGGTACGTTTACCTTGGGTTATTAAGTTCAAAGGTTGTTTTAATGGGTTATATTTGCATATAAATAATAAGTTGAATAGTTCAAAACCAGAGTTTTGCAAACTTTATAGATAGAGTGAATTTTCAAACTTTATAGATGAACTGAGTATGGCTGAATGGATATTTTAGTGATCTATTATTAGTAAAGGGTTTAAGAGCTTGCTGAAAATTGATTACATCACTATGTTTTTCTCTTTAAATTTGAGATCAAATTATCGTTTGCGCATTCTATACACAGAGTATAAGTTAATTTTATCAAAGCTTTAGCAAAACAACTACAGTAAAATTGATCTTTTACCTAGAATTTTACTTTTTATTTTTAATCGATGGTCAGATTTGTTTTCAATTCTAATTAACAATGTAAGTGTATGTGTGTGAATGTTACAGAATGTCTTTGACATATCGTTTGGTTTATTTTGTTATAGCTACTCCTTCTATGTCGTCGTGTCTAAGTTATCATCCCTCCGGACCCACCAGCGCTTAGAAAGTTACTTAGATTTCTGTGTAATAAGCAAGAGCCCATTCATATTCTCCTTGGGATATAAGAGATAAGATGGGGATAAGACTGCCTAATCTTTGCATGCTAACCGGTCGTTACCCTATGTTGTTTGCCACTTAAGACTAAGTGAAAATAAAACTAAGATTAATTAATATGTCTTATTTGAATTTGCTTGGACGAGTCGCCAACAAGTTTACTAATAGTATAGAGTTCTTATACTGTGATGAATTTAATTCCGGGTAGATATGGACAGATATTAGCTACGTATATTTTCTGAACTGATCAAATTAAATACAGACAGTCGTAATTCAATCAAAGGACTAAAATTGGAGAATATATGTCACGATCTCCATATTATTATTAAACCTGTCTGCAACTGCAAAGGCAGAGTATTGCTTTGGTCTACTTACTCTTTGACAGCTTTTTGTTACATGGATCTGTATTCTCTGGTCAAGAGAGAGTTTAAGTTATGATGCAAAATGTTTGTTGACAATGCCTTGCGATGCTTAAAAGGAATTCATTGTACGTTTTTTAGGTTGCGATCAATCTAGGTACTTCTTATCATTTCGTCAGTGCGTTACGTAAAGAAATGCATACAAATAACAGAGATAGTTGGCAAAGATTTATATAGTTTCAAGAGCAGCAATCCCTAAAAGGTTATATTATAACACACTGAATGCAATACGCGTGACTTTTTATTTTATCTTGCATTAAGATTTTTAAGCCCATTAAATGTCAGCGAGGTCCATTGTGATCCTGAGGAGCAGTAGATAGCCTTACCTGTGTTCTAAGTTGTGAAATTGGGCCGCTTTAATATCTTATTATTACCTAGTGTTCCGCAACTCATTGTAATTAAATATAATGCTCCATCATGTTCAATGTCGATGTTTTATTAAAAGATCCGATCTGATATATCAAGTACTGATTAGGAAATGCATTGTATAAAACTGTGGTGAAATATTATCTCGCCGATTATAATAATCTTAATAATATAGGATTTTTATTTTTTGTTATAGCTTGCTTATTAGATTTTATGTTCTTCGGAATAACATTGTCGTTGATGGAAGGAAAGGATATCATCAGCGCAGACACTCTTCATTACTGAAACTCGTTCGTAGGTCTTTTTGTTAGATCATGCCGTCCCTTTCTGTCTTCTCGTTGAAATAGAAGTCTTATCTAAATAATACAAAAGTGGTTATAGCTCTGTGTAGATATGCTCTGATATCTAAAATTAGATTAATTATTTATTTAGTTTTCTTGCTATTGATCATTGATTGATCAAAACATTATCTTTAGATATTAAAGTACCTATCTTTCCTTTTAAAAGCGATTTAACAATTTCCACACTGTCGGTGCGGTGACAGATACAAAGGTTGCTGCCTCTTTTCTTTCCGTGGATGTCACAAGAGTTGACTAAGGGAATCTGCTGCAATCATACCTCTGCAAAGAGTTGGAAAAATCAGAATGCTTCATTATCGCTTAATCAAATATTTGAAAGTCAGCCTTTTTTTTTTTTTTATTGCAGAAAGTTGGCAAACAAGCAAACTGCCCACCTGATGGTAAGTGGTAACAGTTACCTATAATACATGTGGCTCTTGTGAGATTCGCAGCAAAACTGCAACCCCCACAAGAACCACAGTGTACGTTGCCAACTTGTGACACAAGATGTAAAGTCACAGTACCCAGTAATTTCACTGCCATATCTTACCCTTCAAACCGGAACATAGCAATGCAAGCACTGCTGCTTTGCGGCAGAAATAGGTAAGACGGAGGTACCTAAGCAGACGACCCTGGTACAGAGTCTCCCTCCAGTAAAGCCTATGCGCTCTAGAATTTGAGTTTTGGAGATTTACACTTATTAATAAAATCGGGTCTTAGGGATGGCGAACAAATGGTACGTGTGTCATTGATGGCACATGACACGATATTTTGGGCACTGTACCGATCACAAAGCTCATTAAGAGCTTGGAGTTGATAGTATTTAATATAATACTATTTCCCCAATAATCACGAAGTCTATGGCCTCATTAAGCATCTCTTTAGACCTCCTTTAGACCCCTTAGAAAGCTAATTATTAGTCCTCGTCTAAGGAGAGATCTTGCTCAGTAGTGGGACGTTAAAGAGCTGAGCTGATTTAGATTAAGAGTGTCTACCAAAATCTCCTAGCCCGATCTCCTAGGGTATTCCCGCGAACTGTCAGTCAGTTAATTAGAAGTCTCATTTAATGGATTTAAAACCATAAAAAACTTTAGTACATGGCTTTACATACAATAAGGTATTGCTAACTTGTGCCCCTTAGGATTTTGTTCAAAATATCCAGTAAATTTACTGCTTGTTTCTCCTTTCAATCGGGAACTTGGCAATGCAAGGACACACGACATAGGTACAGTTTCTCCTCTGATACTTTCCCAAGGAAACGACACATCGTGGCTTTCACCGAAATCGGTCGTTTGAGCCGGTACTTCTGTTCTATATTAGCTATTTCTTTCTGCCGCAAAATAGTAATGATTGTTGTGTTCCAGCTTCAAAGGTAATAGAGGCAGTTAAGTTACTGGTGCTGTGAATATATATTTTTCAACACACTTCCTCATAAAGTGGCTCTAATCCCATGGCAATTAGGCACATAATGACACCTATAATCAAACTGTGACTTTTTCATTACTATTATTCACGAGTGAGTAATAGTTTTTTTTTTGTACAATTCTTCCCATATGGGAAAGGCAAAGGTATCTTGAGACACCATACAGCCTTGACTGGGAGTTTTCATTTCGTAACTTCAAATGTCTTGAATTGTGTAATAGTTTTTTTTTTATATTATTGGTTGAGTTACGCTTACACTTGCGCTAAAATGCTATCCGCGAAAAGCCCAAAAAAAAAGAAACCTCATTTTTTAGTCTATGGCCGATGCGCGCGCATAGGAAAACTGATTAATTTTTCCCGCCATTACGAAACATTTTTCACAACTCGTCTCGTTTTCTCTTTTGAAGTTATTTAGTTAGTTATTAATTAAGATGTCTGCAAATACAATTTATGAAGAAAATGATTTATGTTGTACACCGCCCGATATAAGATGTGAAGCCCAGAACGTTATGGAAAGTTTACTACCAGAAAACTCAAAGGAAAAATATCTATTAGCGTACCAAAATTTCATACAATGGCAGAACAACAAGAATACGCAGTCTTTTTCAGAAAATGTGTTCATGGCGTACTTTAAAGAATTATCTTCTAAGTACAAACCTAGCTCTTTGTGGTGTATTTACTCAATGTTAAAAAGTACAGTCCGAACAAAGAATGGAGTGGACTTAAAAACATACTCGAATTTGTCAGCTTATCTAAAGAGACTATCTGATGGATTTAGAAGCAAAAAATCAAAGGTTTTATCATCTGATGATATTGAAAAATTTATTAAAGATGCTCCAGATAAACAATATTTGGCTACAAAGGTTAGTTAAATTAATTTTAATTAAATATTTAATAGCAGCTTGTGTTGTGTGTTGACCTTAATTATTGTTTCTTTTGTTTCAGGTTGCTTTAATATTTGGTGTAACTGGTGCCTGTAGGATACAAGAATTAACAAATATAACTGTAAAAGATATAGAGAACCATGGCCAGATGCTTTTAGTGAAGATACCTATCACGAAAAATAAAATATCTAGGTCATTCACCATACACGGTCCATTCTATGATATTATTAAGAAGTATGAAAGTTTGCGTTCGCCAAAAACAAAAAATGACCGTTTCTTTCTAAATTACCAGAATGGTAAATGTACCTGTCAGCCTATAGGTATAAACAAATTTGGTTCTATGCCTAAAGAAATCGCTAAGTTTTTGGGTTTAGTAGATGCTGAGAGCTACACTGGACATAGTTTCAGAAGAACTTCAGCTACATTGCTGGCAAATTCAGGAGCTGATATAATGACTTTGAAGCGACATGGCGGGTGGCGATCTAGCAATGTAGCAGAATCATACGTAGAAGATTCCATACAAAACAAGAAGGAAATTTGTGCAAAAATCACAAAAAGAATTAAACTTGATTCTGAGACGCATCCTACTGGCGAAATACCAAGTACGTCCAATGATTGGATTTCACCTACCTACACGAATAATGAACCATCACAAATAACAATAGAACATGAAAGTATTTCAATAAATAATCTATCTGATGAGACCGCTATGTCATCAAAAATAGTTAATTATAATTTTACTAACTGCACATTTACTAATTGTTTCTCTAAGTAAACTTTTTATCTACTATGTAAAATGGTTTTTTATTTAAGTATTGTTTTATTCAGAAGTGTGTTGAAAAACGTTGTATGATACACGTGTGTATTGATGGTTACCGTCCTCGGCTTCTTAAGACCCTCGCCTGACGGCTCGGGCCTCAATGCGCCTCAGCGGTAATCACCAACATTACACACTTGTACCATAATGTACTATTATGTCACAAGTTGCAAAGTACACCGTGGTCTCCACAAGGATCATATTTGCGAGTCTTGCAGAAACCACCAACGCTTTTTATTAAATGGGCACCTATCAATTTGTTTGCTCGCCAACTTTTTCGTATTAAAAACAGGTACTTCACAGAAGTGCCTTTTTATACAAGAAAGAAACCAACAGAGACCGGGGATCATTTCGCGGGAATAATTTTACTATAAAAATCACGAAAAAATAATTCAATAAAAATTATTCTTCGTCTGCCTGCCATCTGAATGTAATGTTCAAAATCTTACGTTTCGTTGTATATAGAGCTCAAAATTAATGGAGGTACGTAAGTACTCGTACATATTTTAAATGAAAAACCAAGTGCGAGTCAGACTCGCGCACGAAAGTTTCCGTATTATCTATACAACATTAGACACTATATTATAACCTGAATATTAATCGCAATATTCTGTAAATATTTCAAGCGTCGGCCTGTTGCCGTTATTAATATTGATAAAAAAATCATGTTTGTTGTATAGAAGCCCCCCTTAAATATTTATTTTAATTTAATTATTTATTTTTAAAGTGATAATACAGCATAATATTCTGAAATATTTCAAGCGTCTACCTGTTGCTGTTATTAATATCGAGCAAAAAACGGCAAAAAAATCACGTTTGTTGTATGGGAGCTGACCTTAAATATTTTTTTATTCTGTTTTTAGTATTTGTTGTTATAGCACTTATAGCGGCAACAGAAATACATCTTTTGTGAAAATTTCAACTGTCTAGCTATCACGGTTCATGAGATACAGCCTGGTGACAGACAGACGGACGGATGCAGAGACGGATAGCGGAGTCTTAGTAATAGGGTCCCGTTTTTACACTTTGGGCACGGAACCCTAAAAATGTCTGTAATATTCAGTCGTACAGATCCAGTAAAAGTAGTCGTTATATTCCTGATGCAAGGCATAGACTTATTTCATCATGATAAAACCTTGTACAAATCGGAAATGCGTAAGGTTGTACTTAGGTCATGTACCTGTTTAATAAATGTACCTAGGAGCTATGTGGAAATGAAATTTTATTGTTTTGATATGAACCCGTACCAATGATTGGCGATTTGGCGATTATAACATTAAACAGTGGTAATCTTGGAATAAAGTAAAGAGAACATTCATTTTCATTGTAGCGTAGCTTCATTTTACATGTCGTCTATTCATGCTCTAACTATACTTGAGTCAAAATCAATTAAGAAAGTTTGTTTGCAAATTAACTGTCACAAGAATGTTTTTGATGGGATTATTGTGTTATCATATAACGGTTTTTGCATGACAAAGATTCTTCAATAACTAGTTTTGATTAAAAACATATATGTAGAAAGGATCGTTTCATTCTGGAGTACTTAAGTGTAAGTATAAAGCGATCTTTTTCTTTATGATGACTGTATTTTTTAAATATAACCAGTTAACTTGAAGAGCGACGCTGCCAAGATTTTTTTTATGATCTCTTAACTCCTTTTTTACATTGGGAAATGCGTTACGCTTACCTCTCGTTTGGGAAAATGCAAGGCTGCGCTAGGATGCTGACTGTGCTCTGCCATTGGAGGAAAAGTGCTACCCAGCGATCATGGGTTGCCTACGCTTCAGTGCGAGTACGTCCATCACCGCCGCATCTTCCCCACCATCAGATGATTCATCAAAATCGGTTCAGCGGTTATTGATTTTCCATACAAATTTTCTCCCCCTTAAGGGGTGATTTCTGCAATAAAAGCTATCCTATGTCCGTCACCTGGTTCTAAGCTACCTCTCCACCAATTTTCAGTCAAATCGGTTCAGCCGTTCTTGAGTTATAAATAGTGTAACTAACACGACTTTCTTTTATATAATATGTACTATGTCAACATAAGCATATATGATTGTTTGCTCCAACAAAATTTAAAATTGGTCGACAGCAGCGACCTGGCTTAAGGGGGAATGAGTTCAAAAAGTTTTCCGGTCAATTTTAATATGGGCTCAGGGTTAATAATGATACTCAATTATTTAAATACAAGAAATTCCGAGTGAAAAAGATTCGCCCTCCACGTGGTGTAATTTTGAAGCTGGAGTCCCTCAGGCAGCATTTTATCTCCACTTCTTTTTCAAATTTTATTACATTTTTTTACCCGTCATATTCGCAGCGCGAATCACTTGTATGCTGATGACTTGCAATTTTACGCTCAGGCTAATATTGACAATGTTAATGATGCCATTGATATAATTAGTCAAGACCTCGCTGCTATTAAGAGTTGGTCTGAGCGGTTTGGAATCCGGTTAAACCCGACTAAATTGCAAGCCATAATGGTGGGAGGTTCTAGGATCATGTCGAGAGCGGTGGATCAGAGTCTACATTCTGTCGTCTTTGATAGTGAAAATATCCTACGTAACAGCGTGAAGGATCTCTTTATTTAACAGTGTGAATGATTCAGCGATTAAGCGTTTAGCTGGCAGCTTCAGATGATTAACAATTGTCAAGGGGTAACTGGAATTGTAAGGACTCTTTATTACCTGAAAACTTTCCGACTGACATTAAAAAATACTTTTACAGATTTAAATCTTCCCATATTTTTCGGTACATCTACCACATTGTTGAGAGAAACAGGCATTTTCTGCCAGTCAACCTTCGGACGATGCCTCTGCATCCCGAAGGTCGACTGGTAGAAAGCTCAGGCATTAGGTCCGCCTCTGTACGACAATATTTGTACATAAAGTATTAAAAAATAAATAAAGAAATTGCAACTAGGATGAAGACTTTAAGTGGGCTAAGGCTGCAGCTACTATTCCGGTTATATGCGGAGAAAGAAACTATGAATATGTTCGTAATGTTGTGTTATGTAATCTAATAATTACTGTTACTAATATGGATGTAAATAATAGATGATTAAACGAAGTACTCAAGTGAAGTTCAACCACGATTATATGATCCGCAATACATAATTATAACTTAAATTGTGAAATAAAAAAATTAAAAAAATTAAATAACTTTAAACTTAATACAGCATAAGAAATATCTTTATTATCTTTAAAATATATCTTTTCTGCCTCAACTACAGCTTAAATAGCTTAATAAAAATAACTACTAACTGTGACGAAGGTACCGGACGAACACCGGGGGCAATTTATGACAGAGCATATAAAAGTAAAAATGGAACGTCTATGTCGCTCATAATCATAATTCGTATTATTACGTAAAAGCTTGTTTGGGTAAGTTTTCAAATTATTAATCATTGAAATTTTTAAAGATGTTCTAAATAATCTGGTTAACATAACCGCGTAGCGATCGCCATGCGTCGGTTCAAAAACCAACGCACAGTGGTTTTATAAAACGTCTCCCCATTTGGTTATCTATCTGTGAACTGATTAAGGATTTCTTCATAGTTTATTTTTGGATTGATATTTATATGAAGCAATTCTGCGAAGAAGAGAATCGTATTTACCTATTTTGGATAATTTGGATTGTGTATAGCAATAAATCGACAACTACAACACCATCAGGCGATAGGAGAAGCGCTTTAGCTGCTTTGATAAATTATATCCATTGTTTCCACTTAAATTACCTGACTCGATAGGAGTACGTTTGGTGATAAGGGCTAGTATCTCCTTATCATAGCTTATACAGAACCCTGCCTGTGGTAGATTGGGTTTAACCCAAGCATGGAGGAGAAGCACAACCCCTGTAACTACTGCAAAACCGTTGAAAAATAAAGATATTTTAGATTTTGATCTGAATAATAACCCTCAAAAGAGCCATTGCCATTACTGATTTTAGTTCCTACGATTAATGAGACAGAATCTCATAAGGGTTGGAAATTGACATTCTGATGTGTGGCTCTTCTGTCTTGTTTTTTTGTTATTCTATACTATTGAAAACTGTTCTCAAAGAACACCTTTCTACGCGACTCGCAACGCAAGACAATAATAGACATTTTCCAATAGAGTGGGTGTAACACAATGACAGCACGGTAAACTAGGGCGATCTGATAAGCTGTGTCTGTGTCGTGTTCATTCAAACTGTGCGTTCAACAAATGATTTGTTTAAATGAGGCATAAGTCACACTGTCAGAATATACCGGAGGGAGACTCTGTACCAGGGTCGACTGCTTGAGTATCTCCGTCTTACCTATTTCCGTCGCAAAGCCGCAGTGACTGCATTGCCGTGTTCCGGTTTGAAGGGTAAGATATGGCAGTGAATTTACTGGGTACCGGTACTTTACATCTTATGTCACACGTTGGCAACGTACATTGTGGTTTTTGTGGGGGTTGCCAGCAGGTGGGCAGTGGGCAGCAACTTAGTTGGAATAAAAAATGATAATTTTGATAGCATTGCCGCTCAACCGATAGTTCGAAGTAAGATGACAAGTCCTCTGTGGCTTATTGACCCAGGTGAAGCCATCTTCGATCTCTTCGTCACTTACCATTTGGTGAGATCAAAGAGTTGAAACGAAATTTCACATGAAACCATGAATTCCATTTTTTCAAAAAGAGATACTACAAGATACTTTTTTTATACACGGTTGGTGGAAGAAGCGGAAGGATCGAAAACAATGTTCGCTAAGTCCAATCCCTTACTGTATATATGCACTTTAATGTTTTTGGCTGAGATGATGGATTTTCACTGTTGTAAAAAATGCATTGTGATAGCTCTTACTTCTCTTCTTTGGATATATCTAAGGCAGCCTGGTAAATTGTCTTTGTTATTTATATTTTGAATGCTAATAGCATTGTCTCTTATAATTAGAGGTAAATATTTAGTTTTTCTGTGGAGGTTCAGGTAAAATAGAAAAATATTCGTTTTCATTTTCAAAAATACATACAACAATTTAGAGTTGATTAATTGATGTTTGTCTGCAATCACAATACCCTCATTACAACCTTTAAATAAGATAATGAAAAATACATGGAGTCTGTAAATATGCAGTTTACAATTATACAACAAATTGAATGTTAAAATTACTGTTTGGTAATGTAGCAGTTTAAAAGGGAAGAACACATTAAAATCAATTAAGTAGTTTAAAGTATATCCATTACAATAAACGCAGAAAAAGTTTTTTCTCCTTATAATTTTAGTTCAGACGTATTCGGTGTAATACTCAGCCCGGCGTGACACCTCTGAAGGAAATATATAAGGAACAATGACGTGGAATGTTGACGTCAGATGCTGTCCGATACGTTTAAGGAAGCATTATTATGCACAAATTCATTTAGTATTTATAGTCCATGCACTTTGGATACTAACTTTCGAGAACTTGAATAGTATGTGCATAATGCGCATAGCCTAGAAGTAGGAGTAAATACATATTTCAATGGGTTTTCTTCCCGACTCTCTAAGTTTTATCGTTATAGTGCATTCTAAAATCTATCACCGATCGTATTTAGGCTGGGACTCCATCAAAGCGGAGACGAGACGAATGGAGATGTGTTTTAAAAAATCTATAGTTTTTTTCTTCCGAAACGAAATATGTCAAAGTGTGTTATAGTCAAAGTACATTCATCGTAATTTTACTAGAAAAGAAATAATTTTTAGGATATTACTAATCTTGTTAGTGAACCCTTTCATATAACACAACAAATAAATTTGGAAACAAAAATAATGATTGATTTATGCGGGGTCGAAGGTCCGGTGAAATTTTGTCCGAAACCGAAACTGTGGTCGAAACTGGCCGAAACCGGAACCGAACTTTCGGTCGGTCTTTGGTTTGGAATAAAGAGCATGGAAACTTAAACCTAGAAGTATAATTTAAACCAATAAATCACGTTTGACTTAAAAAACACCGTCTATAAGCTAACTAGCAATTCTAATCGTCTTTGTAAACAAAATATTATCTCCCGTCTGTATCTCAGCATTTTTCATTTTGTTTATTTGTTGATTGATAAATATAACTATTATTCTTTATTTATTGATACAGTTTTTACAGTCCACAATCATCATTAACTTGCTTAACTAGCACATCTAAAATCCGATTCAGTACAATGAATTTATTTCTTACATCTTTTATGTTTTTATAATATATTGCAATATTAAAAATGTGCATAAAACATTTTTTGTCTTTGGCAAGGCATTTATTTTGTAAGTAGATCCTGTTAGTATATTAATTTAAGAGTATAGTTATTTTTGTTTAAGGCACACTATCGAACAAAAAATAAAAATAAAATGACTTTTATCAGTTAATGAGATCTATTGTATAGTAACTGAGCATAAATAAATAATTTGATTCAATTAATTATTACACTTAAGACTTGATTGTTTTAATTAGCATTATGAATTCTTATTGCTAATTGTATGTTTAAATGTGGAATAACATCAATCTTAGATATTTAAGAAAAACATATTCAATAAAACCTATCAGAAAAGGATACTATGTAATCGTGTTAGCACAGCCCTTAGGCTGTGTTTACAATTTATATAATTATTTGAAAGTCTAAACTGATTTGGTTGTTTCGCTTAAACTTATGCGTCCTAAGTAATGCTCATTATCAGCGCTATTATGGCGCTTTGTGGACTCGGCACTTGCTTTCCAATCGGGAGGTCGGGGTTCGAGACCGCCATGTACCAATGTGTTTTTCGTTTTCGAATTTCATATGTACATTTGTCTGATGCTCCAACGGTGAAGGAAAACATCGTGAGGCAACCTGCATATATCTGCGAAGAAATTCAAAGGTGTATGTGAAGTCGACTAATCGGCCCAGGGTCAGCGTGGTTGACTAAGGCCTAAACACCCTAATTTAGGGTAGGCTCGAGCTCCTCGGTGGGGACATATATGAGCTGTATGATGATGATAATGACTCTAATGTACCTATCGGAAAAGGATACTATGGAATCGTGTATAAACATAGCCCTTAGGCTGTGTTTACAATTTATATAATTATTTGAAAGTCTATATTGATTTGGTTGTTTGGATAAAACTTATGCGTCCTAATTAATGCTCATTATCTGATTGCAAGAGAATAAAAAATACCAGGATCTTTTGCTTGGTCTCCAGTTTATTTCTTAGTATTTTCCACGAGTATGGTTTATTTCATGCGACAATTAGGAAATTATGTTAGCCTTACGTACAGCTTAATCCATATAAGAATTATCAGGGTCGTCTGCTTGGGTACCTCCCATCTTACCTATTTCTGCCGCAAAGCAGCAGTGCTTGCATTGTTGTGTTTCAGTTTGAGGGGATAATTTTTCTGAATGCTCTAAGGGTAAGATATATGGCAGTGAAATTACTAGGTCCCGTGACTTTACATCTTATGTCACAAGTTGGCAACGTACACTGTGGTACACTGTGGAGGTTTTGGTGCGAATCTCACAAGAGGCACATGTATTATAGGTAACTACCACCACTTATCATCAGGTGGGCAGTTTGCTTGTTTGCCAACTTAGTTGTATAAAAAATGTATCCCTTTAAAAAGTTATTCTTTTCGGTTATAATTTTCAGTTTATTAATTGAGTATTGCATTTTGGTCGCAGAGGTGAAATTGTGGCAGATGATTTTAAGATCATAGTGGAATAAATCTATATATTTATGTATGCTTTTGATAACATCATTCTGCTAGTGCAATTGAAAATTTATACTGAAATAAGCGGTTGGTCTTTCGTACTTTTAATTGATTTTGCAATATAGATAATATCGATTGCTTGAATTAATAATAACATAAATAACTGAATAAAACCTTATTAATTTCCAGTTAGCAGAATATTACTAGATCAAGGAGAACGCGACGCAGTAGCCAGGGGTCAGTTCCACTAGTAAACCTACATAGAATTATCAACATTAACCGTTCTGTTAGCCCTATCGCAGCGCTTCGATTCTTTAAACAACAAAGTTGCTAAAGAAGTAAACTGCCCACCTAATACGATTAGTAAGTGGTTACAGTCACATTATTGTCTTGTTAACTTGTTGTTATTTGTTTATTTATTTAGTTATTTGAGGATTACCAACAGAGTTAATAATATAGCATATGCAATTTATCAATTGTAAGTAATTATTACTTGTTGGCACTTATCCTAGCAACAAGGATAGCAGGTTCACTAACACCTAGAAAGCGGGAATAATTTTAATACCATAGATTGCTTGACAGAAGTGTTAGAAGAATAGTCGGAAGTGAAAGGGAATCGCTGAACCATATTGCTAAGAATAGAAACAGCAACTCATCATTAGCAGTCACGGCACCGGGCTCACGAGTTGCAGCTTATGGGCTTATTACACTTATCCTAGTTAGGATCCGCTTTAAGCATACATTGCTTTCTTTGACCTCATTTTTAGCAAGTGATGCAATCAAAATAAGCAATGTACGAGTATGCTTAAGTCGGATCCCAACTAGGATAAGTGTAATAAGGCTTTTACCCACTCACCCACAAAAGCCTTCGAAGATGGATGCGGTGATGAAGGATTAGCCTCGACCGGATAGCCAGTTGAGACAGCGATGTAGAACTGCTAACGCACAGGGTAAGTAAAGATTCACGGGAACTTGTAGCATGTCACGTTGTGGTTTTAGAATAAAGAAAACGGTACAATCCGGGATGGAATCAGCATCCTGACGAGTGCAGCAAAGCGCATATTACCTATACATATAATAAAAAAATATTTAAGAAGAAATAATAAATATACCCATAATAGGCACGAACATTAAATAATTGTAACTCTAATAATAGGTTACCACAGCATGTATAAGAAAATTAATATCAAATCATCTATATTAATAACCAAAAAATTACAATCTAATGTAAAGAGACAGTTGATTCAAAACCGGCTATTTTATTTTTAAATCGATTGGGAGTCCAGAAACTTCAATATTTTCCTGCTTTGTAACAAGGATAAGGAAACGACAGGTGAATGTCTATCCAGGTTAGTTCTGCAAAAAGGGACTCTGGATAAGACACGAGGCTTGCGAGGTTTTCTGACAGGAACGCTCAAAGAAAAGTTCTTAAGAATTGCAGGAGCATTAATTATACTATTCATAATTTTGTACAGAAAGGACATATTAAGATTAATTTATCTATTATTTAGTGTTTGTAGTCTAAAGTATTTAATTTTATCTATGATCTGAAATTTGGTACATACATACCTTTAATTCTGACCATAAAGCAATTATGTTTGTTAAGTATCATTGTAAATCTAAGATGGCCGCCACCAAAAAATAGCAGATTGCTTTTTTCAACCCTTTCGATATGAGTATCAAATGAAAGGGCTTAACCGGACTAGAACGTAGCGTAACCTGATTACATAAGTAAATAGCATTATTTTTTATTTTTTTTACTTTATTTTTACGTCTACTTTATTTTTCTGCCCTTAACTATATTTCTAGGCTAGTCGCAGAGTGCGCGACCTAAGCAAACATACGCTTTTTTGAGTTTAAATTACTTAAGCTGTCGCGGGCTGGATTGATAGCACTGGCGGGCCGGATTTGGCCCGCGGGCCGTAGTTTGGAGACTCTAATGTAACGGTTCAGATTCGGCTCGGTTGTCTTATTTGTGGAATCGACCCTTAGTTCTCAAGCTGCGAACACCATCGGATATTTGTGGCTTGACGAAGGACATATTTACTTAGGATTGTTGTTAGGCGAGTACGTAATACTGGAGGATTATATAAAGCATGGGTTATTTAACTACTAAGATGTTTGATGTCTTGCCTAATAGGTATATTGTTCACAAAATTACTTAACAGTAAATATAAGTGGGATAGTTTTATTATTATAAGTATATACAGATTTCATATTTTATTTTACTATATTTCACTTTACATTGTTTTGATGCAACATTTCTCGAGAATAGGTACAAAGACGATGTTTAAACTTTTTCATTTCTCATACTCAGAAAGTAGCGTTTGTTTGACGTAGGTAAGTATTGGGTGGAAAACGTTACTTCCCGTAGTCCTTCCCTAGAGCGGGAATGAATATTAAAAAAGAACTGAGATTGGTTACGTATAATCTGTGGTACAAAGAAAATAACTACTCGGCGGGATGGTCAGCCGCGGTAACGCGGTGTGTTTCAAATTTGAAAAGACTTTAAACTTAGCTACATACTCTCTCTAATCTGTGAAAAATACGAATTTAGCGGAATAATCATTTGGTACGCTGTGCCGAAATTTAAAATCATGATTGTGTGAAAAATGTGTTCAAGCGATTCTGAAATTTCGACCCCAGATTCGGTTATAGACGAAACAAAAACAATAATCGACAATCTTTTGCCAAAAATTTTGAAGGAAAGATACTTAAATACATACAATGATTTTATGCAGTGGCGAGGAGACAATAAAATAAAATCATTTTCCGAAAGTGTATTTCTTATACACGGTGTTTCATAATAATCAATGCGTTATCTAAAACTAATTATTAAAATGTGTTTACAGGTAATATCCATTGATTTACTACCAAACGTAGATAGAGCGCTTCATACAAAAACGCGCTCGAAATCTGTCACCTAATCGACTATACATTTGCACTCGCTGATATATACTTGAATATGCACGCCGGAATGAAAATTACCATAAAGAAAGTACCGTATTTATCGAATTCAACCTTATTCTGCATTATTACGGCAACTATTTTAAGTACAACCGTGGGAAGTTACATCATTTCATACCTAGCCACAGATCAAACGACGTCTTAGTAATTGCTACAAGAAAATATCAACTTTATACTCTCAAACATAATGCTTGAAATTGCTTATCGCGTTGTCACTCCAATGCATGAATGAGATAACACATCGTGATACGACGCCCGTGCGAGCGAGACGATTGTGATGTACTGACACTGACGCGAAGCGACATGTTTATGATTAAAATAATTGTTTTTGATCGGTTTTTACGTATAAATCGAATATTTGAATACATGATAAGATGTGTAATGAGTTTACTTATGCAAAATATGAAATCCCGTCTTTTTTCTGCCGTTTCTGGCTATTGTTACCACAACCTTTGAATGCGCACTTCGGCATGTTTACGTGCCGACAGCTAATCACTCACTATGGAAAGGAACTGCACGAGTCGCGATTGAGCAGTTCTTCACCGGCCCACTTTTCGATCGTTCATGCGTTATCTACGTTTGGTAGTAAAGCAATGGTAATATCATTCAACCCAAAATTTTCATGTATATCATAGTATCATTATCATGTCTATGATTTACATGAAAATTTTGGGTTGAATGCCATTACGGGTAAACACAGTTTAATAATTAGTTTTCGATAAAGAATTGATTATTTATTGGTTATTATGAAACATCGTGTATACTTCAATGGACTATCTTTCAAAATATAGTCTTCTATTTTATGGAGCAGGTATCCATGCTCAAGAGCACTATAAGTGTAAAACACAATGTAGATTTGAAAAAATCCATAATCTAACATCGTTTTTAAAAAGGCAGTCTCATTGTTTGAACAGCAAAAAATCTAAGGATTTCACCGGCTTTCACGAAGTGAAGAAATTTTTAAATGTAATGTAAGGTCGAGATAAATTTGGTAGTGAAGGTAACATATAAATAAACGTTTATCTTGGTAGGTCTTTACTTCTGTGTTCTGTGGTCTTTACTATAAAATTGAGAGTCTTTCCCAAAGTCTTTACTTTAACATATTTTGTAGATATTATATTGGCATAGAAAAGGCAATGATACTGACCAGATTGCATATATACAGGATGTAACTGAACACCCCAATAACATTTAAGGGTATGTATCCATCAGAAGTAGAGATTCTGTAGGAAAAATATTAGGGCTAACAAACCTCCTTTTTTCCCATACAAACTAAATAAATTATTTTTTGATATTAAGTGCCGACAGCCCTACGTAAGCGTACGAGGAATACTACGCTCACGTCATACAAACTAAATAAATTATTTTTTGGTATTAAGTGCCGAAAGCCCTATGTAAGCGTACGAGGAATACTACGCTCACGTCTGTCACGTATCATTTTGTGTTTAAATTTCTTTTGTGTTAGGAGCTGATTATGGTTGTCACTTAAAGTTTTTGCTTTCAGTTTAATATCAAATAACTCTGAAAGTATTGGGGTTCTGGGTCTCAGAAAAGCACCAAAGGTCCATTTAGTATCTAACTTATATGCCCCTTAAATGTTATTGGGGTGTTCAGTTACACCCGGTATATTGAGTATATATAAGGATATTGGAGTGGCGTCCATTTTTAACCGACTTCAAATACATTGAAAAGTTAAAAATAATATAAGAATAGGTACAGACAACATCACACTTCTATATCGAAGTTGGTGCCAAACGATGAACTCCTAGAAAGTCTTAAAATTTGGCACCGACTTCAATATAGAAGTGTGATGTTGTCTGTACCTATTCTAATATTATTTTTAACTTTTCAGTGTTTTTGAAGTCGGTTTTTGTTTTTTGTAAAATATTTTTTATTTTTAACTTTTTAGTGAATGAAATCTTTTTAATGAAAGAAACCTTAAAAACACTTTGGACACACCTTACAATTTAAGGTTGTATGTTACGCGATTTCTCCGCCAATTGTGGACCGATTTTCATAATTATTTTTGTATTCGATAGAGTATACTCCTAGGGTGTTCCCAAGGTCATAGTCAGGATCTGATGATGGGATCCCATAAAAATCGAGGAAAACGCTAATTAAATACCAGCTCACCGGTGAGCTGGTATTTAATTAGGGTTTCTTTCATTAAAAATATGTCATTCACTAAAAACAAATTTTAAGACTTTCTAGGTGATCATCGTTTGGCACCGACTTCAATATTGAAGTGTGATGTTGTCTGTACCTATTCTTATATTATTTTTAACTTTTCAGTGTTTTTGAAGTCGGTTTTTATTTTTTGTAAAATATTTAAACGACTACAAAAGGGAGGAGTTTTTTTTGTGTGTATGTTACGCGATTACGCCGCCAATTGTGGACCGGTTTCAATCAAATTCAAGGACAACCTTAAATTTTAGGTGTGTCCAACGTGTTTTGTGTGTATGTTACGCCGCTACAATGCTAAAAAGGCTTGGAGCATGGAAATCCAGTACCTACCGTCGCAGAAGACTATATTGATTCAGAGACTCTCTTCATCATAGATTCTGTCCAAAGTAAATATATTTTTTAAAATAAATAACTGAGACTATAAATTTATGCCCCAATTCGTTTCAAATTTCACATACAATATCTAACAGCATACATATTCCACACAATAATGTTAATTAATAGCTCACAAATGGTTCCAACATTTAAATTAATTCTAAATAGGTACTTCTCATGTCACGAGTATTTTTAACAATAACTAGCAGTACTCGGCATGCGTTGCAATGCCACGTAAATGCCTTTTTTTTGTTAGGAACCCTCACGGGCGTCCCCAGAGCACCCTACCAAAGTTTCATTACAATCTGATGAATGCTTAAGGAACGCATAGAGGACAAATATACATACTACATAGATTTTTTTTATATAGATATTTTAGAAAAAATATTTTTAATTTCCTTGTGTATCGATTTCTTTAATTCCAATTTCAACAAATGAATCAATTCCTACTCGGACTATTGTCTAACTGATCTGAACTGAATCCTTTCCACCCTCGTATAGCAATTTACTATTTTGTTTTTCTATCACACAGATAGATATGTATTTATTTCTGACAATCAATGTATGGATGACGTAAAGTTTTGTATTATTGATTCGTATAATTTCTCTGCAGAACTATTAAGCCATACCTCTCTATATCCTTAGGCACTCACACCAATTTTTTCATTGCCGGTGGCACAGAGCTTTGTTAGCCTTTCTAAGGAGCATATTTTTAATTTTACGGATGATGAAAGTAAGGTATCCGTAGTCTTTGCCCATAGCCCAGAGATTCCTGATCTTTCTATAATAATATCCCACTACAATAACTCACATATTTTACCTTTAGCTTATAGGCGGGGAGCCGGTAACACTGAAAGTCCCGTCATAGCGGAATCAAAAAAAAAAAATTAAATAAATAGAACATAAGTATAGGAATACATTAAGCTCGGTATGCATGGTTTCCTATTGCTGAAACAATGTTAAAAAAAAATAAAAGAAAATGTTTTACCGTCATCGCGGATATTTTTTTTTAATGTATTCGACAGTAAATTTTATTGGCTTTTAGAAAAAAATCACGCAAACCACTATTTTCTGCCGGAAGGGTCTGGCATACCTATTTGAAGTGTGTGATGAGGGCTAAAATTTCTCCATCATGCCGGAAACTTTTTGTTTTTTATTATTTTATTTATTTTTATGTAATTTTTAAAAATATCTTGGTATGCGCGCTCAAAAACTGCCGGAAAAATCCCGCATACCATCATGAAGTGCATAAACTATATTAGCATCTATTCCAAAATGTTCGATGTTCAATAAATTTATTTTGGAGTAAATGCTTATTGTGGAATAAGATGTCTTTTTCTCTGCTTAGATTTAAAAGAATATGAGAATTAATATGATTCAAGTAATGGTAGGAGAATTTTTATTTTAGATAATTGAAACAATAAAATAATATTTAAATAATTGACAGGAGTTTATTCTCAAACTTAGTACATTTATTGATAATCATTGAAATCAATTTCATCTATCCCTGCATTCCAGTTAAAGCACTGCTACCTTCTGAGGCTAACATCTGATGTTACCCTCGTTTTGCGTTTCTTATAAGAAATGTTGACATTTTTAGCCGCGCTAATTGTTACAAATGAAACGCAAGGTACTGATTTTTCGTGCTGAATTTTGACACCTCACCTTCTTAGTCCAGTCACTTAAAATTTTTAATAATATAAATCAGAATTGGCTAATACTATAAATATCTTTCAATATTTTGTTTAAATCCGCTGAAAATCCTTTTTGATTCATGAAAAAAGATTCCAAATGTCAAATTTGAAAGCTGTCAAAAAGTGGTATCAGAGGACCCATCTATTAACATGGGTATTTGATGCTAGCATTTCGTGTTAAAAATGCTTAAATGAAACGCATGACAACCAGCATGAAAAACTAGCATCACCGGCTAATGAAACGCAGAGATGCTAAAAATGTTGGCATTTATGGCTAAAAATGCTTATCTGGAACGGGCCGTATATCACAACGGCTTTCATTTTCTGATTCTTCACTTTCTTCTTCATTTAATTGGCCACGAATTTCTTCAACTTTTGAAGGTGCTGCTGGGCCTTTGTACCACAATGGTTCCAACTTATTTTCTTGATTCAGTTGCCATCCACATTCAGTTGGTTTAAATAAAATACAAATTGGCTCAGTGGCATTTTGCCACATTGTATTTATAAATATGGTGCGTAAAACTTTTTGTGACAGAGTTTTCCAGCATGGAGGAATATTGCTAGAATTGAAATTTATAAGACCTTTGTAAAATTGTTCTTTGTCACTGGTGCTTGCAAAAAATTTCAAGAATAATTCAAATCTTGCACTATCAACATTATTTTTGTCTATATTATACATTTCGTTGGTAAATCTTTGTATAAGATCTGTTTTCTCTTCGTTATTGATGTCTTCCGGATCCGTCAAATGTTCAAACATATTTTGGTATCAATTTATGCAGTATTCTGTATTCTTCATTCTGTATTAAAATGTTGAATGGTTTAATTTTTCCTTTGCGAACAAAAGCTGCTGTATAATCAGAACCTGTAAAGGCATGGAAGCCCGGAAGAGCTCGACAAAGTGATGGACCTAATTCTCGTGCAAGATCTGTACAACTTATATAATTAATTTCTTTACCTAATTTTTTTGTTATCCATATTTTTTGGTTTTCGAATTTCGAATTGTGGTTTCGAATTCAAGTGGAAGAAAATTCTCGTATCAGCCTATTCGTGATAACATGTATAATCCTCGTTCAATGTCCGTGAGACAGCTCCATTGATATTAGTCTAAACGAAGCATTGGTCTTCAACTGTTAAATATTTATTTTTGTCATTGAGAATGGAGCTGAATGAATCCTCTGTCCAATGCTTATGTAAAAATTGTACTATCGATTCTTTAAATTTAGGGTTACTTAAACTTTTATTGAAATCAGTTGGTCTACTCTGTAGAGGTTCTGTGATTGCAAATGGTATGTCATTTTCTTTTCGTGTTAATCTTTCTGAATCTTTAATTGAGGGAGAAAAACATCTATCAAAAATAAGATGTATTTCTGACGCTGTGGTATTACATATTTTTTGAGTATAAATTCTGCGATCTCACCAAATGCTTGAGGCATAGATGGTCCTAAATTGTGTAATAAATAGAAACCATCAATAATCTCAATGTCTATGTTGTCTGGTATTGAGGATTTTATTGAAGAAGTAAATTTTTTGGCTAATGCAGATTTGTCGGTCTTATGGTCGATTTCACCAACCATTACTTAGCTTAGGTAGCCCCTAAGACGCATGCTGTCACTTTTTGTCTTTAATGAAAAGAATGTGACAGCATGCCACCTAAGAGTCCCCTAAGCTAAGGTTGGTGAAAATGGCCATTAGACATTTCTCCTGTCGTATAAGTTAATGCTGGTGGTGATGAAGACAATGGATATGTGAAATATGTTTCCATATCTATTTTCTTTTTCAGTGAAATCCCCAACAATCGTCCAAAAATATCTCTTTCTGTTCGGATCGTACTCTGTTTCCCATAGTTAATCTTGTTAGGTTTTTTACAAAATTCACTTGCAAATTTTTTAATATTTTTTTTTAATAGGTCTTTCTTATCTATTCTCGTCAACTGCACATTCTTCTATAAATTTTCGTTTTTGTTCCATACCTTTCACTTTAGCATTTAATAAAAATTCACTGGTTTCATTGGATACTGCTTTACCCGTTGCTATATTAAATAAATTGTCTCGATCTATTTTTGAGCTGAAAGGATTCATATATTTTTCGATAATATCCGATAAATCAGTGAACGCCTTGCGATCCTTGATTATTCTATTTTGTTCCAGTTCACGATTAATATCGTCTGGTTCTATATACTGTATAGACTCTAAAAGCTTGGTAATTATTTTTGTTTGTAAAGTGTGACTCAAGGCCCAACGCTGTCTGGCCGAGATAGAATTGGTAAAATGAGTAATTCCAGTCAATGTTTTGGCTGTATCTGCATTAATAGTTTGTTCTAATGTGAGATCAATAAGAACTCTGGCTATATTTTTATTCGTTCTTTTGATCCCAAAAGCACTCGCATAAAATGTTGAAATAGCGGATTATTGTTATCTCTCATGTCTAATAAATTTTTATGGTATATTAAGATCCATATAGCATAGTTTTGTTGATTAAAAATAAAGAATAAGTCAGCCATTTCAGAAAGAGACTCGATATAAAGATTAAAATTGCTAGTCCGAATACTTCTCGAAAATCGAAAATATATATTCATGAATTCTACGTACTGTAGCAGCAGTTTTTCCATGTTTACCTTCTAACGTCGATTTAATAAAGATTTGATATTTTCCTAGTAATTCTTTTAATGCAATGGGTAATTCTATCGGTGTTAAATTTTGTTGGAGCCATTTGAATGTTTATTAAATCGGGAACAAATGAATCATCCAGTAAATCTTCATTTTCATTTATAAATTGCTCAAAATGTAATGATTGGAATACACCAGCAACAATGGGATGAATTCTTTTACATCGATTGAAGTGTTTGGCATTTATAAACCCGTTTACTGAACCAGAAGCAAGAATTTCACATTCTCCAAGTACAACCTCAATACCACAAGAATCAATATATTTACCAAGAGCCTTAAAAATGCCATTTGTATGTGAAAAGCCCCCATGTTGATGAAAATGTTGTCATAAGTGGGACTTTCGGTGATTTGAATTTTCATTGCCATTCTTGCAATGGCTAAATCATACGTAACTATTATGTTTTCTTGTTCACACTGCTTGGCAATTTCTTGTGCATTTTTCAAAGTTTGCAGAACTGTATTATAAGATGTTGGAGATGTATTGATTTGTGGTAAATAGTCAACTATTTGTAGCTCATTATTATCTATTAAAGTTTGACTATTGAAACAAACCCACATTGGAGTTTGTGGTACAAATGTAACTGAAATTGCCCAAATAATATCTCTAAGAATTGCATCCTGTTTAAAATTATAATTTTCTGCTGAAATATTTTCTAAATATAAATATTCATACGAATGGAGACATGTAGCAGCTCTCGGTGTTTTTGGATATGTAACTATATCGCGAGGAATAACATCAAATTTACGTCTTTTATTTGATCTTGATACGGATGTACTATTGTCTGGTGATTCATCATTATCAATTGTTTCTTCATGATTGTCAGCTTTGAATTGATAGATAATGCCAACAGTATCATGAAGAGTTTCTTTGCCATTTATTGTATCGACAAAACGATCATAATTGTCGAATGCGACGTGCCTGCTGGGATTATACTATTTTCTTCATATGCAGTATATGTCATTTCTGTTTCTAATTCCTCGGCTACAGAATATGACACACAATGGCCGTATTTATTTAAAATTGAAAATTTTTTTTACTTCCAGTTAATGATTTTAATGATGATCCTAACATTATATGCTTTGCTGGCTTTATTCTTCCTTTATTCACTATAAAATCAAATCGCTGCATATTGATTTTATTCTTGTGGTATCTTCATCCGATAGCCTCCTGCGTAAA
The DNA here is from genome assembly GCA_963935595.1 of Schoenobius gigantellus. Classification (NCBI taxonomy): domain Eukaryota; kingdom Metazoa; phylum Arthropoda; class Insecta; order Lepidoptera; family Crambidae; genus Schoenobius; species Schoenobius gigantellus. The sequence goes on from OZ012555.1 coordinate 16,884,615, forward strand.
TTTGGACCTTTTATTAAATGATAAATGAAGGACTAAAAAGGCACGTTTTAAGAAAGCTTACATGGAGAATGTTGTATCATTCACTTTAAACTTTTTGATTCTTTCCTTTACTATTTAAATTCACAAAATATTTTATTTAAAATTTTTAATAGCATTGCATGCATACCTATGTTTTATATACTTACATATATGTTTTCTAAATATTTTTTTATGTAAGTTGCTATTACTTATTTAATTGGTAAACCTTATTAAATAAATATTTATTTTTGGGAAAATATAGTATTACTACACAATAAAGCTATAATATAATATATTTGGTTTTATTCATCACATTAACACATTTCCAAATTAAATTATTCCTAATATAATAAATGAGGTAATTCGTAATTTGACCACGACAGTACCTGCGCAGAAGCCGCTATCTTGGATTTAATTTCGTGCCGGGCACTGTACATAGAAACCATGGAGACTATATAGTCTATTCTCTATGATAGAAACTATTGCAACTATTGCAGCTCTTGCGATTCACCTCTAAAACAGTACTCTGTACTAAAGTATATTATGTATGTAAAAAAACATTAATCAATAAGAGTAATTTTACAAGAAACATAATTATTATTGATGTAATATACGAGATCATAATAATTATGTAACAACGGTTACTCCACAAAAAGCATTTACTCCAAAATAAATTTATTGAACATCATACATTTTGGAGTAGATGCTAATATAGTTTATGCACTTCAAGATGGTATGCGGGATTTTTCCGGCAGTTTTTGAGCGCGCATACCAAGATATTTTTAAAAATTACATAAAAATAAATAAAATAATAAAAAACAAAAAGTTTCCGGCATGATGGAGAAATTTTAGCCCTCATCACACACTTCAAATAGGTATGCCAGACCCTTCCAGCAGAAAAAAGTGGTTTGCGTGATTTTTTTCTAAAAGCCAATAAAATTTACTGTCGAATACATTTAAAAAAATTAATATCCGCGATGACGGTAAAACATTTTTTAATTTTATTTCTAAATATTTTTTTTTAACATTGTTTCGGCAATAGGAATCCACGCATACCGAGCTTAATGTATTCCTATACTTATGTTCTATTTATTTAAATAAAAAAAATTTGATTCCGCTATGACGGGACTTTCAGTGTTACTGGCTCCTGGACTGTTACAGTCCTTGTAAACTACGCTGCATAGCATACAATCTTCAGCTGCATAGCATAATTGTGTATATAGAAATTGCAAATTAATGCATCTCGCACAATTTTCTATTAAATTCATTGAAATTTTTCATGATGGCCCCACGCAAGCCCCGCAAAGCTACCAGACTTACCATCTTACACTCAAGATGAACGATATTCACCAGCAAAAACTATAATAACAATAATAAGTATTTTTGAAAAGATATTTATAATTTAACAATCCTCGATCGATACCACTTCGAAAGTGAAAGATGTCTGTTTATACGACATCGTATTTTTATAGCTTGTAAATTATAGTCAAGCTATTTATAATGTGTACTCTGATTTTGTGAGTAAAAATGAAAGGTGTTCACGCTCTTATTTTAAAGTGTCCTTATAAAATTCACTCACCTCGCCAGACAAAAATTACCTACAATTTACTCTTGGCAATTAAGTATCTAATTATCAACGAACTGCCAATCACAGCGCAGTTAAACTGCTCGAAAACTGCAAATGCTATAGATTATGTATAAGTACTACAGCAGTACATTTATATCTGCAAACACGGGATTAGTACGTTAATAAGGCTAACCACTTATAGAATAATGGTAGAGTATCGGCTTTATTCGTATCGTGAGCTTGATGACTTAAGGTCGGCGTTTTATAGGCAGTGACATTCTTGGCCTGAATTAAATGAATGATCTGTTTATGTGGGAACTTCAAAAAGTTAAAAAGCTATTTTTTTGCAAAAGCTTAACGAATCAATTTATTTGCCACTTAAATAATATATAAAGAACTGTACGATTAGTTTTCCATTTATACAACTGCTGAATAAATGCAATATTAATGTAAAAGGTTTTCGCGAGATTTAGCTGTGTGGTAAACAAGAATACCCTTTAACTCGATCTTGATTTAGGTAACAATTTAAGAAAAAAGAAGAATAACTTAGAAAAAATATACTTTTTATAAAATAGGTACATTTCGCGACAAGCTTTTATATAATCATAAAAAATTGTGTCGCGTAATAAATTGATAGGTTTTGTTTCATTAATAACAACAAAATGTATAAATGATTTTTTTCAGTTTCGCTATTTAATAATTAATATGATGCGCTCCGTAAATGCAGAAGTTGCTGGTATTGGAAGAAGAAATGAAATAATAATCTATAAAACATTATGCAATTCTGACTACATTGTCTTTTGACTCAAATTGAAATAGATGATTAGAAAATGTAGTAGTTTCGCCTACTATATTATGTTTTTTGTAAATATAGTATTTGAACAACAAATATAGTAGGATACTTACTATATTATATAGTAGGGTTGGCAATCCTTTTTTTTTCTCGGGGGGAAATGCGTTACCGCACCGTACCCGCCGTTGGCTAATCGGCGAGCGTGTATGGGGTGAGCGTGATCTCCCGGCAGAGTGCCAGGCCTACCCACTAAAACCCCCCGGTGTTCTCCCTGCCCTTTTGGGCGCGCTAGGTAAGGTCCTCACTGCGACTCCACTACCCACGCGCCCGGGCAAGCCCGACCAACTGGTCGGGTTATCGCCAAGGGGGGATTGCCCGAGAACACCAGGGCAATCCCCAGACGGAGGGCCTTACGGCGGCGTGCACGGGGCCAACCATGAACGCAGGCCTCCACGGCAGGGTCACTAGACGGGCAACGCTTGTGCGAATGCCCGCCTTCGCCTGCCTATCCGTCTGCGGCGGATGGGAGCGGCTTGAGGATCAGCCTCCCGCTCCCTCTCCGCGGAGCATGCTCGGCAGCGAGAGGTTTCCACCTCCCAGCGCAGCGTTGAGTTCGCTGCGCTGGCGTCGCCAAGCCGGGCACACCAATAGTGTGTGCTCGGCAGTGTCGTCGGGAGCGTCGCAGTGATGACACTGCGGCGTTTCCTCCCGACGGGCGACCCGGTGCAGGTAGTGACCGAAGCAGCCATGCCCGGTCAGAACCTGCACCATGCGGAATGTGAGGCTGCCCTGCCGGCGCCCAACCCACTCCTCCAACACCGGACGAATCGCCTCTATCGTCCGGTGGCCGGCAGCTGGGGAGGCGAGTGCTTCACCCCACTGGCGCAGAGCCTCCCTCTGCGTGCGTCATCGCGTGCATCGACATCCCACGGCGTTTGACCCGCAAGAATGCAGGCCGCGTCGTGGCTGACCGTGCGATAAGCTCGCACGGCCGGGGCTGCTATGACCCTCTGCGGACGTCGCGGCAGGGCCACCGTACGAGGGGTTGGCACCCCTACTTACCACGTAAAGGTTGAAATTCAATTTTACATTATCAAACAACAAAGCTGATTTTCCTTTGCAATTACATACTGACAGTTACTAAGGTTACCTGAACGATGTTTTGTCTTAACGCGAAGTATGGTCAATACCTCGTCAATACATCGTATCATGTAACAAATTGCCTCACCCTTTTGACAGTATCCTTATTAATTTAATGTTTTGCATGACTGTCATTTACTACTTGAAACCTAGATTTAATATTTTATCACCAAAATATTTTCTCCCCCTATGCCGTAGGTATATGCCGTTTACTGGAATTTCATTTCAATATGAAACCAAAGTTTACATAGACATGCTCGCCAAGGATTACGTAGACACTGGATTGGTTTACCTACTGGTCAAACATTATAATACCCCATTGTCAGAACGGAATCATTGCAGACAGATAGATGCGAAAGCACTCCACCTCGTCAAAAAAGGTAGCATTGAGTTAACAAACCACTTGCTGCACATAGCGCCAATTTCAAGATAGTCCGGAATCGACAATAAAGCTCAATTGACCAGAACAAGCTATCTAATTGCATCTCAGTTTAATTAGCTATCACATTTCTACTTTTCTCGAGATTTTTACCAACGTATAGAGTCGACTGGTAAAGATTTCATTTAGATATAAGCTCAGTTTTGCACGAATCTGAGATTTCTAATACTTATTTTTCTTTGTTTTCTTTTATTAAATATTTTGATGACATCAAAACTGTTATACTTGACAATTTTAAAAACAATTGTGATATTATCACTATTTATTTTAAGAAATAATATGCCATTTTAATAGGTATATTAAATTAAATTCTTGCAAATTATTTACGAAGATAAAATATGTAAATTTTTCTGAACCTAGTTGCATTTCTCGTAAATTAAAAAACTATGATCGCGCGATCTGCGAATACGATGCCGCCCCGATACGAGATACGGACGATAGTAAATTCAAGAAGCGGCGTATTTGAATATTTAATGTTGCATATTTTTTACTAGCTGTGCCAGCGAACTACGTTTCGCCGTATATTTTTTACCCGTTTTTGCAACATTTGTCATTGATGCTCAGCTCCTATTAGTCGTAGCGTGACGTTATATAGCCTAAAGCCTTCCTCGATAAATGGACTATCCAACACAAAAATAATTTTTCAATTTGAATCAGTAGTTCCTGAGATTAGCGCGTTCAAGCAAACAAACAAACTCTTCAGCTTTATAATATTAGTATAGATTAGTGGAACCGTGTCAGTGGCTGTCTGACTGACTTCTATATTGAAGTCGGTGCCAAACGATGATCTCCTAGAAAGTCTTAAAATTTGTCACCGACTTCAATATAGAAGTGTGATGTTGTCTGTAACTATTCATATATTATTTTTAACTTTTCAGTGTTTTTGAAGTCGGTTTTTATCTTTTGTAAAATATTTTTTATTTTTAACTGTTTAGTGATTGAAGTCTTTTTACTGAATGAAACCCTAATATAATACAAGCTCACCTTCGGTGAGCTGGTATTAAATTAGGGTTTCCCTCGCTTTTCATGGGATCCCATCATCAGATCCTGACTGTTGAGAGTGGACTGTATTTAGGTACTTTAGTTAAAACGCTGATTTCTTTGTGATAATATTTGGAGCTTTATTTACTTCTTGCAAGACGACTTCCACTGACCGACTACAACTGACTACAATTTAACAGAATTCGGCCCTATATTTATACACTATCTGTTGGTCCGTGGGGGGACATCCCGCCCGCGGACCAATCAAAAGGGGCCGAATTTATTTATGATATGGTTCATTCATGGGGACTTGGCCCGCATAAGCTTAGACTACGTCCGCTGCTTAGTTCTGGGTCCCCGGCACTTGCGAACTGTCGTCAACATCCTCCCCCGGCGAGAACTCGTACTCGCCTTCGCCGTAAGACAGTGCAGCGCGTCCCCTCCCTCTAGTCCGGGGAGTGTGCGGTATGTCAGGCCGATGTGCAGCGCGTCCCCTCCCTCCGGTCCGAGGAGAGTGCGGTCTCGATGACTAGTTTTACTAGCTTTGACGTAGGGCGCAGAAATGTTCCCGTCCGGGTTTTCACACGGACGTTTCTGGTTACGCCGTCCGGTCCCGGGAAAATCTTATCTACGCGTCCCCGTGGCCAGACATTCCGGGGAAGCGTGGGGTCTGCGATCAGGACTATATCTCCTTCGTCGAACTCCGCCGGCGTCGCAGCTTTGGGGCGAGGTACAAGGTTCGGAAGGTACTCCCGTACCCATCGACGCCAGAAGTGATCGGCCAGCGCTTGTGCCGACCTCCAGGTGTGGCGGTTCGCTTCGTCGCAGGGCCCGACGATCGGTAAGCCGCTTGACGATCCCACCAAAAAATGGTTTGGTGTTAGCGCTTCTTCGTCCTCACTACTGACGGAGACATGAGTCAGCGGCCTTGCGTTGATGCAATGTTCGGCCTCCGCCAGCAGCGTCGCTAAAGTTTCTTCCCTGGGGGCCTTTTCGAGCAGAGTAGCCCCCAGCGCAGTCTTCACTGAGCGTACAAGGCGCTCCCACGCCCCACCTTGGTTCGGGGCTCCCGGCGCGATGTATTTCCATCTTAAGTCGTAGTTCGCGCCGAATTTCTTTAGCTCTGGAAGCCACTCCTTGTAAGCCCTTTTTAGTTCCCTGTCCGAGCCACGGAAGTTAGTGGCATTGTCTGACCAGACGACGGCGGGCCACCCTCTCTTTGCGGCCATCCTCCTAAGGGCCATTATCGCCGAATCGGTCGATAGCGATGCCACCAGTTCTATGTGGATTGCCATGGTGGTGAGGCACGTGAACAAAGCGCCCCACCTCTTTTCACGTCGTCGCCCGATCGCCACCATCATTGGCCCGAAGAAGTCCAATCCGCAGCGCGAAAACGGTCGCTCATAGGCCGCCAACCGTTCTTGCGGCAAATCTCCCAGCGGCGGCGTCACAGGGCGCGCTCTTCTTAGGCGGCAAGTTTGACACGCTCCCGCCACTGTCTTCACCGCTGGCCGCAGTCTAGTCACCCAGTATGCTTGCCGAAGATTGTTCACCACGGCTTCGGGATTTGCGTGTCCTAGCCGACGATGTTCGCGCTCTATCAGCAATTTGGTAAACGCATGTCGACCGTTGAGCACCACAGGATCGTTTCTTGTCGACAGACGAGCGTGGCGAATTCTCCCGCGGAGCCGAATCAGCCCGTCGCTGCCTCTGGTCAGGTCAAGGCGGTTAAGGGCGCTGTTCTTCGGCGTCCTCGCATCAGCCGGAAGATCAATTAGTTCCGGGAAACTCTCTCGTTGCGCCTGCTTTAGCCACAACTCGGCAGCTCTTCTGCTGTGGTCGACGGTTCTTTCTGTAGCTCGGCGTCGACAGCGGTCGATGAAGTATAGTACGTTGGCCGTCGCGCCGACGAGTCGTTCAAGCCGCGAAAATCTCGTTACTTCCGGCAGCGAGGGGTGCGGCTCGATGGAAATAGTGTACGCTGTCTCTACGCTCTCTTGCGTCGCTTTCTCATCGCGCGGCCATCGCCTCCTCGGCCCCCGCAGAAACTCCGGGCCACGAAACCATAAGTCGTCGCGTCCCTGCGGCACATATCCTGAGCGAGTGGCTATATCGGCGACGTTCAACGCCGACGGGATCCAGCGCCACTCTGTCGGCTGTGACAACTCTGTTATTTCGCCCAGCCGATACGCCACAAACGGTGAGTACTTCTTGCTCCCGTTCCTTATCCAGTGGAGCACGGTTTGCGAGTCGCTCCAGTACACGGTTCCGTCCACGGGAATCCGCCTTAACGCTTTGAGCGAGCCTAGCTCCGATGAGCGCAGCCTGTAGCTCCAGCCGTGGAATCGTTTGTGTCTTCAGCGGCGCGACCTTCACCTTGGCCGAGACCAAGATCGTTTCCGAGGTGCCATCTTCGTTTTTGTGCACCCAATATGCCGCCGCAGCGTATGCGTCTTCGCTCGCGTCGCAGAAAACGTGCAGTTCGCGACGCGTTACTTTTCTCCCCCCGTTGTAAGACCGGGGCAAGCGCAGTCTGCCGACGGCTTCCAGGCTCGTAAGCCAGTCTTTGAACATCGACGCAATCTCGGGAGGGACTGGCTCGTCCCAGCTCGTCTTCAGCCGCCAAAGTTTCTGTAGCGCGATCTTCGCTGTAGCAGTGTAACAGCTCAACAGCCCGAGAGGGTCATAAATGCTCATGACTGTCGAGAGTGCTTCCCTTTTCGTCGGCGGCCGAAGTTGCGTCTTCACCTCGTTCGGGACGCGAGCCAACGCGATGTTGAAGCTCAATGTGTCCTCTTGCGCGTCCCACATGAGGCCCAGTGCCTTTTCCGGCTTCCCAAGGAGCGTAGTGGTCGCGCGGCGTTCACTCTCTACGTTCTTCAAGAGTTCCGCGCTGTTACTATTCCACCCCTTCAGGTTGAAGCCAGCTTCTTTGTGCACTTCGTCGACTTGTTGGATCGTTCTCGCTGCTTGTTCTAGTTGATCGAAGCTTTCGACGTAATCATCCATATAGTGTGCTTCTGTGATTGATTTCAGAGCATCTGGATGCGTCTCGGCGTATTGCCGTGCGTTCTCGTTCCGAACGCTGTGCGCGAGAAACGGTGAGCTTGATGCACCGAATATCATAGCCGTCATCTTCATTTTGACGGGCGGTTCTTCGCAGTTTTCGCGCCATAAGAATATTTGCGCGGGCTGGTCTTCTCTTCTTATGTTTATGCGTAGAAACATTTCTTCGACGTCCGCCGTTACTGCGAAGCTGCCTTCCCTGAATCGGAGCAGTATTTTCGGTAGGGACTGTAAAAGGTCAGGTCCCTCCAAAAGAGCGTCGTTCAATGATACTCCATTCGTCTTGGCAGCGGCGTCGAAAACTAGACGGGTCTTCCCGGGCTTGTTCGGGTTGCGTACGGCGAAATGCGGTAGGAACCATGCGATCGGACTCTGCAATTCTGTGCCGTCGCAGGGCTTGGCGTATCCCTTCTCGATGAGGTTCTTCATTTGTTTATAGTATACGGCTTTCCTGTCCGGGTCGCGTTCTAGCTGCGTCTCTAAGTGCCGTAGCCTTTTCAATGCCGCGTTGTAGCTAGGCGGCAACTCGACGTCATCTTCTCTCCACGGCAGTCCTACTTCGTATCTTCCGTCGACTCGTTTGACGGTGGACTCAAAGATACTCAACGCTCGCTTGTCTTCTGTCCTCGTGTGCGCTGACTTCAGCGAGATTCCCAGCGATTCTAATTGAAAGTGCTCGCTGACCTGCCGTTCGATGTCTTGCGTCCACACGTGCAGCACTTCATCTTGGCGCTTGATTATTACTTTGGTCGGTGCCGTTCCGTGCACCACCCATCCGAGTTCCGTTCGGGATGCCGCGGGTTCGTTCCGTTTGCCCACGCGCAGTTTTCGGGTAACAATCAGCGGCCAATTATCGGATCCGATGAGAATGCGAGGTTTCGCGTTCTTGTACACGAACTGATCATGCAGGTCAGTGAGGTGATCAAACTGCACCTCTTCCTTTGCAACTGATTGAGTGGCGAGGTTCAGGTCCGCCATTGTTCGTTCGGCGATGCGTAGTGAAACGACGCGGCTGTCGATTTCACGCTGTCGGTCGTCGATCCCTTTTACGCGTAGCTGCGTCGCGGGGCCATCCAGGCCTATCTCTCGTGCCAGTCCCTCTTCTATGAGCGTCACTGTGCTGCCTTCATCGAAGAGCGCGTATGTGTTACGCTCCCCGTTCTTGCCCGATACGGTTACTGGGCAAACCTTGAGTTTCACAGTGCACTCAGTTCGGGTTGAAGAGACGCTTGCTTCCTCCGGCTGGTTAGTTCGGACCGCAGGTGCTTCGGCGTGAAGCAAGCGGTGGTGCGGCCGACGACATCCATTCACGCCACATGGTTTCTGGCGGCAATTTATTCTTCGGTGCTTGCTCTTCAAGCACTTGAAACACAAGCCAGCTTTCTTCGCGACGTTCCATCGTTCGTCCAAACACATCTTCTCAAACTCGTCGCAGGCGTCAAGTCGGTGTGCGTTGTTGCACTGTGCACAGCGTTCCGGGTCGGTCTTGTTCGACGACGACGATTCTGCTACGTCGTACGCCCTCCTCCTCTGTTCGGGTTTAGGGGCGGGGCGTCGCGGCGGTCGCGGCGTCGGTTGCGCGTCGTCGTACTGTGCACGGCGTTCCGGCTCGGTCTTGTCCGACGACGACGGTTCTGCCACGTTATACACCCTCCTCCTCTGTTCGGGTTTAGAGGCGGGGCGTTGCGATGGTTGCGGCGTCGGCTTGTGAGTCGTACCGGAGTATCCGTGCTTGAGCGCTCGATCAGCCTCTCGCATGAGGAACGTGGTCAACTTGACTATTTCCGGCTCAGGTTCATTATGTTCTTCGGCGTAGTCGCACCATTTCGTCTTTAGATGCGGGCTAAGCTTCTCGAAGATTTCTCTCACGAGCAGCGGATTGTGTAGATAGTTCTTTTCTACGTTGTTAAGCACGGCTACGACATTCTGTACTCGAACTGCGAAGGTGTTGAGTTCTATCGCAGTCGAGCCGAGCTTCGGTAGTTTTTTCAGGTCTTGGAACGCGACGTCGATCAATATTTCAGGCCTGCCAAAACACTGCTGCAGCGTCTTTATGATGACGTCAGGATGCGCTGCGGTGCTCAGTAACGGCGCGACGGTCTCCTTGGCTTCGCCTCGCAGACAGTTACGGAGGCGCGCAAGGTTTTCCACTTTTGAAAACTGGTACACGGCCGTCGTTTCTTGCATTGCTGCGGCAAACTGCAGCCACTCTAGCGGTGATCCCGAGAATAGTGGCAGGTCGGTGGCTTGACGCGGCGGCGGTCGCGACCTCATCATGTGGTCGAGCGTGCCGGCTAAATGTTCAATAGCCCGTCCTCTCGAGTGCTCGCGATCACGCGGTGTGGTTGTTTCTTCCCACCGTAGTCTCGTTCGGTGCGCGACTGGAGTAGCGATTTCAACCTCCCTAGGTCTAACTATGTCGCGTCTCACCGGTGCGAGTACGGGTTCCGGTTCGAGCACTTGATGCACTTGTTCCTCTTGCCTCGAAGTCTCCTGTAGCCACGCCTCAATTCGTTCGTGGTTTTCCGCCGGTTCGGTCTCTTCTTCTAGCATACTGCCATCTTCGGCGGCGGCTAGGTCGGCGGTTAGCTTTTTCCGAATAAGCTCCGCTTCAATTTCTAGCTCCTGGCGTCGTACTGCGGCTTCCTCTGCAGCTTCCTGGCGTCGTACTGCAGCTTCCTGGCGTAGTGCTGCGGCTTCCTCTGCAACTTCCTGGCGTCGTACTGCGGCTTCCTGGCGTAGTGCTGCGGCTTCCTCTGCAACTTCCTGGCGTCGTACTGCAGCTTCCTGGCGTCGTACTGCAGCTAGTCTCTCTTCGGCTTCGAATTGCATTCGGGCGATGGCACTGGCGGTCGATCTCGTGGAGCGAGCAATCTTCCTAACCGGCGTCGTCTTACAAACGTGACGCGCATTCTCCTCCTCGCGAGTTGGCATCCCTTCCGGTCGGTGAAGTTGTTCGGGGCGAGTTGAGACCCCTTCCGTTCGTGGTTGTTCGGGGCGAGTTGAGACCCCTTCCGTTCGGTGTCGCCGTTCAGTGCGACTTGAGATCCCTTCCTCTCGGTACAGTTTTTCGTCGCGAGTTGAGACCCCTTCCATTCGGTGTCGCCGTTCAGTGCGACTTGAGATCCCTTCCTCGATGCCCGGTTCCATTTGGGCGGCGACAGTCGTCGATGCGGATGGCGATCGCGGTGGGTGGTCGAATACGCACACCAAATCTTCCTTCCCGCTCTGGCTCCGTGTAACTACCATCACTTGTACTTGTTTAGATCCGGTTCGGTAGGATCAAGATGTTGAGAGTGGACTGTATTTAGGTACTTTAGTTAAAACGCTGATTTCTTTGTGATAATATTTGGAGCTTTATTTACTTCTTGCAAGACGACTTCCACTGACCGACTACAACTGACTACAATTTAACAGAATTCGGCCCTATATTTATACACTATCTGTTGGTCCGTGGGGGGACATCCCGCCCGCGGACCAATCAAAAGGGGCCGAATTTATTTATGATATGGTTCATTCATGGGGACTTGGCCCGCATAAGCTTAGACTACGTCCGCTGCTTAGTTCTGGGTCCCCGGCACTTGCGAACTGTCGTCAACACTGACTTTGGTTACCTTGAGACCATTCCAGGAGTATACTCTATCGAATACAAAAATAAATTTGAAAATCGGTCAACAATTGGCGGAGTAATCGCGTAACATATACACAAAACACGTTGGACACACGCAAAAATTTAATGGTTTTCCTCGATTTTTATGGGATCCCATTATCAGATCCTAACTTTGGTTTGGTTTTGGTCCTAACGTTGACTATGGGACCACCCTTGGAGTATCCTCTATCGAATACAAAAATAATTATCAAAATCGGTTCATAAACGACGAAGTTATCCGCGAACAAACATAAAAAAAACAAGCATATATACGGTCGAATTGAGTAACCTCCTATTTTCGAAGTCGGTTAAAAACTAACTATGAAGGAGTGTAACCAGTGTATGCCAGAACAGCGAGCGAAATATGATCTGCAGTCTGCATGCACCAATATATTATACGACACACCTTTTACTCAAGGCGAAGGTCAACGCTCAAACGACTTAACTAGTTTATTACATAAATTGGTCGAAGTAAGCAATAAGAAAACAGCCAGTACTTCCTTCTTTATACGTAGTATCGAAATTAAAAAATCCAAGAATTGTTAACAATTTGCACGTTATTTTTAAAGCAATAATTTAAATATGTGCACATGAGAATTGAATATATTTTCTATATTTCACACTAGCATATTCTGTGTCTTTTTTCTTTAATGTTTATTTACTTAACTCTTTTTATTATTGTATTTTATTAACATACATAGTATTTTGCACTGGCAGGTGAGCCAGTTAGTTCTTCTGTATTCTTAATTAATATCCTTATTTTATGGTTACCTGAAAAAGATTATGGTGTACCAATAAGACCACAAATTGTTTTTTAATTGTTTTTTGTTGTGTTGTGTAACTTGTGTGTAATTCTGTTCAACAAATTAAACTGGAGAGTACAATATTTTTGTAAGGTACAGCTTTCCGCTCGCGACTTCGCCCGCTGTATTTTTGTTTTCCTGTGAGAACTTTTTTTCCGTAGGAAAATTACCCTATATCCTTCCCCTGGTCTCGAACTATTCCTATACCAACTTTCATCAAAATCGGTTCAGTAGTTTCGAAGCCTATTCAATACAAACAAACAAACAATCAAATCTTTCCTCTTTGTAATATTAGTATAGATGGTACGTTATGTTTACGGTATACGTATACGTTTGTTTTGTACAAAGTATAAACGAAGAGCGTCGGTGGCGCAGTGGACTCGGCACTTGCCTTCCAATCGGGGGGTCGGGGTTCGAGACCCGCCATGTACCAATGTGTTTTTCGTTTCGAATTTCATATGTACATTTGTCTGACGCTCCTACGGTGAAGGAAAACATCGTGAGGCAACCTGCATACATCTGCGAAGAAATTCAATGGTGTATGTGAAGTCGACCAATCCGCACTGGGCCAGCGTGGTTGACTAAGGCCTAATCACCCTAATATAGGGTAGGCTCGAGCCCCTCGGTGGGGACGTATATGGGCTGTGATGATGATGATGATAAACGAAGAGTTTAAATCAACTCACAAAATATGGTTGATCATATTAAATGACAATTTATTGTTGATGTACGTTAGTTTGTAATAAAATTAAAACAATTCAATATTTCCCACTTCATTCGATCAGTTATGCCGCTTAAAAAGTTAAATTACATGTTGTGCCTTAGCGAAATCAATTCAAGTATCTCAAATGCAAAGGGCCTTCAAGGTCCTGTGATAAATAGTCCGACTTAATTATTTATGTATGTATAATGTATATGGATTGTTTTAATTTATTTATAGCGTGTTTGTGGTTTTGTAATTAAGAACGTTGTTTTATGCGATGGATTTCTTATTCTGAGCAAAAAAATATTTGCCTTTTATCACACTCGATGGTAGGTGACGATAGGGTATTTCTCAACCAGTCCCTGTAGCATGACCACCGAAACACGATATATCGATATAAATTCTCAAAATACGTTGGATTTAACAGCTACCTTGAAATTTTATCGACATTAATATATTAACAATACTAATACCGATTTACAGATATACGTGTTTCGACAGTTCATATCGACATAATACTATCGTGTTTCGTGGACATGCTAGGAGGGCAGGGAGATAGTACGGCATATCATATCTACGAGTGCAATTGTCAAAACACAATAAAAATGCTTAATAATAATATTAAAGCGTCGGTGGCGCTGTGGACTCGAAACTGGGGGGCTATTGTATAAGAAAAAATCTATCGCGATCGCTTACAATTTGACAGTCGCAGTCCATCCATTACTCTTTTATAAAAGGAAGTCGGCACAGAGTCTGTCAAATTATAAGCGATCGTGATAGATTTTTTCTTAGAAAGGTCTTCCAATCGGTCTGGGGTTCGTTATTCGAATACGAAATCAAATTGTTATAGATTTATGAATTTAATATTTTATATGGAAACAATCTAGCACTCTCATAAAGAATATTAAAAGTATGAGTATACATATTATGTATATGCAATTTTGTTATGAAGCTGTAAAATACCATCTACGTAATAAATTTAAACTGATTTAGAAATAGTGATACAGTTTTAAAACTATTACTAATCTCATTGGCGCCGTCACTAGTTATTAATGCACGGAGCGATTAGAATTAAAAACTGACTTGGTAGGTAATTTTTATAAGTATTCGTTGTTAAAACATTGACTCCCATTAGATCGACATCCAAAATATCTAACGTCCACATGTCAGGCCCCTCGACAAATATTCAAGAAGTCAGTGTGCGGAGTGCGAGTTTTATCGAGCTTTACTCGATCACACGCATCGAACGCGTAAACGCGAATTTGTATGGAATTAGAGCAGCGCCATCTAGTAGCCACTAGATGAAGCTGTCTCATTCCATAGCAGCTACTAGATGGCGCTGCTCTAATTCCATACAAATTCGCGTTAACGCGTTCAAACTCAAACTCAAACTCAAAAATCTTTATTCATTATAGACCTTTACAGGCATTTATTGACGTCAAACAAAACATAAAAATCTTATTAAACAAGAATCTAATTTACTAAATATTTAACCATAATTACGATGTATGCAAATACAATGAAAAAAAAAAGTTGACTCTACACCTTGTTCGATGCGTACGATCGAGTAGAGCTCGATAAAACTCGCACTAGGCACTCAGAACTCGATGTTCGCCATACAAAGCAGTGAGCGCGCAAAACTTTCGTGCTTTGGATACGCGGGGACAGTACCTTCGCAGAAATTTGATTTTCGTACTGGAAACTGTGATTACGATCTGAGGCCTTTCAGACTAGCTGATTGAAATGTTTGAATTGGTACCGGTAATAGTTTTGTTGGTGATGAGAAAAATATACTATTAACTTTTTCTATTTGAAGTTCGAGGATGGTTCTTATAAATTTTATAAGAACCATCCTCGAACTTCAATTAATGTTTGTAAATAAAAATTAGCTGAATTGCTCCAGCTGTTCGGCAATTTTGAGGTAAGAAACACATTTAGACATTAATTTTTTTTATTTATATAAATGTTTGTGTTATCTATTTTGTTCTCCCAATGATTAAGATGGGGGGATAAAAAAGCGTTACACATTATCACTTTTAACTTACGGAAACCACAATTATTGTAATTTATGCAATAAATCAATATCAAATCACGTAAATGTTACCTATACACATGAAATAATACCATAAGCTAATGTAATGTTCTCGATTATACCGCCGCAAAACAAGTGTCAATGCCCTACCCAAAAAGTTATATTCTTCGTGAAATAATAATTGAAACCGAGCCGCAACGGTAAATGCCTGAAATGGAATTAAAATGTCGTTGTTCTTAATTATTAACGATACTTCCGAGAAAATAAGCGTACAGATAGATTGTTAATGAGAAGAGCGTTTTGTTTTCATTATTTTAGAGAGTGGAATGAAGATCGATGATTTTAAAATACCTCGAGCCCTGTAAATACTACGTATAAGTGTAAACAAGGTTATTTTTTAATTACCAAAAAAAAATTGTGTGCTTGTTCAGACAACAACTTTCGCTATGGGACAAACTTTGAAATCGCAAAAAAAAATCAGTTGTTCCATACATCTAGGTTCAGTGAATGTTGAACATTTGCATGGAACAGCTGATTTTTTTTGCGATTTCAAAGTTAGTCCCATAGTGAAAGTTGTTCAGTTTGCTTGTCTGAACAAGCACACAAAATTTTTTGGTAATTAAAAAATAAACTTGTATAGTCCGATATATACTAGAGGGGGAGTCGCCTAGGTAACTCTTTCTTACCTTTTTCTGCTGCCCTGCAGGGGTGCGGGCATTACCCTGTTCTGGTTTGAAGGGTAAGACAGGCGTGAAATTACTCGGGTACTCATAACTTATGTTTATGTCACAAGTTGGGAACGTACATTGGCGTCCTTGTATGCTGCAGGCAGGGTTTGTTGAATTGTACATAAGTCTAATGGAAACCACGGTCATGTACAGTAAGCTCCCATTCAAGCTTTACATGTGCTCTACGAAAACCGTGACATAAGAACGGTCCAAAGGTCAAAGAGTACAGCTTGACAAGGAGCTTACTGTACTATAGGCGACTGTAGCCACTTACTATCAGTTGGCCAGACTGCATGTTTGCCAGCTGTGTTGTATAAAAAAAAAAAGAAACTGCGCAATTTTCGTTTGGCACTACGACAATATGGCTCCATTATTACTGTACCACCTACATTTCTTTCTAGTGCTTGTACAAAGTTTAACTTACTACATGTATGTAGGTATGTATCTAAAACAGATCTCTTCAGTGTGTTGGGTTTGCCGTTGCAAATATCGTTTCCATTCTTTTGAGCATAAGAACACCTTTTCGAGGCAACTAGGTGAAAAAGGTCACTTGTAACGGTTATTTATTACTTACATGTATGGTTTGGCAAATAAAGTCATTATTCTCAGAGCTACAATTTTGACAAGGATGTAATCAATGCCTAACACAAACATACGTAAGTACTTAATAAGCATGCGTGAATGAATAAATTATATATCAACTATAAAAACATTCACGGAACCAGCGATTTGTCGATACTATAACCTTATTGACAGTAATAAAGAGGCTATAAATACGGCTCTACATATTTCTACACTAGTTGATTTTGCGTTTGGTTGATATTATCTCTGTTTATTTAGGAGTAAATTTATTTGGTTGTTCTTTGTTACAGATTGACTCAAATAATTAATTTAAATTCTTGAAATCACTTGCAACAAATTTTAATTTAACGGAAGTTAGCAATACCGATTTTGGTTTAGTGTAATTTTGACTAAATACTTATGCAATATTTTTATATATTGTTAATATGTCAGTGCCTGGGAGGATTAGATTTTTGCTCTGTCTGTACATCTACTAACTAATTCTAAACATTATGAAGGAATACAGTTTTAGGTTAACAGAGAGATTTACTTCATCTTTCGATAACGGACTTGAATAATTACTTTACAACTTGAGTGATTTCATTGGCAAATTAAGCGTTTAAGTGAAAGTGGTATGTTGTTGACACAAAAAAAGTAGAAATATATCACTCAACAATTATTCACATTTTTTATTAGTAGGTATATTAATATTAAGTGTCAGACTAGGGGCCTAATTCCGCTCATCTTAACGGTATTATCGTGTCTTGATAGTGTTTCAATAAAACTGCTTTTGTTGCTTTTATATGCATTTGCAATTTATGCACTGTTGCAAATTATTCATACTACAATTTCTTGATAAGTCAATAGTGATAAATGTTTTAGTTGGTAATCGGTTAACCAACAATAACTGTCTCAAAAAGCAATGCTATTGAGGCGTAATTGACATGCCACAAAAGCGTTAACGCTGCTGAATAAGGCCCCAGGGGCCTTACCATGGCCGCTTATAGCAAGGTCTTGCTGCGTATAGCGCCATCCCGCTCTCAGTGCGATTTTAATATTGTTTGGAGAGATCATGGTTTGGGGGCTGGTTAAGAGTACGTACTTAACTTACTAAGGCCCGATTTCACCAACATTAACGCAAACCTGGAATAACTATACCATTGATAAATTTATACTCTACATTTATTCTCGGATAACCCATTTTACGTTTCACCGTTACGTTTTATTTTATGTGTGGCAAATTAAAATTGTACCAAATGAATGAATGATAATGCTGCGAAATTAAAAAGTCCATTCTCTCCGAGAATCTCATTGCTTATTAGCTGTTTTTTAAACAAGTAGGATTACATGTATGTTACGACAACTGTCACTTTTGATAGCTTGCCAATCAGCTATATTCATTTAAAATATGACTTTATTTTATTTACTTCCAACTATTTCTTTAAAACAATATAGATTTGGGCAAAATATTTACCATTTTTTCAAGGATGGAAATGGAATATAATAGCCGGCCACAGAAAAAAAAACAAAATAGGTGGAAAAGCGACAATCCGATCGTCGAATCCCGTAGAGTTTTGTTTATACTTCCGCATAGCAGAGATTTGTATTAACATTCATCTCATTCAGATATGGATTTAACACCTGATTTCATAAGAGAAAAAGCTAAAGCCGGAAGTTGTTGATTTATGTAAAATAAAATTAATTCATTTTTTCTTTAGCTAATTTATGTTTTTATTTTTACTTTCCTTGTATTTGTAATAAAAAGCACAGTGTTTACCACGGGTTAAAAACTAATTTAGTCCCTCGAACTATTGGCGCCTTTGCTAGATTTGGACGTCAAGCCCCGACTTGGGACCGAATAAGTTACTTTCTCCCCTGGAGTAACAATGTACTATTAAACACAGTTTTTTACATAGCAAAAGGAAAATTATGTGATTTCTGGCACCCTCCAAGGGAAAGTGGCCTGCATATACACGTATGTATCTGTATATCTTGTTTCTCACGCGGGTGAGAGTGGTCGTAGAGCATAGCTATATTTAATATCATAGCTATTATTTACGCTTGATTTGATTATCGACATCAAGCTTATATAAATCATAAAGTTGCTTTGTTCGATTATAAGAAACAAAAACTACTAGTATTATATATAATAGAGCCTTGATTCATTGCATGCTGCGAATATATCATTATATAAACATTAGCGATTTGTATTTACGCAATGGTTCACTTAAGTTTGATAGTGTCGAATTCCTTTCTCTTCGAATCTGTTTTTACAGTTGAAATCTGGGCATTTCCTTACTTAAACATGACAGTAAGTTTTTTATATGCGTCTAAAAGTCAATGTTTATTTTTCGAAATTACTTTTTATACGTAGATCGTACTACGTAGAATCATACTACGTCATTCCTATATAGTTAAAGTTTAATTTAGCCAAAATTTTGATTTGAAAAGATGTCATACCTTTGTCACAAAGTTCAAATGTAAAATTTTGCCAGTTCTGTATTAAGGCCATTACCCACAGCGTCCGATACGATCCTAGAACGCATGTTGAGAACGGATCGTTGGATCGGATCGCAAGGGTCTTTACACTTACGCGATACCAATGGCGATACGTTCTGCGATACAGTAAATCGTCCATTCTTCTTCAAGATTGTAGTCGCGAAAGTTGCGTACCCCAATCATAAGAGTTAAGAATACGATCGTTACAATACAACGAGATGAGTACATATGACGAGTAAAGTAAAGCAAGTTCGAATGAAGAGCAGAGAAGAGAAGAGGAAATTTTACCGGTTTTATCGCAAATGTATTAAAAAAAACCGGCCAAGTGCGTGTTGGGCTGTTCCATAGTTGCAAATGCCAACTTTGAGTTCACACACACCTCACAACACGTTGCTGATGGACCGGAACCCATTCGCATCAGCCAGATATGTATTGCAGGGATATGTATCGCAGGTAGTTTATTAAGTAAACCGGGAAGCCGTCAGCACAGGATAAGCTCCAAGGAAGAATATTCAAACAATGGCCTTCGAGCATTATATGCATCTGATTAACACAACGTAATCGCGTTATAATTTACAACAGCGCCATCTCTGTCATCACATACGCACCAATACAATTGTATACAGTGGTGCCATCTCTGTCAGCACGTTCAGACCATCAACTTACAGTATTGAGTGTCTGTTGCTACATTACTAATTTTCAGTGAAATTTTACTTTTCCGAGTACTTTTTATAAGTTGGTCCTCTATAACTTTTTAGTTTGTACTCTGATAGTTTTCCATTAAACTTCGTTATATACATTACTGTTGTAATTTTTTTCACGTGTCCATTTATAACCGTTTAGCAGATAGAGGGGGCAGAAACTTATCTCTAACAAAAATTAGCACTTTAAAACAAAATATTTCAGAAACGGATCCCTTAATCGAAAAATGGTGTTCTGAACCTTATATTGTTTTTTAAAGACATATTCAACAATACCCCTCAAGATGGGTTAGTCGAGAAAAAAAAATACTCCCACTTTACTTGTATGGGAGCTACCCTAAAAAAATTTTTTTTTCAATATTTTTTTCTACCACTTTTTTGGCATGAATAATATACATACCCATACAAAATTACAGCTTTCTAGTACTAATAGTCTCTAAGTAAAACCGCGGACAGATAGACAGACATGGCGAAACTATAAGGGTTCCTTGTTTACTACGGAACCCTAAAAAGAGTGTGGTGGGCTCATAATATTAATAAGAAGCGAAATTTATTTGGTGAATATTATCACTTGTTTGACGATTTGGAGAATCGTTTTTATAATACCTACTTTTAAATGTGTGAGAAGTATATTATTTTATGCACAGCCTGTTCAAGAATAAAAGAATACTAATTGGAGGAAAGCAATAGGAACAAGAGAAAGCCTTGCAAACAGGATTTTGACGCACAGCGTCAATCAAATTTTCGCTTGAAACGTTTTCCGCTATTTGGAAGTGTCAGTATTCTCCGCGGTCACGCGTTCTCTGCCTACGGAGACAGATCACCAGCTCATCGGCGTGCGATCCATGGAACGCGTGCGATCTACCTCAGGCAGTGGAAAACTGTACAGTTATCGTATGCGCTCAGTGTGCGGAGTGCGAGTTTTATCGAGCTTGAATGTAGAAATTGGGGAAGCACAAAGGATCCTTAAGGGTCGAAGTGCAGGGCCCCCTGGGCCCCCCCCCCATTATAAGATAAGATAAGATTTATCGAGCTTTAATCGATCACACGCATCGAACGTGTAGACGCGAATTTGTATGGAATTAGAGCAGTGCCATCTAGTAGTCACTAGATGAAGCTGTCTCATTCCATAGCAGCTACTAGATGGCGCTGCTCTAATTCCATACAAAATCACGTTAACGCGTTCGATGCGTACGATCGAGTAGAGCTCGATAAAACTCGCACTAGGCACTCAGATCGTATCGGTGGATCGGATCTGGCGCTGTGGGTAATGGCTTTTAGTGAGTTATCCGAAACGTACATCAATTACAAATAATGAAATTAAAGCTGAGGAAATGCCGCTCGCTATTAGGTTTTATTCATCTAAGTTTTTATTATAATTAGTAATCTTCATTGAAGTTTTATTTCGTGTTAGTGTTTTGTCAACATTTCTTTCGAAGATCATTGAAAAAGTTTGCTTGGATTGTATGAGAAATATTCTTCCTATATCCTTATCTGGTTACCACTATAGTAGCAAAATTTATCTTCTCAAACTTACTGATTTTTTTATTCATTATTCAGTACATTTCAAACTTATCGTTATTCGTCACGCGTACGTAACAACATTATCTAGAGAGACGAATAAGAAACGTGTTCAGCCGGTGTCCACTTGAACTGAAGTAGGTAACTTGTTCCTCATCGAAATAATCTCAGCAACCCTAGGCAGGTCACGCGGTCCAGCCGTGTGATCGAAACGCTACGTAACCTACGGCAGGGAGCAACTCTCGGTAATCGACTGTCGATCGTCGTTCTCTCTCTAACGCTGCGGTACCAATCCCGCTGTTATGTTTTACTAACTGTGCCCGAGAACTAGGTACGTTTCGCAATAATATTTTTTTCCCGTTTTTGCAACATTTTTCATTGATCAGCTCAGCTTCTATTAGTCGTAGTGTGATGTCTTTCTCGATAAATGGACTATCTAATACAAAAAGATTTTTTCAATTTGAATCAGTAGTTCCTGAGATTAGCGCATACAATCAACCAAACAAACAAACAGTCAAACAAACTTTAGTTTTATAATATTAGTAAGTAAGCAAATTACGCACTCACACTGAGATACAAATACACTTCGTTTCACATTCTCATCGTGTCACATTTTATAAGATTGTTCCAATTGTATATATATAACCAGTAAGTTTATTCTTATATTCCTTTAATTTTTTATTGCATTTTAGTTACGTCGCTTATAAACATTATTATTTGTAGTTAGTTTATAGTTTTTCATCTCGCTCTTCATATATTATTCACTTCGTGCGGGGAGAGCCCTGGTGGCCTGAGATACAGGCTTGTCGCCTAGTTCAGCCACCAGTCTCTTACAATCTTAAATATGTATTTACTTTTAGAATAAGGTTTATTTACTATTTATACTGTTGTAATAAGATTGTGGAGAGCAAATAAAAAAAAAGTTATAAAGTTAAGTTAAAGTTGAATATTAGTACTTATAGATATGTTGAGTAGTACACGCAGTTGGTTAGAGCTCAATATAAAATTATAACAAAATATAATAATTATAAAATATTGAATGGTTTATTTTACGTTTTCTCAAAAATTCAATCAATAAAAGCTTATTTTTTCAACTAAAATACTGACACTTCTATATTAAAGTAGTACTGCTACCATTACTGTATTACATACCCCTATAATAATGCCGCCATTATTTTAATTATTGTTTAAGCTAAACTCATGTCTTGTTATTTAATGTGCTTTCCAGTCGCTAGAGCTTTGGTCAAAATAATATCTTAGATCATGGCATCTGCCGGCAATTCCTGATTTACAAGCAGGCAAATTTTTCGCGATCAACGACGTCAAAAATATAGCAATAAAGTTAAATAATATGTTTCGTCTGCGTATGATAAACTGGGTTCGTGGTAAATTTTTGTGCTGACTAATTGTCTTTAAATAACGTTATTCGGATCTCGATGTAGCATTAACATGTGCGATCGGCTAATGATTGCTAAAAATAAGCAACGTTTGCCTATGATGGGTGACCACCAATGAGAAACATCGCGAGTTCCTCCGTGATTCGGATGGCATGTTAAGCAGTGGGTCTTGCGCCTTATCTCGCCCTGGGGCTCTATTTTGGATCACTAACCTGTGGCGTCGAGCGTTCGTCGTGCGTCGTCTGCGTTCGATTTAAATACCGATTTTGGTTTCGTTTTCGATAAAAATTAACATACCTAATATTATAACGAAAATCAATATCATTTTGATTTTTACCAAAAACGAACTGAAAATAAGAAAAAATCGAGCGAAAAGGACGCTTATAATGAGTGCTCGACGCCAGACAAATGATACAGAACTCCTGGGGCTTATTTTGAACCATTCCTCTGGCATAGAGCGCTTTTCGGGTGTCGCCTGGGGCCTTACCATGATCGCTTATAGCAAGGTTAAAACAATATTGAAACAGAGACACCGCTCTTGCTACGTATAACGCCATCTCGCTCTCAGCGCGGTTTTAATATTGTTTTGGGCGATCATGGTTGGGGGCTGTTCTCGATTTCAATTGATTTTCGTTTCTTTTGCGATGAAAATCAATTGAATATTAGAAATCGAACGCAGCCAACACTCGACGAGCACTCAACGCCTGATGAATGATCAACAATAGAGTCCCGGTTCGTGTCAGGCCGGTCTCAGGTTCTCTACATAGCATTAGGATTACACTTATGATTATACCGCGTGTAACGGGGTCTGTATACCACATCGGAAAGTTATACCTACGCCTATGCTCAAAAGTAAGGTAGACCGCTTCTCTATATCGCTTATAATTATACATTTACTACCTATAATTATAATTATAGAGACATTCTAATCAAATCAAGCAGACAGCTTTTATAAAATCTTATTTTCAAATTTAAATATTGACACTTCCGTATCATAATAAGATGACAGTATTACTGTAAGTATAAGGTTATTGAACTCAAACTCTTTCATATATTTGGCAGCCATTGCGGCCTCAACACAAAAGATTCTGTACGACTGTCTTTTTAATAGGCAGTGACGGATGTACACACGGCAACAAGTCAAACTTAACGTTGATCTCGAGGCTTGACGTGTTGTTGACGGTACATTAACTGACAAAATTTAAAGTAATCCTGATAATACATATTTGGACGAGTGGAAATTAGGTCGATATTTTCCCATTTATATTTTATTCATGTTATGATTTATGTCGATGTTTTTTGTTTGCAATCTAATTAGGATAATAAAGAGAAATTTGACACTTAAGAAGTTATAGTCAAAAGCTTATATAAACGACATAAAATATGGAAGACAATAATGTCTTTGCGATTGTGTGGTTAATATTATATTAGGCCCATGATTAAAATATATCACATATTTTAATGTTAATTGTAAGCAAATATCAACTACCTAAGAAGCTGAAGCCAGAAATTTGCCCTTGAATCAACTGGTAGAATTGAGTGATCGGACCAAGGGCAACATACGGAACAATTGAATACTTCCTATGTGATTATTCGTTTTATTTTTTATTACTTTTTAAAAGAGTGCGTATATCTCAATGAATTTATCCTTATATTTCAACATACACGTGCCTCTTTTGAAGAGAAAGCCCTATTAAAATGTTTTTGGAGTGCCATTGACCTTTCTTCTTCTTCTATACCCAAACATTCCAACTAAATAAAGAAAATCAGAATAAATAAGTATGGAAAAATAGCGAGTTATCGCATTTATTTCTAATCTCGCGAAATGTGTAGCCTTGAGAAAGAATTCCTCCCAATTACTGACTACTTGAGTATACTCGTAGGTTTGCGAGTTACGGCCAAAGGGCCAATTCTGCGTACGGATTTTGCTTATCAAAAATTTTCTCAAAAAAAGTTTGATGTGATTGAAGAATTACAAATATATTCATTTAAAACTTATAAATATAACGGAAAACTATACATAGCTGAGCAAATGTAATAATTTTTTTAAGTTTTTCACTATGAAATAATTTAGTAAATAGAAAGATGGTATGTACATACATTTTAGAAGCATTAATAGGATGAATATGTTGTCACTGAACTTGAGTTTGATGAGATTTATCATAAAAATGTATTCATTTTTATTGTTAGAAAAGTTAAATTTCTGGAACAATCTACTAGGTAGGTAAGTATATTTTTTAGCGTTAATTCGACATCTCCGGAAAAGCCATTATTTCACCTGACGACAAGTAAAGTTACTGTTACGTCCTGAGTTGCCAACTTTTTTTCAAGCATATACTTACCTACTATTTTAAAAACTCTTACCTCTAAAAATATAGTAGATGGCAAAATAATTAAAACAAAATTAAATATAGAATGATTAAAATAGAAACATAATTTATAAATGTTGTTTTTAGTTCTGCTATTTAATAATTAACATTTTCTTCTTAATAATTGTTTCATATGCTTCATTACATTCCAATATTCCATATTTAAATTGATAAATACCATCAATTCTGCTTATATTTTATTTAAATTAACCCGATTATGCTCATCTCACCAATTATTTTTCAGAAAATGAAGAAGTTGCTGGTTTCGAATAATTAATGGTTAAACGAACTTACCTTATGTGGCGTTCGACCATAATTATACTAGACGTTACATCCGAAGAGATTTATAATTCATTACTAAGGTAGTTTCACTTTTCCATGTATTAGGCGTCGCACATAATTTTTAGAGCTGTGGGTATAAAAATAATTATTAAGAAAATGCATATCATAGTACCCGCTGCGTTCTCGAGAACGGCGCCATTACCGAATTGTTCATTGTTTCAGAGGTTCTAGATCTCGTTTGTACAATGAAGGGTAAGCTTGGGTTGGGCGGGACTATAAATCTCTTCGGATGTAACGTCTAGTATAATTATGGTCGAACGTCACATAAGGTAAGTTCGTTTAACCATTAATTATACTTACGACGTTACATCCTCAAGATTTATAATTCATTACTAAGGTAGATGTTTAGCGCATTCGCAAACGAGATCTGTAAGGTTTTGGTTAATTAAATAAATATGGAGTAGAATCATCAAATGGTTTTATTTTTATAACCAATGATTATACATATACGCGAATGAAATAACAAGATTGCTTAATTATTAGTATAAATAGATTCTGCGAATGCATTGTCCTCTTCATTTATTATTGGCCGATTGTAAAATCTCGCAAACACTAATGAATTTCCTGACCAGCTTGCGGCACGATTGATAGCGTCTAGGGAAACACCATTACGACTTGCCGCTGAGGTTGATGCGTGACGAGTGCTATGTGCCTTGAAAACGGTAGTGTCAATGCCACTTTCCATCAAGACCTTTTTAATCCACCTACTAATAGTAGCAGCACTAGCATTATGTATTGGTTTCTTGGTTGTAAGAAATAGCCTGTCCGTTGATGGCAGAGATCTATAACATTCAGTCGCAGTAATATAAGAGGACAATGTTTTCGCTGGACAGATTCGTTCCTTGTTAGGGAGAAAAGGTACAATCAATGTGGGTGTTACTCTATTTGGAGCCGAAGTTTTAATCAAATCAGTGATTTTCATTTCAATCCGTGTGTCCCCGACATTAATATTAGCCAAACGTATCAAGGATAGCGTCTGCACACGTTGTGCAGTCGACAACGCGAGAAGAGCTACCGTTTTTTTGAATAACGAGTCTAAAGTTAGGTTTTCATTGGGATAAATATTCGATAGGTGTTCAAGCACTAAATTAGGATCCCATGTTGCCGAATATCTTAGTAAACTTGGTTTTGTTCTATAGACTCCTTTCATAAACCTTGTTATTCGATCATCCTGACTTATACGTTTACCTAATATGAATGCAAGAGCAGAACGACTAGTATTGAGGGTAGAATAATTTGCTCCTGAATTATATTCAGTAACCAAAAATTCTAAAATGTTTCTTATGTTGCTATCAAAAATATCAATTTTATTTTTGACACAGAAACACCACCATTTCTTAATCACAACATTATATTGTTTTAAGGAACTCTTAGCCAATGATGAAATTATTATTTTAATTGCGCTACTTGGTAAGGATTGTTTGATGTACGCTTGCTCGATAATACTGACGACACCAGGGTAAGTTGCTGCCAAAGAGGGTGTGGTGTTCTGAAAGGAGATAATAGCAATGAAGAACTAGGTTTCAAATAAATAAGTGGGCTTTGGGACATAGAAATAAATAGTGGGTACCAAGGTTGACTAGGCCAATAAGGTACAAACACAATACCAGTTGCCTGATCATTTAAAATTTTTCTTAGACATTTAAGGATTAATGAAAAGGGAGGAAAGGCATAGAAAAACCAATTTGACCAATCAACAGTAAAAGCATCTATATTAAAGGCTGCTGGATCTCTTTTCCAGGAAATATACATTGTACATTTTTTATTAACACGTGTAGCAAACAAGTCTATATCAGGGATTCCAAAAATATTTGTAATATTTTTGAAAGCCGATGACGAGAGATTCCACTCGATATCAATATTAAAGTGTCTTGACTCTTGGTCAGCTTCGATATTATCCCTTGATTTAATATAGCAAGCAAAAATAAAAAGTCTTCTAGTCTCACACCATTGCCAGATTTCTCTGGCTATATTATTTAGATGTTTATATTGAACTCCTCCATATCTATTAATATAGGCAATAGCTGTAGTATTATCTATACGAAGTAAAATTTCCTCATTGTATAAATTATTTTGCAAAACATTTTAAACCTATTAAGGCTGCTTTCAACTCTAAAATATTAATGTGTTCTTTAGATTCTGTGTAGTCCCAAAAACCGTTAGTACGTTCGCCATTGCAGTAAACACCCCAACCGGATAGGGATGCATCGGAGAAAATTTCAAGTTTATATTTATTACTACGTATTGGATTACAAGATGTTAAAATATTATTTTGCCACCAAGCGAACTCTGGTTTGAGATATTTGGGAATATTCATTACAGAGTCATAATCATTACTGGAGTCATGTAAAGCAAGATACTTCTCTCTCTCAAACTTTTTTGTGTATAGCCAACCATATGGAATTGCCGGACAAGCCGAACAGAGCAATCCAACGTACTTAGCAAATTCTCTAATTGTCAAAGATTTTATTGAAGATATGGCTTTTGTCTGTTTAAGAATCTTAAGCCTTTTTGCACTTGGCAAACATAAGCACATACTTTGAGAATTTATCTCAAACCCCAGAAAAATTTGAATTTGACATGGTGCTAGATTACTTTTATCTTTGTTTATGACAAATCCTAGCTTTTCAAGGAAACCAATAGCAGTATGTGTGCTCTTTAAACAATTTTGATACGTGTTGTTTATACATAAAAGGTCATCTAAAAAAATTACGAGAAGAAGTCCTAAATTCCTAAGGTGTGATACTACTGGCTTCATCAACTTTGTAAAAATTAATGGTGCTACTGATAAACCAAAAGGTAGACACTGAAACTCGTAAATAAGACCTTGAAATTGAAATCTAAGGTATTTCTTAAAAGAATGATGGATGGGTAACAAATAATACGCTTCTTGAAGGTCAATAGTGGACATATAACATTGTTTGTCTATTAACTTAGTGGCAGTGCGAATGTCCTCCATTTTGAAATGCTCAGGGTTAATAAATTTGTTAAGCATTTTTAAATTGAGAATAAACCTATGAGTGCCATCTTTTTTAGGAATTAAAAATATTGTCGATATAAATTGACCTGGCACACTACTTTTGCATTGTTTGACAGCACCAGAACTTAACAATTTTGAAATGCAAATATTAAGTTGTATTACTTCTGCCTCACTAAATACCGGATTGTTGGGTTCAAATTTTTGAAAAGGAGTATCTTTAAATCGAATTTTAAATCCTTTTATATAACTTAAAACTGTGGAGTCAGAAGTAATAGCTTCCCAAGCGCTAATGAAATAACGTAATCTACCAGCATGACGTATTACCTCTATTGGTTCTTGCGAGTTCTGTAATCCAGTTTCACTGCAGTTGGGGGCCGACTCGAAGATTGTGTTGGCCGCCGTGCCTGAGCTGTATATCCTTTGTTGATTGGAAAATTCATTCTTTGCCCACCCGGTCTGGGAGCTTTGTTCTGCTGAGATCTGGGTGGGCCCCTCCAGTTTCCCTGTTGTCTGGAAGTCGATGGCATAGTAGCCACTGTAGCTCGCTTTATTTGAAGGCCTGACCTTTCTGCTGTCTTCGTAGCTTTTATTTTTTCTGCAAGGTTAGTGCCGAATAAAAATGAATCCCGTTTAACATCAGAAATCATCATACTGAATTTTTTATGCAATGACGTAGTGATTAGCTTCCTTCTGTGTTTGGTATTCTCATAATGCAAATTCAAAAATAACTGGCTTATTTCTGAAAGTCTTTTTAAAACTTCTACTTTTCCTATATCTTCTTTAATTAAAGATGAAGCTAAATTAGAAAGTCCAGCAATACCTAAACCAAGTTGGTTCTGGTTTTTTTCAAGGAGTTTATCACGGTATTTGATACTATCACTGAGAACTGCAGATATCTCTAAATTAAGCAAAGGCGCTTTAACCACTAAAAAGTTTTCTGGTATTAATATTTTTTTTATAATTGCGTCCTTTGCTTCCTTCGTCATGCCATCAATAACGACTTTACCCCAACGTTTAGCAACCTCTTCGTTAATAGATGGACCTAGCACTTCATCCTTAGCTGCTGGATCGCCCAGGGCATCCAAAATTTCCTGAGGTAAACACTCTGGTTCAGCAATATTTGCTTTGTCCGTCTCGATAGACCCTAAGTTTTGTTTAGATGTGGAAGGTATATCTATAATATTTGACGGGTCAACCACACACGATCGAATAAAATTCTCATTTGGACCCTCGGATTCCGAAGATATGGACCTTGGCTCAAGAATGGTCGACCTTTGATAGTAGCGGTCATATTCTGTAAGGACAAAATAAAAATATTGCACCTTATAATGAAATACTGTACCTATAGGTATCCAGTTTTATCCGTCATTGTACGTACACACGTTACGTCACTAGATGGAAATTTAAAAAATCTGCTTTATGCAGTATAAGTATTTTAAAGTCATTGTACGTAATCACGTTACGCCACTAGACTATTTTTTTATTAATCGTGCACGTGTCACGATGTTTGATTAAAGCCAATTATAAAATAAAATGTTTTATGCGACTAAAATATTTTGTAGAAAAATTGACTTATACGTACAGTATAACTAAAAAGTTATTACTCTTCTATACCAACATTAAAATGTTGCATCCATGAAATTGATTAGCCTAGCGTTAGCTTGCCAATAAAAATAAGGTATTTTCAGTTAGCTTATACCGTACGTAGTATGCAAAACTAACAATTCTTCGAAATTGTGATTTACTAACCTTCATCATCCGAGCTCGTTGATGAATCGCGTAATCTTTTTTCCAGGTGTCTTATTTTTCTCCGTATCTTTTCTTCATCGCGTTCCCTTTTCCTTTTCCCCATAATACCACTTAAGAATAACTTTTTTTCACAGCAAATAATCGAAATTAACTTAAATTGAAAATTGTTGTATGAAACAGTATGTTACGACGCCCGCACATAGAAAAAGAATGAACAATTCGGTAATGGCGCCGTTCTCGAGAACGCAGCGGGTACTATGATATGCATTTTCTTAATAATTATTTTTATACCCACAGCTCTAAAAATTATGTGCGACGCCTAATACATGGAAAAGTGAAACTACCTTAGTAATGAATTATAAATCTTGAGGATGTAACGTCGTAAGTATAATTAGCAAATATACTTAGTAGTTCCGCTTACTATATACTTATCTATATTTTTAAAAATATAGTATTTGACCAAAAAATATCAAATCAAGTCGTCGTTCAAACACGAAAGCTAACAGACGCAAAAAAAGAAACAACCCTCAAATTTAAAATAACATTTTAAAGACATTTGTTCTTTATAATAATAAAAAAATGGTTAAGTGCTCCATGTGTCTTAAGCAAGAAACCAAACAATGCCCAGGATTACAGTGATTACAGTTAAGTGCAGTAAATGACTACTCGTACATGCTACGTGTGCAAAAATAAGCGTTTACCAACTTAACGCTCTCTCGGCTACGAATGATGTTGATTGGAAATGCAAAACATGTGTGGAAACGCTAAAGCCAAAACGACTCTCGTACATCGTTCTCGACCCCGAAGGAGACGGTAAAATCTCGGATGCTGAGGGTAATTAGGGTTCATCAGGTACTGCAAACCTGCAAGTCCTGCATCCAATTTTGCGGACACTGCGGTCAGAAATTGGAACTATTCGAGAGGAACTCCATTCGACACTGAATTTCTATTCCGATACTATTGACGAGTACACAAAAAAGTCAATATACAAATATGAAAACATTCGAAAACCAGTGTAAGGATTTGAAAAACAATATACAAAATGGTTCATACCTTATTATTTCTGTACCTATCATTTTCGATAAAAATGTTTTTTGAGTAAATTTTTGTGATGAAACGCCTAGTTAACTTAAGACCTTTCAAAGAACCACGCCTACGAATCAATCATGTTCATAATCATGATCATCGATGTAACTACTTGTAAGCTTGGTTCGAAACAGCTCATTAAAAGAAAATTATCATCATTCATTCAACTAGCCATCTGATTCGTTAAAAATCTGTCTTAACCTGTTATTGATAATTTGTTTGAGTTTAAAGACTGATCTTTATTTTAAAGCAATAGAGTTTGTTTTAGGAGGCTTAAGACACAAATATTCAGTCCTTTTATATCAAATTGTTAAAATGCGGGCCTGTTTTCGTGAGTAATATAAAAGTTTGTAATAAAAACATTGAAGAATCAGACGCGAAGGGAACTCGTAGTGACAGTTTGTTTGTTAGACGGGATTTGCAATAAAAATGTACAAATCGGTATGTATACTATACATAATATGTATATTTTTACGCGTTCTAAATAGCGAATAAATGTAAGCCATATCTACTTATTTTAATATAAAAGTATCTAGATCATTAAAGAAAAAACCACAATATGTCACTTATTTTTTGCAGAGTATAAGAATAAGTGTTTTTAAAAATTGACAAATTAATGTAAAATATAGTTTAAAGGGGAAATATAATATAATTAATTAAATTTATTTGCAGTGTATTGATATACAATTTAGTTAATTTAAAGAGGTTGATATCGATTCTTTGTTGTAAACCAGCAGATAAGTTTTGATTATGGACAGTCAGCAAAAGTTTAGTGCCATTTAGTCTAATTAGTCAAGCTGAGCAGTAGAACTAATCAGACCTATTCGCGAATAAACCGATATCAAAACCTACTCGTATATGATTAGATTATAGCGCGAATGAGATGCAATACATATTTATTCAATGCAGTTGTTAAACATGGCGCACTTTCAGTGGCTATAGTTATGATTCAAAAATTGAATATTTCGCACAGGCATCTTTCTTTTACGCGACCGTGACTTACTTTTACGAGCTCAATCATTACTTTTGCTGTTTAGTTTTAAATCTAAGTTAATTTAAAAAGTTTAGTAGCAAAGAGCTTTCATAGATATAATAATATAATCGATTGAGTTTGAGTTTGAGTTTATACGAGGAAAAGTGAATGACTCCATACATCTCAACATTGTAATCTCAAATATAATCAATTTATCATACAAGAAATTAAAATTGTCATAAAATGGCGCGTTTTTGCAACTGGACATATTTGTTTTTACTTTTTTTTGTTTTTTATTTCATTTTATTCGCTTAAAACTATTTTTTGATTTGATTTTTACTCTTTTTTATTTATTTATTTTTAACTATTTTTTCCTTTTTTACTTTTTGTTTTATTTGTTGTTTACTATTTTTTATATTTTGTTGTTTACTGTTTTCAATATGTGGATAATAATTCACAGTCATACTGAAAAACATCGTGTGATATACACAGGTGTGTAGGTTATTGCAAACTCGTGACATTAAAAACCCTCGGCTTCGGCTTAAGCTTGTTAAGTTAATGACAGCTCGTTAGTAGTAATCTACTTTCCACCCTTGTTTCACAGTGTTCAATTTTAAATGGTAATACTGGAAATCTACTTATCCAGCCCTTTGCCTAAATACAGTTTTGCTTAGAATAATAACGCGTTATTATTCTAAGCAGTTTTGATTACTTTTTTATTTTTGCTAAAAGATGTGTGTTTTGCACAAGAAAATTTTCTTTATGTTTCATTCACTTGAAAGTATTGAAACTACTGAACAAGTCGTTCAGTAGTTTCAATACTTTCAATTAGTGCACTCACAGTGAAAAATTCTTTTGCTCTTTCGTTGAATTATCTTCTTGTTTGTTGGGCCAGTACATCAAAGCTGCGTGAGTAGGTAAGCAAGCAATACTCATGAACTTACTCAGTAGTATGTTGTAAAGCTTGACAAAGGGTTGAAGGACAAATTAAAAAACAGGAATTATAATTCTGATGACTTTGTCTATGCTCTCAAAGGAAATGTCTATGTAAATGTGTGCTTGGGCATTGAACCTGCCCATACCGTAGTACGCGTTAAAAGAGATCGAAATATTTTATTTTAGGTGTATTTATATTTTTAGTATCATACTGAATCGCACAGTTCGATCTGAAAAGGCGTGATTGCTACCGGTTCAATGACCGAACGAACGCACGACATAAAGGTAGGGCTGTCAAAAACACGCTCAGAGGGGAAATATCGCGTTAAAGTGGAAAAGCTTAGAAATTCATCACATGATGTTATTTTTTTATTTTTGCTGTTCATGTGAACGATGAAAATCGGTAAATTTGAGGTTTCTGATCTGAAATCATACTTCAGCTGAAATAGTGTGAATGGCTCTGTCAGTTTTTTACAACTGATGTGAGTCACCAAAATGACTGAATACAGACTAGTAATAGATCATAATTTTACAAACCATGCATTTTTTAAAATGCTATAACGTGCTGTAAAAAATCTACAGATAGATTTCACCTTAAGGATGACTACAGGTTTTTTGTGACGTGAAATTTAACCTAAAAGAGTTGAATAGACAACGAATTTTTGTAAGGCATTGAAATTGGTAAGACTAAGAATATTTACGTCTGAAAGTGGCGACCTCAGTTGAAAAACAATTATTGTTCAGCAGTTTATTGAACTGTGAATTGTTCTTTTCTCAAGAAATTGAAAAATTTGGAGCCTATATTGCGCGCTATACCTTGTAGATCTAATTGTTATGTAGTAAAAATAAAAATATGAATTAAGTAGGTATATTGTTTTTATAATTTTATTTTCTTCTTTTTTTTAATTTATATACTTAAGCATCACATAAAATATGATATCTATCACAATGTTTTTTTCTATAGCCCAAAATGAAATTATTATTTCATAGCCATGGCTTCAATTCAATCTTAATATATAAAAAAGTAGCTTTTGCCTACGACTTCGTCCGCGTGGAAATATTTTTTTATTGATTGCCTTTACATTCCCCCCCCCCCCCCTTTTTTGCATCTTTAAATAATGATTTCGGGGATAAAAACTATTATTTTTCCTTCCCCACAACTCAAACTATCTCCATACTAAATTTCATCTAAATCGGTTCAGCGGTTATTGATTCCCCTTACAAATTTCCACCCCCTTTTCTTTCCTCTTAAGGGGTGATATCTGCGATAAAAGCTATCCTATGTCCTTTCCTGGGACTTAAACTATGTCTATACCAAATTTCATCTAAATCGGTTCAGTAGTTTTGGCGTGAAAGCGCGACAGACAGACAGACAAAGTTACTTTCGCATTTATAATATTAGTATGTATTATCACGATATCTACAACTCGAGAGCTAAGATTTATTACATATATTTAGAAGCTTCTTTGAAAATGTCTAGTATTGTCATAAAATTTATTGTACACGTGTTGATATGTATACAATAAAATTATTGCTTCTCATGGCGATATTTTTTGCGGTTTCAGCTCGTGTAGGTAAGCACTTGAGCATAAGTGGCGGTGGAATTCTCATATTTATCACATATTAATGAAATCTTTCTACTTTCACAGAAAACGCGAACCGGTATTATATTTCAAGGACCTCATTACGTCCTCACTTTACGTTTTATTATTGCTCAATTCTACGTGTTAATTAAATAACGCAAACCCTGAAACACCCAGATTTATTTCTATTATAAAATAATTACATACATTTTTATTAAATACCTATAATTCTCGCAGATTATTTACGAAGGTACGAACATAAAACTTAAAGTAACATAAATTCAATGTAGGGAAATAATTTACCCGAAAACGTTACAAACTTTGAAATATTTATTCACAAAATCTGTGAATAAATATTTCAAAGTTTGTAATATCCCTATCCCTAGATTTAATCTAGGGATATGTACTTTAGAATATTCAAGCTAGTAATCAATAACAATATAGCTAAAAGTGATTAATCGGCAAATTACCAAATTAATTAACACATATCGATCGCGTGGTTCACTACTGTGACAAATGAAGCAGCGCCGTCATTTGCTGGGTACGCTTTGGTATAAGTGAGAATGACGAGGGTAGAACATTGAACTCCTGAAACATGCACACTTGAAGCAATCAATGTGCTACCACACTGCTTAAATTAAAAGATACATTGACATAATTATACTTTTTGTGCCACATGTATGATATAAACATTTATAAGAAGTGTGTAGAAGAAGTGTTTGAAAAAATTTCATAAAGATCGGTCAAGCCGTTTTTGAGGAGTTCGGTAACAAACACTGTGACATAAGAATTTTATATCTATACAAATAAATAAAATTGAAGTATTTGTTTGTAATGTCAAAATAACAAGTTTTTACTAAATGTTTGTACACGATTGGGTATTTTTTTTGCAATTAAGTTGGCAAACAAGCAAACTGCCCACCTGATACATGTGGCTCCTGTGAGATTCGCAGCAAAACTGCAACCCCCACAAGGACCACAGTGTAGTTGCCAACTTGTGACTTAAGATGTAAAGTCACGGTACCCAGTAATTTCAGTGCCCAGTTAAGTCGTTGTCTGTGTATATGCCTGTTGTTTATGTTTTTGTGCTGTATTTTGTATGACTGTGATTACAGTTTTTTTTGCTTATGTTATGTCTTTATCACTTCCATTTGCTTGGTGTGTGTGTTCTGTAGCAGAAAAATAAAGTTTATTATTATTCTTATTATAAGAAGTGTGTAGAAGTAGTTGTTCAGCCATTTAATAGTTTTTGATTGACTGAAAAGCAATTTTAAATTGGATGTTTATACGTAGATATTAACGGTCTACTTTGTTTTAACAAGGTATAAAGAAAATTTGTTCGGCTTGGACAAGTCTTCGGTGGCGTCAATACTGTATGACGATGTAGGTTCAAATTCTACCCGAGGTGAATTATTCTTGTATTTGTTTATTTTGCAATTTATTTTGAATCTATAAAAGAAAATGCAAAGATACACGTACACACACAAAATACACCTTGATTTAAATAAACATCTAATATTAGAAACAACAACTCGATTAAGCAAACTATTCGTAATTCGAAAGTAATATGTCATTTTTATTTGCCTGCTCGAAATTAAAAGCATGTTTAAATATGCCAACCCTATCATTGAGGCGTCACTGCAATCAACGGCCTGTTTTCAAAGAAGGGATCTATAATTTGCTAAACGAATTTATAAACTATGATCAATTATTTTAAAGACTTACAACTTAAACTACCTGCTGATAACTGGTCAGTATTATTATGAAACGAAATTCATACTTCGTTTTATCTTAAATATTTAAAGGTTTATGACAGAATTAAAATATATCATTTAATGACCGTTCCCAAAGATGTTAGAAAAATAAGTATATTGTAAAAAGATAAATCAGAGGGTAATCTAAGGTAATTCGTAATCATAACTCTTAACGTCCCTTAACCCTTTAACGTCCAATGTTGGGCATAGCCTCTTTTAAATGTTGGAATGTGTGGCTTGGAGCCGACCCATAAGGTGTTCGGAATCCCATGAATACCGCTTAATTTGTATTTTGAATTACTTTAAAACAAATTACTATATAGTGACCCGCTTCTATTTGCTTCTTTATTTTCGGATTACTTCTAAAGTATTTATTAAAATAATATACTATAACAGGCAATTATAATCTACATTTAATACTATCATAATTATTAAGATAAATGATTAATAATCACAAGATAAAATAGCGTGGTAATGTTTAATTAAACTTTTAGTAAAAAGAAATGGTTATTGTAAGTTGTAAGTTAAGATAAGAGTTACGCCATCGTCGTGGAGATTTTCTAAGGATTTTAGAAGAATTTACAATTCTCTAGCGAGAACATCATTTTTAATATCTCTTAAGGTTTGGTATGCGTAAGCCATTTTAATTTATTATTTGCCTTGATTACTTGCAAAATATTGTTATTTTTTCTACTTAAATAATAAAAATATTAAATTTTATTATGTAATGTAAACCACCATTCGAAATAAATTATCTAAGTGATGGTGAAAACCACAAGAAGATCTGTTTGGTACTTTTTGAGATAATCGTGAACATACAGATAGACAGACGCGATGGGGTATATTATTTAATAATATGTATTGATGATGGTTAGAAAAGATGTATTTAAAATGTATTTAAGTGTAGTGTACCTACTAAGTAATTTTATAAAAAGATTATTATTTTGTCGACCAATCCGCACCGGGGCCAGCATGGTGCACTAAGGCCTAAACACCCTAAATTAGGGTAGGGTCGAACCGATCGGTGGGGACGTATATGATGAGCTGTTATGATGAAAAAATATATAATTTTACTACCTACTAAGTATATAAGTCTCGTATAATAAGTAGTTTTTATTGTTGCAGATAACGTTCTTCGCTATTTTAGCTGTGGTTTCCGCAGCACCTCGGCCTGGACTGGTCGCTTACTCCCCCGTGGTGGCACCCGTCGTCAGCAGTCCAGTGGTGTCGCCCGCTGTCACTAGCTACTCAGCCTACTCCAACAGCGTCGTCCACGGCTCGCCAGTTGTACCCCTAGTACCAGTGGCCGACCAGCCAGTAGTACGACAACATTTGTTACATACCGTACCATTAACGTACTCTGCTCACGTTCCTACTGTATACGTTTAGTAATTTAGGAAGACAAAAGTGGAAATGTACTTAAGCGGCCTTATTATTAAATAAAATACTCCTTGGATCATACACGGAGTAGTTACTCCGTCTTTTGTCTTGTTTCCGCCATGTTTCCGCCATGTTTCCGCATATGTCGGCTGTCATATGTCAAACCAAGACAAAACACGGAGTAACTAATCAACTAATCCGAGGATAAGCCAAAGAGTAAAATTTTTATTTATAAGGTCGAAGATGTTTTTCTTAGTACATTAATATCTACTAAGCGGTGTAAAAAAATAAAAAAGATTTGTTCAAGTCTCGAAAGACTTATCGTATGCTGTTTAATGTATTGACTCCTTGGGAAAACAATATAACATAATTCTAAATACCAATAATATTGTTTTATTCCAAGTATTCTGCGAAACGTAAAAGTAACCCTTATTATTCATAGTCTTAATTTTGCTTGATGTGTTGTAATTTATCATCGTTTCGGGTGAAATTCATCGGCAAGCAAGCCTTAAACTTTATAATATCTTGTTGATTAACAATACTCGTTGTCTGTATTTTCGGCACAAATTACGAAGTCAATGAACTTATGCTGTACACAATTTTATTTGTTGTATTCAGAGATTTAAATCTCTGGTATTGAGAAAATCTGCTTACTCACTAAGTTTTTAATTGGGTTGAAAAACTTTTATAATGAAAAATATCCGTAGTTTCATCGGGTAAGGCTCATATTGGGACGAAAATTATCCCATATAATTCATTCTAAAGCCGGGTCCGCAGCGCCAATTTTCTAACAAAACATGTTATCGAAACAAGTTAGCAAAACAGCCAGTCCGCTGCGCCTGTTTTGAAAGTGTTTTTGTTTTAAAAAATGAGCTTTGACGAAGAAGATCTGTCAATAGTAAATTTAGTTCTCCAAAGAAGAAACAGGAATAGATTCCGGGTTCGACCCTATCTGCTTTCACGTTCGTTCAATATTTATCAAGAACTAAAAATTGATGATAGGTTCGGTATAATCTATTAATGTAGCATCATACAGCACCGGCCTCTCTCTTGTTAGTTGTATATTACAACAAAATATTGTCTTTAGTCCACTTCATCACAAAACAAACCAATGAGTATTGTCATAAACTCAGAACAATCACTAAGCAGTCACAAACTTCAAGCGATACGTGTTCCTCTAGTGGGCGCTAACAAAAAATGCTCAGCTTCCCCTCCCTGCAGGCGAACGCGGGGGATGCTATCCATTCGTCGCGGAGAAGATGTTATGTTATTGAATTTTTACTAACAAAACTGTTAGGCCCCTAATCGGTTAGCTCACAATGTTTTCGTGTTAATCGTGTTAACCGGGCTTAATGTGTAAGAATAAACTTACTTTCTGAGCACGCCCGATAAGTAAAAGCTTTTAATATATCTGATCAGTCTCTTGGCTATACATAGCCATGCTTTAATAAAATTAATAGTACATTGTTACCCTAGGGGTGAAAGTAACTTATTTAGTCCCGAGACGGTGTTTGGCGCCCGAGCGTAGCGAGGGCACCAATAGTACGAGGGACTAAATAAGTCTTTAACCCGAGGTAAACACTGTGCTTTTCATTACGAATACGAGGAAAGTAAAAATAAAACAATGAATTAGCTAAAGAAAAAACGTGTTAATTTTATTTTACATAAATCAACAACTTCTGCTTTAGCAAGCTTCCTCTTATAAAATCGGGCGTTAACTCCATACCTGAATCAGATGAACTCATTGTGTTAATTTTTAACACAATTTTATACAAATATAATTAACAGTTAATACAAATGGAAAAAACAAATGAAGATCGCATTGCCGCTTTCCCGCTTATTTTGGTTTTTTTTTCTGTGGCCGGCGAGCTATTTAGCCATTATTTTTCATTTTCATAATTTAAAACATGGTAAATATTTTGCACAAATCTGCTATTTTAAAGAAATAGTTGAAAATAAATTATAATAAAGACATTTAAAAAATATATTCTTGAAATACCTAACATTGTTATTTCAATTTTACACCGCGCTGTAATTGAGTTGCTTGAGTGTAATTAAGTGTATTTGAGTGGAAACATGGATTTTCACAATAAAAATGTGAAAAAAGAACTAGTTTCTTTTTTAAAATTTGACAGCAGCTGTCAGTTGAAAGTGATTCTCCCTAGGGCTGAAAAGTATTACTTTCAACCCGCTCCTCAGGTAACTTCAGACCTACTTTCAGAGTATGAGTAATGAAATAGTACATTGTTACCCTAGGGGTGAAAGTAACTTATTTAGTCCCGAGACGGTGTTTGGCGCCCGAGCGTAGCGAGGGCACCAATAGTTCGAGGGACTAAATAAGTCTTTAACCCGAGGTAAACACTGTGCTTTTCATTACGAATACAAGGAAAGTAAAAATAAAACAATGGATTAGCTAAAGAAAAAACTTGTAAATTTTATTTTACATAAATCAATAACTTCTGCTTTAGCCTGCTTTCTCCTATAAAATCAGGCGTTAACTACATACCTGAATCAGCTGAACTCATTGTGTTAATTAATCACACAATGTTATACAAATATAATTAACAGTTAATACAAATCTTTGCTATACGGAAGTATTAACAAAACTCTACAAATGTAAAAAACAAATGAAGATCGCATTGCCGCTTTCCCGCTTATTTTGTTTTTTTTTCTGTGGCCGGCCAGCTATTCAGCCATTATTTTGCATTTTCATAATTTAAAAAATGGTAAATATTTTGCCAAAATCTATGTTATTTTAAAGAAATAGTTAAAAATAAATTACAATAAAGTCATTTAAAAATATATTCTTTAAATAGTTAACATTATGTTATTTCAATTTTATACCGCGCTGTAATTGAGTGGCTGTATACAGAAAGCCGGAACATTATTCAATAAAAAAGTGAAAAAAGAACTAGTTTCTTTTTTAAAATTTGACAGCAGCTGTCAGTTGAAAGTGATTCTCCCTAGGGCTGAAAAGTATTACTTTCAACCCGCTCCTCAGGCAACTTCAGACCTACTTTCAGAGTATGAGTAATGAAAATTATATTTAATTGTATTAAAGTGCAACTATCGCTGCTTTATAAAGACAGTCGGCACAGAGTATGGTTTTGACGCCGCCATGACTGTCAAATCAAAAGAGATCGTGATGCATTTTTACAATGGGCCTCCTGGTCTTATCACAGCATTGATAATAGAAGTACGTACAGAAGTTGCACTCCTTTGATCTTGAAAAAAGCCGACATTTTAAATTACTAAACATCCAAGCTGAATCTCACCCTATAGCCACTGGTTAGCGTATGCTATTAGTAATTCAGGCCTCACGTTGCTCTGAGCTCGAGCGACAGGGTTGTTACTGATGGTAATGACCAAGCGCGCACAAGAAAGCGGGCGAAACGTTGCTATACACCTGTGCCAAGACTGCGGCATACAGGATCAGCCCCCCTGGACAAATGCCACACGCCAACTTTTCTGCAGTCGTCCCGCAGAAAAAATGTATGGAAATATATTAGCCTATGACAACCTCACGCTATTTTTTTGCAGCTCATATCATCTCCATACATTTTTTTGCGGAACGACGACAGAAAAGTTAGCGTGTGGCATTTGTGTAGGGGGGCTGGACAATATACTCCAAGCGGAGCGCGATGCTTTTTTACCTGACTTCAAAAAAGGAGGAGGTTCTCAATTCGATGCGTATGTTTTTTTGCGTGTATGTAACGCGATTATGCCGCCAATTGTAGACCGATTTTCAAAATTCTTTTTGTATTCGATAGAGTATACACCTGGGGTGTTATCAATGTCAGGGTATGATGATGGGATCCCATGAAAAACTTCGGTGAGCTGGTATTAAATTTTAAGAAAAACGAAATTTTAAGACTTTCTAGTAGATCATCGTTTGGCACTGACTTCAACAATCTAGAAGTGTGATGTTGTCTGTACCTATTCTTATATTATTTTTAACTTTTCAGTATTTTTGAAATTGGGATTATATTTTTTACTTATCTTGTACTTAAGCACGAGTCTAGTGACGATATGGCGGTATCGGTATATATGTAAATCTTAGAGAATTAAAGGGGTTCGAATGCAACTTTAAGGTGAAAAGCCAACCTTGTGTGCCCGAGGACTCCGCTTGTTTGAGGCACTGGTTCTTTCGCCCGGCCCCCCAACCATGATAGCTTAAAACAATATTAAAATCGCTATATAATTATACGCAGCAAGAGCGGTGTCTCTGTTTCAATATTGTTTTAAGCTTGCTTTAAGCGATCATGGTAAGGCACCTGGTCCATTGTGTTGGGTGATGGCCAACGGCCTCGTTTACGGAGACGCGGGGCGTCGCGCGTCGCGTGTGGCGTGGCGTCTCGCGGCGCGTCAGACGTTTTTTCTGTTTTCGGTGGGGCGGCGCGTGAAGCGGCACTCATAATCGCACGCGTAAACACAAACATATGGCAATATACGATGTTGTTCATAGAGATGCGAGACGGGAACACCGACGGACGCGGCGGTGCCATCCGCGGGCTCGGCCGTAAAAAACGCGCCATTTCAAGCAAAGGCGTGTAAAATCGCTTTTCCGTAAACGCAGTCATACAACGCCATATGTTTGAATTCTGAGCAGGCCGCGCCGCGGGCCGCGCCGCGCAACGCCCCGCGTCTCCGTAAACGAGGCCTAAGCCTAGAGACGAATGGCGATGCTGCTCAACTCTACCCTACTACGACGAAGCAAACTTGATCTTGTGATTATGATCACTATGTATGTATGTCAACTGTTTACTTGTATATAACTTCTAAACTTACTAGGTACTTATATCATCATTTGACAAGATGAGGGATCGATGCAAGCTGTTTTGCTGGTTATAGGTATATTTTTGTATGATGACGTGTTGGGTATCAATGAAAGGGCATTGATAAGCATATATTATATAGGTAATATTGCTTGCGGCTTTGCTTGTATGTCCCGGATAGTTAGAAATGCTTTATTTAACCGCGTCTGAAACGTGACTCTCGAAATAGCTCCAAGATATTGTCGCTTGCCATTCTAAATGACGTATCTGACATATTTGGCGAAAATGAAC
Organism: Schoenobius gigantellus; assembly: GCA_963935595.1. Lineage (NCBI taxonomy): Eukaryota > Metazoa > Arthropoda > Insecta > Lepidoptera > Crambidae > Schoenobius > Schoenobius gigantellus. The sequence continues at coordinate 16,927,431 of OZ012555.1, forward strand.
TTTGATCACATCCTTACCTACTTTTTTAATCGAATCGATCTATTTCATCGCCGTATCTGTACCCCTTACTAATCTCCAGAAAACTGTCAAGTTACCCCTATCTGTAATTCGGCAAAAAAAATTCACTCTAAACGTTATAATTGACATAGGTACGTCCTTTAGAAAAAATATTATGTAAAGTAAGAGACCTAACTGACATGTACGTCTTTTAGCAAGAGCATAATTTCATCACATGTTCTTTCACTTTACACCAAAAGATGGATAACTGATTTTATCTTAGTCTAAGATTAAGATAAGTATTAATAAATATATTTAATTTTATCATAACACACAAGTTAAGTAGTGTCCTAACTGATATCAAACACCAAACAAAGTTATCACAGAGTGACGTATGTGTTTTAAATATTTATAAATTAACAACAAATTACTTTTTAATCTTTAATTTACTATCTACTGAGACCTTTTAAACAGCACTATATAATGACATAACTTCATAATAACCTGATTTTACTTACCAAGATACCGAAAAACCCTTGCCCTCAACAGTTCATGAAATGTCAGATACGTCACTTAGTAAGGCAAGCGACGATATAACGGTGTTGAGGCATACCGAAACAAGATCTCCCGTTTTAGTAGATTAGCTTTATCATCATTACGACCTCTATAATAAGAACGTTTAACATCTTAGTTTTTGACCCCAGAGCGCACAATGATGTATTGTAACGATTGGCCATTATGCGAGTATTCATACAAGTTCAATTAATTTACCATGACGTCAGCAGAAATCATCTGTACCTAATCACGAAAGTTTCAAGAGGGTACCCTCGATGGTTCATTTGTGCAAAAAGTTATTTGTCCGTGTCCTAGAAGAAGATCGCTGCGAGTTTGTAACAAAGTTACAATGTTGACTTCGAGCATAAATTTCATATAAGGTCAAGAACCTCCGGGCGATAGGGTTCAGAGATTTTGGATATAGCAAGATTTAAATTCAACATCATTATTTTATTTGATTGTAACTTTATGTCTTCAGTTCGCATACAAACTCGTTGTTAGTAGCATGAATACGAATCAGTTTGGAAGTTGTTATAAGAACATAAGAAGCAACTTTGGTTTAAATGACATTTGCTCATTGCAGAGTAAAATGAAACAAGGTTCTGCTTTCAATTTTTTAATTTGTTTTAATTCTAACAGCTAATTTGCCCGAGATTAGACCTATTGTTATTCGTAAATATGTGACGTGACGTATCGATATCTCATTAAAAAGAGATCGAAAAAAAACAGCAGGAAATGATGCAGCATATTAAGTTTTTCGTTTTTGGACCTGAAGATTATTTGTGTATCATTAGTTAACAACACACTCTTGAACAACAGCAAAATTAAGAGTTTGAGTCCGTAATAATTCTTAGAGCTTAGTTTTTAGGGTTCCTTGCCGCAAAAGGAATAAATGGGACCTTTATAGGATTACTCTGTTGATGTTGACCGTCCGTCCGTACGTCTGTCTGTCAAGACCCTTTGTCCCGGTAACGCGTGGAGGTATCGAGTTGAAATTAAAACTCACTCAGGTCTACATTCCCTCGAAGCTGTGAAAAAGTCAAATTTCTAAGTAAACGTAAAAAAAGATACGGCCGCTTAAGCCGAAAAAAAAGTATTATTTCGATACTCTCAAGGGAATCAAAATTAATAGGATACCTACTTCTCGTTGACCTAAAATTATGTGGTAAGAAGCAAAGTCTTATAGGAAAAAATTTGAAAACCGGAAATATGTAAATAGTTAGGAAGTTATACAGGGTGTCCCAGAAGCCGACGTCAATCCGAAAGCAGGCGGTAGACTAACTCATATATGTTATCAGAAAAATATAAAAAAAATCTAAGCCACCTATTTAAAAAAAATCTAGCATAAAAAAATGGATAAAATTTACACCCTGTGACGGTTTTTTCACTGTTGTTGCTACAATTCTTGACTTTTCTAAACATTTTCATTTGTTTTGTAATCCTGAATAATGTTTCTGTATACTCTAATCTAAAACTTAAAGCCAGCTGCTCCAAATTAGAAGAATATGCCATTTTTATCTAAATTAAATATTCAAAATTTTATTTTATATTTTTCTGATAACATATATGAGTTAGTCTACCGCCTGCTTTCGGATTAACGTCGGCTTCTGGGACATCCTGTAGAAGTTTGTACAGAGTCCTCGGTGCGCGAGTTCATCTCGAATTTGGCTGTTTTTTTAGTACAATCAGAACGTATTGACCCTTAGTTGTCCTTTCACGTTACTTCGATGAGTTTGCATAAAATTCACTTCAAAGATAAAAATAAAATCATTTCGAAAAAAATAAAAAAATAAAATTATTTCCAAAAAATAAAAAACAATTTAAGAATACACCTATCATCACATTTTTATTTTAAAGTCGGTGCTAAATTTAAACTAATTAGTTAGATAAGTTAGTTACCTTTTTAACCGACTTCAAAAAAGGAGGAGGTTCTGAATTCGATGCGTATGTTTTTTTTTGTTTTTAAGACTCCAGATCATCGTTTGGCACTGATTTAAATGGTACCAACATTCTGTCAAGGATTTTGAAATTATTCTCTATTACTTAAAAATTATGACAATGTAAACAATTTTGTTTTTGTGTATGGTAACAGCAGAACTTATTGTACGAGTAAATAGTATCTGATAAAGTTGATAAGTTTTTCGCGCCCATTCTTGTCAGCTAAAAATACGTCTTGAACCCATTCAAGTAGGTAAAAAAATTGAATGATCAAGAGAAATTTTATATCGAGTAAAGATTATTTAGAATTTTGAAAAAAACCTCTGATACAATACAGTCCCTATAATGAGATTTGTTTTTGCGGAAGAACATTTTCAACGGAATTGTTGACGAATTAACTATAAATCTATACAATTCTAGCTGTGCCGGCGAACTACGTTTCGCCATAATAACGGCGAACTTACGTTTCGCCGTAATAAAAAATAGTTTACGACCTATTCTCAGACCTACTGAATATACACAAAAAATTTCATAATGATCGGTCAAGCCATTTCGGAGGAGTTTGGTAACAAACACTGTGACACGAGAATTTTATATATTAGACGAGAATTTTATATATTTGATTAAGAGATAGATAAAGTTGAAAAGTTTATTGGTTGAACGCGGCAACGCGCTAATCTCAGGAAGGTCTGGTTCAAATTGGAAAATTCTTTTTGTCTTGGATAGTTCATTTATCGAGGAAGGCTATAATCACGATGTTTTTATTTTCCGACATCCGCGCGAACAAAGTCGCGGACAAAGCTAGTACATTATAGTTAGACTGGTGATGCAAGAGTGCATTTGAGGTCAGTATGCATTTGGCTAACAGACAGGATTGCTTCAACTTAACAACATATAGAAAGAATAGGTATAATAACGATTAAAGAACTTAATATCTTTCATACAAGTGTTTTTATGTATACGATGTTATTGACCCTGACTATCGCCACCAGATTGAACCAGAGCAAGCCATGCGGTAGGTATCATGATCATTTCTGCCAAGAGACACCCACTGTTGGACATAGGCCTCCACCAAAGATCTCCCAACCGATCGCAGTCCTGTTCTTCTCGCATTCACCGGTCCACCTTGTGGTATGGATGGATACTAACCGGTATTCAGGCCGTATACCGAAATATATAGAAACCTTTAACTCTGATAAGTTCCCTATTTTTCAATGTTCCGCGTTTTTGTCAAGAAAATATACGTGCGTGTCTTTATTAATAGCTATGCTAGAGAATTAAAATCGCTGTCATGTTTGCTTTTGTAGATTAAAAAAAAAAGAATAAAGCTTTTTAAGGTTAAGAAAACGTATCACAACAAAACACGTTAAGCGTCCAGAGCGTTACTTTTCATGATCATTACAACTCATGGTACAGTAAGCTCCCATTCAAGCTATACATTTACACTACGAAAACCGCCACTATTACGAGCGACTTAAGAACGGTCCAACGGTCAAACAGTATAGCTTGATAAGGAGCTTACTGTACATAGTCACTGAATTTCAATGTTTTGTAGTTTTTTTATTTTGTCGCATTATAAACGGAAATAAGATGATAAATATTGTTGTATCAATATACCTTCTTACTATGGATCAAATGTATATATACCGGGTGTAACGGAATACCGAAATAATATTTTAAGGTTGTTGATTTACAAAAAAATGTTTTATGACTATTCTGTGTATTTTATTATATGCCTACTTTCGATTGAATACGCTTAACTGTTAAGTGTATTAAATCAAAAGTAGGTGTATAATAAAAATACAAAGAATAGTCATAAAACATTTTTTTTGTGAATCAACAACTTTAAATATTATTGCGGTATTCCGTTACACCCGGTATACTTACTAATATTGTAAAGCTGAAGAATTTGTTTGATTGTTTGTTTGGTTGAACGCGCTAATCTCTGGAACTACTGGTCCGAATTCGAAATAATTTTTGTGTTGGATAGTCCATTTATCGAGGAAGGCATTAGGCTATGTAATATCACGCTGCGACCAATAGGAGAGGAGAATCAATGAAAAATGTTGCTAAAACGGGAAAAATATAGAAGATATAACTAAGAACACGTTGAAGTCTTTTATAAGGCGAAACGTAGTTCGCGGGCACAGTTAGTTATATAAAAGCGAACATGAAATTTGGCAAAAAGCTAAAAACGGGTTTTTACGAAATTGAACCCTTAAGTAGGTGAAAAAAGGGGCTGAAAGTTTGTATGGAAGTCCGTCATTTTTTAAGCTAGAAACACGAAATTTTGTATTTAAGCTGACAATTAGAAATGAGTGAGCACGTGTTTAAGCGTTATTTGAAAATTCCCCCAATAGAAATGTCAAACAGGGCATGATTTTTTTTTGGTTTGAGTATAATTCTAACAACAACAGCTTTTAACGGGACTTTTTTTAAAAGCTTTTTGTTTAGTGTTTGAACTATTCTTGCTACGGGAGAATATAAAATACAGAAAAATAACACGGGCGAAGCTGCGGGCGGAGTGCTAGTATCTTATAAATACTCAATGGAACACGACGAACTGTCAAGCAATTTCACTTGTATATCGGTATGATACGACTAAATACAAATAAGATCATTACTACAATAATTGTGTAGAGTCTGACACACGAAACATGAGCTTGGAAAAAAGCGGCAAATTCAAAAATTCTAGCTCTGGTAATACTGTCTACAGAAGTTAAAATACATTTTGATACTTGAAATATTCTAATATTTTTTTATTTATGTAGTAATTTAGAATGTTAAATTTGTGAAAGGATTGTCTTTTTTTCCTTGAATATAGTAGGAAAAAAAGGAGTTTATGCTTTTTTTAAATTAAATATTAGGTAATGTTTAGTTTCAATGAACTTCCAACAATGAACCTTTTATAAGAAATCGCCGTATTTGGATTTCATGAATGTTAAAATTAGTTAATATCTGTAATATTTCGACAGAAATTATGAAAAAAATATTATGAAATTGTTTATTACAAAGTATCAAAATCACCAATTGAACTAAACTACATGGGGACATTGTATCAGTGTTGCTACTTGAAAAAAATGTCAGGTTCATGTTTCGTGTGTCAGACTTTATGTGAACACGTCATTATTTACATTCAATATATGGGGGATTCCGATGAACTGAAGAGTTCACGGGGATCCCCTAGGGGATCGAGTCTGGGGATCCTGATGGACGAATTCCTCTTTACGGATGTGTAACTTCTCGGCGCCTTAATATGACATCCACTTAAAGAAATACATATAGCGGCGATATATGTTTGTATAGATATGTAACGGAAACAAAATAGGTTTCCTCTAAACGAATAATGATCGGCTGTCGATGACTGATTCTTAGAGAAACAGTTGTTCTAGTAGTAGTGAGTCGAATATTGTGGGGGAATTACCTTTATCAATGTTTTTGATTTAAACTTAACTCCAATAAATCTGTTCCAAATTTTCATTGTTGATCGATTCGTTTCTAAGCTTATGAATGCTCCGTTGCCTATATTTAGTGAAAGCAATGGTTATCTTAAAGGTATGGATAATAGTTGTTTTTATTAATAACAATACTCGTATGACAAATTACTTACCGTATGACCAATGCAAATGGTTAACAATTATATCGTGAACTTAATCGTTACGTGCCAAGGTACTATAGTTGATACGGGAAGTGATTTTTAGATACATTTTTTTATGTTATCCTTTGGTGTCAGATTATTAAAAATAATCTAAATGGATGAAGCAACAATAACATTTTCTGATGTAATCCAGTAAAGTGAATGGCCCTTTATCACATTGTCCAAGGTGAGCACGAAAGTGTTGTCGAGTCCTGTTAGAAATCTATTTTCGAATCAATCGCGTGCAATATAGGGTTCAAGCTCCGGTAGAATGTGTCGCGGTAGCCTAAGCTTAGGCGCACGCGCCGCCCTAAGTGTTTTTCTTTCCGCAAACAACCTGCAGCCAACGCCTTGCTGCATATTTGCCAACGTCACAAAGGTATCTGGAATACGCCTACTAAGTCAGTATAAAAGCTGCAGTCGATGGGGTAAATTTATCAGTCACTTGAAGTGAACAACACAGACCACAATGTTCAAGCTGGTGGTGTTGTCCTCTGTGCTAGCCCTCGCGGCCGCTTCCCCGAGCGCTTTGGGCTTGGGGATAGCTGGTTTGGGATGGGGCGCACCCCTGGCCGCTCCTCTGGCGGCTCCTCTCGGCGCTCACCTGGGCGCTCCGCTGGCTCCTCTCGCCGCCATCGCTGCCCACGGCGTCTTAGCTGCCCCCGCCGTGGCAGCCGCCCCCGTGCTCGGTGCCTACAACTACAGAGGTCCTCTATCGCTGGCTCCCGGACAACCCGCCAACATCCTGGCCGCCGACGGCAGGCCTCTCGACACGCTCAGCGTTAACTTGGACCGCGCCGCTCACTTGACCGCGAGGGCTGTCAGTGGCGCTCACCTGCTCAAGAAACGCTCGGCGCCTCTACTAGCTCCTGCTGCGTGGTCGCACACCGCTCGCATCGATGCGCCCGCTCGTCTAGTCGCCCCTGCCCTGCCCATCGGCCCGCTCGCCGCCCCTGCTTGGGGTGCTCCTTTGGCTTTGCGCGCCCCCGTCGCGGCATGGGGTACCGCTCCTTTGGCCCACGCTGGTGCATGGGGCCACCTCGGTTAAGTAACAGATTTTAGATTATTCACCAATGTATGTATCTACCAATAATTTATAAAGAGAGTTACCACACTTTCAATCTTTTATTTAAAATCTATGCCTTGTGAACTAATGCTTGCGTTGCGATAGTAATTTTGCTTTTTGGATTTGAATAATGGTATTAGACTTACACAATAATTAAAAACAAGTATATTTTTGTTTTCAGTACCATGTTAATGTCATAATCAAGTCATGACTGATACCGAAACAATGACTTTGAGAAAATATATTATTTTTGTAAAAAATCGAAAATATCTTTTGATAATAATCAGTCAAAATAGTAAAAAAATTATAATACTCGTATCATCAATTTTATCAAAATTATCTAGAGTGCAGCGAGGGATTTAAACTCACCCAAGACTAAGCGACTGCTTATCCCCGATAAAAAATAAATACTCAAGAAGTACAGTATTAGTTCAAAATCATAAAAATTTAATAATAACTTCAAATTTATTTGATTAAGAAAGTTACGAAACTTCTGTATTGAAAAAAAAATACACAGAAGGCGTGCTGTATGTGCTTGAATCCATTACCTTTTTTAACTTGGAAAACTAAAACCTGCAAGTGTGAACAAAATGGCGAAATGAAAATGTTTGTTTGATTTCGTTATATTTTAGTGTCTTTAATGGATTTTTGTGCATATGTTGTCGATTCAGCATTATCCTTTTTTTTCACTTAACAATATAAGATGGGTTTCTATAACATTTTAATTTTAAGTAATTCTGGTGTTCCAAATACAAATTAATTCAATCCCTCGGGATAGAAGGAAATTCAGTACAATATTCAATCCCTGTTTTTAGAGGCTTTAACTGACTCACTTCATATTGGGTTTACGAATAACAGAATTTGCTAATTTTGAGCATGTGGTGCGAAAAAGTAATAGGATATTAAGTGACTTTACTCACAGATTACTAAACAATTTCTAAGACGGTAAGTACTCGTATTTAAGTCCTTAGCAGAATATTTTAATACATTTATTTCACAATTAACTTGTAAACGGAATCAAAACACTATTTTAACATTGACTTGAATTGTATAATATACATATCGTATATTATATAATAACGGGATCTGATTGACTGGTAAAATATTATGCTTTCACGATGAAATTACCGAATCGATTGCGATGATACCTACTGGTTATGTGCTTACTTTGGAATATATTATGTATATACTTTTTAAATAGAAATTTCCACAGGATTAGTACCTACATTACAATCATATTGGCCTACATTACAATAAGGAGCCATTGAAAAAATATTTTACAAAAAATAAAAATCGTCTTCAAAAAGACTGAAAGTTAAAAATAATATAAGAATAGGTACAGACAACTTCACACTTCTATATTGAAGTCGGTGCCAAACGATGATCTCCTAGAAAGTCTTAAAATTTGTCAAAATATTGTTGAAGTCGGTTTTTATTTTTTGTAAAATATTTTTTATTTTTAACTTTTTAGTGAAGGAAACCCTATTTAAATTAGCGTTTCCCTCGATTTTCATGGGATCTTATTAACAGATCCTGACTTTGGTGACCTTGGAACCACCCCAGGAGTAGGTATACTCTGTCGAATACAAAAAGAATTTTGAAAATCGGTCCACAATTGGTGGATTAGTCGCGTAATATATGTATACACAAAACACGTTGGACACACCATAAAATTTAAGGGGTTTCCTTCACTGAAAAAAAAATTGATAATATGTATCAAGAATTTGTTACCTTCATTCATGCATAAAAGCATTAAGCTTTGTCTTTGGGTTAATAAAATAGAAATGATTAAACACAATAAATATTTTTGAAAATTCTTCTCTCAAAGGGTTGAAATAGGGGTTCAAAGTATTCTCTATTTGTGTATTACTACTTAATGTATTTCAACGGGACTTTTTGAAAACTTCTGCATTGGAATAATAGAGTTCCAATGGTAAAATCGTAAATAACACAAGTGAAGCTGTGGGTGGTAAGTTAGTCCATAATATCTCCGATTGAGATCAGAAGTAGAGCATTGCTTTAAAATATAAAATATTAATTCTGATCTCATTCCGAGATATTTTATTATGGACTAGCTGTGCCCGCGAACTACGTTTCGCCATCAAAATACTTAACACAGTGTTAGTTTTTTCCTCCATTTTATTCCATAATGATTCAACTTTATTCTGCCTTTCTTGAGCATCGGCCATTTCGAAATTAGGACAATTTTCGTAGGTTCGTAATGCTCTTTTTCTAACAGTCAACAAAATTAAATACATTACATATAACTATAAACACTAAGTATTATTATTGTTTTAGAGACATTATTGATATTAATAGATTCTTCTTCAGTAGAAAGAACTACACAGTTGCAAGAATAATCTTTATCGTATTCATATTTCGAATTAAAATAAACAATTGTTAATAAATTAGAACTGTATACGACTAAAGTTTAGATTTTATAATGGGTGTTGGTAACACCAACAAAATATATTTTTTGGATATGACAACTTGGCCAATTTTAACTGGTCGTACAGTAAGCTCCTTGTCAAGCTATACTGTTTGACCTTTGAACCGTTCTTATGTCGCTCGTAATACTGGCGGTGTTCGTAGAGTTAATGTATAGCATGAATGGGGGGGTTACTGTACAAATACGTTTTCCGTATTCGATATCCGATCACGGAATACAGACACGGAGTTTCGTGAACGTAGCGCAGACGTTCGTTTCTTCTCATTCGGGATTTCTACCATTCTACCTAAACGTACGTACAGAACGTGTTCCGTTCGTAAAATAAAAACGAACATGTGCGGCAGTCAATGAGTATTTTGTATAGATTTGATGCATTCGGATGCCCGCATTCAGAAAACGAATGCGAAAAAATGTATTTATCCTAGCCTTAAAATGTATTGAGACTTCCGTTTTTGTAACGTGTACTGTGCGATATAGTGTTGCTGGCATAGTTCGGTTAGCAAACTCGCCGTGATGACTAACATCCAACACACAAACTTGGAGTTATCGTTAGTTAGTTCACGATCGTTGCATTATCACGGTCTCGAAGGACACTAAACACAGGTAACATCTAACATCGAACATCCAATAGGCCCCGAAGCGGTTCTCAAACTTTTTTGGTGACGTAACCCTTTTGGAAAGCGAAATACTTGACGGAACCCTAAAATAAAACAATAGTTTTTAAAAGTGTATTCTTTATTAATAAGCATAATGAAAGTACGACCAGAGAGGGTGTTTTGATTTTTCTAAATTATTGCGGAACCCCTTATAGGGGTAGTGTGGAGCCCTAGGGTTCCGCGGAACACATTTAGAGCATGGCTGCTCTAGGTACCCTTCAGGGCCTACTTTCATTTAATAATTGCTGGGTTTGAAAAGCAACTGTTATCCGTCTTTTTTGAGCGGCGGCCATATTGAATTTACGTCAATGTTGCTACGTTCATAGTGCTCTACTGATCAAGGCCTTTCATATGATACCCATATTGCTGGGCTTAGAAACGAACTTTTATCAGTTTTTTTTGAGCAGCGGCCATATTGAATTTTGTGCTATTTTCCTAGGTTCATAGTGCTCTACTCATCAAGGCCTTTCATTTGGTACCCACATTGCTCGGTTTGAAAACGAACATTTATCCTTTTTTTTAACGGCGGCCATATTGAATTTAGGTAGATTTTCGTAGGTACCTAATGCTCTACTCTTCAAGGCCTTTCATTTGATACCCATATTGCTAGATTTGGAAACTAACCTTTATCCACCTTTTTTGAGTGGCGGCCATGTTGAATTTATGTAAATGTTGCTAGGTTCATAGTTCTCTACTCATCAAGGCCTTTCAAATTCAAATTCAATATCCTTTATTCAATTGGGATTTTACAATCACTTTTGAACGTCTTTCATTTGAGACCCATATTGCTGGGTTTGGAAACGAACTATTGTCCATGTTTTGAGCGGCGGCCATGTTGAATTTATAGCAATTTTCCTAAGTTCATAATGCTTTACTCTTTTAGGCTTTTCATTTGATACCCATATTGCTAGGTTTGGAAACGAACTTTTATCCTTTTTTTTGAGCGGCGGCCATGTTGAATTTAGTTCGATTTTGCTAGGTTCCTAATGCTCTACTCTTCAATGCCTTTCATTTGATACTCATATTGCTAGGTTTGGAAACGAACTTTTATCTATGTTTTTTGAGCGGCGGCCATGTTGAATTTATGTCAATGTTGCTAGGTTCATAGTGCTCTACTTATCAAAGCCTTTTATTTGATACCCATATTGCTGGATTTGAAAATGAACTTTTATCCATTTTTTGAGCGGCGGCCATGTTTAATTTAGGGCAATTTTCCTTAGTTCATAATGCTCTACTCTTTTAGGCCTTTCAGTTGATACCCATATTGCTAGGTTTGGAAACGAACTATTATTCTTTTTTTTAGAGCGGCGGCTATGTTGAATTTATGTCAATGTTGCTAGGTTCATAGTGCTCTACTCATCAGGGCCTTTCATTTGATACCCATATTGCTGGGTTTGAAAACAAACTTTTATCCTTCTTTTTTGAGCGGCGGCCATTTGGAATTTAGGTCGATTTTCCTAGGTACCTAATCTTCTACTCTTCATGGCCTTTCATTTGATACCCATATTGCTGGGTTTGGAAACGAACTGTTCTCCGTTTTATTTGAGCGGCGGCCATGTTGAATTTAGGGCGATTTTCCTATGTTCATAGTGCTCTACTCATCAAGGCCTTTCATTTGATATGCATATCGCTGGGTTTGGAAACGAACTTTATCGGCAGTCATGTCAAATTAAGTCAACGTGGCTAGGTTCAATGTGTTCTACTCTTTAGGTTCTTCGTTCGATATCCATGTTCCTTGGGTGGATCCAAAAAAATGTGATCCGTCATTTTAGACATTAGGATCAAGAGTCCCGCCCCGTTCTACGCGTAACCCAGAACATTGCAGTCAGATATTTTTTTAAATTATCAATATTAATCTATTACTTTTAATAATTTTAAATGGATGAATGACTTTGATTCCTTAGTCCTAATGTAAAAACATATAACACCTTTCAAAATACCTTGAAAAGAGTATCTTCATTTTTCAACATTTCAAATAGGTATTTCAAAAATTGTACCGATTTTGTGAAAATTAGTCAAGATTTAAACAAATCTACAAATTTTATGGTCACTCGATAAGTATTATCATAAAAAATGCTTTATACATTGGTTGTATGGCTTGATCTTTTTGCCTTACCACCACGGTACGACATAAGAAAAAGACAATTTGGTTGGCGAAATCCAGTTGGGCACAGCCATTAACAGAAAATATTAAATTTTATTTGTACTATGTGAAACACTTCATTCCTGCCTTAATTTTCGAAATCCAATTACTTAAGATCAAGCTGTATGGCGTAGTTCCATCGCCTTTCCTTCGTGGAAGAAAATACCTTCTCTCTGTACTATGTGACAGACTTGTCAAAATAATTTCACGTGCGCCATGTTGTTTTTCTACCTAAAGCCAATTCGAAAATTTTATATGGTATTTTTTCACTAAAAATAAAAAGTGAATTTAAACAAACGAAATTATGCCTAAATGTTCTTCCGGAAAATTCTAAGCATTGTGGTGTAAGCCATATCAAATTCTGTCCAGTAGTTTCGGAGATCTTTCCGGACAAACAGACAAACAAACAAACAAACAAACAAACAAACAAACCAACAAACAAACAAACAAACAATTTTTTTAAAAACTATTCTATCGTGTTCTCCTAATGATTTTAAGGCGACCTGTGTATTTTTTTTCTTAATATTTCGCAATTACAGATTTTTGTACCCCTACGATTTTATTATATATAGAGACTAACTTTCCACCCGCAGCTTCACTAGAAGTAGTAATACTACTTAAGAAAGTATTGAAGTGTTTTCAATAGGTAAAATTTTGTTTACTTTAAGATGTTGCTTGTTGATCATAAAATTAATCGCAAAGTTACCTCAATAAATAATTTTCCATGAAATCATCTTTTAGAATAGACTTGTTAAGAATTTATTGACCCTATCTTAAATATGCAATGTTATTCTATCTGTGCTTGCAAAGATTTGTTAAATAGGTAAGCTCGCCTTTGTAAATGTTTCTTCTTTTGGTACGGATATAAATTTTCTTAAACCTCTACAGAGTTTAGACTTGAGTTGTGACCGCATTTTGGAAAACGTAGTAATTACCTATTATGCAAAATTGTTGGTGGTTGGTTCAGGATGACCGGAGATCGGGTTAGTTTGCCATGCGGGTGGCATATGTACATAGTAGACGAATGTGGGGTGACTAAGATGTTAATGATGACGATGAGGATGGTAAGAAGAATGCTTAACTGACTATAAGGAAGCTTCCAAAAATTATGACACAAACTCATAATAGGTAATTAATAAACCTACCTACTTTGATTCTTTGTCTTTATACTATGTGCATGCATAGTCCATATCCTCAAACATTCATCTTTAGTAGACGGTTATCTATATAAAAAAACCGGCCAAGCGCCAGTCGGACTCGCCCATGAAGGGTTCCGTAGGATTTATGAAGTATTAAAAAACTACTTACTAGATCTCTTTCAAACCAATATTCTGTAGAAGTTTGCATGTACATCATATATTTTTTAGTTTTATCATTCTCTTATTTTAGATGTTACGGGGGGGGGGGGGGGGGGGGGCACACATTCACACACAGAGACACGTCAAACTTATAAAGACGAGGTTTCCCAGAAAATCTACTCTTGCACGGCGACTGCTTTATTGCAAAGTAATAAGGTTGCTTTATGCATAGCTTCTAATGTCGCTTACGCGCGGTGACCGAACTAAAGCGTTACTTTTTACACGTTTTAAACGATTTTTGGAAAACTGGAGTACAAAATAAAAATTGTACTTTGCAATTTTCGACATAATAAAAATGCAAGTCTATTAAGTAAAACTTTTATGTCATTTATTATTGTATTTTCTGATTCACAGCAGCTTTAAAATATTGAACTGAGTGATCTTTGGATTTTATTTCTATCAAGTGAAATATTATTAATCATGTTTCCGCCTTCAAAAATGTTTAGATGAAATGTTCAAAAATGTCACATATGAATTTTAGAACTGTATGTTTAATATAATATTTGTGGCGGTACAGTCAATTGAAATTGTTCGAAAACGGGAAGTAGCGCCTTAAAGAATATGCTAGATGACAAAATTTTTTTTGCTTTAATAGAAGCTCATTCATATAATAAACAGAAAGAATAAATCGGTTTTCGAATAACTATAAAAACAACCAAGATATAAAGTATTAAAGATTTTCTCCATCTCTTTCTAGCAAAACGGCAATTTACAAGGAGTTTATATGGCCGTACTCAACAATGACGTCACGGTTGATGTCGGATCTCTCTGTCTAATCGCCTTCAAATTAACAACTTAAAATGCTTGTATCTAATGTATTTCTAAGCTGATTTTAATTCTAATTTCACAGAACTGTATGTTTTTCCACGGTATTTTAATATTTAATGACGAGACGTAAACATTAGAATTCAGTCATCATCCCAATTGTTTTCGATGCTACTTTCGCCTAAGAATCAATTTTATTCTTAATATTGTATATCAATATAAAAAATGTGTCAAACTATAGAACAAAAACTATTGTTTCTCTTATTAATGAAGAAACTTTCATTTTTTATTATTTACAAAAAAAGTAAAAATATTCTGCTGGAATTTTCATTATTAATTTACGACAGGTTTCATGAGCACTAATGTTGAACCATTTATTGAGATACTACTCTCCTAGTGGGGGGATCCATATTATTGAATATTGCAGGTTCAAATTTTAATCAAACTTGAAAAAGTTGTAATTCAAGATTCACTCATTGTGAATTCAAACATGGATAATGACGCACCTTGCTGTTTCGGAGGAGTTCGGTAACAAACACTGTGACACGAGAATTTTATATATTAGAGACTAGTTGTGCCGGCGAACTACGTTTCGCCATAATAACGGCGAACTTACGTTTCGCCGTAATAAGAAATAGTTTACGTCCTATTCTCAGACCTACCGAATGTACACAATAAAATTCATAAAGATCGGTCAAGCCGTTTCGGAGGAGTTCGGTAATAAACACTGTGACACGAGAATTTTATATATTAGATTAGATTTAAATGGTACCGTGAGCCCTGCAAATGCAGGGCTGCATATTTGTTAATATAATAGAAAAACAAAGTGTTCCGCCGAAATGTTTATTATTTATTTACAACAGGTTTTATGAGCACTGCTTAGTAGTGGACGATGGGAGCGGCGCCATAGGTGAGCGGGTAGGCTAAGGGAGTTGCGATGGGCGTGGAGTAGGTGAGGTGTGCGGGCGCAACCAAGGGGCTGTGTGCATAGGCGATCTTGGTCACGGGGGCGATGAATGGAGCCGAGCGCTTCTTCAGGATGTGCAGACCACCGTAGCCCTTGGCAGCCAAGTGAGCCGACCGGTCCAAGTTCACTTCCAATGTGTCCAAAGGCCTGCCGTCGGCACCCAAGATGTTGGCAGGTTGTCCAGGAGCCAGAGACAAAGGCCCTCTGTAGTTGTACGGCGTCAGCAGAGGGGCGGAGTACAGGACCGGGGAGAGCAGTCCGGCGGAAGCGGCGGCCAAGAGGCAAGACAACACCACCAGTTTCATCATTTTGATTATGGTCTGTGTTGCCTTCTGTACTCAGAATCACTGATACCTTTGCAGTTTGCGATCCATTTATATACGTGCATCTTTAGATAATACGACAGGCGTTACCGGAAGATGTTGATGACCATGAAAGGACTACTTTTGCGCGAGTATTACTGGACTGATTCTTTTCTTTATACATTGCAACTTTTTAATTGACTGCGCACATTATTTAAAGCGCAGTACGTGTTTATGCATGTCAACGCCATAATAATTTCATGTTCCGTTGGCGAATTCGATATCCCACAGTGACATCTCGTTGCTATCCATGTTAAAAATAGCGTGGGACATGTACTGACAGCTGTGTTTAGACTACTGCGTAGGCATAAAGGCCCAGCAACAAAACATAACTATATTCTCGGTATCTATCGAAACATTTCGAGCATACTCGTTTTATTGTTTGAATCTCCACGACGCAACTCGATCCGATTTGTCTTTATGTTCTGAATCTGCTCACCTAGACAAATGCCACACGCTAACTTTTCCGCAGTCGTTCCTCAGAAAAAATGTATGGAGATGACATTAGCTGCGGAAGAAATAGCGTGAGGTTGTCGTAAACTAATGTCATTTCCATACATTTTTTCTGCGGAACGACTGCGGAAAAGCGTGCGGAAGCGTAGCGTAGCGTGTGGAAAAGTTAGCGTGGAGACCGTCCAGAGACCCTAGGTCTCTGGACGGCCATCGTAGCGGTGTCATATAGACATCTCAGCACCTCGACATATCACCTATATATTCGGTATCGCTGCAGGCTGTCCAGAACCGAGAGGGGAAGATAGGGATAGATAGGGAAGATAGAGTTGAAGGCTTTCTCGTAGTCCACAAATGCCATACACAGCGGCCGATTGTACTCCTGCGTTTTCTGCACAATCTGCCGAACAGTGGATGTGGTCTACGCTGCTGAAGCCTTTTCAAAACCTGGCTTGTTCTGGAGGCTGGAACTCGTCGAGCCTCCTAGCGAAGCGTTCGTGACATCCCTAGAGAATATTAATCAAGTATAAATACAAGAAATTGCTTCTTTCATTATTATTTTACATAATACATTTATGTAATTAATAAAAAATTTAATTTAGTTTTTCATTCAGCGCGTTGCATGCCTTGCTTAACTTGTGCAAGCACATGATAAATAGATAGATAGAAAGAGATGTTATTATGATTTGTATACTTTCGTTTCGGTTAGTTAATAGTTTTCATAAAAAGATTTTTCTGTTGCCAAGGAGCCACATTAAATATTGTTATTTAATGTGCTAACAAAGTAATACCTAATAATATATATTTACTTGGGACAAATAAGTGGACACTCGCATATTCAGACGTACAAATTGCCATCTGACACACTCGTACATACTCGTAGTACAATACATAGTACAATCTGGAGCGTCGGTAGCGCTGTGTCCGCGGCACTGGACTGTGCTCTGAGTAGAATCGGAAGGCCCGCGATCTATTCTGCCATGTACCAATGTGTTTTTCGATTCACGAATTTCATATGTACATTTATCTGACGCTCCTACGGTGAAGGAAAACATCGTGAAGAAACCTGCATTCACCTGCGAAGTAATTCAAAGGTGTATGTGAAGTCAACCAATCCGCACTGGGCCAGCGTGGTTTGACTAAGGCCCAAGCGCTAACAAGTTAGGGTATTGTGTCTCTACGGAGGTAGACGTATCTGGAGGGTTGAGAGTTGAGGGTTGAGGGTTAGCCGGTTGGGTCTTCTACCCGAGTCCTGCATATCCTTGGGGTGTCCTCGTCAGTGTGGCCCTTGTCGAATACCGTAAATGTATTTTCCCTCCTATAAAAAAAAAGGCTCGTGCCCCTGGGTGGGGACGTATATGACTATATACATAGTCTGACATAGACTCATTCTCCTACAATTTTAAAATTTACACATACACACACACACATACTCTCATACTCGCACAAAAATGCTTGAACAGTTTAATTTTGTTAAAATTCCGTTTTACAGTTGCCTCTTTTATCTTCGTCACAATAAAGATAATACGTGTATAACTTTTTTTTTATTGCTACTAAGTTGGCAAACAAGCAAACTGCCCACCTGATGGTAAGTGGTAACAGTCACCTATAATACATGTGGCTCCTGTGAGATTCGCAGTAAAACTGCAATCCCCACAAGGGCCACAGTGTACGTTGCCAACTTGTGACTTAAGATGTATAGTCACGGTACCCAGTAATTTCAGTGTCATATCTTACCCTTCAAACCGGAACACAGCAATGCAAGCACTGCTGCTTTGCGGCAGAAATAGGTAAGACGGAGGTACCCAAGCACACGACCCTGGTACAAAGTCTCCCCCCGGTACAATGCAGGGCTGCATATTTGATATGATATAGTTAATATAACATATAGGGCTGCATATTTGATATGATATAGTTAATAACTGATAGATACTTGATAATATAGAAATATTTTTACTACTTAAAAGTAAAAACTAAAACTTGAAGCTGTGAAATTCATTTCCGAGGGCCTGGTGATTCGGAGATAGAGGCAGATTTCCTCCTAATTCAGACACCGGTCTCTCAGAGCTACATGATAACATGACTCAAATGTGCCTGTGAGATCACATAGTCCATTAGAGCTCGAATAGTTAGGTGAGGTTAGGTTAAACAACAATTATTAATAAATCCACCATTAACTACTAAAATGTTAATCACGTTATCAGTATCCAATGAGAACAAACGACTGTTTTATCTCAACTATAATGACTATGTTCTGTTCAGAATAAATTGTGATAAAATCTTACGGCGTTGTTGATGTATCAATTATTTACGATAATTAAAGAATGAGCAAAAACAAGCCCTTACGTTTATGGATCCCAATGTTGTTCGGAAAGTGGTTATCAGAAGTGATTAAGCAAAAAAGCGAAATTTATTGGTTTTAAATACTACTTTTATGACCTGTTGAAATAAATTCATTTAACGTTATGAAAAAGGTCGATTGAAATTAATTCTGAATATGTTTGCAGTTATTTATTGTGCATTTATTTACTTTTGTAGTTTGTGCTTATGAGGGCATACTTTATACAACATCATAAATAAAGCTTTGCTTGTTTAAAGATATTAACATTAACAATAAAAGCTTGACTTGGGACTATTTTGATGGCTTCACGCTGCTGTGCTGACGTCATTTATATCGGCAAAAAGTTTCTTTTTAGAAGTTTTTTAAGGTCACAAATTTTGGTCAGTAATAGCCTAACAAAGAGCTAGGGAAGACCGTTAATTTCTTTTACACAACAATTGTATTGTTAACACCCTTGAAATGTTGCTCATATAAATAAAATCAACCTTTATGCGCCACTTAGCAACACACCAGGCAGTCCCTAAAGGTAGTTAATACATTATTCATGTGCTCCATATGACGTGTTGTATCTACGTCACAAAATCATTTCCTCAACAGTTGATGTCTATGGGCCACGATATATTTCACCATTGACATCTTTAGATTAATTTTAATGATTTCTTCCTTTCTTATTGGTTAACTGATAGATGTACGAGTACATACTAAAATGAACAAAGATGAAATAAAATTAATACACAGGGCCAGTACATATCAACGAATGCTCTACGCTACGCTGATGCCCTATAAAGTGACATTTCTTGTTGTTGTTTTTTTTTTCATTTTGTGGAGCGTTCATGACGCTGATGAACTGGGTAAGCTATGGCCGTGTTTGTGGACGGCCTCGGTGATAATAAATATCAGCTTCCTGAGAACATTGCACCGGTTCGCAAAACGAGATCACCCTTAGCTTTTTTCCTTTCTATAAATACGATACGATGCATTGTTAGGCATCAGTCGTTCCCTACAACACAGACCACAATGTTTAAGCTGGTGGTGTTGTGTGCTTCCCTCGCTGTGGCGGCCGCTAAGCCTGGCCTTGTCTACGCACCTACGGCGTATTCCACAGTGTTGGCACCCGCGACAACAACGATCACAAAGCAGGCCAGCAGCGTCGTGCACCCATCGCCGCCAGTCGTCTACTCATCTCCGCTGACCTTCACGCATTTTATCAAGAAACGATCGGTTGCTGCACTACCATTCGCTGCATCTTACTACAATGCTCCAGTTTTCGCTACGCCATTAGCAACCACTTATTCCGCGCCTGTACTGCACAGTGCGCCGATATTCCCAGCTGCTCATCTGCCCTACGCTGCGGCGCACTTGATCAAGAAGAGGTCAGCGCCTTTTCTGTTTGCGCCCACTACTTACGCCGCATCAGCCCCAATCTTGAGTTCCGCTTACTCCGCTGCGCCGTTGCACTCTGCACCGTTGCACGCCGCTCCTCTAATCTCCACACCCGTGATCTCCCACCCTATTACGTACACTCCTCATCTTATTAAGAAGCGTTCAGCTCCCATCCTTACTTCATACGCCACATTACCAACATCATACTCGCATCAGTCCCGTATCGACTACACTCACTCCTCCCCCTACGTTACCACCTATTCTGCACCAATAGCGTATTCTAGTCCCATTGCTGTCAGCCACGTCAGCCATGTATTTTAAAAAGAAAAATACAAAGAATCAAATGTTTTGGAATTAACGAAATTTGTTACTGTAAATAATAAGAATTGAAAACTAATCTTTAACAGCAATAAAGGTACATATTAAAATTACTTCATTAGTTTTATTTCTCCCAAAAACAGATGAAATTTGTTAGCACATTTAGGAACATTTAACAAAATTTTTCGAGATAAATATATGTATTTCAGTTTGAAAACATAGCCAATTATATCGGTATCATAAAAATGCAGGATGATGCTATTCAAATCTTTCGAAAGACTTCTCAAAAATCTTTGAATGCAGAGTTATATTTATTTCTTAAATTTTAACCTAAATATTTAATACATTTGGCCTCCAGCGGCCATTGATTTGATTAATTCTCTAGTCTATGTTTCAATGATTAGCAGCGTTATTAAAATGTTTAAGAAGCAGATCCATTAGGCCGTATTCATTGTTGTCACAAAGGCCCAACAGTTTCTTAGCTTTTGTAGAGATTCTTTTAGCAAACACCACACTGCACCATTATGGTACCTACCTAATACTGAACATATACGAGTATACCACTTAATTAAATCATAATATTTTATTCATCGTTATCCTTGAACTAAATTTGATATGTCGCTCCAACTCGATGTGTCGGTACATCATGTTAACTACTTGTTATGTCCAAGTGACCTTCCCGTATTAGACAATGTTATGAATTTCATTTCAGAAAATTAGATTACGGGATAGAATTAAAATAAATTTTTTATTAACTGTCTCTTGAATTGAATTACAGATTACTAAATCGTTAGGAATACATATTTTTATTATGACTTATAAATAACATTACAACATTTCATCTATTCCACAAAGTTCTACTGGACGTTCAACTAGTTGAACTAATTGAACAAAAATATTCCAATTATTTAAACTTTATTATAAATTTAAAATTAATTAGGCCAAAACCTTGGAGCTCTTAAAGAGTTTTCGTGGTTTTTAATTTATTAAACTGTAATTAAAATATTTTTTAAAGATACATTGTATAATAATATATTTTTCTTATACTTACATTTTTTGTTTAAATTTTATTTTAGGATACGATGTTTAAGGTGGATCGGAATAAAATGTTACAATAACATTATATTTATATACACATTATTTTTTACTATCAATGTAATTTAATAATATTTACAATAACGAGAGAATTGATTCAGATCTCTATTACCCAAAATTTTTTTTGATCATCGGTTCGTGACATTTTTCAATATATTAGACTCTGTAACCACTTTTTCACAATCCACTACATCAACACCAGTTTGTTTTGAATCTTGTACGTTATTGTAATTTTCTTCACTAATAATAACTCTATCACCCACAGTCGAATCTGTAACACCTTCTGATTCAATATTTTTCTTCAATTCCAAGTTTTTTTCGAAACTTTCTTGTGCTTCGTCTATTGACACAGGGTGTTTTAAAGCTCTTGCTAATGGAAGGTTATTAAAGAAACTAAACGCAACTGGAGTCAAAATTGTGTCTGTTGCAAACAAAGGAGTGAAAATTGTATCCCTCTTCAGTTCCGTTGGATGACTCGCGATAATCGTAGTCGGGCTGTAGATGATTGGTGACACGAAAGCTGGTGTATGTGTGATGTCTATTCTTGATTGATGGGACACAGCTGACGGCGCTGCGTAAATGAGAGATGCAGCGTGACCGTGCGCCACCGCGCCTAATGCAATAACAAGTATTCTAATCATTTTGCGTTACGTAATGCCATGTGCATCTCTGACGATGTTGTTTTATAGTCGTGTAACGGTAGATGCGGTTGCGACGGGTTCAAGTTCTCGGTCGCTTGCGTAATACCTGAGCAGGGCACTGGCCGTATTGAGATGCGTGCACTATAATAACATGCTTCTCATAAATATGCATGCCCTACAAAGTTTCTATCTTCGAATATGTAGGTACGATTTTTGTTTAATAACGAATCTTACGAGAGCATTCAGTGTGTGTATTTTAATTATGTATAAAATCTAACATTCCTTATATTTCAAGCATATAGTTTATATATATAAGGAAATTGTTCTGAATAAAGAAACAGTCTATTGTTCCGTTCAGCATAGTTCTATAAGCCTTGTCATTCTATACGTAGCTAGAGGCCTATTTTTAAATTAACAAGAAAAATATTGATCTATTTTTTGCGGCGACCCGATAATATAGTCCAATTGCGTGTCTAATTTGCTTACAGTTTTTTTCTGATCCTGTCACTTTGATTCTCGAGATATAAGTACGTGAACCCTTACCATTTGTGCATTACATAACAGTTTTGTTCGAAGTAAGACGTAGAAACAACCACAATGTTCCGTGCCACTGTTTTTTTGGCCTGTCTGGCTTTTTGCTACAGTCATGCTGTCGTACCTTTGGTACCAGCAGCGCATTCACTTCATGTACCAGTGATAGCTCATCATGGACTCGTTGGACTTGGTCATGGATATGACCACGGGTATGGATACGGTCACGGATACGGTCTCGGATATGGACATGGATTTGGATACGGTCATGGTGCTGGGCACGGCTATGTAAAAGCTTTGGGTCATCACGTTTGGAAGCGCTCCCCGCACTATGGACATGGACATTTCGGCCTTGGACACGTTGGCCATGTGGCGGTAGCTCCGTTGGCCCATGTGGCGCCTGTTGCGGTTTCGCACCAATCTCGAGTGGACCATCATTCATCACCAGCTGTTCATGTTGCCCCGGTAATCGCTGCTGCTCCAGTTCACGGAATTGGACATTTCGGAGCAGGTCACTTAGGCTATGGACACTTCGGCGATGGCCATTACGGTGCGGGCCCTTACGCATCTGGTTATGGACTTGGACACTATGGACATCTTGGCCACTACTAGTCAAAGTTATATTGTAAAATGTTAAATTGTATGAAGAGTATAATGTATGGAGAAACTATGACATGTGAATATAAATAAACTGTATGGTTAATGTGTACTGTATAGTTTAATTTCTATAATTTTTCTCAAACATGCTATGATAGACGACCATAATTATCTTATTCAACCAAATGTTCTATTATTGTGCATGTAACCATTTTGATGACATACTTATTATGATTTACATTTTTTGAATAAGTAGTAAATTTTTATACGGGACAGCAATGCTATCTGGAGACAAACAGACATACCGCAAATATCAAAACTTTATTTTGCTTTTAATACAATTCGAACTGCATTCAAAGATTTTTAAATAATCGCCTGTCAAGAATTGAATACGCCCACTGTAGACAATTACTTTCTGTTGTAGTTCAGTTTCACATAATTTTTAATTAACAAATTAAGTACCCCAAAGGCTATCGATTTTTATTTTCTATATTCCGCGGGCTCGATTCTCGGTTCAGACTTGTTCGAATTGTTTTTATGTTTTTAAAATCAAATCGAATCTATGGTATTCATGCCTATTTTCCCTTCAGGTCGTATCACCAAGACTTTCATATCAATGTACGTCCTGTACATTTCATAGGAAAGTCTTAAAGTGAAGATTTGGAGTAAACAAAGGTTTTAAATTTTATCTCTAATATTAAAAAGTATGTAATTTTAAAGCTTTCAATATTATTCTGTTTTAATATTGAGAAGTATGCTCAACATCAAATTATTTAGTTGTAAATAAATAATTTTTAATATAGGTAATTCATATAAAAATTTTACACTTAATTTTAGCATTCAAAAACATTCAAAGTGAATAAGAGACCTCCTATATTTTTGATACAAAAAATAAAAGATATTTAGTATGGCAGTGGTTGTTTATTGACTTCACAACATTTTTCTAAATCAATCAGACGATATCTGACGTCAAAGTTGTCTCTACCAGGGATGCACGCTAAGGGCTCTAGGGACCACGGAGGAGTAAGCCACAGGAGAAGCCACAACAGCCGGGGCTGAGTAAGCTGAGACCACAGGAGTCGAGTAAGCGGAGACAACAGGGGCGGAGTACGGAACAGGGACCACGGCGCTGTGTGCTACCGGAGCGACGACGGAGCTGTAGGCGAGGGCAGCGGATCGCTTGCGGAGGTGGTGGGCTGACAGAGCCTTGGCTTGGAAGTGAGCAGCGCGGGCGGCGACGACCTCAGGAGTGTCGAGGGGCACTCCGTGAACGGCGTCGAGGACCACGGCGGGGGAGTGAGGAGCTTGAGCGAGGGCGGCGACCGGGTACACGGCTGGGGCGCTGTACACTGCAGGGACGACAGGAGACCCGTGGACGACGCTAGCGCTGTACTGCGACACTGAGCTCACAGCGGGCACGGCGCTGTACGCCAACGGGGCCACCAAACCAGGCTTGGCCGCCGCCAGAGCCAGCACGGAGAACAACACCACCAACTTGTACATTGTGGTCTGTGTTGAGTTATCTGAACGATGAATTCGGATCGAATGATGATAGGCGAGCGCAAATGGGATCTTTTATAGTGGGTGCGCGTCTAACAATAATAAATCAGCTGACAAAAAATGTCAAATAGTCACCTTGTAGCTACTGAATGCCTTGATATTCAATGTGTAATTATTAAGGCGTGTGGATAATAATTTTTTTCATGCTTCCGCTTGTAAGTAATGTTGGATATCACATTATTATTTTAGATCCATTCAGATAAGTCATACATTTGTAAGTCACTTAGTCAAAATATCATTCTACAGACAGGTGCGTTTCATTCAACGTATCTACAGTGTACTCGTAATAACGTGGAAGACTGAATTAACGTAAAAAGTTTTGAATAGAAACAAATGTATAGTTCCTGTATATACAATATTATGAATAACGTTTGATGGTGGGGTAACAAGAAAATCGATGGAAACCCTTTAATTTTATATGGACGTCTGACGTAATTCAGGTTTTCAGGTTTCTGAAGATATTCAGGTATTCGCATTTAATAGTTATCATGTCGTATTACTGAGCTGATGATGGATGGTTTTTCGAAGGTGAGGAGTTGAAGCTGGGACCAGAGGGAACCTGGTAGAGGAAAGTATAACAGCTTAACAATTAGGTTATTAGAAGTTCGGGAATAATTATTTCAAAACTGTTTAGACTCTAAACAGTATTGAAAGAATTATTACGTTTTATTTTTAGTTATGTTGGTGGCCTTGGGTCAAATTCTAATACGCATAAATTAAATTTATTTAAAAGATTAAAATGAAAATATTTTACAAAAAATAAAAACCGACATTAAAAAACACCTAAAATATTAGAATACATACATCACATTTTTATAATCGCGGTAATCTCAACGTAACTTCTTGTACAGTGATTTTTAACGAAAAAAATGGTGAAGTGCGCTAAATGCAGTAAGCTTATCACCAAGAAAACTGCGGGACTGCAATGTGGAAAGTGCAGCAAATGGTGGCATGCAAACTGCGCGTCATTGACAGCCGAGCAGTTGGGTACTCTCACTGCCCTAGAATCTGTAGACTGGAAGTGTAAGCCATGTTCCAGCCAGTCTAAACAAAAACGAATATCAGCGATTCTCCCAGACGAAGATGATGAAAATACCGATTCGGAGATGGCGGGACCTGCAAGCAAAAACGGAATGATGCAGGAGATACGACGCCAAATCAAAGAAACAATACAAGAAGAGATGAAAAGAAACCTACAGTTTTTTTCGGATAAATTCGATGAATTTCAAGAAATAATCAGTGCTTACGAAGAGAAGATAAAAAATATGGATAAACAATACAAAGACCTAAATAACAAATATACCTTCATAAAAAATAAAACAGAATTTATTGAACAAAAAATAAATACGTTTGAACAAAAAAACATGAATAACCAACTTGAAATATGTGGAATCGACAAAGAGGAAAACGAGGATCTCGTGAAAATAACAAAGGAAATATGTACTAAATTAGAAATGGAAACGGAAGGTATCATAAAAGTATACAGAAAGCAAAGCAAATCGCCGAGCAGCCAAAAGAGGAATGCAGGAACTCTTGTCGTGACTCTAACAGAGGATCAACGGGACTCATGGCTAGAAGCTGCCAAAACAAAATCCATAACGGAAAGTGATATCGGGAGAGACGGCAACTCAAAAATATACTTAAGGGAGGCACTTACACCAGCTACTGCTAATCTTCTATGGCGAGCAAAGACGGAATTGAAGCTCACAAATTTAGTTAAGTTTGTGTGGTGCAAACGCGGGAATGTTCTTATTAGAAAAAACGAAACAGGCAAAATTTGTGTAATTCGATCAGAAGACGATATTAAAAAGTGGATCCTGGAACTAAAAAATAACAACAAGTGAGTCTGTATCGTTTTTAAATGTTGTACTGAGATTCTACAAATAATATATTGTATGCCTATATACTAGTAATAATTTTTAATGGATAGTAAAACGAATAGTTTAAAAGAAAGTAATTTCAATGACTGGAATGAATTTATAACATCACTGCCTAAAAATAAACAGTTTATAACAACCCTACATGTAAATATAAGGTCACTTATGTTAAACTACGCACAACTAGAAATACTAATACATTCCAGTACACAAATCATCGATGTTATTGTATTAACAGAAGTAAACATAAGAGAGCCATGCTCTTCCCTGTTTGTAATACCTAACTATAATATGCATACCAACTTAAGATTGCAGAGGAAAGGCGGAGGCATTATTTTTTATGTACACAAAAGATTAAAATTCACGAGAATATCCATACACTCATCATATAGCGAGATCATTATGGGCCAAATACAAAATGACAAAGAAAAGATAGCCATAATTGGGTTATATAGACCGCCAGACCTTTCAATAACAAGTTTTATTAAGGAGGTCAGATATATCATTAAAAACAAAGCTGAAAAATGTAATCTTTTGCTCATTGGAGATATGAATATAAATTTATTGAAAAAGTGTAACTATAAAAATGAGTATTTAAATTCACTGTGCGAGCTGGGACTAACAAGTTGCATTAATCAATACACTAGGGTTGAGAAAAAGGGCAATATAATTACGAAGTCATGTATAGACCACATATTCGTACGAGGTAGCTCGGCCACAGCGGGAACTATCTATTCTGCAGTAATAAATGAGTCACCAGCAGACCACTATATAACGGCGTGCTGTTTAGTCAATGAGCGGCCGGCCGCCGACTGTAGAATAAGACGCGTTATACAAACCTATGATAGCGATCAGCTGTTGGCTACGCTGCGCCGCGCGAATTATAGTCAGGCACTTAGTTGTAACTCTCCAAACGGTATTCTTAGTGACATATACAGCATTTTCAACGACTCATATAATAAATGTAGACAGAGTAAAACTAAATTAAACAAGTTTAAATCAAAAACTTGCAATTGGGTAAATAAAAGAGTTATATTTATGTGTAAAAAGCGAAATGAACTACATAAATTATACAAAAAGGTACCAAATATAGAAAATAGAATAATATACAATAAATATAGAAATAAGACCAATAAATATATAAACTTTACAAAAAATAGATTCTACAAAAATGAAATAGTGAAAAATTTTAATAACTCTAAAAAGGTTTGGCAGTTTATTAATGAGTTGTGTGGAAAAGTTGCAAATTCGGTTGACGAAACAATACAAAAATATTTCTCTTTAACGGACTATGATGCGGCGAATACGTTTGCAGGGGAGTTTCAAAAAAACGCAAAAGTAAATGCAAATTCATGTAATAAAAAAATTCTAAACGAGTTACCATCTTATGAGGGGGTTGATGTGACAATGAGGATGCCAAAAATAAATTGTGATGAAACTTACAAAATTATAAACAAAATAAACACAAATAAAAGTCCGGGCTTAGACGGAATAAGAGCAGTTGATTTAAAAAACGTAAAAAAAGAAATAACACCGGTAATTACACACCTGATCAACCGCTGCATTGTCACATCGACTTACCCAGACGAGTTAAAAGGGGGCGTCGTGCGCCCTATTTATAAAAAAGGTAACCATGCCGATTGTAATAACTACCGCCCTATAACCATATTGTCCTGTGTTGACAAGATAATTGAGAGATACTTAGGGGAAAAACTAAGCCAATTTTTAGATTCTCATAAAATAATAAATAGCAAACAATATGGGTTCCAAAAAGGAAAAAGTACATCTCAATTATTGTGTCAATTCACCAATGAAATTAACGAGCACCTGAATGAAAAACGTCACGTGCTCGTTATTTTCATTGATTTCAGCAAAGCATTTGATATGCTACAGTATAATGTATTGTATGAGAGGCTCGAGCAATCTGGCATACGGGGTCCACTTTTACAACTTTTTAAAAATTACCACCAGAATAGATATACTAAAGTCAAGGTTGGAAATACCTACAGCAAGAGCATAACTACGGACCAGGGATCGGCACAAGGCTCTATAATAGGACCGTACGAATACCTCATATATGTCAACCAAATGTGTGAGTTATTTACAAACGGATGCGCCGTATACCAGTTTGCTGACGACACCTGTTTGGTAGTCGGTGATGCAGACCTAAAAAATGCTGAACGCACCTTACAAAAAAATTTCAATATATTATGTCAGTGGGCGCATGATGTCGGCTTGGTGCTAAATGCACAAAAAACAAAACTTATGTGTATAGAATCAGCTCAAAACAGGGATATCTACACCCCTAGCATAGTAGCGCACGATCATAAATGCCTACATAATAATTTTATATGCAAGCATAACAGTACGTGTTCCAACCTAGACATAGTTGAAGAGCATATGTATATTGGACTCATAATAGATGTGCGATTTAATTGGTCCGCCCATATAGAACATGTCTGTAAAAAATTAAGAGCTATACTTAGCAAACTATACATATTAAAGTATAAAATGCCATATAAAACTTTAAGGCTATTGTATTTAGCACTAGCAGACTCTGTTATAGGTTATGGGCTATGTAGCTACGGCCGTACATACAAATCATATATAGATAAAATACACAAACTACAAATTCGAATATTAAAAACTATTGTTCCTCACAACATAAAATGTATGTATAGAGATAATTACAATGAACTATTTAAATATTGTAAGGTACTGCCGATTCAATCCAAGCTTAAAATGGCAATCATGAAGGAGGAATTTGTAAACATTCATGTACTTCGTAAGCAGAAACGCAATGTTAAACTAAGACAACTGTCAAATTTAAAAAAATATGAATTACCAATGTATAAGAATTTATTTGGAACTAGATTATGTCGATATATACTTCCCAATGTTTTAAACGGCCTTCCAGAAGATATTGTGAATAAATATTTAAGCAAACAACAATACAGTAGAGTGTTGCAAAAATACCTATTAGATCATATTGAAATATGAAAATTATTATGTATAATAACTAAGATATTTATTAAGTATGCGAACTCCCACCCGCATAAAAACCCCAGTGGTTTAAGCGAGGGTATTATGTGTAAAAAATATGTATGTTGAAATAATTTGACCAATAAATTAAAAAAAAAAAAAAAAAAAAAATATAGAAGTCGTCGCCAAGCTTTGATCACCTGAGAAGTCCTAGTAAAAACCCAACATATAAAAACAACCTGAATCTAAAAAATAAGAACAACTAATGTAGTTAGTGAAAATTTTGTTATTTATTTTATTTTATTAAGAAAACCAACAGCGGATATATTTATTTAACAAACAGTACATGAGAGTTAGTATGGCCAATAACAGGTTTCCCTTAAGTAGCCAAAAGTACTTAAGTCAGTACGGTAGCACAGATAAGCAGTTAAACACAAACAAAATCAACATACGTCTAGGCAAGTCATTAAACAATCACTCAAAATATAGGTACCCAATCTTATTATAGTATTGTTGTGACATTTACAAGAATTTAAGTAACAAGTGGTTTATCTAAATACATCTATAGTGTCATTCGCCATAATTCCATTAAGTAATAAAATTTTAAGAATTTAATTTAAATAGACCTACGGTATTCATATGTTTTCGCTAATGCCTTAACAACTTCCAATTTAAATTTAAGTTTATTAACTGAAAAAAGGTCGGTACTGTAAAAACAACTGTTATATGTACGAGCTAGTCGCAGTAGAACTGAGTTCTGCAGGTAATTTGTGCGGCAATATGTAATAAAGTTGTGTGACGGGTTCGGTGTGATGGGGTGCGAAACATAACTTTAGATATGAGATACGGGCAATTAATCTTACTATTAACTATATCATACAGGAGACCCATATCCGATACAATGCGCCTCTGCTCCAGAGTCATAAGACTATGTTCCCCACAGTTGTCTATGTAGTTATGCAAAACCTTACGATATCGGAAGTTTAGATGATTGACAAAAAGTTGCTATATCCTCTCCAGACGTTTTCTATAGGCAGCATATTGAGGAGTCCATATAGGGCTCGCGTACTCCATAATACTTCTCACGTATGCAAACTAAGCCACTTTGATCACTGATGTGTCCGAAAACGGCTACATACGCGGACAAGAAAGCCAAGATTCCTATATGCTTTTGCGATGGTGTTTTCGATATGTTCGGAGAGTAACATTTTTTGGTCAAAATACACACCTAAGTCCCTGACAACCTGCTTTCTGGTGATCTGTTGTCCGTTAAAATTATAATTATGAAAAATGGGCTTCGGCTATCACGTAAATGTAATACACTCGCATTTGCCGGCATTAAAAGTTATGTTAAAATATTCAAATAAACGGTCCAAATCACGTTGTATCAAAAAACAGACTTGGAAATTTTACGAAAAATCTTTTTGTCGTCAGCATACATGAGGTAGTTAGAATGCCGTAAGCATGCCTAAGTAAGCCTATATCATAGAGGTAGGCATTGTAGAAAAGCGGACCCAAGTGTGAGCCCTGGGGCACGCCTGTAGGTATTTTGACATAACCAAAGTGATAACCACCCATTACTACTGCTTGGGAACGATTTGTAAGGTAAGACTTAATCCAAAGTAGTAATTCTCCGTGAATACCGAGCCTCTCCAGTTTGTGTAGCAGGATCACGTGACCCACACGATCGATCATCTCAAAATCAGTGTAAATCACGTCAACCTGCCCTCCACCATCCATATTTTCCAAAACGAAACTAGAAAAACATGCCAAATTTGTTGTAGTGGAACGCCCTTTCAGAAACCCGTGCTGCTATTCAGGAATTGAGAGATACAGACATAAATGGCATCATATACAATTTTTTCTAGAATTTTAGCAGCAGTATTTAGAATAGAGATACCCCTATAGTTTGTAACGTCCATACGTGACCCTTTCTTATGCACAGGCACTATATGAGCAGACTTCCATTTTTGTGGAAAGATACCTTCGTGCAAAGATCGATTAAAAATGATAGTCAGAGGAACAGCAAGTGACTTTGCACATTCCGACCAAAATATAGGTGGCAAAATATAGGCGGTAGCCGTCACTACCGGCTCCCTTATTTTTGCCTAGCGATTTAAGCATTTTTTCCACTACCGAGAGTGTAGTTTCAATGTTAGACGTTTTGTTATTGTAATATAACACTTCTTGAGAACGTGGGTAATTTTTAAAAGGTTCACCAAATACACTCTGGAAGAAAGAACTGAAGGCATCGCAAATACGTTTTGCATCGGTGTATTCTTTGTCAATCAAGTACAACTTCTTAGGATAAGCTGATCCGCTGCGCAAGGCTTTTGCAAAGGTTCAAAACGCTTTGGGGTCTTTCTTAATATTATTCCCACATTTTGATGTAAATGTTTTAAAACATTATGTTACAATGTTTAAGTCCAGGATTGTAAAAGAAAGCGATGAGTGAGCGCGGTCCTCTTTCAGGAGCGGTGTAGATATTGATATCATATTTAAGGGGAGGTTAGAAACTACAAGGTCTAATATGTTACCAGAATAATTTATCTTGTAATTATGTTTTGTAAATCCATAAAGCGCTATCTCTTCCATAAGCTTTGAGCATGCTTCCTGAACATCTACGGGCCCTTTTTTCAAAATAGAATATTCACCCGTGTCCCAGAGCAAGCACGGCAAAATGAAGTCACCTATAACTATATAATTGTCTTCCGGATAAAGCTCAAATATGTTTTTAATTATATTATTAATAGTGCTTAAATCGGACGGTATTTGGCGCGGGTTTGGTGGAACATTTACGGTACAAAAATGTTTTGTGTGAAGTCGACCAACCCGCACTTGGCCAGCGTGGTTGACTAAGGCCTAATCGCCCTAGTTTAGGGTATCCTTGAGTCCCTCGGTGGGGACGTATATGAGCTGTTAACTGATGCTGAGCTTATGATAAATAATCTTTGAAATTGGGGACAGTAAAAAATAATTACGCACATGATTTTTAATTGTGTTTTAATTCAAGATCCACTTCTAATAATTCAAAAATGCGTCTCTAAAATCTCTACGGTAGTCTACCACCAGACGAGATGGTAAACGGCTAAAGAGGTTATTTAATTGTAAATATATAAAAAAAATCAGATGTGTGGAATAGACATATTTTCTATAGTTGCCTTATAAGGCAACTAATGTAGATTTTTAGCGCTTTGCTTTTTTTCTTGGTTATTATTATATCTATGACTTAAGCATGAAAAAAAAAATAAGTGAAAAGTTAGATGTGATAAATCCGAATAAATTCCTTAAAGCACAATTTTATATGTATTTTCCTAATTGTAGGTATTTATTCTTCAATCTTTCCTCATCAGAGTATTCTAAGCGTATTTGTATACTTTATATATAACTAATAAAGTCTATCGATAACTTTTTGTTTGTTTGTTTATGTTGCTATTCCTGGCTAACCTTTATAAAGTGACATTACAGATAAAGAAAAAAGAAAGCGATAGTGGTAAAACCAGTTGGAATAAGGCCAATCAGGCCAATGTTAACGGCGATACAAGTCGGGTATTTTTGATGACAATAAAAATATTTTTCTTTTATATAATTTTATTTACATCAATTAATTCAGTCGTTTATCAGTGCTGAACCGAGAGACTTCCCCTCGTTTTCATGGTAGCGCCTAGTAGGGGTGCACGCTGTACGCTTTGGTGATTAGGGGTGTGTGAAGGGCCAGGGGTGCGGAGTACGCCAAGGGGGCGGTGTGGATAAGGGGAGCGGAATAGGTGGAGAACAGAGGGGCAGCAGAGTAGGTGGTGAGGGCGGGAGCGATCAAAGAAGCCGATCGCTTGTGAATGACGTGAGCGTTGGCCAGAGCCTTGGCTTCCAAGTGAGCAGCGCGAGCAGCGATCACTTCAGGTGTGTCAAGTGGCACAGCTGGAGCAGCGATGGCGGCGGGGGCAGCGATCGCGGCAGGTGCAGCGATAGCAGCGGGTGCGGCGGTGACGGGGCCGGCGATAGCAGGTGCAGCAATGGCGGTCTTGATCAGGGTGGGCGCCGAATATGCAGCGATAGCAGGGGACGCTATAGCAGCGGTGTTCACAAATGTCGGAGCTGCGATAGCGGCGGTCTTGACGAAGACAGGCTGGATGGCGGCGGCGACGGGCGCAGAGTAGACGCTGCTGATGACGGCCGGGGAGGACTTGATGTCGATGCGGGAGTGGTGGGAGACGGCGGCGGGTGCAATAGCGGCGGGTGCGATAGCGGCGGGTGCGATGGCGGCGGGCGCGGCGACCACGGCGGGCTCGGCGATCACAGTGCGGGCCACAGGTGCAATTTCAGCTGCGGCCACGACGGCTGGTGATGACTTGATGTCAATGCGGGATTGGTGCGACACCGCTGCCGGGATCGCTGCGACTGCCGGTGCGGCATAGGTCAGCACTTGGGGGGCGAATAATCCCGAAGGCTTAGCGGCGGCAAGCGCTACCAATGAAAACAACACCACCAGCGAATTCATCGTGGTCTGTGTTAGTTCAGATGTAAACGACGAGCGAATGAAACTGATGCTTTCTTCTCGTCGACGTATGTATTTATACTGCTTAAGATGCGACATAAATGAAAGTCAAGTTCAACTGGTAGGTCCGATTACTCATTTTGCAGAAAATCACTGAGACATGTTATAGACATAACGCAATACGCACTTTAATTGCAATATACAACAAGACCTTCCTATAGGTACATATTTTAATATTTACACATTGTTAAAGTAAATCAACTTGAGAAAAACTTATCTACATTAAAATTCTTATGTAGTACATACAATAAGCAAAATGTATAATCGAATAAAAATCTATTTAAATTGTTGTTGTCAATATTTTGGTACAGGTATGGATGTTCCGAGTGGCTCCGATTAAATATGATGCTGAAGTGTCAATCCATCTGAGTGGAACTATTGTATTACATTAAAGTTACGACTAAGTTTATTTAAAAAAATCAAAAACTTAAATTTGATTTCAATTAGTCGGGAACATAACGATTCAATCACTGGTGACTTATAGAGCCTTATTTGCTCCGGTGTAGCCCCACATTGTATCAATAGGAGGCAAAAGATCGAAAGAGTGGATCTAATTTTTATTCTGAGAAAAATAAGTAAGCCAATCAGATGATTGACTTCGGTCGTTGACTTTTTAACGAATCTTACGTTGGTAATTGACGCGTTATATTTCCTTCATAATTTGTTTTATATCATTTGAAAATCCATTAAAATGACTTCCGCTCTTTATCAAAATACAGATTTTTTTTTAGCAACAACTTTTGATTAAAAAGTAAATATTAATATTCAGGATAACGTTATTATTTTATTTTAAACAGAGTTATTTGAGAGGTCAAGGATGACTGACCTCTTAAAAACCTCTCAGAAAATTTTGCTTAGGACTTTCAAGTCCACTCAGCAAGCTATAGTATCACCTTTTTTTTTCTTCATCACTCACCCGAAGTTTGTCGACATAATAATTTATGCGCGACTTTAGGTCCAACGTGTAGGTATTCCCTCCACTGTCAGGGTTACCACTCCATGTCCAGCTACGGGCGGAGCCTCTACCTCACAGGCCGTAGGAACAGGCCCGTGGCTAGCCGGGCTGTCCCGGGGTGACCCGGAGAATTGGGATGATGACTAAATTCTAATTTTTACGTCTCGTCATTAAATATTAAAATACCGTGGAAAAAGATGCAGTCCTGTGAAATCAGAATTAAAATCGGCTTAGAAATACATTAGATACAAGCATTTTAAGTTGTTAATTGGAAGGCGATTAGAGAGAGAGATCCGACATCAACCGTGACGTCATTGTTGAGTACGGCCATATAAACTCCTTGTAAATTGCCGTTTTGCTAGAAAGAGATGGAGAAAAATCTTTAATACCTTATATGTTGGTTGTTTTTATAGTTATTCGAAAACCGATTTTTTCTTTCTGTTTATTATATGAACGAGCTTCTATTAAAGCAAAAAAAATTTTTTAGTCATCTAGCCTATTGGGTATTTCCAGTTTCTGGATTGCCCCGACTATGGGCAAGCTGGATGTCGAGCTTGGTTTAGTGGTTATGTCCCAAACTCTGGGTAGTCTCATACACGTCTGTCGACTAGTTATCAGGGACGGTGCGCAGCAACATCCATACTAATATTATAAATGGGAAAGTGTATGTGTGTACGTCTGTTTGTTTGTCCGTCTTTCACGGCAAAACGGAGCGACGAATTGACGTGATTTTTTAAGCGGTGATAGTTGAAGGGATGGAGAGTGACATAGACTACTTTTTGTCTCTTTCCCCCACTTCTCTGAAATGGGGGGTGGATGTTTGTATGGAGCATTCCGCAATTTTCAAGGTAGAAAGCCAAAAATTGGTATGCGGACTATTTATGACTAACAAAAAAATCGTGCATCATATTTTTTTTAATATGCCCCCAACCCCTTAAAAGAGGAAGTACATTTTATATGAGACTTTTCGCAGTTTTCAAGGTAGGAAGCTAAAAATCGGTACACAGACTCTTTGTTACCAACGAAAAATACCTGCCTTATTTTTTTTGGAAATCTTCCGTGTTATCTATTTCGAATTTAACGCGAGCGAAGCCGAGGGCCAAAGCTAGTCACTTCATAAAAAACAGCATAGCAGTCAGTGACCATCTGCAGTGCGAACATGAACTTGTCGATCGAAATATTTAACGATCGATAAACGGATTTTATTTATCGACTTATATCGACAAACGCCAGCATAAAGGTGGACTTGATAACTATGTCAAGACGATATCCGCTATATATCGATCATTCATTGTTTATTCCTTGTCATATTTCAAATTAAGGTGCGTTCCACATAAGCATCGCCACTTTTTGCTAACATATGATGTAAGCCGCGTTTTGCGCTTCTATTAAGAAATGTTAACATTTTTGTCGCGTTACTAGTTACAAATGAAACGCTAGGAACTGATTTTTCGTGCTGAATATTGGCACCTCGCCTACTTAGTCCAGTAATTCATAATAACAAGTTGTTCAAATCAGAATCGGCTGAAACTAAATAAATTTCTTTCAATTTAGTTTTCTAAAACCTCTGATGAAGCTTTTTGGTTCGGATCAGCACAGATAAGCACGGATTTTCATCCGTGCTTATCTGTGCTGTCCAGCCTCTGAATGGCCCATCGGATCGTCGTACTCCTCATTTTGGGTTGAGTAGTCGAGAGCGTCGGTGGCGCTGTCGACACTTACCTTGCAATCGGGAGGTCCGGGGTTCGAGACCGCCATGTACCAATGTGTTTTTCGTTTTCGAATTCCATATGTACATTCGTCCGACGCTCCTACGGCGAAGGAAAACATCGTGAGGCTATTTATTTTATTTATTTATTTATTATTGCACACACATACAATATGGGAAAACACATTTTAAATCAATGAGCAAAAGGTACTGCATATTTCTGTTAGAAATTTCTTCCTGCAGACCCGAGTCAGTGACAGGTGATTTTAATGGGTAAGACTTTGTGTGTATATACTTAAATATACATACCAAAAATTTTTACATAGATATTATATAAATAAATATAACTGAATAAAATACATAGCATATAAATAAGACTGTATTAAAATATAATTATATATATAAATATATACTTGTAATTGTTATACAATAATACATAATATACAGGTACATACACATATACACAAAATACATATGTCTAATATGGCTATGAGGCTACCTGCATACATCTGCGAAGAAATTCAAAGGTGTATGTGAGGTCGACCAATCCGCACTGGGCCAGCGTGGTTGACTAAGGCCTAAGCACCCTAACTTAGGGTAGGCTCGAGCCCCTCGGTGGGGACGTGTATAAGCTGTTATGATGAGTCGAGCAAGCATACATCCTTTAACCTTGAGTGACAGCTTCGGGTCCCTCTTCGGCGTGTCCTCTTCATCTGATGGAGAAGGCGGTGGCGATGGACGTGCTCACATCTAGAAGCTATCGGTCGTTCAGTCGTCAATATAGATTTTAGTTGATAGGCCTTTTTATATGTGTTTTTTGGGAGGCACTGCTGCTTGGGTGCCCCCATGTGGAGGCCTGTAAAGCCCAGCAGGCGTAGCACGGGCTGCCAAGACTGGATTCGAGTCACGCATTATCTCACCATTTCAGTGACATAATCTCTATGTCTTAAAGAGTAGCACGGTGGCGCGTATTAAGTGGGTCTGACGTGGTAAAAATTTCTTGACACTCGTCAAGGGACACGTGTGACTGAGTTTTATCTCAAATTTTTTGCTCTCCGACTGCTGCTACATCTTCTAAAGTATTAAAGCCCTTACTACAACCACAGCAGTCGGTGCACAGGCACACCAAAAAATTTGTGATAAAACTCAGTCACACGTGTCCCTTGACGAGTGTCAAGAAATTTTTACCACGTCAGACCCACTTAATACGAAAATACGAAAATTTATCACGTCAGTCATACTAAATACGCGCCACCGCGCTACTCTATACGATATAGAGATTATGTCACTGAAATTGTGATATAATGCGTGACTCGAGTTCAGTCTTGGCAGCCCGTGGTACGCCTGCTGAAATAACCTCGAGTTCCATATTCGCGAGGAATGCGTAACATATTTCCCAATCTTAAAAAAAGTCCACCAAGGCTTACCCAACCCAAACCATTTTTAATTTATTAATCTCTGCAATACAGATTTGATTTTTTTTAAAGTCGCCCCACACTAGTATTTTCTCCAGTATCGTGGGTGCAGTTACAAACATAAAATATCACACGGACATACGTCCAGACCGAAACAAATTTTTGTAGGCCATACAAAATATTTGTCCTCTGCGCTAACCGAATGGTTGGTGTGACATGGAACTATAATGTTTGTCTACTTTTTGAGCCGGCTGTACAAACAATTAATAATAATAAAAATACAACATATATAATATATTTTAATGTTAAAATATAATGTAATGTAGAATAACAAAAATCTGTAATATGTAAAGTATACAATGTAATAGGAATATAATAGGTATATATGAGTATAAATATATATATGATGTATAAGCGTGTGTGTATTATATATAAACATGTAGGATAGTTACACTTTAGGTGATGCGCAACTCACCCTAGATATAGAGTAGAGTAGTCGGACTTATTAAGTTTAAAAAAGATCAAAACGAAAATACAGCATTAAAAGGGCACGGACCACGAGTCTGTGGTGATATAATTATATTAAAAAAAAAAACGAATTTGTGCGTTTTGAATTGATATTATGTATTAATAACGCATATATTTATATTTATTACACATTATTTTACTGCAATTAAAGGTAAGATAGCCAGTTCATCTGTTGCTTAGGAATCTAGTTGAAGATCAATTCCATCTTAAGCCTTCACGTATCATCTGAGATTTCCCTTCTATAAATAAAAAAGTGTTATTTTGATAACGCAAAGAATATTGTGATAATGAAATCCTGTTTAACAAGAATGCTTTATCGGGCATAGCTAGTTTTGTATTCTTCTTCTTCATTGTCCTCTTCCTTCTCCCATTTTCATTCCCTTATTCTCAATCTCCACGATGTCTTGGGCCATCGCTTCATCTAATTGGACGTCTTTCAACTCCTTTTCCATGCTATTCCACCAGGTGGCTCTGGGTCGACCTCTTCCTCTTTTTGCCCCCTGCAGATGAAGTGCCGTGTGATCTGCATGCCTCATTACATCGCCATACCATCTCAGTCTGGATTCCTTTACCTTGTCTGTAACTGGAACTACCCCGACGCTGCCCCTGATGTATTGGTTTCTTACTCTATCTAGCCGTATCACACTACCAGACCATCTAAAAATTTTCATCTCATTCGTATGGAGTTTTTGCTTGTGTACCTTTTTTACTGTCCAACATTCTGAACCATATGTTATCGCTGGTCCTTAGAAATATTATTCTAAGCGCTGGTCTTACTGCAGTCTTATAGACGTGTCTTTTAGTTTGTATTGGTACGCGATTATCGCAAAAAACTTCGATAAAGATAATTTTGTCATCATAAGATTAAAATAGGAAATAAATTGAAAATAACAAATATTTTTTCAACATTTTGTATGACACAATTTATATTCCGATTTGAAGCATTATTTTTTAAAATAATGTAAATGTTTTTGTTACTAAAATCTTACTAGTCGAGTCTTCTAATCAATACAATCAAATTGTTGTTTTTAAGGGAATTAGTAACACTAATGACCTTGGCGCGATAGTCGAGTGAGAGCGAAAGAATTGTAAGAGAATACACAGTACACACGTGAAATATTTAAATAGGAAAAAATTAGAACAAGCGCCACCTTAAATATATTCACTGAATTTTTATAAAAAAAGAGGTTAGTTTAACTCAAAATTTACAAAGCGATTTGGTTTCAAGCTTAGTGATCGATATTGGGATAATTTTCTGATGAAGTTGAAATAAATTAATGAAAAATCTTTTACAATCACAACACTAAACATATCTTTTAAGATAAAACCGACTTCAAAAAGACCAAAAAGTCAAAAATAATATAATTATACAACATCACTTTTTATATTGAAGTTGTATTAGAACTTGACCCAAGGCAAACATCAGAATAACTTAGAATAACGTCTTTCGCTTTCAACAGTTTTAAAGAAATTATTTCTGAACTCCTGATAAACTATTTGTTAAGGAGTTATACTTTCCATTATTAGATCAGTCGAATCACTTGAAAGCACAGAGAACTACGCGTCAATTAGTTCCCATTTATTGAAAGAACTGTACCCTAACTTCTAACCTACCAGAAACCCTCCATCATTAGTTCAGTAATATAATATGATGACTACCAGATGCAAAAAATACCTAAATCTATCTCAGAAAAAACTTGAAACACGTTGCCAATGGAATATAAGATTTCTCTCGATTTTCCTAGAATTCCATTATCAGATCATGACTTGGTGATAATGGGATCACCTCTGGAGTATACTCTTTAGATTACAAAAAGAATTTTAGAAATCGGCCCACAAATGGCGGAGTAGTCGGTAAACATACATAAAAAATAGATATGGTTGAACGTAGAACTTTTTTGCAGTTAGTTAAAAACAATATAGGTACTTACTATCGAAAATAAACGATAACTAAGCACCCTAAGCTGTAAAAAGTTTTGATTATTGTATTAATTAATTCAACGGAAGTTATAAAAATCATGACACTGTACTTAGAAACCGGTTTATCATGCTGTAAGATAGGTATCTTATTTCAATGCAGCTCTTACACACGGTGTATTTATTTTATTAAATAACAATATTAGGCTGATTCAAACTATATTAACAATGTGTAGGACAATGATAAGAGAACTCTGGCTGTAATAAACTAGTATTTATTTGACGCATTTATTAAACGTGATTTAATATAAAATAAGCAAAAATATAAAACATTTTTTTTTGACTTACATAGTACGGAGTTACTACGAGTATATTGTTTTGATATTTTACCGTATTCAACTATTTTTATTGGCGACATAATGTTGATCAATTTTTCGAGAACCGCTGAAGGCATACATGACCCCCAAAAATATAACATTCTTTTTAGGTCCTTAATACTTATTATAGCTTACGAAAATAGCTTTGTGTTTGGGATACTTACGTTTTTATAATTAGTCATACGGCAAACAAAATGTTAAGGTTTGAACGACCTTGGATTCGCTTTCATACGACAAGTCACTGACTCGCGGCAACCGTGGACAGATGGGCGATAGCTTTGTCTGCAACTTTATGGAGCTGTTATTATAACTATGAAGTGTTATATTCGAATTTTTTTCGACACTTATTATTCAAATTTATAAATGATTCAAAACACATTTATTGTATATCAGGACTCAAAATATAATGAGTTACACAGACAGTTGGTGGGTTTATTGATAAGGTAGCAATTTCTACCACGTAAGCTTAGGTTTAAGGAAAGGATACTAATATTTAATTGTATCTTATAGTAGTTACTGAAAAAAAAATTATAATAAAGATGCAACGTCACTTAAAATGGTTGCTTTCAACGGATTTTTCTTCTTTTTACCCTTGGGCTGTGAAATGAGTTCCCTAGCGAGATTTTCTTAAGACACTATACCATGGGTTTCTGTAATTTCCGCAGTGTAGCATACGTCTATAGGCTGGGGTTACCATCAGGAAGGCCGTACGCTTGCTTACCATCTGTATCGATAAGCAAGCGTAAAGGATCCAATAATGCAGCAGTTCTTTGAATCTAGTCGTGTATTTGTATAGACAAGAATATACTGATTATTGGTTCGGGACGTAGGATGGCAGCTAGTGTAAATCAACAGAAAAAGACATTATTTCAATAGAAAGATTAGATTTGATTTAAGTCCGTGTAAAAGAACCAGTTTCTTTGTGCAGTTTGCGAGCCAGGCTTGCGCTTGATCTTAATATTATGTGATTAAATCGGTTGTAGCTATTTATAATTAGTAAATTATTAACCGAGGGGATAAAGCATTGTCTTATGTCACGGATGTAGACTTGAATTGCGAGCGTAACGAAGGACTCTATGTTTAATTGTTTGTTTAATAAATAAATTCTGAGCGTGACGAGGGATTTAAGACTAGAGTCCGGAGTGTAGCGAGGGATTTAAGCTCAACCAAGACTAAGACTGCGTTATCCCCAAAGAAAATACTGTTCTTTTCACATTACCTGAAAGAAAATAGAAAAACACACATAAGAAATACAGAAAATCAAAATCATATTAATTGAATACCTGCCTATTAAATCATAAATTGTTATATTACTTAGAAAAGACACGAAACTTCAGCATTGAAAAATAATAACACAGAAGTGTGGCTGTATGTGTATAAATCCATTTGCTTTTTTAATTTGGAAATTAATGGCGTTGTAGGCGTGTGTGTGCAGTTTTGTCGGCGCCGCAAACACGCCACACGGGAATAAAATCGCGACAGCGTGGTATCGCCCATCCCCCGTAGCACGTCCACCTAAACACGATATGATAAAGCGGTTTATCGCGGTGAATTGTCAAAATACAATAGGATCTCATCGTATTTTGACAGTTCACCGCTATAAATCGCTTTATCATATCGTGTTTTGGTGGACGTGCTACGGGGGCTGGTCCCGAGTCGCGTGGGAGTTACTGTACTATGTACTCG
The DNA here is from genome assembly GCA_963935595.1 of Schoenobius gigantellus. Classification (NCBI taxonomy): domain Eukaryota; kingdom Metazoa; phylum Arthropoda; class Insecta; order Lepidoptera; family Crambidae; genus Schoenobius; species Schoenobius gigantellus. Next base: position 16,970,240 of record OZ012555.1, read on the forward strand.
TGCAACCTAAATGTAGTTAATTAGAACACGCATTTCCTTTTTGGGGGTCACCCACCACCTTTTGATATAGCGACAATAATTTCTAAATTGGTGACCACGACGATTAAATTATTGTTTGATTTTATTATTTTTTAGTGTCCACACGGATTTTTGAGAATATGTTGACTATTTAGAATCATTATTTTTTTGCTAAGCAATATAAGGTGGGTTAGTATCAAAATTTAAGTACTCTTGTGTTCCAAGTAAAAAATAATTTCTATCCTTAGGGAAAAAATGGAATTCAATACAATATTCAATCCCTATTTCAGAAGCTTTTAATGATTTACTTAATGTTGGGTTTACTCGACACAGAATATGTCATTATTTGAGCAGGTGGTGCGAAATAGTTATTTGTTATACATGAGTGCAAAGTTGCTTTTTAACCGCGTGCTCAACTTTGGTGACCGAGTAAGCGAAGGATTTTAAAATTGAATCACTCGCTGCGCTCGTGATTCAAAAATTAGAATCCTGAGCGTTAGCGAGGGAATCAAAAGAGCACAAGGTGAAAAAGCTTTGCACTCGAGTGCACCACGTAACTTGTCATCCCCCCTCAGCGAGGAAATGACTAAATGCAAATAAAACATTTACAAGATACTTTTATTTCAGTTTAGGTACATATTTACTACAACATTATGATAGGTAAGTATTACAGAAAAATATTTATATTATGTAAAAATACTTTTTCAACACACTTCCTCATAAAGTGGCTCTAATCCCATGGCAATTAGGCACATAATGACACCTATAATCAAACTGTGACTTTTTCATTACTATTATTCACGAGTGAGTAATAGTTTTTTTTTAAATATTATTGGTTGAGTTACGGTTACACTTGCCCTAAAATGCTATCCGCGAAAAGCCCAAAAAAAAGAAACCTCATTTTTTAGTCTATGGCCGATGCGCGCGCATAGGAAAACTGATTAATTTTTCCCGCCATTACGAAACATTTTTCACAACTCGTCTCGTTTTCTCTTTTGAAGTTATTAAGTTAGTTATTAATTAAGATGTCTGCAAATACAATTTATGAAGAAAATGATTTATGTTGTACACCGCCCGATATAAGATGTGAAGCCCAGAACGTTATGGAAAGTTTACTACCAGAAAACTCAAAGGAAAAATATCTATTAGCGTACCAAAATTTCATACAATGGCAGAACAACAAGAATACGCAGTCTTTTTCAGAAAATGTGTTCATGGCGTACTTTAAAGAATTATCTTCTAAGTACAAACCTAGCTCTTTGTGGTGTATTTACTCAATGTTAAAAAGTACAGTCCGAACAAAGAATGGAGTGGACTTAAAAAACATACTCGAATTTGTCAGCTTATCTAAAGAGACGTGATAGATTTAGAAGCAAAAAATCAAAGGTTTTATCATCTGATGATATTGAAAAATTTATTAAAGATACTCCAGATAACCAATATTTGGCTACAAAGGTTAGTTAAATTAATTTTAATTAAATATTTAATAGCAGCTTGTGTTGTGTGTTGACCTTAATTATTGTTTCTTTTGTTTCAGGTTGCTTTAATATTTGGTGTAACTGGTGCCTGTAGGATACAAGAATTAAGGCGCTATATCGAAAATATTGGTTATTTTTAATGTAATGTCATAGGTAACTGAGAGATCTTACATATCTGAAAGTCAAATATGTGTTTATTTATATCTTTAACTAGTCACGAGCAGAACCAGAAACGCGATTTAAAGATTTTGCCTCGATACTTTTTATTTTTGAAATTACCTCTTAATAATAACTATATTCAGGATTACTAGTAAACGGTGTTAGGTATTCATTAAAAAGTTCCTTAAATAAGTAGCCATCATCAGAATCCAGAATCGTACAGAAGCATTTTTTTCTAATCATTATAGTTATTTTTTAATAAAATAATTTGTATTTTGTCGCTTACGTCGGTAATTTCTAAACGATCTGATTGCATGCGGGCGCAACGCATTCACGACTTTGGTGACATAGATATAAAGAGCGTTCTTGAGCACGGGGGGCGCCCCGCGTTTACGTATAGACCACGCCTCCCATTGTTTGATTCATTTTCGATATAGCGCCTTACCAAATATAACTGTAAAAGATATAGAGAACCATGGCCAGATGCTTTTAGTGAAGATACCTATCACGAAAAATAAAATACCTAGGTCATTCACCATACACGGTCCATTCTATGATATTGTTAAGAAGTATGAAAGTTTGCGTTCGCCAAAAACAAAAATGTACCTGTCAGCCTATAGGTATAAACAAATTTGGTTCTATGCCTAAAGAAATCGCTAAGTTTTTGGGTTTAGTAGATGCTGAGAGCTACACTGGACATAGTTTCAGAAGAACTTCAGCTACATTGCTGGCAAATTCAGGAGCTGATATAATGACTTTGAAGCGACATGGCGGGTGGCGATCTAGCAATGTAGCAGAATCATACGTAGAAGATTCCATACAAAACAAGAAGGAAATTTGTGCAAAAATCACAAAAAGAATTAAACTTGATTCTGAGACGCATCCTACTGGCGAAATACCAAGTACGTCCAATGATTGGATTTCACCTACCTACACGAATAATGAACCATCACAAATAACAATAGAACATGAAAGTATTTCAATAAATAATCTATCTGATGAGACCGCTATGTCATCAAAAATAGTTAATTATAATTTGACTAACTGCACATTTACTAATTGTTTCTCCAAGTAAACTTTTTATCTACTATGTAAAATGGTTTTTTATTTAAGTATTGTTTTATTCAGAAGTGTGTTGAAAAACGTTGTATGATACACGTGTGTATTGATGGTTACCGTCCTCGGCTTCTTAAGACCCTCGCCTGACGGCTCGGGCCTCAATGCGCCTCAGCGGTAATCACCAACATTACACACTTGTACCATAATGTACTATTTTTTTACTTGTTTTCAAGTTTCTTTTTTATAACAATACGATGTCAAAACAAAATGGCGCACGCAAAGCAAATTAAAAACAAAAGTACACCAAAGAGGTTCAGAGTCTGAGTTTTTAACAAATTTAAAAAAGTTGTATGATAAATTCGGCACCATGGAGATGAAAGTAAATAGGTTTAATGATGTTTTGAAATCACATACCTAGTGCACACGATGTTCTAAATTCAAATTTACTTTAACCTCAAGCGGATAAAAACGGCTTTGGCGGTCAGATATCAAATAGCAAAAATACTCTTTCCGAGATGGGGGGATGAAAAAAATATTTATAATACCTTTTTTTTACAGTAGTATCATGTCACAAATATTTGAATGGCCTAGCCTGGAAAATTACATTTTTTTTTGTGAAAGAACATTTCGATGTAATTGTTTGTTCGGTAAATGCAGCTCTAACGATATATGTAACAGGTAGCTTGGAAGGCGCTACTGCGTACCGGCATGGCTGGTCCTTTTAAGGAAGTTGAAATATCAACGACTTTTTCACCTGTTTAAAGTACAAAGCATTACATTATTATTATCCATTTGGCCATCATGAGGTGTGTTAGAGATAATATTAAGCGCTCACGTTTATATACTGTAATTTATATCATCACCACAGCTCAATTATGTCCCCACCGAGGGGCTCGAGTCTACCCTAGGATAGGGTGTTTAGACCTTGGTCAATCACACTGGCCCAGTGCGAATTAGTTTACATACACTTTTAAATTTTTTCGTAGATGTATGCAGGTTGCCTCGCGATGTTTTTCTTCACAGTAAGAGTATCGGAAAAATGTGCATATAAAATTCGAAAAAACGTCAAACACATTGGTACATGGCAGGATCGAACCACGGACCTTTCGATTAGAAGGCTAGTGCAGAGTCCCCAGCGCCATCGACGCTCTTGTCATTTATGTAATTTTTTTTTGTCTGACGAGGTGATAAATTAAACATAGGGCTAGAACAATTATAAAAACCAGGCGCGGATCCAGCCTTCAAAAAAGGTTGTAGTCACAGCCATTCGAGAATCGGTCGAGTGCAAGTCGGAGTATGACCTCGCTCATGATCGTATATAGTGCATCCCTACAAATATGTTTCTAAAACATATGATACTCTGACCAAGATTCATTGTTTTTTAAGGCATTGGATATATACCGGGTGTAAATGAACACCCCAAAAACATTTAAGGGGCATATAAGTTAGATTCTAACTAAATGGACCTTCGGTGCTTGTCTGAGACTTGGGACTTCAATACTTTCAGAGTTATTTGATTTTAAACTGAAAGCATAAACTTTCAAGTGAAAACCATAATCAGCTCTTTACACAAAAGAAATTTAAACAAAATAACACGTGACAGGCGTGAGCGTAGTATTTATTCCTCCTACGCTTACGTAGGGCTGTCGGCACTTAATACCAAAAATAATTTATTTAGTTTGTATGGAAAAAAGTAGGTTTGTTAGCCCTATAATTTTTCCTGCAGAATCTCTACTTCTGATGGATACATACCCTTAAATGTTATTGGGGTGTTCAGTTACACCCTGTATAATATCATCAGCCTATCAATCTCAATAGGCCATGAAAGTGTGACGTCACAAGTCTATTAGGGTTGTGGGCATGCCCATCGTGCCCACAACGGTGGATCCGCGCTTGATAAAAACTTTAGTAAAATGTAATAAAAATTATTCTGTACAATAAAAATAAAACGTTTTCTATGTTCAAGAGACTTTTTTATAGAAGGCCAAGTAAATGACCCTATTCTACCTGGTGGAAAGTGGAAATAGAGTCCAAATGCGAAGATAGCTAGTGCAGGAGAGAGGTTAAGCGCCACACTAGCCAAACTCACCTTGATGTGCTGGCAAAAAGTTCCATTTCTTAATCGTGCGACATAGAAATGAGTTGCCGAATTTGTTGGTACGCGTTTGAATGGTAGTCACAGTTAGACGGTGACAACGCAGGCCAGCACGTGTAGTTCTTAAATGGAAAGGAGAAGGTGGGATTAGTGAAAAAGCTCTTCAGTGCACTGTACCGCTATGTTAAATAATTTTCATGATCATGCATATATCGCATGAGATAAGAATGAGCAAGAATCTGAAATATATATCACTTTAACCACTTTTTTAGGGTCCCGTACCTCAAAATGTAAATTTTTTACAAAAAATAAAACCGACTTTCTAAAACACCAAAAAGTCATAAATAATATAAAAATACATACAATATCACGGTTTTATATTGAAGTCGGTGCCAAATTTTAAGTGAGTAACTATAATTATTATTCTTATATTATTTATGACATTTTGGTATTTTTGAAGTCGGTTTTTTTGTAAAAAATTTTACATTTTGAATTCAATCTTTTTGGTTTAATTTGAGCTAAGGCAAACACCAGAATGATTTAAAATAAAACATCTTTCGCTCTAAATTGTAGTGAAAGAATTATTCTTAATCTACCAGAAACCTTCCATCATCAGCTTAGTAACATGATATGATCACTACCAGCTGTGGAAAAATCATACTTATAAGCATAGCTGGGCATTAACTCGTTAATCCGTTAATCGTTAATTAACGAAGTTAACATTTCTATTAACGGATTAACTTTTAAGTTAACTTTAAAAAATGTTAACGGACTCGTTAACTTCCGTTAAATTGTCCTAAGTCCGTTAATCCAGTAGGTACCTACTATTTACCAAAAAGATACCGCACAGGCACCGCGCCGTGTCACGAAAAACAAGTACGTTCGTCTTTTTTTCACCGGCAAGAGCCTCACTCTCAGACGAGAACTTCAACATACTAATGTTCCTGAAGGGGAATATCCACATTGTGCCAGATAATTAAATTACACACTTTTGTTTTTTATATAGGACAAGTGGGGCGCATTGGAACACGGGGTACAATAAAACAAAGACGATAATTATTGTAATTTACAACAAATTCACTCAGTTTTGATTCGATCAATAAGAGCGTCTCATGCGGCACATGATAGCGCAGTGCAATATGACCAGTCTTCCACAACAAAGTTTTAATGTGAAAAAAATTGTTTTGAGGGCTCCAAAGCTGTAATTTCGTTACGAAGAATTTTCGATTTCACAAGAAAAGTATCAATAAGAGGTATGCTATATTTTCTTGCATGATTTTTAATCAATTTACGCATTAAATGCAGTAACATGTGCAGTGAAAAACATAACCCAACATTTTAAAGATATTTTTAAAAGATTCAGATACTGTATGGGGCGCAATGGAACGGGGTACTATGAGACAGTATTCATTGTTGCCCCGTTATATATAGATTATTGGATTTTTGTTACATATTTTGAAGTAATAATGGTGAAAAGTCGTAAGAAAACGACAGATAAGAGTAAAACGATTTGCGAGCAGCGCTGTTGAACTTGTAGGATATGGTACGAGTAAACGAACTGCTGCTGACCTAAAAATGCCAAGTCCAGTAAAATTGCATCGATATGTTAAAAAAACCAAGAGACACAGGAATGAATATAGAATTTTATATTTTTTTACTTTATTAGCCTAGTTCCAATGTACCCCAGATACCGTTTTATTGTACCCCAGACCTGGGGCTCATTGAAACAGAAGAGCCGTTGAGGAAAAACGCAGTTTTTTATAGGTTAATTTTTTAACTTATTTTTGTTCTTAATAGGTAGATTATGAACCGTTGTTGATCGTTCTAAACAAATATAATCAAAATATAAAGCACAGTTTTTCTAAAAAATAAAAATGCTTTTTTCGTTTCATTGTACCCCACCTGTCCCTATATTTATACACTGTCTTTTTTTGAACCTAACCTATTAAATTCCAGAACCCAAAACAACAGTTTTTGTAAGCAGATCACTAACGCAACGATATAAAAAATGCAATTTTAATCACGTGTTAACGGATTAACGATTAACGTTAACTTGCGATAAATCTTCCGAAATGTAACGTTTTAACGTTTAACGAAGTTAATTTTTTTAGTCACGGATTAACGATTATCGAAGTTAACTATTTGATTAACGGTGCCCAGCTATGCTTATAAGTCAACGCAATTAAGATATGATCGTATACCAGGGTGGTGATTTTGTAACTCATCGATTGATCGGCAATCGTTATCAGACTGCATGATTTAATAAAAAAGAGCGAAATTATCTTCATTACCTATAAGTATTGGTTGATTTATTCAACAAATATACCATGACTACTTAGACGACGACACTACAAAACGTTAAACATTTAAAAATCAGTTTTAATCAAACAGAATTATCAAATCGATGCGATAGTCGATTGCCGATGAGTTACAAAATCACCCACCAGATCCTTAATATTACAAAGCGGAAGAGTTTGTTTAATTGTTTGTTTGTTTGATTGGTTGAACGTACTAATCTCAGGAACTACTGATTCAAATTGATTTTTTTTGTATAGTCGTTTTATCGAGGAAGGCACATCTCGCTACGACTAATATGGGGAAAAAATGTACGACATGTTGTTATTTTCCGACATCCATGCGAACGAAGTCGCGGGCACAGCTAGTGTTATATATTTTCGCAAATTTTGTGATTTCACTAGAGAATCAATACCCGTACTTCTCGTTGACCATGAGTTATGAGATTTCACAAGAAGCAAGGTCTTATAACACATATTACAGAAAAAATCTGAAAAACCTTTCATTGTTAGAAACTTATATACTTAGATAAGTTTTTATGGAACCCTAGGTGTGTGAGTACAATTCAGACTTGGCCGTTTTTTTAGTTTATTTGGGACAACGCTCACTTGAGTGAGAATCGCTTGAAGATATATCAAAAGAAGGTTTTTTATTAAAAGAACAGAGTAATAATACTTATGCATTTTTATTTTCCAAACACAAGGGTACAACTTATCAACGGAAAGAGTTACGATTTTGCTTCCAAAAATACCAAAACAATTTACATTAACTAAAAATAAATAATTTACAAGGTTGACTGTTGCACTTTCGGAGATGGTTCTGGATGGTATTAACCTTTTTTGATGGTGATTACGTGATTGTCCAGTTGGTGAAAGCTTGGGGCCGGCAGACCATTTACCAAGCGTGAGCAAGAGGAGATACGATGGGAGCGTGTGCAGCAACCAGCGGCGCAGGCGCAGCTACCACGGCAGGGGAAGCGATCTGCCAATCAGAAAAACACCAAGGCATAAATTGACCTTAAAAACAAATGTCTAAATTATAAGGTTACTAATCCCTGTAACAAAATGGATGTTTATGCACACATCCTCAAATGCATGAAAATAGGGGCCGTCACATCTGCTTAACAACTGGGATATTGTTTACCAGACCGTTTCTCTACTCATGTGACCAGACTACAGGGGCGGCTTCTTTGACAATATACAATGACAAATATGATATTAGAATTTGATTAATCCACTAGCTGACCCGGCGTACTTTGTATCGCCATGTTTTTTAACTGAAATGCTTATCTAAATTATTGTAATTTTTATATAACACAAACCTTGTCCTAACAATAACGAATACATAACACCAAAAATCATCCAATTTGGTGCAGTCGTTCGAAAGTTATGGGCGTACATACATGTCTAAGATCTATTTTTATTTATATACTAGCTGTGCTGGCGAACTATGTTTCGCCATAATAAAAAATAGTTTACGACCTATTCTCACACCTACCGAACATACACAAAAAAATTCATAAAGATCGGCCAAGCCGTTTCAGAGGAGTTCAGTAACAAACACTGTGACACGAGAATTTTATATATTAGTAGATAGATTAACTGGGTACCTATATAACTCAATTTGTCTTTTGTTTTTGCCTGTTCTCTCTAAGATATATCAATTTGGCGTACAAAATTGTTAGGCAATAGAGTAATTGACGACACGGTTAGCGCAGAGGTCGAGTGATCGCCTACTGCGCAACGGGTCGCGGGTTCGATTCCCGTACGGGACAAATATTTTATATGGCCTACAGAAATTTGTTCCGGTCTGGGCGTATGTGCATGGGATATTCTATGTTTGTAACTACACCGACGACACAGGAGAAAATCCTAATGTGGGGCGACGTTCTTTTAAACAAAGAAAAAAGAAAGAAAGTTAGATTTTCATACTTGTAAATCAAGAAATGACGAATTTACCAAATAATTTTTCATCCCTGTCTGACCGCCATTTTACCTCCTTCGGAGATAGGGTCCCACAAATACGTTACTTTCCGGGTAATGATTTTAACTTTCTGATTAAGAAGTAACACTTTCTGAGTAATGCCTAACTACCTACTAACTCCCATAATAACACATACAGAAATGACGATACAAACTCTTCCCCATTATCACCACAAAACATTTAATTTGCAATATGAAATGTTGAGGTCAAAAATCGAGATGAAATCCATCAAATCTTCTACGTTGGACCAATTTACACATAGTGAAATAGTTGTCATAAAGATCAGTGGGCCTATTATGGATCTTTCATCGTATGATATGGTATGATTTTGAGATAAAGAAGTCATGAAGTGATTCATTTGGTATTACTGATCTCCAATGATATCATCACTATGACATAATTTCAACGATGTCAATATGATGTAATGAACGAATGATCAAAAATCTGACCGAAAATCTTATTTTTTGTTTTGCACTAAGATGTCATAATGATATCATTTGAAAACCATGAGATCGGTAATAGGCCCGCAGTTTAGTACCACAACAACATCGTGACATTTTTATATATATATATGATTGTTATATTATATTACATCACGATAAGGGCGGTAGACTTTTTGGTTGGATTAAGTTATGTGACGGACCTGTCATAATCATCATCACAGCTCCTATTCGTCCCCACCGAGGGGCTCGAGCCTACCCTAAGTATGGGTGTTTAGGTCTTAGTCAACCACACTGGTCCGCTGGCTGGTCAACTTTGATTTCGGCGGACCTGTACTACCACAAAATAGCTACCTACAACCAATCTTAATTTATGATAGCAGAAAAAATATGTTATATATTTATAATTGTCACATACCCTGACAGTGTTAGCGTAAGATGTAGCTACAGGTACAGCGGTCTTGACGATGGGAGCGCCGATAAGAGGAGCGCTGACGACGCCGTGCCCCCAGGGGGACAAGGGGGCGGCTAAGGGAGAAGCGTATCCAGCGTAGGGGGAGCCGATGAGGCCGGGGGCGGCGGCAGCGCAGGCCAGGATGGCGGCGAATACGACCTAGGGAATTATACAAAATTAAAGATATTAAACAAATACCTTTCTAACGTATTCATAGATACGAGTAATACAATAGACACCAGAGGAAGATTAACCAGAGGATACTAGAAGTACCAGCTCCCCTAGCATGACCACCGAAACACGATATGATAAAACGATATATCGATATGAACTGTTAAAAAAGGTGGATTTTTCATCTTTTTTTATCTTGAAGTTTTGACTATATGATTTTAAATATTGGTATTGTTATTTTCGGTTTGTGAATAAATTAAATGATAAAATTACAAGGATGCCATTATATTCAACATATTTTGATAGTTTATATCAATTGAGCGTTTTATTATATCATGTTTCAGTGTTCATGCTACGGGAGCAGGGTCTTTTGCGCGCGTATCTCTATCTTACCTATTTCTGCCCCCAGGCAGCACTGCTTGCATTGCTATGTTCCGGTTAGAAGGGTAAGACAGGCAGTGAAATTACTGGGTCTTTGTCACAAGTTGACAACGTATATTGGCATTCTTGTAGGTGTGGTACTTCCCTTGCCAGGTAGCGACGCGTCACTCCCCGGCGTACCCTCCTCGTCTGATGATGGATGTGCTTGCGCCAAGGTGTATATGTGAGGGAGCATCGTTGGGTTTTAGTCGGTAGGCCACGGCCGCTGGGTAGCGCACTGGCCCCGTGGCGGCGGAGAGTCTGACATAACCTCGCGTCTTCCCAAACGCGATGTATGCGTAACGCTTTTCGAAACGTTAAAAAAGGGGGTTTTACATTAGCATATCTCACAGGAACCACATGTCCTACAGGCGACTGTATAAAATACTAAAAATAAAATAATATTGTTTATTTACTTCTAAAACATGATTACAGATTTAGCATTCTGGATTTAACACTAGGATTCCATGTGTCGTGAAGACCATTCCTCCTATTTAAGACTGATTGTGTGAGAGACATTATACTTTCTTAATGTTTTTTAATATCATTATTTAGGTAATTGTTAAAACAGAGAAGTGCTTACGAAATATGTAGGACATATTTAAATAGTTGAACTGAGCTAGTCTTAATCCGTGCCTTTCAAATGGGACCGGTTGTTAACAATCGTGCACTTTACAGTACCTACTCGTTCAACTACCTCGGCCAGGTGTCCTTTAGCCTACTGAGCTGGCTTTTGCAGCTATTTAATTTTATCTGGCGAATTTTTTCACGTTGAGCAAAAAACAAGATAAGCTATTTCAACTAACTAGCTCTATATGACTTAATCTGAAGTGACAAATCGCTAGAAAATCAATTTCTTGCTGCTTAATAAAACAGTTCGCTTCAGCTTTATGCAAATAAATTAATAATGGAGATACATACATAACTAATAGACATTATTCGTATTTATTCGCAACTTGATTTGTGTACGTGAAGAACAACCTTATAATTTGTAGTCTGATGTATATATATTTTTAACTTTCAGTGTTTTGAAGTTGGTTTTTATTTTTTGTAAAATATTTTTTATTTGTATCTTCCTAGTGAATGAAATCTTGTTAGTGAATTTGGGTTTCCCTCTATTTCATGGGATCTCGTCATCGGATTCTGAATTTGGTATACTTTGCACCACCACAGGAGTATACTCTATCGAATACAAAAAGAATTATGAAAATCGGTCCACAATTGGCGGAGTAATCGCGTAACATACACACAAAACACGTTGGACAGACCTAAAAATTTAAGGGTTTCCCTCGATTTTATAAGATCCCATCATCAGATCCTAACTTTGGTGTCCTTGAAACTACCCTTGGAGTATACTCTATTGAATACAAAAATAATTTTGAATACACAAACAAATAGGTTGCGGTAACGGCTTACCATCAGGTGGACCGTATGCTTGTTTACCACCCTAGTGGTATAAAAAAAAAAATCCATATATCAAGATCAAGTTGAATAGGTATTGTGTTCTTGTTTATCTACACAGGTAAATGTCACAACGAGCTTTTATATTATCATATTTTTTAGTTATCACTGGACATCTTTCTAAGCTATTTCAATTATTGCGTCAATGTTACAAGTATCATCCTGGTGCCTTGAGGTGACATGTTCCTAACATTATATTTGATACACCCTTACGCCACTCAGTCCTCGGCATCGATCTCATATTGACTTGGGTAGTATTGGAGATATGCTCTAATTATTTCAGCTTATTTCATTTCCTCTGTGCCTAACGAAACATAATTCCAGGAATAATTTAAGAGCTTACCCTCTCTTAGACAGGTTGCAAACCAATGCTATTGACACCCCGAAAAATTATAAAAGCCATGTATTAAGCCAAGTGTAAGACAAGACGCGTATGTCCTTCCATAATAAATATGTAACCTGCCAATTGTGGAGATTGTATTTTATTTTACAAGTCTGTGTAGGGTATTTTACAAGTCAAGTCCTTTCCTTTGATGTCCATATTGGGGAGATATGCATAATCGAATTGCCATTAGAACTAAAAGGGTGTTCCAAAAATATCAGGTCAATCAACCAACAAATAGGTTTGCAAATTTCAACACAGCTTCAAAGACCTTTAAATGCTTGGACCTACTTTGCATTTTTAACTTTTTACAGAAAAACTCATATAAAATCTCAAGATAAACAATTACAGCAAAATTGAAAACAAACCAACCTTGAACAAAGTCATACCACTCATGCATTAAGCTGAACTGGATTTCGCTTTGATTGAATTGCCTATTGACTCGTTTATCGCCCTGCATGGAAGCTGTACCGACATATAGGGACTGAATGCCACTGGACTGAACTTAAAGAGAGCGAGGTGAGATTGAAAAAGCGTAAATTATTGGATACCGGATGGCAACCAGTTGCGACCTTCGTGGGTCGTTGCCATAGTGGGAGAACGTCAGGTAATTGTTGATTCCGATTGATCCAATAATAAATTACGCGTAAGCCTTATTTTTGTCATAAGTCGAGTTAGACAACCTCCTTGAAGGTTGTCTAGGTCTGTTGTTATTGGAGCGATTTTGGGCGAACGCCTCCATTATCTTAACCTGTCTGGTTCATCCCGTTTTGTAAGCCTATGGTAACAAACAAACCACTTATGTTTCTTTATGCGAAAATAGTCACCTACCTTTACCTGGTATATGTTTTGTTTGGAAGAAAAGAATATGTTTTGTCGGTGAATAGCATAAAGCAATGTATAATGATTGACTCATCATTATCGTATTACTCTTTATATATTGAAGTCATCGACAAATAGTATAATGATTCAAAGACAATGATTGCTGAATAAGTAATTTAGGTAGTATACCTAAGGTTATTTTGATACAATATTAACTACTACTCTTGTTATTATAGTTTACAAAAAAATACATATCTTTGTGGGAGGTATTATTAGGTTAAAGGTTACAATAACTCTTATAGCAAACCAATACAATTATTTTTATCTTAACAATTGCTTATAGTTAATGGTAAAAAGGAAAGTTAGAATAAACATCATACTAATTTCGAATAAGAGCAAAATCTTAATATCTGTACGCCCTTGGTTTTTATGGAACTCATACTTTTGCGTTTGCAATAAACAATAGCACCTTTTATTTCCATTTCATTTTAATGTAGACAGTTTTATTATATAAATCACTACAATGATATTAGTAATTGCCATAACTATTAATTATATTTTAATTAAGTATATATATATATGTAATTGTTTTGTTGAATGTGCTAAGCCTGTTTAATACCAAAGCAACCATTTGTATAGAATGTAGGTCGCTATGAGTAACTGTTTCCTTTATTTTCGCAATAATTGGCCCTGTAGGTTTCACATTAACAATAACTTAACAATATATTCAACTACAGCTTATTTAGGTTGAAATTAGGATCAAAAGTTTAATGCAACTGCAACTAAGTAAATGATTTTGTTCCATTATTCTATGCAATTCAAGGTATAACTTTGGATATACATAGAATCTGACTATAACCAACTATCTTATTTGTCAACTTGGTTGTATAAAAAAAACATAAGATAATGCTGTAACAAAATATAAGTTTGAATTATTTGCAAACACATATCTTGCCGTGATAAAAAATTTAGTTATGTTAGTCTAAAATCTTAAATCTTACCAGCTTGTACATTTTGTAGGGTGGGTGGGGATGCCTTGATGTATGGGTGAGGGTGTAAGATCGAATGTGCTTATTACTAGTTCTAAGGGCCTTATATACCGTTAGACTCATAGAACGAATCCACGTAACCCTACCTACGGCCTGGGCCTAGGTCATTTGTTCAAGCTTCTAATCTAGATTCTAGGTACAGACAACAAAATCAACAAGCCCTTTACGCCCTCAACGTACGTGACTTTTCTTTACAAATATTTTGTAACGCTTAAAGGGCACCCAAATGAAATGTAATAGCAGCTTTACTTGTCTAGTTAAAGTCTATTTATGGCGAATAAAAATAATGTTACAACTCTTCTACTCGTATATATGTAAGATAATATCTCGTTTTCTAGAAGTAGTACTTTCAAATCTATGATTTTTTGGTGTATGTAAACCATCACTGCAACTATGTATCATACTTAAAATAAATTATGCTCGCTATCCTCAACATTTTCAATACAACATTTTCAATGCTACAATGCAAATACAATTTTGTAATTACTTTTTACGAAATATCTAATAATTTAACTGGAAGGCGAAATTGTAGGCGGGGAATGTTTGATTTCAATATATCCTTGTGATTTATATCCTTATAGTCACAAACGAGAAGTATTTCATCATGCTCGGTGTGCTTAGGCGAAAGCTGCAAACAATATTAGTATAAAGGGAATAAGAGGCGGTGTAAATAAAAAGATATTACGTTAGTAAAATAATAGATTATTAACCATTGATTTATCCCCGAGGCAAATAATCTACTTTTAGCAACACCTGCAAAAAAATAAAACAAATACGCAAGAAATATGGCATTTATTCTAAATCACAATAATTAATCGAGCTTTATATTATAACTTTAAAAGACACGAAACTTTTGTATAAAAAAACTACAAAGAAGACGTGGCTGTATGCCTTTTCTTTTTCAATATGGAAAACTAAAACCTACACAACATGTCGAGATAAAATTTTTGTTTGATTTTGTTATATTTTAGTATCTACGAATTTTTGTGCATATCTTGTCGATTCAGAAGTATTATATTTTTCGCTTTACAATGTAACATGGGTTTCAATGGGTTCAAAATTTAAGTACTTTCTTGTCCCAAATACAAATCAATTCAATCCTTAGGAACAGAAGGAAATTCAATTCAGCTTTTAATGACTTTAATTGAGCTTTTCATGTTGGGCTTGCGTGACTTAGAATATGTCATTTTGAGCAGGTGATACAAAAATGTTTGAAGCAAAATTAAGTTAAGTTGCTCTTTTGATATATCACACAAATTATTATTACTGCTTAATTATTTGAAAAGAAGCTAAAAAAGGCTAACTCGTTACTATAGCGGCGATACAGTGTTGCTGAATGCATAGTTTATGTCGAATCGCAAAGCAACAAATATAAAAGTTTTGTTGCTGTGACCAATTTTTTTTTGAAATTCTCCAAAACAGCATACTTTCTAGAAAGTACTGCAAAATAGGAAGTCTTCAAGTCATGTCTCACTCCTGGGTATGCATCATTACTTAGACTAGAAAAGGAATCTGCCTATTACACAACGACGCCGGTCAGATTTTTTTACAGGAATGTACGAGTAATATTGTGATAAAATTCCCAATAGTCGTTGCACGAAGGTTCATTAAATTTGATGCTTCATTATAGCTGATTCTGTCATTTTATTTCATTTATTGATAGTACAAGACGACATTAGACTTAAAGGAGAATTCAAAATAATGGTTGTTTCTGCAACTGCATGTTAATCGACTCTTGACATCCACCGGAAGAAAGAGAGCAGCAACAAATATTCTAATTCTATCACCGTACGAATAAGTAAATGTCGTGGTTAATAGTATCTTCTATTAATTAGATTGGTACTGGATGCTATATCAAAGGTACAAGGCAACTCTTCTTCGAGAATAGACGACATATTATTTTTATGCAACTTGCTCCACTAATACCATATTTATAAAAATATAATAATACTACTACGATTTTGCATCTAACCGTACCACAAATACTTGGTTATAGTTGAACGTATTTTTAATTCTGCTCATACGACACATTCATGTATTACTGTGTAAGGACCGAATGGTCTTGATTCTCGAAGCATATTTATCTTTTTTTTAATCTTCGCCAACATTAAGCTTACAAAGACATTTTTTTACTAGTATTTACTCAATAGAAGTAATAGGCATTTGTCTGCGACTATAGTGTGTGATGAAATATTTACACACAAATTATGGCTGTATTTCAAGAAAAACTGTTACTGAAAAGTTTTTAAGCTCGTCTAGTCTAATAAAGTTAGATACTGTTTAAATATGATGCTGTCTCTATTTATCGTTTTAAAACAAATGAACAGCATCATGTTTAAATAGTGTCTGGCTTTAGACAGCGTTTAAAAACTTTTTGTGGTAACATCTTAATTATTTTATTTCCATTTAGTTTGAACTATCTTAACTATAATGCCGTGGTCGTCAAAGTAATGCAAAACAAAATTAATTTAAATTTTACAATGTAAATCGTACTTTGGAAATAAGGATTGTTCAGGTTCAGTAGCCGTTAACTAGTGGCAGAGATAAGATTACCAGCATCCAATTTGGTCTTTATTGCAACCTTATAATATAGGCTACGATACGTATAGCAATGATATTAAAAATATACAAACACGTAAACACTAGATGAATTTGTCTAGGTACATACAATATCAGGTGTTATTTCAAGTATCGATTATTTTGTTCCCTCTACAATATCCATGTTACTGTAGACTAAAATTTATTTCTCCTTACATGAAAATTGCACGGGTGGGTTCAGTTCAATATGAACATAAGCAGGGCAGGTTGTTTCAATGACACTGTTCTGTAATGAACATGAGAGCTCTACTTATCATAGTCAGCTTACTTGTTACATATCATAATTGATATAAACAATTATTAATGCACTACTTATAGGTATACTGATTAATGAGACGTACTTAGGTTCGATAACAGAGTTTCGAAATTAGTCCATATTCTTTAAGGCGTTAGGTTTGAATGGCAGTGTTTTATTACTACCAGTATTGAAGCCCACGTACAAGAAACCCAAGTTCAGTTTCTCCATTATCTATTTTAACATCCTGTTGCTATTACGTAGGCAATACTGTTGTTATAGATGTTATTATATATATTTTTATCGCGTTCTTTATGTTAGCTTTATTATTAACTTTCTTACATTAGAAAATTAATTTTCTCATAGTTGAAGCTTACGTTTCCACCGACTTCAAAAAGGAATAGATTCTATATTAGATTGTATCTACTTTCTTTGTATTTTCACCGTTTACTCCGCCATTTGTGGTTCCATTTCATTTTTTTTGTAAACGAATAAGTATACTCCTGAGGTGATCCCATAGTCATCAAGTCAGTATATGGTGATGGAATTCCAGGCAAATCGAGGAAAACCTATAAATTAGCTGATGATGGAAGGTTCTTCTAGTTAAGGAGCTAGGTATAGTTCTTTCAACACATTGGGAACGTATTTACGCGTAGTTGTATTCTTTTAAGTGATTTAGGTGACTTGATACTTAATAGTGGAAATAATCTCTTTTTAGCAATTTGATTGTTAGGAGTTCGGGAATAATTCTTTTAACATTGTTTAGAGGAAAAGAGGTTTTATTTTAAGTTATTCTGATGTTTGCCGCGACTCAAATTCTAGCGCATTAGAATGCGCTAAAAAGGTTGATATAAAATTATTAAAAAAATGAAAACTGTCTTTAAAAACACTAAGAATCAAAAATGGTGCGGTGTAGGAATTTGTTAAGTGTCATTTCTTAACAACTTTCACTATGGGACCAACTTTGAAATCGCAAAAAAATCAGCTGTTCCATACATCTAGGTTCAGTGAATGTTGAACATTTGTATGGAATAGCCGTTTTTTTTGCGATTTAAAAATTGGTCCCATATATAGTGAAAGCTGCTCAGTTTGCTTGTCTGAACAAGCACACAATTTTTTTTGTGATAATTAAAAAATAAACTTGTATAGACAGCCGCTCAATCTTAGTTTTGTAATCAAGATAATAATGATACTGTGTTGTATGGCGATAATGAATGGCAAATTCGCCAATCCTTCCATTGTTGAGGAATCTAGGCGAAACTTCCTGCTGCCTTCTCCGGCCTTATCGTTACATACCGTCAGATGGAATGAAGGATAAGAGAGTCGATATCTAAGTATTGAATGTTGGGTCATGAAAACTTATGCTAATAGCAAAAGTCAATATTTCAAAGGGTACTTTAAGCTCGTCATAGTGATTCTTATGAATATGTCATATAAGTATATGAGATTACTATTTCGATGTTCAAATGCTCTTTCTTAAGAAATACTAACCTATCTCTAACATGGCTTCAAGACCTACTCGACTGAAGTAAATGATTTCTTTTTCGCTATTTCAAAATTGATTCCATAGTGAAATTGGTTCAGTTTGATGATCTGAATAATTTCTTTGAATATAAATAAGAACTTTTTGGAACGACTTATATAATATCTCAGAAAAAGGTCATGCTGTAATAACATAAAGTCAACATTGATGAACAAACAAGATGCCTATTGGATAAGGAGTTTCAATCAATGCGTCTGCCCTTCTTTCTAACTTTATTACAATTTTCTGAGAAATGTCTTTGAACTCTTACAATGAATATTTTCCGCCACAGCATTATTCCATTTAAAGAGATTATTATCGTTTTCTAGGAATATAACTTCATCGTTATACTTGTATATACGTGCCACTGCTGGGCACGTATATTATTATGGTCTGATCGGGCCGAGGTGGGATTGGTCTTATGCATCACACTGGCCAAGGCGGGTTTATATAGGGTTTTTGTTTCAAGACTTTCATCTTTGCGGTAGTTTTCCTAAATCGGCTTTTATGATATCCACATTAAGGAAAGTGGCGGACATGTGTTCTAAGCCCGTCACCTGGAGGGTAAATTAAATGAGAACGTTAATGTACCCGCTTCTTACATTTTGATACATAAATCGTCAAAGGGTTCGGACGAAATTTCGTATAAAAAATATCTGGATTTTGGCGAAGTACACAGTCAAAGTTGAAGGGAGTTTGAAAATGGATGGTAATAGTGAAACCGAGCTTATAGCAAAGTTTGACTTTGACTTATTCAAAATTCATCTACGCGGATTATATCGCTGGCGAAACATAGTTAATTTATCTATATGTTTAATAATAAATTATGTATAACGATAATTCATTTGGTGAATATTTAAGCTAATATAGAAGTAAAGAAATTACTGACGAGGCGTTAACTGTTAGTAGTGGGCAATAAATTATAGCTAATACATTAGGGAGTGCCAAAGTATGTAATGACGCGACCGTGATCGACTACAATGAGGATCAGTACAACTATCACAAACTTGTTCAAATTAGTATTCACATTATTCTTTATGACATACGAATGGTATATGTTTTTGAATTATCGAAATCGGCCCATTAGTCACCGAGATATTGAGTTTTAAACCTAGACCCGTGCGGGCGGTTAAAGCCGTGTGCCGAGAATACGCGTGACGTCACAGGCTCCATGCCGTGCGTGCTCCTTGTACGCTCACGCCTTAGTCCGCCAGGCAACGGTGTGAGTTAAGATGTTTCGTTTGTTTATTAAGGTGTAATGTGTTTAAATATATTATATTGTGATATTGTATATCGAACTAGTTCTAATCATGCCTATAAATTACTTAAATCTTTTTGTTTTGTGATTGAATTACTGTTAAGAGGCCAATCACAAAATCGCGGCGCGCGGAACTAAACAAACAAACTTTTCGGCATCGCCGACGAAACAATATATATTCTAGTTCTATTTTATTCATAAGAAATATAGTATCGATTTATAAACATATAAATAACACAACAGTTTAAGCAAGGGTTAAAAAATATTTTGGCATGAAAAGTACGTTTAAGCCATGGAGAACTTCGTACATAATGCGACTAGTTTCGACGGCTTTTCGTTAGAAAATTTAATTTGATTAAGAATTTCTTTCTTTTCTTAGGAGCCATTTAACTAAATATATTTAATTTTTGTTGAAGTAGTAGTGTCACGTAAAATTTATATTTTGATAGTTAATATTAAACAGAATCTATAAAGAGTTCCAAGAGTCCCAAATCAGGTCCGCCTGAGTTTTTGCCTTAAACATGCTACTGGTAAATAATTATGACTAAGTTATAAACCGCTTTATTGTTACTGTACATAACAATATTATCAAGTAAATGCTTTTTATTGCATTTCACACACATTCACAGTACATTTCACAATACATTATTTTAATTATTAAAAACCTTAATCTGCGCGTTCTTTTGTAATAGGCCTCTTAAAAAATGTAACCTCATACCATTTTTGTTGTGTGATAAGTATGTGTAAACTTATAATATATTATCAAAATATACTATTATATAATACATTAGCAATGTATCTTTAACCACTTATAATGTTGGTGTACCTTTTCCATACATAAATAAACTAACTTATTTACATCATCAGTTCCGGAATCGTCTGTTGGTCCCAGGTCTCTTCAATATAGTAGTTGTGAATGAATGTAATTTACAGACTTTCCAGCGTTTTTTTTAGTCAGGGTCTATTTATTCATACTTCTTATTTTACAAGTAAAGTAGGTATAAATAAAATATAGAATACATTTTGGTACAACCAGCTCTTGGTGTCTTGAGTTTTGCGTTCGCCATAAATATCTATTTGAAATTCACGGCCCTCTGTATATATTTACTTTGTGTACGTAATAAAGAGGACAGGCTGTCTACATCGGGCGGAAACAGGCTTACTCGTACATAGACGCGCGCATACAACGATCTCGGTGCAGCTAGGAATGAAGGATTCAAGCCCGTTTGTGATAGCGCGCGATTCACATATCGATACATAACGCTCTGTCTCACGCTGCCAAGCTATTCGAGCCACTGCCTGCTGCCAAAGAAGCTCCACCTCGCGGCCGTAATAAAACTGAATAACCACACCGTCAGGGTTTTGTGGCCTCCCGGTCTCCTCTACAAGCTGGCCGTCACCAGCATGTCGCCCGCTCATATGAGACTGCTGACGCTATTTCGGAGCTTCGTTCTCTTGGTCAAGGAGGCTACCTTCCAGCCACGCCCCATACTCGCAGGTATATCCCGGGACAGCTGCCTGTCGCTGTGCCTCTACGCATCCTACATCGAAGACATCTTCACCCTCCAAGACCAGCTCCAGGAGGGGCAGCAGTACTTATTGTTAGCCCTGCTCGCCGACGAAAGCGTCGTCGATGGCGTAGAAAGCGTCGATGGCGTAGTGCGTAAGGCTGTCGCCTTCCAATCGGGAGATAGCGGTTCGAAACCCGCCACGTACCAATGTGTATTCAAATTTTGAATTCATATGTACGTTTATTCGACGCTTTTACGGTGAAGGAAAACATCGTGAGGAAGCCTGCACATACCTGTGAGGAAAGAATTTCTTTACATGTTGTGTGTGAAGTCGACCAACCCGTACTTGGCTAGCGTGAGCTAAGGCCTAATCTATTGGAATTTGTTAGTCTGTGGATAGCATATAATACTTATTGTCTGTGCCCCTAACCTCTCTCTTGCGCGGAAGTGATTGTGTGGTAAGCGCTGTTGTCCATATGTTAAAACAGAAAATAAGAAATAAACCTGTTGTATCAAACTCGAGCGGTTCTTATTTCTCCGATAGGTTATGGGCCCAGGGCCTGATCAGTCAGATGACACAGGATAGAATAGGGAAAGTGTTTTTTCGTTTTGTTTAAAAATATAATATAATTGTAAAAGATGGCTACCACACATGGCGTACCTCATTTGGAAAAAGAAAATTTTGCAAACTGGTTGTATAGATTAAAAGCACTACTTGCAGATAAAGGGTGTGAGAAAACTATAGAAATTAGCGCAATTGAGGCAGAAACAAAAACAAATTCTGACAAAAAATTTAAAAGCTTGGACAACAAAGCAAAAAATGTTATCATTCAAAGTTTAACAGATAAACACCTAGAATATATAAAAGATGCTAGAACAGCAAAGGAAATGATAATAAGCTTAGAAAATGTATATAACAGAAAAAGTACACTATCAAGACTATATCTTATGAAGAAGCTTTTAACGTTAAAACAAAGCTCTGACCAAAGTTTAGAAGATCATTTTACCGAATTTGATACATTGATAAGAGATTTAGAAATAAAAAATAAAATGGAAGAAACAGATAAAGTGTGTTACTTATTACTAAGTTTGAATGACAAATACACATCTATTATCAATGCGCTGGATGCAGCTAGCATTGAGCTTACAACAGAGTACACAAAGGCTAAGCTGCTGGATGCCGAATTAAAATTGAAAGAAGATGAAGGCAATATATTATGTGACAAAGAATATACATTTGCAACAAGCACTCAACTAAAATGTTACAACTGCGGCTTGCCTGGGCACTTTGCTCGCAATTGTAAAAGACGTAGAGGTAGAGTCAGAGGACGTGGGAGCTATTTGAGAAGACAGCCTGTCGCTAATGTTAGTAACATGGATGGTGTTCATTTTATAGCGTCGGCAAATAGTGCATCAGGTTTTAAAAACTTATCGTTTGTAATTGATTCAGGAGCCACATATAATATGATCAATGAAAAGTATGAAGAATATATGACAGAAATAAAAGACAAAAGATATAAAAATACAAATAGCCAATGGTGACACTTTAAATGTAAATAAGTTGGGATAAATTAGTGTCATGTCAGAAAATGGTATACAATTAAATATAGAAGCTTTAGTAGTAAGACACCTATCACACAATTTGATATCAGTTAGAAAATTAAATAATAACAACTG
Source organism: Schoenobius gigantellus (assembly GCA_963935595.1). Lineage (NCBI taxonomy): Eukaryota > Metazoa > Arthropoda > Insecta > Lepidoptera > Crambidae > Schoenobius > Schoenobius gigantellus. The sequence continues at coordinate 16,993,327 of OZ012555.1, forward strand.
TAGTGTGTCTTTTCACAAAAATATAGCCCGAATATATACACCAAAAGGTACAATTGAAGGAAAATGTAATGGAAGCCTGTATTTAGTCAATTTAAATTTATTCGGCTATGCAAATTTAACAAACAATGAAAATATATGGCACCAAAGATTGGGCCATTTAAATCATGCTGGCATGCGAATTTTAAAGTTACCATTATCAAACAAGAAGTGCGATACCTGCATGAAGTCAAAGGCCAGAAGAAACTTATTTAACTCAACAAAAGAATCAAGATCAAAACAAATAGGTGAACTTATTCATTGTGATATTGGTGGACCAGTAAATCATGTAACAAGAAATGGAGAAAAATTTTATTTAACTATTATAGATGACTATTCTCATTTTGTCGAAATACATATATTAAAACAGAAAAGTGAAACTGAACAGTATTTAATCAATTACATACATAAAATGAACAACCAAGGTATAAAAATATTGAGAATTAGATCAGACAATGGTGGCGAATTCAAAACCAAAAGCCTTACAAAATTTTGTCAAGAAAAAGGAATTAAACAAGAATTTACATGTAGTTACACACCTCAGCAAAACTCAGTTGCAGAACGAATGAATTTAACTTTATTAAACAAAGTCAGAGCATTATTTGTTGATAGCAACTTACCGAAGTACTTGTGGCATGGGGGCAATACGATGTTCAGCCTACACTTTAAATAGATCTCCTACAAAAGCATTGAATGGAGGTATTCCAGCAGAGATATTCCTTGGTGGTTTCAAAATTAGCAATTTAAAAATATTTGGTAGTAAAACCTGGGTGCTAAATCTACCTAGAAAAGCAAAATTAGAACCTAGAGCTACAGAAGGCAGAATGGTTGGTTATTCAGGTGCAGGATATAGAGTCTGGATTCCTGAGACTGACAAAGTTATTATATCTAGAGACATGACGTTTGATGAGAGTGAATATGTTTATAATAAAACAGAGAAAAAAATTAAAAAGACATGTACTACCCAAATAGAAGAAAATGACAACATAATAGAGGATGTAAAAGAGAATGAAGTAGAAGAGAATAGTATGGACAAGGAAGAGCGTGATCAATATCAATGTTGTGAAGAAAATGTATCAAATGAAGAAAATATACCAAATGAAGAAAATTTTCATAAAAAATTAAGACCAAGGAGATGTATAAAACGACCTGCAAATCTAAATGATTATGAGATTTATATATCATATGCGTTAATGGTACAAGGAGATCCTATAACATATGACGATGCAATGAGTCAAGGTCAAGACTGGCATATGGCTATAAACAAAGAAATTGAGTCATTAGAGAAGATGAAAGTTTGGTCTGAAACTAAATTAGTCAAAAGAGTATAGATACAAAGTGGATTATTCGCACAAAACAAGATGGGTCTAGAAAAGCTCGCTTAGTAGCGAAAGGATTCCAACAAGATTTTTGTGAAGAAGAAGTTTACTCACCAGTAGCAAAGATGAGTACCATAAGGTTAAGTCTATCACAAGCAATAACAAATGACTGGGATATAAGACAATTGGATATCCCGTCAGCATTCCTAAATGGAGAGTTGAATACAGATATATATATTAAAGTGCCTCAAGGAGTAAAAATTACAGATAAGAATAATGTATTAAAATTAAACAAAGCACTTTATGAACTTAAGGAGTCACCAAAATGTTGGAATAACAGATTTAATTTATTTTGCAACAAAATAAAAATGAAAAGATCAAGATATGATGCTTGTTTATATATTGGCAGTGAAGTCTGGCTAATATTATTTGTGGACGATATTTTATTATTGGGGAAAACAGATAAAATAAACAAAGTTGTATGTGAACTGCAAGCAGAATTTAATTTTTGAATAAGTAATTTTTTGGGCATAAGTATAGAAAGAAAAGAAAACACAATTTTATTTTCACAAAGCAAGTTTATTCAAAAGATATTACAACAGTATAATATGAGTGAATGTAAACAAACAAAGACTCCAATGGATGAAAACTTTCAATATAGTGATACATGTGATTTATTAGAAAATAATTATCCCTACAGAGAACTAATAGGAAGTCTTTGTTATATTGCATTAATCAGTCGTCCCGACATTACTTTTGCAACAAGTTACCTTAGCAGATTTCTTGATAAGCCTACAGAACAGTTGTGGTTGGCAGCAAAAAGAGTTCTCAGATACCTAAAGGGAACACAAAACAAGGTTTTAACTTACATGAAGAATGATGAAAACAAAAATTATATTTTGGCTTTTTCAGATAGTGACTGGGCTGGTGACAAAGTTGACCGAAAGAGCACCAGTGGTATGGTCATTTACCATGGACAGAACCTGATATCATGGGCTACAAGGAAGCAGCAATGTGTGGCCTTGTCAACGGCAGAGGCAGAGTACATTGCGGCATCAGTGTGTGTCACAGAACTACTGTATCTGAGTGGACTCACGAAAGATTTTCAAGAACAGTGTAATGTGGTGTTGTGTGTAGATAATCAAAGTGCAATTAAAATGATTAATAACTATGAGAATACTAAGCGTTCCAAACATGTGGACATAAAAGTGCATTTTATCAAAGACATTGTGAACAAAAATTCAGTTACTGTAAAATATGTGCAGTCGAGTGAAAATAATGCAGACATAATGACTAAAGCTTTAGGGAGTGTAAAATTTTGTTATTTTTCTAATAGACTAGTTCGTAACTTAGAGTAATAGCTTTTCTTACATTTTTGTATAGTGAAACAATAGAGGTTAGTTTTTTTTTCTTGATTCATTTTGTTAAATAGAGCATGTCAGAATTTGTTTGCCATAAGTAAATTCAAGTTTTGCCAATTACAAGTTTTAAATTAAAAATATTGATTATCTCTAGGAACTTGAAATTGAGGGGGGGTATTGGAATTTGTTAGTCTGTGGATAGCATATAATACTTATTGTCTGTGCCCCTAACCTCTCTCTTGCGCGGAAGTGATTGTGTGGTAAGCGCTGTTGTCCATATCTTAAAACTGAAAATAAGAAATAAACCTGTTGTATCAAACTCGAGCGGTTCTTATTTCTCCGATATAATCACCCTAGTTTAGGGTGGGCTTGAGCCCCTCGGTGGGGACGAATATATGGGCTGTTGTTGATCCAGCGCCCGTTACTGACATCCTGGCTGCCGCTGCGTATGAAACTGCCATGTGCGTTTGCGAACGGTGAACCTTCTAGGACAACGTTTAATACACGGTGAGTAAGCCTCGGGTGTTACGACAACCTTAACACTACTTCGAAGCATAGATCAAAGTACTCGTCGATATCAACAACTAAGGTTGGCCTTCTGCATCTATTTGTTGTTGAGCCGTGGATCGATTTGCCCTCTATTGTGTATATGCAGTTGATGGCTTGATCTGTCGTTTATACATCCATTTTACATCCAAAGCTGCTGCTCATTATAATCAATGTCGCCAAAATACGTAAAATAATATACCTACCTACCACAGAACACATAAGTTAGAAACGCCTTGTTGTTAAACCTTTAACTACAACTACCAATGTAGTTATTTGGTCTTATTATTATTACATTTTTTTTTCAAAAAGTATCCTAAATTTAAGTTTTTACAATTCATACATGTAAAAACACAAATATTTTAAAAAACAAATCTAGGGTTCCACTGGCAGCGGAGCACGGCCCAAGCTACCGGTGCTTATTATTTTATATTAATATTATTAATATATTAAAAATAGTAATAATATTTTAATAGAACTGTTAAAGTTATTAAAACGATAAAAATATAACTGCGGAATATTTAGTGTTAAAGAGCTGAATGAAAAACTCGTGTATTTTTAATCATCATGTGGATTGTATGTTACACATATAATTTTTTTCCGGACGTTTACATTTACACGTAGTATATGTATATTGTATACCTTTTTAGCCTTTTCTGTGTTCTGTGATAGTTACGATAGTGATAGTGACGTACGTAGACACATGACAACCCACTAGATTTTACAAGTTGCTTAACATCTCTCTTCTCTCTGTCACGGAACATCACTTTTTACAAAGTTTCTCTGGCTTTTTCATGGACGTATTGCTATATTTAGGTACTATGCAATATTAAGGCCCGTATTAATAAACCGCACTCAGCTCTGAGATAGAACTTGAGCGCAAGCTTAAGATACTGTGCTAATTAATATATTAAACTTCAGTGATTCGCCCGAGAGATTACACCATTAATAGTTTTATTTACTTGTAGTAGCACGCGTATGTGCTGCCATCTTACACGATTTTAGAGTAACATTTCACTTAAAAAAAAAAAAAAAAAAAAAAAAGTGAAAATGTTAACTCTCAAATGAAGGTACTTTCATACACGTTTTGTGTGGCGGCCATCTACACGCTAGTGAAGTTTAAATATCGGTTTTTTGCTTCTAAAAGTATTATTTTCCAGTAATTTTAGCTTTGTGTGTGTGATAATTGATAATGGGAAAGCGTAAATACTATGCAGCAGAGGAGGACGACATAGAGGAGAAGATAAGGAGACTAAAGAAAAAACGCGCTAAGATTCGCCGTGAACGACACGACGATCGATACGACCGGCGACGTTATAGCCGTCGTCATCGTTCAAGATCACCATCGGAACATTCTTATAGTGACGAGAGTGAAAGTAACTATTACTATGATGATGATTACGACCAACATACTTCAACAAGTAAAGGTACGGTCGGTTTTTAATTACCTAAGTACATAATATAGGTGCAATGAGTATAGTCTGTAAGGCTAATACCGGCCAATGATATTACATTACCAATGGAACATTAGTTCAATACGGGATATTGATCATTGTTTAAAATGGTATTGCACACAAGTAATATAGAACATAGTCCGGGAGGCTACGTCTATTTACTTACATGTTGTATATTAAAATAGTATTACACACAATTATTATCTAGAACATAGTCCGAGAGGCTATGTCAGTTTACATATCTCAAGTACATAACGTAATGCAATGATTATAGTCACCGGCCACATAAATGTGATAATACATTAGGTTAATCCGGGAGGTTGATCATTGTATGTATCTTAAAATAGTATTGCACACAATTTATTGTCTAGAACATAGTCCGAGAGGCTACGTCATGACATGTTGGTCAGTGCATTTTATAGATACCTATCTAGAGTGCAGTCCGTGAGGCTTGCATCGTGATTTTGTTTTCTTTTGCACAATGGCCCTTGTTTTTGGTTACAGGAGCGCCCCCTGTCGATAACGATGATGATTTTGTTAATCTGTGCAACATACCACCTACACAGTCAGGCCAAGATAAGTCTGGGCAGTCCCCCGTCTCACCACCCAGACCAGCCGTGGCTTCCGTGGTGATACCGGTTCCTGCGCTGAGTAATGACATCACGCAAGAAGATATTTCGCCTGCTACTGAGTTAGATCCCAGTGTCCTATGTATTCTAGGTGATGAACCTATTGATAAGGAGATTTTTGGTCCAACTATCCAAAAGGATATTGCCAGCAGATGGTCAGATGTCTTAGTAAATAGGCTACAGGAGGAGAATAAAAAAGCCATTGTCAAAGATTACAACATACCCGAGAATTTCAAGATTGTCCAAGCTCCGATCATTAACCCTGAAATCAAGGCAGCTGTTAATGAGAACGTTTTTAAAAGAGAACATACTTGTTGATAAACAAAATTTACTTGCCACTGCAATCACGGGGGTTGCATCTACGATGTCAGCTTTTTTATCATCCAACGCCGAGTCGGTTGACATAAAAATCAATGCCCTGAAATCGCTCAGCGATACAGGAAGGCTCCTATGTCACATTCATTTTTCTGAGACTCAAGTCAGACGAAATTTCCTTTTAGCCTGCCTCAGTAAGGACGTAAAAGAAAATATTAGAGACCTAAAAAGAGATGATTTACTTTTTGGTAGCAATTTGCAAGAGAATCTAAAATCCATGAAAGCGATTTCGAGAACAGGAGCCGAACTTGCTAAACCAGTCTCTGAAAAAGCAAAACCACCGCCTAAGAATAGGAAAACGGAGCCTACAACATCACGAGCTTTAAACTGGAGGGGCCCACCGCCGCCCCCGCCAGCTCCGCCTCGACGCCACCCCCCCGCGAGGCCGAGCTCGACGGCTGGTGGGCGCAGGCAGCCGCCGCCGCGGGCGCGACGACCGAGCGACCGCCGAGCCCCGCGTCATCCTCCGCGGACCTCCCGTCGCTGAATGTTGATGACGTCACCCCACAGGCTAGTAGATTACCTTTTTTTTATAATAATTGGTTAAAAATCTGCAACGACCCCGTTATATTATCATGGGTGTCCGATTTACGGATCCCTACTTCGGGTGACCTCACGCAACGTAATATTCCAATGAATAATCCAGAGTCAGAGTCACATCTACGAGAAATGTCTAAAGAGATACATTCCCTTCTTGAACTCGGTGCTATAAGAGAGTGTGAGCCTTGCGAAGGTCAATTTCTGTCAAGTATATTTCTTGTAAAAAAGAGTAATGGTAAAAATAGATTTATTTTAAATCTCAAGGCTCTGAATAAGTTTATACCTACTTCACATTTCAAGCTTGAGGATTATAGGACTGCAATGCGACTCATAACAAAAAACACATACATGTGTTCTATAGATCTAAAGGATGCGTATTTTTCTATAAGTATACATAAGGATTATAGAAAACTTTTACGTTTCTTGTGGTTAGAAAAGCTATATGAATTTCAGGTACTACCTTTCGGGCTAAACCTATCTCCTTATGTGTTTACTAAGTTGATGCGGCCTGTCATGCAATCCTTACGCAGTCAAGGCTTATTATCAGTAATCTATTTAGATGATATCTTATTACTCGCAAACTCATACTCACAATGTAAACATAATTTCAATGTGACTCAAGACTTACTCATTTCTCTCGGTTTCACGATAAACTATGAAAAATCGGTATCTACCCCGAGTCAATCAGCTGAGTACCTAGGGTTTGTTTTTAATTCTGCCGATCTTCTACTCAGTATTCCACAAAATAAAAGACAAAAAATTAAAGAGGAACTTCTATATTTTTTTTTTCCATAAAACGGTGTAAGCTTCGAAATTTTGCACATTTGATTGGCTTGTTAATCTCAGTTTGCCCAGCAATACCTTACAGTTGGTTATATACAAAAAACTTTGAGAGATTTAAATTTCTTTGTTTAGAACAAGAAGACGATTACAATCAATACATACAATTACCCGATTCATTAAATTCAGATTTTAACTGGTAGATTCGTAATATAGAAGTACCAGGTAACCCTTTACGGTCAGGTAACTTTCAGCTTGAAATATACTCGGATGCTTCGCGATCGGGCTGGGGTGTTTATTGTTCCGGTAACACAGCAAATGGGCAGTGGTCTAGCCAAGAACAAGCCGAACATATTAATTACCTTGAATTGACAGCCGCTTTCTTCGGTTTAAAAACGTTTGCGAAAAATCAACGGAATTGCGAGATTTTATTAAGAATTGATAACACCACGGCAATTGCATATATAAATAGAATGGGTGGTGTTCAGTTTCCCCACTTGAATAGTTTGACTCGGCACATATGGCAGTGGTGCGAAAAAAGAAACATATTTATCTTTGCTTCGTATGTAAGCTCAGCCGATAATTTCAGGGCTGATGCGGAATCTCGTCGCATACATGCCGATGTCGAGTGGGAACTCGCGGATTACGCATTCGATCGAATTTGTCAAGAATTTACCCGACGGCAGATAGACTTATTTGCGAGCCGCTTGAATAACAAATGTACTAAATTTGTCTCTTGGCATCGTGACCCTGAAGCGTACAAGGTGGATGCATTTACAATATCCTGGCTTGCGTACTATTTCTACGCATTTCCCCCATTTTGTCTTATCTTAAAAGTATTGCAAAAAATCCAAACAGATAAAGCGACAGGGATAGTCGTGGTCCCTTTATGGCCCACTCAGCCCTGGTACCCCCTTTTCCAAAAATTGTTGATTTCACGTACTATCGAATTCCCGCCTAACAAAGGTTTATTATCTTCTCCTTACAGTGTTCGACACAATTTACATCGGAGTCTTACCCTGGTTGCCGGAGTGTTGTCAGGGAGGCGTTCTTAAAGCAGGGCACTCCTCTTGATGCTGTGGATGTAATGCTAGCTTCTTTGACAAAAAATACTTTAAAGCAGTATAACACTAGCCTGAAATATTGGCACTCTTATTGTAGAAGAAAAAATCTGAATATTTTTTGTAATTCTGTACCAGACATAATTTCATTTTTATTTACATTGTATCAACAAAGTCAAAAATATGGTAGCATTAATTGCGCAAAAGCAGCATTATCACTTATACTTGGAGCCGATATTATGAATAACCCACAGATAAGTCGACTTATGAAGGGGCTATATAAATTAAGACCTCCCACTCCACGTTATAATTATACATGGAATCCTACAATAGTGTTGGATTTTCTTAGCAATTACTATCCAAATGAGACCCTTTCTTTTAATGTTTTGTCTAAGAAATTAGTGACCTTACTGGCTCTTGTCACTGCACACCGCGTGCAAACCCTCTCCCTTATCAGACTCTCTAATATAAGGAGAACAGCTAATGAGAAATTCATAATTAACTCACACAGTACACGGCATGCTTCGACTTCCGCGGCCAACAGGCTCGGCGTGAATATTGACATTATAAAGAGGACAGCAGGCTGGACTGGCACCTCTAAGTCTTTCGCACGGTTCTATAATAGAGAACTTGATGCTGATAGATCCGATGAGTTCGCTCGCTCTTTGTTACAGGATTGCTTAGATCACTCTGATGATTAACTTAATTTAGATTATTAGATATACTTAACATCATAATTAAGAATAAATAATGATTGTACACTAATTATATCGTTTCTTTGCTTATATTTATAAACTACTTTTGTAATATTTCCATTTGTGCTGTTTCGTGATAATCTCTAAACATCTACAAGTAAATAAAACTATTAATGGTGTAATCTCGAAGGGCGAATCACTGAAGTTTAATAGAAAATCAAACGAACTTACCTGTAAGTGACGTTCGATGATTATTAAACGAAGTGATTCGCCCGAGAGATTACACCCCCTCCCTCCCAAACCGAGACCTCCAGGCTCGGTCATCCCTGAGCATCACGAAACAGCAGTTACGATAGGCCTAGATGGTACTGAAACGTGTATGAAAGTACCTTCATTTGAGAGTTAACATTTTCACTTTTTTTTTTTTTTTTTTTTTTTTAAGTGAAATGTTACTCTAAAATCGTGTAAGATGGCAGCACATACGCGTGCTACTACAAGTAAATAAAACTATTAATGGTGTAATCTCTCGGGCGAATCACTTCGTTTAATAATCATCGAACGTCACTTACAGGTAAGTTCGTTTGATTTTCTATCATACTTGAGTTCACACTTGAGTACAAAGTATCAGCTGAGTAGCGACGTATTAATAAAACGATTTCAGGACTCAAGTGCACTCTCAAGATGCTACTTAAGTTCCTGTTTTCTGAGTGTGGTCGAACCATGACTTAAGTGCGCGTTTTGGCGGTTTATTCACATTTCATTTGGACATTGGGTATTTTACTGTGGAACATTTACCCACGGCGAACAAAAATAAAATTTGGTTAGATGTAAGTATAGGTAATTACCTACATCTAGATTATAATGGGATAGTTTGCATATCTGTGGGTCGTGGGATTAACACGAAAATTACCATGAAAGTATAAAAACATAGTAGGAATAGTATTTTTTTACTTGTTTTCTTGCAAAAATCAAAAAGATATAAAGGTCAGATAAAGGAAAAAAAATCGATTCATTTTTATTCTGCTGCATCCAAACACAAGGCACAGGGAGATAACAGTAGTTAAACAGATCACACAACGGATGACAAAGTGACAGCTTTTAGCTTTTCGCGCCAGTCGTCGCGTCGATCTCGCGCCCACTCATAACCAGAAACTCATGTACTTATAACTGGAATAATGTGGCGACCGTCACTCAATTTCATTCAATCTAGTGCGCCAACACTATGAATGAAAAATTTTTTGGATGCGTTCCGTTACACTTTTTTTTTGTACATTGTAACGTTGTTTTTTTTCTTTAACTTTAAGATTTCCCTATATTTCTACAATTCAGCAAGAAAAAGCACGACAACATACGACAGGGAGGCTCTTGGCTTTGATCTCACCTGATGGTAAGCGAAGGAAGCGAGCTTCACCTGGACTCCTCAACAACTAAGGAACTGGCTTTCTTACCTCTAATTGTCGGAACACAACACTGCTTTATTATGGCGAAGAACTTAGATAAGACGGCGCGGGCGGTAGCTAACCAGGCGGGCTCAGAAGCACTACCACCGACCAAACCGTACAGAAAAACTTCTGCCCCCATGGGGAATTAAACCCCAGACCTCCCGAGCAACATCTGGACCACGGAGGCGGTTAAAGTTTTTTGTTGTTTTTTTATTAAGTCCTAAAAGTAGGTAGGTTTAAATAGTTATTTATTTATTTATTATTATTATTCTTGCAACGCTGTCAACTGGCGCAAGCGCACGTGACACAACCCGTTTTATGTGACTATGCGAGAGAGAGAGAGAGACAGAGGGAGAGGGAGTGAGACGAACAAAACATTCCGACCGCATTACAGGTATTATTCAGTTGGACATTTTTGTCAAATACTAACTAAACGCTCGCAGCTTCGCCCGCGTTATTTTTGTGTTTTCCCGTGGGAATTTTATATTTTTACTTGGGAAAAATAATTTTGTAGCCTATGTTCATTAGGAATAATGAAGAATTCTAAATGTGAAATAATTTTTCAAATCGGTCGAGTAGTTTCGGAGCCTATTCAATGCAAACAAACAAACAAATATTTTCTCTTAATATAACGAGTAGTAAAAATTAACGAAATACTCGCATGATATAAACACTGATAATTTCCGTTCCCATTAGTCTGAATTGAAATAAATACAGAAAATGAAAGCTGAATAAAAGCAGCAGGATCACAGAATAGATAATAGTGCAGGATCTAAAAGTACTTATTTTGGTTTTTGTTCGCGACTTTTCAAAAACCGGGTAAAAATGCCCAATGTCCATCACGTTTGACGACTTTTGTTGTTTGGTTAAAATGGACATTGAAAATATTATCGACGAAATCGATCACTATGACAAAATAGATTATTAGGTATGAGTATATCTTTCAGATAAAGGGGCATCGAAATCCAAAAAAATATATAATAAATACTCAGAATACTTTGAAATACGGAATGAAGACTTTTTGAAACGATATAGATTTCACCAAAACCGTCCATCATCAGCTCAGTAACATGACATGATGACTACCATACGCAAATAACTGAATATCTTTAATAAAACCGGCCAAGTGCGTGTCGGTCCACGCGCAGTGTACGGTTCCGTAGTTGCAAATGCCAACTTTGAGTTCACAGTCACACCTCACAACACTTTGCCACAGATTACTAAATACGTTGCTATTAAATTAGGCATTATTATTATTATTAAAGCTGCAATGATTTTATATTTCCTTAACTTCACATGGTTCGTAAATTTATATTCAGTACTAATTTTCAATGAAATTTTGCTTTTCCGAGTACATTTTATAAGTTAGTCGTCTATAACTTTTTAGTTTGTACTTAGTACTCAACTCTGATAGTTTTCCTTTAAGCTTCGTTATATCACAGATAATATAATACTGTTATATATACTACTGTTGTAAATTTTTTCACGTGTCCATATATAACCGTTTACCAGATAGAGGGGGGGGGGGGGCACTTACCTCTAACAAAAATGTGCATTTTAAAACCAAATATTTCAGAAACGGATCCCTCAATCGAAAAATTTTGTTCTGAACCTTACATTATTTTTTAAAGACCTATTCAACAATACCCCACATAATGGGTTAGTTGAAAAAATTTACTTCCACTTTACTTGTATGGGAGCTACCCTAAAAAAAAATATTTTCAATGTTTTTTTCCACCACTTTTTTGGCATGATTAATATACATACCCATACCAAATTACAGCTTTCTAGTACTAATAGACTCTGAGTAAAAGCGCCGACAGACAGAGACAGACATGGCGAAACTATTAGGGTTCCTTGTTTACTACGGAACCCTAAAAAGACATAAAACACGTTGGACGTGGCATTCAAATTTAAGGGTTTTCCTAGATTTACCCGGGATTCCATCATCAGATCATGACATGGTGACAATGGGTCCATCTCGGGAGTGTACTATTTCGATTACAAAAGGAATTTTGAAAATCGGTCCTCAAATGGCGGAGTAATCGGTGAACATACAAAAAATAAGAAAATAGATACAGTCGAACATAGAACCTCCTCCTTTTTGAAGTCGGTTAAAAATTACGTTTACTTGAGATCACGCTCTTAAGAGCGCGATCTTGATATTATATCTCAAGTGATACGCTGTTGATGTAGGTTTATTAATTAGCGACTATCTTAAGTGCGTGATCACATCTTGAGAGTGACTCGGCTGAGTTCGCACTTGAGAGCAGTTTTGAGATCGCTTTATTAATACGGGCCTAAGACATAGTTGTCATAATAACAAACATCAATCGGACGCCAAATAAGCTAAAAACAACAATTACCAAGCGTAGGCACGAGCGCACAGTATCGCGACAACGGCCCGCTGGCGGTCATGGGGTTTATGACGTCACGCTCTCTTGCCGCGACTTTTAACCGAGTGGCGCATTTATTTAATCGCCACTCACTCATTTTTGGTCGTATAAAAAAACTAATTATAACAATGTTCAGGATTTTTTACGGACTATAATTCTACATTCAAAACTAAAAACCGCGTTGATCCTCATTGTGAATGAGATTATTTATAAGATGCAATTAAGGTCAGGCAAGTTCACAATCTGACGAAAATAATGATGTTTAAGCTTCCGGTGTGAATAAATGATGTAAAGTTTTACTACACAAAAATATTGAAGACTATAAATAAAAGAAACAAAGAAATATGTACCATAATCGAACAAAATATTGAAAGATAGTTTTAAGTCTGTAAAGAAATCTTCAATGTCACCATAAAAATAAACTCGTTATTTGCAATAGAACTGATGATTTTTTAAATAAAATGATAGCTTATTATCGTTCCGCACACAATAATTTTTTTATAATTCGGCCTGTATTCTACGTGCAAAATTTCATAAGGAAGAACATAGGTAGATTTTTGTCATTTTGCTATAGATTAATATAGGTAGGTATGTAAATTTAGACAGTAAAGAGAAATGAAAACCATCGACGATAGAGAAATCCGATTTAAAAGTTTAAAAAATTGACCAAGAATCGAACCTGCTGAAATAGAAAAAAATGCAATTGATTTTATTACAGGCATATAAGGAGAAGGTAATAAAACATGCAAATTTCATATCAAACGTAAAATAACTAAAACGATAGAATTTACATTTATTTGCAATTCATAAAGTTCAAATGTATATTTCTCCTTGTATGCTATAACCAATATTCTGGAGAAACCAATTCTCATTCAGATTTTTAACAGCCTTAAATAATTTTTAATTGTTGTCCTATAAATGGAATTTTAAAAAATCTGTTAATATTTTACATATTTTATGATATAACATCCATGATGTAATGAAAATGATCTAATTTTCACGAAGCTTATTTGTCTGCCCAAATACCCGGTAATCGTATTTTCAAAGCTGACTTAATTAAGCCCTACAGCACGATTGCATAACATGTTTGGTAAACATCTCTACAAATCTCTTTGGTCAAGCAAGTTAAAACAAACATACCTACATTGAAATTTGAAATTCGAACGATATACGCACAGTAACTATTATTATATTGTATTACTAGCTGTGCCCGCTAACTACGTTTCGCCATCAAAATACTTAACACAGTGTTTAGTTTTTCCTCCATTTTATTCCATAATGATTCAACTTTATTCTGCCTTTCTTGAGCATCGGCCATTTCGAAATTAGGACAATTTTAGTAGGTTCGTAATGCTCTTTTTCTAACAGTCCACAAAATTAAATACATTACATATTACTATAAACACTAAGTATAATTATTGTTTTAGAGACATTATTGATATTAATAAATTCTTCTTCAGTAGAAAGAACTACACAGTTGCAAGAATAATCTTTATCGTATTCATGTTTCGAATTAAAATAATTAGAACTGTATACGAATAAAGTTTAGATTTTTATAATGGGTGTTGGTAACACCAACAAAATATATTTTTTGGATATGACAACTTGGCCAATTTTGACTGGTCGTACAGTAAGCTCCTTGTCAAGCTATACTGTTTGACCTTTGAACCGTTCTTATGTCGCTCGTAATACTGGCGGTTTTCGTAGAGTTAATGAATAGCATGAATGGGTGGGGGTTACTGTACAAATACGTTTTCCGTATTCGATATCCGATCACGGAGTTTCGTGAACGTAGCGCAGACGTTCGTTTCTTCTCATTCGGGATTTCTATCATTCTACCTAAACGTACGTACATAACATGTTCCGTTCGTAATAAAAACGAACGTGTGCGGCAGTCAATGAGTATTTTGTATAGATTTGATGCATTCGGATGCCCGCATTCAGAAAACAAATGCGAAAAAACGTATTTATGCGGTTAGCCTTAAAATGTATTGAGACTTCCGTTTTTGTAACGTGTACTGTGCGATATAGTGTTGCTGGCATAGTTCGGTTAGCAAATTCGCCGTGATAATTAACATCCAACACACAAACTTGGAGTTATCGTTAGTTAGTTCACGATCGTTGCATTATCACGGTCTCGAAGGACACTAAACACAGGTAACATCTAACATCGAACATCCAATAGGCCCCGAAGCGGTTCTCAAACTTTTTTGGTGAAGGAACCCTTTTGGAAAGCAAAATACTTGACGGAACCCTAAAATAAAACAATAATTTTTAAAAGTGTATTCTTTATTAATAAGCATAATAAAAGTACGACCAGAGAGGGTGTTTTGATTTTTCTAAATTATTGCGGAACCCTTATAGGGGTATTGTGGAGCCCTAGGGTTCCGCGGAACACACTTAGAGCATGGCTGCTCTAGGTACCCTTCTCAGGGCCTACTTTCATTTAATATTGCTGGTTTTGAAAAGCAACTGTTATCCGTTTTTTTTGAGCGGCGGCCATGTTGAATTTACGTGAATGTTGCTACGTTCATAGTGCTCTACTGATCAAGGCCTTTCATTTGATACCCATATTGCTGGGCTTAGAAACGAACTTTTAACAGTTTTTTTTTGAGCAGCGGCCATATTGAATTTTGTGCTATTTTCCTAGGTTCATAGTGCTCTACTCTTCAAGGCCTTTCATTTGATACCTATATTGCTAGGTTTGGAAACGAACTTTTATCCACCTTTTTTGAGCGGTGGCCATGTCGAATTTACGTCAATATTCCTAGGTCCATAGTGCTCTACGCTTGAAGACCTTTCATTTGATACCTATATTGCTAGATTAGAAAACGAACTTTTATCCACCTTTATTGAGCGGCGGCCATGTTGAATTTATTTATGTGTTGCTAGGTTCATAGTGCTCTACTCATCAAGGCCTTTCATTTGAGACCCATATTGCTGGGTTTGGAAACGAACTATTATCCATTTTTTGAGCGGCGGCCATGTTGAATTTATAGCAATTTTCCTAAGTTCCTAATGCTCTACTCTTTTAGGCTTTTCATTTGATACCTATATTGCTAGGTTTGGAAACGAACTTTTGTCCTTTTTTTTTGAGCGGCGGCTATGTTGAATTTATGTCAATGTTGCTAGGTTCATAGTGCTCTACTTATCAAAGCCTTTTATTTGATACCCATATTGCTGGGTTTGAAAACGAACTTTTATCAATTTTTTGAGCGGCGGCCATGTTGAATTTAGGTCGATTTTCCTAGGTACTTAATGCTCTACTCTTCAAGGCCTTTCATTTGATATGCATATCGCTGGGTTTGGAAACGAACTTTATCGGCAGTCATGTCAAATTAAGTCAACGTGGCTAGGTTCAATGTGTTCTATTCTTTAGGTTCTTCGTTCGATATCCATGTTCCTTGGGTGGATCCAAAAAATGTGATCCGTCATTTTAGCCGTAGGATCAAGAGTCCCGTCCCTCTACGCGTAACCCAGAACATTGCAGTCAGATATTTTTTTTAATTATCAATATTAATCTATTACTTTTAATAGTTTTAAATGGATGAAAGGGTTTGATTCCTTAGTCCTAATGTAAGAACATATAACACCTTTCAAAATACCTTGAAAAGAGTATCTTCATTTTTCAACATTTCAAATATTTCAAAAATTGTACCGATTTTGTGAAAATTAGTCAAGAATTAAACCAATCTACAAATTTTATGGTCACTCGATAAGTATTATCATAAAAAATGCTTTATACATTGGTTGTATGGATTGATCTTTTTGCCTTACCACCACGGTACGACATAAGAAAAAGACAATTTGGTTGGCGAAATCCAGTTGGGCACAGCCATTAACAGAAAATATTAAATTTTATTTGTACTATGTGAAACACTTCAGTCCTGCCTTACAATTTTCGAAATCCAATTACTTAAGATCAGGCTGTATGGCGTAGTTCCATTGCCTTTCCTTCGTGGAAGAAAATACCTTATCTCTGTACTATGTGACAGACTTGTCAAAATAATTTCACGTGCGCCATGTTGTTTTTTTACCTAAAGTCAATTCGAAAATTTTATATGGTATTTTTTCACTAAAAATAAAAAGTGAATTTAAACAAACGAAATTATGCCTAAATGTTCTTCCGGAAAATTCTAAGCATTGTGGTGTAAGCCATATCAAATTCTGTCCAGTAGTTTCGGAGATCTTTCCGGACAAACAGACAAACAAACAAACAAACAAACCAACAAACAAACAATTTTTTTTAAAACTATTCTATCGTGTTCTGCTAATGATTTTAAGGCGACCTGTGTATTTTTTTTCTTAATATTTCGCAATTACAGATTTTTGTACCCCTACGATTTTATTATATAAATAGAGATTAAGATTATGTGAAGAAAGGTCATCAGGATATTAACTATTTTCTGTCAGAATTTAGTTATTTTAAGTGTGCAAATTTATAACGTAATAAAAAGTACTTTTGAATCTTTAAAACATTTTTTACTCCGTATCAAAAAATCATGCAACAGCTAAATAATAATATTTAAAGCGAATAAAGTAGAGTATTATGGTTGAAGGTTTGCTTCCGTTAAATTATTAGGTATTATTATTATTTCACGACATTAAACAAAAAATGAGATTATAAATTTAAGATTATTTCAAGAAATGGGACGTATTTAACTCGTTCATTGCTATGACATTATGTTGAATTTACAAACGCGTATCGCCTGAAGTGGCGTAGGATGTTAATCGGACTAACCTATGGCCTATATAAATCCGTTGTTTCCCTCTAAGCTTGATAATGGCCCTATTGTAAATCTGGCCGATAATGCAGGATTTGATAAATAAAGCTTTCAACTGACTTGTTTCTTTTTTATTTGAAAATTCTACTTAAAATTTACAACCATTGGCATTTTGAGCAAGTCACTAGTCAATGATACGTCAAATTCGTCTAGAAGAAGTATGGGGACGCCACGTATCTGGCGGCGGCGACAACAGGTGCAGCTGGGGCGACTAGGGGTGCAGCGGGCGCTGCGACGTAGGGGGCTGCGGCGTAGGGGGCTGCGGCGTAGGGGGCTGCGGCGTAGGGGGCTGCGGCGTAGGGGGCTGCGGCGTAGGGGGCTGCGGCGTAGGGGGCTGCGGCGTAGGGGGCTGCGGCGACTACAGGAGTGGCCACTGCGTGGTTGACTGCGTGAGCGGAGTAAGAACTGGCGTACGGTGCAATGTATGCTGCGGATGCGACAGGCGCTACGGCGGGTGCCACTAGAGCCGCAGGCGCTGGGAGAATACCGGCATTGGTGATCACGGCGAGAGTAAGGATAACCTGTTGAACAACAAAAACGTAGTTATTTTGATGAATTGGATATCAGTACTTTTATTTGTTGACATTTTGCATTTATATTCCAGACATGTTAGTATGTAACAACTAATAATCACTTATTTAATTTTTTTGCAAATTGAAAAAGAAATAAACTTACAACGAATTTGGCGATCATTTTGCTTGTTTTTTTTTTGTAGTGACTGCTCACAAGTTAATTCGTGTTAGTTCGTCTGATGGACTGTGTCGTGTCCAGGGCATACTTGCGTTTTATACTTACAGGTGATTTTATTGCAACATTGCTAACCACGTGACATATGCGTCGTGGTAATGCGCAGGGCATCGCGGACGTATGCGATTTTGACCCAGACTGGGCGCACGATCTGCATTCTAATTTCGACTTTGTGCACATCAATTTCACTGTTCGTTATGTAAGCGACAAAAAGGAAATCTGCTGGGGAGCTTTAATATTGTTAAAGTCTAAATTATATTAGCATTCATTATGTATTAAGCTTACGAAATTAGAAAAAAATTATACGACTCTCAGCGTCACAAAAATACAGGTGCATTAAGATTCTAAAATCTGTTCAAAGACATATTCTTAACATACAACAGTGAAAGGAACGACATGAAACAACAGGAAACAATACAATTTAAATTAAAAACAGCTCGCTGATAGCAAAAATAACTTTGGACTGAGATACTTTTGTAAGACAGTCAATCATTTAAAAATAGGAATAGAAAACTGGTCGCTGATAAAACTCTTGGCATTTTTAACTTCCCATTTCTATCCTAAACGTGCAATTTTGTAGCTTTGTAAAGTTATACCAATTGCTACAAAGCTTTTAAAGTACCAAAATCAATCATGCTGAAAAAATTACTTGAGAAATTTATATTAAAGAAAAAACACTGTGGATAATTTTACGTATACCAAAACAAAAACAATGGACGCAATTGATCTGCATTTCTCAATTTGATCCATTTCTCTGTGCGCGCCTTCTCGAATCTCAAGTGACCACTTCAATATGTCAAATGCTTCCTTTTAGCGCGTTAATTGAATTACAATATATTACACAGTATAAAAAGGATTAAATTGTTAGTTACATTCACACACGTTGTCTTCTCTTCATTAAGGAAGGTTCACCATATACTAAGCAAAATGTTCTCCTTTAAATCTGTAAGTTATTGTTAGTTGTTGCTATCATTGTCATACTTACTTACTGAAAAGTGTTTTTGAATTTAAACTGTTTTTAATTTTAATATTACAGATCGTTCTAATCGTTGCGGCCTTCACTATTTGCACTGAAGTTAGTGCTGCTCCATCAATAGCAGCACCTCTAATAGCACCTGCAGCTGTCGGATACGCTCACGCAATACCTCAAAACGTACCACCTTTTGCCGCACAGTTCAGTGCCGTTAACAGAGCAGTGAGCCCGTTAGTGGCTGCTCCAGCGGTTGCAGCTCCTTTGGCCTATGCTGCTCCAGTTACGGCACCTTTTGCTGCTCGAGTGGCTGCACCGTTAGCAGCCCCAGTTGCGGCTGCTTTGGCGGCTCCAGTTGCCGGACCCTATGGGGCTCCAGTTGCCGGACCCTATGGGGCTCCAGTTGCCGCACCGTTAGCGACTCCTTTTGCTGCCCCAGCTCCTTTTGCTGCACCTTTTGCCGCCGCAGCTCCTCTAGCAGCCCCTGTTGCTCCGTTCGGTGCAGCCCCGTTTCTTCCTGCTGCGTATACAGGCTTCCCCTACTCCGCTCCTTTACTTCGCTCTCCGTATTTAGCCCCAACGTTTGTGCGCTAGATGAATAAAAGAGACCAAATTGACCTCCTTATTTAGATTGTAAGATTTGTTAACTAGGGTTTGTTGATTATTTTTTATAATCTATTGTTTGTACGAAATATAAACGTTTTAAATGATAACTCGAATTTCATTTTGTATATAATACGAGTATGTATTATTATTTTTTTACAAAAAACGTCGCCCTACACTAGGATTTTCTCCTGTGTCGTGGGTTCAGTTACAAACATAGAATATCACATACACATACGCCCAGACCGGAACAAATTTCTGTAGGCCATACAAAATATTTATCCCGTACGGGAATCAAACCCGCGACCCGTTGCGCAGTAGGCGATCACTCGACTTCTGCGCTAACCGAGTCGTCAGTGTTTCTTTCATTGAACACTTCGTTCATTCCTAAGTGAAACAATGTAACGAACAGTATTCTATCTTCTATATAAATAAAAATTAATCGTCGAAATGTATGTACAGTCGGCAATGTTTGCGGTCTACCAGAACAGTTTTTTTGAGAAGCATTATTTCAAACAATAAGAGGTATAAAGCAATCATTTAAATCATATAAGAAAATACTAAAATAAAACTCTACTCGTAGACCGGCAACTTTGTCGACTGTACGCGCATAACTTCAAAACGACTGCACCAAATTGGTTAGTTTTTATTTTGTTGTGTTCGTAATTGTCAGGTTTTTTAAATATTTTTTTTATACAAACCTTTAGTATAAAAAAATATTTAAAAAATTATACAGAAAGTAAAATTTGGAATTTAAAAATGTTCACACAAAAAGTGAGGAAATTGACAGATTAACATTCAGATTATTTCAAATCTATGGTTTCTAACATTGTTGTACTGTCAAAAGGTTTTAGTATATTCGAGCGAGACCGGGGCGGGCAGCTAGTATACAATAAGATATAATTTACTTTTGTAACGGGATAAAATAAAAAGTAGACGTTGCAGAATCACACTGATTTAATTTCGATTTACAATAGGGCAGAGTTCCGTCTTAGAAACAGTAAAACACAGAAGTGATCTAAATATGAGATGGCGCGGCATTTTATAGTTTCTCCGATAGTAAGGCGCTAGCTTGGCTTGGCTCTGATTGGCTGGCTTGGGCTGGCTGGCACATGGCTGCACGTGCTTGGCTCTGATTGGCTGGCTTGGGCTGGCTGTCATATGGCAACACGTGCTTGGCTCTGATTTGCTGGCTTGCGATTGGCTGAGGCGGTGTGGCGCGTAACATTCGGCCGTCCTGAAACAATCATTGCTCCCGCAATGGAAAAACACGTGGTTAGCTTTCAAGTAGGTCAATGAGATCTTCGGTTTCAAGCTGGTCATCAGAGCTACTGGCACTGTATGATATAGGGTACTGTGATTTTGTGATAGGGCCTCAAGAGTCCGATGCAACCAGGCTAGTAAAGGCCTTGTAGCCTCGGAACCCCTTGATACTGAGGATTCTGTACATGTCATTACCCACACCTTAATAATGATATATGGGCCAGAGTAAATATCATCAAGCTTAGTGCTCACTCTTGTTACACTACTTGTGGGTGCTTGCCGCCAAAGAACTAAATCTCCCTTTCTGTAAATTCGACTAGTTTTCCTTTTTTTATCGACGTTACGCTTCATCTTATGGCTTTCTAATTTTAATCACGCACTAGATCTATTATTACGTCTGATTTCAACCGATTCATTATTACTTTCATAACATCAAATCATAAGGCTATACGACTATGTTGTACTTTCATTTACAGTATTATTAACACCCCAAATAATGTCAGGTAAGCTATTGGCCCAATTATTAGAAGTCTGGCTAGGATCAATCGCACGTAACGCATTCAGTAAGATCCGGTTCCACTTAACCATTGGCTCGTGGACATGCAACAGATGTCAAAATGTACTTAAATTGCTTGTCAGTTGATTTTTTTTTAATAAATGCTGTTAAAAGCTTTGCCATGATCACTGACAAGTTTATGAGGGTAACCAATAAACTAAATATTTTTTAAAGTATTCTTATTGTTTTTTACTGAATTGACCGTGGGTGGGCTCTGCAATAACAAATTTAAAGAAATTATCCTACTTCCTACTAATATTATAAACGTGAAAGTGTGGATGTTTGGATATTTGGATGTTTCTTATTCAATCACTCAAAAACGGCTGAACGGATTTGGATGAAATTTGGCATGCATGTAGCCTTTGACATGGAAAAGAACGTGACATAGGCTACCTTTTATCCCGATTCCTTAAGTAGTTCCCGAGGGAAAATTAAAAATTGTTCAAAATTGAAGTCCACGCAGACGAAGTCGCGGGCAGAAGCTAGTCTGTAATAACCAACATATATTGATAACCTTTTGCTGTTCTACAAAAGGGGCATATGGTCGACATGAACCATGACCATGGGTTCTGTGGGTTTCGGAATAGGGAACAATGTACCATTTACTCCCTCTTTATTAAATCTATACATTTTTGAAAGCCTACATGACTTATCATTGTGGTGCATCTGAACTAGTCTATCTGATCAATGCAGACACTACGAGGCAATTACCATACAATGTCTTCCTATAGAGTCTATCATCTGAGAGCACATAGTTGTTTTTATATCAGGGGCAGCAGAGCGATCTTTAAGCTGAACAATGATACGCCTTAACTTGTCATCCTGGCACTGGACTGTTATAGAACTCGTCTGACACTTCAAGGCGGTTGACATTAATAGCATCGACGGGATTTCTACTCAACGCGTCTACGTGTTAAATTTTTTTCCCCACACCATATTGTACACTCATGTCAAAATCTTGTATTGACAGCCAGCACCTAGCAATACGTGGGATAATGTCACGTTTAGTAAGGGTGGCGCGAACGGCAGTACAGTCAGTTACCACTTTTACATGTATCCCTACTGCAATACACTCTAAACCTACACATAGATTCTACTACGGCAAGCGTTTCAAGCTCGTAACTATGGTATATACTTTCTTCTTTACTCGTTGCCCTACTGAAATACATGACAGGCCTAATAAAAATACCTGCGATAATCTCAGTTGGTAATACAGGGTCATATAAAGCCAGTATTGGCCTTGTACACAAACACAGTTTTAATTGTTGAAAACTATCGACTTGTTCAGTGCCCCATTTCCATAACTGCGTTTTTCTTTGTTAAATCTGTTAAAGGGCGAGCAATTAAATTGCGAAGCTTTTAATAAATTTACGGAAATAGCTACATAGCCCTATAAATTGGCGTATTTCATGAACACTACTAGGGGTAGGAAACTGCGACACTGCTAACAATTTTGATTCACCTGGTTGAATGCCATTCGAAGATATCTCATGTCCTAAGTATGTAATTTTGTTTTATAAGAATGAACACTTACTCACATTTCACTTTAAATTTTCCGATCTTCGTTTATGAAGAACTTTTTGTAAAATATCTAAACCTGACTGAACATCAAAAGAGGGTAGCAACAAATTGTCTAAGAATGCTAACATTTCATATTTATCGGGAAAGTCATTGTGGGTTTTTGAACTACCGCCTTTTGTGATTGGAATTTCGTATTGAATCTACAACCTTATTCATTATTCGTATAACAACAGATGGTGCGTTATCTAAGCCAAACGGAACACGCGTATATTCAAATATCAATGTGGCGTTATAAAGGATGTTTTGTGGTTATCTGCAGGGTTGATTTTGACCTGATGGTAACTTTGTGCCAAATTAAGACTCACAAACTATCGCCGTTCTTTTTTTTTACGAATTACGGGAGAAGCAAAACATAATTCAGATTCTTGAACTATACCTGCGTCGAGCAATTCAGACACTTTGGATCTAACTACTGACTGTGCGACAAGCTGTAAGGTTGACGGTATATAGGCTGTTCACTTGTTAACTTTATTTTTATGTTTAATAAATCTGTACATCCTAAGTCTTGTGTTTTACTCGCAAAATAATCAGGGAAATTTATTAGTAAAGCAATCAAATAATCATCATCATCACAGCCCATATACGTCCCCACCGAGGGGCTCGAGCCTAACCTATATTAGGGTGATTAGGCCTTAGTCAACCACGCTGGCCCAGTGCGGATTGGTCGACTTCACATACATCATTGAATTTCTTCGCAGATGTATGCAGGTTGCCTCACGATGTTTTCCTTCACCGTACAAGCGTCAGACAAATGTACATATGAAATTCGAAACGAAAAACACATTGGTACATGGCGGGTCGCGAACCCCGACCCCCCGATTGGAAGGCAAGTGCCGAGTCCACTGCGCCACCGACGCTGTTATGAAATAATCATAATCGTTTTTTATTCAATAGATCTGAACTGATTTCCTCTATGTATGATGCCCCGATTGTGCTAATATTGGCTTGGATAGTGTGCAATAGATTATTTTGGCTACAAAGGTAGTGCAATAAAATAATGTGGGCTAACCTGAACCTCCGAAGGCGGTGTAGTAGTGCAGCTGGTGGCTCTGCTCTGGTGGTAGACCGCGAATGATGCATGAGACAACTGCGCTATCTGACAACTTACACCGAAAACACATGGCGACTTTGTCCTGATAATATTTGGTCATCGAATCCATATTTACGATGTCTGGGAAATGCACGTATCAACATTTGCTTCCAGTCTTCCCAAGAGTAATCGTATTCATCCAGCCGGTTGTACCATCTTCTTGCTTGACCTCCTTAATCTATCTTGCAGATGAAACGACTTCATGTTTTCGCACCATCCATATGAATTTCGCCAAGTTGATCAATTTTTTTTTTGAGCCTTGCTGTCGCAGTAGTATACTCTTCGCTATCCGGGTCGAACTCGGGGATTAGCAAGGCTGCACGGGATTCTTTTCATGGCCTTTTGTACCTCTGATTTCAAAAGCTCGCGTAGGATTTTTCGAGCTGAAGGCGAGGCTGGTGGCGAAACTTTGTCTTCGTTTTCACTAGTTGTCTCGGATGAATCTTCACGCGGAGATTTGCCCCATTCGTGCGGTCGGACCAGGCGGCATACACTCGACGCATTAACTACGTTTTAGGTTTTTTTTTTATATTTATCCCACTTCTGATATGTAACGGGATAAAATAAAAAGTAGACGTTGCAGAATCACACTGATTTAATTTCGATTTACAATAGGGCAGAGTTCCGTCTTAGAAACAGTAAAACACAGAAGTGATCTAAATATGAGATGGCGCGGCATTTTATAGTTTCTCCGATAGTAAGGCGCTAGCTTGGCTTGGCTCTGATTGGCTGGCTTGGGCTGGCTGGCACATGGCTGCACGTGCTTGGCTCTGATTGGCTGGCTTGGGCTGGCTGTCATATGGCAACACGTGCTTGGCTCTGATTTGCTGGCTTGCGATTGGCTGAGGCGGTGTGGCGCGTAACACTTTATTTCGCCGAAAAAAGAAGTTCAGTATGGGAGTTACGCAATTGCTTGCGTGGCACGCCCACAAACCACTTCCACTGGTTTTTCCTGTTTCAAAATTAGAATCATGTTTTGATGACACCAACATGCGAATAATAACATAGAGAACAAGTTATGAAAAGTGAACGAGAACTGTCTGCCTGTATGTCTGGCACTGTACGTCGTGCGTGACTATAATTTTCAAGGAACTGACGGAAACTGCACTATTTCGGGATTTTGATTTCGGTGCGGATGATCGATGATCATGAGTTAAGGCGCATAGTGCTCCCAATGACCTTGCGTCGATCGTCCCGCACTGATTACATAGGAGTGAGTAGGTGAGAGTGAGGGGAATATTCAAGCAAACCTTTACGCGTAAGATGAATTATTTCAATAAAAAAAATAATAAAGAAAAATCTAAAAAGACCATCCCCTAGAATATTGTTCACTTTATTTATTGAAATTGAAAGAATGTGATTTAACCTAATATTTACGAAGCGATTAGGTTTATAGTTTTAAAATCGAGGCATGTTTGGGTCACATTTTAACCAAGTTTTCATTAATTTATCAAAAAATTAAAAAGACCATCCTCTAAAGAATGCGTTGAATAATAACATATCTTTTTTAAAGATTTTTTTATTCAATATTTATGAAGAGAACCGGTTTTTTCTGCAGTGATTTTTTATGATTGACGTTACTATGCGCCTTAAGAGGAGATTGGCGAAATCGGGCCTAACCTAGCAGGTACAGGAATCAGACTTTGTCCAAAATTAATAACTTAATTTTTAATGTTTAGGCCAAAATTACCTACCATAGAAAATAAAAGCAAAACAGCCGACACAAGAAATTATTGCCAGTCGTAAAATGTATCATCGATAAGAATTAATTGATTATTTTTTTGTTGAAATGACTATATTTAGATCGGCTATATAGATGAAATAAAAATTAGCTAGTAGTAAGGCATCTTATAAAAATAATATACGAAGTCCCTTTCATGAATCTGTCTAGACTGCAGTCATTTTAGCAGTTATGAGGTGCAGTTATTACATTTTCTTTTCACATTTTATCTGGAATAAAATTCCTGCTGCTGTGTTTCCCGAGCGCTATAGCATGTCTATTTTCAAGCGATGTTTAATAAGAGTATTGCATTCAACGTAGGCAGCGGCTTGGCTATGTCCCTGATATTGGCAAAGTCCATGGGCGGCGATTACCACTTACCATCAGGTGGGCCGTTTGCTTGTCTGCCTTCTAAAGCAATAAAAAAATTACTAATTAAATCCGTCTTTATGTTCACCACTATTACTGTTGTATGATAAAGAATATTTAAATAAATAAACTTCTTTTTTAACAACTTTTCAAAGGTCCACCAAGACGAGGATAGTTTTTCGCTTCGGAGACAGATTATCGCAAGAAAGAAAAACATAGTGATCATCCTGAGCTACATATTATGCAATACGTAAAAAGGTTTTGTGGTTGATAACCGACAGAGTAAGACTATAAGAAACCTTACCTTAGATGTTTTTTTAGGTCCCCTTTGATAAAACAAAACAATAGTTTTCTAAGTAGACATAACCTAACTTTTAGTTCAATGATTTCGAATATCTCCGGTCTCCCTTAGAACAAGTCTATAATTTTAGTCCCCCTGGAATCTGTACGTCTTGATATGCAAAATTGACTAAAAATCATCAGTGTACCCGCTTAGGTCCAAGGTTCTAAGGAATGTCGCCAATCTACTTTAGCGCCAACTTCAAAATAATAATAAAAAATTGTATTCTGAAATTACCCATTTTTGACTTTTTGTGTTTCTGAAGTCGGTTTTATTTTTGTCAAATATTTTATTTTTATTTTAATATTTCTAATGAATTTATACCAGCTCACCGAAGTTACTTAAAAAAATACAGCAGAGGGTCAATACGTGCTTAATGTATTTAAAAAACTAACATCTAACTCCTAAAAGTCAAAGATCCTTCCATCGTCAGCTCAGTTTATTTAGACTACCAGATTTCGAAGCAATACCTGAATAGCTTCAAAAAAAAACCTGAAACACGTTGGACACGTGCTTATAAATTTAAGGGTTTCCCTCGATTTCCCTAGCTCCCATCTAGGGTCCCATCGCCAGATCTTGACTATGGTGAGAATGGGACCAATCGGGAAGTTATACCCTTTCAAGCTTTATTGACTTAACATTAAGGTAGATTTATTGACTTAACATTAAGGTAGAGTTGGTAGAGTATACGGTCAAAGTTACAAAAATATGTTTTTATAACTTTGACCATATCGACTTTTTTATACTCGAGTGTACATATGTATGTATCAAGCCGCAACCTACCCATAATAACATACTTATGCTAACATAGTCGTAAATATAAATAATGTGGTGTAAAATTAATTTTGAAATCCCCCATACAAATAGTACTACTTAGAAAAGTTAGAAAAGTAATTTTTTGACACCATAATTACTATAGGATTATGTTTTTTTTTATATAAATAAAACTACTTTCTGCAGACTCTTTGGTCCGCACTTTTTTTAGATTGTATATTGTTTGTTATTTTGATTTCTATTTATTTATTTTCCACATCAGTAACACACTTGTTGCTTCTTAATATTGTACATGTGATGACAGGTGTTGTGTCATTCACATTTACAGTTGCCACTTATATTAAACTAATTAACTATGATTAACATATATTTTTCTAATGTACTCTTAATACTAGGCCTAGTCTAGAATGCATTTTATTATTTTGATATTATGTGAGTAATTTTATTTTTATCCTAGCATGCAGTTTCTTTTTTTTATTTTATTATTATATGTATAAATTTTTTTTTATAATAAGTATGCCGTTCTTCTTTAGATTGTTTTTTTTTCTATTATTATTATTATTATTGTGTTGCATGCTTACATTTATTTCCTTATCCTAGTTTTACATGATTGCACTTAACAAGTTCATGCATACAAGAATGCATGTGTTGGTTACTCTTAACAGTTATATTAGTTTGTTTCCGTGGGAGTGGAGGTCTGTGGCTAAAACCATATATGATTATGTTAAAATGGGTAGGTTTCAGCTTGATTGGGTATGTATCAAACAGCTTGTATAGAATAGATGAAAATGAAAAATTTATGAATGAAAAAAGCACGAACCACGTGTTTAAAGAGAGTGAATTATTAAAAAAACTACATTACATAATTACATAGTTGTAATTGACAATTTGTAGTTCAATTACAACAATTACATTATCTGTTTTATTAGAGTAGGATATTACAACACTAATTCAGACATTGAACGTACCATTTAAATTGCGTTAAGTGAAAATCCAAGATGGACAAAACAGAAATTACATTTTATTGGTATATGGGTGAAACAAAACTACGTCTTTACTGGTCGACACTCGTTTAATGTATAAAAAAAGGTGAAACGATTTCCAGAGTATTTATAACAAATAAGATAGGGTAGACTGTCAATATAAAATATCAAATAACATGTGGGTATTATTAGGGTAGGTAGCATTATATTCTATTTTGTATACATCCAACAGTCCTCCTCAAAATATAATAATTTTAATTGACAATATAATGACAGTAATAATTAGTACAAATGATTTAGTACAAATCCAATTAAGTAATTAGCTACATATCAAAGAAAATCAAGAATTAGCTAAAGTAAATACAATTTCGACCTTAAATCGAGGAACTTTGGAGCAGGCACCACCTTTGTGAAAATGTCAGCTAGTTGTTCTCCTGTGGAAATATAATCTAGCTTTATTACTTTATCAGTAATTTGCTCCCTGATAAAATGGTATTTTATGTTTATATGTTTAGACCTTTTGTGATTTGAAGGGTTATTTGCTATACTAATACAACTATTGTTGTCTTCATAAATTACTATAGCTTGTGGTATTTTGATAGATATACTGTTCAGTAGCGATTTTAACCAAATCGCTTCTTTAACAGCCTCAAATAAGGCCATGTACTCTGCCTCTGTTGAGGAAGCAGCTACTGTATTTTGTTTACGAGTATTCCAGGAAATTGTACAATTATCGAATACTTTGAATAAGTATCCTGTTGTACTTTTCCTGTCAATTTCGTCACCACCCCAATCAGAGTCAGCATAGCCAATAAGCAGTTGCTTGTAATCACATTTTTTAAATACTAATTTTAAATCAATAGTTCCTTTTATGTACCTCAAAATATGTTTTAAGCATTTCCATAATTCTAAATTATTTTTGCTTTGATACCTACTTAAAACACTTATTGTTGCACAAATATCTGGACGTGTACAAAGCATTGCATACATTAGACACCCTATTACATTTTTACAAGGAGCATCATAATAATCATCAGAATTTAATTGTAAATAATTTAATTTTGCTGGTAATGGTGATTTTGATGGATTACAATCACTCATTGAAAATTTGCTTAAGACATTTTTGAGATAAATAGATTGATCTAAGCTTATTTCATCTTTTGTTCTCTGTATTCTTATACCTAAAAATAATTTAATTTCGTTTAAATCTGTCATATAAAATTTTTGCATTAAACATTTTTTATAATATTCTAAAGTTTTTATATCTCTAGCACAAATAACTAAATCATCAACATATAATACTATGTAGATATTTTCTTCTTTATTTTGATTATTAAAAACATATAAACAAGGATCAACTTGTGAATTTTTAAAACCAATACTTTTGAGAGTATGATCGAAACGTTCAAACCAACACCGTGAAGATTGCTTAAGGCAATATAAAGTAGTCCATTTAAAATTGCTGTTTTAACGTCCATATGATGTATTTGCAAGTCATATTGGACAAAGCTAAAATAAATCTTAAGGTGGTTATCCTAGCAACAGGTGCGAACGTTTCGTCATAATCTTGTAAGTATTGTTGAGTGAAACCTCGGGCAACCAAACGCGCTTTATACTGCTTTGGTTCACCGAGTTCATTGTTTTTAATTGTAAACACCCACTTTGAGCTTACTATATTTACATTACTTGGCCTTTCGAAAAGACTCCAGGTTTGATTGCTGCGCAAGGATTCGAGTTCATTTTTAATGGCTTCGAACCATTTCTCGGTATCTGATCTATTAAAAATGTCGTTAAAGGTCAGAGGCAATGACTGAACAGTTGTAAGTGATAAATAAAAATTAGGATCATTCATCCTTTTGTAATCTTTAGGGGGTAGATTGACAATTCTTTGGCTTCGCCTAATTTTATTAGACGATGCATCGGTATCGTTTTCCGATTTATCAGACGTAAAGTTTTTGTGTTTGTTACCTATTAATTTTGCTGAATCATTTTCAGGCTTATTAATTTCGGCGGGAATTTCAATGTCAATATTTTTACACAATCTAGACATTTCAAAATTTGACTCATCAAATATTACGTCTCGTGCAGTTAGAAATTGATTATCTTCAACATTGAGCAATTTATAGCCGTTGGGTGCATACCCCACTAATACTGTCTTAAAAGATTTCTCATCAAATTTTGCTTGTCTAGTTTTATTGTGCACATAAACAGTTGAACCAAATACTCTTAAATGACTAATTTTCGGCTTTTTGCTATGCCACATTTCGTATGGTGTTTTGCGAGAGAGGGCTTTTGTGGGTAGTCTATTTATTATATATGTTGCCGTCAATATAGCTTCACCCCAGAAACTTTTATCTAATTTCGCACTTGTGATTAAAGTTCGACCCATTTCAGTTAAGGTGCGATTCATTCTCTCCGCTACACCATTTTGTTGAGGCGTGTATGGCACCGTTAAATGATAAGTTATTCCCTTACAAACACAAAAATCTTTAATCTCGTTTGAAAGATATTCTCGTCCATTATCACAATACAAGTAAATGACCCTCGAATTAAATAAATTTTCACTTTTTGCTACAAAATCTTTAAAACACTTAAATACTTCAGATTTAGAATGCATTAAATAAGTAACCGTGTAATGAGTAAAATCATCAATAAAAGAAACAAAATAATTTTTCTCGTCGATGGTTGTTGGTGTTATTGGACCACACACATCGGAATGAATTATAAAGAGTGGTTTGTTATTATTTGATTGATCTTTTGATTTTGCAAATGGTAATCTTGATTGCTTACCCAATATACATGGTTCGCATAGCTGATCATTCGGAATTATTTTTGAAATTATTGAACTATCTTCAATCATATTTTTAAGATCTATAAATTTTTGTTTATTTAAATGGCCAAGCCGTTTATGCCATAGCTCATAAGAATTTATCACACTCTGATTAACATTTAAATTACAGTGAAATTTATTAATTCGAAAGGTCACCTGATACAAATTATTACAATGATCTCCCGTGAATAAACATTTATTATTTTTATTAATCTGCACACCATTTTTGTCAAAAATAACTACCATACCTGCTTGTTGCATTCGGTGCACTGATAGTAAATTATACGTTACCTCCGGCGAAAATAAAACATTATCAAGCGATCCCTGAAATCCCTTTATTTGTAGTAACCTCAATTGTACCTTTCCCTATAGCAAGTATAGAAGTTCCATTTTTGGCTACTCCGATCTTCAATGGCGTGGTTAATTCAACGAAGGAAGAAAATATTTCCCTTTTATTAACAATGTGATCAGTCGCTCCAGAATCTAAAAGAAAACAAACATTAGATATCGAATAATTATTAAAATTTGATAACTTACACTGTGTCAACATAAAAGCGAAGCCATCATCATCATTGTTACAAGGTTGCACATTATTTATTGTTCTTTTGTAATTTATATTATTATTTTGCTGGATCTTCTTAAAAAAACGGCAGTCCTTCTTAAAATGGTTGCGACGTCCACAATGTTCACAATACATTTTTGTTATCTTGTAAGCTGAACTATTAGGAAGATATTTTTTCTTTTCTTGAGGGTAAAATTTCTTATTCGTTTTCTCGGTCGACCTATTATGAAATGATTTTTTTCCACCTGCATGTAAAATTTTTATTTCTGTTGAAGGTTCAGTTTTCAATTTCACTTCATGATCCAATAAGCGAGTCTTAACAAAAGGGAGGCTAAGATGTTCTTCTCCAAGTGTTTCCAATGCTGTGATAACTCCATCATATGAGCTGGGTAGCGTTAGTAATAAATGTGATACTTTATCCATTTCATCGAGCCTGGCACCAGCAGAATCAGTTCTGTGATGGTGTTGTCAAATTGAGTGAAATGTTGAAATAAAGTCATACCGGGCTGTAACTTTAAGTTTAATAATTGTTTGCGCAAAGCTAATTGAGTGGCAAGACTTCTTCTCTCATAAATTTTATCTAGGTCATCAATTATAGATTTAGCTGTTGCCGAGCCTTTTGCAAAGCTTAAAAATGCGTCACCCAAAAACTCAACAATCGTACCTTTTGCAATTAGATTTTTCTTTTCCCAATTTGCATCCGGCGTTTCAGGTATCTCGTTTTCGATAACACACAGAACTTGTAATTCTTCTAATAGCGACTTAACACGAAATTTCCACGTGCTGTACCTTTCTCCATTAAATTGTTGTATATTACGTTTGCTTTGTGAATCCATTGCTATAAACCTTATTAAGTCCTAATCTGATAAATACTAATGTCCTGGGCCCATACCTATTGGTATATTGGTGAAACAAAACTACGTCTTTACTGGTCGACACTCGTTTAATGTATAAAAAAAGGTGAAACGATTTCCAGAGTATTTATAACAAATAAGATAGGGTAGACTGTCAATATAAAATATCAAATAACATGTAGGTATTATTAGGGTAGGTAGCATTATATTCTATTTTGTATACATCCAACACATTTGCATTTTTTAAAGTCATTCCACTCTTTAGAATTTGTACATAACAGGGTATTAATAAAATGACAAAAACTGAAAATGACAGCGATATCCTGCGTCTGTTAAGAGCAAATTATTTCCATAGCTTTATTTATTCAGAACAGAACAATACTAAAACCTTACTAAGAGCGCTATACGCAGCAAGAGCTGTGACTCTGTTTCAATATTGTTTGGAAAGTATTCACGGCCAACATATCACATAATGACGTGTGAAAAAGTTAAGGATAAAGTGTATTTTCAGAAACTATTTTCATATTCATTTTCTGAATTCTGTTTAGTGAGAAATCCGATAATTAGAAGTGATTACTCATTTAACCAGGTTCGTAACTCCTCCTTACGTCATTATTCTCAATGCTGAGGGTCGTGATTTCACTGGAGTAGCACTTTCTTGCGAACTATATTGCGCCACTTAACTCTGTTTTCAGGAGACCTGATGGCGTCGCTAACACTGGAGCCAAGTGCTGAGAGAATAGGGCTCCGAGGTACTTCCCTTCCACTATGCCAGTCACAAGTAGTGTTTAGGTGATCGATCGGTTCGAGTATTTTACGGAGACAGGTAGTGAAAAATCAGAGGAACCCGAAACAGCTTATTCCAGCACCACATCTCGAAAGCATCAATACGGGCACGGTCTCTTCTTTAGGGTTCAATTTTCTACCCCATTTTTGAATCATTAGTAAGACTTTGTATGCTCGTCAAGCGTAGTTAGTACTCGATTTCTATTGATTTCCGTTGAAAATTTATTTCGATTTTCATCAAAAACGATACGAAAATCAGTACAAATCGAGCGAAAACGATAGTCATGCGAGCGTTAGTCACCAGACGAAGCGACGACTTTATAAATACAGCCCCGGGTGTTAAAATAATTCCAATAACTTGTTCCATCTTATCATTTACTAGCTTTCCGCTCGCGGCTTCGCCCGCGTTATTATTGTTTTTCCGTGGGAATGTATATTTTCCCGTAGGAAAAATAATTTTGTAGCCTATTTAAGCCCGGATAATGAATTTCATAGAAATTGGAGCAGATTTTACATATTTTTCATAGAAACTTTCAACCCCTATTTTGCACCCTAAGGGGGTGAATTCCAATAAACCATGAAATACATGTTCAATGAAATATTTTTAAGAGCATGAATCTCAAGTTATCTCAAAATTGTTGCTAATTTAAAGATTTTTCCATACAAACTTGCAACCCCTATTTTATCCCTTTAGGGTTAAATTTTTTAAAAATCCCTTCTTAGTGCATTTTGAATTAAAATAACTGTCCAAACTTAACGTTTCTACTATTAGTGGTAACGGCTGTGCGTGCGTCTATAGATGGGAACATCTCCTTTTATATATGTTGACGGAAATGTATGTAATCAGGAATGGTATACAATTCCTAAATTTCATACATTTCCAGTAACATATTTATAGATATTGCGTTTTTGAGTTGCTGACGCGTTGTGCGTCTTGGACCTTTAGCCACAAATTAGTGCAACATTTATTTGAGATATGAACACGAGATATGAGACACTTATATATAGAAACTATTTGACTGAAAAATAATTGAATGAAGATAAGTCATGTTTCATTTGTCTATGTTTGATGTTTTTAGGGTTCCGTACCTCAAAAGGAAAAAACCGAACCCCTATAGCAGGGGTGGCCAACTGATCGATCGCAGCTATTGGCCCAGTCGATCGTAGTATGGCAAAAACGTATAAGTTTAATTTACAATTAATATTTATATGTAAAATAATATTTATGTGTGATTAGTAGATCGCTCAGGGTTTCTTTGTAAATAGCAGATCTTCGTTCCAATCAAGTTGGCCACCCCTGCCGTATAGGATCACTTTGTTGTCTGTCCGTCAGTTTGTCAAGACCCTTTATCACGGGTACGGGAGGAGGTATTGAGTTAAAATCAAAACCATATACTCAGGTCTTATAACAGTCCCTTGAAGCTGTTAAAAATCAAAAAGAAGATACGGCTGCTTATGCTGAAAAAAGCGTATGACACTCTCAATGGAATCAAAATCAAATAGGTACTTCCTGTTGACCTAGAACCATGAAATTTGGCAAAGAGCACGGTCTTATAGTACAAATTAAGGAAAAAGTCTGAAAACCGAAAATGTGTATATACTTAGGAAGTTATAGAAGTTTGTACGGAACCCTTGGTGCGCGAGTCCAACTTGCACTTGGCTGGTTCTTTCTCGATAAGATGCCTTCTTGTTTATTTTATGTATGATCCTAGACTCAAAAGATGGACAATGGTAAAAACCCTCAGTCCTCCAACTAATTAACAAGTATTATTACAACGATTAGTTAAAATTAATTGAGATTAATATGTATAAAAGAGTAGTATAAAATAGGTAATTCTTCATCATTACAGCCACCACCAAGGGGCTAGATGGAGCCTACCCCAATTTAGTGTGGATTTAGCGACTTCACATACATCTTTGAATTTCTTCGCAGGTGTATGCAGGTTGCCTCACGGTGTTTTCCTTCACCGTAGGACCTTCGGATAAATGTACATATAAAATACGAAAAACACATTGGTTCATGGCAGGATCTGGCAGGATCGAACCCCGGACCTCTCGATTAAAAAACACGCATGTCATTAGAAGGCCAGTGCCGAGTCCACAGCGCCACCGACGTTCCTAATGGTAATTTATTTATTTACACAAGATTTATTAATAAACACAAGAAGAGCAGATAATTATTTTATTACAAAGCAGATAAATATTTGAAAGGACGGTGTTACCTTTTTAGATAGCACCTTGCACACAGTAGTCCTATTAGACATACTAACACTACAATAGTATTCACTACAATTGTCAAGCAAATATAATCCTTCCCTCAGTAGTCATTGGTTTCATGATTATTTGGCATAATCCCAAATAGAAACCAAATACAACGTTAATCGCTTAACAATATACTTAGATGTAATCTGTCAATAGTACTCTCTGTATGCATGTCTCGTAGTTGCACCGCACTTTGTAAAGAAAAATTTCACAACGGATCAATGTTTCCCAATCTGCTCCATTTCTCCATGTGTGCTTTGCGAATCCCCAATGACCAATACAATACATCAAATGTTGATTTGGTGAATCGCTATCTGAATTTTAATAATGAGTGTATAAAAGATTGTGCTGTAACTGGATATTTTCATTAGCCGTCTTCATCTCGAGCTAGAAGGTTTTTACTCGTAGCAAAATGTTCTCTTTGAAATCTGTAAGTATACTATTATCATGTGTACTAATTGAAGTTAAAATTAACATACTTAATTGAATAATAAACGTCAATAAATATCATTATATATGTCATTACAGATCGTATTAGTCGCTGTTGCTTTCGCGGTCAGGGGTGAATGCAGTGGAGTACCGGCAGTAGCAGCAGCACCTTTAGTAGCACCGGCTGTTGTGGGATATTCACAAGCTATTCCGCAAAATGTCCCTCCGTTTGCTTCGCAAGTGAGCATCGTCAACAGAGCGTTCAGTAGGCTCATAGCTTCACCAGCTGTAGCGACCGCGCCCTTGGCAGCTGGATTAACTGCTTCACCAGCTGTTGCGGCTGCGCCCTTAGCAGCTCCATTTGCCGCCCCGGTTGCGGCTCCTCTCACTGCTCCTGTCGCTGCGCCGCTTGCCGCTACTTTCGCTGCTCCTGTTGGAGCACCGCTAGCTGCCCCATATGCATCCTACATAACAGGACCAGCTCCTGTTGTTCCTGCAGCATACTCTGCTCCCGCTGCGTATGCAGCGCCTTTTCCTTACTCTGCTCCTTACCTCGCTCCGGCGCTTGTACGATAGATTAAAGAGAACAGACTGACCTTTGGATTTTTTATACGCTTTATAGTTTTTCAAAATCCTAATAAACAAAATATAAATAATATGTTTTTCCTCTTCTTATTGATAATAATATATAGTATACTAGCTGCGCCATCTACCGGAAGTTTATCCAACCTAGATAATTAAGTGTCGTGTCGGTGTCATCATTAACTCACACCGCTATCTGTTTAACGCTTTTGGAACTAACATGAATCATCAACAGCTCATATACGTCCCCACCGAGGGACTCAAGCCTACCGTAATCCAGGGCAATTAGGCCGTAGTCAACCACGCTGGTCAAGTGCGGGTTGGTCGACTTCACACTCAATCGGTACAGAAATTCCTTCTTCACAGGTGTGTGCAGGTTTCCTCACGATGTTTCCCTTCACCGTAAGACCATTCACCGATTCCTCTGCGATGTTATTTAATTTATCGTTGATACTCTCAAGTATCAACCATAAATTAAATCTTACATACTTAAGTAGTAATAATAACCGTTCGAATTTCACTTGGAATCTGCGCTTTTGCTGTAAATATCTGTTCACACTTTTCTATCTCTATATAATCTAAAATTATTATCACAACAAAAAGACCCTCCCTATCAAATATGACATGACATGAAATAAAAGCAGAAAATATGACATGAAATAGTGGCATTGAATAAAATAGGAATCTGGGTTAGATACTTAAAACCTAAACATAAATTGCCTAATAACGTTTGACCTAAAACACACATCACCTAACAACGAAATGCCTAATAACGTTTAGCCTACCTAGAATCATGCCAACTCTGTAGTCAGTGCAGTTTTCCAATCATTTTTAAAAAGAAACCTTAAATTTAATTAAAGTTTTTCCTCATTGTGGTAAGTACCTATAAGGATGCATGGAATGCATTTATGCCCTATGTTGGACTACCTTCAAATTACCACAAAACTACCGGTTGTGTATATTGGTGAATTGAGGCGAATTCAATTCACCAGACAACCCTCATATGGATCTGAGACCCGAAGGCTTACCTACTACCTAAACGGTATATCGCAAAAGTGTCATACCTTTCTTACCTTTTGATGCTTAGCATTCAGCAACAGCACTCCATAATTACCAAAGACGTTTGATAAAACTTGCCAAGTAACTTGACTTATACAATACGATATAAAAATACTGCTTATTACATTTTTCAGGTCTAATATATTAAAAAGTAATCATGTTTGAGACATTTATTTACAAAAGAATATAAAATTCTACCAACATAATATCAACAATTATTTACATAAATTAACAATTAACAACACTATAAATCTATGATAATCACTTCCACGCGACTTGTTTTACTAGCGGTGGTCCAACTAAAGGTGCAGGTGATAAAAATTTGGCATACGGACTATATGGAAAAGCTTTAGCGAGTGCAAATGGTGATGGAGCTAGGGCAGGAGCCAAAACAGATGCGGGTGTCTGTATTATTGGTGTTACTGGTCTAACAATTGGCGCGAACGGTGCTGCTGGCAAAGCAGGCAAGGCTCGAGCTACTACTGATGATAGCGCTGGAACTCCTGGCGTAAGTCTTGGTAGCAATGGACCGAATGGTGTAAATATAGGGGCTGCTGGAGCGATAGCTGGCGAAGGTAGTAGTGATGTTGGGTATACTGGGGCTGGACCCGGTAAAGTATGAGCTACTGGTAAAACAGGTGCTGAAAATACAGGAGCAGGAGCAGATAACGCGTGAATAGCAGGCGCCGGTAACGCATGTATCGCAGGTGCTGGTAGCGCGTGAACAGCAGGTGGCGGTAACGCATGAAAGGCAGGTGCTGGCAATGTATGAACAGCAGGTGCCGGTAGCGCATGAATAGCGGGAGCTGGTATCGCGTGAGCTACTGGAGCCGGTAGTACTGGTGGTGGAAGAGCGTGGGCGACAGGTAACGCTGGTGCTGCTGCTACAGCTGCTGGAGCGACTGCATGAATAGATCTCACTGATGTCGGGAAGTTGTAAAATGGAGCATAGCGTACAATTGGTATTGATTTGACTGCTGCAATATGGCCAATCCCACTGGCATTACAGCCAGCTATTATAGCCACCACTGTTAAAATCTGTAACGAACAATGAATGAATATTATTATAGTATTTACATCTTGAATATTTGTATATAACTTTGAAAATATAGAAATAATGATAGTTATTACTGTTATACTTACTGATGTTAAAAATGACATGATTTTAAGTCGTACGACTTGATTAGTCGAGTGTCAACGTGGAAGTGTATTGATGTATGTGTCACATTGTCATTATATAGTACAAACTGTTGCAAGTATTACAACCGACGTTTGGTCGCATTAAGTTTCACTTTCCTTAGGCAGGACAATCGCATACTCAAATAGGTGCACGGACACATTCGGTTACTGAATGTGACACATGTTGACCATTATTAGTGTTGTTATATAATAAAATGAGGTTTATAGGGAACGTTTTGTAATCATAATGTTATTTATAGCCTCATTGGAAGGGTCGAAAATGAATTACTGTCGCTTAATCTAATTTACCTTGAAAACTTTGTGATTTCAAACGATAGTTAATTTTGATATGCTTTCCAGGTTAATTGTAAATTGTTGTTGTGTGTGGATTGGTTTACAAAATATTGTATCAATAGAAACGATAGAACAAGTCATCGTGTTTATATAATGCTAAATGATTTCTATTAATTTTAAGGTATCTCAAAACAAAAAGGGACAAGTAAATTAAGATAACGAGGACATGTAGATTACCATAACCATAACCAACCTAGAGATCATTACCATAACCAACCTTTGGCGGTATTTCTTCAGAAACAGATCCCTCAATCGAAAAAGGATGTTCTGAACCTTACATTATTTTTTAAAGACCTATTCAACAATACCCCACACGATGGGTTAGTTGAGAAAAAAAAATTTACTCTCACTTTACTTGCATGGGAGCTACTCTAAAAAAAATTTTTTTTCATTGTTTTTTTCCACCACCTTTTTGGCATGATTAATATACATACCCATACCAAATTACAGCTTTCTAGTACTAATAGTCTCTGAGTAAAAGCGCGGACAGACAGACAGACATGGTGAAACTATAACGGTTCCTTATAGTTTCGCCACTACGGATCTCTAAATCGGTTATAACTATTTTGTTATCGGTTCATAACTATTTTACTAGGAATGTATGTATGTCATGGGCATGATTACGACGAATAAGTACCTAACTTGTAGATTAATAAAATGTATGTATGTAGTGAAATGTTATAAATATAAAATATTAGGTATTTTTAACAGCGGTCACAACCAGAATTTTAATACCTCATACACAGCTCAAGCTTAGTAAGATAGTCATATTACTAGATCGTAACATAGCTATCTTTCTAGCAAGATAGTTATGAAGCGCTTACATAAAACTATTTTCTGGTCTAAAGCAAATAGATATGCAAAAATTTTTTTACAAAAAATAGAACCGACTTCAAAAATACTGAAAACTTAAAAATAATCTTCTTCTATATTGAAGTTGGCGTCAAACGATAATCTCCGAGAAAGTGTTAAAATTTGTCACCGACTTCAATATAGAAGAAGATTATTTTTAAGTTTTCAGTGTTTTTTAAGTCGGTTCTATTTTTTGTAAAAAAAAATTATTTTTAACTTTTTAGTGACTGAAATCTTTTTAGTGAAAGAAACCCTAATTTAATAGGTATTAAATTAGTGTTTTCCTCAATTTTCTATCGGATCCCATCATTCGATCCTGACTTTGTTGACTATGGGACCACCCTTGCAGTATACTCTATCAAATACAAAAAGAATTTTGGAAATCGGTTTAAAAATGACGGAGTTATGAGGTAACAAACATAAAAAAAAATACAACCGAATTAATAACCTCCTCCTTTTTTGAAGTCGGTTAAAAATAGATTTGAACTGAATTAACGTAATGTTTGACACAAATCTATTCACGATCGAAGGACGCCCCCAATATTATGCTTAGTAGAATAACCACGATGAATCGAATCCTAATTGGCCTTTCATACGATGCCTGCTTTAAATTCATGAGACGGTCCGCGGAGAAATGGCCGATTCGGCTTCATACTGGTTGCACATTTGAATAATCGCGTTACATACTACTGAGTTGTGTGGTCATTTTTTGATCTCTTTCTTATGTGTAATCTGTCAGCAATTAACTCGTTAGACAAATTTGGCATGCACGGTACGTATCCACTGACACGTCCGTTTCAGGTCTTGTGGTATCCGCCTCCGCAAGCGGCGAGGCAGAGCTGGTTCATTGCAAAGTGTTGGGCAATTTAGTTGGGGTGTTTTATTGTACTGGATTTGTAAGCTCTCAAACTGTCTGCCATGTATAGCTTAACCGTTTCAATTTTCAGATCTTTTTGTTATCTATTATTGGCTATATACCATGGTGCGTCAGCAGCATTTTTGATTGGAATCTTTGTAGGATCACAATATTTGTTGTACGCCATAGGTCGAAATTGGCTTTAATATGCTTTTGTAAAGCAACAATTTTTTTTACAACATCTAAAACATTTTGCGGATTGCGAGGAAATAAAACAGTAGTATAACATAACATTTCTTTATGTCTTAAAAATCACATAAGGCAAATAAATTAAAGTAAATATAATAAAATAACAAATTCTATCTATGAACTTCTTATTGTGTTTGGCTGTATGGCTCATTTTCTTTGCCTTGCCATTTATGTATGAGTAGATACGTTAAAGCACTTGTGCATTAAATTTGATTTTGTGCAGCCTATATCCTGCACAAATAAGCATTTTCAGAGCATGAGAAGTGAAAAATATTTTAGACTATATGGATGATCCTTATAGTCGTTAATAAAGCATTGATAAGAATCGAAAAACAATAAGTATACCAAGAGTAAACTAAAAGCAAAAATGTGTTGGAACTTGGATTAGTTCTCCCGTAAATCGTAAGTTCGCTGTACGTTCACTTTTTTAAAATGTTGATTGTTTGAATTAAATTTGAAACAATAAACCCGAACAAACAATAAAATATGATAATATGATCATTTTGTTTCACAAAATTATAATTATTTGACGTACTTAATTGTTTTTTTTTTGCATAAAATTTCTGTAGCCATTGTTACTACTAAGGTAATTTTTTTTATATTTATAACACATTGTCTTTCATAGAAATGTTATTTTTAAAGGACAGGCACTATATCTCTTGTAACTTGCGTACTTTATAACGTAAAAGTAGATTCAAGATTCCGCGTCCCGACAGTATAATTATTATACTTACATGACATTTGCAGAAAGAACGGTCCTTGATACTGGTGCACTGATTTATACATATAAATAAAATTGAAGTGTCTGTTTGTAATGTCAAAATAACAAGTTTTTACTAAATGGGTATGAATGTATAACGGGTACCAATAACAAAAACACAATTATTATTTTTTTGTCTGTATGTCTGTTTGTTCCCGCTAATCTCCGGACGGCTGGACCGATTTTGACGGGACTTTCACTAATAGATAGCTAATTATATAAGGTACTAGCTTTCCGCTCGCGACTTCGCCCGCGTTATTTTTGTTTTCTCTTGGGAATTTTTTTCCCGTAGAAAAATTAGGTACTCCATGTCCTTCCCCTGGTCTCAAACTATCCCTATTCCAACTTTCATCTAAATCGGTTCAGTAGTTTCGAAGCCTATTCAATACAAACAAACAAACAATCAAATCTTTCCTCTTTATAATATTATAATATAGATAACATAGGCTACTTTTTATCAACTTCAACAAAAGTTACTATTTCACGCGGACGAAGTCGCGGGCACAGCTAGTAGTTAATATGTTAGGCAGAGCGAGGACTCCACTGTGGCCCAGCGCGAAGACAACAGCATCGTGATGAGGTCGCCAGGCTGATTTATAAAACCTATTTTTAAAACATGAAATCTAGAAGTGTTATTTCGAAATATTTTGATCTCATATTTATGTTGTAATTTAAAGAAAAGTATTTAGGAAGCGGAAGAATCTTTTGGTAGTATTATGTTATCGGTGTATTATATAATTTATTAGGTACGTGACCGTTCAAGTTTCATGACAAAATGTCTTATAAAAGTAATACTGTCTTATCATTACTTGACAACAAAGAGGAAGCACAAAATATTCGCAGAACAACTGTAACAAGATTAAGAAAAATGCTTGTTTTATCTTTTATATCCCCGTGGGGCACTTGAGTTGTGTTTTTGTAGAGTCTTCAAATATTAAGGTTATTCACCTTTTTTATAAAGTATATGCCATTTTATCCGTTATTTCATAATATAGTAAATGTTAGTTTTGATTACATCAAATAGGTGATTAATCTATACAAATAAAATGATTCTCCGAAATGTATGTACGCGAATAACTTTCATAATAGCTATAATCTTTTTTAACATAATCGAAGGCTTATTT
Source organism: Schoenobius gigantellus (assembly GCA_963935595.1). NCBI lineage: Eukaryota > Metazoa > Arthropoda > Insecta > Lepidoptera > Crambidae > Schoenobius > Schoenobius gigantellus. Next base: position 17,036,479 of record OZ012555.1, read on the forward strand.
TTTAATTATGTCATTATTGAGATTGAGTCAGCAAGATTAGGTACATGTCAATGTTAGGTTAGGTAGATGTCAAGTACAAATCTCAAGCAGATACGACAAGCGTGAGGCATATATAATACTTGACGCCGCTTTGCGGTTGTAACTGTATAATACGTCATCAAATGAAACCGTACGAGTATAACTCTTGCGTTTCATACTATGGTGCCTTATGTAACAAGGTTTTGAAGGCTTTGTTGTAGTTCTATTAACTTTTGCCAAGGTTCCATGGTAAGTTTCGTAGAAATTTGATAGGTATTGTTTAGGAAACATATTTCCCATTTAAACCCTTTAAGTGTAAAGGAGAAATACGTAGTTAATACACTATTGTGATGACACAATACTTACAAGAGTATTTAATTTACCTATTTTTTGCTATCTCGAAAACTTATTTAAAATTAAATATGATTCTTACGGAGCAATGAATAGGCTGTACTTGTTGATATTTATAGAGCAATGTCTACCACACAAAATTAAAACGACAATTTATGTACAAGATTATAAATTTTATTTCACAGTAAAAAAGTGGCTATCAGTCTTATTTCATTTAAGTGCTACAAAAGGGGCGGCTGGCGCGTAATAGGGGGCGGGGGCGAAGAAGGGCTCTGCGTACCGAGCGACCGGCGCAGCGGCGACGACGGGTGCTGCAGCTGGGGCCACAAGCCGAGCAGCTGGGGCATATGGAGCCGCAGCCACATATGGAGCTGAAGCCACATAGGAAGCTGGAGCCACGTACGGTGCAGGAGCCACATATGGGGCTGGAGCAGCGACAAGAGGAGCAGCGTGCGCTACGAGTTTAGCTGGAGCCACAACAGGCGCAGCAACTAGAGGCGCTGCAGCCACACCATTGTAGTTCCTGGCGATGTATTGGGAGCTTGAAGCGGTGACGAACGGCGCTGGTGCAGCTACGACAGGAGCTGCCGCCACTACTGGAGCAGGTGCCGCTACGAGTGGTGCTGGGGCAACCACAGCGCTGGGCTTGGCAGCAACCAAAGCGAGAGAGGCGAGGAGTGATACCTGTAAAATGAAACTATTTAAGATTGCGAAGGTAAAAAGCAAATATGTTATTCTGAAACGAGAAACAAACAAATGATGATTGATGTTTATGTCTCTGGTGTGCAAAAAAGCTTCGGAACCAATATTATTGCATCTTTAACCAAGAATAGGCGCTGTTAATGAAGATGAATGAACCAAATACTAATGTTTGATTGCACTCACAATCTTGTACATTGTGTCTGGCTTGCTTGTCTCTGTCGGAGAGAAGATGCGAGTGTGATGTGAAGTGCATTGTGACAATACCTTTTATACGTAAAGACAATGTTAAGATTCACCTTGTGAGTTTCGTCACAGTGTCAGTGCTTGTTTAACTCTAAGCACGCAACGGGGGCGCGTCATTACGCCAACGGCAGGACAGACGACCCGATAATGTAATATTGGAGCAGTTTTGTGAGTTTTTTATTAAAACCAGCTGCTTCTTAAATAATGTTGTGGCATGGAAAGTGTTGAATAAAAATAAGTACGTAATAAGACTTTTTTGGAATAATGTCGGTGCTTTGGATTCAAATAAGTGAATGTTATAAGAAATCCAGTCCATTTCTAAATATATTCAACTTAACGCTGGATATATTTCGTATTTGATGAATCATTATATCACGTGTAAAGATATTCTCGGACTTCTTATCTTTGTATTGTTGTAATAAACTTCTTAATCGTATCTAATATGACGAGAAGAATTTTTAAATTCATGTTTCAAGGAAAAGGGTAACTTTCAGAATTAACATTTAGGGCTACAAGTAGGTGTATGAAACTAATTAAAAAACAGTACTTATATAAAAATTATTATTAAAATTAAAGCGTAGGTAGGTAGGTAATAGACTCAGGGTTGGGTTCCAATAGCTCCGAGTTTTAGTTTTAAAGACCACTTCCCTGGGGTAGGATCCGATTCGTGCTTGACGGCAGCAAGGGAAGGGTAGGCACAAGTAGAAAAGTTTTCTCCAAAAAGAGCGCGAATACGCGCGCACCCTGATACATGAACCTCAGCGCCACTTCGTGCAGATGCGACAAAAATGTGAACTAAATGCGTTCCTTTTTTAAGACCCATTTAATGTTAATACGGGTATTATGGAAGACCCAATCATTCAAGTTGTATTTTATGTAGTTAGTAGGTATTTATTATTAGTGTAGTTGTTATGTAGATTGATTTTATTGAGATTATGAAATTGTTAGTGTAGAAAATTAATATATACAATAGTGTAACGTTAGGCGTTACATACCCCCTTTGTAGGTTAGAATTTTACCTAAGTAAAATTTACTATAATAAACTACTTTTTACTATAGTTGACAAGTTTTAAGTCTTTTATGTGCCATGTTCCCAAGTTTCTGCCATTCAAGTCCTCGAGATCATACACTAGTGGACCTTTTTTAGAAATAACCCTGCACTGAATAAATTTAGGTGCTAGCTTTTTATAGAATCTCCCCTATTATCCTTGTCACGCTGGTAGTAAGTACGTTTCAAAACTAAATCGCCCACATTAAATTCAAAATTCCTACGTCGCAAATCATAATGAGTAGAGTTACGTGAATGAGCGTTAATTAGAGAATGCTTCACTTTATCAAAAAAATTCCGTAAGATGTCCGAAGTTCTCGGCATATTCATCGCTAGGTGTAAATACACCTACTTATAGCCCTAAGTGTTACAGTGTTACTTAAAAAATCAGGAAAACAAAGTTATTCCTACTTCCGCTTTATCGTACATATTTATGGCATCCTTTCATACGTACCAACAAGTCATTAGCTTGGAATTAATGCCCCAGGGTAGGTACTAAAATAAATATTACATGAATAATTAAACAACAGTTAGGTTTGAGTAATGCATTCCCAACCCGGAGCCGAGCTACGTTCACCCCTCACATTGAGGTCAACGTTCTAATCCTCAGGTTATTTTTGTACGAAAGATTGCTATTCTCACAGAATTAATCATTTGTGCGAACAGATAACAAAAGCATAAGAAAGTTTTAGTACTTAGTGAAAGAAAAAAAACCTTAAAACTACTTATAGAGAAGTCATAAAAATATTCACTTTATTGACCTAAGCGTAGATTTTTTTATCCCTAGATTAAGAGATTAAATAATTTAAATCTAAGACAATATCAAACATATAGTTTCATTTTTGTCCACCTGATCACCAAAGACACCAAAAAGGCTTAGGTTGGCTCTTAGGTTTTTACTGCTACTTATGCAGAGCTTGTTTTGACCAACTGGTCCGAGGCCCGATTTCACCAAACTTATCGGAAAACTGGAATAGCTATACCATGGATTTATACTCTACATTTATTCTCGGATAACCCATTTTACGTTTCACCACATTTGGTTTAACTATTCTTTCAAATAGAGTTTTATTTTATCTGTGGCAAATTAATTAACGAATGAATGATAATGCTGCGAAATTAAATAGTCCATTCTCTTCGTAAATTACATAGGCTAATAGCTGTTATTTAAATTAGTAGGATTATACGTCAGTTACGACAACTGTCACTTTAGACAGCTTGCCAATCAGCTGTTCATTAGACGCCATCATGACGCCATCTTTCTTACTTATCCTAGTATTATATCTGTTATAGGTACCGTCAAATTCGACGGTATAAAACCTATTCTCGAATGACGGCTTTATTCTAAGTATGAATATTTGGTGAAAATAAAATTGACCTATCTGAGAGTAACTCGTGACTTTATCCTTGGTATAAAACTTATCTGACTTTGGTTAAATCGGGCCTTATACTGTAGGCATTGTCCGTGCGGTGTAGTGTAGCTTGGAATGTGTTTTGTACCATAGGTAATATCTACGAGTACCAGCAGATAACTAGTCAGGCAACCCTGTGTTCATTATTTTTAGGGTTCCTTATGTACGAATAAAAAAACAAACCCTTATAGGATCACTCGTGTGTCCGTCTGTCTGTTGGTCACAGTCAATTATCTCCGAATCTACTAGACCGATTAAGTTGAAATTTGGTACACATATCAATTTCTGTGACCCAAACGCAGAGGTGTGACGTGAATAAATGAAATCTGTATATGGGAGGTCATTTTTAGGGGGAAGGTGGAAAATTTAAAAAAAATTGAAAACTGCATCGTGTGACATATCAAATAAAAGGTCTTGTTGTGAAGATGTTAAATGTATTTTGTAATTTTAAAATAAATAGTTTCCAAGTTATTCAAGAAAATAGACGAAAATTGATCATTCCCCCCCCCCCCCCTTATATCCGAAACTACTAACTACTGAACCTAAAATTTTGAAAAAATACAGAAATTAGTTTTCTACTTATAGATTATACGAAAACCTATAAGAAGTCCATGATATTAAAATAACATGGTAAATCATTCAATATAGGTAACATCGTACGGAACCCTGTTCACGCGAGTTCAACTCGCACTTGGCCGGTTTTTTCTTGGCAGGACGCTCAGGGATCAGAAAATCCCAATTCGCCAGATATTGTTGTGTTCTGTGTCACGCTTCCTAACGGCCAATTGCTAGTCGTGGTGTATGAGACTTTAATAAGCCGAGAATGGGCCATACCTCAAAACCAACCCCTAATTTGCCTTTGAAAGAGCATTATAAATGTTAATGTGAATGAAAACGCCTATAGGGTATGTAAGTTTTTATACATTAATCTAAAATAGTTAATACACTTTTATTCATGTAAAATTTGTAGGAACGCATTTTATGTCGTTTTTAATATTCAAAATTGACTTGTTGCTAGGTATGCAAAGTATACACAAAATTTTATTGAAATTACGCAACAACATGTTAATAAAATTACGCAAAACCTGAATATAGTTTGTTCAAAATCGCGAGTAGAATCGATTCCACTAATAAAAAATATGGCTCGGGTTTTGTCCAATATTACAAAATATTAAATTTTGTTTGACTGATGATCTTATCCGCATTATTTTTTTAAAGTTCATTACTGATATTTTTCAATATAATATGTAGGTATAATATTAAAATTACGATTTTACACGGCATTCATAAATTTTTGCCTTGCTGTTGTCGCACCCGGCTAGAGGTTTTACTATGATAACTCAGAGCAAGAATAAAATAATATTAAAACAGAGACACCACTCTTGCAGCGAATAGCGCCGTCTTGTTTTTATCGCGATACATACTGTTTTAAGCGATCGTGGTAAGGGGGCAGTGAGTGGCCTCATTCTTGAATCATTCGTCTGGCGTCGAACTCTCGTCGACTGCGATTCCTATTCATTTTCGTTTCATTTTTGACGGAAATCAAATAAATATTGATTAATGTCATGATAGTCGTGTCGATTAGAAAATCAATAGAATCGTAGGCTCATATTAATAAACGCGTCATAAGTCGTGATCGAGCTTAAGCTGCAGTTTTGACGTTTAATGTATGGAACATCTGTCAAAAACAGTATCTTAAGATCGATCTCATTCTTTTGTTGCAATAGGGATGATGACTGAATACTAATTTTCACGTCTCGTCATAAAATATTAAAATACCGTAGAAAAAGATACAATCCTGTGAAATTAGAATTAAAATCGGCTTAGAAAAACATTAGATACAAGCATTTTAAGTTGTTAATTTGGAAGCGATTAGACAGAGAGATCCGACATCAACCATGACGTCATTGTTTAGTACGGCCATATAAACTCCATGTAAATTGCCGTTTTGCTAGAAAGAGATGGAGAAAAATCTTTAATATCTTATATCTTGGTTGTTTTTTTAGTTATTCAAAAACCGATTTTTTCTTTTAGTTTATATTATGAATGAGCTTCTATTAAAGCAAAAAAAATGTTTTTAGTCATCTAGCCTATTATTAATACGAGCCGTAGACTACTCTCGATGAGCACTCGACACCAGGAGAGCTATTTTTGAATTACGTATGCGACTTCGAAATCACCGATGTGACTAATAATCACCGATTTTCAATAATTCTTATTTTTGAATATCACTTATGTGACTACCTTAGTCACGGATGTGATTTCATTACGAGTGCCCTCACCCACTCGTAAACAAGTCATACATAACTGTGGAAACGTTATCTGTGTTTTGTTTAGAGAACATATTGAGAAGTTTGAAGTTGATGTGTGTTGATTTTGAGTTGGATTTAAAATTTTAAAAATTTGTCAAATAAGTAAATATACACGGTTATTTTTATCACCCTGGAAAAATTAAGGGACGCTTCACGACATGGTATTAGTATGATTTAAATATAAATAAAAAAAATAACACACTTAATTTTTTTTAATTTTTTTAAACATACAAAAAATGCTGCACTAGTTGAGAGCAGCATTTTTAGAGATTTTTTTAGTTTTTATATACATGTATACCGGGTGTAACGGAATACTGCAATAATATTTAAGGTTGTTGATTAACAAAAAAAATGTTTTATGACTATTCTTTGTATTTTTATTATATGCCTACTTTCGATTTAATAAGCTTAACAGTTAAGCATATTAAATCAAATGTAGGCATACAATAAAAATACAAAGAATAGTCATAAAACATTTTTTTTGTTAATCAACAACCTTAAATATTATTGCGGTATTCTGTTACACCCGGTATATGTATACACGTATATATTTTTTATTTCATTTTTTTTTATCTAATATTGGATGTGTCCTGAAGCGTCCCTAACATTTTCCAGGGTGATAAAAAAATAACCGTGTATAAGTTTAAAATCTTTTAAATTTGTGTCACAAACAAACTTAGACTAGTATTTTCTTATATTTTGGCCTAGTTGCAATGAATTTTTAGCCGTATAATAACCGGTATATACCGAAAACGGCTACATTCTGCGTGGAACCGAACCCTTAAGTATGTGTGTACTTTATCTATGTTGGCAGCTCCGCGTTCGACTTTCAAAAATAGGATGTTTGGGAATTCGTGACTTCAAAGTCATCGCTGACTATTTAGTCAGCGGTGATTTCTAAATCGCATACGTAATTCAAAAATAGGTCTCCAGGGGCTCTATTTTTAAGTCATTCGTCTGGTATCGAGCGCTCGTCGAACGTCGTCTTCGCTTGATTTCCACTGATTTTCGTTTCGTTTTCGATGAAAATCGAAATAATATTAATTTTTGACATATGTACTACCCTTATTGATTTTAATCGAAACTATAAGATAAGGAAACGATAATTCAATAGAAATCGAGTGCAAAGTATGCTCAACAAGCACTCAACGCCTGACGAATGATTCAAAAATAGAGCTTTTGAAGAATGATTCTGAATACGGCCCCAAGTCGGGCCGTGTCATGTAGTTGAAAAATTCCCTAAAGTCAGTGTCCCCCATCGAAACAGGATTTTCAGCCGAAACTGAAACCAAACCTACGTTTTCGATCTGATTTTCAGCCGAAACTGAAACTGAAACACAGCCAACTTTTATTGAATAACATGAAAACAACAAATAAAATTGGTAGCAAAAATAATGTCTTATTTACTATGTTCATTAAACAAATTAACCGTAACGAACATACCCGAAGTTAGTCAAAGGACGCACGACAATGACGAACACCGAGTTGCGGCGGGGTCGAAAGTTCGGTCCATTTTTTGTTCGAAACCGAAACTGTGGCACAGAATAGATAATAGTACTACGTACAGAACGGCCACTCACCTCCCCGCACTCATTTCAAATACTTCGTCCTACCCGGCACTTCGCTGTAGACATCACTGACACGTAAACAAGGGCGCGCGCGATCGCTCGGACAAGTAGACGCGAGCGCCGGCCGATAACAGAGACAGCGCTATGCGGGTGAAAGAGAAGGCAGTCGCTGCATTTCCCGCGTCATTTCGATTGATAACCGCGCACTCAGCCCTACTAGATTCCACGCACACATTTGCGCGTGTACGAACGTCATTTGTTTAAGTAGTAGTAATAGGTAATTGATTTGCGAACGTTGTATGGACTGTCCGGGGTGTGACTGTGGCCGTAACTAGATTTTCGGGCCGGAACTGGCCGAAACCGAAGCCGAACCTTCGGTCGGTCTTTACCTAAAGTAATCTAATTTGCTTCAGGCAATACGCAAATGCTAGCAAACTACCCATTGCAAGTCATTGTAGCGCACAAAATATAATCGGTTACCTTTTAATTTAGCTTGGCTCTATTTGCTTGAGTCAAATCTTGCAAGTTAAATTTGACCCATTTGCTAGTATCCGATTGAGCTGAAATTTGGTATACTTATTTTTAGTTCCGATGACAATGCAATTATGTATAATTATTAATTACTAGCTGTGCCCGCGAACTTCGTTTCGCCTTACGATAGATTTCCCGTCATATTTTTCCCGTGGTATGTCCGTCATATTTTTCCCGTGGGAAATATAGCCTATGTTACTCACGAAGGATGTAGCTTTCTAATGGTGAAAGAATTTTTAAAATCGGCCCAGTAGTTATCGAATTTTCCCATAGGAAAGAAATATTTTCCCGCGGTAAAAATTATAATATAGCCTATAACCATCAAGGACAATGTAGCATTCTAATGGTAAAAGAGTTTCTCAATTCAAACTTTTGAATCGAGCTCTATACAAGTTTATTTTTTAGTTATGACAAAAATTTTGTGTGCTTGTTCAGACAAGCAAACTGAACAACTTTCACTATGGGACCAACTTCGAAATCGCAAAAAAAATCAGCTGTTCCATACAAATATTCAACATTCACTGAACCTAAATGTATGAAACAGCTGACTTTTTTTTTGTGATTACGAAGTTGGTCCCATAGTGAAAGTTGTTCATTTTGCTTGTCTGATCAAGCACACAAAATTTTTGTCATAACTTGAAAATAGCGGTGTATATAAGATTATCTTCACTTTAAATAACACCGTTTGTAAAGAAAAAATTTTTGCTTATTATTTTTGTTTAATACATATAGCATAATAAATTATATTGTATCATCATTATCATCATCACAGCTCATATACGTCCACATCGAGGAGCACGAGCCTACCCTTACTAGTTATGTTAGGGCGCTTAGGCCTTAGTCAAACCACGCTGGCCTAGTGCGGATTGGTTGACTTCACATACATCTTTGAATTACTTCGTAGGTGTAGATATGCAGGTTTCCTTGCGTTGTTTTCCTTCACCTTAGGTGCGTCAGATAAATGTACATATGAAATTCGTGAAACGAAAATCACATTGGTACATGGTAGGATCGATCGCGGGCCTCCTGATTCTACTCGGGGCATAGTCCAGTGCTGAGGCCACAGCGCCACCGACGCTCTTAAGTATACACTATTCTATATTGTATAGATATACTTATATTGTTGTTTAATATTGAATAGCCCATTATTCTCAAAATATTTTTATTAAATACTTATATGAAATGATGCAGTCTTGGCCAAATAGCTATTATCACAGACTTAGAATATACTGGCATAAAATTCTAGTATGTGGCTATTATACAGCTTATTGACTTAATGATTACAGATACAACCTAATAAATTTTGCATTTTACTTTGTAGCCACGGGTCGTTATCATTTTCGACATGACATTTAATATTATTCAACTTTCCTACCTGAATATTGGCACGTAGCCCTAAGACACGCTTCAAAGCAGTCATTAGGGTACCTACATTGGACAAAGGTGCGTTAATTTTGAAATTATATTTATGGATCGTTGGTCGCTATGCGTTAGATGTTATCTTATATTTCATACCGTTAACTCTGTTAGAATATTTTACTTGGGATAAATATGATTTATTTATTGCGACAGGACAAATCTAGAAGAAAAGTTTGATTAATTTTTTTGGATAAATTTATTTGATACATATTTTTCCAAAATACACTCAGTAGGTATTAGTTAGAAAGTACACGCGATGTGTGACCATTTTACTCACACTTCGCGATTCAGGTACTTACTTTATATTTATAATAAAAATTAGAAATTTTATTGACGTCAAAAATAAATACAAAATTCTTATTAGAAGATTTTTTGTATATGCATCTCAACTATTTATGATGTCTGCAAATTCAAGTACCTATAGTACCTGATCGATCGATCTATTTGGAGAACGAGCAAGAATTTAGATAGGTATTGTTTGGTTTACATCTTGTTACCAAACACAAATAACTAACAACAATGATTGTACAATTGTTAGAAAGCAAATAAATTATTATTATTATTTTATTTATATACTATCTTACTTTATTTACTATATATTTATATATTATTTTATTTATTATTATTATGATCTTTATTTACCTTCTTTCTTAAATATACATTTTTTTACTTATTATTATTATAACTTAACTCTGTCCCCTATCGTGTGGTCACTTAAATAATAACACATTTTATAATATCCTTTACTTATGAGAATTTTGTGTAGCTAAGTTTATGTCGTCCGTCGTCAAATGGAGATAATGTGGCATAAAACCGCCGAAACACATCTAATAAAACTAAAATTTATTTTTAATTTATTTTTTAAAATATTTATTTGTTTATCCACTAGCTGTTTCCACGCTAATATTAAGTGATCTCTGGAATTTCTGAATCTATTTTGTGAATTTGTTTTACCGGGAATTAAGGAATCTGCATTATTCCTGAGTGACATATAGGCTATATTTGATTTTGTTGATAATATTTTATAACTCGCGACCTGCCCAGGCTTCACACGTGCAATTCTTTTGTACTTTTAAAAAACCGGCCAAGTGCGAGTTGAACTCGCGTGAAGAGGGTTCTGTACGATGTTACCTATATTGAGTGATTTACTATTTTGACTTCTTATTGGTTTTCCTATAATCTATAAGTAGAAAACTAATATCTGTATTTTTTTTAATTTTAGGTTCAGTAGTTTCGGAGATAAGGGGGGGGGGGGGTCAATTTTCGTCTATTTTCTTGAATAACTTGGAAACTATTTATTTTAAAATTAAAAAAAAATACATATAAGATCTTCACAACAAGACATTTCATTTGATATGTTACACGATTGATACAGATTTTATCTATTCACGTCACACCTTTGCGTTTAGGTCACAGAAATTGATATGTGTACCAAATTTCAACTTATGTAATATCGGTCTAGTAGATTCGGAGATAATTGACTGTGACCGACAGACAGACGGACACACGAGTGATCCTATAAGGGTTCCGTATCTTTATTCGGACGTACGGAATCCTAAAAAGCCACGCTGGAAGCCGCGGGCATGTCGCTAGTTTAATAATATAAGCTTAAAACTATTTGTTGACACTTTTGAATCGAGCTCTATACAAGGTTATTTTTTAGTTACTAAAAATGTTGTGTGCTAGTTCAGACAAGCAATCTGAACAAATTTCACTACGGAACCAACTTTGAAATAGCAAAAAAAAAACAGCTGTTCCATACATCTAGGTTCAGTGAATGTTGAACATTTGTATGGAACAGCTGATTTTTTTTGCGATTTCAAAGTTGGTCCCATAGTGAAAGTTGTTCAGTTTGCTTGTCTGAACAAGCACACAATTTTTTTTTAGCAACTAAAAAATAAACTTGTATATTATAAATAATAAAAAATTGAACACTTAATATAAATAATTTTATTTCATTACTAAGATTTAATGTAATTATTAGATGTATGTACATACATGGTGCAATTTTATCAACAAGTGCGTAGGTATTACCTAACGAATATTAACCTACGTTATAGTTTTGGGGGCTTTGTCACAGGTCTGAAAGCCGGCCTGAATGTGGTCGGTTCGATTTCCCTTGATTCTGGTCGATTGCCAACTACGCCCATTCTATCTGTGAGAGGAGCTCTGTAAACTAATCTCGCTGGAACTCGCACCGTGCGAATTTTCACTGGTGAGGAGGTTATGCGCACAGGTCGTATTATGATTTTCGCTCTGGTCGGCACGAAGGAGTGTATGTGTTTTACCGTCTTGATTGGCTCCAATTTAGGAAGTGGTGGCGGCGCAATATACGCTAGTGGCACAGGAACAACTTCCACCGAAGTCCTCAGTTTCAGGGGCTTTTTATGCTGGTTCCATTGTTGTCGAGGTGGTCCATATAATTTGAAGTTCACGTTTTGATTAGACGGTAGCGTTTGCACGAAGTTGTTATCGGAGTTTGATGCTAGCGGCAAAGGAGTCGTCGTTTGTAGTTGATTAGTTGTAGTCAGTACTTCGACTTTGGTCGTGGCTTTTGTTGTAGATTCCTTGCGGGATTCATCAGGAACAACAACAGGTGGCGTTGGAGGTATGAAACCGATAGTTGGTGGTGGCGCGAAGGGGTAGGGAGGTAACAAAATAGTAGCAACAGGAGCTGCGTGGGCTGTAGCTACGGCGATGGCGATATTTGGCTGCACTGGCTCGTTCCGAGTTGGCACCACTGGTATAGCATTCGGTGCTGGCTGAACTAGAACTGGTGGTGCTGGCGCTACAGGAATGATTGGTTGTGGTTGGGCTACCTCAAAGACTGGCTGTGGTGGCGGTATAGGAATCACAGGCTGTAGAACAGGTGCAGTCACTAATCGATTAAAGGTTCTTTGGAAGTATTGCGAGCTTGCAGCTGCGACTACCGGTGGAGGCACGGGCACTGCGGCTGCCGGTGCGGCAAACAAAGGTGCTAGGCCTACACCATGTTCAACCGAACTTCGCGCGATTCCGCAAAGGGCTAAGGCGAAAACCTGAAACGAAATAAAAACTCATAAGTGCGTTTTTTAGACCTTTCACTTCTCAATATCACTTATGCCTCTGAACAAAATTCTGCCATAACAACTTATGTACCGTTCGAATCATCGTCGCGTCACCTCGCATGACGAGTATTGAAATTATAATGCGAACGCTAGAAATTGTAACCCTGTCTTTTATATAGGTGTTACAAATTTTGCATTGTAGTGAGGCAACGTTGCGGGTGTATCGGAATACCTAATGGTTCAATGGGCAAGAATAGGGACCTTGATGGCTACGAAAATCGTATTGAAACGTTCAAGGAATAATAAAACTCACGATGGGCTGTTGAGAAAGTACTTGCAGAAAACGTTGGTCATTTAAATTTTGAATAATTAAAGTTATAAGCTTGAAATGAGTCGTATTTGTTATTTACATTGTAAACTGAATCTGTTAGCTATGATACAAGTCTCTCATTTTCAACGGCTATTTGCTCGGATGCTGACACTGAAGTAAACGTAATCATATACTTATTGAAATGTCATGACAAAACATTGCTCGAGATTGGATAACCTGCTTGAAGCACGTGTCAAACAAATCATTACTGGCCAGAGGGCACGCGGAGGGTTCAATGTTTCTTCGCAAAAAACAACTTTATTTATCTTGTACAGAACGCGTGATTATCGTTAGCTGTTGCTATTTCTTCGGACTAAATAAGGCTTTGAACTTGAGGGGTAGCATAAATCTAGGGATGATACAATGTTGTAGTGGTTAGGGTGACTCGGTATTGGTGTGGAGCCCTGGGTATCGATTACATATGGAGGTAGTCGTTTTCTGCTTGGCTTGGTTTGGTAGGGCTTCTGAGCCCGCCTGGCTAACTACCGTTTCATATAAGTGTGATCCTTCAATTAGAGGAGATAGCCTGTTCCTGAATTGTTGCGGAGTCCAGGCCCATCATCTCTTACCATCAGGTGACATGAAAACCAAGAGCTTCCCTGTGGTCTGTATAAAAATTTCACTAATATTTTTTAAATTAAATAAGTAATAATATGGTATATTATAGTACTTGGTATATTATATACTTAGTAGTAAACATGGGATAAATTAATTAATAAGATTGCACCGCCATGTAGTCTCTGTTGAACCCAGTGGTTGACTGGCAGAAAATGTCATATGGCATTAAGTCCGCCATTTGTACATTGATTTTTAATTGTGCAAAAAATATTAAATAAATAAATATCATCATTGCTATCTGTTGCGAGGCTGGGGGTCCTCAGATACGACACTCGATCCTGAGGCCCCCCTACAATACCTGATGGCGGCGCTGAGGTTTTTAGTGGGTAGGCCTTCCCCGTCTGGGAAGGAGAGCCCCACATAACCACCGGCTCGGTGGTATGCAGTTTAATGCATTTCCTCAGCGGAACAAAAAAAAGGCCTATAAGGGCACGGTTGGCTCCGTGTTTGCCGCCGTAAGGCCCTCCGCCTGGGAATTGTCCTGGTGCTATCGGGCAATACCCCTTCGGCGATAGCCCGACTAGTTAGGTCGGGCTAGCCCTACCCGGTGTTCTCCCTGACCTTTTGGGCGCCTGTGGTAGGCACAATCCACAATGCGACACCACTACTCACGCGGCCGGTGGGTGCTTACAACATATTTACTGGTTTCAGCTGTAAGACGTTGCTTGTATCCAAATTTCATGTTTCTAGGACAAAAGGTTACCTATAGGTTTTGATTCCCTCATGAAATCGGAAAATATGCGACAAAAACCTTTTGATCGTGTTGACTTACAAGATTGATTTTTTTCACAGCTTATAGAGACCGTAGGCCCTAAGTATTTGATATACATTTCAATACTATATCTTTACGCGCTCCTAAGAATAAATGTCTTAACTGACAGACAGACGGAAAATGAAATGAGCCTAATACAGGTTCCGTTTTTTGTTTTAAGGTACGGAATTCAAAAAAATAAAATATACGTGTGCAATATAAAATTATGTAATTCATACGGACATTACCAAAAAAAGTCCGCTTCCCTATTTACGAAAATGACATTTAAGTCATTTTGCCTAAGTTTATAGTTATAGTTGTTTGTAATGCTAAGGAGGGTTCTGTCGTTTAAAGGTACCTAAGACAGTTCTGTTCCCGGTTGTGCTAAAAAAAACGTAAAGGGCTATTAGTATGTCATGCATTATCCGATTGTAATTAAAGATGTAGTACTATATATGTAAGTATTATATAAATATTTTTCACCTCACCGACTCGGAAAGCCTTTATACTTCGAAATCTGTGTGAAAAAGTATATTTAAGCCGCTAGCGTAGAGAAGTGATTTGAAATATGAACGTTTGAATACGGTCTGGGAATATGAATTCAGACGCTGTGGTCAAAACTTATTCGTGTATAAAAGAAGAATCTACATGCTAAAAATGATTAAGTACATTATATAGGTTTTATACCTAACAGTAGTAGATACGTAGTATCTCCTACTTAGTCTGTGAGTAGTAGGCATTTTCCTTGCTGAGGTGAGGTGGGTGCTGTTTGCCTTTTGTGACTTTGAATTCCTCGTTACACTCAGGATTTTACTTTTGAACCACTCGAATCGCTTCGCTCGTGGCTCAAACAGAATCCTTCGCTTTATGGGGATTTAAATTCAGCACTCGCAACAAAAACCACCTTTGCAGCCATGCATATCAAATAACTATTTGTTTGTAAACTAGATAAAATCTATATAATGATTATTCATTTCTGTTACTATCGCTCCGGTAAATTAAGACTGGCAGACTTAAGTGTCTGCAATCTCTGTGATGCGGGGTGTAAACAGGCAAATTTCTTCTACTCGATTTGCGAGACGGATTCAGAATTGCCTACGCCAAGGGGCTTTTATGTCTGCTTTGCTATATGACCATCACAATCTATCTCTATTGTCAGTACAGTAATTTGATCATATATTTTGCTAAAGCTTTGGGTAACATAGCTAGCTTTATTGTATGAAAATAAACGAACTTTTCGGGTGAAATTTGGCTTAATTTTTGCCTTACTTTTGAGTAAGATGAAGGTTAGGAATATTCTAGCTGTTTATTTCTAAATGACACTACTTAGGTACTACTGTAGGCTACACAGAACTTTCGCTTTATTTATGAATCTAAAAATAAACGATGCAAATAATGTTTATTGATATGATCTAACTTTATTTTTATATAACTTATTTTTTTGACATTTTAAGCATACCGATTGTATTTTTTTAAACTTTCAATGACTATGTAACAAAACCAAAATTGTAAATGGCGATTTAAAAGAGGAGATAAAAAATTTGACCTTTCGAGTTTCTTGCCTGTTCTTCTCTAAAAGGCTCTCCCAATTTCCGAACAGGTGTAGATTCAACTTTTTTTTTCTTTGCTACTTGTATTTGCAGACATCTTGAGTAGGTATATTCAGGATGTATGCACATACAAGGTTAAATATGTTTCCTTTAAATTAGAATGTTTTGCTTTGTTTTGACGTCAATAAGTGCCTGTAAAGGCCTAAGTTGAATAAAGATTTTTGAATTTGAATTTTGATGATAATTTGGTAAAAAATCTCATTATAACATTTTTCAAGAATTAAAAAATACAAAACTTTATAAGTAGGTAGTTACCTATACTTATAAACGAATTACCACACACATAAAAGAAGGAAGAAGTATATACACGGTAATTTTTTATCACCCGGGAAAATTTAAGAGACTCTTCACGACATGGTATTAGAATGATTTAAATATGAATATAAAAAATAACTCACTTACTCAATTTTATATTAATTTTCAAAAAAATGCAAAAATGCTGCACTAGTTGAGAGCAGCAATTTTAGATTTTTTTAATTTTTTTTTTATTTCATTTATTTTTTTTTTATAATAATTGATGTGTAAAGCGTCCCTAAAATTTTCCATGGTGATAAAAAATAACCGTGTATATACTGCATTTTACTGAAGCCGGATTAAAATGTGAACATAAAATTCGTTAGGCCATGATGCAAAATAGAAAGCTGATCTTTTTGGGAAACTCTTTGCATTCAACTCGACCTTGGATGACGGGGGACAGGAACCGCCGACCATAACGCGGTGCAAGAGCTTTATGCCGGAAATATCTTTATTCGAAAAGTGCTACTAAGCCCTTCGTAAATAGTAATCAGGGCCTAAAAAAGCTTTTTTGTCCCTTAGGGACTAAACGTGATTTGAATTTAGAATGTGGATATTGTCAGTAAAAGTTCTAATCATAAAACTGAGTTTTTTATATTTATTTCTTCTTTTCTTTCTTTCTCTTGTCTGATTGGTCCTACTGAATGTACGTAAATAAATAAACATGTATTCTTACTGATCAGTTCGAGTTATTTTGTCATATAGGGTGATAAAAAGTAGTGTGTCCACCTAGGAAGCAACAATATTTTAAGCTCGAGTGACTTACTTTGGGATAAAATAGCGACGGCTTGACTGACTTACTTGACGACAATAAAATAATGTTAACTTAATATTCAAAACACTAGTAATATTAATATACTAGACTTGACGCTGTAATGGTTGTTATCCTATACGGCCAATTGCCACTAATTAAATAGAAAGAAGAAGGCTTACTTTGAATCCCTTGCTGCACTCAGGATTCTACTTTAGCATCTCTCTCTATGCTTGGGATACTGCTCTAGAGGCCTTTGCTCTGCTCTGTATAAAAACGACGCCAAAGACGGCGGCACGATGGTAAAAGTATATATTATGAAGATCATGACGTTTCCGGTGCAGGTAAGGGGAAACATGTGACAGAAGTATACATTGCAATTAAAAACACCCATTGCCAATTCGAACAGTAAACGAATATTATATTTTTAATCACCCACAAAGTCTTAGTTTTCAACATAGGGTCTTTCCCAAGCTGCTCAAAAGCGACTCAGCGGCTTAAAAGAATATTAGTAAACAATATTTGCTAGGCGATCACGCGTAGGCGCTCAGCGAAAAATTAACATAAAGTAAGTAGGTAAGTACCTACGAGTTGATTTCATCGAGACTAGATTGATTCTTAAAGGCGTAATTATATCAGTTGAAGGAATATTAAGAATCTCTTTGCCGTAATATACATTTTTTACTAATTTTGTCCACTTGAGAAACAACCCAACTTAGATAAAGTAGGAGGTATAGTATATGTGCCTTAGGACTAAGACTTGCTAGAAATATTCATTTTTAAAACAATGAACTTAGCAAACAAACGAATCATTTGTGGAAAGACTTCACATATTTTAGTCAGTGGCTATTTTATAACCCAGCTTGTCCTTATCTCATTGAGCTTCACACAACATAAATTATTTAGAAACATATAATAATATAAATTGAATGCAGTATTCTGTAGCTTGTCAAGACAAAAACCTTACATGAATAAATATTTAATTATTTGAGTTGTAGTACTCGAGGAGGTTTTCTTTTAGAACTTGCAAAGTATAATTTTTATTTCCTTAAAATATATTCTTTGCCTTCCCGGTTCCTCGACAAATAAGGGGATAATACCCCCCCGTCAAAGGTGGCCAGACAGTTTAGGGCCAAGGTGACAAAGACAGGAATATTATTTAATCAAAACAAAGTTCGACATTAAATAAAGGGTCCATACAACTCACAAAATACCGGTGTTGGTTATTAGCCTCTTTGCTAATTCTATTTTTACAGGAACTCAGCAGTTTTAGCTTTCATGTGTAGGTAGCTTTTTAAAGTATGAATATTTTAAAGCTACATGAAGTCAACTATCTAGTTTATAAATGATAGATTTTATTTAATGTTTGCTTGTATGTTCTATTACTATTATCTTCCTCACCACACTTTACACATCAAGTATAATTCTTCAAACGACATGATCGGAGGTCATTCTCACAAAACCTTTGCCGAAACTGAAAAATAGTTTAGGCTTAAGTTAGGACGTTAGAGTTTGTACAGGTTATGATAGTTTAGTGTATATACTTACTTATAGGAAGATTTTATTTAATGTTTGCTTGTATGTTCTATTACTATTATCTTCCTCACCACACTTTACACATCAAGTATAATTCTTCAAACGACATGATCGGAGGTCATTCTCACAAAACCTTTGCCGAAACTGAAAAATAGTTTAGGCTTAAGTTAGGACGTTAGAGTTTGTACAGGTTATGATAGTTTAGTGTATATACTTACTTATAGGATGTTTATTTTTGGTGTGTACCTATTTACTATACTTACATGGTGTTTACATTTTTTTGTGTTGTTGTACAGCTAGTTTTGATATGTCTTTTTACACTTGTATACAGGATAATTTTTAAACCATCAACAACCTCCCAGGGACTAATTCTAGTGCTCAGATGCAACAACTTTTTGTATGGGACCAACATCGAAATCGCAAAAAAAAAAAACCACTTCTTCATACAAACTAGGTTAGCTGATCGAGACTTTAGTATGGGAAAGTGGGTTTTATTTTGCGATTTCGATGTTGGTCCCATACAAAAAGTTGTAGCATCTGAGCACTAGAATCAGCCCCTGGGAGGTTGTTGATGGTTTAAAAATTACCCTGTATAGTTTTATGTAAAGGGCTTTTCCATTGCGTGGGGGTTTTATTACTCTATATTTTTACAATAGGCACACCCTGGCCGTTTTATATGACATTTATTTATAACGTTTTTGAATTCCAATTCGGAATGTTTATAAGTACTTCTATCATCATTCTTCTCTAATGTAAACGATACCAAATATACTACTGCGTTTACCAAATAATCTGTTGACTTTCTCACCCTGAGACAGTCAACATTTGGGTGGATTTTTCGACGTGCGATATCAAATGACGCCTTACTCCAATATCTCGTCGGTTTCCTGAGCTCGCCGCTGTCCGCCCTGGAACTGAAGCGACGACTAGACCTCCACCGAAGTCTAGTTGAAGGCGACCTGCCTCCTGGCCAGGTCTCGGTTAATTTGGGATCCCGCGATCACGCTTCCCCGTCGTGAACGCAGGAAATAGATTGGGTTTTGATTGAGACCACTATTTGACTTGATATCACTTGTATTTAGTACACCACGATTAACATATACTGGTGAAACTTATGTGCTAATGACTATAGCTATGATTAATTAACATTGATTTACTACCAAACGTAGATAACGCATGAACGTTCGAAAAGTGGGCCGGTGAAGAACTGCCCAATCGGGCCTCGTGCAGTTCTTTTCCATGCGTTGGATAAGCAATTTTGAGCATTATGTTTGAGAGTATAAAGTTGATATTTTCTTGTAGCAATTACTAAAACGTCAAATTTAATGTGGCTAGGTATGAAATGATGTAACTGCACACGGTTGTACTTCAAATAGTTGCCGTAATAATAAAGAATAAGGTTGAATTCGATAAATACGGTTCTTTATGGTAATTTTAATTCGGGTGTGCATATTCAACTACCTATTTAACAGCGTACAAATGTATAGTCGATTAGGTGACAGATTTAAAGCGCGTTTTTGTATGAAGTGCTCTATCTACGTTTGGTAGTAAATCAATGTTAATTAATCACAAATTAAAAATGATAAAAGGCACAGCGAATTACTCGGCGCCCGCTGCCATCTTTTTTCTACTCTTGTTACTGGCGCTAGGGAGCGCGTGTGTTGCGCGCGATCTTTTGACGTATGAAGGCGACAATTGAATTCGCGGCAAATTTGAATAACGAAAAGATTATGTTCATTTTGCGTGAACATAATCTCTTTTATATATTTTTTTAGCTTTTTAATTATCACTTTTATTACAAAATAAAGTACATTATAAATTACATAAGTAAAAATTTAAAAAAAATTTTTAGCATTCCATTTAGGAAGAGTTCCAAGAAAGCTGCCAGCTCTTAGGTTCCCATTCACCTCGAGTATAGGCGCTTCCTAATTTCTCCGTAGAGCAAGCACAATAAAAAGCAAAAAAAATTATACAATTAAATACAATTGTTGATGCTTAATCTTGCTGAAAATACTACAAATAAAAAAAATCTCTTTTATTATAAGTCTATTTTTCGTAATTACTAATTTTTTATGTACCTAGTTCAATCAATGTTGTTTTGTAAGAGACTAAATAAATAAATGTTTATTATTTTAAATTGATGAAATGCTAGCAGTACCTACCCGTGATGTCACCTACGTACAATTCAGTTCTTGACTTTAAACGTAGGTTATTAATTAAACTTTAAACGTTTATTAAAATACTTCATACATAATACTACTCTCCTTAAATAAGTCCATCTCCTCCCTAAACCTAACTGTGATGTAGTCCTCATTTTCATTATCTGTTTTCTTCTTTTTTATTTTAATGTATTTTTATTTATATTTTTATAAAACCCCTCTAATACTTGCGTTATTCACTCTGTCTTTGCCTAAAACTAGATAATATTTGACTAAAATACTTTTTTTTCCAGAAAGTGACAATCTAATTCAAAACTTTGCTCATACATATTAAATTTTTAACCCTTCCGGAATTGTTAATTATTTTTTCCCGTAGTAGATATCGTTCTTATCATCAGGCCCTGGGTGTATACACCCAGGTGTACCAAAGGAAAAAAAATAATTTTCCGTGGTCCATTTGGGACTCTGGGTGGGTTACGAAAACGGACCTCGGGCAATGTAGAATGTTCACTAATTTTGATTTTATTTATTTTCAATTTATGTTTGATTTTAATTTTGATTATCTTCGTATTTTCCATGAAAAATATTAAATCTCGTGGTGAAATTATTTCGATGCGTCAATTATTCCGGGATATTATGGAATTTTAAACATCAGCGCACGGCACGAGTTTCCTGCGTCCGTCGCTTGCTGGCTGCGAGTGACGTCATAGGTCAGTCGTCGCGCAGTACGTTAACTTACATTATACTTAGGTACACCTTCATAATAGTCAATCAAAACCCAAACTGATATAAAATTGACAATAACTCAATTATTTCTGGAATAAAATGTTAATCCGAAATTCTTACGGTAGCACTTGAGTTCTCGTAAGAAGTGAGGTTAAATGCCCGAAAAACTGTATGTCAAAATCGAATTTTCGTGTCGGGTGATCATAGTAAGCTATCCGTAACAGCAAACGTCAAACTCCGATTTCGTTCCGTTGACGGGCCCGTAGTATTTTCGTGGTAAGAAACAGCCCGAAACGGAGTTTGTTCGGGTTTCGTGTGTTCATTGTAGATTGTAGAGGGTTCACTAAGAATTACGCGTAATTTATTTATTTATTATGCCTATGGACAACAAAACAGATTACAATCATGAATACGTAAAAAATCCTTTTTAAAATTAAAAGATATGTACTAGACTGTAACCCTAACCTTGCTGACACATCATTATAAGGTACAAAACAAGAAAGTCCTACTCCTCAAAAACAAACAGATTTAGTTACTAATAAAAAAAAATCTTAAAAAATAATTACAATATATTTAACTATGTATTACATACAGCGAGCGATATGGGCGCGTGTTAAGCCTTAAGATAGAGTTAGTTGCTTAACTGACTTTATAAAAATCCTGTATCTTGGATTAAAAATATCCAAGCACAAATTCTTGACAGATACGATCTGACTAATACGATCAATGTTGTAGATTCTGCAACAAAGGCTGAGTTGAAGGCTGAGGCAAGAC
Source organism: Schoenobius gigantellus (assembly GCA_963935595.1). Classification (NCBI taxonomy): domain Eukaryota; kingdom Metazoa; phylum Arthropoda; class Insecta; order Lepidoptera; family Crambidae; genus Schoenobius; species Schoenobius gigantellus. The sequence continues at coordinate 17,058,719 of OZ012555.1, forward strand.
ATTAAAGGGAACAATTTTGGTCCTTTAATAACGTAAAGCGCAACTTTATCTATTAATATGCATATTAAAATGAAATTGGACTTTTTAATGATATCCCCTATTTTAATATGTCTAGCGTATTGGCACCATCAATTCCCACAATTTTGGCCCTATACATGACATCCCTAAAATGCAAACTTTTCGAGATATTTAAGTTTCATTTATTTTTACCTTTTTTTATAACTTGAAAAGGGCACATTTTAGGGGTGTCATATTATTATATAGAGCCAAAATTGTTAAAATTTATGGTGCCAATACGCCAGGCATAGGAATTAAAAGAGGGGGTTATCAGTCATCCAGCGGCGAATCCACTAGCGCAAAGTACGTTTTTCAACTAAGTCTTAGTTGAAAAACGTACTTACTATAATCACAGAATAGATAATAGTACTAAAGTACTATAATGTTATAAGTATGCGACCGCGAAGCGAGAGCAGCCAGGATAGCATGACCACCAAAACACGATATGATAAAACGATATATGCCTATAAGCTGCTAAGAAAATTAAATTATTCTGATGTTATTGAGTGTGTTTTTGATATTAGTATTGTTATTTTGGGCATTATTTATACACGGTGTTTCAAAATAGCTAATAAATAATCAATTCTTTTTCGAAAACTTATTATTAAAATGTGTTTACACGTAATGTCATTCAACCCAAAATTTTCATGTAAATCATAGTAACATCATCATGTCTATGATTTACAAGAAAATTTTTTGGTTATTTTGAAACACCGTGTACTCGTATATTAATGTCGATAAAATTTCAATGTGGCCGTTATATCCAATACTAGCTTCCGCCCGCAACTTCGTCCGCGTGGAATAGTTACTTTGGGCTAACGCTAACTTTAACCCGTGACTTTGTTTATATAGGTGAGTAAGTACTATAATCTTATATCATGTAGATTGTAGGTTATTCTCAAAAAAACTAAACTAATGTTATTTTAAAGTACTTCTGCGTACACTATATTTTTAGTTTTGTTTTCTTCCGGCAGAAGTAGATAGTTAACTGGGGCCACCGCCCTTCCCCCTCATGACTGCCCGCTGGCTTTGCACATTGTGCGCGCAGTACTCGATCATTATTTTGCTGTGATGTTATTTTAAAACTGCGATATCTCCTATGATATACATTTAAATCGAATGATGTAAAGGGCAATTTTGTTTTAAATTAAATACTTGTGATGAGTAACGTATTTATTTGGATAAGGATTAATATCATGTTTATAAAAACACCTTCGCAAATAATGATTATTTTAGAACAAATTTGGTTAGCATAAAAAAGGTTATAGTGAGCTAACCTTAAAAGATAGTCGCTTACTTTTTTTTAGAACTTTTAAAGGGGAACAATTCTGTCATACATAATTTTTGCAAAACTTTAACCGTTTACGCAGCGCACGCAGCGGAAGCTCTCAATAGGAAAAAAAATCCCCCGATTTTGAAACATTCTTCATTGGTGCTCCGCTCCTATTGGTCTTAGCGTGATGATATATAGCCTTTAGCCTTCCTCGATAAATGGGCTATCTAACACTGAAAGAATTTTTCAAATCGGACCAGTAGTTCCTGAGATTAGCGCGTTCAAGCAAACAAACAAACAAACAAACTCTTCAGCTTTATAATATTATTATTATTATTATATTAGTATAGATATTTTGACAGTTCATATCGAGTTATCGCCTTATCATATCGTGTTTCAGTGTTCATGCTGTGATGCCTGTGATGTCACGCGGAGGCCGCTCGTGTACACGGGAGACTCAATATTGACGAGGATTTCCAATAGGTGTAAAACAAAACCTTCTGGACTGCAAGGTTGAATTTGCAAAACTACTTGGTCCTTTTGAATGTAATAAAGACTAGTGTTATTTTATACATGTAGCCTATGCTGTGACAAAGTTTCAAACGGGTTTGCATACCTAGTAACTTTCTTCATTGTCAAAATTTTATCTCTATTGACCACAGGGCCGCTCTTTGCCTTCATCCCACGGATCTCACCTGATAATGAGAACGATAAAGCAGAAGATGAGCATTACCTGGGATTCTTTAACATAACAACAGGGAAACTGGCTGTCTTACCCGTAATTGTCAACAGGTTATCAATAAGTCACCAAATAGGGTTATCTATCAACAATTACTATGGCGACGAACTTAGGTGAGATGGTTGCCACCATCTTATGCTCAAAAGCCTTACCAACAATCAAACTAAGCACAATAACTTCTGCCCCATATAGAATCGAACCCTAACAAAACCAGGTGGCTCAGCCACTAGACCGCAGATACGTTAAAATGATTTTAGTAGTATCATCATGGATAAAATAAAAAACAGAAATAGTCCTAATGCGAGTGGTTTAATTCAGTTATTTAGCAACGGATCAGTCAGGTTAAACGGCAATGATGGGGGCGGCGGGGGCGACGTACGGCGCGGCCACATACGGGGCCGCGGCGACGAAAGGGGCGGCGTACGCGGGGGCGGCGACGTACGCGGCGAGCCCATTGTTGATGCGGTGGTAGTACTGTGAGCTGGTCGCGGTGATTACCGGCGCGGGCGCAACTAACGGAGCGCTCACCACCAAAGGCTTGGCCGCCGAGACGGCGATGAGGGCAGCGACGAGAACCACCTGCGGAGAAATTATTTCACTATCAATGAAGCAAAACTATCAAGCACGAAGATCTAAATAACTTCTATGATATCAATATCTGGTGACCAATTGTCAATATAAAAATAAGTTAATAAAATAAAAACATTTCTAATACAAATTCCCTATTTAAGTATTCATCATAGATTGCCTGGTTGAAATTGCTCATATATAGCAATGAAGCCTTTTTTATATAAAATGTATTTGGCTCTTTCACTTTTCTTAAACTCCACAATGTACGACGACTCCGACGTATGAAAGCACGCGTGCAAGCAAGCATTATTATATTTCGAATTCTAATAAATTTTTATTTATGCTTATATGAAAGTGATCTGTTTCACTAATTCACAAGATATAAGGTAATTACGCGATTATTTCTAAGTACTCAACAAATTCTTAAAGTTTCAGAATATTGAGATTGCAGATAACGAATGTAGTTCAAAAACACGAGCAAATACGTACGATTTTGAACATCTTGTTTGATTTGTTGTCTTGGACAAGCAGGACTCATGCCGGTGGTGGATGCGGCTGAACATTATATACCGACAAATGGTGGCAGTGGCGCAACATAAACTCATTTCGTGGCGTCTCTGGCATTGGGCGATGCGTGCTTGGAATCGAAGCCCTACCTTTAGGGGATTAATCGCTCTCCGACGACGCAAAGAAGGCTACTGTTTACTTTGCTGTCTACTCACACTCCTCCGCCTATTTGCATTTATCAAGAGAAATCGACAAGCACTGTTGGTAACAATAGTCTAGCCAGCACAAAAATGCGATGCATTTGAAATTGTGTTTTTAAATAATTAACTCCTTGAAAAATGGTTACAAGACTGGGTAATTGAGCAAAATTTTGTTAGCGTAATTGAATTCTTATCCGGTTGTATGAATTAATTTATGATCATTTTTATTATGTGTTGATATGAATTGAGTTGTATTGTATTGTATGTAATGTATTTTGACATTCTTTCAATTTATGTATTTATTAGAATTATATGTAAAAATTTGTAACTCTTGACCTGTAATTTTACATATTACCAATAAATGAATGATTATGATTAAATTATATGGATTTGCATTTTATTTATTTGAAAATGTTACATAAATTTACCATAACAAAGATACATAAAACCAATACAAGAAGAATTTCAATTCGGGTATTAGAAATTCACGAATTCCTTTATTTCATTTATCTGTGGTTCTCGATTGCAAAACTTCTACGTAACCACATGTTGATTAGTGATTACCCTTTCGTCTCAATGCGACACCCCGCTGAAATGCTGCATATGACGCGTTTCATTGTTACTTCAACTCCGCATATCTCCCACACACATTATGCAATTTTAGTCAGATTTGTGTATTACAGATAGTGTATGTAATTGGGATAAAAGCACATAAAGATGATATAGAATATAGGAAGCCTGCATATACATAATTTAATTTAGTTATTGTGATACTTAAATTCTCCAGCATCTATAATATTGTGTGCAAGAATTTATGAACAGTAAACTGGTATGCAATTTACCAAATTATTTTATAAATATTAAATATTCGTTCGCGTGGATGTCGGAAAATAAAAACATCGTGATGTTATAGGTTTAGCCTTCCTCGATAAATGGACTATACAAAAATAATTGTTCAATTTGAATCAGTAGGTAGGTACTAGGTACTACTGAGATTAGCGCGCTCAACCAACCAAACAAACAAACTCTTCAGCATTATAATATTAGTATAGATTATTAATGTATTCTATTATTTATAATAATAATAATAATTTATTGTTTCTCTTTCACAAAACAGTTTTTAAAAAGATAGATAATAATAGCAGCTAAAAGTTAAATACAGACAATCGACTGTAATGTGAGAGACTGGCATCTGCACTATCCTGTCATACAGATAACCAGGATCTCTCCTCTCGAAAATAACATTGATTTAATAGTTGATTATATTTTATAAAAAAATAAGATCAAAAATATTGTCATCCATACTAATATTATAAATGGGAAAGTGTATGTGTGTGATTGTCCGTCTTTCACGGCAAAACGAAGCGACGAATTGACGTGATTTTTTAAATGGAGATAGTTGAAGAGATGGAGAGTGACATAGGCTACTTTTTGTATCTTTATAACTCCCCACTTTCATAAAATGGGGGGTGGAAATTTGTATGGAGCATTCCGCAATTTTCAAGGTAGAAAGCTAAAAATTGGAATGCGGACTATATTTGACTAACAAAAAATCGTCCATCATTTTTTTTTGAAAATCTGCCCCAACCCCTTAAAAGAGGGGGTCAAATTTTATATGGGACTTTTCGCAGTTTTCAAGGTAGGAAGCTAAAAATCGGTACACAGACTCTTTGTTACCAACGTAAAATACCTGCCTTATTTTTTTTGGAAATCTACCGTGTTACCCCGAATTTAACGCGAGCGAAGCCGCGGGCAAGAGCTAGTAATATATAGTTTAGGAAATAGTTAGTATATACTTAACTAGAATTTACGAAACAAATATCAAATGCTTTTTGTATGTAATTCCTTTTTACCAGGTGAAATGCTTTTGCTCACCTACTTGTCGATGGCTTAGTCGACGGGCGTGTGGGACTTCGCAGCGTGTGAAACATACCCACTAATCCTACCTTGATGTCCCATAGGCAAGGTAATCCATGGACTGGGAAAGACTGATTCGATTTGATAGTTTTTTTTCGCTTTGTCATCAATATCAATAGGTACAGATAAGGATTGTTTATCAAAAACATAGTGTTATATTTTAAGCTTCACACAAGGACTCAATAGAAGTACATTGAATACGAAAATGAAAATAAGGGGATTTCAAAGCAGCTTTCCTTGCAACCACTAGATTCATTGCTCCACGCTCCATACATTATTCCACGTGTGGGATATCGATGGACGCTTACTAAGCTCTTAAACTGAATACGGTGTAGTATATTTAAATTTTTTACATTCTTTACAATCTTGTAGGCTTACTTATTAATTCGCTTATTAATAATCGAGTTTAATTTGAGGTTTGAACAAGCTTACCACAACACATTTTTGTAAAAATATCTCTGCGGTAATGGGTACTCTTTAGCCCTTATAAAGCTATTTCCTATTACATACGACAGGGATTTTTGACTCGTGGTCCCACCAATTTTATCCCACTGTTACTCGTGGTCCCACTAATCTTCAACACTAGGACTCACTGCTTGGTGGGACCACCAGTCATAGTAATAAAGTAGGGTTCGTGGTCCCACTACTATTATTTAAGTACATGAAGATTATAAATTATATAATATAACAATCCTAAAAAATATAATATAAATAAAAACTATAACCCTATATTAAAGTTTCTGACTGTTCTAAAACAAATCTCATACGAAAATGTTGAAGAAAAACAAAGAGGAAACATACAAAAGAAAACAGACGAAGTAATAATACAAGCACAAAAGGCACTTGTAAATAATGAAATAAATGTTGGTGGTTTCTTGAATGACCTACACGTTAATTATTGAAAATGAAGTATTAGAATAAAACAACCCGTCACACAACTAGCTCTACTAACGGGTCGCTTTTTTAATACTTCATTTTCAATAATAAAAATTGCATTGTGAATGCTAAAAAAGTAAAAATAATTTAGAACTACGTTAATGTCTTTTTTACCAATTATGCATTTTAGAATAAGTCAAGGCCACTTTAAAAAAAAGTTTAGTTCATTTAAATAATAAATAAATTTTATAATGTTACCTACTCCTTTTAATTTGTAAGACATGTATGGATTATCCATATTTTAACAATTACAAGTTCACGAGTTAAAAAACGAGTTCACGTTCATTTTCATAAATTTCCCCGACATTTACTTATTTTTGCGATATTCATTTGTTTTTCAACATTTACCTACGTACTTTTTTTGGCAGTTCCCGACATTCACTTGATTTTCCGTCATTCACTTTTATTCGACATTCATACATTTTACCGAAATTCACTTGTTTTTTTCAGCATTCATACATTTTCTCGACATACATTTCATTTAATTGTTTTTCGACATTTACTTGTTTTCCCAATATTCATTAATTTTTTCGACTTACTTCTATGAGACGGGGTGGGACTACGAGTCTTGAATCTTAAATGCCACCTTCAGTGGGACCACGAACCCTAACTTGGTGGGGCTACGAGTCCGGTGGGACAAAATTGGTGGGACCACGAGTCAAAAATCACGACAGGGAAGCTCCTCGCCTTCATCTCACCTCATTGTAAGTTATAATAAGGCTAAGGATTTTTATATACAACTAAGTTGGCAAAAAAGCAAACTATACCCACCTGATGATAAGTGGTAACAATCACCTATAGTACACGTGGTTCTTGAAGGATTGGCGGCAAATCTGCAACCCCCAGAAGAACCACAGTGTACGTCGCCAACTTGTAGATGCTAGTAGCCAACTAGTAGAAGATGTTAAGTTACGGTACCCAGTAATTTCATTGCCATATTTTACCTTACCCTTCAAACCGGAACACAACATTCCAAGCACTGGTGCTTTGCTGCAGTGGAAACAGGTAAGACGGAGGTAGTTACCCAAGCAATCAACCCAGGTACAATGTCTCCCTTCGGTAATCTGGTGGAAGCGAGCCTCACCTGGGTTGCAGAACAACTGAAGAACTGGCTATCTTACCTCTAATTGTCGAAACACAACAATGCTATAAACATGCGACACACTTATGTGATGATGGTAGCTAGACAGGCGACTCAGAAGCTTCAATCAAACCGAGCAAACCGAGCGAAAACACTTTTGCCCTCATGGGGAATCGAACCCTGAACTTCCGGATCAACATCCAGTGGTCTCAATCACTAGACCACGGAGGTGTTAATTGGCTTTTATGACATGCCTATGAAACGGGGACAATTATATGTGTATTCTAAATTCTATCGTGTATTCTAAATTCTCTACCACACGGACGAATAATCTACATTCTACTGAATAAGAAAAATGACATAAAAACGAAGTAATGAAGCTTCTTTTATTTTACCATCTACTATACGTTAGCCTTCAATCCAGGTAAAGAAGTGTTGTATTGGAATAAACAAAGCTTGTTGACGCAAAGGTGTGCTTTGAAGGTTCTCGTGTATGTTTCAAGGACTAAAGAACATTTGGAGCAAGTAGTTGGTATAACCAGTTGCTGATAATGCCAATGGATTACATACAAATTATCTAAAGATTTATTGCGCAAAATTAGTACAACAAACGTATGAATTGAAACAATTGTGAGCAAAGTTATACTTGAGTATCTCTAACAATGTCTTTAAGAAAGATGTCTTTCAATCAATCTGTGAACACGTCAGAAGTGACTACTATGTGAGAAACACAAAAGCGTCAAAAGATTATGATTTCTATTGATAATTAGAAGAAATAACCTAACTAACCACCTCCATGGTCTAATGGTTGCAACCATTGCGTTTCGACGAGGAGGTCCGGGGTTTGATGCCCCCACTGGGAAGTGGCGGCAGAAGTTTTTCTGTCTGGTTTAGTTAGTGGTAGGGCTTCTTAGCCCGCCTGGCTAGCTACCACCGTCTTACCTAAGTTTGTCGCCATAATAACAATGTTATTAGCATTGTTGTGTTCCGACAATAAGAGATAACATAGTCAGTTCCTCAGTTGCTGAGGAGTCCAGGTGAAGCTCGCTTCCCTCCTCGGCCTTATCGTCATTTACTATCAGGTAAGATGAAGGCCAAGAGCTATCATCATTAAAAAAATATAAACAAAAAGATATGTAACAATTTTTTTTAGTTAAATGATTTTATTGAAAATTAAGTTAATGTAATGATGCAGATAAATGTACCAAACCCTAAAAAACATAATATATTTAGTAAGTCCTAAGTACCAGACATTACATCCCTCTCCTTATCAATCTAGGGCAGGGGTCTCCAAACTTTGAAGCTTTAGGGTCATAATGTTTACTTCAGTATGTTCCGAAACATTTTTAACTTTTCTGCCCTTAACTATATTTCTAAACTAGCCGCAGAGTGCGCGACCTTAGGAGCATACGCTTTTTTGCATTTCAATTACTTATGGATTTGGCCCGCGGGCCGTAGTTTGGAGACCTCTGATCTAGGGCATTGATGAGACAAAAAAATTAAATCGTGGGGCGTAGCGTAAACTGAGTAAATATGTGAATAGCATTTATAATAATGAAAGTGTGTTGATTAGATTTCAAGCAGGTCTGTCTGTATGTTCGCGATGATCTCAAAAACTACTCAATGGATTTTCATGCGATTTTTACCGTCAGGTACATAATTTATTCCGAATTGCTGAAGTATATAATGAAAAAGTTTTAATTTAAGTTAAAAAAAAAACAGTATTATGCATCCAAGTTGCCCGAAATGATTTTAAATGACTTGCGCATACTGTAACCTAAAGAAAATTTTGCAATGGCATTTTTTTATTAACATAAATTTACGAAACAAAATCACTTAATAAATTAAATTGCACTGATAAACCCCAAACGGATTTGTCCCACTGCCACTGGTAGTTATGTGGATAGCAAAAAGTTTACTGAACACTAAACAGTAAACACACATAAAAATAATAATAAATAAACAATATTAGAGATAATTTTAGGAAGAAACGCTTATTTGTTCTTGAAAATATTTTTTTAGTACGCACGATAGGTATATTTTTTGGGTTTATTTGTTGTTTTATTTCTTTAGGTAAGTTATTTATAAGTTCTGGTACAATAATTTCTGATCTCCTTTTACCGTAAAAGTTAGTATACCTCGGTTTTTTCGGACCGTCTTGTTTGATATCTTGTAAATATTTCTTCGTTTTGTATTTCCTTTCTGAAGTATTGTTCTTTCAAAATAATTAATTTGTATAGGAGGATGTATAGGAGATCAGTTACTATATTCACTTACAATAAGTAAGTATTTCTTTTATTAAAATTTCCTACTGGCAAATGTGAAGCAATTTCATGTGTTTGTACACGACCTACACTCAACAGATGTAGGTACCAGCTAAAACAAAAAGCTGTCATTTTTCAACGAACAACCCAACCAGCACAAACCTTCTGAGTAATTTTTTTTTAACAGCAGTCATAGTAACTAATTACTGAATAAGACTACCGTAATTAGCTGATTTGGCGCTTACTCAGATGTTATTCAAGCAATTTGGACACAAAATTATAATGCTAATAGCTGTGTAATAGCAATGTAACAGATGGATAACTTTCGAATAATTGTACGACAAGCTGAGTATCTTATGCATAAAAGCAGTTCTTTTATGCAAGTATTACAGCTCTGTTAACCAAATGATGAATGAATGATGAATGAACTTTATGCTTAGATCCTTCAAATCTCAGATATTCAGATGATACACAGCGTTTAGTTTATTTCAGTATATTTTATTAAGAAGTTAATCAAATTAAACTGAAGTTTGACAGAATTGAGTAACAGAAATATAAATGGCCAAATTATTAATGTCTTAAGAAAATAATTTTCACCTTATTGAATGCTTAAAGTAAGAAATTGTAGGTGCGCATGCAACTTTACCGTGTATTTATATATACATTTCGTGTAAAATAAACAACATTTCGTCTATTGGTTTGTTTTTACGAGTGAAATATTTTTTATCTTGTATGCAATTTAAGGGTTCAAAAACAACCTTGTAATACTTTTTACAAGAGTATTACACTGATTTCGTTATTGTAATTGAGTATTTGAATATAAAACTCCACATCATTATAATAGGTTATGTTATTTATTATGGCGTCGCTCATTTTGAATAAAATCTGCTAGCACAGCGGCTTCTCGTCTAATGTCTGAGTTTTCTGCACACAACATATTTTCGATAACTGTTCTATAATTATAGAACAGTTAGCGAAAATATGCGATTATAGTCGATTATAATCGCACACATTCGTACTATATGTTTCAGTCGTTTGTGTATTGGCACTTTCTTTGTATGCTTCCTGTTCTTTTTCTATTTTTCCATGAACTGGAGATATTTTTAGCATTTTTTATAGGCGGAATTTTACACAACACAAATAAGCGCGCGCTGCAATCGAAGTATCAAACTACTAGCCGCTTAAATGCTGACTAAAGTTCCAGAAGTTCTTCTAGATTAAAAAAGTCTACTTTACGTAAATACCCAGCAAACTTCTGCATAAGAATCTGTTACTTTTGTTTTTACGACAGTTAGCTGCGCATGACGGTAAGTTCGTACTTAAAGCGGCATAAGAAGCTACCTTAATTTCTGTAAAGTTACTATATGCTTCATAACAGAAACAACACCTACTTTATACAGCAACTGTGTAACTGTCACGATGTGGTGTGTAATACAGCTAAAAGAGAACAAAACATACATTATCCAGTACTATGCTTGATAATGGAATCTTATACCAGTGTTATACAAAAGGTTACACAAAGTCTTGAGTAACATGTGGTGTAACATGAGGTCTATTTATGATGATTATTCAGCTTTAAGAAATAAAATCACCAAATTACAGAACTAACTCAGTTAATAGCATTATTATAGCAATAAAAAACTTTAATACAGAATTTGGCGATACACACAGCTTCTATACATATATAATGAAAAAACTTTACCCTGCATAAGGTTAAATATTTGGCCAGTTATCTGACTTGTGTGCTACCTGGGAAGACACGCACACATACAAATGCTGCTATCATTTGCGTGCTTCACTCGTGATTCAACAACGTTCCGTCCGTCTTTTTTTCAGGTCCGTGCTCTACGCAACAAGCTAATGCAATAAATATGCTCTACTACTCGTGCGAGTCGTGCGTAGGCGGGCGGGTCGTTAGTATTTTTTTGAATTATCTTATAAAGCTGATTATAACTAAGAATATTTTTTTTTAAATCGCAGATACAACCAACGCTGTGATATACACTTTGGATATAACAACAAATAAAAAAAAACAGATGCATAATGTTTCTGTCCACAAAAACCCATAAATAAATAATGTGAGAATTTCACTTTATAAATTTTTATACTCCGTTCAAAATAAGGGTGCTTCACTCTTACTTATTAACGGAGTATAAAAATTTAACCAAGAATAAATTCGGAATAAGCAAAATATCAAACTTGGTGTAACTTAAACCTAGCATAACCTGGGTGGAAAAGTTATTCCGTTATTCAAACCCCGTCAGATTTATCCATTATAATGATATTGATATTTTGTAATAATCTAAGAATAAATATTTCTACAGCGTTTTATCATAAGCGGGATGGTGGTTTATCTTCTACTCTCCCAATATTGAGATGCTAGGGTTGCCACCAAGTAAATTTAATACACATTTTTTAAAAATCAAATCCAAGATGGTCGCCGTCACAAAATGAAAACAATATAAGTAATATAAATTAAAAGAAAAAACACTTTTTAATAAATTTTACAATAAAGCTTTTATACGCCAGTTAAACCATCGTCCAGTAAACATAGATTGATATAGTAGTAAGTACCTACCTGCTTAATACATCATCTCAACCTATCAACCTCTCAACCTGCCAGGATATACATCCCACTACTGGGCGCAGGCCTTCCTACATGAAAGAAATTCATGAGGAGTATGGGCCATAACACCACCACACTCTGGCCCAGTGCGGTTTGGTGGGTAAGAAGGAACTGTTGCAAAAGCAGGCGAGACCAATGGCACAATATAGAGAATGAATCGTTCTCTATATTGTGACAATGGCTTAACGTGCCTTGCAAAGCACGGCGGAACTCAATAAGAAAGCTTTGGTCTGGCTCTGGCTTAGTAAGAGCTATTGCTCTTGTCGGTGGAGCAATCGCCACCTCTCTCTATCCTCCGCCTGGCTTTTGACATCTTGATACGTCACGACTCCCACTTTTTCCTTCACTTGATCGAAAAAGTTCTTCTCGGCCGTCCTCTTTTTCTTTTTCCTTCAACTTTTCCTTCTAAAATTGTCTTAAAGAAGTTATCGTGGCGAATCAAGTGGCCAAGCATCTTTCCTCTTCTATTGTCTATAGTTTTCAACAACTGTCTTCCCTCATTGACCAAAAGTAACACTTCCTCGTTTGTTTTCCTTTCTGTCCAGCTAATCCTCTCCATCCTCCTCCAACACCACATTTCAAATGCCTCCAACCTTTCTCTTTCCCTTTGTGTCAACGTCCATGTTTCACAGCCGTATAACGCTATGCTCCAGACATAGGTCTTAATAAGCCGCTTCCGAATTCTCACATCAATTTTCGCCTTAAACAGAGTTTTGTTACGGTTAAAAGCTCTTTTAGCCGTTGAAATTCTAGCAATTATGTCTGGTGTACATTTAGAGTCATGTGTTATTAGGCTACCTAGGTATTTAAAGGAGTAAACTTGCTCTACTGGAGTTTTATCAATTTTGATTGGTTTATTAGTTTATTAGTATTTAGTATTAAAATTGTCCTGTCGTTATTCTTAGCTGAAACCAAATTTAACTGTTTACTGGTTTAAGCATATATGTACATAGTAACCTTTTCATTAAGAGTTTTTATAATATTTTTTTTATATTACTATTACTATTATATACTCGTATTGGAGAGGTACTTATTGGAATGGATTTTCAATTTTATTTTCAAATTCCTTCTAATTTAAATAGCAAATCGATGTTCTTCCTAATTATTAATTTTATTTCTCAAATAATATTCAACTGAGTGCAATTTTGTATAAAATCCCAAGACGGGAATCGATGCTTTTAAATTATTTCCGAGGTAACGTTGGGTCTTTCTACGCTCTTTACACTTTTCATGCAAAGTAGCTTCAAGCAAAAGTATTCCAGTAGCAATTTCATATTTACTTACTCAAATACTCACAATTACGAATATCAAAAAGTAACACTTTTGTGTTCGTTAATTTCAGGTTAAAATTCCGAAAAGTAAACTGACAAATTCAATTCTTCGTTTAGAATTTTTGTAAACTACAGTAGTTTTGGAGAATGTATCTGTCAAACTATTTTCGGTCGAAAGAATATTCGAATCGAAGAGATATACATTTTTTATATCTCTTCGATTAATATAAGTTTTTCGTAGAAATAGAGTAGACCTCCTACTTATTAATTAATTATTTTTTTACCTACCCACATTTGTTTTGTTTTATAATTTAATGGATTATGTAATGCAAGTTCGTAATTGGCTTCTTATTCTTACCAGGGCTGCTACTCTGTTTCTCCGAAACGAACTTTTCAACGAACGAAAATCAAAAGAAATTTCGAACGTGCCGCTACTCTATTTCATTTTCGGATACACACAATAATTTTGTTTCCATAGACAACTTTCGTGAACGAATGAAGAACGAATGGAATGAGACCATTGCCGTAAAGTTGGGTGATTAGAGTGAATCAAATAAGTTTCCGGGGTCAGTAGAGTGAAACAAAATATGAACAACCAATGGAGTGAGACCATTGTCGTAAAATGGGGTGGATAGGGTAAAATGATTCCGGGGTCAATAGAGTGAAACGGAAACTTTTTCCTTGCTTCGATAATTATATTACCTATTGTGCGATTTTTTCGTTAATTTGTTAGAAAATAGTAAATTAATTATGGATAATCTCAAACATTTTTGTCAAAATGAAAACAATCACGATTTCTTGGAATTTGAGTTTGTATATAGAAGGTGAATAGAAGTTCTATTTTAAGTGCATTAACAATGTTTACGAGTGATTTTTTTTAGTGTCCGCTATTGCGACACATTTTTTAGAAAGGAACGTTTCAGTCGCAGTTACATTGTGTGTTGTGTTGTTTGTTTTCAAGTTAAGCATTCTAAATATAAGTGAGAATCTTTTTGGTACTTATCTATCAATAGGTATTTTGAGCTTTTATATAAATAATATTGATGATTACTGATTTTAGCTTAAAATAACATGTTCCGTTACCCCGTAGCAAATCGATGCTCTTCTTAATTATCAATTTTAATTCTCAAATAATATTCAACTGAGTGCAATTTTGTATCCCGAGGCGGGAATCGACGCTAAATTTAAATTACTTCCGAGGCAACGTCGGGTCTTTCTACGCTCTTTATACTCCTCACGCAAAACAGCTTCAAGCAAAACAGCAATTTCACATTAACTTACTTAAAATCTCACAATTACGAATATCAAAAGGTAACACTTTTGTGTTCGTTAATTAAGGTCAAAATTCCGAAAAATAAACTGTCAAATTCAATTCTTCGTTTCGAACTTTCGTAAATTAGAGTAGTTCTGGCGAAATCCAAAAGGGAAACGCCACCAAGCAAAAAGAAGAAAATTAGAGTAGGTTTGGAGAATATATCTGTCAAACTAGGGATACTGCCGACAAACTGTTGCACAGTTTGGCAGGATTAATTTTTAAGTTATTTGTAAAAAATACTTATATGTAAAAAAAAAAAAAACTATTTGCGGTCGAACGAATATTCGAATCAAAAAGAACCGTGGTAGGAAACATGCGAAATTTCGTTCGAAATTTCGTTTTTCGTAGAAATAGAGTAGACCCCCTGTTTATTAAATCTTATTAATATTATGTATAGAATGTATGCTGTGAACGTATTGTTGAATTAATAAATAAAAAAATAAGTAAAGCTGTAACAACAAAATAAAAGATTAAACTTCTTTATTGAGCACCTGAAATTATATTAAAAAATATACAAAACGGTGTTCGTAGCACCCAATTTGCGACCCTGCCAGGATTCGAACCTGGAATCTTCTGATCCGTAGTCAGACGCGTTATCCATTGCGCCACAGGGCCGGTGTTGGGAATAAGTAAATAATTATATCACATTTAGAAGAAATGATGAGATTAGTTTTTGTTTATTATTCATTCTATTTATAGTATCTTATCTTTTTGTTTGAAGTATTATACATATAAAAAGTAATGTTTTATTTCGTTTCGTTTTTATGAGTATAAAAAATGCTTTACCCGAGTCTGTATTTTAACAAACAGTGTTAGATTTATTTCATAAATACTTGATTCTAAACATAACAATAATAGAAATCGGCTATATTTGTGTTAATTTTCTTCTCTTTAGAATAAAATTGCTAGGTTTAGAATAAAGATAGTATATTATGGATCTTAATTTTATTTTGCTGTCGATTTTGTGACTGTGTTTAATTTATAAATATTTTAATTAAATAATAAGTATAATGATAAAATGAGACACACTTCGACAGTTTTACGAACAATTTGGAATTAAGCACTTACAATAAGTCGCAAGACGTACACAATAGCTGCTTTCAGACCAAAATAGCTTGCATCTCGAGTATTGTCATGAATGTGTAGTACACGTATCTTTTCTAAATTTGTCTCGTCTCATTCAAAAGCCATTACTTTCCTCATCATTAGTATCAAATGTCACCATAAATGACACAATGTGTCTAAAAATTATACAGGAAAAATAATTTTGCTAACCAAACCCACAGTGAATAGTATCCATACAAAGGGAAGCTATGACGGACACATTTTGACGGTATGTTTTATCTGCATGTACTTTAATATTATTAAATCACTAAAAACGAGAAATGAGCATTAATGGCAAAATCCTTTCGTTCTACATTGTTCCAAAAAGAACTCATATTTCCGATTTAACACTTGACCTTGATATACCTAAGAACTTCGAGATAAACATTCGTTAGGGCTATAAGCTAATACTTGTTAATCAATTGTTATCTTTCAAATTGTGAATATTTTAATTGGCGTCACATTTTTCAGAAGTAAATCAATTGATTTCTTTTAATTAGGCACACTCGCGTGACCCGAGTCACGTGTTTTACGCGGCAGGTGTCAAGTGTTACGTATTACAGCTCGTATTTTGAAATCGGTCGAGAATATTCCAGAAAGTTTATAGTTTTAAGGGCCCTTTTACATTGCAACTTTTACTAGCGATACAATCGCGACACAGTCGTGATGCAGTATCGATACAGTCGCAAATCGTCTAGCTTTAAAATACACACACTCGCTACTCAAAGAAGCGATACAATCGCGCTGCAGGCGCGATTCAGTAGCTTGCCGCATATACTGTAGTGATACAATCGTGATGCAAACGTGATACAGCATCGATGTAAGCGCGATACAGGATCAATAGAAACGCAACGATGCAAAATGTTAAGACGCATTTTTGAAACAATAGACATATACATAAGATTCGCATACGAATTTCCAAATTCACTATTTTTGAATATTCATTCCATGAATTCGGCAACGAGTGGTCCTACCCACTCGTTTTTCATTTCTACTAGTAGAATATACGCAACGTAAATAACTTCCGTTTTACATGCGATTCATCACTGTTCTTTTTTAATTAATGAGTTATTACCATGTTATTGTGTACCGGATGTTATTTTTCTTACGTGTAACGGTTTCTATAGAATGACAATACAAACGCTCGTTTCCATCGATACAAACGCTCGTTTCCATCGATACAAACGCGCGTAAGAATCGATACAAATACTTGTTGATCGCGGGTATCGCGATGCAATCGCGCGATTGTCAAACGCGCGTTTGTATCGCTGCAAAAAGTCGCAATCTAACTGGGCCCTAAGATATTAATCATGAAGATATTTGTACTTATAATTGATAGTATGTATGTTACGCGATTACTTCGCCAATTGTGGATCGATTTTCAAAATTCTTTTTGTATTCGATAGAGTATACTCCTGCGGTGGTCCCATGGTCACCAAAGTTAGGATCTGATAGTATAAAGTACATAGTAAAAATTATTCAGTTTGCTTGTCTGAACAAGCACACAAAGTTTGGTTCCTGCTTGAAAGTTAATCCTGTATATAGAAATGCTTGATATAGTGTTGGAACAGTTACTCAAATCAAATACATTTATTACTAAATAAGACAAATTTTAAGACTTTGTAGGAGATCATCGTTTGGCACCGACTTCAATATAGAAGTGTGATGTTGTCTGTACCTATTCTTATATTATTTTTAACTTTTCAGTGTTTTTGAAGTCGGTTTTTATTTTTTGTAAAATATTTTTTTAGTTTTAGTGGCATTGTCAGTTGCGTTAGAAGTTGATAACTATTGTAGAAAACTGCAACAGCGACTAACAAAAAAGGAGGGTTTTTATTTCGATGTTTTTTTTTGTGTATATTACGCATTGATTTGGTAGTAAATCAATGATATTACGCGGTTACACCGCCAGTTGTAGACCGATTATCAAAATTCGATACTCCTGAGGAGATTCTATTCTTACCAAAGTCAGGACCCGATGATAGGATTCAATGAAAATTGAGGGAAATCCTTAAATTTTATAGATTCAAAAATCAGCTGTTCCATACAAATGTTCAACATTCACTGAACCTAAATGTATGGAACAGCTGATTTTTTTTTGCGATTTCAAAGTTGGTGCCATGGTGAAAGTTGTTCAGTTTGCTTGTCTGAACAAGCACACAAAATTTTTGTCATAATTAAAAAATAACCTTGTGTATACACATATTCCCAAAACATTATATACGATACATTTATTTCTCTATGAATATATCAATTTTAACTATTTAATTAACTATGTCTCTACTTATAAGGTAAACGCTGGTGTACTCGTCAGTGTCCCAATACTCGTCAGGTACACTTTAAAAGGGGCTTATAAAATTTCTACCAACCGTAAATGATAGAATTGTGATTGAAATACAATCACAGTACTATAATGTTTTATTATATTTGCAAC
This sequence comes from Schoenobius gigantellus, assembly GCA_963935595.1. Taxonomy (NCBI): domain Eukaryota; kingdom Metazoa; phylum Arthropoda; class Insecta; order Lepidoptera; family Crambidae; genus Schoenobius; species Schoenobius gigantellus. The sequence goes on from OZ012555.1 coordinate 17,077,013, forward strand.
ACTGCATTAAAATTGTAATTGTGTCAAAAATTCGAGGTGCTAAAAGTGTGCGCTCAGAAAAAAATCTGTAATAGGTATAGTTTGGCAACTAAACTGAGCAACAACCGGCTCCTATTTGTGTTTGTTTTTTAATAATAGTATAATACATTTTCTAACACTATACCTATTAATTAGTGCTAAATCTTGAGAATTTATTTTTTTATTGCATGTGACATTCATTGGTGCTCGCTTATGCCTGTTTTGCCCAATACTCGTCAAAATTTATGTCGTTCTGACGGATACTGGGGCGAGCATTAACAAAAGTACCTTAACCCGTCATTGTTACCTTATTTCTCGGTATTAAGTTTAATTTTCCTTTGACATTATAAAAATGTTATACTTAGATAACGACGGATATGGGGACGTTCGTTACAATTGTACCTGAGCCCATCATAGAGTACGATATTCGTTTGAATCAATTTATTGTATTATTGGATAAAAAGTAGGTATCTCTATATGTACAGTTTTTTTTAAATTCAAATAATTTCTTGAAATTTTATATTAGTTATAGTTATATCAGTATAATAGTTTCATTATTATGATTACATTTTTATATGGTTCAGTAACATTTATAGACTACGTTTTTATGGGACCTACTTTTACAAAAATATTTAACTGTTCTATGCACTTTGGTCGAGCAGGTATTGAACTTTTCAATGACTCGTGAGATAGGCAGTTTGCTTCATCATCATCATCATTTCAGCCACGAGAAGCCCACTGTTGGATATAGGCCTCTTCCAATGATCTCCATACCGATTGGTCCTGCGCCTCCCGCATCCAGCGGCTTCCTGCGACCTTCACCAGATCGTCTCCCGGTATGCGGCCGTCACTCGAGGACCTTTCGGACCAACGGCCGTCAGTTCTACGAGCAATGTGTCCTGCCCACTGCCACTTAAGGTTTGCAATTCTTTGGGCTATGTCGGTAACTCTAGTTCTCCTACGGATTTCATCATTTGTGATGTGATCACGTAGAGAAACCCCGAGCATAGACCTCTCCATTGCCCTTGGAGTGACTTGTAACTCTAGTTCTTAGCCAAGCATAGTGGCAGATTATACTCCTCGGTCTTCTGTATAACCTGCCGCAGCGTATGGATGTGGTCTATGGCGCAGTGAAAAACGCAGATTATTTGTTGAAAATTATATTTGAGGAAGAGTCTCATTGGATAAATATACACGAGCTATCAAAATTCAGAGTAGAAGTATGAAATACATGTCAGATTCAAAATTCATATTAGAAAAGTAAACAAGTATAAAACTGCCAGTGTCCTTATTAATGTCATAAGTTTTAATATATGGTACTATAGCCATTTCGGAATCCGGCTTTATCGGGAGGCTGGAAGTCGTCGAACCTACTTGCGAGATGATTCGTAATGACCCTCGAGAACAGATTGTAAACATGACTCAGGAGCGTCTATGGTTCTTCAACTGGGCCCTGTCGCCCTTTATGAAGAACAGTGCCACCATGCCCCTATACCATGCCTTAGGCGTTTTGCCCTCGAGTATGACGGAGTTCAATAGCCGCTGCAGCGCTTTCCGGACTGATAGTCCATCCGCTTTAGGAGTTAGGCTGTAACTCTATCATCACGCGGCGCCTTGTTGTTTTTAGGCTGTTTGAGAGCTGCACTAATCCCGTACAGGCTGACGTTCGGGATGTCTTCGGTGTAGTGCCGAGTCAATTTGGCTCTAGGATCTGTGGCCAGAATAACAGGTGCCTGTGATGATGCGTAAAGCTGTCCATAGAAGCGTTCGATCTCGACCATAAGTTCAGGTCGGGGTGTAATGACTCTGCCGTCCTCTGTCTTCAGCAGACTCTGACCGGGTGACAGATCTCTTGCGAACACTTTGGAGCATTTGTTCTGCTCGATGGCCTCTTTAATACGTTTCGTATTAAATCAGAGTATGTAGCGAGTCAGACATTAAGGCCCGTATTACAGAACGCAATAGTCCACTGCTAGACAATCTTTCTCAGCACCAGCCCACTGCTGAACAATCTTACCCAGCACCAGCCCACTACTGGACAATCTTGTCCAGCGCCATCCCAGTGTTGAGAATCATGCCCAGCACCAGCCCACAGCTGAACAATCTTGCCCAGCACAAGTCCACTGCTGGGCAATCTTATCCAGCAACATCCCACTGTTGGGAATCATGCCCAGCAACAGCCCAGTACTAAACAATATTTCCCAGCACCAGCCCACTGCTAAACAATCTTGCCCAGCACAGGCCCACTACTGGATAATCTTGTCCAGCACCATCCCACTGCTAGGAATCATGCCAAGCACCAGCCCACAGCTGAACAATTTTGCCCAGCACCATCCCATTGCTGGAAATCTTTCCCAGCACCAGCCCCATTGATGGACACACTCATCCAGCACCAGCCCACAGCTGGACACTTTCCCAGCATTAGATTTTGGCGTAAATATCAACCTTATTTGGTAACATAATATGAATTTATTTTCTCAAGAGTGGTTTCGACCATACTTAAGTAATCAAAGATCAAATCTTTACTTGAGCGTACAAAGCACTTCTATAATAAGCAATTACTCAAATGAACAACGATCAATGAATCTCGTTTTAAGAAACTTCAATAATTAAAGCTCATCTTAAAACTACATAGTTTTAAAACTAGATTCATTACTGAGAATCGTTTTATAATACGGGCCTAAGAGATCTGTTTGTTGAGTCACCGACGAGCATTTTCAGAAAACTGTACTGTAGACCCATTACACGCCATTCCTCCATCAGCTTAGCTCTCGGCTCCGAGATCTTACTTCTTTGCTAAGTACGGCTGGGTTTTCATAACTTTGCACCCGCCGTAAAGACAGCTTCCAGAATCCTGTCATGTTACATGTCCACGTCCGTGCAGTCCTCTAGACAATCAAAGCGATTTTGCAATTCGAGTTGAAAGCGCTCGGGGTTTGGATCTGGATGGCTTCGGCACGGAGCGATACCTTTCCGCTTTTATGTTAAGATTCAATGCGCCTCTTACCGTTCAATGATCGCTCCCCATGTTAAACGAATTGATTACTGAGACGTCATTGAATATACTGGTCTTAATTAACATGATTAAGTCAATCTCATTTTTGTCACGCCATCCGGACTTTTCCAGGTACACTTTCGATGCAGCCGTTTTTTGAAGAAAGATTTCATGATATAGAGTCCCCCTCTGTCCATGTAATCGGCTAGCATTTGACCTCGGTATTTCCGGATTCCAGCTCGAAATTGCCCCACTTTCAACTCATTATCGCCCCGCTTGCCTAGCCTTGCGTTGAAGTCTCCCATGACAACGGTGTAGTGAGTCTTGGAAGCATGTACCTATTGCTCGAGAAATGTTTTCATATATAGCTTTCACTTCCTCGTCGGGGTGGGTTGAGGTCGGGGCGTAGACTTGTATCTTCAGCGAATACCGTTTGGTAATTCTGAGTATAAGGTATGCCATCCTATTCGACACACTTTCGATCTGTACCTCGTTGTTCACGAGAGATTTATGGACAATGAACCCGACACAACCTTGGGACAGGTCTTCGCCCTCCCGGAAATAGAGCAGGTTGCCAGATTTAAGGACCATCGTGTTATCACCATCTCATCGGACTACGAATAGTCCTACAATACTCCAACAAATCCTGCCCAATTCCTCCTGTAATTCCAGCAGCTGTTCCTCGGTCCGCAGCGTACGCGCGTTATACGTTGCCAGGGCCAAGGTCGTTTGATTAGGGGTTTTCGCCGCCCGGGGATTTTTCGCACCCCAGGTTCCAGCCCTGGATCGACGATCGTCACTGCCGACACGGCCTCCGGGACCGCCGGGCATTTGGGGCCTTTGGCTAGTCCGATCCATTTGGGGGGGGGGAGTTGGACCTTCTGAGGCCGTTTGACGTGTGCTGTTCGATCCACTAGTGGAGCATTAAAAAGAATAAGTATCATAGGATTCAGCAAGATCAATGTTGGATCTTAGTGAACTTCAGCGTGCTATTTGATCAACTGGTGGATCGAGATGGTGGATTCTACTGGACAGAAGGTTTTTTTGAATATGTAACGAATGCTTTTTTACCCATGGGTAAACAATAACATCTCTTGGATATCCACTGCTCTCATAGGCAACCACTGAGCAATTTGCCGGGAAAAAACATCACCCTGATCTCTATATCTTAATGGGCCCTTCTATCCTAATGCGACACACTTTTTTAGGACGAGGGAATCTCTTTACAATCCACAAGGGACTGTACCTGACAAGGCTGTCCTTTGGATAAGCCGTAGGACTCGGGTAACAACCCCATACCTGGCGAAACCACCCTGCGGTACCTCTCTACCCCCGGTGAAGACATGTTCGGGATCGAACTCCCGAACACACCCCTTGGGAACAGGCCCAGTGGTATAAACGAGCTGGGACTTGCCAAGGAAGGGGTTACTCGGTTGTGACCCCCCAGACGGGCAACCAGGAAGGTGATGTAATATCTCCCAGCCGGTTGTGGGTTGGTTGGACCTGAATCCTTCCTGGCTGCTTAGGGTAGTAGGTGCGAACCTTAGAAGGCGCGCCTCTTCCTACCTAACCGCCTACGACGGAGCGGGGCGGCTTGAGAGTCCTCCTCCCGCGCCCGCTCCGCTGCAAATACTCCAACCGATGGATGTGGCAGTTTTCCGGCCTTTAAAACAAATATGGAGGAAGGCCGTATATGATTCATCATAATGATAACCAGTTTGTCATACTTAAAAAAGAAAATTTCTATTAATACTTTTATATTGAATATAACTCTTTGGTTTTCGCAAACCCTTTAAAGAAATTTATTTAAAGTAAATTATTAGTCTGGGATCTGCTTTCTTTATGACTATAATATGTATAAAATACAAATAAATATTACATTATTTTATTATAACGTAAGTACCTATATGAAAAATAAAACGAATTCAATTATATATTTTTTTCGTAATGATTATAATGTAATCTTTAACGTATAGCAATAAAGTTCAAGGTAGCGTGAAAAATCGACGACTTTTGGGTCAACATGACGGTTACTAGGACAAACTTGCCGACTACTGGTACAATTGGCTCGTTTTTACTTTTTTATATTACAATAAATTATTTATTTAGTTTATCTAGAAACCACTTTTACCTCTGAAAACTACAATAAATATTTTAGCAAGCTATCGAAGTTTTAGATTATTAAGTCTACAAGGTTTACTGTAATACAGCTCCAAAGTCAGCAAAGTTCAAAACCTGACGAGTACTGGGCCTTCTACCTTATCAAATTTTAATCTTTAAACTCATAACTTTGCTATGGTTTTGGCTAATGGGACTTTCGGCGCTCTATCGCGGTGGGTTGCTGGATTAGGTATTTACTACTCAAAATAAAAAGTAAATTAGCACAGTAACTGTATTTCGTACACACAATATATTAATTATATTATGTAGTTACAAAAATGCTAAGACGACCGGCCTGTGCTGTGAACGAATGCTGACTCGTGACTCCTCTCTGAAGTTTTTTTTTTTTTTTTTTTTTTTTTCGGCAAACGCAGTTTGCCTACCACTATGCGGAGTGGAGGTGGAGAATCCCTCATGGATACCCGCACGGCCGGCCGCACGGGTTATGCCGGACTCTTACCGGCTAAAGAACTCTCTATATTTATACCAGGTTGGTCGCCTTAGAAAAACCAAAGCCTTACGTATAAAAAATAAGTATTCCCACTAACTAAGATACAATAGACTTACAAATAATAATCATTAAACCCAAAAGCTAATTTTGGGAAAGTTCCGGCGTCGGTACACAAAGAGAACAATAAATGAATAGTTACACAAAGACAATATTGTTTCCTTCATACGGCAACATGTTTAAAATCATAAAAGTACATAGCTATTATATTACAAATGTTAACTAACAATAGAATACCTCAATAAAGTAATACTGGTACAAACATGCCGCCAGTGAACAATTAAAATTTAAACAAAACAAATTACTTCTGCTATTACAGATACGACGCAGATGCGTGGGAACTTACAAATACCATGTTTTTACAATCGAATATCCTAAGGCCTAAATCTAGCATATTATTTAACATTATATACATGAGTTATTGAAGGGGCATACGTGGGACACAGTCACCACAGTACCCCCCTACCAGTGATTCAGATCACGAAACAACATAAAACCTCATACAACTTAGTTACTATACTCGTTACTATACAATACAATTTAGTTACTATACTATACTCCTAGCTTAAGAAAGGCCGGCCTGGTAGTAGTCAGGAAAACGAACGCATCTACCGGATCGGCGAGGAATCGACTTTTGGGAACCGTCTGATGAATCTAAAATTACATTAGGAGAAGTACCAGCAGTAGCGTGTGAACCCGAGTCACGGTTCAAATTTACGTCCTGCTGAGGTTCCCGATGAATAAAATTGTCTGTTGATTTATTATATACATTACTATCAGGTTGATGTTCCGGTTTCCTCAACAAGTATGCCGGCTTAAGTCTATCGACTGATACCGTGACCTCGCGACCACGTATATCTAGTACGAATGTTTTTTCCTTTCTACTTATCACTTTGTACGGCCCATCGTAGGGCTGTTGTAACGGTGCTTTGACAGTATCATCCCTAACAAAGACATGACTAGATGTGATTAAATCTTTGTATATGAAAGTGCTTTTCTGGCCATGCCGAGTGCCAGGAATTGGTCTGAGTTGAGTGAAATTCGAAAGTAACTCTTTCACAAACTCGCTATGCGATGGATTAGGTGTCGCTACGGTAGTCCCTAAGAGTTCCCCTGGAAGGCGTAGACTTTGTCCGTATACTAATTCTGCCGAAGTAGCCTGAAGATCTTCCTTCCACGATGCTCTAATGCCTAACATTACAGTTGGTAAAATTCGTGTCCAACTAGTGTGTCTAGAACCGTGACATTTTATCGCGCTTTTCAGCTGGCGATGGAAGCGTTCCACCATACCGTTAGCTGCCGGATGATAAGCAGTGGTCTTAAAATGTTTCGTACCTGTCAGAGCATTTAGTTCTCTGAACAGATGTGATTCGAACTGTCGACCTTGATCCGTAGTAATATTTAAAGGAATACCGAAACGTGCAATCCAATTGGAATAAAACGCGCGAGCGACTGTTTCTGCTTCTTGGTTCTCGATAGGGATCGCCTCAGGCCATCTTGAAAAACGATCTACACACGTTAAACAATAGCGATATGTCTCAGAGTAAGGCATGACAATTATGTCAAGATGCACGTGATCGAAACGTGAAGACGGCGGTGCGAAAGATCCTGGTAGTGTAACGACATGACGGGTTACTTTAGACCGCTGACATTCTATGCAAGCTTTTACCCATTGTTTACAACTAGAGTTCATTCCGGGCCATACGAAGCGCTTTGAAACTAGTTTAGTCGTGGCCCTAGCTCCTGGATGTGAGTTACGATGTAAGATATCAAACGCAGTCTTCCTAAATAGTTCTGTAAGATACGGTCTTACCACACGAGTTGAAACATCACAATAAATCGGTTGGTTACTATCCTGTACGTGAATAAGTCGCAACTGTAGAGAAGAATTATTACCTTCAATCAATGACTTAAGCTCTGGATCGTTTTTCTGAGATATCGCGAGAGATTCCCAGTCAATGTTTCCATTTATTGACTCAATTCGTGACAGTGCGTCAGCTGGAATGTTATTTTCCCCACTGACGTGGCGTATGTCCGTGGTAAACTGACCTATAAAGTCTAAGTACCTAAATTGTCTTGGAGAACACTGTTGCTCTTTTTTCCTAATAGGTTTATGATCAGTAAAGATAACAAAGTGACGTGCTTCTACATAATGTCTAAAATATTTGACTGCAGCGTAGATGGCAAGTAGTTCGCGATCATACGCTGAGTACTTTTGTTGAGTTGACGTTAACTTTTTAGAGAAAAACCCGATTGGTTGCCAGTCGTTTCCTACTTTTTGCTGTAAAGCTGCACCTATTGTTTTTTCTGAAGCGTCACAAAAGATAGCTAGATCTGCGTCAATTTCGGGGTGAACTAATAAGGCTGCTTGGGCAAGGCTTTCCTTACATACATCGAAGTCATGTTTGGCCTCGTCTGTCCATTTCATGGGCGTCCTACCTTTCTTACTACCAACTAGATCATTAAGGCTGGCTTGACTTGCAGCTGCGTTAGCTACCTTCTATAAAAATTTAACATACCTAAAAATCGTCGTAGCTCTTTAGCTGTCGCTGGCAGTGGGTATGTACGCACCGCTTCGACTCTTTCGGGGAGTGGTCGCGTACCTTCGGCTGACACCAAATATCCTCGAAACTCGATCTCGGTTTGACCGAATATACACTTTGCAGGGTTAATTACAACACCATATTTTCTTAACCTATTAAATACAGTCTCTAAGTGTTTCAAATTTTCGGATTCATCACTAGATGCGATTAAAATGTCATCAATATAACAATAGCAAAAGTCTAGTTCACTTAACACTTCGTCCATAAACCGTTGAAACGTTTGAGCGGCGTTTCGTAACCCAAAAGTTATATATTTGAACTCAAACAAACCGAACGGTGTAGTTATGGCGGTTTTAGGTATATCGCACTTTGCTATGGGTATTTGATTAAATGCACGCACTAAATCTATTTTCGAAAACACTTTTTTACCACTTAGGCACTGTGCAAAGTCTTGAATGTGGCGCACTGGATACTGGTCAGGTATTGTTCTCTCGTTCAATCGTCGGTAATCTTCACATGGCCGATGCTTCACAGTAGTTTCACTCTCAGACGTGAAGAATGGCGAGGGCGTATCCGACTTCAAAGATGGCTTTTGCACCATGACTAACGGTGCCGCCCATGGGCTCTTGGATGGTTGTGCGATACCGAGTTTTATCATCGTCTCAAACTCCTTTTTAGCTGCTACGAGACGGTCTGGTGCTAGACGCCTTGGTTTTTGCGCTACTGGAGGCCCTGGAGTTACTACTATGTGGTGTTCAGTGTTATGTTTCACCTCTTTCACGACTCCATCTGGGCGTGTTATATCAATGTACCTCGCTAGTAGATCATGATAAGGTGATGTGCCGTTCACCGTCTTTATTGTAGAATGCTGACCCCTCGCTACGTGTCCTTTAACCGTACAACGAGTGAGCGCATCTACAAGTCCTCTATTCTTTGAGTCTACCATTAAATCGTAATACGCCAAGAAGTCCATGCCAATGATAGGTGTAGATACATCAGCCACTACAAATGTCCACGGGAAATCTCGTCGTAGACCGAGGTTGAGAGTCAAGGCGATGGTACCGTAGATGGCAATCGGTGTCCCATTGGCGGCCACTAGTTCATAGACAGAAACTTTGCGAGCCGTATGAGCTAATGATTTTGGGTAAACACATAGATCTGCGCCAGTATCAATCAGGAACCTTACCTTGCTATCCTTGTCCGTAATAAAAATGCGGCGTGATGTATCGAGGGGCTTGATGTCATTCGCCGCTAATGACTCCCGCTGCCGTTTCCCTGCTGCGGTTTGTACGCACAAGGCTGTACGCACTTGTTGGCTCTCGACCCGAATTTGTGGTGGTACCAACACAGCCAGTCCCCTGGTCGATGTTTTGACGAAGGCCGCGAGCGTGGTCGACTTCTCGAGCGTGAAGACGGCCTCGCTGTTGTCCTAACACTACACAGCTGTTGCTTCAAGTCTTCTAACCCCTCAAGCATGCGAGACGATTCTTGTAAGAGTTGTTGGTGGAAAGTTGTACAATCTCCGAACCTGGCTGCTAACTGGTTACGAGACGACATGTCTTCAGCACCAGCGTTTGAGGCAGCAGAGGCCGCAATCATTGCCGATGGCTTTGCGGAACGTAGCCGTACATTTTCTGCGACAAGGTCGGCGATCTCGGCGAGAGTTTCGAGAGGCGTATCTCTCTTAGCCACCACAGCTGTCTGCATGTCAGTAGGTAGCCCTTTTGTCCATATGACGCGTAATAAGTCATCTGACATTGCAGTGCCGGCGAGAGACTTTAGGTGCCGTAGGAATTGCGATGGTGTGCGGTCGCCGATTTCCTCTCCTTCCAGAAGTCGCTGGGACTTGACCGTTTGCGATGATTCGAACCGCTTTGCCAAACTTCTCTTCATCTCATCGTATTCGTCTTCAGTTGAGACAGAAAGTTTCTCCACTAGATCGCTCACCTCTCTCAATACCCGGGGCTCCATTTTGCCTAGTATGTATAGGCATTTTTCCACCGGGTCGGTCACGTTTGCCAAACGCAGAAATGTGTCAGCGCACTTTAGCCACGACTCGGGGTCGGTGGTGTCGAATTGGGCCATTTGTGGCCACGCAGTCGGCTTGGTGGGACCGTTGCAGTGGTTTTCTTGTGCCATTTTAGTTTATTTGTCACGGGACGTATATACGGCGGAACTGATGAAATTATACCACGGACGCGGCGCGGACGAAACTGAGTCCAGACAACCCTAAGCGCACGTAAAACGAATGGATCACGTCGGGGTCACCACTTTCGGCGCTCTATCGCGGTGGGTTGCTGGATTAGGTATTTACTACTCAAAATAAAAAGTAAATTAGCACAGTAACTGTATTTCGTACACACAATATATTAATTATATTATGTAGTTACAAAAATGCTAAGACGACCGGCCTGTGCTGTGAACGAATGCTGACTCGTGACTCCTCTCTGAAGTCTGAACTCTCTATATTTATACCAGGTTGGTCGCCTTAGAAAAACCAAAGCCTTACGTATAAAAAATAAGTATTCCCACTAACTAAGATACAATAGACTTACAAATAATAATCATTAAACCCAAAAGCTAATTTTGGGAAAGTTCTGGCGTCGGTACACAAAGAGAACAATAAATGAATAGTTACACAAAGACAATATTGTTTCCTTCATACGGCAACATGTTTAAAATCATAAAAGTACATAGCTATTATATTACAAATGTTAACTAACAATAGAATACCTCAATAAAGTAATACTGGTACAAACATGCCACCAGTGAACAATTAAAATTTAAACAAAACAAATTACTTACTGCTATTACAGATACGACGCAGATGCGTGGGAACTTACAAATACCATGTTTTTACAATCGAATATCCTAAGGCCTAAATCTAGCATATTATTTAACATTATATACATGAGTTATTGAAGGGGCATACGTGGGACACAGTCACCACAGGACTACCGCTAGAGGGATTCGGGTTTAGGCGGATCATTTTCCGCACCTATGTCGCTGCGCGTGTCTGGGCTCTGACAGCCATTTTCATGTTATAATCGACGACCTCGTGATCCGTTGCCGTTCTGGAAAAGGCAATGAGGCGTCTAATGGTATCATCCTCCTTCAGCTCCCGGTAGTAATAGGTGCAAGTCACCGTGTTCCTTGTTATGGCGACCACCGCGTGAGGGACGCTGTCGTGGACTGGGTTCTTTGGTTCCGCTCTTCTGAGCACAACCACGTGGTTGTACGTTAGCCCCTGTAATTCATGGATCGTGACCTAGACTTTGCTCCAGTGCCGAATCCATCCCTCCTGTGCACTTCTTTCTCATCTTGAGTGAAGGTCAGGAAGAGAGTATTGGAGTCACACCTTCGCAGTCTCACAGGATACCATATTATAGCATAGGTATTCCATATGATACTAGCATATTCCACATTGGAAAGTATACCCTCTTCAACAAAATAGAATTTTCCGAATCGGTTAATGAATGAGGTCTATAAACATAAAAAAAAACAAACAGTAATTGAAAATATCCTCCTTTTTGGGATGTCACTTAAAAATAGGGTAAAACCGGAATAGTTGCCTCACTTTTCAAAACAGCTTTATTATTCAAAAATAAGTACGAACTAAGAATAATTCAACATGTATACATATCAAAATACAAGTCTTAAATCTGTCATGGAAACCTATTTTTGTAAACATAATAAAATATTGGTTTCGACTAAATCTAGTTTTATTTGACCTCTAAAAAAGGGGACAGTTGCCTACTGTAGCGGATAGTAGCCTAACGTTAAAAATGCTTAAGGGGATACTTGCCTCATGGGAGGTTAGACGCCTCACTATGATTTTTTCAATAAAAATCAATGTCGAAGTAATCAGCTTTTATTATTTACTAAGATGATAACTACCAATCAACATTATAAAACAGTATAAGGTTTCAATATTTTTTTTTTTTTATAAAATATAATTATAAATATTCAACAACTTAAGCCTCCAAACTTAAAATAATATTATATATCTAAAAGATATATATGCCAATCAACTTTGGTATTAGCATAAAATCATCACCAGAAGCTGGGGTTTTCATCTTCCTACATCTCATACAATAGTTTCTGAATGTTAAACAAGTTTTATGCAACTATATTCGACACATCTCATAATGAATCCAATCTGATTTCGATTTAATAAAATTCTGATTATCAAAACATCCTGCACAATATCAACTGAGACTTTTTTATTCTTATTTTTTGTTCTTGAATTGTTTTTCACCTTTTTCCTTTTGATTTGTAGTCCTTTGGTGACTTTTCCTGTAGATGTTTTAGTACTTTAATATTTTCTTCATTTTCACTGACTTAAATTTAAAAGATAAAGATTAAGCTGTTGGCAATTATAGATAGATATTAACATTTCGGCAGATTGATGAGCACTTTTAGATGATTGACGTAAACTTTAGATGGTGTTTCTTTTTTAAATTTTGGTTGGTTGGATTCTGTGATTCATTTTAAGATATCTGTGACGGCTATAGTTCAATACCATTGAAATTTAATTTTCCATGTCGCTCTTAGAGCTAAACAGTCTTGAGAAAAATTCAAAAAATGACGAAGGCCAAGGTGGAGAGTGATTTCAGTTCTCGCTATTCTGCTCAGTATCATTTAATACACTTTCTTGTTTGTTTGTATTATCATCACTTGGAACTTGATCGCCTATTGGAAGCACTTCGTTCCACTGATTTGGTGTGAGACAACGATGAGACTCAGCTTCTTCTACGCTCTCCCCTAACGCAGCCTCTCAAGAAACGCGTGATACTTGATTATTAAGAGGCTTATGGCCGATTTCACCAACGATTACCTAGCTTAGGAAGCCCCTAAGACGTATGCTGTCACTTTTTGTCTTTAATGAAAAGAATATGACAGCATGCCACCCAAGTGTACCCTAAGCTAAGAAAAAGTTAGTGAAAATGGCCATTAGACTTTTCATCTTGCGCAAGGTTACCCAATGCAATGTTAGATTCTCCTTTACTTGCGAGGCATTTTGCTCACCTAAAATTAGCAGCTTCACTGCTAGTTAATTCAAAACTTTCTAATTAAAACAATATATTTTAATCACAACAAGAGTGTAAGAGCAAGAGTTGTTCCAAACACTCGAGTTAGAAGAAAAACCAAAAGAGAAAATCTGTGTTTGCTCATTCAAGAATCTATAGCAACGGATAGTTGGAGTAGTATCACACGTATACGAAACGCATGATACTACCTACTCTAAACTTTTTCCATGGCACTGAGCAGGGGGGGGGGGGCACTTCTAATCGTAGTAAAGCTCAATGGCAACACACATCTCTAACATTGTAAATTCAAAACCGGGACAAATATCCCACTGAGGCAACTATCCGGATTTTACCCTAATTATTTGTCAACACCTCTCGTTTCTTCAACACTATTTCTCAACAAAACAAATGTTACGTGGCCTTTTCTCAATGAAAACTAATCTAATAAAATATTTTATAAAACGTTATCTTGATTCAGGTAGGTATGTAGAATTTATTAGAAGTTACGGAACTAAAGAATAGTTATCTAAAAATACATTATTAATTTACTAAAGCTGTTTGTTGTTGGAAGTTTGAATATTTTAGTATAATTATAGCAATCTTTCTATTTAAATTAACAGACCCCGTATTACGAAGTCTTATTTCCATGCAGTTTAATGGCTGGTTCTTTTTTTATCTCGTAATGAACTCTAATGCCTTGCTAGTTAAGTTCATCAATAGCAAAATTTGTTGTAGGACTGAGGGAAATAAGAGTTCATAATACGGGGGCAGGAGTTCCAGCATTGATTATCTACATTAATTTTCTGTAGAGAGCGTTACATCAAGTACCTAGATTCATTCAGCGATAAGTACAGTTACAATTAGGTTCAAGTACTAATATTACCTACCGAGTAGGTAGGTGTTAGTTCATGAATCTTTTGGTTTTTGTGTTTGTCTGTCTATCAGTCTGCTCTGCGTTGGGCGTAAGCAAGCACATAGTTTTTGGTCATACTTATCTAGTATAAATGTCCCAAAAAATTGTAAGTATGTACAGTCAGCAATACAACAAGCTTTACATCTGCATAACGAAAGGGTCGCTATTGCGAGCGGTATAAGAGCGGTCTCAGGGTCAATGTGTAAAAAAGTCTGACGTGTTGCTATGTGTACCTATAGTATAAAAATGATATGAACGGTAAAATCAGCCAAGCTATTTATACTGTTCGTTGAAAAATGCGGCATTAGTCCGTTTAATAAAACTTCAACAATTTCTTTTACCGACAATAAAAAAAAACATTATCGAAGATCTTCAACTTTTAATCAGGTAGCTTATCTCATAAATATCACACGTAACAACTATCATTAGATGAGCTGCTTAATACCAACGTTATATCACAAAACCGTATTCTTAGCCAGAATCGTTTATAAATAACCACATCGTTTCTATCGATGTGTTAACGCACGTAGTAAGAGTAAGGTGAAGCGTAGGTGTACGCGGAGTAGGCGACTGGGGAGTACGTGTACGCCGAGTACGCCAATGGCGCGGTGTACGCCGCCGCCACTGGTGCGGTGTACGCCGCTGCAACTGGGTAATCCACTAGAAGGGGCTTTGCGGCAGCGAAAGCCAGGAGAGCGGCGAACAGCACCTGCGAAGTTAAGAAAAGGTTAATTTTTTTTATCATCTGGCTGTTGCAACAATAATGTGTGGTGTGTTTATGAATAACCACATTACATTCTGGGATACAATAAATACCTCGCGAGAGTAGTGTTTATTTTTTAACAATTATTTGCACAAGAAATAGTACAATTGGTGGACTCGATAGCTCAGAACATTGTCTTCTAGTCAACTGTGAGATTTTGAATCAAATAAAGAGAAAAAAAACAAGAGATCTTATCTTATATATAGAAAAAGCGGGTGAAAATATGAAAATAAATAAATTTAAGAATGAATCTGTAAATAACGGAAATTAAATAGATCACTCTTACAAAGGCCTGTGTTAGTGTTCATGCAAAGATTTTTTTAAGACTAATTATGTTGGAAGAATTGCGAATGCCCCGTGGAAACGTATTCTAAAGCCGTATAGTTGTGACAGTGATTGAGTTGTATCGGTAACCTTTCTGCCAACTTCATTGATATGCACATAATATGCACAAGACCAACTAAGGTTGCTATAATATATGAATTCTTCATTGTACACAAACAAATATTTAACAATTACAATGGAAATGAGTGTACAAGGGTGGGCTTATTTCTGCAAAAAATCTTTGCCAGCCAACCCCGGTAAGTGTGAAGAGATGGTAGCAGTGGGTGAATGTACAAGAAAAAATTACAAAAAAATTACACATAACAAATGAACATAACATTAAGATATAACACAAGACATAATAAACACACGGACATAGATACAACTTTAGCTTTGAGGTTTGTTATCAGATAGTTTTTTGATTTTAATAAGAGCACAATTTTTTCACATGAAATTATTGCTTTTGATAAACATTCCCGAATCAAGTTTTGGTTATTGCCGAGAGCAAAAAAATAGCTCCAAAATAATAGCTTGAAATGCTGTGTCTATTTTTACAAAAATTAGTTGAGACCAATTATTTGAACTGTACTTATTTAATGCGTTTGAGAAATCGATCAACACTAAATATCTATTGTCATTAGATAGGAATAAGATACGTTATCATATCTTACATCACCGATAAATGTATTATAAATAGTGAAGCTGTCTTGTACAACCCTCTTTTTTATATTTTACAAATAAGGTTTTAATTTACTTCAAAAACAAAATAAAAAGCAAGAATTACTAACATTTTCATTTACATACTTTACTATCCTTACACGGTGTCCTTAAACATTCTTTCTCTAGTCTGGCTTGAATCTAGTTAAACTTTATTGTAGGTACTTACGTATTTGAACATGTTGTTTCTTGGTGTTTGGTGTACAGCTGCTATGCGACAGGTCACAGGAATTTGAATGTGTCGAATGTCAAATCATCCCACTATTTATACTTGACATATCATTACGATGGCTATGCAGATGGACAGTGAACCGGATAACTAGAAGTGTATCCTCGTTGGCCCATTAGTTATTAGTATCACGCACGACCTTCTATGCGGCTACTCGTTCAAGGACATTTCTAACTACAAAAATCATATAATAATGATGCAGTTCAATAATAGTATTTTATGCAATAGTTACATAATAAGGGTTCTTAAAGGCGAGGGTCAATGTATTGTAACAAAACGAGGCTTGCCGAGCTTTGTAATAAAATGCCCGAGAATTTTAAGACCTTATTATGTACCTACCGTTGCATATAGTACTTTTTCCACGACAGCTAGTTCTTTATTTCATAAAAAATGCAGGCATATAAAAATAATAAATTTCTCACAAGGTTGCTAATATGAGACAATTGAAACAAAATATGAAATGTTCGCGCTCTAAGTTTTGTAATCAACTCTCGATTGAAGCAGTTGATGTCAAAAAAATCAACTGCTTCGATCGACAGTAAAAAAAAGGAAAAAATAAAAATAGTAAAATACAATTCAAAAAATAGTATAAGTATAAAACAAATAAAAAAAGTAAAAAACAAATATACAGTTGCAAAAATGCGCCATTTTCGGAAAATTATCATTTGTAGATTTTCATAAATTGATTAGTTTTTTGAGAACACAATGCTAAGTGTACGGAGTCATTCATTTGTCTCGTAAAAAATCCAGTCGATTTTATTGTATATGACAACAACTCTGCTACTAAACTTTATAAATTGACTTAGGTATAGATTTAAAACTAAATTGCAAAAGTAATGATTGAACTCGTAAAAGTAACTAAGTCACGACCGCGTTAAAGAAAGATGCTTATGCGAAATATTCAATTTTTGAATCAACTAAATTAGCCTCTGAAAGTGCGCCATGCTTAACAACTGTATTGAAAACAATATTGTAGAACTATGTATATATATCTTTACATAAAAATGTATCAGATATAATTGAAGCACATATTTGCCAATACACATCCACAGCCATATTTTTAAGTTCTAAAGTTTACCTTAACTATTCTTCAAATCTATACTTTACTAATATTATAAAGCTAAAGAGTTTGTTTGTTTGTTTGAATGCGCTTATCTCAGGAACTACTGGTTCGAATTGAAAAATTCTTTTTGTGTTAGATAGTCCATTTATCGAGGAAGGCTTTAGGCTATATAACATCACGATTGGACTAATAGGAGCAGGTGGGTTATTGTCTAAGAAAAAATCTATCACGATCGCCTATAATTTGACAGTCATTGCGCCGTGAACACAAGACTCTGTGCCAACTTCCTTTTACTAAGGAGCGATGGATGGACTGCGACCATCAAATTGTAAGCGATCGCGATAGATTTTTTCTTAGACAATAACTCCCCTGAGCATTAATGAGCATCAATGATATAACATTACGATATTGTTATTTTCGGACATCCACGCGAACGAAGTCGCGGGCACAGCTAGTTTAATTATAAGTAGCTAAATAAATTTCAAACCCACCAGCGAACACTGTTATATTATGTTTCATTAGCCAATAAATATGTCGATTTAGAGGAATACATTACTCTTTGGCTGACCATTTTAACGAAAACCTAGTAATTTCAATCGGTACTTAATAGATAAGTCAAGTATAATAAATATAGCTTTTTATTCTTAATTTTTATAGCATTTTATTTCACACAATTTACGCTAATGATAAATAATTCCACGTGGCAATTGTCTGTTCTTCAGCATTTTTCTGAGCATCAATATTCTATGTCTGCGCGCGTGGTCTGAACGCACCCCTTGAAATGTTACCGCAATCACGACGAGAAGGAACACGAAGATCTTGCAATAGACAAAATTCATACGGTTAATTAAGAGTTATTATTTTATCACTAATTTATTTTTAGCTTTTCACGCGGCAACGCCTATGTTGTGGATTTTGCAATTTTTTTCTAACTATTAAAATATTATTATACAGAGTGACAGAAAAAGTCGACGTATTCCTTGAAAGGGGTTATAGTACAGGTCATAAGCAACAAAAAAAGTCCAATTAACCAGGGGTCAAAAACAGTTGGTTATCGAGCTATGACGGTTTTAAAATTTTTGTGATTTTTTCCGACTTGTTACCAAAAAACATTTTTTTTTAAACTAAACCATTTACAATGACAAATTGATTAATTGCGGAAAGCTTAAAAATGGGCAGTTAATTTAAATTAAAATTGTTGTCAAAAACTCACATAATTTTGGAAATAAGAGGTCTTTATTGACAATTAAGTCGATAAATTTTTTATCTTTCTGAAAATCGACGTCAATTATTGAAAAAAATATAAATGATAGTTGGCGTAAAAACTACTAAAATAACTTGCTGGTTTCATAAGCTTTTAAAATAGGTAAAAATATTATTTACCTTTATTAGTAGTTTTTACAGAAATTAGCAAAAAGTTGCACTGTAGGTCAAAATTCATAATTCCATCTTTGAATCACGGCAGTGCCCCCGCCAAGTCGAGTGCGAAGCATATACTGCCGTACCATCCTTTACTGGAACCATTTCGCCGCATTTTCAGGCCCTTATTTGAGAACCTCTGGATAAGACTAGAATGCAAAAATTTTCGTCATCCAGTAAGCTATAATCACATACTTAAAATCCAAAATTTGAAGTCTGTAGGTCATTTAGTTCCGAAGTTAAGCGAATGCAAAGTTTCGTATTTATGACAGACACTCACTCGGCTCTATTTCTCGGCATAAAAATTATTGTCATAAAATCATATTCCATAATTTCGATTGAAATAATCGTCAAGACGCATAATAATCAGGAAGCAGAATGGTAATAAGCATAATATTGTGTGGCAGAAAATCATTTGTCATAAGTATTAAAACCCATAAACTCGAAACACAGAACAACTTGACGCATAATTTTTCAAAGCATAAATAATGTTTAGCATATTAATCACAACGAACAATACGATTACGCAGAATTTCTCTAGGCATAAACTTGCGCGCAAGCATGCAGCAATGTATCATGCAGTATGCATGCAAGCATGCATGCAACATGCAAGCAAGTATGCTGCATTGTATCATGCAGTATGCATGCAAGCATGCATGCAACATGCAAGCAAGCATGCAGCAATGTATCATGCAGTATGCATGCAAGCATGCATACAACATGCAAGCCAGCATGCAACGTGCAAGCAAACATGCAACATGCAAGCAAGTATGCACAATGCAAGCAAGCATGTACCACGCAAGCAAGCATGCACATGCATGGTTTCTGTCACGGCTCCAACGCTGCGGGGCTCCGGCGGTCCCGAGCTTATCGTCGCAGATTGGTTTTCGCTCACCGCCGCGACTGAGGATGGCCGGCGAAGCCGGCCAGCAATCCGAAGCTTCGGATTGCTGGCCGGCTTCGCCGGCCATCATCAGCCGCGGCGGCGAGCGTTAGAACCACCTGCTCCTCAGCTCACGGGCCGCCTCACCCCTCCGCGCCTACGCGGGTTTGAATAACACTCTAGGGGTAGGACAAACAAGACTACATGGAGTCGGTTTTGCAGCGATTCGTTTCTGTCACTAGTAGCATGAATGAATTACTTTTTCAAATAAAAAAATCAATATATATATTATACTATGCAAAAATTATATCAAATGAAAATATAGAAGATTCGAGTATCATATTTGAATAAAATAATATATGAAATGTTATTATAAAAAGTTAAGTAAAACAGAGTAAACATTATATCCTTTAAAATAACATCATTTCTAATTATAAATAAATGCCCCAAAATATTAGAGATATCATTAATTATGACACTTAAAATTATGGCAAAACATTTTAGGACTACCAATATTATGTCATAAGAAATTAGGGATTTCATTAATTATGCTTCATAAAATTATGCCTTTGGATAATTGTGCCTTATAGAAATTATGCAATGAAATAATTATGTGACGTTAATGTTATGCTTTTCGATTATTATGCTTAGTGATTTATGCCAAGCGTCTGTATGACAAACAACATTATGCCTAATGAAAGGTCCCCCACTCACTCACTCACTCACTCACTCACTCATGATCATCAAAATAGAACTAGTACTTCCCATAAACTCAGAGATCCGAAATTTGTTACAGAGTTAGGGTTTAATGCGGCGAAGCCGGCCAGCAATCCGAAGCTTCGGATTGCTGGCCGGCTTCGCCGGATATCCTCAGCCGCGGCGGCGAGCGTTAGAACCACCTGCTCCTCAGCTCATGGGCCGCCTCACCCCTCCGCGCCTACGCGGGTTTGAATAACACTCTAGGGGTAGGACAAACAAGACTACGTGGAGTCGGTTTTGCAGCGATTCGTTTCTGTCACTAGTAGCATGAATGAATTACTTTTTCAAATAAAAAAATCAATATATATATTATACTATGCAAAAATTATATCAAATGAAAATATAGAAGATTCGAGTATCATATTTGAATAAAATAATATATGAAATGTTATTATAAAAAGTTAAGTAAAACAGAGTAAACATTATATCCTTTAAAATAACATCATTTCTAATTATAAATAAATGCCCCAAAATATTAGAGATATCATTAATTATGACACTTAAAATTATGGCAAAACATTTTAGGACTACCAATATTATGTCATAAGAAATTAGGGATTTCATTAATTATGCTTCATAAAGTTATGCCTTTGGATAATTGTGCGTTATACAAATTATGCAATGAAATAATTATGTGACGTTAATGTTATGCTTTTCGATTATTATGCTTAGTGATTTATGCCAAGCGTCTTTATGACAAACAACATTATGCCTAATGAAAGGTCCCCCACTCACTCACTCACTCACTCACTCACTCATGATCATCAAAATAGAACTAGTACTTCCCATAAACTCAGAGATCCGAAATTTGTTACAGAGTTAGGGTTTAATGGCCACATAAAGGGAAAACATTAAAAAGTAGGATAATCGATAATCTGGAGTACCTGGTGACCCTGATTAGTAAACACAAGAGCCCAACCAAACTATTAGAGATATCGACATAACGCCTTTACAAAAAATATTCAACTTGGTGGGCCGCTTCCAATAAAGAATAGAATTAAGAAAAAAAGAAAAGAAAGATTTATGTCAAATAAGAAAATCTAATAAAATAAATCAATAAGCTCACGTTTCTACAAAAAGAAGTGAAATCCCACCAAAAACATTCTGTAAAAAACTAGCCAAGTCTCGATGGAGCTGCTTGTTTATCTCTAAAAAGTAATGAAATCTAGACAAAGTCGTGCCAAGTCTAAGGTTCCTTACTGCGATTTCTTTATTATTATAGTTAATGTTGTGTGACTTGGTCGTTGAACATTCTTTATACGTTAGTGGGTACAAGTCAACAGCCAAGTCACACAACATTAACTATAATAATAAAGAAATCGCAGTAAGGAACCTTAGACTTGGCACGACTTTGTCTAGATTTCATTACTTTTTAGAGATAAACAAGCAGCTCAAGGTGGGTAAAAATTGTCTGGAAAAGACAAAAGTACGAAGTACGAGTAGAAATAAAGAAAATTGCTTCTAATACATGAAAGAATGAAAAATACTAAATTACAAAATAATAGGTACTACATGTTCTGTTCAAAATTGTCTAAGGCTATGGTTTATTTAGATAATTTCCATGGAACTTAAAAGAAATCATAGCAGTACGTCATTATCCAGCCTTTTTGGTTGAACTGATTTAAGCAGAACGAAGTTTGCAATCCTTTTTGGATAGCAAACCTCTTTGCTATCCAAAAATTACTAAGATGGATCGGTAAAGGACTCCATGGCCGGCGAGAAGTCCTGATTTGACGCCCTGTGATAGTTTACCCCACACCTGCGACTTCCATTGAAGATTTGAGGGCGAGGATCGTATCAGCTGCTGAAGTCATTAAGACATCACTTTCAACGCGTGTGACATGAATGAATGGCAGACAATTTGAACAGGACTTCTAAATGTTTTTATTTATGTTGGTTTGTGGTTTAGTGTTTTTCAGTTTTTTGTGTATTAAAATGCAATTTCTTTTATTTCTAATTCGTACTTTTGCCTTTTCCAGACAATTTTTATTCAAAGATGAAGTTATGAATTTTGACCTACAGCGCAACTTTTTGCTAATTTCTGTAAAAACTACTAATAAAGTAAATAATATTTTTACCTTTTTTAAAAGCTTATGAAACTAGCAAGTTATTTTAGTAGTTTTTACGCCAACTGTCATAAATTTTTTCAATAATTGACGTCGATTTTCAGAAAGATAAAAAATTAATCGACTTGATTGTCAATAAAGACCTCTTATTTCCAAAATTATGTAAGTTATTGACAACAATTTTAATTTAAATTAACTGCCCATTTTTCAGCTTTCCGCAAATAATCAATTTGTCGTTGTAAATGGTGTAGTTTAAAAAAAAAAATATTTTTTGGTAACAAGTCGGAACATTTCTCAAAAATTTTAGAACCGTCGTAGCTCGATAACCAACTGTTTTTGACCCCTGGTTAATTGGACTTTTTTTGTTGCTTATGACCTGTACTATAACCCCTTTCAAGGACTACGTCGACTTTTCCTGTCACCTGTATACTTACTAATACTTACTTTACTTACTAATATTATAAAGCTGAAGAGTTTGTTTAACCTTCCGTGCACCACGTGGGGTCTAATAAACCACAGCCAAATAAAAATGTGTATACATATCCTTTTCAAATTCCGCGCGTACACCTTGAAATCTCGTGTAGCTGAAGTTGCGACGTTGCCAAATCGTATAGCAACAGTGATTCCATCACAGCGTCGCAGGCGCAGTGGAAGGAAGACGGCAAAGTGCGGCCGGGTCTCACGTAGTTCGGGACGTCATTAAAAGGCAAATCGTATATATGTATACTATGTATATAGTGTATGGTGAAATATGACTATTTTTATTAAGCCCTCAAATCGAGGAAAAACGAAGTCATTGGATAGGTTTTTTAAGCAAGCTGTTCCTAAAAAGACTTTCTTTCTTTTTAGTTAGTAAAAAAGTACCATTTTTGTTAAATGGCCTAAAGATATTAAACATATTGATTATATTTGAATTTTTTTTTATTTTTATCCTCTAATAGTCCAAAAATAATAATAATATATACAATGTAAATATTAAAAATAGGTATATACCTATAAAAATATTAGGTAATAATGGGGTCCAGGAAACCCCACATGGTGCAGGACGTAACTTCTGTCCACGTGGTTCACGGAAGGTTAATTGTTTGTTTGGTTGAAGGTGCTAATCTCTGGAACTACTGGTCCGAATTGAAAAAATATTTTTGTGTTGGATAGTCCATTTATCGAGGAAGGCTTTAGGCCATGTAATATCACGCTACGGTCAATAGGAGAGGAGAATCAATGAAAAATGTTACTAAAACGGGAAAAATATAGAAGATACGAAATTAACAACGCGTTGAAGACTTTTAAGTCGAAACGTAGTTCGCGGGCACAGCTAGTACCTATATTAATATTAAACCAAATACACACTCACCAATTTTGTATTCATAATGCTTCAATACAACGAAACAATATAGAAATCATGTGACCAATGTCATTTAT
Source organism: Schoenobius gigantellus (assembly GCA_963935595.1). NCBI lineage: Eukaryota > Metazoa > Arthropoda > Insecta > Lepidoptera > Crambidae > Schoenobius > Schoenobius gigantellus. The sequence goes on from OZ012555.1 coordinate 17,100,825, forward strand.
ATACCACGTTTTTAATCATATGATTATAATCTCCATTCAAATCCGTAACGACTGTGAACTGTATGTTAGAACGATAATTAAATTTTTAAAACGATGTATGATATTCGCACTGGTTCTGATTTACTTATTCTTCAATGTTTTCACATTTTCTTATTATGGCAGGCATTGATTCCAAAATAATTAATTAATTTCCGATTGAAATATTTTGGAATGAATCATTTAGCTCAAAAGCAAACCGGAATCTCAGTACCTATATATTAAGGTATATCATATACCTGATTATATATTTGACTGGAGGGAGACTCTGTACCAGGGTCGTCTGCTTAGGTACCTCCGTCTTACCTATTTCTGCCGCAAAGCAGCAGTGCTTGCATTGCTGTGTTCTGGTTTGAAGGGTAAGATATATGGCAGTGAAATTACTGGGTACTGTGACTTTACATCTTGTGTCACAAGTTGGCAACGTACACTGTGGTTCTTGTGGGGGTTGCAGTTTTACTGCGAATCTCACAAGAGCCACATGTATTATAGGTGACTGTTACCACTTACCATCAGGTTGGCAGTTTGCTTGTTTGCCAACTTTCTGCAATAAAAAAAATATATATATATATATATATATATATATATATATATATATATATATATATATATATATATATATATATATATATATATATATATATATATATATATATATATACTTACTGAGTATTTATTTGAATCACTAAGTACATATATGTTTTGCTCCTTTTGCTGCTATAATTATGTCTGTTATTCTGCTCTTCTACCACTCTTCCACTCAGATTATGTACGTAATACTACGTTACGCACATTTTCAGCGTAAAATAAAGATCGCGAAAAGGTGTAAGACTGCAGTCAGGTTTTTTCTGTATTTAAAAGTTTTTAGTGACTGACTAACTGACTGACCGAGGTAACAACATAGGGCTCAAACTACTGGAGCTAGAAGCACGATATTCGGTACAGAGGTACAGTAAGCTCCCATACAAGCTATACATTTACACTATGAAAACTACCACTATTACGAGGGACATAAGAACGGTCCAGCCCCATAACCATGATCGCCCAAAACAATATTAAAACCGCCCTGAGAGCGGGATGGCGCTATACGCAGCAAGAGCGGCGTCTCTGTTTCAATATTGTTATAAGCGATAATGGTAGGGCCCCAGAGGTCAAACAGTATAGCTTGATAGGAATTAAGCTTACTGTACGTTGACTTAAACAGGGTAAATTTTGAGGTACCGGCAACCTCGCAGGATTAGATAGCTAACATCATTAACTACAACGTTTGTTTTACGAGTTTTAAGATAACTCAATACATTGAACAAAAATCAATTTTCAACTTTTTATTGCACTGTCGTGACATTGATAAGTCTATGTTTCATTTATAAACAACGACGGAAGACAACTCTACGCTCGCGTGCTGTGCGCGTAGAGTTACAAACATTCTAGAGGTAGGATATTAAATGAATATTTATTTTTGTATGAAAGTAAAATCTAACGAATTATCAATTTTCGAAACACAAATACATGAGTAAATAGCTGTATAAATTTGAATTTGGAATTCCTAACCATAGAGGAGATATTTGAGATCAAAGTGGCCAGTGCGGAAAAACAAAACGCCAATTTCATATGTAAGGACCTAATATATACTAATACTAGTGGGCCCGGCGGACGATGTCCTGCCCGATTGCAGCGCCACTAATTTTATGTTTAAACCTTCCCTGGACCTATTCAAACACACACGGAAAATTTCGAAAGAATCTGTTGAGCCGTTTTTGAGTTTTAGCGAGACAAACACACAGCGTTTCATTTTTATATATAAGAAGACTAGTGGGCCCAGCAGACGTTGTCCTGCCCGATTACAGCGCTACCTACCGGGTCTAATTGTACGTTTAAACCTTCCCTGGACCTATTTAAACATACATAGAAAATTTCGTAAGAATCTGTCGAGCCGTTTTTGAGTTTTAGCGAGACTTACACACAGCGTGTCATTTTTGTATCTAGGACTAGTGGGCCCGGCAGACGTTGTCCTGCCCGGCGATTACAGCGCCACCTACCGGATCCAACTGTATGTTTAAACCTTCCTTGGACCTATTCAAACACACACCGAAAATTTCGTAAGAATCTGTCGAGCCGTTTCAGAGTTTTAGTGAGACAAACACACAGCGTTTCATTTTTATATCTAAGAAGACTAGCTGTACCCGGCATGCGTTGCAATGCCACGTAGATGCTTTTTTTTTGTTTTTTTTTTTTTGCTAGGAACCCTCACGGGTGTCCCCATAACACCCTACCGAAGTTTCATTACAATCTGATGAATGGTTTCGGAACGCATAGAGGACAAACAAACATACATTGATTACATTGATTTTTATTTATATAGATAGATAAGAAGATTATACGGAAGAAAGATTTGATTGTTTATTTGCATTGAAAATCCTGGACCGATTTGAAAAAATCTTTCACGATTACAATTCTACGTTATTCCTGCTGAACACAGAGGTTACAAAATTATTTTTCCACGGAAAAATATAAAATTCTCTCGGGTAAACAACATCTATATACATCAATATTGCGGGTAACTATACATCAATATTGCGTTTTGTTTAATAAATTGAACCCCTTTTTATGTCCATAGTTGACAGCAATTCGTAAGGATCCATGGAGGACGCAACTTTTTCGTTGTTTTAACAGTTGTTATACTAGCTTCGTCCTGCGACCGAGTGATGCAGATATGATCAGAACTTCAGGTTTCACTTTCACTTTTCACTTTTTTGTTTACAATTATTTTTTCATAATTCATAATTTTTATATAAACATTTTTTTGCTCATCTAACCTGATTTGATTTGACAGCTGTAACGTTATGATAGAGTGGAAATAAGTATTTGAGATACTTCTTTTTTAACAAATTGCCACAAATTAAAAAAGAAGAAATATCTCAACTACAGTTAACGTCACTATGCCTAAAAATGTACCAAAAGTTGGAGTTGAGTTGGTATTGGGTAATAATTCGAATACGTCGTAACTTTCTGCCCATAAAAAATCGCAGAACAAGGTGGCATTGATGAAACACGTCGAACGATGCTTTGAAAGCAATTCGAGCCATTCGACACTAGGTTTAGGGATAGGGACTTGTGTAATTATACTAATGATGAAGAAACTTCCTAATTTAACCACTGAATTTTTCCCTAGATGTCGCATTTCAATCGTTTTGTCAATATCAATTTGTCTTAAAACCTTTGCTTATAGATTGTTGTTGCTTCCAGTATTGGTGATCTTTGAGCTAACATTCTCAGCGACATATTTCACGAATATTTCCAATGCACATTGAAGTTCGATACATCGCATCTTTTTCTTGGACTAATTAAGGGACGTGGTCAACGTTTCAAGTGTGCAGTCTCACCAAATCAACTTATCGCTTATTCGGGGCACGTTTGGACGTTTCTTCATGTCCAGTGTCAATCGCAAAGGTAAACGTATAAAATGATTACATTCCCAGGCATCTACATCACATCACCATTTGCTACAAGCAAGTCCACTTGTACACTTTGAAACATAAAATCTATACCCCTCAAAATGTTCAAGCTGGTAAGTTTCATATAAATTGCAAGTGTTGTTGCTCTTGCATACCTTAATTTTGAAATCAAATATCGATAACGTGGAAAATCGCCAATTTATTTTCAAAACGTTTCATTTTCGGTGTAAAATTTTCATCATTGTTTTTTGACATTCATTTTTTTGGGAAATTACTTCAACCTATATACGTCACACAGTTGGACACGAATCTCTTCTTAGAAAACGTGGAATCGGTCTATTATATCACGCTGACTACTGGTTGGTTTAGGGTTTTGTTTCGAAGCTTCCACATCCTCACAGTGGTGTGATTGTGATACTGTGTGAACTCCAAAATCAGCTGTTACGATAACCACGAAAACGAAAGGATCTGTGAAATAAGTACATATTTTAAGTCTGCAACCGCTCGGATTGGATCTGCATATTAGTAATTCAAGTATATTTTATTTTTCCAGTTCATCTTCGCTTGCTTCTTGGCTCTGGCTGCCGCCAAGCCCGGTTACGTGGCGCCTTTGGCGTACACTGCGCCCGTAGCGTACTCCGCCTACACCGCGCCAGTCGCCGCGGCGTATACTGCCCCTGTGGCGTACTCCGCCCCAGTCGCCGCTTACTCCGCGTACACCTACGCCTCGCCTTATGCCGCGTACTACCTCCGACGTTAATCAAACACAAACGACTGATATTTATTTATTGACGTGTGTAATAAAAGAATGAGCAATTACAACTTTTTTCATTTACATTTAAAAGTTTCTGAGCTTCACCTGATCTATAATGATTAAAGGGATTACTAATGCGTACAAACTTAGATCGATCATCCCGCTCTGATCCGCGATGAAGGAAATTTGTAGGTGTAAGTAAAATATAATTTAAATAAGCTGTAAGTAAAATATTTACACATAAGCTGATATTAACTTTAAAAAGAAATAAAAGCGTATACAAAAGAACTAAACTAACCGCGCGTGGTCTTTTCAGAGAGCTTGGTAAATGCCTATAGGAAGCAACTAACTCTCTTTGGCAATTCAGCGTGGGAATGATTTGTAGGAACCATGCAATTTGTTTTCAAGCTTTAAAAGTAAATATTCGGTTGATTTTCTGACGAAGCTGAAAAAATTCCTTATTCTCATGGTCTAAGACTCATTTGTCGTAGAAGAGTAATATTTTTCACAGAACAGATAAATTCTAGAAAAATCACATGCCATTAACAAACACGTAGTTTTGATGTAAATGATGAATTGAGATCATTGGGAACCGAAATTCAGCAAGGGAGCTCAGAACTGAGAGAGGATAGTCTACTACCGTAATAAAATACAATGTGTAAATCCTAAATACAGCGTTGGTTTAAGTGGTGGAAATGTTTCTTAGTATTTATAATAATAATAATAATAATTTATTCACAAACACAGCTTTGGGACATAACAGACATAACAAAATTACAAGTATGTTAAGGTATTGTAAGCTCTCTTGCAGTGACCCGCTGGCTTCCAAGCTAGGTATTGGAAGACAGTGGTTCAGTCTCAGCAATTTGATAGGGCGAGCACCCGAGTGTACTTAATATAAGACTAAAATACTAGACGAATAAAAAAAAATTACTGCCTCAATAGAAGCTAATATAAATATAAAAAAAAGAAGAAAAGCAACAAAAAAAAATTGTTTTCCAATAACTATAAAAACAACCAAGATATAAGGTATTATTATTTTTTATTTATTTATTTATTTATTGCAAACTTTACAGCATGTAAATTTAACATTTAAAAAAACTTAGAATTAAATTCTTACATAGCCAATTAAAAATTTTGTCAGATTAAAATCAATAATTACGGACGATCAAGTACGGACAGGCTATACAGATAAAAAATTGAAAATATAAAATGTTGTCTTTTTTTTAAAATACATTCGATCCGGTAGATGTGTGTGATATGTATGAGTATTATGTTAGTGTGAGTGTGTGTTGAGTGTGATGCTCTGTTTACTGAGGTTATTCACAAAATTGAGGCAGCTTCCGTACTACATGAGAGATATATTGATTTCGTGTTAAAAAGAAAACATCGACATCACTGAATCTCTCTTCAAAAGTGTGCACGATTCTGTGCAGGACAGAGTGAGCAACAAAGTTTGACCTGACCGTTCCAGTGTGGAGTAAGCGCATTTGCCTTCGCCTCGAGCGATAAGCAAAGGCGCTCAGACCAATGCGCTCAGTCAGCTCCGAGCTGTCCAGCACCGCGTTCACCACATCGTACAGGAACTTCATGTCTGCGACTAAGCGCCGTTCCTCCAGTGAGTGGAGACATAGGGTTTTAAGTCTGTCTTCGTAGTGCTCACGCTTTTTGAGACGATACATTAGGCGGCGAGTAAAACAACGCTGCACGCGTTCCAACTGAGCTTTGTGCGTTACATAGGATGGTGACCATATTGCTGATGCATATTCCATAATGCTTCTAACGTAAGCGAAATAAAGAATTTTTCATTACTCATACTCTGAAAGTAGGTCTGAAGTTGCCTGAGTAGCGGGTTGAAAGTAATACTTTTCAGCCCTAGGGAGAATCACTTTCAACTGACAGCTGCTGTCAAATTTTAAATAGAAACTAGTTCTTTTTCACGTTTTTATTGAATAATGTTCCGGCTTTCTATATATAGCCACTCAATTACAGCGCGGTATAAAATTGAAATAACATAATGTTAAGTATTTAAAGAATATATTTTTAAATGACTTTATTATACTTTATTTTCAACTATTTCTTTAAAATAACAGATTTTGGCAAAATATTTACCATTTTTTAAATTATGAAAATGCAAAATAATGGCTGAATAGCTGGCCGGCCACAGAAAAAAAAAACAAAATAAGCGGGAAAGCGGCAATGCGATCTTCATTTGTATTTTACATTTGTAGAGTTTTGTTAATACTTCCGTATAGCAAAGATTTGTATTAACTGTTAATTATATTTGTATAACATTGTGTTAATAATTAACACAATGAGTTCATCTGATTCAGGTATGGAGTTAACGCCTGATTTTATAGGAGAAAGCGGGCTAAAGCAGAAGTTTGTTTGTTTGTTTGTTTTTGAAAAAAACGTCGCCCCACACTAGGATTTTCTCCTGTGTCGTGGGTGCAGTTACAAACATAGAATATCACATGCACATACGCCCAGACCGGAACAAATTTCTGTAGGCCATACAAAACATTTGTCCCGTACGGGAATCGAACCCGCGACCCGTTGCGCAGTAGGTGATCACTCGACCTCTGCGCTAAACGTGTCGTCAAAGTTGTTGATTTATGTAAAATAAAATTTAAAAGTTTTTTCTTTAGCTAATCCATTGTTTTATTTTTACTTTCCTTGTATTCGTAATGAAAAGCACAGTGTTTACCTCGGGTTAAAGACTTATTTAGTCCCTCGAACTATTGGTGCCCTCGCTACGCTCGGGCGCCAAACACCGTCTCGGGACGAAATAAGTTACTTTCACCCCTAGGGTAACAATGTACTATTCTCCATCTCTTTCTAGCAAAAAGGCAATTCACATGGAGTCTACATGGCCATACTCAATAATGACATCACGGTTTATGGCGGATCTCTTTGTCTAATCGCTTTCAAATTCACCGCTTAATCGAACAAATGCTTGCATCTAATGTATTACTAAGCCGATTCCAATAAATTCTAAGTTCACTTAATTCCATCTTTTTCTACGATATTTTAATATTTATGACGAGATGTGCAAAATTATAATTCAGTCATCATCACAATTCTTATTAGGTATAGAAGTGGCATTGTACAGTCAGCAACATATTAAGTTCCACATTTGCATTACGAAAGTCGTCGCCATCACAAGCGACATAAGACCTGGGGCCTTACCATGATCGCCTACAGCAAGGCCAAAACAACATTGAAATAGAGACACCGCTCTTGTTGCGTATAGCGCCATCTCGCTCTCCGCGCGGTTCAACAGTTATATGTATATAATCAATACAAAATAATTAAATAATTGAAACAACTTTCACTGTGAGTGTGAGTGTTCATGCCTGTGTAAGTGTGCGTATGTAGTGTTTGTGCGTGTTGTGCTAGTATAGTGAATGCGCGCGCGCGTGCGCGTGTGTGTGTGTGTGTGTGTGTGTGTGTGGATGCGTGTGGGTGTGTGCGGATGCGTGTGGGTGTGTGTGGATGTGTGTGTAGATGAGTGATTATGATGTGAATTTATGATTTATGATGAGTGATTATGTGACATTTTATTTTACAATTCAATTTTTCTATCTTCTTCTTCTTATATATAAAAATGAATCGCTGTGTGTTTGTCTCGCTAAAACTCAAAAACGGCTAGACCGATTGTTACGAAATTATCTGTTTGTGTTTAAGTAGGTTCAAGGAAGGTTTAAACGTAAAGTTGAATCCGGTAGGTGGCGCTGGAATCGGGCAGGACAACGTCTGCCGGGCGCACTAGTATCTATACTTACTAATATTATAAAGCTGAAGTTTGTTTGTTTGTTTGTTTGTTTGCTTGAACGCGCTAATCTCAGGAACTACTGGTCCGATTTAGTTTGAAAACAAAACTAAAAATATAGTGTACGCAGAAATACTTTAAAATAACATTAGTTTTGTAGAATAACCTACAATCTACATGATATAATATTATCAGACCCAGTACTTATTCACCTATATAAACGAAGTCGCGGGTTAAAGTTAGCGTTAGCCCAAAGTAACTATTCCACGCGGACGAAGTCGCGGGCGGAAGCTAGTTCATATATATTTGGTTACATATATGTGAAATTAAGTGATTTTTGGACTTGTGAGTGTGAGTTGAGTTTTTGTAAGAGATTATATTTGTATGAGAGTAAGTGTGAGTAATCTGAATGCAGTATATCCACAAAACACATAAATGGTTTAAAATGCTGTGAAAATGTTATAATATGTATTTCTTTCATGAAATAAATGAGCAAAAAAAAATATTATTGTGTTCAGTACTTATCTAAACTCTGTCTTATTGATAGGCCGTTAGCTTTTGAAATTTTATAACTTTTGTGACAAACCTAAAACATTCTATTGAGAAGTCCGAACAAATAGGAATCTGAGAAAAAACTGTTTTGTAATCACTAGATACAAAGTTTTATAATCGCTAATCTGTCGCAAGTTTTTAAAGAAACGGTTTCAATTTCATTGTTATCTGAGCAATTTTGTTATTAAAATTGCTGGACTGAATCCGATTCAACCAACATTTGGCTACATTTTCATTAGGTACTTAAATATAAAATTACATTAAAGTTACCGGTGTGTTTTCCGCTTAGGAATAAAAGCCTGCGAACGGCATCGCTGTCCTTGTATTGCACAGAGGGACACGCTCCATACAAGGGCGGTCATAAATAGTTAAAGTCCTGTTACTATCAATACATTGTATTATTTTAGTGACTTATAGTTGTAAAAGTGTTTTAGGAACATTAAAATGAAAGAAGTACATGTATTTACGGAATAAAAAACGTTTACTTCAGTAAAAAACAAATATAAACAATAACATACTTTTACCTAAATTTATCATGAACAAACACTTAAAAATTGGAATGTAAAACATATATTTTAAATAAAATAAGAGTCAAAACATTGATAACATTATTTAATTATAATAAAATAATAGAAATAAATAAATTAAAATTAATTAAATACAAAAAAAAACAAAACAACTAACAAAATACAAATAAATTATTCTTATTCTAACAATATTAAACATGTAACAATTCTATTACACTTTGTGTCAGAGTATTTTTCTTTTTAGGGGGAAGTTTCCGAAGACTTGTAATATAAGGATCTGAATGTAATAATAGTCGTTGTATTAAATCTTGATTGGTAACTTCACGTGACATTTTTCGAGTGTGACTTCGTCTATAAATTTTGATATACTTATTTGTCGCTTCAGCAGCTTCTTCGGAAAGTTCTCCTATAGATAACAATGCATAACTTATAATATCTGATCCATGTACGAGCACCTTGTGGACAGAAGCAGGAAGACTATACCACGGATATTCCTCGACCAGGCTGTATGCTGTTTGTAATGCATAGTCTTTAAACTTGCATTCATTAATTTTATGTCCAGAAGATAACGTTTGTAATATTACACAACAACGATCTATGAGATCCTTATTCAAACCTGTAATTTCAGCAGATACAGCTGATTCCAAAAAATACTTCCTGGCCGTGTTTCCGTCGTTAGACGTCCCGCTTCCACCACTACGCGGCTTGTCAACTATTAAACCTAATCGTTCCCTAAACTGGGACTGTACATATTGTTTTTTATTTGATAACAATTGTTTATCACTATCTAGCCTAACTTGCCATTTTTTTATGTCTAATCTATATGAAAGATGAATAAAATATTCGAAGAAACGTATCCAAGAATGTAGTGGTGATAATCCAAATTGGTATCTACTCTCTATTACAGGTTTTTGTAAACATTCGTCTATTTTATTCATCTCTTTAGGGGTAGCATTACATATATAACATCTACTTGTAGATGTTTCACTTAAAGCACTACAAATTTTACCATCTACCATTGAAAGCTGCAACTTATGAGAAACGACCAATTCACGATTGTCGATCTGAATAAAAGTAGGTTGCAAACTTTCAATTTTATCCTTAAAATAAGCTTCCTCTTGCAAAGACACTGCTGTGCTTTCTTTCAAAAATTGAAATCGAATAGGACGGCAGTACCTAGTGGAAGAGGGTCGAGGATTTTTCCATAAAATTTTACAATTATCTTCAGCTAATTTTACAATAATTTGAAGGGGTACATAAGATGTTACAAACAAACTACTATCTTCTAAAGTTGAATCTGAAAAAAATTGTTTGTATTCACTATGTCCAGTGCTGCCATCGAATCCCCATTTCCCAAGTAAAGAGATATTAGACAAACAATCATCAGGAATCTGATCTAAGACCTCTTTTTGAGATTCAAGGATTCGAGAAGCTGTGTGATCAAAAAGACTTTGTAATTCAACTTCAGCTGAAGACTCGGAAACAGTTATATTAGAAGGGTAACATCTCTGTTTCGCTTTAGTAATTTGTTGGTAACATGGTAATACATTAGGAGAAATCTTACTATTAACAAAGTTTTTAATTAATAAATACTGATGTTTTGTCAACTGAGCATCAGTCACAAGTGACAAGACATCATCAGTGCTAACTCTAGATATACACGAATCGAATGAACAGTCTGAAACATCAAGCAATGCACTCACAGTAGAATCATCAGACTTTGACAAATCAGCTACTCTCCGACGTTTAGTCCTTTTACTATATTGCGTAAAAGGTTTTCGAGGACGACCACGTGAATGACACGGCGACGTTTCAGACGGAGTACATTGCTTATTGTTTTTCACAAGTTGAATTTTTTCAATAACATTAAACCAATCAGAATTCTTATATAAAAGCTTGGTTTTATCCCTATTACATTTTTTCCAGAATCGAGCAATAGCTTTACATAAATTATTAACATTTTTCTCTAAATAATGAATATCAATGTTCTCAGCATCGTCGTTCAGAGTAGTCAACAAACTTTGTAGGACTTGACGACACTTTTCCGAGTCATTATCGGTATTGACAGTTAGCCATATTTCAAGAATATGCATTCTTGAAAACGAGCATATATATAAATTACCTAAAACAAAAAAAAAACGGTTAAAATTCAGTCACAAAACCTACACAAAGCACTAAGACTAAATAAACTAATTTCGTAGCAAATGCTACGAGATAATCTGGCAACCGTAGCACCCTTGTCATCGCCAAAAGGGCAGATAAGGGCAGCCAAGTTTTAATTTTCCTAAGATAAGAAAGTCTAAAGATTATGGTGCAATATACCTCCATAGTCGGAGCGAGTGGGAACATATTTAAAAGTTTATTCAAACTTTGAATATTAAAATATAATACTCCAAGAAAAGTCGCCTCGTAGCAATGACATACTAAAGAAAATATATACTAAGATACAATTAAAATAAAAATATTAATTATTACATACCCTGTTCTTGGATATCCATTTCAGAAAAAACTCACACAGCACTCACAGGTCCCGCAATGACAACAAATGACGTCACGCTTTTTAATGACTCACTGATAACAGTATTTACGATTGGCGATGCGCTCTCTTTGAATGCACAATAGATAATGAAGGCGCACTCTAATTACTGACCTATTTATAGTTTCAGAAGGTACCGCAACTATCCAATGTAACGACAAGGAATAAAATGTAAAACAAGAAAGCAGGTTTTTAAGATTTATGACCTATGGATGTCCCACAGTGTATTGTGGCGAATTAGTTGATCAGTCGAGTCCATCGAATCTCTACAGTCTTTCATGCCAATGTAGTGCGGCTGACGTTTTCCGTCATGGAGACATCATACCATTTGAAATACGGAGTGCATTTGCCACTGCCAAAGTGCCAGCCATTCTCAAGTCGATCGTATATGTAAATTCGTGAATGATCGTAAATTCTAAGGTACCACGTCACACCAACTATTTTTTTTTTATTGCTAACGGTGGCAAACGAGCCAGTGGCCCACCTGATGTTAAGTGGTAACCACCACTCATGGGACATCTGCAATGCCAGGGGCACAGTTCTGTCACTGCCTACCTGAAGAGAAATGCTCTTCTTAAGCCTCGTTTGAAGAAGGACATATCGTAGCGCTCAGGAAACACCGCAGCTGGGAGTTCGTTCCAGAGCCTACACGTACGTGGAAGGAATGAACGCTGAAACCGAACTGTACTAGACGAGATTGGTTCCAGGTAATATGGATGAACTCTACTGCGATGGCGGGTGGTGCGATGGTAAAAAAGTAACTATTCCTTTTATTTAATACGGTTACACCAAATTGCATTGTTAGTAGTTGGTATGACATGGCACTAAATTTTAAACCCGACTGTGCACGTTCGTGTCATTTGGAGTATAAACGAGAGGTTTATCGAGATATATCGACCGACTTTATTGTTGCATCGGCTGGCCCGTTCCCCATACTTTAAATACTCGTACATACATTTATTTAATATTGATTGTAATAAATAGAGAGGAAAGGGCAAACTAAATGCGACAAGGCATGTTCCACCAGACATAGGTAGATAGATAGATCGATTCTTTATTGCACTCATCACAATTTAAATACAGTACATAGGGAACAGTTCTCAATATCAATGAGGGCAAAAGCGGTCTTATCGCTAGTAGCGATCTCTTCCAGACGAAGTTTGATTTAAAAAACTAAGAATTTTTTTACCATAATAAAAAACAAAGAACTTTACACATAAACAAAATAAAACAAAACAGTGACAGTGACTGATCCAATATCAGCGACTCAATAGTCACTCCTGTAAATTTTGATTTATTTGATTGATTAGGTTTGATTAAGGCTATAAAACAATTATCTCGACCTTATGAAATTATGAAAAGCGCTCGTGTGACGAAAATGTCCTTAATCAAAAAGGCGATTTTATAACTCATCAGCAATCGATGATTGTATGGATTTGACAATTTTACAACACTTTTACGAACTCACTTTTACTTAAACGAATCAAGTCTATATTTTGTTACTTCACCAGCCGAGCGGTGTTGGCTATTTGTCTAATATTCGTAGCTCATAGTCGATGAACATGATTCCGTATTTAGGGTTTCGTACCTCAAAAGCGTCGGTGGCGTTGTTGGACTCGGCAAAGGCCTTCTAATCGGGAGGTTCGGGGTTCGAGACTGCCATGTACCAATGTGTTTTTTGTTTTTAGAATTTCATATGTAAAAATACGGCGAAGGAAAACATCGTGAGGCAACCTGCATAGGTACATCTGAGAAGAAATTCATAGGTGTATGTGAAGTCGACCAATCCGCACTGGGCAAGCGTGGTTAACTATGGTCTAAACACCCTAACTTAGGGTAGGCTCGAGCCCCGCGGTGGGGGCGTATATGAGCTGATGATGATGATGATGATGACCTATAAAATCGCCGTCTAGTAGATATACAAAAAGTTTGAATATTATTTTATGTGCTATCGAACCATTTCTGCAGCGCAGTGATAATTTTTGAATACCCTTCTTGAAGAAGTCACGTGTACCTACGTGTACAAAGTCACGTCCAATTCTTCAAAGGTATTGAACTTTTTGCCTCTTGGGTATTGAACTTTTTTCCATCCAAGAAGTTGTCAAAATTCTGGAAAAAGCGAAAGTCTGTCGGCTCAAGGTCTGGGGCCCTACTATGATCGCTTATAGCAAGGTTGAAACAATATTGAAAGAGAGACACCGCTCTTGCTGCGTATAGCGCCATGCCGCTCTCAGTGCGGTTCTAATATTATTTTGGACGATCATGGTTAGGGGGCTGGTGAGAACGATGGTTACAGCAAATCCCCCAAAACTAGTTCTTGTAGCTTAGAGACCGTCAGTAGTGCAATGTCGGGTCGAGTTTTGTCGTGCATTAGCAGCGGGGATAAGCGATTAACCAAAACTGGTCTGAGATTTGCGAGATTATCCATCACTGTATCCGGTTCTGTCACAGACACATCCGCAGTAATGCTCGTGCCATTAGGTACGAAACTTTTCAATGGAATAATGCTCATTGTTACGCACAAAAATAAGCTGTAGGTAATTGTAATTGGTTTCTTTTACATTAATACATTCCAAAATTATTCCAAAAATATCATGATTGAAATTTTATTATTGATAGCAAATACTTTTTTTATACTGAAGCGAGGTGCCAAATTTAAACAACAATATCTAGTGATGCCCAAATTTGGCACCTCGTTGAAATTTATAAAAAACTAGCTAACCCGGCGTACTTTGTATCGACATGTTTTTTAACTAAATTACTGAAATGTTTGTTTAAATTATTGTAATTTTTATATTTCACAAACCTTGTCCTAACAATAACGAATACATAAAACCAAGAATCATCCAATTTGGTGTAGTCGTTCGAAAGTTATGGGCGTACATACATTTCGAAGATCCATTTTTATTTATATAGATATGATCAGGTAGGTAATATAAAAGAAAACATCTGCTTATTTTTTATAAGTACCTAGATAAATTTCAATAATAAATAATTTTCATTTTAAAAATTTCAGTTTATTTTCAAAATCGACTGTCAACGAGATATATCTACAATATTGGCGCTATGCTAGTGCTATAGGTATAATATTAACGGCCCTAAATATAGTGGCAGGAATGTATATTTTATTTACATAAGTCTATCTATTTTACCTATTTTACCTTTGTGGAGCAGCGCAATTCTGCGCCGCTCCACAAAGTAGTCCGGCAACGGACATGTCACGGGCAGGGGGTCAGCGGGAATAAGGCCTGGCTGTTGTCCCCTTCACCCTGTCTTGTGACGGACGGCAGAGCTGCTGGGGGGGTTTTAATGGGTGGGCCCGGGCCGCGTACGGTCTGGGGAGTCCCACATATCCTCGTGGTTTGGCTCGACCACGAGGAATGCGTAAATGCATTTTCCCCCCTACAAAAAAAGGTGAATCAAACCGGGGGCAAGTATCTGTAGACTTACTCTTGAACCAATTCCGGTCGACCGACATTGAGATTGTGATTTTTCGTACGATTATTTAGCAACACTAGCGGCAAATTGGATCGGTATTTTGAAAATAATAAATAGCACCGAGTTTGATTTACTCAAAATCTGCGCAATATGGGTCCAATTTTGCGCCAATGTGGAAACTCGAGCGTACGAAAAATCGCAATCTCAAAAATCACTGGAATTGGTATCATTTTTTTTTTAAATAAAGCGTCTACATGTAAGCCTGCTCTTGCTTGAGTTCGTAGTTTGTTTTGCCTCTGGCTCCTACCCACCAATTTTTATTTATTTTTTTATTGGTTTGCCTTCTTTTTTTAATGTTTGGGGAAATGGGATCGTCAGAGATAGTGTTTATGTTGTTTATTGCACTTCACCACATTCTTTTCTCAAATGTACACACACACACACACACACACCTACAAAAGCATAGACTATTTAATGGAACAAAATGAATGACATGCACTTATATACCTACCTATTGAGTTTAAATATAGATAATGCAATAACCAGGACATTGTTTGTACCTACCTACTTATATTGTAATTTATTTTAAAATTCTGAGCAATGAAAAGAAATTCCGTAATTGGCAAATATTTAAGTAATTTTACTCTAGACAATAACTGTTTTAGTGTAAGCTGTGGAATTTTGAATGAGTGACAGAAAAACTACCTAAGGACTAGAGAGGTCATCGTCATCATTTATCGCTGTTTTGTTTTTAGAGTTTCGAGATATGATCGAGATAATAATTTTCCTAAAACGATAACAAAAACATGGCAGTGTCAAAGTTTTCAATCAATGTTTAAAAAAGGGAATGATGTTATCCTTTCTAACTCATTATAATTCCACCCAGTACGAATTTTGTATTTAATATAGCCTTATTTAATATAGCCTTATTTAATATAGCCTTATTTAATATAGCCTTATTTAATATAGCCTTATTTAATATAGCCTTATTTAATATAGCCTTATTTAATATAGCCTTATTTAATATAGCCTTATTTAATATAGCCTTATTTCATATCGGACAAAGTTACGTTAAACCGAATTCCGATCAATGAGCTTAGTCGATAATTCTGCGAAAAACTAAACTTCTTGAAGTTTATTTGAAAGGCAGAATAATTTTTGGTAGCCGTTTATTTTCACTGTTTGATGCCTAAGATATATATAGACTCAAATAAGCGCCGATGACTTATTATTCTGATCAAGTATCGCAAGGATGTTTCTTCACAGCCGCTGTGACGAGGTAAATGTAAACGTATATAATGAACACAATCCCAGCATGGGACATCACACCCTTTCTTGCATTCAGCAGGTCCGTTTGTATACTTCAACATTTAAACCCAACCATATCATAATGTTCAAGTTGGTAAGTATTGTGCAGTAAAATGTTTATGATATTAGTAGGAGTTAGATTTTTAAAGAAAAGTAGTTGTGTCCGCGAACTACGTTTTGCCATAATAATCACCTAGTGGTTTAGAAAATAGTTTACGACCTAATCTCAGTCCTAAAAGATCGGCCAAGCCGTTTCGGGGGTGTTTGGTTACAAACACACAAGCGAATTTTTTATATTAGATGAGAAAATATAATTATTTATTTTCTATTAGTTTTTCATAATACTTATAATAGTTTTTTTTATGGAAATAGAATTAACGGTAACAATAGTGTCAGAATAAATAACCTGGTAACAATAATAACTTGGTAACAATAATACCTGGAGAATGTACTACTTATAGCATATGTAAAGTTCGTGCTAATGAGGATACTTTTCATCTTTTCACAAAAATGTACAAAATACAATTCAACATTTGTAATAAAATGTTTGAGTCGGCTAGTAAAATAAGGAAAATGACATGTGAAAGGAAGTTAACGGTAGCGAAGCACCTATCACCTAAATATGCACTTTTCTCGTAATTTAAATAAATAAATCTTACTGCAAGATATAGTGTTACCTGGAATACATACTTTCTCTTTAATTAAATCTGAATCGTTTTTCTGATGATGGATGGATCTAATATTTGTTTTTCTTATTTTCAGTTCATCTTCGCCTGCTTCCTGGCTTTCGCCGCCGCCAAGCCCGGTATAGTGGCTCCGGTGGCGTACACCGCACCGGTGGCGGCCGCGTACACCGCGCCGGTTGCCGCGGCGTACACCGCGCCTTTAGCCTACTCTGCATACACCGCACCAGTGGCCGCCTATTCCGCATACTCATACGCCTCACCTTATGCTGCTTACTACTTTCGTTGAAAATAAATGATAAACGATACACCAAATGAATCATAAATATTTTTTTATTTTTAATCCAGATTATTTCATTTATAGTTCACACTGTGTTTTCTGTGGGATGTCGATTTTGACTTGATTACTTTTCCTTTTTATTTGTACTTTTTTTTTGTATTTAAGACAAAATAGTTATGTGACATGCGAAACACCAATGATTAATTATATTTGAATAAAACTTCAATTATCAATATCTGAACTTTATTATAATTTTTTATAACTAATCAGTTCTGAAACTAATTTATATTTAGTTGCGATACGATCCAAACTATGTGTAATTTAATTTTTTGTATTTACTCTTAATCTATTTTTTATAATTGCGTGCTAAGCAACCCAAAACATGGCAGTCGATTATCTATAATCCACAGATAGTTCATAGATCGTATCTTATTTTGTGAAAGTCATAAGAAACACGTAAGAAAAGCATGGTTACGAGCTCTAACACGCATACTGGCTAAAAATCCTTTGAAAATCATACTACATCTAGCATGTTAATATGTAAAGCGTATATTTAGCTAAGAGGCTACTCTCTAAAGCCATTATGAAACTTCCCAAGTCAAAGTTCCCTGCGCAATGCAGCGAGCTTTGGTGACGTGCGGGGACAGTACAACTTTACAGAGGACAGCTTTGATAATGGCAAACTTGATAGAACACATGCCACAAAAGCAAAAATTTACTTAGTTACCAGTAAAATTTTTCGTTTCAATACTGAATCTGCTTCTCAGTAGAATGAACGTATTATATTAATAATAATAAAGTTTATTTTTTTCTCAATACAATCTTACAAACTAACTTAAACTAGAACGTAAGAATTTACATTTAAGATTGTGAGAGACTGGTGTTTGAACTAAGCAAAAGCTTGTGTCTCAGTGCACCAGTGCCCTCTCTCCTGCAACATGGTCATAGCTATTAACAAAGAACACAAAACAAAACAATGGATCAATTGCAGGTTAGGAGCAGATATGAAATGTTTGTCTGATAAAGTAAAAGTTAGTTGAGTAACAATTTTAGGACTTTAGACTAATGTCTTACTAGAAATTATGTAATAATACTAACAATTTGGAGTATATTCTATGAATATGTATAAGTAGATATTTATGGACTTCATGTCAGAATTAGGTGTCTTATGTAATTGCCGTTCGGAGATTCACTATTTCTTTATAATTCAAGCTTTGCAAATATAATGTTATGGTTTGTTTGTAGTGGTACCTAGTGAGGGTAGAAATGGTGAGTTTTTTGTGGAGTCTATTATAAGGAAATGAATCCAGAAAGCAGAAGAATTGACGAGAATACCGGTTTTGGAACAATGTAGTGGTAGCAACAAGATGGTTACGGCGGGAATGTGTAGTATTTTGGGGCAGGTCAATGTGTTGATGCTGTTTCAGAACGGTGTAGAGGACAAAAAGCTAGCGAACGGTTAGCAGTTGGCAGTATTGATAAAGATCGCGAGTTGGATTATTGGATTATATTTTCTAGTCGTAGATAACTAGAATTTTTATCACACTATTGATTGCATTTAATGTACACTAACGTTATAAAAGAACAGCTTTATTTTATAACGTCATAGGAAGCAAACGTCTAGCCGAACTAAAAAAGCAGTCCTGATCGTGGTACGAGTAACTATGTATGGATGGAGTAAGTTTGATCCCGTCAAAAACATAAATGTGAAATGAAAGGCAAGTTCAATATATAGAATATGCGTTGTTGTTGACTTCGCCGACAAAATAATTGATATCTATTTTGGTGCCAAGTTCAGATTAACAATTTATTATTTACACAATGTATTTATTTCACATGGAAAGTAATTCAAGTTCCAGGATTTAAATTGGCTATTTTTTATCAATAAATCAAATTTCAGAAATTGTAGTAAACCTGTTTTTAAACGTTCAATAACTGTTTGAGATACATTTATGACATTTTGGATTCTAGACAAGCTTTGGATTCTAGAAATTTCATGAATGTAGGTTAAAAAAGTTTCGAGTTGTGAGGGATCAAAAGTAGCTCTAAATGGTTCGTGAAATATAATTGGTTTATTGATATTATTTCTCAATAATTTTCAGATTTTGCATTTTATACGCGTAATAGTCTACCTTGATGCAAAAGATAAAAACCGACTTCAAAACCACTGAAAAGTTAAAAATAATATAAGAATAGGTAAAGACAACATCACACTTCTATATTGAAGTCGGTGCCAGACGATGATCTCCTAGAAAGTCTTGAAATTTGGCACCGACTTTAATAAAATGTGAGGTTGTCTGTACCTATTCTTATATTATTTTTAACTTTTCAGTGGTTTTGAAGTCGGTTTTTATCTTTTGTAAAATAATTTTTATTTTTATCTTAGTGAATGAAATCTTATGATTTCTTGAATTGAGAAACACCAATTTAAATTTTTCAACATTTAAAACCGCAATATCTCACGAATGGTGATTCCTACGAAAAAGTATCTGAACAATTTTTGTAGAGTATTGTATGATCTACAACTTTTGTTTGCCCTATTTTTACGATAAAACTCACCGTTTTAAATAAAATTAAAAAAAAAACCTGAATTTTTTAACTTTGGCCTTGGATAATTTTTTTTGCAGAAGTAGAATTGAACGGGATAGTTACTTACTAATTTCACTACCTGCTCTTCATACTGCAACATGTTAAGCAAGCGTGGTGTAATTGGACACTTTCTAGTCTAATAACAATCCGCGCCCAGCAGTGGGACGTATATGTGGGACCTTTCTTTTCGCAAAATGTTGTTTGTCATAAAAACGCTTGGCATAATCATCAAATAGCGTAACGTCAATGTCTCATAATTTTTCCTTTGCATAATTTTTATGAGGCATAGTTATTCAAAAGCATTATATTATTAAGCATTATTAACGAAATCCATTATTTCTTTTGCCATAATATTAATAGTACTAAAATGCTTTAACATAATTTTATGTGCTAGTTATAATTTATGAAATTCCTAATATTCTGTTAGCATAAAAATCTGAAATATTTTGGCTCAGCTCATAACATCCAACGATTTACGGATTCAGATACTTATCTATGTATTTTCTATTACTATTTGTGAAGCTTCATGTTTTAGAAACTTATAGTTTATCCTTACTAATATTATAAACGTAAAAGTTTGTAAGTATGGATGTAGAGATATATGGATGTTTGTTACTGTTTCACGCAAAATCTACTGAATGGATTTGGATGAAATGTTGGAGGTAGACGTATTACGACATGGATTAACACATAGGCTACATAATTTTTTTTTCCCGGAAAAGTAAGTAGTTCCCGCAGGAAAGTAGATTTACAGTTTTTGCTTTGAACTTTTAAGACGAAACATGGTTCGCGGCCACAGCTAGTTTATAATAATTAATCAAAGTTTGTATGAAAAATTCTTACAGCCGGTTGCACCAAGTTTTACGTTTTACGAATTCGTAAAAAGTAATAACTTAATACCTAAAAATTGGTAGTTTCACTATTAAATATATGATTTGCACCATACATTTAACCTTTTTAAACGTAAAGGATTAAATCAAACTTAAATTGAAACTACATAGATTATGGTGCAACTCTTACGTATTTTTATTGTTACTTTTACGAAATCGTTAAACGTAAATTTGGTGCAACCGGTCGTAAGAGTGAACAGTGAGTTTCATTTGTTTTATGATTGTACTGAAAACATTTTTTTGTTAATCGTTCGAGGGACCTATGGAATAGGCCATTCATACATTTAAGTGCTTGCAAAAACAAATTCGGTTAAGCAGCAGCCAACTTACTCTGTCCCAGTTACACGTATTTGAATTTAACTTTGGGCCAAGTAATTATTAACTATTCAAAGCATGTACGGCAAGGTCGGCACATCTCTCAGGGAAAAAGCAAAAGTATAAAATGAACAACAAACAATCAAAGAATATCACAACTTCATTTACGTTTAGGAGACTCGCTTGTCTTTGACATTTCTCTTCTCTCTCCCTTAAATTATTCAAAATGTTTAAGCTGGTGAGTTAAATTATTTTTCTTGTACTGTAAACTTGGTCCGTGTCAAGTTTTTTATACGAGACACTGTAATAACATTTAATATCATTCTAATTTCTTGCATCTTTTAACTGTTTAAACATAAGAATTTTATATTTGAGTCTTTACGTCAATAAATGCCAGTAAAGTATTTTTTTAGTTCATTAATCGTTATCATGAAGGCTGAGTCAAAAAATGCAAAGATCAAAATATTGAAGTTAGCAAATTTATCTACAAAGATTCAACTTTCTATTTTTAGCAATAAAAATATCTGCAACTACCATTTTTTTTTTTAAATTAACTTAGTAAAACTGGGAATCAAATCCGTTAGAATCAGTCAATCCATATTTTTTTTTGTATAAAATTGAGATAAATGAGACGATGTATTATTTTAGCTTGCGAGTTATTTTAGTTTTGTTTTGCAAAGAAAAACTATTTGATTTGAAATTAGAACAAAAGTTTGGTGTTTAATTGTTTCAATAGAATTCGTATTGAAAATAAAGCACGTTAAATTATTCAAAATTGAATTTTTTTATGGTTTTCCTAAAACGTTAATGGTAATATTAGTTAGAATAATTTATTCCTAATTGACTCTAATGATTAGTAGGTATCGTAAAAATTCTCAATTTTATTATTTTAAGGTTCCGTTACGGAGTACTATTATATCTTCTGTGGTTCCGTAGTCAACAAAGAACTATTATAGTTTCACTATTTCCATGCGTCTGTCTATGTAGTCGCGGTTTAGCTCAAAAGACTCTTAAATAGAAATTTTAATTACGCCGACAAAAAAGTTAAAGAAAATGTTGGTTACGTACAAATTAAAGACATTTTAAGGTAATAATTATGTACAAAATGTTTTTATCGTCTATCCTATAGTGTCGTTGGGTAGGCCTATAAAAATATTGGATGTGTGAATATGATTTTTCGATTCAGCGATTCGTATTGAAATATTAAGCAAATTTATGTTAGAGACATATGTAACCCCTCGCCCCACCCGCCAGCTATATGAGCGTCAATGTACACGTAAAAATATATAAGAAATTACAAGGAAAACAGCTAAATAAGGTTTACAAATAAATGAGTTTAATAGTCGACTTTGCCAACAGAACTTATAAAATATACTCGGTGAAGGAAAATTTCGAACAAATTCCATTAAAAATTAGTTATGTTAGTTGAGTAAAACAGATAGTAAATATTGATAAATCAATCATGTTAAATTATAGAAAACAAAAAGCCCTAACGGCCTTAATAATAATAATAGTACGGAACCCTACACTGCCTACACTTGGCCGCGCGGTTTTTACTTTTCACAAGCTCTACTTCTAGTTCTGGTTAGAGACTATTAAAAATTCTTTCAGTGCAGCTATTTTAATTCGTAAAAATAAAAGTTTGTTATCTTTTCCCTGTTGTTTCCTTTCATTGAATATTTTAGTAAGCAAATTTTACTTACTTTAATAATTTAATGCATTTGCCCCTCCAGGAAGGGATTTAATATAAGGCTTTTGGTATGTTTATGATATTAAATAATGATTGATCCTTGTATGCGTATTTATTTTATTTCAGTTCATCTTCGTCTGCTTCCTGGCTTTCGCCGCCGCTAAGCCCGGTATAGTGGCCCCGGTGGCGTACACCGCACCGGTGGCGGCCGCGTACACCGCGCCGGTTGCCGCGGCGTACACCGCGCCTCTGGCCTACTCCGCATACACCGCACCAGTCGCCGCCTACTCTGCGTATTCATATGCTTCGCCTTATGCCGCATACTACTTCCGCCGTTAAACCAAAGATAATAATGCCATGACAAAACTTGACCCTAAATATATTTATTGATGAATTATTTCTTTTATTATTTCACAATTAAATAAATCTCACATACATCAAAAGCTTATCTTAACATTTCTTTTCGCAAAGCCTTAAAGTTGACGCTCAGGGATGGTAACCATTCAATCAGATCAGAAAAAAAGACATTACATTTTGTATGTATAGCATTAAATTAAGTGGTAACCATTTTTCTTGTTACACGTTAATGTTTTAATAGTACTATACTGACATACCTGATATACAATATCCAATATTTCTGGAGTTGTGTAATTTTCATAACGCGTAATTAAGATTACACGGTATAATGAAAGATAAAAAAATATTACGGTAAGAAACTGTAACTCATTTCTGTCGAGTGTAATAAGCTGTTTATCTGATTTGTATACTCCGACTTTCATCTACCTTTCAGTTTTTTCCATCAATTTTTGTGAATAGCTAGAGCTATTCAGTGGTGGACAATAGAAGGTGTGTGTAGTCAGGTCAACGTCTCTTAAAAAATATGAGTAGGTACCTAAGTATTCTTTGTTATCTCATATATTTTTTAAAATAAAATGACACCTTACTTTTAAATGACACGTTAATTTTAATAGCTCACCAATAGATTATCTGCTATTAGTCATTTATTAATTTTATATGCCAATATACTGAAAATAATTCCAATATAGTGTATTATTTATTTTAAGACATTTAATAAAAAGTATTACCTGCCCATGATACCGCAAAATATGAGCGGGTGATTTGTGTGCTCCTTTATATATAAACATGATAAATCAAGAGGTGGCAAAATAAAATTTCACGATTAAATCATTCTTAAAAAATGTAGTGTATAAAAACACATCCGTGTGATAATCTCCGTTTGAGATATACGCGCAGCTAGTCAGTCACAATAATGTGACTTGAATATTAATGTACTCACTTTGAAAATCTCGAGCGTTTGCAGGACGTGATGACCTTACTCCATTTGTTTATTTACAAAGATAAAAAACTATAGGTACTCGTACTGTCGAGAGTTGTGAATGACGCGTATCGGGGTATGTAAACAGTAAAAGTCACAATAGTACAGTCGGCCTCAAGAGTAGATAATCATTTTAGTACCATGTCACACAAACTATTAACAATGCAATATAGGTGTAACAATACTAAATAAAAGGAATAGTTGGTGTGGCATGGTACTGAAATGTCTATCTTCTTCTGAAGCCGACCGTACTATACTTATTTTGATACATTTAATGCAGTGCATCGTATTTGTTTTTTTAGAACTAAGTTGGCAAACAAGCATACTGCCCACCTGATGGTAAGTTTTAACAGTCACTTAGGTGGTTCTTGTGAGCTTCTCAGCAAATCTGCAACACCCACAAGAACCACAGTGTACGTTGTCAACTTGTGACACAAGATGTAAAGTCACAGCTGTACCCAGGAACTTCACTGCCATATCTTACCCTTCAAACCGGAACACAGCAATGCAAGCGCTGCTGCTTTGCGGCAGTAACAGGTAAGACGGAGGTACCCAAGCAGGCGACCCTGGTACAGAGTCTCCCTCCGGTGTAGCTCTTTGTATTGTAGGTATTGAACACAAACAGTAAAATGGGCGAAAATGTAACGTTGCAGACAATATCTCATAAGATGATTTTAATTTGTAACCCTAAGGAAATTTGGTTGGTGGTAGGGCCTCTTAGCCCGCCTGGCTAACTACCACCGTCTTACCTAAGTTTGTTGCCATAATAACGATGTTAATAGCATTGCTGAGTTCGGACAACTATCCTATTGTGTGTAAAAAATATATTGTAAGCTTGTTTAGTTGTATAATTATGGGTAATAGTATGGGGTTTCTGCTCGGTTAATGATGGTCAGGCCTACTAATGGGAGACCAAAAATGTGAAAAAACCTTAAGTCCTCCATGCTTCAGAACGTACGTTATATATGTATAGTGTTTTGATATGTGCTTGATCTTGTTCCGGCTATGTTGGTTTAACTCCTTCTATCGGACTATGCGATTGAAGGAACAGAGAATGCACTTGTGATTTGCGCAAACACCTTTTGCAGTAAAATGTCTCCTGTACAGATGGCTAGTTCCCGTTGAAATTGGCCGTCGTGATCGAATAGCGGTTAAGCGTGGTTAAGCGCACTACCTGTTGAATATTTTCAATTTATTCGTGCATCTAACAAACCACAAATATTTGATTTGTTTTCCTTCATTTTAACATTTAAATGATTGATTTGTATGCTACAAATTGAATGACATAAGAATGCTTCTATTATTATTCCAAATGGACGCGACAAGGTTGTTTCTTCATAAAGATTTCAATACAACACGTAAAAGTATAAATTAGGCGGATATTTGGAATGACATAACATTTTCCGTTAAGACTCCTGTTGATTATTATCACAATTCACAAAAATGTTCAAGCTGGTAAGTATTTTTGCATTGTTACCAAGTATATGTCTGGAGTTCTAACCAAAATATGTTACTATTACTTGTTTGTATGCCCCATGACACTACGAGTGCAGCCTGCGCCAGACTTGTAGTCTGCTCTGAAGTTGTCTCGCGCAGAGGTACTGGGGCAAAGAGGTACTGGTTCAAGGCCCCTGCAGGCGTAGCGCGGACCGTAGATTAACACGGCACAAGAGACAAATAACATGTTTCTTTTCGCTCTCTCATATAACAATGACGCGAGACGGGACGAGGGTTAGTCACTTTCTCTTCTATAGTCCACGCGCTGTGCTAGGCCTACTGGGGCCTACCGGACAATCGAAGCGATACGTCCGGTGTTGGAGGAGTGGGTAGGGCGCCGGCAGGGCAGCCTCTCGTTCCGCATGGTGCAGGTACTGACCGGACATGGTTGTTTTGGTCACTACCTGCACCGGGTCGCCCGTCGGGAGGAAACGCCGCAGTGTCATCACTGTGACACTCCCGATGATACTGCCGAACACACCCTGTTGGTGTGCCCGGCCTGGCGACGCCAGCGCAGTGAACTCAACGCTGCGCTGGGAGGCGGAGACCTCTCGCTACCGAGCATGGTCGTGGCCATGCTCCGCGGCGAGGCGGAATGGGGGGCTGTCGCCTCTTTCTGCGAGGACGTAATCTCGCAGAAGGAGGCCGCGGAGAGGGAGCGGGAGGATGATCCTCAAGCCGCTCCCCTTCGCCGCAGACGGTTAGGCAGGAGAAGGCGGGCGTTCGCGCAAACAATGCCCGTCTAATGACCCTGCCTTGGAGGCCTGCGTGCACGGTTAGCCCCGTGCACGTCGCCGTAAGGCTCATCCGTCTGGGGGATTGTCCTAGTGTTCTCGGACAATCCCCCCCTTGGCGATAGCTCGACCACTGGTCGAGCTTTCCCGGGCGTGTGGGTAGTGGTGTCGCATTGTGGACCCTACCACGCACGCCCACAAGGGCAGGGAGAACACCGGGGGGTTTTAGTGGGTAGGCCTGGCACTCTGCCGGGAGAGCCTCACACACGCTCGCCGTCTAGCCAACGGCGGGTACGGTGCGGTCACGCATTTCCCCCCGAAAAAAAAAAAAAAAATGGCCTACTGGGGCCTTATTTGGGGCCGTATCAAGATCCAATTTGCAAATCTAAGGTAACGATAACTAAATTAGATGTTGATACGTAGTTATTTACATTGAATAAATACTACTTTGTCTTAAAGAAATTAAAAAGATGATTTCGTCGGGGCTGGTAAGAACTAGGCGTCAACATGGTATGTTGGAGGGTTAAATCCCGCCCAAGACGAAAATTTGTATTGATTTATACGTTTTTCAATTTATTTAGTATTTTTGCAAAGTTTTCTTTTCTTTAAAAAACTAAGTTGGCAAACAAGGATATCGCCCACCTGATGGTAAGTGGTAACAGTCATCTATAGTACATGACGTTCCTGCGAGATTCGCAGTAAATCTGCAACTCCTACAAGAATTATATTTTTCATACGCTTGAATTTCCATATTGGCGCTAAATTCAGTGTTATTAATTTTTTTCAAGATACGGATCCAACTTAGCGCTAGTGTTGTTGCTCAAGCGTACGAAAAATTACAATCCCAATGTCAATCGATCGAGATTGATTAAATAAGTAGTAAGCGTGTTTACATACCTAATGTAGAATTCCAGAAGCATGTTACGTTTACTTATGAAAGCCAGCTGTAAAAGGAATTGTTTTGGACCATTGGTCGTACCATTTTTTTTTCGAGGGGAATGCGTGAGCTCACCGTACTCGCCGTTGGCTAGACGACGAGCGTGTGTGTGGCTCTCCCGGCAGAGTGCCAGGCCTACCCACTAAACACCCCGGTGTTCTCCCTGCCCTTATGGGCGCGCGTGATAGGGTCCACACTGCGACTACCACTACCAACGCGCTATGGGGACGCATTTAGCTGTGATAAGATTTTGTGAATATTGTTAATAGAAAATTATTTTATACAAACTTATTTATTTGTTGCTTAAGCTCTTAAGTCTTGACAACAATAGAATGTAAATCAAAAACAATCAATATATTTTTTTTTTCAGGTTGCCATCATATTGGGCTTAGTGGCTGCGGTACACTCCAAGCCCGCAGTATTTCCCATAGCGTACACTGCAGCATATACTGCACCTCTAACAGCGTACTCCGCACCATTATCAGCGGCATACACTGCACCTATAACCTACTCGGCGTACAGTGCGCCTCTGACATACTCTTACGCATCACCTTATACATACTTTTTCCGACGTTAAAAATAACAATGTGCGCATAATGAAAAGGAATCAGGTGGGTGGTTTTGTAACTCATCGGCAATCGACTATCGCATCGATTTGATAATTCTGTTTGATTAAAACTGATTTTAAAAAAAAATGTTTAACGTTTTGTAATGTCGTCGTCTAAGTAGTCTTGGTATATTTGTGGAATAAATCAACCAATCCTACTTATAGGTAATGAACATAATTTCGCTCTTCTTTTTTAAGTCATGCAGTCTGATAACGATTGCCGATCAATCGATGAGTTACAAAATCACCACCCTGATTTTAAAACATGTTATTTAAAATTTTAATATTGTTAGGTCTAGTAAATTATCACTTCAATTCGAATAAGTGATGCGCTAAGGCAATGCCGATCGGACGGTAAAACATCAACAACTTACTATTCAGTGTTCATGAATTATTTATTTCTTGTATGTGCTAAATGATCGAGGTTGTGTAAATTTTTCACAATATTATGTTATTGTAGAGATAGGTATGTAAATAAATATATGAATCAAAGAATTGGTTTGACTCATTTTCATTCGATACGATAGAAGTAATAAAATAAGTATCCCCCATAAAGTAACGTTCACCAATAATAGGCTAGATGACTAAAAATTTTTTTTTGCTTTAATAGAAACTCATTCATATAATAAACTGAAAGAAAAAATCGGTTTTCGAATAACTATAAAAACAACCAAGATATAAGGTATTAAAGATTTTTTTCCATCTCTTTCTAGCAAAACGGCAATTTACAAGGAGTTTATATGGCCGTACTCAACGATGACGTCACGGTTGATGTCGGATCTCTCTGTCTAATCGCCTTCAAATTAACAACTTAAAATGCTTGTATCTAATGTATTTCTAAGCCGATTTTAATTCTAATTTCACAGGACTGCATCTTTTTCCACGGTATTTAATTATTTAATGACGAGACGTAAAAATTTGAATTCAGTCATCATCCCAATTGCAAAGGTTGAGTGAAATCTAAAATAGGTACCTAACTCGTTATATTAGATATGTACTGTCGTGTTTTGTAAACACTAATAATAATTAATTATGATCCGATGCGACGTTTTTCACTTAGGGCTTTATCACACTGAAGGATTGCGAGCGTTTTCAAAGCGGAACGAGGGCGCAGCGAACGAAATTTTTAAGAAAAAAAAACCAACTTCAAAAACACCAAAAATTCATTAATAATATAAGGATACATATACAACATCACAGTTTTATATGTTGAAGTCGGTGCCAAGCAATGATCACCTGAAAAGTCTTAAAAATATAAGATCAAATAATATATAAGTAAACACTTCCGCACATATTGACATCCATGCACCATTCTTAGTGGTTTTGTTGCTGTATTCTTTACATTTATAATTCGATAAACACTCATATTTTTTTATTGAAGCAATTAATAAATCGGTGTCCAAGTCGTTCATTTTTGCAAAAAGAAATACGTCCTGTCACTCGGTCTATACGCCTCACACTGCGGAATAGGGTCTTGCGATCGAGAGTCGCAAGCAGTCGCCGGCGGTCGCGCGACAGCTAGCGTGTGATCGGTTGGCGACTGCGCGCGCCGTCGCGCGACAGCTCGCGACAGCTGTTGCCGCAGATCTGTAGGAGCTCATACTCAGTAACAAATTTGATTCCAACGAGGTAATACCTACTGCTGTTAGTTTTATTACTATGAAGACGCAGGAGCATCGACGAATATGAAAGGAGCCATTATCAAGTAATCAACTGGCAGAGAGCCACTACTTTGTGCTGTTTTGCAAATGAATATGAAAAAAATCATACGGGATTTTGTACGAGATTGTACAAAATGGCGTCTACGGGGCTAGTTGCAGAGGGCGCGTCGCGTGTCCACGGATCCGCGACGTCTTCGCTGTGCATCTGCGGCGTGTTTTTTACGCTTCCGCTCTGCTCTTATAAAGCTCGCAATCCGCCAGTGTGATATAGCACAAGGTTTTATGCATAATATCACCGAGCATTTTTATTGAATATTTAATTATGCATTCAGCTATTATAATTTCTCACGTTTAACTCCTTTTCTTGGTAATATTGAGATGTAATTTAAATGTTAATAATTATTATCAACTAACAATATGAAATGAGGTAAATAAAATAAATCTTCTGGTTAATTCCATTAGAAATAATCAAGTCAGCAAAAATGTCAACTAAGTACAGGTAATAGTGGCATCCTGTGGTTCCTTGTTGGATATCATTATGTTACTTACTTACTAGTGAACGACTAAAATAACATAAAAACAACATTTGCTCTTCTTTTTTTTTTGTACGAGTATGTCACACTGCTTACTACATCGTGCTGGCCAGATGGCTTGGTGCAATGTTTCGAGTTTTCCATCCCTTAAATGTGGTAAGAGTCTACCTCTTATAACATCTGTGGGAAGAAGCGGCAACATAATAACCTCAGAACAATCACTACAGCATAGAAGGAAGATTAAAACAAGAATTAATTGTGTGCTATTTCTCTTTCTAACATACGGCACAAAACTGTGTAAATGTAAGAGATGAGTAATATTTGTCTTTTGGCATATCACAAGGTGGTCAGTATATGAATTGATTGAATTGTCATTTTGGTTAAAAATATTAAAATTAGTTAAAAATATATAACACGGCTAAATTCTATAGTACCTTGTATCGAAGATAGACCATCCGAGTTTGAACTATTTGAATTGTTCGTATAATATTTGTTTGTGCGTCCCGTGGCTAGTAATATTTTTATGATATTTTATTAATATTTAAGTGATTAGAAAGCAAGAATTCTTTAGGTATTTACAAATAGTGTGTGTTTGTGCACTCCGTAACACAATGTCTTGTGTAGTTTGGGCAGGCCCCCGTCACTCGCGCAATGCAGCGTTATCAATACCTATCGCTAAGTAGCGCGCCGGCGCGCCGACCGGCAGAGGGCTGCCGCGCACCGCACGCGTGACTTTTACTGTTATCGAATCTGACGCGAGCGAAATTGAACGGGTAGCTACCAGTACACTACATGTTTCCCGCGCAAAACTTACATTACTTTTTAATTTAATAAATTTGATTAACGATATGGTGGTTCATTACTAAGAAGCTGTGGACGTAAAATATATTTTATTTATTTTTAGGTATTTTCGTTACTTACCATCATATGTGTTCGCGCGCAAGACGCGGGCGCAGCAACGCCCCACTAGCATCGGCGGTGGCAACGAGTGGGGGTTCCACGGGCTGCCCCGCACTCCATCATCGCTCGGTTGTAGCTACGCACGCGTCATCGTCTTTCTTGCGATACCATACAATTTTCTCTGGTCATTTTATTATATCAGCATTTTTATACAGTCCACTCTTTGATTATACCACGCTTCTACATGGTCCTTTAACCGTAAATATTGAAGATTAGAAGAAATCATCGTGTATTCGTACTGGACTTTGAACGCGACGGACACCGAGTCGATCAATTTTTGCGAGTCACCGTCATCAAATTGGAAGAAAAACTGGAAGAACGGTGAAAAAGGCCTCTGTGAGTCGTTCCAATTTTTTTCCTTTTTCCTATCCAGTGATTCCAAATAATTATTTTTATATTAATATTTTCTTTTCTTTCCTAAAATTTCATTACTATTCTATTGTTTCTTTTGCAATCTTCGCCTTATTTAATATAATACAGTTATATAGCTAGCTTATCCGTCATATGTTTTTTCCTTCTAAAAGTTAATCTATTAGATTGAAAACTGTCTAGCCGCTTTGTACTCGCACCTACCTACTTGCGCTCGAGCGATTCACGTATACAACTTACCCAAATTTTTTTCGCAAGATAACGTTTTTTTTTTACTTTGCATCAACCGTGCCTTTTCGCTGCATTATAATAATTAATAATATACTCCAAACAACTATTTTCGAGCGTTTGTTGCATTGCAATATATTTAACTATAAATCAAATCTTTATTATATTATTTTTACAATATGAATTTCGAAAAGTTAATTAAGCAGCGTAGTGGCCTGAAAGCCAAATTAACGAATTTCAGCAATTATTTAAATATTCTGGGATCATCTAAAGTGTTATCGGAACTGCAGTTAGTGGATTTAGAGGGTCGCTTATCCAAATTTGAAGCCTTATACGATCTGTTCGACACTTTGCAGATGGAAATCGAGCTGCTGTCGGACAAACCTGAGGAGGAGTATGCTGAGCGTGCGCAGTATGAGGAGCGATACTATTCGCTACTTGCGCAAGCTCGGTCCCGGCTGAAGAGTAGCGATGATGCGGGGCAAGCGGCTTCGGAAGCTGGCTCGAATTCAGGTGCATCCAAAAAAAATAATTTTGTGCGCTTACCAAAAATTGATTTGCCTCATTTCGATGGTAGTTATCAGTACTGGCTGGAGTTTAGAGACACGTTTATGTCTCTCATACATAACAGCGATTGTATAGATGACATTAATAAGTTTCACTACCTACGAGCATCACTAAAGGGTCGTGCATCCGAGGTAATTAAAAATATCGATTTTAAGGGCGATAATTACTCTGTGGCGTGGGACTTGTTGTGTGATCGATACAATAACAATCGTCTTTTGTTAGATAATCATCTGCAGGCTCTTTTTGATGTGGAACCGGTGTTCAATGAGTCGTCGACATCTTTACGTCGACTTATAGATGTCATAAATAAGAACATTCGGGCGCTTAAAACGTTAAAGGAGCCAACAGAGTATTGGGATACTCTAATAATATTTTTGATGTCCAGGAAACTTGATTTTACCACGAACAGATACTGGGAGGAGTACCGCAATACTGTGTCTATCTCACCTACTTTATCGCAATTTATTACGTTTATTTCAAACAGGGCGGATTTGATGGAAACATTGGAAAATACAAAATCAAAGTCACAAGTACAAAAACAAAAGAGTTTTATTTTAACTAATAATAGGGAAGAAGAAAATACAAAAAAAATAATAAAAAATATTTACAAAATAATATTTTACAAAATAAAAACTTACAAACTACTTTAAAATGTCCTTTATGTTTTAAAGATCATTTTTTGTATACATGTGAGGTATTTAAAAGCCTATCTACTGAGTTGCGTTTAAATAAAGCGAAGGAATTAAAGGTCTGTCTTAATTGTTTGCGGTCAAGCCACACTACAAAAAAATGTAGATTATTTGGCTGTAAATATTGTAAAGCCAGACATAACACTCTTTTACATGTGGAGCCGCCTGAACAGCCTTACCAAGACCCGATGCCTTCAGCATCAAATAGTGTTGCCTTGCCCATTAACACTTCTACTAGTGTGCTATCAGCCAACACTATAGAACAAGCAATTAGCGCACACAATGTTTTACTGTCCACAGCGATTGTGAGAGTGGTGAGCAGTAGCGGAGACAAGATCACCGCGCGGCTCCTACTAGACAGCGGCAGCACGGCGAACTTCATTACGGAGAGCCTCTGCACCAGACTGGGTTTGTCGCGACGTAATACGACCTCCACCGTAACAGGTATCAACCAACAGTCTTCCTACAGTACACAGTCTTGTCACCTCAACGTCGAGTCTTGTAACGGTGTATTTAGGATCAATTTAGATTGTCTTATTTTGCCTGAAATTACTAAAATTTTGCCCGTATCTTTTGTCAATATACAGAATATTCCTATCCCGTCAGCTCTTTGTTTGGCTGACCCGTCATTTAATATTCCGTCTAAAGTTGACATTCTTGTAGGAGCAGAAGTTTTTTGGAGCGTCGTGGGCACTGCCACTATTGATTTAGGTAAAAGAATGCCTAAATTATGCGAGACCAAATTTGGGTGGATTGTGTCTGGCCCAGTTCCTCAGACAGGTCCATCGCCTTTAAATCGCTCACATCTTTGCAACTTTGCCAATTCAATAGACAAACCTGATTTAACCAAATTTTGGGAACTCGATTCATTTTCACCTATGCACTCGCTATCTCAAGAAGAGCGAGCTTGTGAAAATAATTTTAATGAAAATACTTTTCAAAAAAGTAACGGTCAATTTGTCGTTACAATGCCTTTAAAGTCTGACCCTAGTATTTTGGGTAATTCATATAATCTTGCAAAAAATCGTTTTTTGTCATTAGAGCGTCGTTTTCAACGCGACCCAGACTTTAAAAATAATTATATTAGCTTCATGGAAGAGTATGAAAGGCTCGGTCATATGACTGAAATAAAAAATAATTACAAGCCTCATTCCAATGATTTCGTAGAATATTATATTGCACATCATGCAGTGATAAAAAATGACAGTTCGACGACAAAGTTGCGAAGTGTGTTCGATGCGTCTGCTCCTTCTTCATCAGGAGTATCACTTAATGATCTCCAGATGGTAGGGCCTAAAGTTCAGGAAGACCTTCTGTCAATTTTATTACGGTTTCGGCAACATAGGTACGTAGTGTCTGGTGATGTTGAAAAAATGTATCGCTGCATTGAAGTGAACCCTCTACAACGATCACTAATGAGAATACTTTTTCGAAAAAGCCCTAATGAGCCCTTAAAAACATATCAGCTCAATACGGTTACCTACGGGACAGCATCAGCCCCATACTTGGCGACAAAATGCCTGGTAAGCTTAGCAGCCAGCGCTTCAACAAATGAAGCTAAAGCAGCCATATCTCGTGACTTCTATGTTGACGATTACCTTGGGGGCTCTTCTAACACTTCTAGTACTATTGAGCTGGTGAAGGAAGTCACCTCCATTTTAGCAAGTGCAAAATTTTATTTAAGAAAGTGGCGATCTAATTCTTCTGAAATTCTTAAAGCTATTTTGGGTGATGCTAGTATTAGTAACAAAGCCACTTATTTAGACCTGTCTGAACCTAACAGTTCAAATAAAACCTTAGGTCTTCACTGGCTGTGTGACTCGGACACACTGTCATTTTCTATTGACATTTCTGTTACAGAAAAAGTCACAAAGCGATACATTTTGTCAGTCATCAGCCAGGTCTTCGATCCTCTAGGTGTGGTAGGTCCTTGTATCGTTGTGGCTAAAATTATAATACAACGATTATGGGCTGAAAAATGTGGGTGGGACGATGACGTCCCTCTCGAGATATCCGGGATGTGGTCTTCTTTTGTGTCTACATTGCCTACTTTAAACAACTTAAGAATTCCCCGCTGGATTTCAAATACTGTAGCTGTTGAGCATGAGCTTCATATTTTTTGTGATGCCTCCGAAAAGGCTTATGGCGCCTGTATATATGTTCGCTCAATTGACAACAATGGCCAGGCAAAAGCGCAACTTTTAATTTCTAAGAATCGGGTGGCTCCAATCAAAACAATTACGATTCCCCGCTTAGAACTCTGCGCTGCGTTATTGGGATCAAGACTGTGTACAACTGTATTAGAATCACTGACCTTAGCAATAGATAGACGGTTCTATTGGTGTGTCTCCATGATTGTGCTTGGTTGGCTTAATATGCCACCAAGTAAGCTTAAACCTTTTGTACGCAATCGGATAGTTGAAATACAGGAAAGTACTGCCGGTCACAGGTGGAGGTACGTACCGTCGAAAGACAATCCGGCGGACCTTGTTTCTCGCGGGCTGAGAGCCGACATACTTGGCAATTGCTCACTATGGTGGTCGGGCCCTAGATTTTTACAAAGCTGTGAAAGCTGGCCAGACATGCCCTGCATTAGCGCGAAACAAGATCTACCTGAAGTATTATCACATGTTGTAGATAGTTCTGCTGCTTCTAGTAATAATTCATCAATCATTAAATTATTAATTAGTTATTATTCTAGTTTTAGTCGCTTACAGAGAGTAGTTGCTTACATTAACCGCTTTATTTTCAATATTAAAAATAAAAATAATAAATTAAGTGGTGCGCTTTCGGTAACGGAACTTAATCACGCTTTAACGTGTTTACTACACAGTGCTCAATTAGAAATGTTCCCGGAGGAACATGAAATTCTAAAATCCGGGAAGTGTCTACCGCGAAAAAATAAATTAATTTCGTTGTCGCCTTTCCTTGACTCGGAAGGGTTAATACGCGTTGGTGGTAGGTTAGATAATTCTCCCTATGATTATAATACGAAACACCCTATATTATTGTGTAGTAAACACCACTTCACCAAAATCTTATTTCAAATGCAACATAAGCAATTGTTACACGCCGGTCCACAATTATTAATTGCAAATATAAGACTGAATTATTGGCCTTTAGGTGGAAAAAATCTTGCCAAGTCTACTGTTAGACAATGTATTAAATGTTTTAAATTTAAATGTCAAAATTTACAACCCATAATGGGTCAATTACCTTTTAGTAGAACTAACTTAGATTATCCATTTTATAATTGTAGTGTAGACTACTTTGGTCCAGTACTTATAGCTGATCGGAAGGGTCGAGGCTGTAAGCTCACAAAATCATATGGATGTGTCTTCGTTTGTCATGCCACTAGAGCCATCCATCTGGAGCTTGTTACCGACCTCACAAAAGAGGCTTTCATTGCTGCGCTTCATCGCTTCACTTCTCGTCGTGGCAAGCCTCATAGTATTTTATCAGACAATGGCACTAATTTTGTAGGAGCAAGTAATGAGTTCCACCAGTTTCTGACCAGCTCGAGTGTTGCATCTGAAATGGCGGGCGAGGGCATCAGGTTTGAATTTGCACCTCCATATTCACCTCATTTCAATGGCATGGCTGAGGCTGCTGTAAAGTGTACTAAACACCATCTCAAAAGATTACTGTCTCTTACCAACTTCACATATGAGGAACTAGCAACCTGTTTGTATCGAATTGAGGCCGTATTAAATTCTCGTCCCTTGACCCCAATGTCCTCTGATCCCTCTGACTTTTCCGTCCGCACTCCGTCACATTTTTTAATTAGACGACCTCTCACGTCTATACCGTGTCCACAGATTTTGGAAACAGCCATCAGCAGCTTGGATCGGCATAAAAGGATCGACTACATTCGACAACATTTCTGGCAGCGATTCTCTAATGAATATATATCTCTTCTGCAGCAAAAAACGAAATGGTCGATCTCTTCAGGGCAGCTGACTGACGGAATGCTTGTGCTGATCCGGGACAAAGCATCCCCTCCCCTGGTCTGTGCGCTGGGGCGCGTGATGAGGACCTACACAGGAGTGGACGGCATCACACGGGTGGCGGACATCAAGACTAAGAGAGGCATAATTACCAGAGGCTTTAACAATATTTGTCCTCTTCCATTTGAAGACGTCAACGGGCGGGAGGATGTTCGCGCGCAAGACGCGGGCGCAGCAACGCCCCACTAGCATCGGCGGCGGCAACGAGTGGGGGTTCCACGGGCTGCCCCGCACTCCATCATCGCTCGGTTGTAGCTACGCACGCGTCATCGTCTTTCTTGCGATACCATACAATTTTCTCTGGTCATTTTATTATATCAGCATTTTTATACAGTCCACTCTTTGATTATACCACGCTTCTACATATGAGATGAAGGCCAAGAGCTTCCCTATTGTTTGGTTAAAAAATTTAGGTGGTCTGCTTGATTACCTACTTGGTTATATAAAAAAATAATAGTCTTGATGAACCGGCAACTAGCACTTTATTTGATTGCTTATAATTTTTTTTTTTAAATTATCACAATTATTCATACGATTCACGATATTTTAGATGGTAAAATTTAATAACCGTTGAGTTAAAAGATTAAAAAAATCTATAACTTTATATAAGCAAAGCACGTTTTCAAGGGCTTTCCTCGCAATCACTTTATTGCATTATTTTCTTTTTATTTTTTTATATTATATATCTATATAAATAATAGCATTTAAGTTTTACTTTGACCATTTTGTTTAATTGATGTTCTTTGTACAACCCTTAAGTTTTCGCTCGATGACGCAATCACACGGTGTACGCGACAATCTCGATTCTCGGCGCACGCTCGTAGAGACCATTTCTTCTTGCAGCTACTTTTGTCTGTCGGTTTTGGCTATTATTATTACAGCGATTCGAGCATTTCTATGGGAGTGATGTATCTGTTACGTAGTAACTATTATCTAATCTGTGGTTTGGGGCTGCAAGTCTCATTCGTCGCGAAAGGAAAACAATCAAAATTTATTGACCTTAAATTGGCATGTTTTCTCATATTGTTACTTGAATGTGAGCTAATAAGTACACTTATATACATATGAAATATCGCTGAATCATTTTGTAGAATAACAATACGTAATATTAACTTTACTTTTATGTTTTAGCGATTTTTAGAAAATTACTTTGAGGTTTTCTTGATCATGCGTAGTGTTGTAAAATTTTGTCGATATTTTTATTTTACAGATTTCCTAAAGACAATGTATAAAAAAATATGGATAAAGTGTATTGTCAGACGAAATTGGAGTCCAAGAAAGCATAGTCAAATTTGCTCCAGATATTTTCCATCAGATTAATTTTGTATGTACTTAGTAGTAAAACTATGAAATGGAGACGTCATGACGTAAGTCAAGTTATTTAATGAAAGGAAATCTTTAAACTAAAATATTATTTATGAAAATAAAAACGTATTTAATTTCTTAACTATTTCTTTAAGGAATCCTTGACACGGATGCCAAGAACAACCAGTTCAGATGATTTTTTTCTAAGAATTAAAATATTAGATCAAGAAAAGAACAGAAAGAGTCAAAAAGGTAAAATATCAAAACGCCGCCTTCGGAAAATTTACATTCTAACTAAGCCCGGCCAAACATCAAGCGTAATAAATCTATCTAAAAATGTCTTAACAATAAAGTATGGTCAAATGTTAATGTTTTTAGTTTAATTTCCAAGCATATGTACAAATAGTAGTTTTAGCATTCACGAATTTATCCAAGGTTCAAAATCCATGAGGGTTAAATTTTCGGGTAAGTAAATTAAATATGAGATTAACCTCAAGTACCTCTAAGCGATGCGATAAAAAATGAATTAAATCTAAGCGATGAAATAAAAGCAGTGTGTCTTCGATTTCCTTCCTATAGAATTTGTGAATCTCTGCAATAGAAAAATTCCAACATTTTAGATAACGGGAAATACCCGTCACTTAAATAGTCCAAATTTTAGGGTTCCGTACCTCAAAAGAAACACTGAACCATTATAGGATCACTTTATTGTCCGTTTGTCTGTCAAGACTATCTTGGAAACGCGTGAAGGTATCGAGTTGAAATTAAAACCATATAATTACTCAGTTCTACACTAACAAGTTCTAGTCCCTTGAAGATGTGAAAAAATCAAACTTCTAAGTTAACAAAAAAAGGTACGGCCGTTTATGTCGCCAAAAACGTATATTTCGACATTCTCACGGGCATCAAAATGTATAGGGTACTTTTCGTTGATCTAGCTAGAACTATGAAATTTGTGAAGTTATATAGTCTTACACTACAAGTCAGGGAAAATCTCAAACTCCACATTTGTAATTAAATCATAAAAAAATTTGTCTCTATTTAAAGTATAACCTACAATTTTATACGGGACCCTCGGTGGGCGAGTCCGACTCGCACTTCCCGCTTTTAGTCTCATGAACGGCCAGCCTGACCATACCAAAGAGACACAGCAGCTATTAGCTGGATAAGTTACATAAGAAAATCTACCCTTAATTATTTATGTTATATTTCTCGTAATAAAGACATTTTAGTATTAGGGATCTATTAAATACCTACATAATATAATTATTGACGTTGAAACTAGGTGAGTGATGAGCACGACATCACTGGGAGAAGAACTGACAAGCGAGAATTAGTGACGACCTACAAAATTTCGAAACATCTTGCATATACGTGTCTCTGTCTAACTTCTATTAGCAGCGCCTAATGTCAAAGTCAGTCAAATATATTAAGTTCAGTAGCTATTTTTGCTAGGTTTCTATGCTTTAGTTATTCTTCTGAGATAATAACTATGTATTCAAAATCTGTCACCGCATGGCCACAACACGTTAGTACAGTTTTATTAAACAAAATATTTCCTCATTAAAGATGCATTTATTCTATTGCTTATTAAATCGGAAAGCCTTTATTTTGATATTTATAT
Organism: Schoenobius gigantellus; assembly: GCA_963935595.1. Lineage (NCBI taxonomy): Eukaryota > Metazoa > Arthropoda > Insecta > Lepidoptera > Crambidae > Schoenobius > Schoenobius gigantellus. The sequence continues at coordinate 17,140,704 of OZ012555.1, forward strand.
TAAATAAAAAAAAACAAATATTTTATCCTTGATATAAACCTCTCGGTTCTTGCAATTGTGGATATGAACTAGCACCCAAGCCGTTATAGGAGTTGTAAGCACCGACCAATGGGTTTTGGTTCAGATCCGTTGGATTTATTAGCCGCAAATCTCGCACTCCACCAATGCCACTTAGACCTCCAACACCTGCTAATCCATCAACATCATCCAGTCTTCTCATACCGCCAAACTTGCCAAAGGTCCTTAACGGACTAACTCTGATATAGTAGGGTTGCTTAAAGCTTCCAACGAGGTGCTGATATGAAGGAATGACACTAGCTTGAACTGCAGCAAAAAATAGAGCGATGCTTATCTGAAATCAAACGACTTATTTAAGTTACCTATTTAGCATGGGGAATGCTGCTAAAGAAAAAAAAATGCTGAATGTTATATTTCTATAAGTCGTAACAATACAGATAGGTTGACATTAAAATGAGAATTGTATATAGGTATATTGACTAATTAAATCGTTTCCATAAACATTAATTAAAATGTCAATGTAGTCTGAAAACGTGGTGAACGTCTCATTTCAATATATGTAGAGTAGGCACTGTTGTGAGTGTATTACTTTGTTAACGTCAAGAAACTAGACGATACAACTGAATGTGAGGTGCGATGAACTTATTTAGGGACAATGCCCACAATCAAACGCCCATTTATTTTTCATTTAGCCGTCAGTTGCTAGCCGTAAGCCACTGGCTACATAATCTGAAAATTTTTACATGTGTTCCCCTCAACAAGTATAAGTACTTGTTGAGGGGAACACGTGTAAAAATTTTTTCTTTCACAATACATTCACAATATACTCGTACCTCCAATATGTATTCTTACAACAATATGTATTCTATATCCTCCAATATGTATTCTAACAAACTGCGAATATTTTTAGTAGCGCTGACAACAATCTGCAAACTCTAATGCCCGGTTTCAATATTCAAAAAACGATTCGTTTTTGCTACGGACAGTTAAATTTTGAGATTTATTTTATGGAAAATATGTCAAAAACAGACAGTTTTACTGTCTGTAGCAAAAACGGATCGTTTTTACAAGCTTTTATTTACTTTCACCTGTCCCGTGTCTGTGATGAAATCTTGCAAGCTAAATTTGACCCACTTCCCGGTTTCCGATTGAGCTAAAATTTTGCACGTATATGTATCTCGCGTGACAATGCAATAATAAATGCTTGTTAAAAAAAATTACTATAAATTTATTTATTTGAATATAGAAACCAGGACTAAAGTAGGGAGCGTCAGAGCCTCGTCCGTGCAAATGAGGATGGCTTAGTTCAGAAAGTTCATATTAAGTAGTTTTTAAGAACCCCATTCACCCCTTAATATGATTATTAAAATAATAAACTAAATAAAATTACTTTCTTTGAATCACACATCATACATTAATGTGTGTACCTATTTAGTCGCATTAAATAGTTTTATATACTTATTACTTACAAATGAAAGTTTCATTTTGGTATCAATGTTGTATACGTGTTTTGTCAACTGTGAATTTACTGAAAATGTTGAGAGTTGTGATTCATCTTATATTAATGTGCATCGAAATCTGAACTAATCAAATGTGTTAGGTAGAACTAAATAGCCATTTGTTTCGCTTTCGATGGCCAATTACCATAAATATTGTAAATTCAACACTGAGAATAAATTAAATAGTCGTTTGCTGCTAATCAATTACGTGGTGGTGTATTAAATAATGATATGACCTGATGTATAAAATACCCTATTTCTGTGAAGGTTGGAGACTCTACACTAGAAGTTGTTGACAATTATGTTTACTTGGGGCAAATAGTTCAGCTCGGTAATTCCAACTTCCAGACAGAGGTAAATCGACGAATCCAACTCGGCTGGGCAGCGTTCGGAAAGCAATGCAGCATATTATAAAATATGTACTGTGTCCAGTTGCAAAAACGCGCCCATTTTCTGAAAATTTTCATTTGTTGGGTGATAAATTGTGGTCTCGGCGCTGGTCTGTGCCCCGAGTAGAATCGGGAGGTCCGCAATCGATCCTTTTTTTTTCGAATTGCGCAACCGCACCGTACCCACCGTTGGCTAGACGGCGAGCAGAGTGCCCACCAAAAGCCCTCGGTGTTCTTCCTGCCCTTTTGGGCGCGGGTAGAGTCCACAATACGACGGCACGCGTCCGGGCTAGCCCGAATAGTTGGTCGGACTATCTATCACCAAGGGGGGATTTTCCGAGAACATCAGGTCCGCGATCGATCCTGCCACGTACCAATGTGTTTTTGGTTTCACGAATTTCATATGTACATTTATCTGACGCTCCTACGGTTAAGAAAAATATCGTGAGGAAACCTGCATACATCTGCGATGTAATTCAAATGTGTATGTGAAGTCAACCAATCCACACTGGGCCAGCGTGGTTTGACTAAGGCCTAATCGCCCTAACATAAGTTCTAGTTAGGGTAGGCTCGTGCCCCTCGGCGGGGACGTATATGAGCTGTGATGGTGGTGGTGGTGGGATATAAATTGATTACTTCTTTGGCATTTCAATGCTAAGATATACGGAGTCACCACCGCCTTACTCCCTGAAGAAGGGTCCCCGATGGACCCGAAACTAGTCGGACAGTAACCGAGATACTTCGTGAGTATAGCGGTCTAGATATTATATTTAAGTATGTCTTACGATAGTTTTAACAAGTTGATATACGGAGTCATTAATTTTTTCCGATTAAAACCCATCCAATTTTATTATATGTATGAAAACTCCTTGCTACTTAACTTTTTAAAATTTAAAACTAAACTGCAAAAGCAATGATAGAGCTCGTAATAGTAAGTCATGACCGCGTAAAACAAAGATGCCTGTGCGAGACATTCAATTTTCAAATCATAATTATAGCCTCTGAAAGTACGCCATTTTTAACAACTGTATTGAACAATAATTTTCATTACTCATATTCGGGAAAATAGGTCTGGAAGTGCCTGAGGAGCGGGTTGAAAGTAATACATTTCAGACCTAGAGAGAATCGTTTTCAACTGACAGCTGTGAAATTATAAAAAAAAAAACTAGTTCTATTTTTACATTTCTAACTAACCATGTTCCAACTTTCTATACAGCTATTCAATTACAGCGCGATGTAAAATTGAAATAATATAAAGTATTTTAAAGAATATGTTTTTTTTATGACTTTATTATATTTGCTTTCAACTATTTCTTTAAAAAACAGATTTGGCAAAATATTTTTCATTTTTTTAATGATAAAAATGAAAAATAATGTCTGAATAGCTGACCGGCCACAGAATCAGATCTACATTTATTTTTTCAGGTTGAAGAGTTTTGTTTATACTTCCGTAGAGCAGAGATTTCTATTAGCACAATGAGTTCATCTGATTCACAAATGAATTTAACGCCTGATTTCATAAGAGAAGAGGCTAAAGCAGAAGTTGTTGATTTATGTTAAATAAAATTCACTCAATTTTTCTTTAGTTAATTCATGTTTTTGTTTTTACTTTCCTTGTATTCGTAATGAAAAGCACAGTAATTACCTCGGACTAAATAAGTTACTTTCACCCCTAATAGTTCGAGGGACTAAATATGTTTTTAACCCGAGGTAACACTGTGCTTTTCATTACGAATACAAGGAAAGTAAAATCAAATACATGTATTCGCTAGAAAAAAAAGAGTAAATTTATCAGGTTGGCGCTGTAATTGAGTGGCTGTATATAAAGTTGGAACATGGTTTGACATTTGATAGCTGTCAGTTAAAAGCGATTCTCCCTAAGGCTGAAAAGTATTACTTTAAAACCCGCTCCTCAGGCAACTTCAGACCTACTTTCCGAGTATAAGTAATGAAAAATAATAAACCTATTTGTATATTGAAAAGACAAACGATAAAAAATAACAAATAGTTGATAAACTGAGATAACTTGTTTACAAACTGCAACATTTACATTTTATTTTGTAAAAAGAAATAGCAACGAGGCAAAGGCAACGTTATTGCTAAAGCAGCGATATCTTAAGAATTCATAGAAATGAAAGGTTAAGATGGTATAATAAAATTAAAACATATTGACGCATTTGCTTTTATTCGTGCGGCTTCAGATCAACAACCCCGCAGTCGTCTTGCTCGCTTACAGCAGTTTTTATGCCTGATAAAAATAAACTAGATGATTGGGAAACAAACGCCGGGTAGGTTATAACTTTTTTTAAAAGAACAAGTCAGGTAAAGGTCGTTTACTTCTATAGTGCTGACTTGCGTACATTCATCCCATTTGTTTATCCTTGTAATATTTTAAGTGAGTATAGTACCTGAACTTTTTCCTGAGCAATTTTCATGGCAGGTGAATGTTCGCGATTCCTTAAGCTTTCTTATCAGTCTATTGGCCTCCATTATTTAATCTGTTAATTTATCCTAAGTAATTCTTATGATCGTCGTCATCACAGCTCATATACGTCCCCATCCAAACGCTCGAGCCTAAGTAAGGGTGTTTAGGCCTTAGTCCACCACGCCGGAACAGTGCGGATTGTTCGACTTCACATACACCTTTGAATTTCTTCGCAGGTGTATGCAGGTTGCCTCATGGTGTTTTCTTCACAGTAGGAACGCCGGACAAATGTTCATATGAAAATCTAAAAACGAAAAAGCAAACGAAAAAGCAAAGAAAAATGGCAGGATTGAACCCCGGACCTCCCGATTAGAAGAACAGTGCCGAGTCCACAGCACCACCGACGCTCCTCAGTACATATTATTATAATGTAAGAATGTAATGTTTTATCTCTTACTAGCTGTGCCAGAACTACGTTTCGCCGTATATTTTTTACCCGTTTTTGTTACATTTGTAATTGATGCTCAGCTTCTATTAGTCGTAGCGTGATGTTATATAGCCTAAAGCCTTCCTCGATAAATGGACTATCCAACACAAAAATAATTTTTCAATTTGAATCAGTAGTTCCTGAGATTAGCGCGTTCAAGCAAACAAACAAACAAACAAACTCTTCAGCTTTATAATATTAGTATAGATGTAACTAAAAGTTGGAGAATAAACACGTCTAGATAAAATTACTTCCACATTTTGACTACATTTTGATAAAAAATAAGTTTTATTTCAGTTCAATGTAGAGTCAGTGCTACAACTATAACAGTGAAATAAGTGGCGTCGCCTTAATAGAGACGGTAAGAAACGTGTTAATGGACACTTTTAGAGACATTCATCTTTATCAAATTAAGGTAGAATTTAATTACTTACTAGCTGTAAACTAGGCTAGATTGTAATATACTTTGGGATGTTCACGTGCACCTAAACGAAAAGAAAAAAACATTTTGGCCGAACGATAGCTTCATTGGCTTAACTCGTCTGATAAATTACACACAGCGCCTATTTGAATTTGAACGTATATGGATTTATTAAACACTGATATCGTGGGTGTTAAGCATCCAATTTCATTGTATTTATAGAAATTATATAATTTATCTATTATAGATATAGATAAATTATATAATTTCTATCTAATATTATATAGGAAGATTGTTTGTTTGTTTGTATTGAATAGGCTTCGAAACTACTGAACCGATTTTGATGAAAGTTGGTTTATGGATAGTTCGAGACCAGGGGAAGGACATACGGTAATTTTCCTACGGGAAAAAAATTGCCACGGGAAAACAAAAATAACGCGGGCGAATTCGCGAGCGGAAAGCTAGTCAATAATAAAATCAATACTAATTCATTTGGTTATCTACAACGTTTTCTCGTCTAGTTAACTCTAGTTAATACAAAAATAAAAATTGCAACATCATTATAAACAATTTATGAAAATAATGCATTACTCTCGAAACCACTCTGCTTTAAGTGACAAAAGTAAATAATCCAATAAGGAAAAATGACTGGAATAGTTTCGTTTGGCATTTAAGTAATCGTAATTCACAGTACGTACGCACTTGCATTGCGTGCATTGGCCTTCACAATATAGTATAAAGTTCGCTGCTGACTTTGATTGAGCATCATTAGCAGTGGCTCAGTGACAACAAACAAACAAACAAAATGTTCAAATTGGTGAGTCTACATTCTTATGAGGCCCCCAATTTAATCCTCTATTCGAATCGATTTATTGATGATAACATCTAGAAATACCGGAAACGTTGTTTGTACAAAATTTTGTTTTCTCAAAAATTTTATATCAATTCGATTTCCTTCTAATAGTAGAAGTATATATATATATTACTTATGTAGCTTATTCAGATGTAGCTTGTTTATGTAGCTCCCAAAAGTGGAAGCTTATAAAGCTTATTTACAACGTACATTGAAATTTAATACAATCTACAGTTTGTTTTTGATAAGACAAACATTGTATAGAAAAACAACGATAATAATTGACTGACGAGAAAATCTCATCGAGATTCAGATTTTATAAAATTAATAAAAAAAAATATCTTAGATGAATCAAAGTTGTTAAAACAGTTATCATACTGTTTAATTTAGTTTGTCATATTATTTAGCCAGGTGAAAATTTGATGTGAAGATTTAATGTAAAATTATAATGTTTAGTTCCAAATACTAATGTACTTTTTAACATTATGAAAATAATAAGGTTTATGTTTAAAAAAAAGCACCTGTTCACCTCAGATTGGAAAGCATTAACAACCTCTGAATCGCTAAAATTTATCCTTAAAATAAGTGTTTTTTTTCTATATTTTCAGTTCATCTTCGCTTGCTTCCTGGCTTTCGCCGCCGCTAAGCCCGGTATAGTGGCTCCGGTGGCGTACACCGCACCGGTGGCGGCCGCGTACACCGCTCCCGTCGCCGCGGCGTACTCTGCGCCTCTGGCATACTCCGCGTACAGCTCGCCAATCGCCGCCTACTCCGCATATCCTTATGCCTCGCCCTACTCCGCTTACTACCTCCGTTGAAATAAATATAGGTACAAATTCGGAATGAACACAGACTAGCTGACCAATAAATATGTTACCACCAATCTTTGAATTTTTATTAGTTTGAATAATTTCTTAAAAATAAGATACCGCATTATGAGAAGCTTTTAATAAGTAAAAAGCAGAACTGAAGTTGAACAATGCAAACAGGCATACGTATTGAATCAATCGTTAATAAGATAAGTAGCTTCTCTATTCATGATAGGTATGAACTGTGAAACGTGAAAGCTTAGATCAAGGAACTAATGAATATTTCGCTATTGACTTTTTAAATAAACGAAGTAATTATGCCATCGATATGGAAAATAATTCAATGTATTAATTAAGGGCACGAGTACTTTATTTACAATCGAAAAACAAATCGTATGGATTCTCGATGTTTCCAATCCCATGAATCCTAACGATTAATCAGGTTAAGATATATTTGTTTTCAGTTAATATTTTTTTCGCCCTAAATTTATGAAATTCTCTCAGCACTTTGATAAGGTGATTTCACTTCCTAAATTGAAAATTAAGTTAGTGAAGTTTTTCACTGACATAATAGTTTTAATTACATATAGACGCCAACGAGATCGTGGTAGTGTTTGCAAAAGTTGCCATGATCTTATCCCGCAACGACGCATCCTTCTTCGGCAAGAAGAAGAAGGAAGATGCGTTGGCCAACGCTGGGTGGTACTTCGCGTCCCGTATCTGGGGTGAATCCGACATAACCGTTTTCCCAACGCAAGGTAACGCATTTCCCAACGAAAATACAAAAACAACAAATAAAAACAACACTTCTTTTTATAATCCTCTTGTAAGAATGTGTCGGCTTTATAACGAGATATCTGTCAAGAATTTGTGCTTGGATATTTTTAATCCAAGATACAGGATTTTTATAAAGTCAGTTAAGCAACTAATTCTATCTTAAGGCTTAACACGCGCCCATATCGCTCGCTGTATGTAATACATAGTTAAAAATATTGCAATTATTTTTTAAGATTTTTTTTTATTAGTAAATAAATCTGTTTGTTTTTGAGGAGTAGGACTTTCTTGTTTTGTACCTTATAATGATGTGTCAGCAAGGTTAGGGTTACAGTCTAGTACATATCTTTTAATTTTAAGAAGGATTTTTTTACGTATTCATGATTGTAATCTGTTTTGTTGTCCATAGGCATAATAAATAAATAAATAAAATGGTGTAATTATACCTATCTGTATACAAATATTAAAATAGTAAATACTAACATACAATAATATACTATTAAAATGTATAATAATATAATTTAAGTTTAATTATAAACAAATCATATTGTTAGATACAATTTATTGCAAGTGGAAAGATATTCAAATGTTTTTTCTGTTTGTAGAAAATCATGCTACGGTCGGCCTCAGAGGTAAATGCACATTTTAGTACTACATCACACCAACTATTCCTTTTATTCTGTAAGGTTGCACCTATATTGCATTGTTAATAGTTGGTGTGACATGGTACTAAATTGTTTATCTACTTTTGAGATCGACTGTACAAGTCAACAAACGAAGCCACTCAAAGTCGTTTCGGGAGCGCAGTCAAAACACTAATAGCAACGTACTCTCCTAATATTACTTTCCAATCTTTTATGCTCTCAAAATCAAAACAAACCGTTCAATTCGTATTATATTCCATTGAACTTTAGGACATCGTACATAGAGGGATATAAATAAGAATTAAATTAAAATATTTTATATTATATAATTTGAACCGATTTCAAAAACAATATCAAAATTAATATAAAAATAAATTAAAATCATATTAAAGGTACGATTTATCCCCTAGAAAGATTTAAAATGTTAGTAGTTAGGTACTTAAAATTTGCTCTGACTTAAAATATATTAAAATGTAATGTATACTTCTGTTTTCTTATATTATTCTTCATTTTTTTATATTTCCGAAGTCCGTTTTCATTTTTTTGTAAAATATTTTTATTTCAAATTTTTAAATTGATTTATTACACGCCTATTTGAATTCGACCTGAGAGAAACATCAATATAACATAAAATAAGACGTCTTTCGCTTCCGAACTCCTAACAACCTAATTGCCAAGGAGTTATACTTTCCATTATCAGGTCACCTAAAAATTCTTGAAAGAATTCAACTACGCATACAATATGTTTCCAATATATCGAGAACTTTCCTTTCCCTCCTTACTCCATCTATCATCAGCTCTTCAGAACAACACCTTCCAAGATGTACCCTATCGATTACGAAAAGACTTTCGAAAATCGACCCACAAATGGTGGAGTAATCGGTGAACATACATGGAAAAAAATGGTCCAACATAAAATATTCTCCTTTTTGAAGTCGTCAAAAAACTTCCAGATTATATAAAAAAACATTAACAAACAACTACGAGTATGTAGCCTACCTAGTGGTAATCAGTTACGGTAGCCTACAGACGCTTGAGAAAGAAGAAAAGACTGTTCCATGACAATCCAAAACCCCACGCGACCCACACAAGTTTCTTTAATTTACAACAAATATATTTTTATTTTATTCTTATTTTATTTACAACAACATAGTACATATTTTACTAGTTGACCCGGCAAACTCCGTACCGCTTAACAGTCCATGAATATCCCGTTAACTTTTACCTAATTTATGATTTTACTGACGTAATGTAATGAAATGAATATTAAAACTGCCGTTACATTTCACTCCATTTTGTCTTCATTTTGCGAATTATTAATATTTTTATTTATTTAAACAATTAGCTATGCCCGCGCGCGAACTAAGTTTCGCTTTAATTAAGCTCAACACTCAAAAATGTCTACAGGGGGCCACCCTTATCACCTAGGGGTATAAAAAATAGTTAAGACTGTGCCCGCGAACTACGTTTCGCCATAATAATTGTCAAAAAAACTTTTACCACCTAGGAGTATAAAAATAGTTTACGACCTATTCTCAGACCTACCGTATATAAACAAAAAAAATCGGTCAAGCCGTTTCGGAGTAGTTCGGTTACAAACACTGTGACACGAAAATTTTATATAGAGGATTAGATAGACAGAAGATAGATTCATCGCGGATAGAATGCATCAGATCACCAAAAGAAAACGATATCAGCGCCTCTAGTGGTAAATAATGTAAATATTCTACGATATGATTACCAATTTTTGGACCATATCATGAAGTAGTAGCACAGATAACATAATACTAGTAGTAGTAGTAGTACGTTTAGCTGCTCATATCGTTAAACCTTAATTATTCATTGATCCGGCCACACCACATCATGATGTGGCCAGACGAGTATTGCCCATATCGTATTTCATGAAATGGCAATTATATAGTATACAGGATGTCCCAAAAAATAGTGTCAAGCGTACGTCCAGAGTTAGAGCACCTCTTGGAATACCCGAATCACCCCCATGTATGTTCCGCGATTATTCGTAGTTTTCGAGTAATAATGTTTTTTCTGACTTTTTGAAAATTTTGATCCAAAGAACTTAAAAATTTTAAATAAAAAAAAGTAGAACATATTTTAATGTTTTTCTTTTTGCCACTGAATTATCTTTAGTGCTTCTTTTATGTCTAAAATAATCAGCTTCGTAACTTTAGTGGAAATTTAGAAAACAGTAGTGTAAAGTAAAATTTGAATGTTAGTGAATAATTACTTAAAAATTCATCTTTAAATTAAAAATCTAAACAGGCGAATTCATGGTTTCTAAGTATGTGTAAAAACTTCTCTAGACTCTCTGCTTTCATAATCATTTAAAAAAGAAGTACTTAATAGGGCTACTTTGGCTTAAATCGGCCATCAAAGACAGCGAGGTGAAAATTTCATAAAATTTACCAAATTCCTATCAGATGATAAAAAAAAAATATCTGGTCTTTTTATAATTTCTAAGGTTCAGATTAATTACAATTTAGCAAAAATTAACTACATGAAACCCATATTTAAATATTTTTCTCGCGGATCACATCGGTTGTAGTGTTGGATGTAACGCAGTACTTACCTGCTAAAAAATTGCCCGAGTGAGAGGATATGAAAGAGACGGCATTATTGCTATCTCTCTCACTCTCATTGGCGAAATGGATAACTGTAACTGAGGAATGCTATTCCTTGTGACAAGGGGATGAGGCGGGGGGTGTAGTCCGAGCGCCTATTGTGTTCTGGCGCCAGTCGTTTGCCTGCTTTTGTTTGCGCCTTACGTACGATACGCTCATTTGTGATTATTTGACGAACTTTGCTTTCTTTACGGACCTTGAGTGCGATTACGATTTGGTTTTGTGTGAATACGGGATTTTGACAAATTTGGCATTCTTAACGGACTTTTCAAGCTCTTCATTTTGTGATGTCTTTTTCATCGCAAGAATATGCTCTTATGCATTACTTTTATGAATATGCAAGAGGAAATGCTTCTGAAGCAGCCAGGTTGTTCCGGCAGCAAGTACAAAATGGAGGTGGACCTCAGCCTGAAACTTGGCCTGATCATCGCATGATTTTAAGAGTACATAACTCTTACATGGAAGGACGCCTACCAGGTAGAAGATCGGGGCGCCCATCTGAAATGAGTGACCCAGATACTGTCCAATCAGTGGTCGAAGAAGTGGTGAGAGATCCATCAGTTAGTGTAAGAACAATAGAACGTCGAATCGGAATTCCGAAATCACAAGCACATCGAATACTTCATCAAGAGCGTTTTCACCCATATCACACCCAGAAAGTTCAGCAGCTCAAGCCCGCAGACTACCCGAGAAGGGTGGCATTTTGTCAGGAAATGTTACGGAGACAAGCTGAAAACGAAAATTTCTTTAAAAATATTCTATGGACTGATGAATCACATTTTAAGCGATGTGGGGTGTTTAATGCGCATAACTACCATTCGTGGAGTATTGAAAATCCACACCTCACAAGGGAATCTAATTTCCAAGAACAATTTAGTATCAATTTGTGGTCAGGCATCCTAAACGGACAGCTGATTGGTCCGTTCGAACTACCGGACCGACTGAACAGCGAGGCCTACTTGCAATTTCTACGACGTGATCTCGGCGTCTTATTAGAAGATGTAGACCGATTAACGCGGAGAAATATGATTTTTCAAAACGACGGCGCTCCATGCCATTTTGCTAGAAATGTTAGACAACATTTGTCTGTGAACATTTCCAGGCAGATGGATCGGTCGGTCGTGAACCCCATAGATTTTTTCGTCTGGGGATACTACAAGGAATTAGTATACGCCAAGGACATTACAAACGTCACAGTGTTAAGAACAAAATTAAGACAAGCGGAAGAAACAATAAAAAACAACAGAATTGCATTTATAAATTTAAAAGAAAACTTTTTTAGACGATGTAGAATATGTATTGAGCACGATGGTCGTCATTTTGAAAACTTTCTTTAAGCGATCGAATAATAAATACTTTGAAAATAATGTTTTGTTTCATTTATTAAGGTATAATAAACCTTCAAAGGTTATTAAAGATGGCAGCAGGAACAGTTATTTTTGACCTTCAAATAATAAATTTTTAGCTTTTCTACAATCATTTTTGGTTTATTAATAAATAATTGGAATTTAAAAAAAAAATTATTCAGAAGTCGAGTTTTATGAAATTTTCACCTTGCTGTCTTTGATGGCCGATTTAGTACTTTTTTTTTTATTAAGTAGCCCTATTAAGTACTTTTTTTTTAATTATTATGAAAGCAGAGAGTCTAGAGAAGTTTTTACACGTACTTAGAAACCATGAATTTGCCTGTTTAGATTTTTAATTTAAAGATGAATTTTTAAGTAATTATTCACTAACGTTCAAATTTTGACTTTACACTACTGTTTTCTAAATTTCCACTAAAGTTACGAAGCTGATTATTTTAGACATAAAAGAAGCACTAAAGATAATTCAGTGGCATAAAGAAAAACATTAAAATATGTTCAACTTTTTTTTATAAAACATTTTTAAGTTCTTTAGATCGAAATTTTCAAAAAGTCAGAAAAAAAATTATTACTCTAAAACTACGAATAATCGCGGAACATACATGGGGGTGATTCGGGTACTCCAAGAGGTGTTCTAACTCTGGACTTTCGCTTGACACTATTTTTTGGGACACCCTGTATATACTCGGCCATATCATGAAATGCTAAATGTTACGATCTGGGTGGTGATTTTGTAACTCATCGATTGATCGGCAATCGTTATCGAATTGGATGACTTATTGAAACAAAGCGAAATTATGTTTATTGGTTATTATAAGAATTGATTAATTCATTCAACTAATACGTCAAGACTGCTCAAATGGCGACGTTACAAAGGATTAAACGTTTTAAGAATCAGTTTCAATCAAACAGAATAGGCTAGATGACTAAATATTTTTTTTTGCTTTAACAGAAGCTCATTCATATAATAAACTGAAAGAAAAAATCGGTTTTCGAATAACTAAAAAAACAACCAAGATATAAGGTATTAAAGATTTTTCTCCATCTCTTTCTAGCAAAACGGCAATTTACATGGAGTTTATATGGCCGTACTAAACAATGACGTCACGGTTGATGTCGGATCTCTCTGTCTAATCGCTTCCAAATTAACAACTTATAATGCTTGTATCTAATGTATTTCCGATTTTAATTCTAATTTCACAGGATTGTATCTTTTTCTACAGTATTTTAATATTTTATGACGAGTCGTGAAAATTAGAATTCAGTCATCATCCCTATTATCAAATCTACGATGACCGATTGCCGATGAGTTACAAAATTGCCCCCCTGGTCACAACATATAACATGCATCGCTCAGAAATGGCGGATAAAATATCTGAAAATGCGGCAACGTATATGCTATGGGTTCCGTAACATTTTTTTTGTTATTTTGCCTTTTAACAATTAACCTACCTACCAATACCAAAACGGAACGGAAAATTAGAGTATAACACACAGCGCTAAAAACCCATTATAGAGCTCGGTTATTTTGACACCTTTTACAACATTGTACAATTTTTTTTTCATAAGCAGCAATTACGAATTCGAAACATAACAATACAAGAAAATATTAAATATACAACTTAGCAAACAACTTTTATAACTGTTTTTTTTTAAATATTCAGCTTTTCTATTGGACTAATAATAAAATAGTCACAACCACAACAGAGGTTTGTCTAGGGGAAAGTTTTTGCAATAAACCGAGGAATATTTCCAAATTGGTTATTATGGCACAGCTTCTTTATGAGCGTCATCCCCATTTGGAGCAAGTGGTCCAGTTTAAATGGGCGCATTGACCTCCAGGGTTGTCGCAACGAGATTTGTAAGCGTAGACACGCGTGTTCTGACCTCTGACGCAACAATGTGCGTGCATCCTGAATGCTTATTTGAAACATGACTATTCAATAAAGAACCAAGAAGTTCTAGTTAGTTAGTAAAATATAAAATGACTAATCAAGTTATCACTTTATTTTGAGAAGTGAAAGTTATTGTTTGTACGTAGCAGTAGAAATATTGTCATTTTTGTATTATTAATTTTTCATATTTTGACTGTGTTTAAAAAAAACCACCAAAAATACAAACACGGGTAACTTATTAATGAAAAAAAATCACAAAATAATTTTTTACCTCGTCACATTACAGCTAAATGTCCAAAACTCGTTATCAATATGCTTTTTAACTAATGTAGAGTGAGCTCTTACTCACTCCACATTAGGGTTTGCCATAACGACGTCATGTCTCTGTGGGTGTAATGATAATCATATCAAATAACCAAAAATTAAGCTCGTTAATACAAAAAGTGGCTAAACAATATTTGTGAATAATATCGATACTAATAATTTATTAATTTACATAACACATAACAGATCAAAAAAAAATATATTCTGGGTAATTTGACTGTAATCTATATTACATACATATATTACATACCTGCATACATCTGCGAAGAAATTCAATGTTGTATGTGAAGTCGACCAATCCGCACTGGGCCAGCGTGGTTGACTAAGGCCTAATCACCCTAACATAGGGTAGGCTCGAACCCCTCGGTGGGGACGTATATGAGCTGTGTGTGATGAATCTATATTACGCATCTTGCAATTATTACATACAATACAATTAGAAATAATATGTTAATTTATGTATCTGAAATATTTGTATATTACTAATAAGTAAAAAAAAACAATATAAGATAAATAAATAAAATATTAGTCTAGTTCTAAAATTCTATGTAAAATACCGCGATTGCTTTGGTTCACTTTTGCATTCTGCCTTGAAGTGGCTAGATATCTTGAATTTCGGAGTAGCCATGTGTAATGCGAACCTACCCTCGTAACATCGCGAAATTCTCTCTTGACTTCATCAGACCAAACTGGTATTTATACTGCTTCTATCAATGATTTCAGCCAGTCTAGTGGAACAAGCAGCATCTATCAACATGTACAAACTGGTAAATTCAAAGACGAAAAACAACTAAAATATTACTATTTTATTTAGGGCCGATTTTTCAATTTTCAGATAACTCTTAACTGTTGAATAAATATGGCGATCTGACAGATTTTCTATACAATAGTTGTCAAACTATCATATTTATTCCTCAGATAAAAGTTAACTGACGATTGAAAAATCGACCCTTACTGAATAACATTCATTGATCGTTAAACATTTTACTACCAAAAGCTTATTAATTCATTGTTTTGAATTTGTTGAGAAAAGTTCAACTTTTTAAATTGAATATAATCTGACGAACAGAACTATTGTATATTATTTTACACGATCCGTCAAGTTTTTGCCATGACCATAATATTGTCATATTACTCTACTACAATGTTGAATGTACAATGGTCTAATTATACACTTGGTATTATTTAAGTTTATCTTCGCAACTCTACTCGCCGTGGTTGCCGCTAAACCCGGCATTCACTCCGTGGCCTACCCAGCGGCACCAGTGGTTGCTGCAGCGTATACTGCCCCAGTTGCTGCGGCGTACACTGCTTCAGTTGCCGCTGCGTACACTGCTCCAGTTGCCGCTGCGTACACTGCTCCAGTTGCCGCTGCGTACACTGCTCCAGTTGCCGCTGCGTACACTGCTCCAGTTGCCGCTGCGTACACTGCACCGGTTGCTACCGCATACACTGCACCGGTAGCTGCCGCATACAGTGCACCGGTAGCTGCCGCATACACTGCACCGGTAGCTGCCACATACACAGCGCCTGTAGCCGCAGCTTATACTGCTCCAGTAGCAGCTGCGTTCGCCTCGCCTGCTGTGGCTGCAGCATACAAAGCGCCCATTCTCCTAAAATGAAGACTGCCCTCACTAATATGATATAAAATAAATGACTGACAAATTTATCAAGACGCTGATTTATTCGAAGTGACAAAAGATCTGGAGGCGTATTTTTGAATCATTAGAAATGAATATTGAATTCGAACACGAATACAAATCACGTGCGAAATTATTTTCTACTGTTCCCAATTTTAAAGATTTTTGAATCACTCGAATTCAGTATTGTCATTACAAATAAATTCTATATTAAAAAACCGTTACACGCAGAAAAAATAAAATCCGTTACGCAAGAACATGGCAGTAAGTCATTATTTAAAAAAAACCGATGACGAATCGCATTTAAAACGGAAAGTATATACGTTGCGTATATTCTACTAGTAGAAATCAAAAACGAGCGATTCAATCAAAATAGCGAATTCGGAAATACGTATGCGAATCTTACGATTTCGAATGCGAATTTGAAATCTATTGTTTCAAAAATGCGTCTCCAGCATTAAAACTCCTGTACGCTGAGTACCCATATAACTTCGTTTCCTAGCTAGAACTGTCTTTTTTGAATGAATGAACTATCACTGCTAATATCTATTACTACTATAATGAACGTCTTTAACAAAACTACTCACAAAACTAGCAAGTTTAGAGAGTAGTTTTGTTATGGTGGCGTTTATTATATCAGTAGTTATGGGCTTATGGCTACTAAAATAAGCCCCCTGGATCATAATCATAACATTTCGTTTAACACAGACATATGTTAAAAAGATAACAAAGTGCGAGTTGGACTTGCGCACCGAGGGTTCCGTAAAAACTTATTTTAATATATAATTTTCTAACAATATTACATATTTACTTACTTCTTGCCGAATTGCATGACTCTAGATCAACGTCTTGATTCCCTCCTGAAATTGAAAAATAAGCGAAAATATGCGACATAAACAATCATAACTTCGCATTGACTTAAAAGTGCCTTAGTGACTTTTAAAGCTGAAAGAGACCATAGTCCCGAGTATCTTCTTTCTTCTTATCTAATATATAAAATTCTCATGTCACAGTGTTTGTTACCGAACTCCTCCGAAACAGCTTAACCGATCTTTATGAAAATTTTTGTGTACATTCGGTAGGTCTGAGAATAGATCGTTAACTATTTTTTATTATGGCGAAACGTAGTTCGCCGGCACGGCTAGTAAATTACGGTACAGTTCTATAATACTCGTATGTCAAGGTGATACGGAGTTTTCAGGGACAGCTAGTTAGAAGGGGACCTTTTATTTGGCATAATGTTGTTTGTCATAAAGACGCTTGGCACAAATCACTAAGCATAATAATCGAAAAGCATAATATTAACGTCACATAATTTTTTCTTTGCATAATTTGTATGAGGCATAATTATCCAAATGCATAATTTTATGAAGCATAATTATTGAAAAAGGCGCTAACATACACATACGCTAAGACATAGACATTTCTTTTGACATAATATTGATAGCCCTAAAATGTTTTACCATAATTTTAAGTGTCATAATTAATGATAATTATCCCTAATATTTTGATCCATATCTTATAATTAGAAATGATTTTATTTTCAAGAATATAACGTTCGTTACATACAATATTTACTCAGTTTTACTAAACTTTTTAAAATAACATTTTATTCAAATATGATACTTGAATATTCTATACAGCGACAGCGCCAGCTACTCGGGGGATATCACGGAAGCTCAGGGGCTGCTCGTGGTGATATTGGTAGGGAAAGGCAGAATCTTATCATTGAGATCAACAGGACGCTGGACCTCGTTTCCGAATGGGGCTCCAACAATCAAAACACAGGTGTGCGCGTTCTCGGCGAAAAGGTCACCTTTCCTACCCCTTCCTTCTCTTCAGGGCACAACCCTTCACACACAGAGCAACATCACCTAGCTCGGAATGAACATTCGCTGCGATCTGAACCCCAGAGACTACATCGAATCCGTCATAACTACTGCCTCACGGAAACTCGGTGTCCTTCACAAGGTGCGTAGGTATTTTGCGCCGGACCAACTATGCTTGTTGTATAAAACTCAGGTTAGGTCTTGCGTGGAATATTGCTCGCACCTTTGGGACGGCTCCGCCCAGTACCTCCTCGATGCTCTGGACAGATTGCAGCGTCGCGCTATTCGCATAATTGGCGATGTAGACACAGGCAACTAACACCCTCGAGCCTCTACAACTTCGTCGTGACATCGCCTCTCTTAGCGCCTTTTACCGAATGTTCCATAGGGAATGCTCTGAGGAGCTCTTTAACCATATCCCTCCCTCTCCATTCCTTAACAGAAACACGCGTAAGGTCCTTCGGAGTCATCCGTACATTGTGTCCTCCTTTTCACACCGTACCAAGAAATTCCAAGATTCCTTCTTCTGTCGTTCATCCCACACTTGGAATTCTCTACCTGCGCACGTGCTTCCTCCATCCTACAACATGGGTTCCTTCAAAAGAGGCGTGAAAAAGCATTTGTTGGGCCGGCAAGGGGCGGGCAGGTAGGAGAGTGCGTGAAAAAGCATCTT
Source organism: Schoenobius gigantellus (assembly GCA_963935595.1). Classification (NCBI taxonomy): domain Eukaryota; kingdom Metazoa; phylum Arthropoda; class Insecta; order Lepidoptera; family Crambidae; genus Schoenobius; species Schoenobius gigantellus. Next base: position 17,159,387 of record OZ012555.1, read on the forward strand.
TTGGGCCGGCAAGGGGCGGGCAGGTAGGAGAGTAGATGTCGTCCCTACTCTATCTGTCAACTCATTTGGGACTCTTTCACCGCTTGACATCAGGCGGGAAGAGGTCATATGCGGGGCCATCCATAAAAAATAATAATTTGATATAATTTTTTCATGTATATGAGCTGTGATGATTATGATGATAAGGTATACAGGATGTAACTGAACACCCCAATAACATTTAAGGGTATGTATCCATCAGAAGTAAAGATTCTGTAGGAAAAATATTAGGGCTTGCAAACCTACTTTTTTTCCCATACAAACTAAATAAAATATTTTTTGGTATTAAGTGCCGACAACCCTACGTAAGCGTACAAGGAATACTATGCTCGCGTCATACAAACTAAATAAATTATTTTTTGGTATTAAGTGCCGACAGCCCTACGTAAGCGTAGGAGGAATACTACGATCACGTTTGTCACATGTCGTTTTGTGTTTAAATTTCTTTTGTGTTAAGAGTTGATTATGGTTGTCACTTGAAAGTTTTTGCTTTCAGTTTAAAATCAAATAACTCTGAAAGTATTGGGGTTCCAGGTTTCAGACAAGCACCGAAGGTCCATTTAGTATCTAACTTATATGCCCCTTAAATGTTATTGGGGTGTTCAGATACACCCGGTATATTGATTTTTTATTTGACAAAGTAATTCATTCATGCTACTAGTGACAGAAACGAATCGCTGCAAACCCGACTTTCACGTAGTCTTGCTTGTCCTACCCCTAGAGTCTAATTCAAACCCGCGTAGGCGCGCAGGGGAGAGGCGGCCCGCGAGCTGAGGAGCAGGTGGTGAGCGAAAACCATCTGCGACGATGAGCTCGCGTGGGACCGCCGGAGCCCCGCAGCGTCGCAGCCGTGACAGAAACCATGCATGTGCATGCTTGCTTGCAAGGTGCATGCTTCCTTGCATGTAGCATGCCTGCTTGCATGTTACATGCTTGCATGCATGCTGCATGTTTGCTTGCGTGCAAGTTTATGCCTAGAGAAATTCTGCGTAATCGTATTGTTCGTTGTGATTAATATGCTAAATATTAATTATGCTTCGAAAAATTATGCGTTAAGTTGTTCTGTGTTTCGAGTTTTCGAGACAAACGATTTTCTGCCACACAATATTATGCTTATTAACATTTTGCTTCCTGGAATTATGGAAAATGATTTTATGACAAAAATCTTTATGCCTAGAAATAGAGAGCCAGTTTGAAATAATTTCCAGTTTGCTACAGTCTCTAAATGTTCCCGTGAAAAAGGTTTTGACAGACAGACGAACAGACAACCGGGTGATCCTATAAGGGATTCGCTTTTTTCTATTAAGGTATATGGAACTCTAAAAGCGTTGAAAAAAGCTTTGGTAATTAGTAGCCCCGTACGACGTAATTCTAAAATCTTTGCCAAAGATATCACGTTCTAAAGTCAATACTTACAGTATTATAGAAAGTAAAATAGAGCGACAAAGTTTTAACTCACGAAGAGTCACCATGAAAATAACAATAAGTAGAAAATGTATTATTGTAAATAAATCAATTAAAACACACTAATAGTTTTAGCACAGAAATCGCATTTAATTTTGGTATCATGGCTCTCCTTTTTTTGCCCGTATAGCAGCATCTCAATTTCAGCAATTCTTTAGTGTTCCAGCTAGAGCGATTCTGCACTGTTTTAATCGTCGTACCTTTGAGAGGTGGTTCCAAGAACGTAAAATCATTAGTGAAAATCATTTTCTGAGATTAGTTTGAGCCGGCTTGAGTCATGATTACCTATGAAGTTTGTTTGGAATTAGAGTGTATAAAGAAATTTTAGTTATATAAAAACAATTTCAATTTCTTGAAAATATGTTCGACTAAAATAATTTTAATTGGGAAAATTTAATTTCCTCATAACCACACTCAACAATTTACGTTCTCAGTCACTTATTGTATGCTAATCGAATTGAAGCGACAAGTTAAGTTTGATGTGCTCAAAATAGATTGTGATGTAATACATCAAGCGGGGCATGTATTATTGAAAATATTCTTGACGACAAAACGGGAAGAGACGCAGTGACGTCATTATCTATCATCATCTCTTTTGTTTTATAGATTGTGATTACGTCGCGTAAAGAATTTTCGTGAACCTTATTTTTTTCAATTATAGACATCGATCATAACCACTGTTTTGGTTTCGTTCGACACAGTCATAATAATATATAACGTACAGACAAAATAATGACAATGCTCATAAATTATAGAAAGTTAGGGTCGTTTGTGATTTGTTAATCTTCTTCTTCTTCTTATATAAAAAAAATGAATCGCTGTGTGTTAGTCTCGCTAAAACTCAAAAACGGCTCGACAAATTCTTACGAAATTTTCTGTGTGTGTTTGAATAGGACCAAGGAAGGTTTAAACGTAAAGTTGGACCTGATAGGTGGCGCTGGAATCGGGCAGGGTAACGTCTGCCGGGCCCACTAGCTTAGAATAATTATGACTCTAACAGTTTGATTTATAATACTAAAACTCGGTACTCATTTACTCGCGAATATTGAGTACATTTTAATTATTTAGCCCGTAGTTTCGAACGCTTTACTTCACAGCATTCGTGGTCACGGGATGACCTCATGTGATCCCGTGTGACTAAGGGCCTTAAGGTGTTCTAAAGGTGGTCAAAAATTCTTATGGCTTAAGAGTGAGATTATTTTTAAGCCATACGTTGAAGGTTAAACTCGTGACTCATACACTAAAGAAATTGCGGGTGAATTTTTAAAACAGAATGCTGTCTGAGTTGAACAATTTATCCGGAGCTAGAATGATTACATTTGGCTTTGCCGCGATTAAACGTTACTTTGTTATCTTCATTAGGTATCACTGCTCATACACGTCCGCACCGAGGGGCTCGAGCCTACCATAGTCAACCACGCTAGCCCAGTGCGGATTGGTCGACTTATACACCTCAGAATTTATTCGCAGATGGAAGTTTGTTAGAAATGTTAAATTTTGATACAGATTAAATTCCACCTCTGACATTACCTCAGCAGGCGTAGCACGGGCTGCCAAGACGGAACTTGAGTCACGCATTATCTCATAATTTCAGTGACATAATATCTATGTCTTAAAGAGTAGCACGGCGGCGCGTATTAAGGCTGCGGTCCGATAACAGCGCTCACAGTGCTCACGATTATAACCGCCTTGTCCAAATTAAAGAGAACACTGAAAATGCTATCAGCATGCTTACGATTTCGGTCCAGAAGAACAGGTACATTCATTTTGAACCGAAAACACAATTATCGAACGTCAGACTGACAGTTCGCATAAAGTGATTTCACTCCAGAGCATTAGCGCCGTAAGTTCTATACGACGTTAATGATGACGTCATATGGCTGTTCATGCCGGCTAACATTAGCGCACTCACAACATTTCGGGACGAGTTTGAGCGCGCTAATAGTGACTCTTATTGATTTTCGAAACGCAGCCTTAGTGTGACTGACATGATAAAATTTCTTAACGCTCCACAAGGGATACGTGTCACTGAGTCTTATCACATATTTCTTGGCAGCCCGTGCTACGCCTGCAGAGGTGGACTCAGAACAATAACTAGTTGGAACACTGTTGCGTCCTGCCCCCTAACCATGATCGCTCAAAACAATATTGAAACCGCACTGAGAGCGGGATGGCGCTATACACAGCAAGAGCGGTGTCTCTTTTTAACCTTGCTATAAGCGATCATGGTAAGGCCCCTGTATCTGTCGATGGCTATTGATAGGCTTACATGAGACTGTACGGGTCAACCTTCATACCAACCTCCACATTTCCTTCAGCAATCCGGGATCAAGAAAACCACATTCATCGAACCATAACAATCTTGTCGATATTGGCGAAGATTGAAACGGCCTGTTACTGAAAAGTTAAAAATAATAAATGAATAGGTACAGACAACATCACACTTCTATATTGAAGTCGGTGCCAAACGATGATCTCCTAGAAAGTCTTAAAATTTGTCACCGACTTCAATATAGAAGTGTGATGTGGTCTGTACCTATTCATTTATTATTTTTAACTTTTTAGTAAAAGAAAACCTAATATAATACCAGCTCACCTTCGGTGAGCTGGTTTTAAATTAGGGTTTCCCTCGCTTTTCATGGGATCCCATCATCAGATCCTGACTTTGGTGACCTTGAGACCATCCCAGGGGTATACTCTATGGAATACAAAAATAATTTTAAAAATCGGTCAACAATTTACGGAGAAATCGCGTAACATATACACAAAACTAATCGCGTAACATATACATAAAAATCGAGGAAAACCATTAAAACGTAAAAATTTAATGGTTTTCCTCGATTTTTATGGGATCCCACTATCAGATCCTAACTTTGGTGACCATGGGACCACCCTTGGAGTATCCTCTATCGAATACAAAAAGAATCATCAAAATCGGTTCGTAAACGACTAAGTTATCCGCGAACAAACATAACAAAAAACAAGCATATTATACTGTCGAATTGAACGACCGCCTAATCTAAGAACTACTTACCATCTTCTCACAGTCATTTTAACCCAAGTTATTTTATTTAAAAAAAATTGCCATTACATGTATTTTAATTAAATATAGGTATTTATGTTATTTAAAATAAGTACCTATATCTACTTTTATTGGTAAATAAATTTGCTGTTGGGATTCTTTAAGCCCAACACAACTTCCAAAAGCCTCAGACGAAAATAAAACTATAATACAATTCATTAGTGCGAAACTATTTGGAATAGGGCAGTGAATTCTGGTCCCCCTTCTACGGTGCTCATTCACAGCGCATCGAGGATGTATAGCGGCCATTCACACGCCATCTGGCATTTACTTCTCGAGACATTGGTTCTTTTGTAGGTTATTTATAAGCTACGATTACAATTCTTAAATATGAAATTGTTATCGGATCGAAGAAAATCGCAGATCTCTTGTTTCTTTATAAATCGGTTCACGACTTATTAGAAACTGATAATATGGTTAGCTCAGTCTCTTTGTACCTAGAAAGTATCTTAATAGTATAAGTACTATGTTTATCAATTAATGACATATTATATCAGATTCACTTCAATTTAAAAATAATAAAAGAAAAATCGAGATAATTATCTTTTAGGCTTTTTAGAATTATTTTGCATCGCCATTTAATTATTATTTTAACATAATTATTGTGACATGTGTAAACGCCCATTTTTTTATATATTTAACATAATCTTTTATTTTCAACCTTCTTTACAAATGCTATTATAGGTATGCGCCCTTTAAGCTTTTATGCAATGTTTTATGTGTACGCTGTTGGTATGTCTTACTAAGTAAATGTGTACAACTCGATTATCGCCTCTGTAAGTTCGGATTGTCGCCGTCATACTGTATTTTACACTGTAAATGGGGTCTCTAAACGATTATCGGATCTAGAGTAGATTCTATCTCATTCAATGACGGCAGGAGTTCGCTAGGGATTAGTACAGCCCCCCTAGACAAATGCCACACCCTAACTTTTCCGCAGTCGTTCCGCAGAAAAATTGTATGGAGATGGCATTAGCTGCGAAAAAGCGTGAGGTTGTCACAGGCTTATGTCATCTCCATACATTGTTTCTGCGGAACGACTGCAGAAAATTTAGCGTGTGGCATTTGTCTAGGGGGGCTGGGCCCTCTGCCACTTAATTTCCGCCGCCCCATATGCCTTTCTAAAATAACTTGCTCTGCGGAAACTTATTACTAGCAACATTAAGGCGGTTTCAATATCAACATGTAAAGTCTAACATGTTGTCATGTGTACAATCAATCAGTTGCTCATACGTGTGATTTGTTTGACAGTTGAGGGAATTCAAATGCGAGCGATTTCAATGACATATTAGTTTAAAACAGAATTTGATGCTTCATTTATTTAATTGATGTTTCGGCAATACATTATAAAATTAAACGAAAATTAAAATGAAATGAAATTGATTTTGAATAAAAAATAGGGTATTTAGGGCATTGAGATTATTTGGAGATGAACCTGCAGAATAGGAGTTGCATGCAGGCCAATTATGAATCTTTCATCGTATGACATGGTATAAATTTGAAATAAAGAAGTCATGAAATACTGCATTTCGTATTACCGATCTCCAATGATATCATCACTATGGCATAATTTCAATGATATCATCATTAAATAATGAACAAATGATCAAAAATCTGACCGGAAATTGTATTTTTCGTTTTGCACTATAATATCATATGATATCATTTGCAAAACCATGAGATCGGTAATAGGCCCTCTGACCTCACGGAAAGACACAGCTAGAGCTATATCAATAGTAGGTACATTATTTACCCTAGGTACAGAAGATATAATAATAGCCCTAGGGGTGAAAGTGCTTATTTAGTCCTGAGACGGGGTTTGACCGATAGTTCTTATCTTTAACCCGAGGTAAACAGTGTGTTTTTCATTAGGAATACAAGAAAAGTAAAAATAAAAGCATGAATGAAAATGAAAAAATAATAAATTGCTGCCACCTTTTGTCGGATTTTTGAATTTTTATGACGCGGTCAACTAATAAGCACTGGATGTGCTTTTGCAGCAGCCTCGATTTTGCATTTCATTATTTTATTTTAAAAAGTTATCGAATTTAGTTCGAAAACAATATTTTGTTTTAAATTAAAGCATTGAGTACTTAGTATTTTTTTTCTTCGAAATGACTCAATAATTTTTTACATTCCCGTTTAACACAAGCTATGCAATCTATGCAGTTGTATATGGAACTAAATATAGATTGTTCCTGTGTCGGTAACCCGTGTCCATATAGATTGTGTTTTAACATTTTGTAGCGTTTTGTTACTTGCGCAGAGATAGTTGATTTGCAATAAAACATTATTTTGGGTGAAAGTGCTCCCAATTTCCGAACAGGTGTAGTCTTTTTTTTTTCATTCCTACTTGTATTTGCAGACATCTTGAATATATTCAGGATGTATGCACATACAAGGTTAATATGATTTCTTTAAATTAGATTGTTTTGCTTTGTTTTGACGTCAATAAGTGCCTGTAAAGGCCTATGTTGAATAAAGATTTTTGAATTTGAATTTGAATTATTATTTTTTACTTTTGCTTGATACATTACAACATAAGCAAAAATTAAATAAAAATAAAATATTTACTACAGGTTTTGCAGAAGTCGAAACCAAACGCAGTTAAGCACTTTTATTTATTGTTTACGTAGTTTAATCTAAATAAATATAGAAAATAATATATTTTTCGGAATCCTCGAATTTTTCTCTATCTTATGTCTCTTATTTTCTGAACATGTAGCTCAAGGGCAAAAATGTATGGACTATTGGCGACTTCCTTTATACTAAATTCTTAATTTTTTTTAACTGACTTCAAAAAAGGCGGAGGTTTTCAATTCTTTTTTTTATCGTTAACAGGTTTGCGCTTCACTCAGAATAACCTGATGATAAGCATTGATGCAATTCGATCCGTATGTTGTTGTTTTTGTGTATGTTACGCGATGACGTCGCCAATTGTGAACCGATTTCCAAAATTCTTTTTGTATTCGATAGAGTATGGGGTGGTCCACCTCCTGGGGTGGTCCCAAGGTTACCAAAATTAGGATCTGATGAAGGGATCCCATGAAAATCGGAGGAAACCTTTAAATTTTATAGGTACTTCCAACGTGTTTTTATGTTTTTCCGAAGCTATTCATGTATTTGCGTCTGGTAATCATGAACCGAGCTGGTATTAAATTCACCAAAAAGATTTCATTCACTATAAAGATAATAACGAAAAATATTTTACAAAAAATTTAAACCGACTTCAAAAACACTGAAAATTTAAAAATAATATAAGAATAGGTACAGACAACATTACACTTCTATATTGAAGTCGGTGCCAAATTTTAAGACTTTCTAGGAGATCATTGTTTGGCATCGACTTCAATATAAAAAAGATGATGTTGTCTGTTATTTTTAACTTTTCAGTGATTTTGAAGTCGGTTTTTATTTTTTGTAAAATATTTTTTATTGATTTCTTGCATTTAATTATGTTTTAACAATTTTTGCCACATATGATGATACTACTCCAAACTACAAAAATAGTTATTTGTTATACATGAGTGCAAAGTTGCTTTTTAACCGCGTGCTCAACTTTGATGACCGAGCATGCGAAGGATTCTAAAATTAAAATCCTGAGCGTTAGGAATCAAAAGAGCACAAGGTGAAAAATCTTTGCACTCGAGTGCAACACGTAACTTTTCATCCCCCCTCAGCGAGGAAATTACTAAATGCAAAATAAAACATTACGATCACAAGATACTTTTATATTAGTTTAGGTACAGAATATTAACAGTTTCTGTCAATTCGGTTGGCTTTAAATAAACTTCTTGGAAACGTCGCTGGAATCACTCATTTTCGTTTTTTTTTACTTGTTTTCTAGTTTCTTATTTATAACAATACGACGACAAAACAAAATGGCGCGCGCAGAGCAAATTAAAAACAAAAGGAGGTTCAGAGTCTGAGTTTTTAACAAATTTAAAAAAAGTTGTATGATAAATTCGGCACCATGGAGATGGAAGTAAATAGTTTTAATGATGTTTTGAAATCACATACCTAGTGCACGCGATGTTCTAAATTCAAATTTACTTTAACCTCAAGCGGATAAAAACGGCTTTGGCGGTCAGATATCGAATAGCAAAAATACTCTTTCCGAGATGAGGGGATGAAAAAAATATTACGACTTTAAATATTTTTCTGCGATTATTACTCGTATTTATGATGCCTTTTTTCCTGGGAAATGTATTATACATACCTGACACATAACGGGCGTATGGTGATGTCGAACTCTCCATAGTTGTTAGGAAGTATAGTGTCAATAGGTGTCAACCAAATTCTCCTACCGCGTCCTACTCACTAAAAAAAAACATCGATGCCCCTCCCAAACGCACCTTGATGCGCGCACACTCATCAACGACATGTCCCCCTCATCTCAAAGTCAAGAATCTTTATTCATCACAGACCTTTAGGAGGAAACACTAAGGTCGAGGGATTTCAACATTAGATTTTTGTAAAAGGTATTGCTGTCGTAGCTGTGCCCGAGCAAACGAGCTGAGCGCGAAAACTGCAGCTTGGCCTGAGATACCTATGAAAAGTACACAAAATAGACATTTCGTAATCCCCTGTTTTCTCCTCTATAGCATGACCGATTTTAGTACATAACGATATAAGTGCGTTATGGTGGCTATTACTTACTATACGGAATTTTAGTAAATAATTATTAGTTTTACGTAATAAAGCCGCGTGTGTATAACCAATATACGCACGTATATCGTACGACGTTTTTCAACACACTTGCCAGGAAATCTGTACTAATATTATAAAAAAGTAAAGATTTCTATTTTTATATGTTTGTATTGAATAGGCTCCGAAACTACTGAAACAATTTCAAAATTCTTTCACCATTAGAATGTTACATTATCTCTGATTAACATAGGCTACAAATTTATATTTCTTACGGGAAAATATAATGTTACTGTACTAATATTATAAAAAAAGGAAGATTTCTATATTTGTGTTTGTTTGTTTGTATTGAATAGGCTACGAAACTACTGGACCAATTTCAAAATTCTTTCACCATTAGAATGCTACATTATCCCTGATAAACATAGGCTGCAAATTTATTTTTCTTACGGGAAATTGTGTTATCAAGTGTGTTAAAAATGACTTTTTATAAAAAAATTAAAAAGGCTTTGACTGTGTTTCTATGTTTTGCTTTTTTATAAAATCTCAATATCAAATTATTTTGCTGGATGTTTGAATACAGCATTTTTTTAGGTTTTTGAAGCTTTAAATCTCCTTTAATCATTTTATATTCTTTATTGTACACAATTGACATTTATTTTAAGTGATAAACGTGAGTTATGTACAAGGGCGAGCTTATTTCTTTAAGAGATATCTACCAACCAACCTTTAACAGGTGTATCGAGATTTTAAATTTTGGGAAGAAGTGCACAGATTAGAAAAATATATAATGAAACTAAATAATTAACCTAATAAAAAAGGAAAATATTGGAACATGCTTTTGGTCGCCATAGATTTTTAAAAAATAGAGCAACTATATTTCCGTTATCCAGGAAGGAAACAGGGGACTACGTTTGTATGAAAAAACAGCCCGTGTAGGATTTCCTGTGCTTTTCCAAAGCAAGATAAGCCACGAAAATTCGTTAATGGTAATCGTATTATTTTCTATGAAAACTATAGTAGCGCCGCTACGGTCGTTTGGAACTAAACGATATCGTAATGGTAATGGTATATAATTAACGAGAGCTTAAGTATGAGAATCGTCAGCACGAACCATGGATTTATTAATAAAAACAGTATTGAGCTCTATCAAAAATTACATAATACACCATATCCATGGATTTATTAGTTTTGATTATTAAGTCCATGGCACGAACTCACTTTTGACATGTCGTATCGTTTTATTCCACAGTTAGCTATCGTAATATCTCTCACCACACCAGTGAGAGAACTGTTTCGTTACCAATAGCTCACGATAGACTTACGATAGTGTTTCTAGCTGTCTATTTAATATCTCAATCGTTATCGGATAGTAAGTAAATACAATACTATACGAGAGTGGTTCGTTCTAGGGGTACTTTTATCTACGATCATCTTTGATCGAAATCATTTCAATTGAGTAGAACCCAAACGCTGTATGAATAGCATTCGAATAATGACTTGCTATTTATACTACTCGTTCCTATCAACAAACTTTTATTTAAAATAATCTATGCATCTAATTATTCATAATTCTTGCCAATATTAAAATGAGACTGGTATACGCATTATCGAGTTTTCTAGACTTTTGGCCAACAGCCGGGACCATTGTTCAATAAAATAATTTCGTCTAATATCTCACCACAAACATCCTGTCGTGTTGTATTCAAGTCGCGTACGATTCCTGATCGTGCACGTCTCAAGGTGCGCGGGCGCATATACGTTGCCAACAATGGGGTCATCAGTGATCCTTATATATGAGTCTGGACGGCAATCATCAGTCAGTGTTGTACAGGCATCTCTTTACAAAGAAACAAAATGTACAAGCTTGTGAGTACAATCAGATTCACTTCCAATTAATTTGTAAGATAATTTCGGGAAACTTGGTCGTGTCGTGATAATTAGTGCCGTAACCCATCACTTAGATTCGCCACAGATTGATGTGTAATATTAGCTACTGTTTGGGACTGTTTTGGTCATCGTTAAGTTGACATGTTAGACGATTTGGTCGACAACGCTCGCATGGTTGTTTAACTGACGCTCGAGATAAACTACTCCATGTTATCTTAAATGAGCTGATGATTAGCAGCCTTCCTGCTTTTTTAATATTCTCTTACGACGATATTATTGTATTTTTATGTTTTAGGCTAACCTCTAGTGACTTAAGTCTTTTAAAGTTAGAATACTAAGTAATAACAGAACAGGCCCCCGGTTGAATTGTCATAGCTTCTGTGTTACTAATTTGGGAATTATTTTGTGTTTTTTTTTAACTGATATTGTTGTTAATCCAAGATTTCCTTATGATCTGCCATAAATTGATACTTCATCATCAACAGCTCATATAGTTCCCCACCGAGGGGCTCGAGCCTACCCTAAGCCAGGGCAATAAGGCCTTAGTCAATGCTACCACGCTGGCCAAGTGCGGGTTGGTTGGTACTTATTGGCTGCGAATAATATTAATCAGCTTAAGTCTACTTAAGCTTTAGAGTTTTTCCAGGATTTTTATCTCTACATTACACTGCTTTCTTATTTATAATTAACTCAAAAAGTTTGATGATGCGCGTTACAGCTAAAATGAAAAACTATTTTTCAAAAATATAACTTATTGGGTTCTTTTTCTAACATATCTTTTTACTTTTTGTGAAATTTTATTACGCATGCATTAAATAGGTAATAAATAAATTTAGAAATTATTTAAGTAAAATAAAGTATATAAATAAACTATTTATCCTAAAATATCTACTAAACAAACCCTACATAAAGTTAAACTAATTAAAAGCCATACAAAAAGTACAAAATATCTAATTTATAAAACCTCGTGTCACGGTGTTTGATATCGAACTCTTCTGAAATGGCTCGACCGATTTTTACGTTTTTTTTTTTGTATATTTGGAAGGTATGATAATAGGTTGTAGGCTATTTTTTATACTCCTAAGTAATAAGGGTGGCCCTCTTCAATAATTTTTGAGTATTGAACTTTATAAATCGAAACGTAGTTCGTGACACAGCTAGTAACCTACTCGTATAAAAAGAATACGCCGTCGAACTCCCTGTCCCGCGGCATAAGTGCCCAGACTACCCAGTATGCTGGCGGCATTGCCCCTCTGTGTATGGCAATCGAGTGGTTTTGTGCAAAGTAGCCGCCAACCCTTGAGTCACCCGAGACGAGGACTTATTGTGTTAATATTTTCTGCAAGCGCAGAAAATTTTTATAGTCACCAGTGTTAGAGAAAATATTCGTTAAAAAATCTATTCGTTGTAGCAGCTCTATGAATCTATACAGTAAGCTCCCATTCAAGCTTTACATTTACACTACGAAAACCACCACTATTACGAGCGACATAAGAACGGTCCAAAGGTCAAACAGTATAGCTTGATATGTACCTCAAATATTTTCATGAATGTTAATTTTCATCAATTTTCATAATGATTGCATAACATTTTAAAACCAAGTTTATTTTTAAAACCAAGACCAAATTTTAAGCGTATGTGCCTACTTGTGTTCCACATTGAAATTATTATCTACTATGTACAGTTGGTTAATCGATACAGATTCCTACGCGATAAGCATGTCATTGTCCTTTTCACCTTTCACGTAAAAAAAATAGTGTTGAGACTTAGATGTGAGACAATAGGTGACGCACTTCGTCGCGACGCCGACGTCTTGCTCCTGTCTCTATATACTCTTATAATAATATATTTTTGCTAAAAATCTATTGAGATATGATTTTGATATTTATAAGCAGCTAGTAGCTGTTGCGATTTCGTAGCCTAAGATTCATTTATATCATGAGTTCGTTTACACTACGCGTTCCTTAGGGGGACTCACAGGGAAATTAAAGATAAAAACCGGCCAAGTGCGAGACGGACTCGCGCACGAAGGGTTCCGTACCATTGACTAAGTAAACAACAGTAGGTACACAAATTTCATATTTATTATTAAAGTAAATATACAATTAATTATTTTGTGGATAGTTCAACTGCCTACCTGTTACAAGTTATTGATATCGAGCAAAAAAGGGCAAAAAATCGCGTTTGTTGTATGGGAGCCCTCCTTAAATATTTATTTTATTTTGTTTTTAGTATTTGTTGTTATAGTGGCAACAGAAATACATAATTTGTGAAAATTTCAACTATCTAGCTATCGCGGTTCTTGAGATACAGCCTGGTGACAGACAGACGGACGGACAGACAGGGAAGTCTTAGTAAGAGGGTCCCGTTTTTACCCTTTGGGTACGGAACCCTAAAAGCAGTCGATGTCCTTCCTTAGGGCATACATAAGCTAACTGTAGTATTAAATTTCATGAAAATTGATTCAACAGAATAGGCTTGACGAGACAGACACATGAACAATTTCATCATCGCAGCTTATGGACGTCCCCACCGAGGGGCTCGACTCTATGTTAGGGTGTTTAGGCCTTAGTCAACCACGCTTGTCCAGTTATTGGACAAATTGGTTAGCTTCACATACATCTTTGAATGTCTTGTCAAACATATGCAGGTTGCCTCACGATATTTTCCTCCACCGTAGGAGACATATTACTTTAACAGAACTACTTTTCATTTGATAAATAATTAAATTAAATATTTTCATAAAGAATTAGCAACAAGACAAATACAATTAATTAAAGGTGACGGACTCGTAAGCTAAGCGAGCATTGCCACTGGAATTTTCATTATGACCGATTAATAGCTATTTTGGGACGAGATGGACAATTTTAGAAATAGCTGTGAAAATTTATCAAATTGGAAATGCAGCTATCATAATTAATACGATAACGTTAAAATTCACGAATATTCAGTAAAATGTTGTATACGTCAAACGAATTCATTTATTCACACAAAACAGAGAAGCACTTGGCCTTCATTTCATCTGATGGCAACTGATGAGAAAGCCCAAAATGGAAGTGAGCTTCGCCTGGACTCCTAAACAACTTTATAGCTTAAAGATAATTAATGGTGACGTTTTAAACGCGTTCAGAGATCTAAAGTGTCTCCTACGGGTCTTTCACAGCCAGTGCGGTGTCCAATCTTGTGTTCCCCCTTTTAACTGTCTAGAGGCCATGAACTCATTATTTTAATGCTTCATGATTCAATAATGAACAAATATTAGGTCCTTACGAACCGCCAAGCTCACCCTAGTTGAGTTTCGTTCTGGGCGACCTCACATTCGGCCACTATGGGATCCTCTCGCTGGATGACGTGTAAAGTTGATATATAGGCGCGTTCCAGTTAAGCACGGATTTTAAACATTTTAAGCATTAACGCGTTTCATTAGCTTTTGGTGTTAACTTTTCGAGCTGGTTTCGTGTGTCCCATTTCCATTTAAACATCTTTGCCATGAAAATTAAGCATGAAATATCCAGGCTATTAGATGAGCCCTCTAACACCACTTTTTTACAGCTTTTAAAATTGAGATTTGAAAACATTTTTTATGAATGAAAAAGGTTCGACGCAATCCCATCGAGCTTAGGCTCATTTGATTCGTATTAACGAATACTAAAAGCTTGTATTTAAAAAAAGTTTTTTAAAATATATCAACTTGTTTTTAACTGACTTCCAAAAAGTAGAAGGTTCTCAATACGATGCGAATGTTTTTTTAAGTGCTTAATATGCGACGACTCCATTAATTGTGGAGTAAACTCCTTAGGTGGTCCCACTGTCACCAAAGTCAGAATCTGATGATGGGATCCCAGGAAAGTCGAAAGGAACCCTTAAATTTTATGGGTACGTCCAACGTCTTTCATGTTTTTTCCGAAGCTATTCAGGTATTTGCGTCTGTTAGTCATGAACCGAGCTGATGATAGAAGGATCCTTAACTTTTAGGAGTTAGAGGTTAGTAAATCATAGTTATGAGATCTTATAAATCTCCTAGTTGTACTAGCTGAAAGTCTTCTGTAAATGGCACCGCAGCTAGTATCAAGAGATACAGTTAGCACAGTAATTTACCAAACCCACTAAAAACCTATAGTTACATGTATCACGTGGTCTTCTTGTATATATTAGTGCTAGCTGTGCCCGCGAACGTTTCGATATAATAATTGAGAAAAAAAATAGTAGAGCGGGCCACCCTTATCATCTAGGGGTATAAAAAATAGCCTTTGACCTATTATTATACCTACCAAATATGCACAAAAATCATAAACTTCTGTCTAGCCGCTTCGGAGGAGTTAGATAATAAATACTGTGACACGAGATTTTTATATATTAGGAGAAGATATAATCTTAACTACAGTTACTGTCACACTCAGTCACCCATAATTAATCGTAATCCAATACCTTTCGAAAACTATAAGAACCATAGGTTACAGATGCCGAGAATCTTCTAGAAAAGTTACCCCGTAACCAAATACAGTACTATACTGTAATAATATTATCCAATTATAACACCGAAACACAATATACAGAAATTTACTATACTATTGTAATTAAGTAATATTAATATGCTTTCGGAAACTTGAGCCCCCTGATGAAGGACAAAACTACCTACACTACTTTCACCCGCTGGGTTAAAGTAGTGTAGGTAGGATGGGAGATGCCTATGACCAGAAGTCTCTCGCCTGAAATTATGTTGAATACTAATTCTCAAACACAAATTCAAAATCAATATTTAATATAGACTTTTACAGGTACTTATCGCGCCAAACAATACACAAAAATATAATTAACCATGAATCTAAGATTTTGAACATTTATTTTATTTATCCTTGTATTAAATAAATACCGAAGGGAGACTCTGTACCAAAGTCACCTGTTTAGGTACTTCCGCCTTAGGTACCTATTTCTGCCGCAAAGGAGCAGTGCTTGCATTGCTGTGTTCCAGTTTGAAGGGTAAGCTATGGCAGAAAAATTACTGACCGTGATCTTATGTTACAAGTTGGCAACGTACACGGTGGTTCTTGTGGGGGTTGAAAATTTGCTGCGAATCTAACAAGAACTACATTTACTATATAGGTGACTGTCACCACTTATCATCAGGTGGGCAGTATGTTTGTATGCAAACTTAGTTGTATAAAAAATAAGTACAAAAAAATAAAATAAAGGTGACACTACATTTTTCGTATCTGTCTGTCCACAGCTGATCTTCGCGGCACTGCTGGCGTTTGGGAGCGCTAAGCCCCTCGTCTACACGTACTCGGCCCCAGTCGCCGCGTACACGGCCCCAGTCGCTGCCTACACCGCCCCAGTCGCATACTCCGCATACAGCGCATACTCGCCCGTGGCCTATTCCGCTTATTCTTACGCCGCGCCTTACTCTTACTATATTTAAAGTGATCAACGCGTACATTATTTTGAAGTTTATTTATTTGTGATGTATTTTATAAGGTGTGAGACGCTTCTGTAATATAATAGTTAACCGAACAGAACTCTTGTTTTATTACGGTATGTTGTGTAATTAGTAATAACGGATAGCTATTCTATACAAAATAACAACCACCGCCGTCGAACCGCCTTTGTGTCTAGTGGTCGAGAGTTCGAAACCACCATATTGATTGGGAAGTCCAGGGTTCGATTTTTCACGGAAACGGAAATTTTTCTGCTCGCTTTGGTTGGTGCAACAAGGGCATCTGAGCGCGCCTAGTATTATAGCTAGCTTCTTCGTCTTACCTAAGTTTCATGCCGTAATAACAATGTTAAAAGCATTGTTGTGGTAAGATAGCCTGTTTCTCAGTTGTTATGGAGACCAGTGAAGCTCGGTTCCACCTTCGGCCTTATGATCACTTACCATTTGGTGTAAAATGAAGACCATGCTTTTTTTAAATTATGACAGCTTCCCTGTCATAATTTAAAAAAATCAGCCTACTCACTCAACAGAGACTAGTCTGTGCGATAGATATTACACTTTAACCCGCCTCTGTGGTCTAGTGGCTGAGACAACCGGATGTTGATCGGAAGCTCTGGAGTTCGAATCCCCATTGGGGTAAAAATCATTCGACTCGGATTGGTTAGTGGTAGAGCTTTCAAGCACAACTGGCTAGCTACCACTGTCTTACTTAAGTTTGTCACCATAATACCAATATAAATAACTTTGTTGTGTTCCGACAATTAATGGTGAGATAGTGAGAGAGTTCCTTAGTTGTAAAGCTCGCTTCCACGTTCGGCCTTATCATCACTCACCATCAGATAACATGAAGGCCAACAGCTTCTCCGTCATTTATGTAAAAAGAGCACAACTGTCACCGCTAACACAAATGCACTCTCTCCCCCGTCACTCGCAGAAACAGATGAGACATAGCATTGGACATGAAGGAGCTCTAGATGTTCACTTTTTGATAATATATCAATAGACTCTACCACGACCAACGTTGCTTAACTTTAGCAATCGTTAGCCGAATGCACACTGCACTGCACCGCCGAACGCTGATGACTGATGACTATACCATTATGTGATATACTGAGGAGCCATATAAATATGAAAATTAGATTTGGGTGGAAAGTTAGAAATACAAGTCTTTATAAATCTATACTTACTAATATTATAAAGCTGAAGAGTTTGTTTGTTTGTTTGTTTGCTTGAACGCGCAAATCTCAGGAACTACTGATTCAAATTGAAAAATTATTTTTGTGTTGGATAGTCCATTTATCGAGGAAGTCTTTAGGCTATATAAGATCACTCTACGATTAATAGGAGCTGAGCATCAATAAAAAATGTTTCAAAAACGGGAAAAAATAGTATGGCGAAACGTAGTTCGCGGGCACAGCTAGTTTTATAATAACATTTTGGGACACCCAGCCAGTCCTGACCACGGTAACGACACCACAGCAACAGGAAGCCCCCAAACAAGGTCGTGGCCTTCTTACTGGTTGATTGATTCATTCATAAACATAACACTGTAAGGTTTCTGATATACCGAAGAAGGCTAATTTACCAGAGAGAAACTGTACCAGAGACTATCTGCATGGGTTTTTCTATCTCACTTATTTGTGAAGCTACGCAGCGGTGTTTGGATTCCTGTGTTCCGGTTTGAAGGGTTAGACAGGCAGTAAAATTACTGGGTACTGTGACTTAATATCTTATGTCCCACGTTGGCAACGTACGTTAGCGTCTTTGGAGGAGTTGTAGATTTGAAGTGTTACAGGAACTATTTGTACTATAGGCGGTTGTAGTCACTTACCATCAGGTGGGTAGCCTGCATGTATGCGAAGTTGTATAAAAATACAAAATTCCGTACCTCACCTAATCTGGGTAAGCGACGACGGTGGATCTATGTGATCTAACAAGAGCTAATATAATAATCGCTGTAATAACCTACTACCCTGCTCTGGTGTCCTCTATAAGCAGGGTCATGTTCAGATTAACCATTCGATTCCACCAATACATTTACCTATTAGTCAGATTATTTTTGTCCAACGTGTAAGATATCATACCTCGTAATATCTGTCATTGACATCGACCCATGGCATTTGATATTTTTCCAGCATATCCACATTGAAGTTTACCGCCATGTTGATTAATTTTTTGCAAACAAATTTTTAGCAATTTAAGCATCATGCGAATAACTCGATTCTACAAATTGGACTAGTTGTCTAGTTCTAGCCTTGGCGACATAGTAATATGACGATATAATTAAACATTTTTTTGTTTATAATGTTACATTTCTATGCCCACTCGTTTGAGTGAATTTGGTTCTTAAATCAATAGTGGTAAGAGAATTATTTTAATATGATGCATACGGAATATATTAGGAATAAGTCCGGTTTTCGGAATCATATAAAACCAGAGCTGGAGATGCGCACATCATCATTCAGTCAAAGGCAGTCTGAAACCGATCTACCAAAATGAACAAGCTGGTAAGTTGATTTGATTGTAACAAGACTTAATTCAGCACTCCCAAAGTTCTAAGGTTATACCTATAAGTGATATTGTTTAAATGCTCATCAAATTGAGTCAATGAGCATCTAAAATAATCAAATATTATTGTACTCAAGGTTCATTGTTATTGACGCAAAATTTCAATTCCACTCTAATAACGGTTTATGGTCTATAAACGATGCTGACGCTTACCATAAATGTCCAATTTGATCAAACACTGAAATTACATCATTTCCCTTCGTAAAATTCATATTTAGATCAACTTTATTGTGTTGACTTAGTGACCTAACTACTACTTTACTATTTGTTTCTTTCATACCAAAAGTTACGCAAATCAAGTGTAATCCTTATTATCAAGTTTAATTCTATTACTCAAGCTTTGGTCAGCTCACTTGTTAACTTTAATATTTTTGTATGTCAATGAATATTGTTTTTTGTACTTTATTATATCTCAATTAAATACACGAGAGCATGACAACAAAACACTTGCCGCATCGATTAAATCAAATGTCATTCGCCATCAACAACATCTATATTCGAAGCAAAAAAATAATATTCACAATTTGCAAATGCCCATTAATACACGTTTTCATGTTTAATATGCATAATTTAATGCAGACACAACTTTTTTATTGTCCGCGTATGATTATAAATAATTAATTGCATGTTAATTTTCCTCAAGTTCACATTACAATTAGTTTTAATATTTATATGTGTGCAATAGAATTAGAGTGTTTGGCAATATTATGTTTGGATATGCGGACATGCAAGGATTACTCGTAGTTAAATAATTTACTACATTTCATTACAATATTCTATTTGTTTTTTTTATGTTCATCAAAGATTACATAATTTCTATTACAGTTGATTCTGGCCTCCGTCATTGGGCTGGCCCTTGCCAAGCCTAGCGTCTTGGCCCCAGTTGCTTCGGTTGCATACTCTGCGCCTGCAGTAGCTGTCGCTGCACCGGCAGTAGCTCCGGCAGTTGCAGCTGTAAAGACTGTCGCTGCCCCAGTTCCAGTCGCATATTCATCACCCGTAGCTTACTCTTCACCTTTGGCCTACTCTGCACCTGTCTCCTACCCTTACAGCGCGCATGTAGCTTATTCTTCACCCGTCGTCTACTCCCAACCCGCCGTGTACTCCGCCTACTCTTCCCCGGTTGCCTACAGCGCCTACGCATCTCCTTACACCTACTCAGCGTACCCTTACCTCTGGAAGAAGAAGTAAAGTAATGTTGATGCAAAGCTCTTAAAGTACAAATTCATTTTAAGATATATTCCACAGAATGATAGATGATAAATAAATGTAGGATTTCCAAAAATGAAATAAACTTTTTAACTAAAACTCTATATATTTTATTTGCTTATCCCTGCTGTGAAATGCTGTTTGAAATTTGGATAACTTAGTTATTAACTACAAAAGATATAAGATAACTTAGATATTAACTACAAAAGTATAATTTGATCGAGGTGTCATTTTCAAATGTTCCCTTGATGGTATTTTTGAGAGAACGCTATAATCTTAAGCTTTAACGTAGGTAAATGGGCTTCTTTACAATCTGAAGGAAGGAAATTATTCACACGTTTGTAAGTTTATCAATTTGTTTGTAAGATGTAATCTCTGAACTATTGACCAGTAGAAACCACTACCAGTACTACCAGTAGAAAGCCAAATTATTCCTGAGTGACATAGGCTAAAGTTCATTGTGATTAATATGATTTAATGTGAAATAACAATATTTATCAAAAAAATCCGAGAAAAACGCACTAAAGCGTTGATTGATCGATATTTATATTATTTTTACCTCAGTAGTTCTATATAAAAGTCGCGGCACTACAACTGTCTTTCAAAATCCTAAACACTCAGTACTAAGAACTACACAAAATATAAATAAAAATATATTTCACTTTCATGTCAATTAGATGCCAAAAAATAGCAAGAGTAGTAGTGTCTAAAAGTTTAAATTATATCTAAAATATTAATCAAAATGGTGTGCAAATATATATATGGCGATTCGTTCGAAATAAAAGGAACTGAACAATTTTTGTAGAAAATTGTATGATCTACAACTTTTGTATGATCTACAACTTTTGTCTGACCTATTTTTACGATAAAACTTACCGTTTCAGAGAAAAATGAAAAACCCGAATTTTTTACCTTTGACCTTAGATAACTTTTTTGCAGAAGTAGAATCGAAGGGCATTTTTAACATTTCATAAGAATTTATAATAATTTTTGATCTATACCATTTTTCAGCTTTATGCGAATTTTGGCTAAGTTATGACTATTTTTGTCTATTTCGACTGGACTACAACTAGAAGGGAATAAAATTGACTCTACAACTGAGGGCCAATTTTACTAATAAGCCATAACTGAACCGAAACTGAACCGATGCTTTCAACCAAATACAAAAATTCGCGCTCTGGAGGCCTATAGAAAAAAATGAAAATTCAGAAACAATAACAAAGTTCGATAAGAACAAAATTGATTCGCAGCGTAGTTTTTCGTAACATTCATAATACTACTCACAACAACGTATTTTTTTCATTGAAATGAAATAAAAACATTGATTTCAATCATTTATTTTACCATTTCTTTTCCATTTCTCAGTTTTCAGTACTTTGATAAACAATATGTTGTTTTCTTACAGACTGAACAATTCGACACAGCGGTCACTAATCCTTACATTGGCTAGAAATTTGTTTTTGCTATCTCAGAGATGATGACGAATTTAGTTATTGTTTCGCTATAAAACGATTGCTCCTTGTCTAACCCCCTGATTAGTTTATCGTAACGGGCCAGTTTCATTCAGCTGTGACTTATTAGTAGGATTGGCTGTCAGTTAGGAAATCGCAACCACTCGCTACTGGAGTAGAGTTCATCGATTTCACCTGGAACCGATCAAAAGCCCTATTTTTGAATCATTCTTCCGGCATCGAGTGCTCGTCGGTATTCGAATTCTACTTAATTTCGTTTTGTTTTCGACGAAAATCAAAACAATATTAATCTTCGTCGTAATGTTCTATTGATTTTCATCGCAAGAAAATTGAAAATCAATAGGAATCGAGCACAGATAACGCTTAAAAAGCGCTCTATGCCGGACGAATGATTCAAAAATAGAGCCGCTGGTCTAGTACAATTCGATTTCAACGTTCATTTCCTTCCTTACTTGCAGACTTTGGATCGAACTCCCAAAGTTGTGGTGTTTCTTGAGCTCTACAAAATGTCCGACTTCAAACGAGCTTCAAAAGAGCACTTCTCTTCAGGTAAGCAGTGATTGAGCTGTGCCCCTGACATCGCAGGTGTCCATGATCGCGCCAAACTTCACTCTGAAGTTGCTTCGCGCCTCTTTCTCATGCGCATAAGGGTGAATCTTGAAAGGCTAAATTAACACTATCTGCGGCAAAAAACTACCCATTTCGTATAAATTATAATGTAAATTATTTTTTTTCTTTTAGTTTAATGTTTGATTTACAAGGGGCACGATAGTTACTGTGTTTAATTTAGCTGATAACAATTGAAAAAAAATTAAAGCTTTGAAAATTGATTCCCCTGAGTTGTCCCTTTTACATCTTTGGAACAAACCATAAAATTTACACAAATTAATAGTTGGAAATTTAAGAATCGTTGTGATCATAGCGTTGAAGGATTATTTGTTAAATGAGTAAAAAAATAAATTATGTGTCTGTACTTAACGTTGTTTTAAAAAAATTATAGGGCCCCCGCGCACTAGGCAGCCTGGCTGCGGCAGCCAGGCTGCGGCAGCCAGTCAAACATATGACGTTGTATGGGAGCCCACGCACTAGGCAGCCACGAAATCTCGGCTGCGGCAGCCAATGAAACGCGCCTATATGCACGGCAGCCAGCTGGCTGCGCGCAGCCAGAACGTGTGTAGGCGAATGTATGTGGCTGCGGTCAGTCTCCGCGCACTAGTTGTAGCAGCCAGACGTATTTTGCGTTCCGAACTTTGATAAGATGACTTTCGATACAGAGAAATTTATTCGGGAAATTGAAAGCCGTAAAGCAATTTGGGATATAACATCGGAAGAATACAGTGATCGGGATTTAAAGAAAAGAAGATGGGAAGAAATCACGAACCAAATGTGCTCGGAAAGTTTATCAGAAAATGACAAAAAAGAATTTGGTAAGCATGTATTTTTATTATCTGGATTATACAGTATAATACAGTACAGTACAATGATTCTGCAACACCAATCAATATTTTTGTAAAGTATTGCAAATAACTATGTATTCGTTATTGTTCTTTTTTGGTACTTAACTAGGTATTTTCACTTCAATGTTTTATTTAGATAAATAGGTAGGCACTATTCTAATGCATATCTGTTTTGCCATTCTAACGGATTTGCATTAATAAAATAATCCGCAAATAAATCCCTATAGGATGCTGATGATCGGCTTCCTCTATTTGTGGGTCCACCGGTTATTTCCAGTTCTGGTGGAACGTACAGTGTGTCTTGAAACCTATACCCGTCTCTTTCGCGCACGTAGTTATGTAAGACACAGCAAGCTTGTACTATGGCTATTGCAAGTTCCTGTCGGACATCTAGTGGGCGGTGAAAAATTCTCCATTTGTTGGCTAATATCCCAAACGTGCATTCTATGTACCGCCTTGCCCGAGACAGTCTATAGTTGAAGATTCTTTTCTCCGCTGTTAAACTCCTACCTCCATAAGGTCTCATTAAATTTTCACATAAGCCAAATGCCTCATCCCCCACTATGACGTATGGCATCGGTACTCCATTATTTGATATGGGGCGCTTCTCCGGAATTTGTAAATCTTTGTTGACAAGTTTTTGATACAAAATGGATTTTTTATATATCGATGAGTCACTACATTTTCCATAAGCCCCAACATCTATATATGTGAATTTGTAATCTGCATCGCATACAGCAAGTAAAACGATGGAAAAATAATTTTTATAATTATAGTACAGTGACCCTGAATCGCTGGGTTTTATCACTCTTATATGCTTGCCATCGATGGCACCAACGCAATTGGGATAATTTGCATTTTCATTGAAACCTTTTGCTATTTCAAGCCACCTCTCTTCATTTAATTCTGGAAACGATGACTGTCTCATATTCTCCCAAATCGCCATACAAACTTCATGTATGATATCTCGGACAGTTGTATGTCCAATCCGATAATTATGACTCAATTCCATTAAAGAACATCCTGTAGCAAGATATCTGTAACAAAGAACAAATATAATTTTCAGGTAAATCTCTACAGAGCAAGTGGAAGAACATCAGGACTAGTTACAGCAGGGAAGTAAAACGCAGAGCTGGTATTAAAAGTGGATCAGCAGCTTCGCGTAAGAGTCCATACGTATATTTCGAACAACTTCATTTTCTTCGGCCTACCGTGGTAATTAATGAAACTCAAAATAGCATGGATGAAACACGCACTGCCGAAACCAACGCTAGCAGCGGTAGTACTCAAGGTGAACGACCTGTTTCCAAAAAGAAGAAGACAAGTGACGACGATAATTTGGTGCAGGTATTAAGGGAAAGTATTGTAATGAGAGAAGAGCGTGAAAGACAGCAAGAGTCTGATTCAGATAGACTGTTTATACTTTCACTTCTAGATGATTTTAAAAACATCCCGAGACATCGTAAGCTTTCTACAAAAATGGAGTTAATTGAAGTTATAAAAAGAGCTCAAATGCAAACTCACGATTCCGAATTTAGTCCGTTTCGCCAACGTAATGTTGATTATGAACCAGGGGCAACGGCCGCCAGATCATATAGACCACAAACATCGTTCAGTGGACAATATCGCCAAGGTCAAGGATACTCGACTGAATATGGACCGGAAACCACAAGCAGTGGGCAGTATCGCTATGGATACTCGCTACACTCGAATTATAGACCAGAAGCCTCAACCACTGAAGGCCGCCGTGGGTATTCTACGGCTATTCCAGACAGGCAAGATAATACTGTTTATACTGATGCGTTATCACCAACTGACACAAATGCAACAGATGTGTCTCAGGGTTCTGAATTACTAGAATTATTTACTACACAGGACAACTTGAACTAGGTAATTCATTACCATACATGTAAGAAATAAATACCTAATAAATGTTAAGAGACTGATTAACAATATCTTTCATTTTCGTACTCACCTCAAAGTTATCACCAGTTTTTCTTCAGGTTTTATACAAGCTCGCATAGGAGTATCAATGCCATTGATTGAATTTCGTATTTTTTCCAAAAGGTTATCAAACGATTGCACTGACATCCTCGTGTAGTTAAAAAACCGGTCTGGGAATGCGCGAATATCTTTGAAATAGGTTTGGAATAAGCCTTTTGAGTGTCTTTCTAGAAAAAGAGGATGAATCCAGTATCTTTTCTTTATTTTGCGTTTTTTACGAGATAGGTAAGCAATAATTATAAGTTCTTCCACGTCCATATTGCTCGACGGAAGGATCTAGACTAGTCGTTGATTGGCTGTTATAACTGGCTGCGCAAATATTCTGGCTGCCGCAGCCTGGCTGCGCAGCCAGGCTGCCTAGTGCGCGGGGGCCCTTGTTTATGTTTGTCCGAAGGCACTCATTGATTCCCTTGGCGCGTAACCAAACTACATCCACATCACTATACGAACGTCTTGAGAATGCGCTCGCCCACTGTCGGGCAAGCATTGTGAGGGGAGGTCGCGCGATTCATTGCAGCAAAACGGATTTACGTAGGTAACAATTTGATTTCCCTGGCTTTGTTTCACTAGGTCATTGATTACCTTTGCCAAATTTTAAATTGTTATTTTAATAGTTTAGAGTTTATAACTAGGGTATAAATTACTGCATAAAGGGCTACAAGATTCACCCATAAAATATACTAAGTTTATTTTTATCGTGCTAAAACTTATTTTGTCGTAATAACAATAAAATACTGGAGGGAGACTCTGTACCAAGGTAGTCTGCTTAAATACCTCCGTCTTACCTATTTCTGCAGCAAAGCAGCAGTGCTTGCATTGCTGTGTTCCGGTTTGAAGGGTAAGATATGGCAGTGAAATTACTGGGTACTGTGACTTTACATCTTGTGTCACAAGTTGGTAACGTACACTGTGGTTCTTGTGGGGGGTTGCAGTTTTGCTGCGAATCTCACAAGAGCCACATGTATTATAGGTGACTGTTACCACTTACCATCAGGTGGGCAGTTTGCTTGTTTGCCAACTTTCTGCAATAAAAAAAAATTACTATGTGATATTCATCCACCACTTGTTATTTCGACAATGCGACAAATCGTTGCTATGTTCAGAGCGGATTAAAAGTTTAGGGCTATGTATACCACTTACCATCACGTGGGCCACTATGGCCCGTCTGCCACCGATGGCAATAAAAAAAATGTTTTGGAATATCGATTTTATAATTCGCCGCCAGCCATGTCTTTGCAGTGGAAAACAGCCGTTAGAAAAACCTTCATGAGAACAACCGGCAATAAACTCGGAAAGTCTCATTTTCTATCTTCATAATAATTAGTTATATTATATAATAATATTATATTATATATTACTCGTATATAATTACTGTTAAAGATACAGCAGTAATTATTCTACAAAAACATTATTTATACACGAACAAAAAACGAAACTAAAAGCCTAAGGCCATAGTACTTATTCAAATTCAATATCGTTTATTAGAGTTCCGTAGCCAAATAGCAAAAAACGGAACCCTTATAGATTCGTCCTGTCTGTCTGTCTGTCTGTCCGTCCGTATGTCACAGTCACCGAAACTATAAGAACTACACTATTGAAACTTGGTAAGTAGATGTATTCTGTGAACCGCATTAAGATTTTCACACAAAAATAGAAAAAAGCAATAAATTTTGGGGGTACCCCATACATAGAACTGTAATTTTTTTTCATCAAACCCTACCATACCCTACCATACTCCATAGATACGTATGGGGTATCTATGGATAGGTCTTCAAAAATCATATTGAGGATTCTAATATAATTTTTTTCTAAACTGAATAGTTTGCCCGAGAGACACGTCCAAAGTGGTAAAATGTGTCCCCCCCCCCCTCCCTGTAACTTCTAAAATAAGAGAATGATAAAACTAAAAAATATATATGATGTACATTACCATGCAAACTTCCACCGAAAATTGGTTTGAACGAGATCTAGTAAGTAGTTTTGTAATACGTCATAAATCCTACGGAACCCTTCATGGGCGAGTCCGACTCGCGCTTGGCCGGTTTTTTAAATTGGATTATTACAATCACTTTTGCACGTCAAAGCAGTTCTTCTTCTTCTTTTAATTTTGGCGAATCAAAGAAGTTATGCCGTTCGTTCACAAATCTACGGCGTACTGGAAAGAATCAGCAAGAACACCAGCAACGACTATTTTTTTTTTCTTTATTTGATATTACAAAATAATCAATTGGAAGCTGGCCTTAGAGCAAAAAGTTTGAGCTCAACTATCATTATATAATAATAATAATAATTTATTTAGGACCAGTTGGCACAATTTAGAATTTTAATTTTTATAGATTGTGAAGACCAATGCCCGAACGAAGCTGAAAGCTTGTATCTCAGGACATTGAGCTCCCAGTACAATATAGCAATTTCATTTATTTTAGAGTTTGATTACAATACTTTCTATTTAATTAAACTAGTTTTGTAATTAAGTACAGCTTAATAATATTTAATAAAATTTTGGGTGTTATGACCTTTTACAATATCAATTATTTAAATGAGAAGAATTTTGTAATAAAAATTAGTATAATTACTTTATTTGTTTTTATAATGTAATGTAATGTTTATACTATGCTATGTATAAATCAATTCATAGGTGTGACAGTTATACAGTTCTATTTTAAAAGCGAGTGATGAAAATGAAGTAAAAATTGTAAGTCAGGTAGCAAGGTCGATATCGAAATAAATCGGGACAGACAGAGGCTGCTATTTTTAGGGTTCCGTATAATACAATAATAATTATTTTTTTGAACCAGTTTCAACTGTTCCTGGTGATGTTTCATATTTCAAATAACGTTATGCTAACATTTAATGTTGATATATTTAACTGATAAGTGCTAGCTGTTTTTCAATCTGCTAAACATCTCTATCCATGAGACCTATAAAATTTTGGGCTAGTACCATTGATTTACTACCAAACGTAGATAACGCATGAGCGTTCGAAAAGTGGGCCGGTGAAGAACTGCCCCTCGTGCAGTTCTTTTCCATGCGTTGAAGCAACGCGATAAGCAATTTTGAGCATTATGTTTAAGAGTATAAAGTTGATATTTTCTTGTAGCAATTACTAAAACGTCAAATTTAATGTGGCTAGGTATGAAATGATGTAACTGCACACGGTTGTACTTCAAATAGTTGCCGTAATAATAAAGAATAAGGTTGAATTCGATAAATACGGTACTTTCTTTATGGTAATTTTAATTCGGGTGTGCATATTCAACTACCTATTTAACAGCGTACAAATGTATAGTCGATTAGGTGACAGATTTCAAGCGCGTTTTTGTATGAAGTGCTCTATCTACGTTTGGTAGTAAATCAATGGCTAGTACGCGTAGACATAGGGTATTTTTTGTTTAACATTTTTCTTTCAATTTTAACAGTCAACGTGCATCCATTACTATTTTTTAACAGACAGTCGACATAGGCCGTCTTATTACAAAGCATGGACTAAAGTTAGTCCTGGTTTAAACCAGGACTAAATTGACGCTGTCTCTATCTTTGTATATTGACACAAGTGAAAGCGCACTACATATACCAAGACTAACTTTAGACCAGGTTTAAAACAGGTTTTGTGATAAGACCGAGTGTTATATTGACGACGCAATGACTGACGAATTCATAGCGATCGGTATAGATTTTTTCTTAGACAACAAGCCGTACCTTTAGGTACCCGCAGGGTGAATCCACGGTAAGTTATCGCCTCACAGAATATTACTTATGTGGTACTCAAAAGGACTAAAAATTATACAGTATGATAAAACAATGACTTTGTACCAGGGTCGTCTGCTTATGTACCTCCGTCTTACCTATTTCTGCCGCAAAGCAGCAGCATTACTGTGTGCCGGTTTGCGGGTAAGATATAGCAGTGAAATTACTGGGTTCCGGGACTTTACATCTGATGTTACAAGTTGGCAACGTACACTATGGTTCTTGTGGGGGTTGCAGTTTTGCTGCGAATCTCACAAGAGCCACTGACTGGTGACTGGTGTGATGGACACTTACCATCAGGTGGACAGTTTGCTTGTTTGCCGACTTCGTTGCAATAAAAAAAACTTGAAAGGAACCCTAAACCACTTACGAGATTTTAGTTCACGTGTGTTTAGACAGTGATTATACATTCTTTTGTTTTTCCAAATCTATTCAGCGAAACCTTGGCGATTCGAGACAAAGAAAATTTTTCATCTCACGTGCTTAACTGTTAGTATTTTCGCTTTAGGTGGGAAAAAATATATAAGTGTTTACAGAAATATAATGACGCTCAGTACTGTGCGGAGCGAAGGTAAATAAACATATACGAGTAGTAACCCGACTTACTACCAAGAAATGGAGAAAACAATTTTGGTGAGTGTTTTTTGCTAATACCTTCATGTTTACGTTCTTTTTATATTCATTTACTTGTTGTTTACAATACCCTAAAAGACGTTCGATTAGAATTTATTTTAATAGTACTTTATCTACTTAAGGTTATTGACCTTAATTAATTCAGAGGAAAAAGCAAAGTCGACCGCGAAAACACGGGACTATAAATAAACTCTATTTAAATATTTCTGTTGGTGACAATTTTAAAAACGCTCATATTCATTATCATCATGACAGCTCATACGTTCCCACCGAGGTGCTCGAGCCTACCTTAAGTTAGGTTGTTTAGGCTTAGCTGGCGTCGGTCGGCACGACGATGGTCCGCCGCATCCGTCTCCTCGGACTGGACGTGGCCGTCGATAAGACGACGGCCATGACTTTCAGGCCGCCGCGTCGCCGCAGACCCCAGGCGGGGCTCCATGTCTGAATGGAGGGGGTCCAAGTCCAGATCAAAAGCTTGAAAAAGTATCTCGGTCTGGTACTGGATCCCCGATGGGATTCGAGGAGCATTGGAGCTCCTCGCCCTAAGGCTGTCTGCCGCTGCGGCAGCCCTTGGACGGGTCCTTCCCAATGTGGGGGGGACCGGGTGCAGCGAGCCGCACAAAAAAATGTGTTTAAGCTTCAGTCAACCACGCTGGCCCAGTGCGGATAGATCGACTTCACATACACCTTTTAATTTCTTAGCAGATGTATGCAGGTTGCCTCGCGATGTTTTCCTTCACCGTATGAGCTTCGGACAAATGTTCATATGAAATTCGAAAATCAAAAACACATTGGTACATGGCAGCATCGAACCCCGGACCTCCCGATTAGAAGGCCAGTGCCGCGTCCAGAGGGCTATCGACGCTCCAAGCCTTTTATTATCAGTATACCTATTATAACTAATTTGGGTTTCAACCTTTTACCGCAATTACACAACGCTTATGTAAATATTCATGCCCAGCAATGGCACGTATACGTTTCGTAATGATGACGAATCGCTACAAAATAGATTTATATGATCGATAACAAAGTAAAACAAATTATCTGCATCTGTACTATTAATACACAGAAATACGATCGACTTATTTGAAAATTATTTCTAGAATTTGTGGCATAATCAAAGATAGCTATAAAACTATTATATATTTGGTGGAAATTGTATAAAAAAAATGCGGGAGCAGGGGGTGACGCATCTTTGAATCATTAGAAGTGAATATTGAAGTTTGCCACTGTTTTACGATTAGTAACGTTTAACGATTTTTGAATCACACGAATTCTGTTTTGGCATTAAAAACAAATTCTATATTAGATACCGTTTCACACAAAAGAAATAAAAACCGGTACGCAATAACTCATAAATTTAAAAAATCTGCGATGAATCGCACCTTAAACGTGTCGTGGTCAATTTGTTGCAGAATTCAAGGATGAATATTCAAAAATAGTGAATTTGGAAATTCATATTCTAATTCTCATTCAAAAATCTTTATGCAACATAGGTCTTTACATGCACTTATTGCCGTCAAAACAAAGCAAAACATTCTAATTTAAAAGAAACATATTTAACCTTGTATGTGCATACATCCTGAATATACTCAAGATGTCTGCAAATATAAGTAGGAATGAAAAAAAAAGTTGAATCTACACGGATTACTAATACGATTACGAATGCGAATTTAAGTTCCATTGTTTCAAAAATGCGTATCCAGTTTCCTTTTAGTCATCTATATCAGACTCTCGCGCACATAACTGTTAATCGTACCTACAAATTCTGTTCGATGTAAAGTAAATAATTAATAATAACTATTACATACATTTTACAGTTCACTTTGGCCGCGGTGGCAAGCGCATTAGCGGACCCACTTATTTGGACCTCTCCGTTTATTGCGTCTCCTTACACGTCCGCCGCTTACGTAAGCGCAGCGGCGGCTCCAGTGGTGTCTGCGCCGGCGGCAGCTGCTCTGTCAGTACCTGCCGCAGTATCAGCAGTACCGGCAGCAGTACCCGCCTCGCTCCCGTACTCTTCAGTGTCAGCCTACAGCTACGGTTCCTCCTACAGCGTGCAAGATTATTTGCCAGCAGTCGTCAGCCCTGGCGCAGCCTCACTAGCATACAGCCTTCCGTACGCATACGCTGCCGATTATTTCTATCGGAGATGATCGATGGTCGAAAATGTTTGTCCCAATGCTTAGAATGTGATATTTTTCAATTGAGTGCTTAAGAATCTATTTATAACGGCTGTAATATTATTAAATCTAACGATTTTGGAATATTATACACGAGAAGTTTTTGTGTGAAATACATAGTTGATTTTTTAAGTGGTTCTATTAATTTGAATATTTAATCTGTTGTATCTTTCCCACTATAATCTTTATATCTTCAAACACCCATGTTTTAAAGTGAATGTGATATGTGCATTATAGAATATATATTTGTGTATCGACGGAAGATGGAATTTCACCACGATTTTGTTACCATGGCATTTTAGATGACATTTTTAATATACAACGGGTAAACTCTTGGCCTTAATCTCACGTGATGGTAAGTGATAATAAGGCCGAAGGTGAAAGCGAGCTTCACCTGGATATCTCGACAACTAAATGTTATCGGATCGCAACAGTATTATTTACATATTATGGCGAGAAATTTAGGGAAGATGGTGGTTGCTATCCAGGCGGGCTCAGAAGCCCTACCATCAACCCAACCAAATAAAAAAAAACTTCTACCCTGATGGAGAATCGAACCTCGGACCTCCAGATCATTACCGGGTGGTCTCAACCACTAGACCACGGAGGTGGTTGTTTACCGGTAATAAGCGTTAACAAATGCAGGTACAATAAAACCTGAACGCTTTGGCGTTGAACCACTTAATGCTTACAAAGATATCGAAAAATAAAATGTTGTTTTGAAAAACGAGCAAAACGCTTTAAATCTTGCTTTTTGTTTTTATTTAAACACTCGCTTATGCTATCATCTGTAAGGTGGCTAGCTATTACATATTACTATAGAGATGTTACAATAACTTGGTGTTTATAAAGTGCTCTATAATATGTAGTAATTGTAACCAGTTCATAGTGTTCCAGTTCAAGTAATTAAAATTCTGTTTTTATTTGGCCCTATAATATCTTTATATTACTTAGAAAGAAAATTAATAAATAAACTCAGACTCAATTATATTAATTCAATATAGACCTTTACAGGTAGGTACTAATTTAAACACAAAAATTCAAATTACCCAAGAATCGAATTAAAATCCAATTTACTAAGATATTTAACAGTTAATTATTGAATCCTTGTACGTGCATAAATCCTGACCATAGTTAAATGTATGCAAAAATAGAAGTAAAATGACTCTACTCTTTTTCGGAAATTGGAAGAGCCTTTCTCGAGAAGAACAGGCGAGGAACTCGGAAGGTCTGATTTTTTGTCTCTTCTTTTAAATTGTCAATACTACAATAGTAGTATTTCACAATATAAAAAATATTATTAAGCCACATTATGTATGATGAACGTCAATTGTCACATTTTATTGTCAATCCCAAGCAGTTTTATTCGTCTATCCTTACGCCCGCAGTTTCGCCCGCGTTATTTTCGTGGGAGTTTTTCTTGTGAGAATTCTATATTTTCCCGTGATAAACACCACTATGGTAGGTACTCAAACAAAAAACTAAATTTTGACCCCTATTTTACATTGCTAAAGAGGGAATTTTCCAAAAACGTCTAAACACGTATTCACTTATTTCTTATTCTCAGTATGCAACATTTTATGCTTCTAACTTTGAAAATGACTGAGTCTCGCACAAACTTTTAAGTACCTCAAGGGCTTAATTTTAAAAAAATGCTTTTAGACCGATAGCGCTAGGCTTTTTTGATGTCATAAGTTTCAAAAATTCTAAAGTTGTTTATTTTTTGCATGTCGATGCAGTCGTACCTATGAAGCTTATTATTGCGTTTTGTGTCACATCTGGTACTTGCATTTTCAGTAATTCGATGATTTGTGATTGATTATTTATATTCAAATTAAAACTGGCAAAATTTATTTAAAGTTTAAAATAATTATGGTACCATATCTAGGAGAGCCTGCGGAGTGTGCAAACCCAGTTTGTGTCATCTTCATCCAGAGCAAACTGACATAGAGTCAGTATTTTAGTACACTACGAAAAAAAAATTACAGTTAATGAAATAACTATTTTCTATCTCAGATCACTTACATATGCCTATTTAATAAATTTGTGCCAATTTGGATCACGCAATTTTAAGATTATTAATTATTTTCCTTTTCCAAGCTATAAACGCTTCAAAAAAATATTAAAATAATTAGAGTTTACACATTTAATATCATAAATGCATGAAAAGTCGACATTGTAAATTTGTGTCATTTTCATGCACGATAAACATAGAATGAATAAAACACAAAAACAATGGTTACGGTCGAAGCGGGTCGACGCGCGGCGCGACGCGGGCGAGCGGCGGCGGGTGACGCTCGCCGTACGCACTGTTCACCTTCGTTTGGTAATCACAGCTAATTCCATTCAGCCGTTAAAGCATGATTGATTAACAAACATACAAACACACGCGTAGCACTAGGAACTCGAGAAACATTTTGTCTACTCCGTAATGTTATTTTTCTCTCGTAGACTAATCTTCTCGTGTACTTTGTGTTACTAGTGCAATGTATTGGAGGTGGAATTTTGAAATCTTTGGACATTGTCTATGTAGAATTTTACCTCTGTCAAATTCAAATTTTGTCTTGTTTACATTTTGAAAGAAGGGACGCAAATAATATAGGTTTTGGTGGTTCGATGATTATGTAGCTGAAATTATGTGCTAAAATAATGTAAAAAGTATTTTGTAAAGAATTTGTTAATAGGGTTTTAGTATTATTTAGTTTAGTGAGAATGCACTGTGGATTGAACAGAAATATAAGAAATATATGGAAACTTGAACAACAGACGTAAGTTTTATTTGAAGCTACTCTTAGGTGGAAAATATCCCCTTAACAGGTTATGGGCCCAGCGACGTAAAATTAAACTATTAAGTGCTATTAAAAATAATTACGATTTAAAAATTCAACTTACAAAATGTCAGACGAGATTCCGAAATTGAATAGCGAAACTGAATATACCATATGGAAAAAGAAATTGAATATATTCCTTTGCTCAAAAGACCTAAGTTCGATTCTAATGGAAAAAGATAAACAGGCCATAAAGTCAGAAGAGTTCATATGCAAAGATGGAAAAGTAAAACACATAATAATAAGTGCAATAAATCCAAAATATGTGAGCAGAATAATCGACTGTGAAACAGCGAGAGAGATCATAATGGTACTAGATCAAATATTTTTGGGTAATCTAGAAACACAGAGATGTCATCTACTACAAGAATTTTACAATTACAAGTTTGAAAAGAAAGACATATTAGAAGATATAGGTGATCTGCAAAACATTGTGACGACAATAAACAATATCGGCACAAAAATAGACGACAAAGAAGTAATTGCCAAAATTTTAGGCAGCCTTCCGGTAACTTTTTCATATTTTAGAACAGCATGGGAGTCTACATCAAGTGGAGAGAAAACCATAATGAATTTAATCTCGAGAATACAAAAGGAAATAAATATGAATCACAAGGAAAATGAAGGCAGTATGGAAGCCAGAGAGGACAAAGGAAATATGTTTCTAGCAGTGAAGAACTGTCACAACTGTGGCCTCAAAGGACACATAGCGAGATTCTGCAGAAAGAGAAATATGTCATTTGCATTAAATCAGAACATCATCTGCTTTAAATGTCTTAAGCCAGGGCACAAGAACCCCGAGTGCACTGAAAGATTTAATTGCATCTATTGCAAGAATGATACACACTTCTCAAAATTCTGCCTAAATAAACCAAATTTCTCGGTAGGTGATATAAAAGAAAATACGTACAGTGAGGAAAAAATTGAATTTATATTAGATTCAGGGGCATCAAGTCATACTATTAACTCTGATGCATTTTTAATAAATAAAGAAAAATGTTCATTCAGAATAACAACAGCAGATGGCAATATACACCTTATTGATACATTGGGAAAGGTAGTCTGCAAATCCAACTCCAGTACACATATGATTACCTTCAACGATGTCTTGCTAGTTCCAAAGCTGAAAAAAAACCTAATCTCAATTCCAAAATTAGCAGAAAATAATTACAAAATTATATTTTTCAGAGACACATGTAACATTATAGACGATGATGACTGTATCCTGACTGGAAAGCTTAGCAGTGAAGGACTATATTATGCGGAGCTATCAACTAACAGGTACACAAATGAGCGGTATACTAGGCCAATAAATTTATTATCTACTAATGAATTTTGGCACAGGGCGTTAGCACATACTCCTATTTCAAAAACTAGAAATTTAGTGAACGGTATTAATGTTAAAAATGACAAAGACATTAACACCTGCGAAGTCTGCATACGTGCTAAGTTAAGTAGGAAACCATTTAATACGGAAAGATACAGAGCTACCAAACCTTTAGAAATTATACATAGTGATGTATGCGGGCCAGTAGGAACAGAAACATGGAACGGGTACAAATACTTTATTACTTTTCTAGACGACTATACGCACTTTCTCAAAATTTATCTTATCAAAACAAAGGATGAGGCCTTCACACAAATAATAAACTTTATTAAGCTTTCAGAAAATCACTTTAATTCAACTGTGAAAACTTTTAGGTGTGATAATGGTGGTGAATACACCAGCAATAGATTCAAAAAATATTGTGAAAATAAAGGAATCCATGTAGATTATACTATGCCGTATACTCCTCAACATAACGGCAAAGCTGAACGGTTAAACAGAACAATAATGGAACGAACCAGAGCCCTATTATTTGACATGAATCTACCAAAAGACCTATGGGGCGAAGCAGTATTAACAGCTGCCTACTTAACGAACAGATGTTCGAATTCCGTCAATGATAAAACACCAGCTGAAATGTGGTTCAATAGAGTACCAAATTTAAAACACCTAAATATTTTCGGATCTCTTGCATACTTCAAAATCAATACCAGAATTGATAAACTAGATTCCAGGTGTCATAAAGGTTTACTCGTGGGCTTTACAAACAATGGCTACAAGATTTGGGATCCCGTGGAGTTAAGCGTTTACTACTCGAGAGATGTCATATTTAACAATAATGTAAAAGATGTTATAGAATATTTAACAAATATCAAAAAGAGTACTAGAATAAATGATCTAAATGATTTATTTAAAAATGACTGCGAGTTTGAGAGGGGAAGCCTAAACGAAGGAAAAACGAAGAAGACGTGTGTAGAAACGAGGAGAAAGGAAGCTTCAATATTATAAGATGGACGTGAAAATAATGAAATTGAAAATGAAGTATTGGAGGAGGGGTTTATTAATAACGAAGTTGAAAACGATGGAAGAAAGATTTTTGAAAATAATAATGAAGTTGAAGATGGTAGTGGACAACAGTCAATTGAGAACAATGATGAAGATAAGTTTGAAGATAGTCTGAGAGATGAAATAATTGAAAACAACGATGAAGATAATTTTGAAGACAGTCTGGAAGAAAGATTAACTGAGAATGGGAATAATAATAATGGAAGGTCAGCAGCAGATGGAAATGAATTATTTGAAGATGCAGTGGAACTTACCGCAGAACAAATTACACGTCGAATTTTGCCGAGAAGAGAAAGAAGACTACCAAACCGACTGAAAGATTATGACTTAGAAACTTCATTTTTAACTTACAATGAAGTACTAAAGAGTAGTGAAAAGAATCGATGGGAAGAAGCAATTAAAGAAGAAAAAGATTCTCTAGAGAAAAATAAAACATGGGATATTGTTGACAAATCAGAAGCTGGGGACAGAAAATTAATAAGCAGTAAATGGATTTTTACTATTAAACCTGGAGGGAGATATAAAGCAAGGTTGGTTGCAAGAGGATTTTTGCAAAAATACGAAGTAGATTATAAGGAAACATATAGTCCAGTAGTAAACACTACGAGCGTTCGGCTGCTGCTATCAATTACTGCACAGAAAGGTTTAAAAATGAAACAGTTTGACGTAAAGACGGCATTTTTATATGGAGATTTAAGTGAGGATATTTTTATGGAAATTCCTCAGGGATACAACGTAGGCGAAAATAAAGTATGCAAACTTAAGAAAAGCCTATATGGGCTAAAGCAAGCACCGCTCATGTGGAATATAAGGCTAACAGACTACTTGAAGAAATTAGGATTTATACAATTAAAACTGGATCCTTGCTTGTTCATGTGTAAAGAAAAAGAAATATATCTAGCAATATACGTTGATGACGGACTTTTAATTGGGAATAGTGATACTGAATTAAATAAGATAATGGCGGGACTAGAAAAAGAATTTGAAATTAGAAAATTTGAGAAAATTGAAAAATTTATTGGCATTGACATCGAGGTTAAAGAAAACCATTTGAAAATATATCAAAAATCATATGTCGAACAGTTGCTAAAGAATTTTGAATACAACAACCTAAAAGAATCTACATTTCCAAACATTTTAATCGATACACATCAAGAGGGGAAGTGCGATAGTGGTGACGTGCATCGTTATAGACAATTAATAGGATCCTTATTATATTTAGTAAATAAAACGAGATTGGATGTTTCATTTCACGTTGGTTATTGTAGTAGACATCAGGAGTCACCCAATTTGAACGATTTTGCAAATATTAAAAATATTTTTAGATATCTTAAGAATTCTGTATCGTCTGGCATTCAATATTTACGGGGAAACGACTTAACTTTAAGAGCTTACTGTGATGCTGACTTCGCAGGTGATCCAGACACCAGGAAAAGTACGTCTGGTTTCGTTATACTGTACAGTGGTGGTCCGATACACTGGTGCTCGCGAAAACAGTCCGTCACTGCTCTTTCCAGTACGGAAGCGGAGTATATTTCTGCTGCAGAGTGTATCAAAGATTTGCTCTATGTACAAAGTTTGATCAAAGAAATTACAGGGCTATTACCAAAAACACAGTTATACGTTGATAATCAGTCGGCAATTGTTTTGATTAAAAATGGAATTCTAAATAGGAGAAGCAAACACATAGATGTTAAATATCACTTTATTAAGGAAAAGATTGATCAAAATTTAATCGAAATTCTTTATTGTCCAACCAATGCCAACATTGCTGATATCTTAACAAAAGGACTAGATAGAACAAAGTTTCTACGATTAAGAAGAACTATTGTAAGTGAACAGTGAATGCTGTGAACTTTATTATTGAGTTTAATTGTATGAATGAAAGATAGATGATAGTGTAGATGTAATATTTTGGGACCTTATTCAAAGTTTAGGCTAAGTATAATTTTAAGGTACTGTCTCGGTCATTAAATTGAAATTTATATTTATTTATATATTTATGGGGAGGTTCGTAAGTATGTAGACAGATAGGTAGGGAATTTTAGTATGGGTTGTATTGTTTGTATCGTTGGTGTTTGAAGTTGACTGTATTGCCAAAGCTTACAAAATTCAGAGGGGATATTGGAGGTGGAATTTTGAAATCTTTGGACATTGTCTATGTAGAATTTTACCTCTGTCAAATTCAAATTTTGTCTTGTTTACATTTTGAAAGAAGGGACGCAAATAATATAGGTTTTGGTGGTTCGATGATTATGTAGCTGAAATTATGTGCTAAAATAATGTAAAAAGTATTTTGTAAAGAATTTGTTAATAGGGTTTTAGTATTATTTAGTTTAGTGAGAATGCACTGTGGATTGAACAGAAATATAAGAAATATATGGAAACTTGAACAACAGACGTAAGTTTTATTTGAAGCTACTCTTAGGTGGAAAATATCCCCTTAACACAATGTACTATACTTTGTGTTACTAGCAAGTGCAGGTATAGCCTCTAGATAGAATAATCGTTTCTTACTATAACTCGAAGAACATCCAGTAACTTCCTTTCTTTTTCATTTCATTTTTCCCGCTTCAATACATTTCGGATTTCTATATCGCACACCTAGATCTAAGCTGAGTCAATTCAAAAATTCGTGATTTTTTAGTTATCCTTGTATTCGAATGATTTGACTTTGATTTGGTGGAACAACTTGTAAATTTCTAGTTCACCTAGTTTTGTTAAAACAATTTTTCTTTAATATTTTTGTCACAAATCATGTCATTTTGAATATGTTGACTAAATGTTTATTTAAGGTATTATAGCGTCTATTTGAAATGTATATTGTTTTAATCAAATTATCTACCACTTTGTTTTAAAAGGAGATGTTTTGAGTTAATGAATAAGTAAAACTTGCTATACCTACTTTTTGCTAGAGATAAATGAAGCAAGGCCGTTTTCTTGTCAACATTGTAAAAGAACGGTATTAGGAGAACCCACTAACAGTAAGAGGCGAAGAGTCTAAAAAGTCTGTAAATGTATAAGCAGAAGAGAATAAACAAAATAGGGCAACAAACACAGCCGTGGTGACCAAACCATGCCATTGTGAGAAATTAAAAATGACTTTTATAGTACGTCATGTGATGAAAGTTTAATAAATGACTCTGAAAGAGATCCAAGCTGTGTCCGGCATGTATGATATTTTCTTAATTTCAATAGGGTAGTTGACTCATATCAAAATTCATTAAAATATTGTTTATTTCTAACAGTATTTGGCATAAGGTTCCACAATATACCGATTTTAATAAATAACAATGAATGATTGCTGTAAAATTTTAATTTGAAAATGCTAGAAATAATCTTTTTTTATCTCACGCCGTAAACGCTTTGATATCCTGTGGTCAGAGTTGCGTTCCGAGGGTCAGAGTAATGCAACCGAGAGTGTTTTTCACACTCGCTCCGAGGTTCAGAACGGGTCGGTTGCAATCTTTTTTTTTAGTTTGTATCTTGCTGATCAAGATCAAGCAAAGGGCAAAATATTACTAATCCTTACTATGAAATTAACAGTCAATATCCATTTTTCTGCTTAAAAATAATTACAACACATAGAAATCACTATATTTCCCTTGTATTAGGCTTAAAAGAGTTCAAAGTAGTGTTATTTAATAAAATAATAAATAATTAGCATATTTTTGACATCGACTTTGACATAAAATCTGTCAGAGTGTTTTTCACCCTACGCTCGAGTCGGTTGTTTGGTTGCATCACTCCTTAGATAAAGAATGAATAGATAGGACGTGACCGTATACCCGTAAGGGACAGACATAGATGACGTCATACCTGCCTAAAGTAGATGGGTATACCAGTGTTGCTTTAAGTTTTACCCTACTTTATGTTTATAGTGGTAAAAAGGTTGGTTGATCTACGTATTTTTATTGAGACATTTTAATGAGCGTCCTTCGCTCAACAATATGTTTCAAAAAATAAAAGTGGGAGGAAGTTGCGAATTTTTTTATTGTATTCTTCATTCAACCTTCGCAGTCTAAAGTTATTTACACTTTTAAATAAAACTACACTTTTCGGATTTACTCGAGTATATTTAGTTTTAAAACATTTTACTTAATTATTTAAGCTATTATGTAAACATCTTTACAAATATAAGAAAAAATATTAGGAATCATCATCAGCCCACACGCGTCCACTGCTGGACATAGGCCTCTCCAAGTGCTCGCCACTGAGTACGATCCGCGACCACTCACTTCCAGCTTTTGCCAGCTGGAACCTTGCGAAGATCGACGCTTGATTAAGAATACAGCGGGCAATATCATTGTTTTTTCTTTATCTCTGCAATTTATTTAAAATCCAATATTTATACATTTACTAAATATATGTGAAGATTTAGAAAATGTATAAATATTAAATTTTAAATAAACATTTTCTAAAATTAGATTTCAATAACTCCGTTATTGTCATCGAATACAGCGTATTAGCAATGAATTCGCGTATTTAAATATTTTTTACAAATACATTTCATCAAAAGCGGGTAGTGATTATGCGTAAACTCTTCAGTAAAAAAAATTATTTAACAATTTTTCTAAGCATTGGTGCAAAAGGGAATGTATGTACTTAATAATATTTTCAGAAAATCTCTATTGGTTTCTCCTACAGTATCTAAAATGTCCAACCGCTCATTTTGCATCATTAACTTACACTTCAAATCACTTAACACATTTTCAAGTTTGGCTACTTTTTTTCCCAATCGTCAAAGCGATTCACGCACTGCCCGTAGTTTTTTACTTGATGTCCTCGATGATTGTTTCAAACGCAGCATTTGAAGCCGCATTTTTCTCTTTCGGGGCGTATTCAAATTTGAACCGAAACCCAACAACGATGCGTCCTGAAACAATATGTATACAGGTTAAAAATAAAAGCAGGTGCTAATTTTACAACATTAAAAATAATAATTAAGAAATTTGTAAACTGTATCTGTACTAATGGTCAGACTTGTTATATAAATAGGAAATGTCCAAAATCAAACCATTAATAATATTTTTGGCCATTTCAAAATAGTAGAAAAGAATTTGGTACCTACCCATGTTAACATACTCTTATAAAAAATTTGGTGTCATTAATCCAAAACTGTAAAATTAATTTTGAAATCACTTATACAAATAGTTGGGTCTGTGAAAAATAAATATAGGTTTCGGCTTGATAGGGTATTTACTTTGTAGATATAATATGTATAAGTTACTGACCTGTAAAAAAAGTTAGGAATAGCACCACTCCCAAGAAAAGTGCCTTTTTTGTTTTTCTGAATCCACTGTTGTTCAAAATGCTTAGAACACATTCGGGTATGCTTGGTTGGCTGCCAATTCAATCGACCAGTAGCTTTAACCCAACTGTTTCGAGTAATTATCTCCGAAGGAAATCTGTTAAATACAGACAAACAAGCAAATAGAAAGTTTCACTTCAAAAGAATTACCTTTGTTATCTAAAATGCTCAAAATTTTATACTTAAATATGTCAATATTAATGTAACACAGAAACTAATATGTGAGTTCCCTTTAACGTAACAAATTACCTACGAATCAAGGAAAAATTGTCGTAGCGACTGGTATCATTATAACCCGGCAAAATGTTATACGCGTTGGTTGTATAGGTGACCTTATTGAATGGCGACATTCTTAACTTATTAGGTTAATAGTAACCTTATAATTAGTTTGAAATTTCATGTTTAATCCCATAATATGATTGAGAACCATAGTAGAAGGATAAAATATTGCAATATAACTTGTATTTATAATTTAAAAAATAGTTTTGGCGCTTAATATTGACACAATTTAGGTCTTACCTGTAAAGGTTATATTTTCCTGTTTTCTAGCACTATAACTATTACAACCTAAAGCGGAGCAGTGCACCAAGATTTAAATGTTCAAATAGTTCACAATTACACTAATTAAACTGTTAAATAATTGCACAGTGAGCTATACTTCACACAACAAATTTTATCCACGTATTTGTTTAGCACCAGACGCTGGTGATAAACAATCCCCACTACCAGTTTCACCTATATACGGTGACAAAGACAAAAAAAATGATGCCGTCTTCTTCTTTCCTTTGGCAATGTGTATAAGTTTATCTCTTTTCCTCATGTTTGACGGCTTTTATAGCCCATCTATTCCATTCTATATCTATGCATCACTCGAAGCTTCTGAACGGGCACAGAGTGTACTAACCGCCTGTCAGAGCGTTTTTTACCCCGAGGCTCTGAACGGGTCGGTTGCTGTCAGGGTGCACTCGGAGTGCACTCGAGCGTAGGTTCTGAACGCAGCTCAGGGCCGTGACGTCAATCATATAGTAAACAAAGAAATGTCAAATTTGATTCAACAACTCGTCGATTTGCAC
Organism: Schoenobius gigantellus; assembly: GCA_963935595.1. Lineage (NCBI taxonomy): Eukaryota > Metazoa > Arthropoda > Insecta > Lepidoptera > Crambidae > Schoenobius > Schoenobius gigantellus. The sequence continues at coordinate 17,202,820 of OZ012555.1, forward strand.
TATTCTTTCCTAAAACTGGCAAAAAATCGTCCAAGTCTCCGTTATTATATTTGTAAATATCGTAAATTATTTGTATTAATAGCAAAATCAACCATTGATGTTGGATTTGTGAGAGCAGATAGTACAAATCTTCCGAAAATAGACAGATTGATGGTCAGGAGATTCTTTGTGTATCGCTCTAAACAATATAAGTACAGTTTCAATACTGTTATAATGAAGAACGGTTACAAGTGTACTTGTCAAGATTGTCACGCTGTAGAAGAGAGTTGCAAACATGCATTTTTGGTGTGGTTGCACCATCACAGTGAGGAGCTATTTTGTACAGTAGTTGAATGCTATTGGATAGAATTCTATCTCTCAAAAGTCAAATAAACACTAAAAATATTTACTTCAAGAGAAATGTTGAAAAGAAAACATCAGGATCATGTGTCAAATACCAGTGTAGTACTGCAAGAATTTGTAAATGAACATAAAAAGAGAAAGATTGGCAGTTGTTCATTTGTCAAGCATGAAGAAAATTACTGGGAGGAAAAATATATATACATTCACAGACACAGATTGTGACATATTTCTTAAAAAATAAAAGACCTCTTCAATGAAGAAAGAATAAAGTGCATAGAAAACTAAACCACGAATCATCAATACAGAAGTGCTCTTTAGTTCGAGCTTCGTTATAAACAATAACAGCTTCCATGTGCTATAAAGTCAGCCAGTGCATAACACATGATGGTTCTTTTGTTGGGAAGATTTTTGGTGGGAAATCTTGCAGACACCTACGAGTATAATGAAATGTGGATAAAAGTTGAAAGATGAAGATTTGGGTTGAAATTTACAAAATGTGACCTCATTTCTGATTAATACCCTGTAATAGTCTATTCAACAAACGGTATCCATAAAATTAGATTAATACAAAATTGTCATGCTCTTTCACTGAAGATAATGTTAATTATCAAAGACGGAAAACTGTGAACAGTATGCTTAACTCAAGTATAGATGCAGATGTTTTGTGCTAAAGCAAACAAAACTTATATACTTTTGTGTTGCTAGCAGTATGTCATTTTGAAAACACTCAAAAGGTGACAATATTAGCTATAATAGGTATTTGTTCTAACAATCTGAATGTCAAAAAACTTATTGATCAAATAGTGTCATTTTGGAAACTATACTACATTTTTCCTAAATTATATGAAAGTATTACTTCATAATAAATCACTTTACTATTATTTTGACTTTTATTACCTGCGACCTTAAGGCAATATATACAAATTAATAAATTTAGATAGATAGATAAACAATTAATTTGATCTAACTCTATTCAACCTATTTGTACTTTTGGAACATATACTATATTTGAGTAACAATGATAAAAATGAGCAACAAACCTATAAAATATTATAAATCTTTTAAGGTGTAACAGAAAAATAAAACACATGCATTTCAAATTAAAATATTTTGATTCAACTTAAACCTTTACAAGTCATTATTGTCAAATAAACATAGAACATTTTTTTTTGTGAAGAACATAATGACTAATGTAGTACAAACATTTATTATGTCATCTTTAGATGTTAGTTATGTATAAAGTAAAGAAAAAAAATTCTTTATATTATTTATTTAATAAGAAGGGTCTTGTAAATTAAGAAGAGCACAGGCTGACAACACAGCAATCACATTTAATATATTTGTATACGGCTTTAAAATGGATAACTTGCATATTCTTGCGTAAGCTGTTCTGAAATTTACCAGCCATGGTGGCCAGCAGGTTTAATCAGTGAAGATATAACATCTTTCAGTTTTACCAAACTGGACCTATTTACTTCTATGGTGCTTTGGTATATGAATACTTGAGAGTAGGTGTATATTGGGCATTCTAAAACAGTTTTCATCAAAACACCGCAAACGAACGCAGTGAGATTTGAGCTACGCTTCGCTGCGCTCTAGCTCCGCAAATCTCACTGCGTTCGTTTACGGTGATTTGATGAAAACAGTTTAAGATTGCCCAATATACATTATATAGGGTTAAATGGAAAAGAAGATTTTTTATTTCATTTCATTTCATAATGTTTCTATTGTGTTGTGTTGTTTGACTGTAAACAGTATACTTTTGATTGATTGCGATTTACTAGACACATTTTCAAGGTTTTCTATCTCAGAATATTAAGGCATTCAACTAGGTAGCAGTGCAATAACAACAGAAATTAAACAGGTTGAGGTTTCGTAGCTTCAGGACTCAACTCTCGGATAAGTATCTGTACCGTTCGACACTCTGCCTGCCATACAGTTTCAAAGCATTCCCACGAAATTCATTTATCAGCAATAAATTTATTGCACATTATTCATATATCCAGTTACGAGTGCTTACTCAAATAATAAGGCTTCTTTCACACGTTAATACTTTTATTTGTTTATTAAATTACTTCAATTAAATATATTCTTTATTATAAAACAAAGTATAAAATTGTTGATTTTTACAAAATATTTAAAAGGGCGGGCTAATCCCTGAAAGATGTGTTCCAGTCATCACACGAATAAAAAATAGAAAATAAATATTCCAATAATTTAAAAAATGAAAATATAAAAAATATTAAGAACATTTTAACTACCTACCTTGGCTGACTAAGGTCTTAACATCCTAATTATATAGGGTAGTGCGGTGGGAACGTGTATGAGATGCTACCGATGAATACCACCTATGTATTATTACAATAATTTTCTTAAACTTCTATGGTTCTGTCGTCATGTCGTATCAATATCGTTATGCTATAGATACATTCGGTTCGCCTAATAGAACGATATACCTATTGTTTATCTGTTTTAAATAGTAGTATCGAAAAATGAAAATTAGAAATCGCATCCGTTATTATAAAGAAGACTTTTTAATTTGGAGATAATATTCCTTAGTAATTGTAAATATGTATGTACATGTATAATTTAAATAAATATAATAAACCCGAAATGAAAAAAAAATTGGAGCATGCAGCCTTACACGAGATTTCTGCATCAGCAGAATTAAACGGTAAACAATTATTTTGCTGTATATGCACAGTATTGTATTGCAAGTTTGTGGAAATAAACGACAAACAATTAATTTGCTGATTATTTCCGCGTCATATTGCACATTGGTAGAATTATGGGTAAATATCAAATTTTGCTAAATATCATGAAAGTCAGAGGTGCAAAACGTTATTAAGTTTTATATTTTGAGTATGCAACCGACTTTTTGAAAGTAAACTACCAAACTATAATCTTCTTTTAGATGTTGTGATGCTGAATAACGATCTACTACTACCTCGAAAATAAAAATCCAATACACGTAATTGCGTCAGTTCGTCGTTTTGTTTCTTTCTTGCTACGTAAGTACTTTTTTTTATATAGCTGACGAAGTTCAGCCGATGATCGGACCGTTTTTGGATCATACGCAACTGCGGATCAAAAATTTTGTTGCAGACCTGAGAACTGCTCCACTCACACGTCCCGGGTACCATAGTACCCAGAGCGCTTCGCGTCTCCTTTGCCTAAAACGCGCGGTGTGATAAAAAAATCACGAAAAAAAAAATATTTTCTCTAAATAAAGTGTCAGTTCTTTAGTGTTTGAAAAACGAACACTGACCATGGAAGTGGAAGTGAATGCATTAGGATTCTCGATAACGTATAGACATCATATCCGTGAATGCATATTTGTTTTCTTATAAATATTTTGTGTGGATATGATTTGGACGGAAAATAATAATTTTGTGATTATATATATATAATATTTTATAATATTACTTACTTATTTAACAATATAAAAATTAATGAGCATTCTTTTTTAGATTAGTCATGTTAAATAAAAATGATTATAAAGATAAGGTATAGGTTGAGAACCTCAGTAAAATTATTACTTGCATTGCACTTTTCTTGTATAAAATCCGGAAAAACTGTAGTCACAGTACACTCCAGTGCTATCTCTGACCACTAACAGTGCTTCAGTACCTCCTCATCAAAAAATCTCAAGACCAAGACAGCTGAAAAATGTTCGTAAGTTTTTATACTTTATTGCTATACTTTATATCTATTCTTTAATTGTCTATAAGTGGTTGATCATCTTCATGCTTCAACAAATTGAGCCGTTGGACCAGGCTGTATATGACGTGACCTCTCCAAGTGCTGTCTTCACGAGGGACCATCAAGCCCAGCAGTGGCATGCTGATTGACTGATGATGATGATATTTTTTTTATCTTATGAATTGAAGATGTGAATCTTCAACTCGTTTTCTTGTAACCACTCTTAATACTAATATGACATTTGTTGGGGATAGAACCATTATTAAATGTATGTGTGTAGTTGTAAGTTTTTTGTTTATTCGTGTTAAGGTATATTAATTATTTAAAAAATGTATTTAATTATGTTAGACGGTATTATATAAATTAAATTATTGAAATCTTATAAATAGGAGCACAAAAATTTGTAAACCACTTCGATTCTACCGACTGTGCTATTTGTGTCTCGACGTATTAAACCTCTAATCTCATTCGCCACCGCAGTTTTTTTTTCATCAGCCGCATCCGTTACAACATTTACTATTTTCAGGTCGGATAGCAAGCAAAACAAAAGGTCAGCCAAGAAGAGCTGTGAATCTGACCTTTTCTTTGATACCGACGACGAAGACATCAGGTACTTTTATTGCTATATTTACATATATCTAAATTTCAAGTGTTTAATGTGTACAATAATCGTGTATCCTTTTTCTATCTCCCTAGTCCAAAGAAGAGAAGCAAGGCGATAAAGTGCCTATCGAAGGCGAAGAGTGCAGAAGTGAAGAATACATCGTCGTCCAATACTTCTGAGTGGTTGTTCGACTCAGAGTCGGACAGCGAGGTTTCGCGGCCGCCAAACCTGCCAAACAAGACCACCAGTATCCTGACACGCCGAGTACCTGGTGGTGTAACGCGTCGGACTGCACAGCTCGACGGCGACTTGCTAGTGGAGCTACGCCTCTACAACCAGAAGGAGGTATCTAATCTCAGCGGCCTTGACCGGTGCGAGCGCGCTATCGTTTGGGTACGCTTGCAAGGCGAAGCAGAATCTCCAGAATTTGACGCATTAAAAAAATTTGTAAAATTAGCTAAGGCAAAGTTTACCACAGAGGGGATATTTTATAAAGATAAAGTTAAAAAATAGGTTCTCTTTTGTTTCTCTCTGCGTAAATTATGTTTTAGCTGGTTTACTTATTGTTTATCGTTAGCAAACTCAAAGATTAGGTACTTACATACTTAAGCCTTTATTACTTTAACTTTGAGAATTTGTACTGTCCAAATCATAATGTCGAGGTCTACTTTCTGTTCAGTTTGTGACGTATCCGTAAATAACAAAGTTTTCTCTGCACATTTGAAAAGTATTTTACATAAGAACAACAGTTCGGTCGTTGATAGTGAGGGGGTTGAAAAAGTTCATAGCGCTTTTCGTAATCGTATAGCATCGTACCGTGTTCGATATCAAGATGAGGGTCATGATAGTGCGCGTGTTCGCCCGCCCGCCGAGTTTTTATGGCACTTGCGCTCTCGCGTACGCCTATTGCTCATAGCGAAAATTCAAGCTCACACTAATGTTAAAGCTAATTTTGAACTTTTCTGTGAATTCTTTCTGCTTAGTAAGTATGATTCGATTTCAATCAAGTCATTTGCAACGGAAAACTTCATCTTGCATCAAAACTTCAATTTTGAAGATATGTTTTCAAAAATTATTCACTTAATTTGTAAAAAAATTGAAGAATTTGAAGAAAGAGATAGTGGGTGGGCCTATTTACAAAGCCTATATCTAGAAGTAAATATAAACAAATATAACCCGTTAAGAGGCTCCAGTTTTATAGAATTACCAAAGTCCATAAAATGTAAACGAGCATGTATCAACATTCAAAATTCTGATAATTATTGTTTTTTATGGTGTGTCATGGCAGCACTATTTCCTATAAACAGAAACGCACATCGAACGTCAGCTTACCCACACTTTAAAAATGTACTCAATATCAAAAATATGATTTTTCCAGTTGGGTTTGCGGACATCAAAGTTTTTGAAAAGAATAATCCTCGCATAAGTATTAATATTTACGGCATTCAAAAGAATGGTAACATTGTCGGACCTTTATACAAAAGCGAGATTCGCAAAGATCATCACATTAATATGCTTTTCCTGGAAAACAGAAAACGCACCCATTACTGTCTTATTAAAGATTTATCTAAATTACTTCGTCTTCAATTAACTAAACATCATTCTAAAATATATTTATGCGAGGATTGTATGATATTCTTTGATAGTAATGATAAACTGAAAGCTCATGTTTGTGGTGGTGTATCGACAATATTACCCGGTGATGGAACACGAATTCAATTTAATCATTACGAGCGAATGCATGACATGCCCTTCGTCTTATACGCAGATTTTGAATCATTATTAAAACCAACTGAACTCGATTCTGGATCAGGCTGTACAAAGATATTGCAAAAACACGTACCATCAGCATTTGCTTATTACGTTGTGTGTTCTTATGATAAGTCGCGTAATAAATATGTATCTTATCGAGGTCCAGCCTGTGTAGAAAAGTTTTTAGAAAGTCTATTATTGGATATAACCGATATTTATAACGTTTTGCAGTCGCCAGTGGCTATTTGTTTAACAAATGAAGACAAAGCGAACTTTGCTCGGGCTACAAATTGTTTTCTTTGTGATAAAATATTGTTTGACGATAAAGTTAAAGATCATTGCCATCTTACAGGACGGTATCGTGGTGCAGCTCATTCTTATTGCAATATTAGATATTGTTTGCCTAAGTTTGTTCCTATATTTTTTCATAATTTAGCGGGTTATGACAGTCATCTTTTTATACGACAGTTGGGAAAACTATCAGGAAAAATACAAGTAATAGCAAAAAATAAGGAAAACTACATATCTTTTACAAAATTTTTTCAAATTAATGATAAAGATATCATACCTGTTCGATTTGTTGATTCTTTTAAATTTTTAGGCACAAGTCTAGAGAAACTTGTCGCAAACTTAAAAAATGACGACTTTAATCATCTGCGGCGTTATTTTCCTTCTCATGAGCATTTTGCTTTAATAAAACGAAAAGGGGTGTATCCATATGAATACATGACTACTTGGAGTTCATACGAAGAAAAAGTACTTCCGCCTCAGGAGTTCTTTTTCAGCAAATTACGCAATAGTAATATATCTAAAGTAGATTATGATCATGCAAAAAAAGTCTGGCAAACGTTTGAATTATCGAATCTCGGTGAATACACAGACTTGTATCTTAAGTCAGATGTTCTTTTATTAGCTGACGTTTTTGAAAGTTTTCGCCAGACATGTAAGATAAATTATAAATTAGACCCAGCCTTTTATGTTACAGCACCGAGTCTCAGTTTTGATGCCATGCTATTAAAAACAGATGTTAAATTAGAATTAATACACGACCTGGAAATAATAAGAATGATTCAAAAAGGTATTCGCGGTGGAATATGTTTATGTTCGACAAGGTATTCAAAAGCCAATAACAAGTATTTAAAAACTTACGATCCAAGAAAAAGTAATAACTTTCTAATTTATATCGATTGTAATAATCTCTATGGATATGCAATGTGTGCTTATTTGCCTCATTCCAATTTTAAGTTATTGAATGACTTGGAAATCGCTGGAATAGATTTTATAAATGTGCCAACTAACGGAGACATTGGTTATATACTAGAAGTAGATTTAGAATACCCCGAACATTTGCATAATGATCATAACGATTTTCCATTCTGTGCTCAAAAATTTACTCCGCCAGGGTCTAAAACTTCAAAATTGATTCCAAATTTATACGATAAATATTTCTATGTCATACATTTTGCTCATCTGCAAACATGTTTAAAACATGGTTTGTTGTTAAAAAAAATACATAGAGTTATTCAATTTAATCAGAGTCCTTATTTAAAGCAGTATATTGACATGAATACTGAATTACGAAAAAAAGCTAAATCTACATTTGAACAAGATTTCTTCAAACTTCTTAACAACAGTATATTTGGCAAGACGTTAGAAGACACAGAAAAGAGGGTTAATGTGAAATTAGTCAATAAGTGGAATGATGATAGTAACAAAACAAAGAAAAGTTTCTGTGCAGAGCAAATGATAGCTCGACCAAATTTTCACAGTGTTACAATTTTCACTGAAAACTTGGTAGCCATTCAAATGAAGCCTGAAACAATCACTTTGGATAAACCTATATACATTGGTTTTTCCGTTTTGGAAATATCTAAGAGTCACATGTTTGATTTTCATTATTCTATTATGAAGCCTTTTTATAAGGAAAAGTTAAAACTTTGTTATACGGATACTGATAGTTTTTTGTATTCAATAGAAAGTAAAGATTTTTATGCTGATTTAAAATCAAATTTTCTTCCCTATTTCGACACTAGTAATTATTCTGTAAATAACGTATACGACATTCCTAGTTGGAACAAAAAGGTGCCAGGTCTCTTTAAAGATGAGCTAGGAGGAAGTTTGATTTCGAAGTTTGTAGGATTAAGGTCCAAGTTATACTGTATTAAAACGGCAGAAGATGAATTAAAAAAAGCAAAAGGCATACAGAAGCAAGTATTAAAAGATGTACAATATAAAGATTATTACAAGGTATTAAATGAAAATACATTTTTGAAGAAAAAAAATATCATATTTAAATCTCTTAAGCACGAAATATTTACTCAAGAACAGAACAAAATAGCTTTGTCAGGTAATGACGATAAACGTATCATATTAAAAAACAAAATGTCTACTTTATCATGGGGTCACTGGGATAGTTTAGTTTAATATCATTAGTTTTTCTTTAGAAGCACCGTATTGTATAGTTTATTATTATTTTAATGGTAATCATGAATCAAATTGTAAGTTGAGAAATATGTTACCCCATCATCTATTTATTTATTATATGACTTAAGTAATGAATAAGTTAATAGAATAAAAACATACATGAAATTGTATAGTATGTACCGACACGGCACTTTATATTGTAAAGTTATTTAATTTTAATATTGTTATCCATCAGTTATTTGTTTAATAGTATTATACATTGTTTTTTAATGGTAAATAGGTAAATTAATTACCTAGTTTTAATCAAATACTTAATGTTGTATTGTAACGATGAAAATATATAACGCTATAAACCAGCTACCATGTTTTTTTTATTTCATAATCCATAAAATATAAAACTATTAATAAAATAGCACACGCAATGAACAATTCGAAACTGGTTGGGACATGTTATTGCTGATTTAGGTATTCCAACTTATAGTTCATTAGTAATTTGTCCAATTGCGATTCCGTGCGAATGCTTTGTTGTTATGTCAGCATTATATTTACACTATAAATAGCTATTAAAGTCGAATGTTTTTAAAATTTGTTTCACACATAATTAATCAAGTGACAACTACGGTCACCCAAATACATCATGGTAAGTCGTATAAATTATTTTTCTTCAAACTCTTTTCTTGTGTAGTGGTTAGATCACTAGTTAATGTTTATTTGTATATTTGATTTAGTTGGAAGATAATGTTGTTGTTAAAACCTTATGGTTGTGATGCTGTTATCGTGATTCTCATATTCTATCGGTTCCGTATAAGATAGTCAGCCTCCTTGTGGATCCTAGATACTCTTCTACCTCCGCCACTATATCAATCATTTCTTCGATGTGAAATTATTTTTGTTGCATAATAAATTAAATTTCAGAATACCCAAGAAATCTCGCAGTCGCTACTCATAAGCAAGGAGGCAACAGAAGATTATGCTCCTTGCTTTGAGCAAAATGCGCAAGATATGTTGGAGGGCTTCTCTGAAGAATTTCCACATTGGAATGCCAAAGATTCACCGCTGCATGCCAAGGTGGTTAAAAGTCTTTTTAATAAAAAGAAGCCCATGAAGAGGAGAAGCAAGTTACTGCAGAATACGAAGGGGAACGAACCTTCTTATTTAATTAAAACAATACCTACTAAAGGGCGGCGATTAATTAAATTAGAAATATTAGATCTGGAATCAACCAGCAATGATCCATTAATAAAAACACAATATGTGGTAACCGAGCATATTGATCCAATAATGGATCAAGCAGAAAATATTATAACTAATATCTCTAAGAAAATATGTGGTTACAGTTATAGTTTTTAAATAACTATTGCTGACCTAAAACATTTGTAGATGTATATTAAAATTCTCTAATGTGCTAGATGCGTACCTACTATCTTTAGTTACGTGTACACTCACGGAGATACATTATTTCAACAACATTATTCTTCTGAAAAATTATAGTAATGCTTATAAATTTTACTAACTAAGACTTATGTTATTTTAAATAGTTATGTTAGTTTAAGTCTTGTATTGTTTTCAATAAATATTACTTAAAAATAAAAAGACTTGTATGAAAATATTTGTTTTTATTTTAACACCTCTATAATGTAATCAAATATTTTGAAAAACATTCATTCAGAATTACCTCTATAAATAAATCTAAGATAAAATTTATTAGAATTCAAATACATAGTTTAAAATAATGGTAATAAAATTAAAAATATAGTTTTATTTATTAAAGAACGCAGTGTATTACTTTGTTAAAGTAGGGATGCAAGTAATTAAACAATGTTTATTTTTAAGCATCGATTCCTTACTCATATCATTTTTTATTGCACGATTCGAGAGGGGTGAGAGCTCTTTCTTCTCTCTCCATTCTTCTCGATGCTTTAACATTGTGTGTTCTAGACACGTCCAATAACTTAATATAATGAGTGGTAACAGTATCCAAATTCTTCTACTCCTTGCTATTGTTACCGCCGTCGAATGCTTAGTCTATATGGTGGAGTGAGTGCACTTACAAGTAAATATACTGCTAGTTCTCTTATTATTACGAACGCAAAGTGTTATATCCATTTTGTTAAAAGCCACGAATCAAAACGGACAAGTTGCTATGAAGTTCCTCAAACAAAAGGAAACGTTAAAATTAGATTATAATATCTGTCCTGCATCATTATGTGAAGCAAAGCGACATGGCAACTTATTGCCGAGCACTATACGATGTATTGTTTGTGGACCATCAAATTGCGGCAAGACAAACTTAGTAATAGGTTTGTTATTACATGAGAATGGTGCTCGTTTTCGTAACTTATATGTATATTCTAAATCATTATACCAACCAAAATATGTGTTCTTAGAAAAAGTATTAGATTTAGTTGCAGATATATCTTATAGTAAATATAACCATAATAATGATATCATAAGCCCACACGAAGCTTTGCCAAACTCCATTATAATATTCGACGACGTAGCTTGTGAAAACCAAAATAGCATTCGGGATTATTTTGCTATGGGTCGACATAAGAATATTGATTGTTTTTACATTAACCAAACATACAGTAAAGTACCTAAACAACTTATAAGGGACAATTCTAACCTCATTATTTTATTTAAACAAGACGATGTAAATTTAAAACACGTTTACGATGAGCATGTAGGTTCAGATATGTCGTGGTCTCAGTTCCGTGAAATGTGCTCAACTATTTGGAATAAACCATTTAATTATGTTGTGATCAATAAAGACTGCGAAAGAAATAAAGGATGTTATAGGATGGCATTCGATACTTTTGTAGTAGTAGATTAATATACATAAGTTATTGTTTCATCAATACACAATCACTATTACTCTGGATTTTGCATTGAACGGAATCCTTGTCAAAATGGAAAAGCAACTTAAAAAACAAATTGTAAAAGCTGCAGCTGCTGTAAAAAGAAAGGTTGAAATGATAAAGGATATGAAAAATACAAATGATGCCACTCTGGAATCCATATTCAAACCTATAACCGATCCATTGAAACAAATAGCCATTAAGAACAATGAAATTTCTCATGAAGATGAGGATGAGTTTGAACATTATACAATAAAAAAAAATAAACATAATGACAGTGAGGCAACAAATTTTTCTGATGACGATTTTAATGAAGAAGAGGAACAACAGTTCTATAAAAAATTTAATTCCGAAAAAACCCTTGTCGTATCACCTTCTGACAACAATAATATGAGTGATGCTTCCTTTAAGTCCTTTCAATCATCACCAAATGTTTCACTTAATAGTTTATCGTGGTGTGCTTCACCCGACGCAAATATCCCTTTTGGAATAAAAAATGAACGAGGAAAACTTATGCTCGGCCAAACACGTGTTTTCGACGACGGAAAAATTATAAAAATTGGAAATCGAAGTTTAAACAAAACGCTTGGATTAAAAGAATTACTATTTGAAAAGACACCAAACTTGGATGTTATCACAGATGAAGATTTGCAAAATTATAAAGAGCTTCTAATAGAAACGAATGCACATAGGCGTAATTGTGATCCACGCAAGCCAATTAATAGTAACAAAGGGTTTAAGTACATGCATATTATTAAACCACTGTTTAAGTTCTCTAGAAATAAGTATGACAGCACAGAAAGTCTTACGGTAGGAAAAGGAATAAATCTTTTAAAAAGTGTAAAGAAAGATATAGATTACGTTTATTGGGATGATCCAAATGAATTAGTAGATCGATTGAAATTACTGTTTGCATCTCGTGATGCTGGCAATACCGGCTTAGATAATGAAATTATTGCGATTATAGAAGAGCTGTACGAAGCAGGCATCATTAAAAACACCAAATATAAGGAACCTAATTTTAAAAAACTGATCAGTAGTTATACAGCAAACACCGCATAGATACGGAAATGAATGTAGATAAATTTGGTCATCACGTTCATAAACGTTTACGATTAGAGGAATATATTGGAAATCTCAACGATACATTAGTGAAGTCAGAAACAGGTGAATATGATTTAAAATCATCAAGATTAAAAGGACTTATATCGCCAGGCAATGATGACGAAGCCGCAAATAAAGCTTACGTGGATGAAAAGACATACGAACTAAGAACTAATATTTTAAGTGATGTAAATATTCATTTAAATGATTTTGAAAGTTCAATACTTAATAAGCTAACCACCTTGTTTTACACAAGGACAGAAATTGATCACATGCTTCAAGAGAAACCAGATAATAATGAGCAAACAAGACATAGTGAATGAGCTTCACAAAGCAGCAAGAAGGAATTTTTCCCGGCGATGTACGATCATAAAAGGAATAGATGATTTATGGCAAGCCGACCTCATAGATTTGCAAAAATATTCACAGTATAATAAAGGGTATAAATATATTCTTATCGTAATTGACACTTTATCAAAATATGTATGGATCAGACCTTTAAAATCAAAAGCGAAAAATTATGTTACAGATGCAATGCAAAGTATTTTAACTACATCATTATGAAAACCTAAAAATTTACAAACTGATTTAGGCACAGAATTCTACAATGATAATTTTAAACAATTAATGAAAAAGTATAATATTAATCATTATTCAACATATTCTATTAAAAAAGCATCTATAGTAGAAAGAGTCATAAGAACAATTAAATCTCACCTTTACAAACTATTTAGTTTGAACGGAAATTACCAATGGTATAAAAATATTTTAAAGGACGTTGTAGAACACTACAATAACACTTTGCATAGAATAACAAAATTTAAGCCTGTGGAAGTTAACAAAGTAAATGAGCTTATAGTCAAAGGTTATATTATGAATTCTCAAAAGAATAAAACAAGTCGGGGATATACATTTCGTGTTGGTGACTATGTTCGCATAAGTAGATATAAAGCAGATTTTTACAAAGGCTATACGCCAAACTGGTCCACCGAAATATTTCGTATAGTAAAAGTTAATCACACTAACCCAACAACTTATCAAATAGAGGACAGACGCAATCAAAGAATCCTCGGCTCATTTTATGCATACGAGTTACAAAAAACTAAGTTTCCAGACCTATACCTCATTGAAAAGGTTATAAAAAGAAAAGGAAACAAATTGTTTGTAAAATGGTTAGGATTAAGTAATAGCGAAAATAGTTGGGTTGATAAGAATAAATTGGTTTTATGATATAAAATAGCTCAAGATATCTTTATTGATTCACTTTTTGTTTATCAATGAAGAAAGGAAGTGGTATCATAAACAGCTTAATAAATAAGATTCCGTTTGAGTTACATTTACCGGGCTACCAATATTGCGGACCCGGCACAAAGCTTCAGAAACGATTACTTAAGGGTCAGCGAGGAATTAATAAATTGGATAACGCTTGTATGCACCACGATATTGCTTACATAAACAACGACGCTAACGTAAGGTACAAAGCTGATCTAGATCTATTAAATATGGCTCAAAGAAGATTGAAATCAAAAGACGCTGGAAAGAAAGAAAAAATTGCTTCATGGATAGTAAAAAATGCTATGAAGGCCAAATTAAGAGCAGGTGCAGGTGCTCGGTCGTTTATGACAGCTGTGAAAAAACTCAAATCTAAATTAAAAAAAATAAAATCTAAAGACACAAATTCTACTATTAAATATGCGGTCGCCGCTGCAAAAAAACTATTTAGAAATAAAAATAAAATGAGTTTACCTCGTTGTATTCCTATTCCAAAATGTGGAGGACTGTTACCGTTAATTCCTATTTTCGCGGGATTATCAGCTTTAGGTTCACTGGCTGGTGGAGCAGCTGGCATAGCAAAAGCGGTTAATGATTCAAAAGCAGCTCAAAAAGCTCTTCAAGAATCGGAACGACATAATAAGATGATGGAGGCGGTTGCTCTCGGAAAAGGATTATATATTAGACCTTATAAAAAGGGTGCAGGTCTATATTTGAAACCCTCAAAAAACTAATAAAACGGCTACCTAGGCGGGCATTAACTAATTGGGATATATTAGAACATGCTAGTGATATTCCATTTTTTCGTGGTGTTTTCATGAGGGATACGTTGCCCTCAAAACCTAGGAAGATAGAATGCGGTATTATAAATTTAGATACTTCAAATAACATTGGAACACATTGGGTAGCCTACGTGAAAGAAAATAAGTATGCTGAATATTTTGATAGTTTTGGTAATCTGAAACCTCCGTTAGAACTACTTGATTACTTAAGAAATGTTTCTTTAAATTATAACTATGAGCAATATCAAACATTTGACTCTGTTAATTGCGGCCACCTTTGTATAAAATTTTTAAAGGAGTATTGGAAAACACATTTATATAAAGCTTGAAATAAAATTCTTTATCAGTAGAGATGTGTAAGTACTGCGAGTAATGCATGACGCGTTATATAACACAACCGCGTACTGCAACAGTACCCATTACGCGACAAAATTTAGCATGACACATGACACTAAACATGACGCGAGCCCGACGAACGGCGCGCCGGCGTTTTGGTTGGTGCCATGTTTAGCGCCGAGCCGAGCGCGGCGGAGCGCATGGCATGCATGGCGTACTGTTGATGTTCGGGTGTCCGTCGGAAGATATCGTTAAAGTTCGAGTAATTGTGCGATCGAGATGAAGTAGCGAGTGAGCGCCCGAGCAGCCGGACTTTTAATTTGACACATTAGACAGTATTGCGTTACGATAAGGCTTACATTTCTTTGGCACCGCCCCGTAAGTCATAATAATTTGCGCTTTCATTCTTTCGTGTTGTTTGGGATTAGTTTACTTACTGTTTACATTCATAGTGCGTCATTTATTTGTTTACTTGGTCAGGGCCAGAGATGTAAATCGTTAGATGCGCCTTGCGCTTCCAAAAAGTGACCACATTTTATGTCTGTGTGCGTAACATGACAAATTCATACAACAACGCGACGCGCCATAAAACTTTGACACCTAAAATCACTAACGGTGTATTATGCAAGGGGTCAAACTAATTTGGTTCAACGACAAAGCAATGACACGTATATCGATCTCGCTCGCGCACGTATTGTCCGGTCTCGCTCGTACAAACACGTACCGAACGCCAAATGAAGTAAGTGATTTATTTGGGAAATGATGAAAATAATTAATAAATAGGTATAGTTACGCATAAAATGTAATTCCCTTAGATTTGTGGGTATTCCTCGAGTTATTTAAATACTTTCTAAAGGCACAGGAAGGCATATTTTATTATTTTACACTTGAAATTAAGGAAAAGAAAAAATACATTTGACGTCCAACGCTCGGTGCTTTCTGCCACAGACTACGACGGAATGAGTGAGCTCACTCTTCCCAACGTTGACACTTTTTCGAGCGCCTTATGTATGGGAAGGGCGCATCTAACGATTTAAATCTCTGGTCAGGGCTATATATGCGGTAGATAAAAAAGAGTTAATTTGCAAAGTAATATATGTTAGGGGTGTTTGTAAAAAAGGTTTATTTGTGTTACTTACTTGTGTTAAACTGTAAATATGTGTTAAACTGTTGTGTTAAGCTGTGAATATTACAGTGTGTGTAAATAAATTTATTTAGTTAGGTAGGTACTTGTTTATTATGGCGTCTAAAAGAAAAAGTAGCCAGCTTTGGAATCATTTCGAAGAAGTCACTCCTAACAAACAGGCGAAATGTTGTTATTGCTCTCGTTTATTGGCAATTCATTCCAGCTCAATAGGAAGCCTAAACCGGCATATGAAGTCTGTGCATCCTACAATAGACATTAACAGCAGCAGACAGCTGGCAACTGTTCCAAATGTTTCCAGCGAATCACAGCCGGTTCCCTCAACCAGTGCTAATTTAGCACATGCGGAGACGGCCAACAATGAATTGTCAGCACCTGCGAGACTACCCATACCCAGTAGATCGAGTAGAATTCAAACGGCAGCTCCTTCGATGGCTGATTTTGTGGTGTCAAAAAAAACACTACCGACGAACCGCATTCAACTGCTTGACGAACAGTTGGTAAAAATGATCGCCAAAGGTTATCATGCCCTTCGAATGGTTGACGAAGTTGAGTTCCGGAAGTTCGTCGAGATGTTAAATCCCGGATATACTCTGCCGACTCGGAAAACTCTCTCCGAAAGTCTGCTTCCCAAGGTATATAATAAGCTTTTGGAAGCAGTTAAAAAATTAATAGTAAAAGCGGCAGCTATATGTATAACAACGGACGCCTGGACTTCTATTGTGAACGACGGTTACATTGCTCTCACTGCGCACTTCATTGACACCGACTCCCACAAGTTATGCACGGTTATGATAGGATGTATTGAATTTGAAGAGAGACACACAAGTGCAAACATTAAAAACTTCCTAGAAGAAAAATTTGTTGAGTGGAATATACACCAGCACGTGAATGCAATAGTGAGTGACAATGCCGCAAATATGCTATGTGCTGTTCGAAGTGGTGGCTGGCGTTCAATTTCTTGCTTTGCCCACACTATTAATTTAGTAGTGCAAACAAGCATCGCCGAAATATCCGACACCGTGAATAGGGTTAAGGCTGTCGTGGAATATTTTCACCGAAGTATTCCGGGAACAAAGAAATTGAAAGAAATTGAAGAGCAAATGAATATCACCCAGCTTAAACTCAAGCAAGATGTCACAACTCGTTGGAATTCTACCTACGACATGCTCATAAGATTTTTGAGAATAAAAGTAGCTCTTATCGCCACGCTTGCAATAATGCGACCAGATTTAAATTTACCACAAGACGATTGGCTGGTAATTGAGAAAGCGACAGAACTATTAAAAATCTTCTATGAAGTCACTGTTGAAGTTAGTACTGAAAATTATGTATCCGCTTCAAAATACATAGTATTTTGTAAAATAATAAATCGGAAGCTTAGCAAATATTCTCCCGACAACATTGTAAAAATTGTAAGTCTACATAATTCACTTCAATCGCAAATGCATGCAAAGTTTGGAGAAGTGGAAAACAATGTTCTTCTTTGTGAGGCGACGATATTAGATCCGCGATTTAAGAAAAGTGGGTTTAATAACATTGAAAACTTCAATAGAGCTGCATCAGTAATAAAATCTAGAATCAGCATGCAAACCACAGAGACAGGTCAAGAATTACCAATTCAACAACCGCCACCTGCCCAGTCTAGTGAATCTGGCTCTATTTGGGACGAATTTGATGCCGAAATTGCTGTTCTCGTTCCCCAAAATCCGACTGCAGCGAGCATTGTAGAGTTCGACAAATATATATCAGAACCACTCATCAAAAGAACGGAAAATCCATTACTATGGTGGAACGAACGAAAAGCTGTGTACCCGCGGCTATACAAATATATGCTAAAACGACTGAACATCACTGCTACGTCAGTGCCATGCGAGCGTGTATTTTCAAAAGCTGGTCTGACATTAAATGAAAGACGGACTCGACTTACGACAAAAAAATTGTCCCAATTATTATTTATCAGCTGTAATTAAACATGTATATATTAGACATAAAACAAAAGAAAAAAACAAAAAAAATTACCTATGTAGAAAAACTAATGATTGTCTATAAAAAATCATTGTACATAGTTGATTTCTAAATACGCCATTATTCATGGTTGTGGTGATTGTGTTTATAAAAAATCATTGTACATTGTTGATTTTTAAATACGCCATTATTCATGGTCGTTTCTATGAATATTGCCAGTCCTAAGCCTGGAGAACCCTTTTTACAGATCAGAAGTATCCTATAATTAGGGTTAAGTATGAAGGAAAATCAACTTTGTCAAACATTAAAGTTACCTAAATCGTTGCGGCACAGAATAGATAATATTACGAGTAAGTACTTGCGGCTTAGAGGGGGCGGTGCCATAATAACGCATAACATCAGTCGTCAAATTGCTATATAATCTAAAACTGATATATAATATCTTAAGTATAATATGAGTATAACTAGCTGTGCCCCGAACTACGTTTTCGCCATAATAATTACCAAAAAAATCTGGAGAGGGTCACCCTTTTCACCTAAGGGTATAAAAATAGCCTACGACCTATTCTCTCAGACAAATATACCAAATATACACAAAAAAATCATAAAAATCGGTCAAGTCGTTTCGTAGGAGTTTGATAACAAACACTGTGAGACAAGATTTTTGTACAGGTAATAGATAATAAAAGATCAGCTCAGCTTTCTATTGCTATAACATTACACCTGAACATTCAGTACCTACAATAACATGAAGTAATAGCGGGCCGTTTGCATAGCGCGTCATCTCAGATCATGGAGTACTGAGTACTGAGTAATGCTATAATGCCATATTACGCGTTACTAAATGTCATGCCATATGGCATGACTTTTCAACGTACTGTTTTGCACATGTCTATTTATCAGTAGTAAAATGTCTTTCACTGTGTCTATAACTGGAAAAGGATCCTCTCTGATAACAAACTACTCACCTACTTTGGAATTAAGTGGATACTATGAGTGTGGATTGTTGTATTTTTCAACATTTAATTCTATACCCAACATAGATAAAAGAAATAATAAATTCTACTATGACGATAACGAAGTAATCGAAATACCTGAAGGAGCTTATGAACTTCAAGATATCTGTGATTATTTAAAGACATACATTAGAAATGCAATGTTAAAATTAACTTGTAATAATAATACCTTAAAAACTACAATTTTTTGTACTAAAGATGTTCATTTTAACAAAAGTGACTCACTTGGAAGGATTTTAGGTTTTGGTGGAGAAACAATAAAGGCATTAAAAAGGACCGAATCTCTGTATCCTGTCAGTATATTGCCAACAACCATTGTGCGCATCGAATGCGACGTAGTTAGTGGGTCATTCGTGAACGGATCTGCAAGTCATATTATTCACGAGTTTGTTCCTAACGTACCACCTGGTTATCGGATCATTGAAGTGCCGAAAAATCTAATATATTTTCCTGTAAATAAAAGTTCTATAAGTGCAATAACTATACAATTATTAGACGCCGAGAATAAACAAATCAATTTACGAGACGAAGAAGTACAACTGTATCTACATTTTCGTAAAAATGATAAATTTCAATAAAAATCATAACACAGCTTGCATTCAAGTTAGTACTAGAAGATCACCTCATAAAAGCACACCGCTTCACATAAAAAAGAAGCTCACCAAAAACAATAAGGAATTTTTGAAGTTGATTGGCTTGTTAAAATGAATATTTTAAATATATCTCAATCAACATCATACGACAATAGTATTGAAAGTTTCGAATATCATTCTTATAAACCGTACGTAACAAGTTTCAACAAGAATGATGAAATAAGAATACCTATTAATCAACAAGATCTATGTCTGTTACCCTCACTCAGCACTTTGTATATTGAGGGTAAAGCCAATGTTTATAATAGTTCGACTAAAGAAAAAATATCAAATGTGTATTTTATCAACAATCCAATACTATATTTATTTCAAGATATTCGATATGAGTTAAACGGAATAGAAATAGACAAAATAAAAAATGCTGGCATAACTACAACAATAAAATCGTACCTCTCGTTAAATGATAATGAATCTAAATGCTCACGTGTATGGGGATGGTCAACTTCTGGTACAAACAATCTTAACGGAGGAATTTTTTCGGCTTCTGTGCCGTTGAAGAAAATTTTAGGTTTTGCAGAAGATTATGAAAAAGTTATAATTAACTCCAAACATGAATTGGTGCTATTAAGAAGCAATACGAATCTCAATGCTTTGAAATTAAATGTCGGAGAGGTGGTCGAAGATATAACTATTAGCAAAGTTGTTTGGCGAGTTCCGCACGTTAAAGTATCAGATCGTGAAAGAATCAATTTGTTGAAACATCTAGAAAAGGACAGGCCTATTACACTAGCATTTCGAAATTGGGATTTGTATGAATATCCATTATTACCGAAGACACGTAAACACACTTGGTCTATCAAAACTTCGTCACAGATAGAGAAACCAAGATTCGTTATTATAGCCTTGCAAACCAATCGCAAGCACAATGCGGAAATGTCAATGGCAGAGTTCGATCACTGCAATGTACGAGATGTAAAAGTATATTTAAATTCATCGTATTACCCTTATGAAGGATTGAATGTCAGTTTCTCAGAGGATAAATTTAATTTATTATACGAACAATATGCAAGATTCCAACAGTCTTATCATGGACGGCGACCAGAGCCGTTGATGAGCTTGAAGGAATTCAGAGACGTTGCCCCATTATTTGTTATTGATTGTTCTCACCAACAAGAAATGATAAAGGGATCAATCGATGTCAGAGTGGAGATTGAAACAGACCAAGAAATCCCGGATCAGACAGCAGCATATTGCTTGATTTTAAATGACTGCATTTTTGAGTACAAACCTCTGAGCAATATTGTGAAGAAAATATCTTAACTAAATAAAGTGCAATCAAAAGGTATTTGAAAGAACAAACTTCAACTTTATGTTAAACAGTGGAATACAACGAAACAATGAGTGCTGATAAGAGTTCGATACTTTTTGTTGATGTTCAAGGATTCAAAGACTGCAAAAATAATTTTATTATTAAGGAATTTGCGTTAGCCACAAAAGAGTTTACGCAAGTCTTTTTAATAAAACCTCCATATTCGTATCTAAAATTATCTGCCGAAGAAAAAAGAGCAGTCAATTGGATTGAACGCAACAGAGGAATATACTGGAGTCAAGGCAATATAGATTTCAGAGAATTTAAGAGATTAATTATTCCAATTTTAAAGGACCAAACCATAATAATGAAAGGTGTTGAAAAGCAAAAATGGATTAAAGATTTGTGTTCTGACTGCTTTTTGATAAATGTTGAAGGCAAAGGTTGTCCTAATTTTGCAACATTGCGCAATAGTTATGCTAAAGGTGGAGCTAACTTCAATTGTATAACTCATAAAAAAGAGTGCGCTCTAAGGAATGTTTTATTCATAAAAAAGTGGTACTTAAGCACATGTAATTTATGACTTCAGTAAATTGTACTTGAATGAAAATTTATATTAAAAATATTGTTCTAGTTTAGCTATGATGATATTTGTTACTTGCTTTATAATAAAAAAAAAAAATTTAACAAAAATTTCTCGTTTTATTAATGAAAACAAATATGGTGATTCAATATACTCGCATAACTCTTTATTTATCAAAAATTACAATTTAATGGTATGAATAATTTAACCCTGTATAATGTATATTGGGCAATCTCAAACTGTTTTCATCAAATCAGCGTAAACGAACGCAGTGAGATTTGCGGAGCGTAGCGGAGCTAGAGCGCAGCGAAGCGTAGCTCAAATCTCACTCCGTTCGTTTGCGGTGTTTTGATGAAAACTGTTTTAGAATGCCCAATATACACCTACTCTTGAGTTATTTTGTTGACATAATGTTGTTCTAGTTGACGGATCACATTTTGATGTTGTGGCTGAGCATGCACTGCTTTGTATTATGTTGCACAACTTTTACTGCCTTATCAATCTCGTTGTCAAGAGGAGAACAGGTTAGTACACAATAGTTCTCATTAAGTAACCACTGAAAGCAACAAATTTTAATTAGGTACTCAGTAAATTCAAGTAAAAGTTGTTTAGATAAATATATTCATTATGAAACTTTGATATTTTTGTTTGTATTACATACTTTTTAATTAATATTCAATTACATCATTATTCAATTGGACATAAGTACATATTCTTTTCCTTGAAACATCATCTAGTGTCAGTGTATAACTTAGATTAAATCAAAAAGGCGTAAATGGTCAAGTTTTCTCTCAGTTTTCTGGTCAAGTTAAAATTTGGTTGGTCGGCTGCAGTCAGTTTTCATTCTAACTGAAAGATAAAAATTTAATTAATACATACAGATTTGATTTTACATACAACCTAAAAACTTCTATTTTGTTTAAGTTGAAACTGAAGTACCTACACAGATTGAGTTATTCAGTTATAGTACTTACATTAATGTGATTTTCGCAAAAATACATTTGAGTTTCAGTAGATAGTTACAGGATTTCTTTAAGCGAGTGTTAACCAAATATTTCGCATGTCTATATCACTGGGTACGTCTAATCCACAGATTTCCTGGAGTCTTTGAAGAGGTATTTCTATATTACTGTTCTATTGTCCCGTTCCATATACAGTTTTACTATATTTTGTGATATTTAATAGAAAGCATTGTTTTTGTGAGGTTATTTCGCCCCCGTGCTTTGTTTACTATAAGACTGACGTCATTGCCACAGATAATGAACAGACTATCATGGCTGACCGTGTTTTCGGTCCAAAATTGAAAATCTTAATTTAAAATAGATTTTTTGCACTTTTTAGCCATCGAAAAAAATAATATTCATGTGCTATGGTCTAATACAACAATTATGAACATTTTAAGCCCTACTTTAAAAAAGGGTCAACTAGCCTATTGTTGATCAAGTATAATAAGATAAAAGTGCCATATCAAGTACAAGTATCATGAGAAGTTTGTAAAAGAATTTATTTTTAATTAGCACTTAATAATTTTTAGATGTTTCTATTTTTTATTACACAACATTAAATATCTTCAATTTTGTTTGGAAATGTTTACTCTCTTACTGTTGGTTTTATACTTTGATTTTTTGTGCTTATTCATTCGATATTGCTATTCGAATACTTTGAATAATACGAATATATCGAACTTTTACTGGAGGGAGACCTTGTACCAGAGTCATGTGCATGGGTACTCCCGTCTTACCTATTTCTGCCGCAAAGCAGCAGTGCTTGCGTTGCTGTGTTCCGGTACATCTTAAGTCACAAGTTGACAACGTACACTGTGGTTCTTGTGGGGGTTGCAGTTTTGCTGCAAATCTCACAGGATTCACTGACTGTTACCACTTACCATCAGGTGGGCAGTTTGCTTGTTTGCCAACTTATTTGCAATAAAAAAAACTTATTTATTTATAGCATAAATAAATGACACCACATTTTTAGTTACATTACTAGTAATAAGTTATAAAATATCAAAATTAATATTAAAATAATAAATCACAAAATATCAATCTCAAAGTCTTCGAGACTAATATTTTGTGATTTATTAATAGCACCACATTTTTTTTATATTTAAGTCTTATCTGTTAAAGATTAAGACAGTTTTTGTGAAGTAATAACAGAAAAATGTCTCATTTTTTGTTCCCAATTAGTTCAGAGACAATTATTTTTGATTTGTTAGAAGTCTTCAATTCGTGCGTGTTGCCAGTGATGACATACGGAACTGAGACGTGGCCGCTTACAATGGGTCTCATAACAAGGCTCAAAGTCACCCAAAGGGCAATGTAGAGGGCTATGCTCGGGGCTTCTCTACGTGATCACATCAGAAATGATGAGATCCGTAGAAGAACTAGAATTACTGACATTGCGAATTGCAAACCTTAAGTGGCAGTAGGCAGGACACATCGCTCGTAGGACTGACGGCCGTTGGGGCGGAAAGGTCCTCGAGTGGCGGCCGCGTACCGGGAGACGCAATGTTGGTAGGTGGACCGACGATCTGGTGAAGGTCGCGGGAAGCCGCTGGATGCGGGAGGCGCAGGACCGATCGGTATGGAGATCCTTGGAGAGGCCTATGTCCAACAGTGGGCGTCTCTTGGCTGATATGATGATGATGATTAAAAATATAACAGAATAATTCACTCAATTATACCTATGTGAATGTATTTTTTTTTTTGAGGGCCCGACAAATGACATCCTCCCGCCTGATGTTAAGCGGTGAAAGTGGCCCAAATGAGTTAACAGATAAAGGAGGGACGACATCCACTATCCTACCTGCCCGCCCCTTGCCGGCCTAAAATATGCTTTTTCACGCCTCTTTTGAAAGAACCCATGTTGAAGGATTGAGGAAACACGTGCGCAGGTAGAGAATCCCAAGTATGGGATGAACAACAGAAGAAGGAATCTTGGAATTTCTTAGTGCGGTGTGAAAAGGTGGATACAGTGTAAGGATGACTCCGAAGGCCCTTACGCGTGTTTCTGTTAAGGAATGGAGAGGGACGGATAAGGTTTAAGAGCTCCTCAGAGCATTCCCCATGGAACATTCGCTAAAAGACGCTAACAGAGGCGATGTCACAACGAAGTTGTAAAGGCTCGATGGTATTATGCGAATAGCGCGACACTGCAATCTATCCAGAGCATCGAGAAGGTACTAAGTGGGGCTGTCCCAAAGGTGCGAGCAATATTCTACGCAAGACCTAACTTGAGTTTTATACAACAGGCATAGTTGGTACGGCGCAAAATACCTACGCAACTTGTTCAGGACACCGAGATTCCGTGAGGCGTGTGAAGGTTTGTGCCCTGAAAATAAGGAAGGGGGAGGAAAGGTGACCATTGAGAACGCGCACACCTGTGTTTTCCTAGCATTCGTTCTTGAAGTCTCTAGGGTTCAGATCGCAGCGAATGTTCATTCCGAGCAAAGCGATATTGCTTTGCGTGTGATAGGTTGTGCCCTAAAGAGAAGGAAGGGGGAGGAAAGGTAACCTTTTCACCGAGAACGCGCACACCTGTGTTTTCTTAGCATTGAACTCAACAAGATTGTTGGAACTCCATTCGGAGACGAGGCCCAGCGTCCTGTTGGGCTCAATGATAAGATTCTGCCTCTCCCTACCAATATCACCATGAGCAGCCCCTGAGCTTCCGTGATATCCCCCATGCACAGTACTGTCGTCTGCATAGCAATGTATACTTCCCAAGGAAAGCATGTCATTGATATGCAGAAGAAACAATGTTGGGGATAGAACGGAGCCTTGTGGAACTCCAGCGTTCACTGCCATGAACTGCGAAGCGCAGCCGTCAACGACAACACGAATTCTATGCTCGTGGAGGAAGCTGGCAATCCACGTACAGAACTGCGCAGGTAATCCGTATGCCGGTAGCTTGAAAAGGAGAGCCTTGTGGCAAACTATCTACTAAAAGCTTTGGCGATGTCGACACTAATAGCCACCGACTCGCCGCGCTTATCGATAGATTCACCCCATTTGTGGAAAAGGAACGCTAGAAGGTCACGCTAGGACGAAACCCATACTGACGGTCATTAAGCAACGAGTGACCTTCCAGGTAATGGATCAGCTGGGTATTAAGGATCCTCCAAGATTTTACACAAAATGGAAGTGGCGGCTATAGGGCGATAGTTTGATCTCCCTTTTTGGGAACGGGCTAGACATTGAATGAATGAATAAACACTTTATTTCACATTAAACACAGGACATTACAATACACATTATATTGGCAATAGGCGGCCTTATTGCTAAGGTAGCAATTTCTACCCGGCAACCTTAGGGCTAGGAAAGTAGCTACGTATTCAAGATACAGGATAGTGCACTAAAAAGAAGAAAAAAAACTAAGTAGAATAAATTAACAATTAAAATTGATACCTATACATATAACTAAATATATAAATACAATACATACAAGACATTGGCCTCTTTCCAAGATTTCGGCACACAACCAACAAAGAACGACAAATAGTATAGACGCGTCAAGACAGGAGTCAACTACGCTGCACACTTCTTAAGAACAATCACAGAAATGCCGTCTGGTCCATTTGCTTTTCGAATATCGATCGACAGTAGCTCCGTCCGCACATAACGCTGTCTGATGCGGATATCGGGCATGGTGCTGCCACAATATGACAGTGTCGGAGGTTGTGCACCACAGTCATCGACACGGGAATGAGCCGCGAAGAGTTTTGCCAGGAGGTCAGCTTTCTTCTGCGGCTGATAAGCAAGTGAGCCATCGGTATGTCTCAGGGGTGGCAGCGAGGGTTGGCAGAAGTTTGATTGAAAGATCGGCTACCCGTAGGGTGCGCTAGCAGTTCCTTCTGATCCACTTGTGCAACACACTGAGCATCCGCTCTAATGTAAGCCCTCTTACACAGCTTAGTGGCATTATTGTAGGCTGTTTTCAGTAGGCTTGTGTTGGGATCCCTGGAAGCTCGACCTCTGATCCAAGCGCGGTAAGCCAGCTGTTTGTTTTTTAAACAGCAGAGGCGCACTCGCGATTGAACCAGAGGTTACATCTGTGACTACTGACGAAATTGAAATGCAGAATATAATATTCCATTCCTAGTATGATTTCGTCAGCAACAGAGGTAACGCAGGAGTTCGGGAGTTCGAAACAGCGCTGCCACCAAGGTAATAATCCCGCATACCGTCCCAATCTGCTGACGCATAAGCTACAGACGGCGTGCTGCAACTACAGGTGACCGTCGCGACACCTGAGGCACTGAGACGGATACCAGGCAGTGATCCGAAGATCCTAGTGGAACTCGAATCACCACCTGATATCCGTCAGGAAGATTTGTCAGAAGGTCCAACAAAGAGGGTACTTGACCGATAATATCTGGTACCTAG
Source organism: Schoenobius gigantellus (assembly GCA_963935595.1). NCBI lineage: Eukaryota > Metazoa > Arthropoda > Insecta > Lepidoptera > Crambidae > Schoenobius > Schoenobius gigantellus. The sequence continues at coordinate 17,229,993 of OZ012555.1, forward strand.
TGTGCTGGGTAACCAATTGTGTCAGGTGGTACGTGAGAGCGAATGCGTAGGCAGTCCTACCCGCATGGTCAATTTTAGAGGAACTTAACCACAATTCGTGGTGAGCATTGAAGTCCCCCAAAACACTAGCTCGGCGGAAGGAAATCGCTCCTGCACGTCATCTGCCACCCGACTTAGATGTTAAAAAAGTCAGTTGTCTCCAAGTCACCTCGATGTTAACGGTAGACGCAGACTTAAGACACTGCAATGAGTGCCAAAATCGACGTGTATCGCAAGAAGGGAAACGGAAGGTTCTTCCAAACAAACGTTCTTCCAAAACGCAGGTGACGACAACAAACGTCCGCCCGGACGAACAAGCAAACACCTGCCTTCGCCTTGAACAACTCCTTAAGAGCGTAGCCGGGGTAATTAAGGTAGCTTGTCGGTCGGGCAGATAAGATAATGCGTCTCCATCAAAAACAGCATTGCTGGACGGGGTGTCATGAAATTGTTGGGACAGCTAAGAGGTTAGAATGGAGCCCGCGGATGTTAGCGAGCCCCACCTCGAATAGTGGTGTTTTGATGGGATAGTGCACCGATGTACGACCAGTCCTAATATAGTGCGCTGACATATTTGTTGGAGTGAGAGAGGCGTTAAATTACGGTGTCGTTGCAGCCCGTTAACTATTAACGGGCGTAGGCCTATTTCGCCAGGGAACTGCCGATAACTGATTTGCGCTGACCCTCCGCACGGAAGGGCTCCCGAACCTCCCCGGAAGTGGCCGCCGGGACCCACCGTCCGGTCACCAACCGGCACGACGGACCACCCCGAGATTATGCGATGCATGGTGGGGCAGCCTCAAGGACTGGTTAGGTCCGCTTGGGCCCCTGTATTTTACCACGGGCGGCCAGCGGAACAGCCGTTTCTTCAGATCTTCCTAGACGGAGGGTCAACGCAGTCAACCTGGCATTGGGTCGACGGAAGCCCACACGAATCGTAGCAACAACCCCTCAAGCTATGGCTGTGCGCTGACTGATCTCGAAACGTGGACAAGAAATAGCCTTTTTACGGGTTGACGTGTTTTACGTCATGCGCACGGTGGTCGCTAGCCAGTCCGGTTTCTCAAGCGCTACCACCAGAAGTTGGTCACTCCATCAGCACCACCCGAGGATCACGTGTAGGGTCTCGAGGTTCAAACCTACGGACGCGAGCGACTCCAATCCCCTATTATACATTTATATTTAACTTGTCATATTTTTTTAAATATTTCATTTCATGTTAATGCTTTATTATTAATTTTATATTTAAAACAAAGTTTAACAAATTATTTATTTAAATTTTGTTGTAGACTAAGTTCAACTCAAAATGGTTCAATAAAACTGATTCACGTCTAAATGTAGTTTATTTTTTGTCAAAATAATCAATTATCTGTAAAAAGGATTGATTCTTAGCCGAATTTTATAAAAACAGTGATATTTTACAACCTATTACGATTTTAAATTTTATAGGGTTTCATAAGTTCCCTCACAAACAAATCTCCTGAAAAATATAATTTTTTGAATTATCTCAGTTTAGTTCTAGCTGTGCGATATATATTTCGGGAAGTTTTGTGTAGTTTTATTTCAGCACGGTCCTTGAAACAATCTGTTTTTCCGTCATCCCTAACAGTAACAATGCTTGATTCTACGAACTTTAATCGTCAACTTTCTTTGACAATTACCATATTAACGTCTAGTATGACACCATATATAATACATTTATTTTCAATCTCCATTTTAGTCTTCATAATGTTAAATCTCAGAATAACGCACGCACTCGTTTGTCGCAACTTGGAAAGATCGAAAGTGCCTAAACAATCAGCTCAGCACGTGCCACGCGCGCGTGTGACTGGCCGGTGCCCGCCGCCTGCGCGCTTCTCCGCGCTCGGCGTTCGTGCAAAGAAGTTGGTATTTTTTTAAATAAAAGGATTTCGTGGATGAAAACAACACAAATTATGAATAGTGTTTTGTTACAAAATAATAATTAGAAACACGTGAACTCTAATAACTTGCATTTTATTTTGAGGATTTTACAGGGTGTTGTAGTAAAATAATAAAATATCTATACATCTCGTGGATGAATTTGACACAAAATAGTTTAAACAACAGATACTAGTATTCTAAAACGCATAACACCTATTTTACCAATTGTAATATTCTTTCAGAGCTAGTTGGGCGTCATGTTAGCCACTGGTTAAAAATTAAGATTCTCGTGGACAGAGATGACACAAAATGCCTATGCACATCAGATACTACTTCGTTATTATGATGAAAGTAAAATTTTCATCTCTAATTTTGTTTTCGTCCAATACTGATTGAAACGACAAATACCTAAATTTCTACCTATGCAAGTACCTAGAATGACACAAAATATTTTTTTAGGTTGGGCAAATGGTCTGGAAACTATATGCGAAAAACAAACAACTTTAATATTTTTGAAACTTAAAAACCTAGCGCTACGGGTCTATTTACCACACGTGGACTCATTTACTGTTATCAGCTTAAATATAACATTTTATGTGTCTAACTTCAATATGACTGAACAAAAACTATTTAAAATTTCTGATTCTCTGCTCTGTTAATATCTACGGCTGTACCACGACTGGTGCGGTAAGCTAGTTCTTCTGCCGGCATAAAGATAACTTCGAGTACTCAAGGCCACCATCGGGACAAGTATTATACACATACATACACCCACGACAAAAGCTCGTAATATTATAATTTATGGTCTTATAAGTGCTTATGTAGGTTCATAAGTACGTACAAATGTAAGTATGTAAGTACACGTGAGAACTATTTTGATAGATCTTCCATCGATCTTCCACTTTTTGAATAGTCAACCTTTTAATCTACTCCTTGTATTCGGGCTTGTACCTATAATAAATAATGTAAATGAATAAGTTATGTAGTAGGAAAAAATATCATGAAATATTAAAAAGTACTTAAGGAATAATTACAAATTCAAATATGTATCTTTAGTAAGCATTATTGTTAAGGCTCTCCTGATGTCCGTACAGGATCAACGGTTTTTTCTACAACTTCCATTTGTATACTAATTATTTATGATTTGATGGAATGTATGTATAACAAGTATTGAATAAATAAGAAAAATCTTTACTTTTCTTGGAAGTCTACAGAATTCCTACAACGGCCCGGAAATGTATGAAATAATTTCACGATATTACACTACCAATCCTATACAATTCCTTGACGACAATAGACGAAAATACAATATTATATCTGTCACAAAGAAGTAAAATGAGTAAGAAGGCAAGGAATAAAATAAAATGAAAATTGGTTTTATTACGGAGGTATGACGCATAGACTTGAAAATGTCAAAACTAATTCACTATCTACCACTTGCTCAGAATGATGCTTGATATACGTTGTTGTCGGATGCTGGGTGATTTCGTGCCTAGTAGGCCAATCTCAGGTGGGTTGGATCAGATTAGGTTAGATTTATGACCCCGCGTATACAAGAATTATTATACAGTTCTATAAAGCTTAGCGCAATATATTTAAATAAGTTAAGTATGTACGACGCTCCGCTCGCTTCGCTCGCTCTGATACACGTGTACTCTTACATTTTTTTAACGTTGGGAAATGCATTACGCATACCACGCGCTCGGGAAGGCGCGGGGTTATGTCGGACTCTCCACGGCCCTGGGGGCAGAGTACCGACTAAAAGCCAACGATGCCCCGTCATAAATGCCTTGGAACGGGAACACCCATCATCGCCGCATCCTCCCCGTCATCTAAATAAGAGGATATGTCAGGGAGGGACGCCTCGCTGCCGGACAAGGCCATGCGAAACCCTTTCGGGTACTTCCATGACCTCGTCAGCGTCTGCTCGCCTACGGCGAGCTCCTCTCACCTCCCCAAAATGGGAAGGCCGGAGATGACTGACAGTGACCTGTGCAATGCAGGACTCGAGCTTCCCAGGCCCGGGTCCCGCTGGTCACGGTCAGGAGGAAGAAACTGCCGTTTCCTCCACCCCAATCGTCTCCGACGGCAGGGAGCTGCCTCTGGGTCCTCCTCTCTGGCCCGTTCTGCCGCCTCCTTCTGTGTGATGACCTCCACACAGAAGGAGTTTACTGCATCCCAAGCCTCCTCGCTCTCGACCATCTTCGAGATGAGTGATGGGAGAGAGAGGTCGGGGCCAACACACGAAGCCAGACTGGTGCGCTGCGAGGAAAAGGCAGCACACTCCTCAAGAGTGTGCTGTGCTGCGTCCTCAGCGGCACAGTGATGGCATTGAGCGGTCGGCTCACGCCCAATCCGGTGCAGGTAGCGGCCTAAACATCCGTGACCACTGATGACCTGCACCAAATGGTACGTGAGCGACCCGTGCTTCCTTTCCACCCATGGCTTGAGTACAGGGAGCAATGCCTCAACAGTTCTCCTGAGAGTTCCGGAGGCTGGCTCACCTAGGCTCCTCACGCGGTAGGCCGCTGCGAGACGTATACTCTTACCTGACCCCGTAGCATGAACACCGAAACACGATATGATAAAGCGATAAATCAAAATGAACTGTCAAAATATTATAGATATAATGGCTACCTTGAAATTTTATCGACGTCTATATATTAGCAATGCCCAAAAAACAATATCAATATTGAAAACATACCTAAAACTTCAAGATTTCTTAAAAATCTTATATCGATATATCGTTTTATCAAATCGTGTTTCGGTGGTCATGCTAGGGAGGGGGGGGGGGGGGCTGGAAAATACACACTTTCGCTTACCCCTTGTTGGATCGATATCCTGTCTGATACACATTTTCCTATTGTTGCTTAGCAATTGCATAGAGCTCCTAGAAAATGCATAGAAATGCTACCTTGTTATTTCACACATTGCTAAATAAGGGATGCGGACTGAGTACTACAGAAAATCGAAATCTAAATTAGTCCGTCAGTTAGATATTAAAAACATCAGACATGTATTTTTGATTTGTCAAAATAACAAAACACTGCTGAAATTAAGCGATTTAAAGTTACGGAGTGGCGGCTCGCAACGTCACAAGTACATAATATAAAATTTACCTACTTATGACGTCACTTAACCAAACAAATACTTATTTCCTGATTTTCACAAATTTTCTGTGACATATTATGTATGTATAAAGTTACTATTTTTCTTCTGTGTCAAAGCGGAACACTTACTAAATTTTGTATATAAATCATTTATAACTTTTTGTATTCATAAATATTTAATAATTGTAATATAATATACAACGTGCTAATTCAATTACGCAAACTCTGAATATAGTTTGTTCCGTTTCGTGAGTAGAATCGAAAATATTTTGGTTCTGCCAACCGAACCAACCAAACTCATTTTTTTGGATATGAATATGATATTTAGATACGGAGCGCTTTTGTAACGCGATAATGTTTACTATGAATAATTATTAAATGGGAATAATTTAATCGAGCCGAGATTAGGCCTTTGAAGTGATTATACTATACATATAAATTTGATGTAGTTAGTTAAGTATATAAATAGTTGTTTGCAAAAGCGGGACATTTTTGCTCTTCCTGGGGACAGCGGGACAAACAGACCGAATGCGGACAATCCCGCCCAAAGCGGTCGTACAGCGGGACATTCGTTATGTATGTACAAAAAAATTATATTATATATTTAATTTTTAAAAATAATGTAAGTATTACGTCATAGGTGCTTGTGTATGTAATGCTACGTAGAGGCTAGGTTGAATATAAGTATTTTAGCTAAATTTAATGTAAACTTCTTTAATTATGTTATTACGGTAAGATTTTATTCCTGATATGGAGTGAAATTGATAAAATCAATTTGTCCATTTCCTTAATAAAATACTCACAAAACAATCAATAGCAATTGTTGTTCGTGTAATCACAATATTTGTGTGTGTTATATACTTGATTTTGAATCTTTAAACAAGTAATCGTGACTACGTCAGTTTAAAGAAAAGAATGCAACTATCTTGTATGAAGCCGGTGTGTATGTAAGGTCAATGTCATTGCAACTTGCACACCAGTAAGTTTGAACAAGTATAAAATGGGACGGGCCCCTTCTAGGGCATCACTCACCCCCTGCCCGCACTACATCTAGCACCATGTACAAACTGGTAAGTATTATTAAGGTCTGTGAGACCTGCATCGGATATGATATTTACAAGTCATACGGAATTCAGCTGTTTTATTTTAAAGTATTTGTAAACAACTTGGTGCTTGCATATTTTCGTGCATTCTATCAAAAACTTAACAACATCGAAAATTTGCCACAGACAAACTAGCAAAATATACAAACGTTTAGATAGAAATCAATACAAAAATTACAATAGGTATGAAAAAATGTCATATTAAATGTAATTTGTGTTGCGGATATGGACGGAGAAAATTGATATTGAGAAATAATGTACAAAACCTATATATTTCTACATTATTGAACCAATCATAACCAGAATGACTGATTGCAAATGACTGAGTTTCTGAGTTACGTATAGTTTTACCCGGTTGCACGAAAATGTCTTTCAGTCAAATTGTTTTGTCTGTTTTACTTTAAAATTTACTTCTTAAATGTCAAATAAAAATGTGTATCGTATATCTATCTTTATTTAATAGTAGATACATAAAACCCATTTTCACGCATTTTTTATTCTTCCGAATGTATATTTACGTCACTTAATTTTAACGAAATTGTAAAACGTAAGTTGGCGCAACAGGCCTTTACTGTCCACTGCTTACGCACAATTTGACTAAAATGTCTATACTCTATACAAATAAATAAAATTGAAGTGTCTGTTTGTAATGTCAAAATAACAAGTTTGTACTAAATGGGTATGAATGTATATAGGGTACCAATAACAAAAACACAATTGAAAAAATTTTTGTATGTCTGTCTGTTTGTTCCCGCTAATCTCCGGAACGGCTGGACCGATTTTGACGGGACTTTCACTAAAGGCTTCGAAACTACTGCACCGATTTTAATGAAAGTTGGTATAGGGATAGTTCGAGACCAGGGGAAGGACATAGGGTAATTTTCCTACGGGAAAAAATTCCCACGGGAAAACAAAAATAACGCGGGCGAAGTCGCGAGCGGAAAGCTAGTTCAAAATAAACTTAGCACAAAAACAATATAAGAAAAGAAACGGACAATTTTCTATTGTCAGCTTCCTGTTCCAAAGACAATAAATGGCGCTAACTGTTCTAGTTTTGTCCAGAAAAAGGCAATTATGCCAAAAACAACGGCTATAATTATAAATACTGTCCTAGTTGCTGAAATTTCTCATATTTTTTACAGAACAAAGGAAAAATAAGTTCCTCTGGAAGTAAAAAGGTCATTGCACTGAGGGTATCATCGAATTACTGTTTGAATCGAAAAAGGCTTATTAAAACATTGTCATTTGACTCTAGAGAGAAATAAGGCAGAATAATATTATTTCCGGGCGCGTGAGTACCTAGTGGTATCGCGTTATGGACCCTACTCTATGTACTAAAGGGTAGGGAACACACGGGAAGGTTTTAGTGGGTAGGCCTGGTACTCTGTCAGGAGACACACGTTCGCCGTTTACCCAACAGCGGGTACGGCGCGGTAATATATTTCCCCCGGAGAAAAAAAAAGATAATATTCTTTGTGGCATAGTATTTTCTACAAACTTACTATGTCTTGTATGTTATGTTTTAGTTAATATTTTTTATAAAAATGTATATTTTTTGCTCATCAATATTGCCCGAATAAGTTATTATTTATATCCATTATTCACTTTTAAAACCCATAACATCATATTTATAATTATATGTACTCGTATAGGCATTAATTAATAAAAGTAGGAGTGCTCTTCTTATAGTTTATATTTAGTGCATTAATTTAATTTTCCAAAATAATAATAACTTGTTGAGGGTGTCATCGTCATCGTCATGTTGACGTGCTCTGATTGATTAGAATAATTATAACTTGTAATAATTATATAGGTATGGACTATGTGTACCTACTGCTGTAACGAAATTAAGTGTTACTTCAACTAACCCCAAAATCTGATTAATTTTGATTTATAATTCAATTTCGAAACTTGTCCGTAGTAATTGATGTGGACATGCAGTATATACTAATCTCTAATCCTACAAAACGTATTTTTTAATACAGTTGCTCAAAAAGTAGTATATTGCAGGGCTGTTTAGCGTGCGGGATGACCACCATTACGCACTAGTGCTTTTTCTTTACCAAATGTCTAATGTCTAGAATCTGACACACATTTTGCGTTTTTCCTGACTCTGATAACCAATTATTGATTTTACACCACCGGAATTATGTTTAATTGCTGAAAATGCGAGTGTGAATATTTTACCTGTAAAGTCCAAAAGCAGGTACATTGCTACATATGGTTGCTACGTATTTATTGTTTCATTTTTTCGCAACTGTATTAAAAATAGTTGTTCAATACACGTGCGGGAGTGTCATTTCCACTCGTTCCGACTGTCAACCCTCGCCTTTGGCTCGGGACGACATTTGTCGGAACTCGGTGCAATGACAGGCTTCCCGCACTTGTAGTGAAAATAACTATTTTTACACTGCTGCTGGTATTCAGGCGAACAATGTCACATGTCATACTTCTAGCTTTAATATTTCGAAATTTAAACTCAGCGATGATGAGTCAGTTGATTACTCAGTTAGTCAGGATATGTAATTTTTATGTATATAGGATGCTAGCAATGAAAAAATGTTAAAATAAAAGAAATTAGTCTGAAAATGTTTCCTCATTATACAGGGCGACCCACGGCGATGGAGAAGTACCTTAACTAAATACAGCCGGCTGCAAAAGTAGATAAGCATTTTTAGCAGATTTAGTACCATGTCACACCAACTATTCATTTTATTCAGTATGGTTACACCTATATTGCATTGTTAATAGTTGGTATGACATGGTATTAAAATGTTTATCTACTTTTGAAGCCGGCTGTACCTTAAATACCGAAGACAGAAAAAATTATTGAAAGAATACTTTATTTTGGTTTTAAAAACAATCCAAACTGTATTTGCAATTTTCTAAATAATCGTCTGCGTGAATCGGGACTCAAATCCAATAAATAAATAAAAGAACATTCTGTATTTCGTTATTTTTTGGTACCGATAGATAAAGTCGATCACAGGGAACAAATATCTGTAATAAACACAAAATTTGAGAATTACAAAAGTCAAATAGTCCTTAATGCATAATGGCATAAGGCGAAGAATTCAGTCATCATCCCAATTGCGGCGATTGTACAATTATCCATACTAATATTATAAATGGGAAAGTGTATTTGTGTGTCTGTTTGTTTGTCCGTCTTTCACGGCAAAACGGAGCGACTAATTGACGTTGCCATTATACAATAGGTAACCGGTTGCTTTTGTCCGCAATAAGCCTGCCGCATTGGATTTGACGAGCTCGATGGAATGCGACTCAAACTCCAGCTCTGAGACAGTCTAGGACGCAGTGGAGGTGTGATTTTGATAATAAGCTGAGTATATACGGGGTTATTTTTCCAGTAGGAGCCAAACTTTGTATGCTTGTTCAGACAAGCAAAATGAAGATCTTTTACTATGGGACTAATCTCGAAATCGCGAAAAAAAATCAGTTGCTCCATACAAATGTTCAACATCCACTGAACCACTGAATCCATATGGAACAGCTGATTTTTTTTCGCGATTTTGAGTTTGGTCCCATATTTAAAGTTGTTCATTTTGCTTAGCATACAAAATTTGGCTCCTGATGGAAAAATAACCCGGTATCTATGTAATTTCACATTGCATATTTTTTCTTTTTTAGCTATCCCTTTTTGCCATCCTGGCCGCCGCCTTCGCAGCGCCCGCGCCGGAACCGGGCGCGCTCATCGCTCCGATCGCGTACAAGGCGCCCCTGACGTACGTCCCGTCGCTCGGATACGCGGCTCTTCCACAGGCTTCACCCATCGCTTACACTGCACCCTTAGCGTACTCGGCGTACTCGGCGTACCCTGCGCCCATCGCGTACAGCAAATTCTACTGAACATAACATAAACGTGTTCCAGTTTATGTACCATACGATTGGCTGAAAACTGTTTTATGATTTCTCAATAAATTTCCGTTCCGCCTAGATATTTTGTTATTACTTTCCTGTCATTATTATCATCACATCAACTCACATACATCCCGCTACTGGGTTCTGGTCGCTTCCTGAGGAGGCTGTGGTTCGTGTAGAATAGAAATAGAATGGTAGAATTAAAGTAGGATTTTATTTCGAGTATACTTCATCTCTTCGCTTGCAGAGGTGTAATTGAGTTAAACACCCTTAGTCGGCTCTTACAATATTCAAACTCAAACTCAAACTCAAAAATCTTTATTCAATATAGACCTTTACAGGCACTTATTGACGTCAAAAAAAAACATAAAAATCTTCAACCAAGAATCTAATTAACTAAATTATTTAATCCTTGTATGTACACACACCCCAACCATTATTAAGATGTGTGCAAATACAAGTCAAATGAAAAAAAAAATTGACTCTACACCTGTTCGGAAATTGCCTTCTCGAGAAGAACAGGCAAGAAACTCGGAAGGTCTTGTATTTTTTTTGTCTCCTCTTTTAAAATGCCAACATTACAATATTATATTTCACAAACATTTTTTTTAATAATATAGAAATGCCTGTCGGTGTGAGTGGAACAGTTACTCGAATGAAATTTATCCCATTATCACAAAGTGTTAACACCCTTTGAACGTCAATTACACAGATTTAGATCTGTGGTCAATTATCACATTTTTTGTCAATCCCAAGCAGTTTTATCTGTCATATAATCAGACACTTTATAATATGCTTTTTTCATAAGTGCGCCCTTGATAGTGACTTTAAATTTATTCAAGTTAAGTGCTTTAATATTATTTGGGATTTTATTGTAGAAACGTACACAAAGGCCTTTGAAAGAATTATAAATTTTTTTAAGCCTAGTATTTGGTAACGCTAACATATTCTTTTGCCTAGTATTTACTAAATGAATATCACTGTTTTTACAAAACGAATGTATATTTTTATGAACATATACTATATTCTCGTAAATATATTGCGACGCGACGGTCATAATACCAATTTCTTTAAATTTTTCTCTCAAAGAGTCTCTTATTTTAAGGTTATAAATAGCACGAATAGCCCTTTTTTGCAGCACAAAAACAGTCTGAATGTCGGCAGCATTTCCCCACAGCAAAATACCATACGACATCACACTATGAAAATAGGCAAAGTATACAAGTCTTGCTGTATCAACATCAGTCAGCTGACGTATTTTCCATACAGCGTAGGCTGCAGAACTAAGTCTCTTCGACAATTTATCAATATGTGGGCCCCACTGAAGCTTTGAATCTAAAGTAATACCAAGAAATACTACGGTATCCACAAGGTCCACATTTTTATGCTTTATGTTAACAGTGGTGTGAACCTCTTTAACATTGGGTAAAACAAATTTTATACATTTAGTTTTCCCTTCATTGAGGCACAAGTTATTCGCATTAAACCAGTAAACTATTCTTGAGATAGAACTATTTACATCGTCATAAATTTGCAATCGTCTTTTAATTTTAAACATAAGTGAAGTATCATCTGCAAATAATACAATCTCATGCCTATCTTGTACAAAAGCAGGCAAGTCATTTATATATATTAAAAATAGAAAAGGACCAAGAATTGAACCCTGCGGAACTCCCATTTTAACCGAGGCGCCCTGGGACCTCTCCCCGTTGACGTCTACTTTCTGAATCCTCTCAGTCAAATAGGAGACGAGTAGATCCAGAACAGTGTCGCGAAATCCATAGTAGTGTAATTTCCTGATCAGGGTGTCATGATGAACGCAATCAAACGCCTTGGACAAGTCACAAAAAACGCCCAGCGCATCATGTGAGTCCTCCCAGGCCTCATATATATTTTCTATTAACTCAACACCAGCATCAGTTGTTGAGCGACCCTTTCTAAAACCAAATTGTTTACAGTGTAGAAGATTATTTCTGTTAAAAAAGCTTTGCATTTGTTCCAACATTATTTTTTCAAAGATTTTGCTAAAAGTAGGTAGCACAGAGATAGGTCTAAAATTATTGGGGTCTGATGTGCTACCAGATTTGTGTAATGGAATAATTTTACTCAGTTTCATTAGATCAGGAAACACACCACAGTCAATGCAATCATTAAAAATACTAGCAAGTATTGGAGCTATTGTTTCTATTACAGATTGGGAAACATCTACAGAGTTGCCCCACAGATCCACGGTTTTCTTTTTATTCAGCGTTTTAAATGACTTTATTAAATCATTTGCACAAATTTGGGCAAATTTAAATTTATCATCACAAGTTTTAACATGATCTTTTAGAATAGATTCGGCTACAGTGGGGGAGGAATCCAAAGATTTTGTGATTGAGACTGGAATGTCAGTAAAGAATTTTTCAAATTCTGTAGCTACCTCAATATCTACTGTAACTTTCTTATTTTCAATATTTAAACAAAAATTGTTGTTATTAGTTTTTACTCTTCCGGTTTCATTATTAATAATGTTCCATGTCGTTTTAATTTTGTCACTACTATTTTTTATTTTAGAGCTTAAATAATTGGACTTTGCAAATTTACAAACTTTTATAAATACTTTGGAATAAGTTTTTACATACAATTTAAATTGATCACTAGTATTTAATGAACGCTCATTGTAAAGTTCATAAAGTTTTATTCTGCTTTTGTGAATACCTGGTGTGGCCCATTCACTAAAAGCTAATCTACCATTGACTGAGATGGTTTTTGGAACAAAGATATTTTTAAATTCACAACAAAATGTGTTAAAAAAGTTTTCATACAATTTATTTGGGTCTTCGTCATAATCAATATACTCTAAATTAATACCAAGATTATTATTGAAACGCTCCAAGCGGCCAGCAGTCTTTGGTACAACAGTGATATTCTTTTTCGCCATAAGCTTACATTTGTAAGGTATAGTAACAAATTGACCAGAGTGGTCAGATTCTAAGTTATTAAAAACATTTTGTGCTAATGGTTCTATGTCAGTATAAATATTATCAATGCATGTGGCAGAAAACTCAGTAATTCGTGTTGGCTCCAGAAATAAGTTTTTAAGATTATATGACTGAAACAAATTTTTAATTCTCATACATAAACTAGAGTTTTCTAATAAGTTAATATTAAAATCTCCACAGACTAATATTTGTTTGCCTTGCTTACAGACTTTATTTAAAACTTCATCCATTATATTTTCAAAGTGGTCATACAATCCCGAAGGAGGCCTGTATACGCTCACTACAATAATCTGGTCCAACTCTACACAGGCAATTTCTATTGTTCGTTCAACTGAGAGGTTCACAATATCTTTACGATCTTTATATTTAAGCTTTTTATTTAATATGATTAATGAGCCACCGCGAATTGCATTTTCTCGACTGAACGAACTACCAACCTGGTGGTTGCTAAAATTAAACATGAACTGGTAGCTTTTAAGCCAATGTTCGGTTATACAAAAAATGTCTACTTTACTACTGTTCATGAATAACTCAACTTCCAGATCTTTGCCCATCATTCCTTGCATGTTCTGGTGCACCAGGTTGATAAAATTTACATGTTTATTATATTCAAATGGGTCTTCCAATACATTATCTAATAAACAATTTTCATTTTGTTCTTTATTTAACATTATGCAAGAGGATTTCTCTATTGTCTCAATACCTAATTTAAAGACTCTATTGTCTCAATACCTAATTCATAGGAAGAGGGAGCGGCAATATAATAATAATTATGTTTCGAAATTGTTGAAAGAACTTTATTGATAAATTGATGGTCAGTTTCTCAGAAAAGAAGGATTTGGTCTCATTTTAACCGACTTAAAAAAAGAAGAGGTTTTATGTTTGTCTCTATTTAAATCTTTATTTTATGTATGTTCACCCATTTCTCCACTGAGTGTAAACCGATTTTTCAAAATTCGTTTCCGTTCCTAGTTCGTTATAGTCCCATAGTGATCCCATTGTCACTATTTCAGGATCTGATAATGGGATCCCAGATTAATCGAGGGAAACCTCAAATGACATAGCCAAAATCTCTATACAGCTGTGCCCCGAAATGAAACTTTCATGTACAGTAACGTAAAGCATGTCCTAATGAACTTTGCGCGTATGTCTTTAGAATATTTCGAGCTAATGTTCGGACATAGTAAGTGCGGACCGGCTACTCACTGCGATGGGCGATTGTGAGTACCTACGCAGTCAGATGTTGATAGTGAGCATACAGAGTTTACTGCATAAATCGTCAAGAGTTTACTGCATAAATCGTAAGAGTTTACTGCATAAATCGTCATCTCACGCAACGTACTACGAAAACGCGCGCCACTCTCAGTAAGAGTGATCTCATTTATTATATTTAAACAAAAATCAACATCACAAAAATAGTTCTGTTATTATATTACATTTTATATAGTTTTTATTTATTTTAACATCTAAGTAGGTACTCATCTTCAATGGTCATAAATATACTATACGAGAATGAGGCGCATTTATTTTATGCCTGGCCCATTCTAATACCACAGCGTCACGACGGCAACAGCACCCTACAGGCTGATTCCGACTAGGCAGCAAGAGAGGTTAATATTTATTGCTTATGTGTGAATTGAGTTGATCGCTGTTAACTTTATCACTACGTAGAATATGATTAATAGAGGTGTAAGCGAAGTGGAACAAACGGTAGCGCGGGGGTCAAATGATGTAACATATAGAAAAACTTCAAAAGAGAAGCACAGTAAAACGTCACGAGCAACGTAAGCGTAAGTCTGTCTAAATAGCTACTACGTTAATGGACGCTTCAGGACATGGTAGTAGTAGAATGATTAAAATATGAATAAAAAAATAATTTTATATTAATTTTCTAAAGTATCCAAAATACTACACTAGTTTAGCGCAGTAGTTTTTATTTTATTAATTGTATTTTTATCTTTTATAAAAGAATGGATGTATCCTTAGGCGTCCCTTAGATTATCCGGGGTGATAAGAAGTACCTAACCCTGCATAGGGCGGAATACAGTATTGGGTTTATAGCACAGACATCAAGCTGTACTGCGAAAATGTGCTTCCATTACAAAATAATGCAATCAATCTATGAGCGCCGAGCGGTTCCAATGTCAAAGCGTAAAGCTGGATGTACAGACTTTGTGTTTGTCTTCTGTGTATCCGATTTTTTGAAAAATAAAACCAATAAAACAATTAATTAACACACATATTTTTCTCGTCTGCTCTAGAATATGTAATTAATCAGATTAATTTAAAAGTATTTTTTTCATATTTTAATGATTACTGTACATTTTATTGGATTTGAGGGCAAAATCTAAACATGTCTTTTATTGAACGTACAGAGTCTTTGACATTTTTTTTAAAAGCTATTGTATGTGGTCGTCGTCATATCATGTTGCTTAGCGGATGATTGAAAGTTTCATGAGGATTAGGAGTTGGGGACCGTTCTTTAAATGCCTTGTAGTGTTTAAGTCATATTATTTCCAGCTATTTAGGTGTTTCGCCTCCGAGCTTTAAAATCATGGATCCCATCCATGATTTTTCCAGCGCAAGTCCATATACAGTGAACCCTTCCAGAAATTGTGAACTTGTGATTTCCGCAAGCACAAATACTCCCGTCAACTAATTTTATATCACACAGCCTTTTGTTAAAACATTCATGTCCTATGAGCAATTCGGACGTTCCTTGTTAGGACTATATAACCCTAAAAAAATAAAAGATAAGAACCCTAAGGCGGTTAACACATTGCCGCCGCATCCCGCTGCGGCGTACGGAGGAACAAAATCCGCATGCGGCTGCGGGAACCGGCCATGGAACCGTGCCACCGTACGGTTTGCTCCGTATCTCCGTCCGGAGCTGCGGTGCACGACGCCCCTCATCACCGCATTATCTATATCGAAATTTTATGCACGTGGTTTCTACGTAAAAATCCGTACAATAGTGCGGCACAGTGTGGCATACCTCGCGGACCGCACCGCATCACCGTCCGGGAGTGCGGTACCGTCGCGCGCGCCGCACACCCGCACGGAGATGCGGTGTGAGTGTTATACCCTGCGGTTTTTGTATACAAATTAAGATTCTTTAGTCAAAATTAAGTTAAGAATTATTTAGTCAAATTAAGATTCTTTAGTGAAAGAGGAGCGTCAGTGGCGCTGTGGACTCGGCACTCGTCTTCCAATCGGGAGGTCCGGGTTCGAGACCGCGGTGAAGGAAAACATCGTGAGGCAACCTGCATACATCTGCGAAGAAATTCAAAGGTGTATGTGAAGTCGACCAATCCGCACTGGGCCAGCGTGGTTGACTAAGGCCTAATCACCCTAACATAGGGTAGGCTCGAGCCCCTCGGTGGGGACGTATATGAGCTGTGATGATGATGATGATGATGAGTCAAAATTAAAAACCGCAGCACAGCACACCGGACCGGTGTCCGATGCAATGTGGTATGCGCCTAAATGATTAGGTGATTTCTTGTAACTGCTTCGCCACTACAACGACACGGCCCGGTACTGCCGGGCTAACAAAAAATATGAAATACTAAATCATGTTCCCACTTGATTGCCGGCAGCAGCATATTGAAATTTGTATATTTTTGCCGTTGCTTTTGCCGGCAACTGAGACGCACTAGGCGAGGCACTGAAAAAACGGCCACTGTCAGCCAGCAAAGAGAATCTAAAAACTAACTCAAACCAAATTTCACTTATTCGTCTGGGCAAAACACAACAAAATTAAAACGACAAAGATGCTATGCATTATTTATTTGTGCCAAGTCATCGGGGTATCTCGGAGTCATGTAGGTATTACGAGTGTCGTTTAGCGGAGGTAGTATCCAGAGTATGCGTAGGGGACGGGGGCGGCGGCGTAGGGGGCAGAGTATGCCACGGGCGAGTACGCCGAGTACGTAAGGGGCACGACGCCAGGCGCCGCGGCGTATGTCACCACGTCGGGCTTGGGGTTGGGGCTGGCGAAGGCCACCGCCAGCATAGCGAATACGGCGAACTGGAAAAACAAAAATGAAAAACTTTATGAAATGAATATTAAAATATAATCTTTTATCTAAAGATATTAGATAAATATCTTGGCTCAGTTTAATTCCAAAAGTCGAGTTCGTACAGTGATCTATAAATTGGAATATCTTATTTTGTTGTCTTAGACGAAATTGCCCTAGGTCCCGCAACTATGTTGGAAGCAGTCACTTGGTTAGATCTTAGTTTCAAGTGGTAGCTAGCCGGACTCAGAAGTCCTCCTTTTTCATTATGTAATCACTTTCTATTTTGGCAGTCAATGTGCATCCAACATTATTTTTTAAACAATCTGAAGACGTTCTTATTTTATATAATAACAATGAATAATAATAAACCTTTCTATCAGTAACATTACGGTCTAAACTTAATAATAGAGAAAAATATAACCATGAGTTTAAAGCAGGATAAACCTATGCTTCAGGCATGCAAATAGAGAAATAAACGGAGAAACAAATGCAAAATTAACAATTTATAATAAAGAGCCATAAAAGGATTATATGACACACACACATACATACACAGACACACACACACACACAACACATCAGAATTCAAAAAATACAAATTACTTATCCAGTTTTAATAATTTGATATATTGTATTGACACTGCAATGACTCTTTTCAATCATGAATCAATCGTGATAGACTTTTTCTTGGGTATACATGACAAGCCCTCTAATTACCACCAGCGCCAACTAATCCGAATCCGTATGGTGCCCTTTACCATAAGAATAACTAATAATACGAGTATAGAAGCGAAACTCCCGGCCGTCGAGCGCTCAAGGCCACGTTATTTACCTACCGTTTGATTTCCGTTGAACGGAATCGCCAGTCAAGGCGCGCACCGCATCCCGCACGCACCGCACGTGACTCCTTCCCGCGCGCCGCTATCTACCTAATCGCCGCGATGCCGACTTATTGTTGTGTTTATAGGTGCAAAAACAATGCCATAATAACCCCAAATTTAAAGTTTTTACCTGATTAAGCTTTTTATAAGAATGCGTATTTACTACGCGCTGAAGTTTAATAACCGAAACTTCAAATCATCTACAAAGACGTCATGTTTTATAAATATCAGACATTTGTAAATATTTCTGTTGAATTGAAACCTTTTAAATAAAAATGATTGAGTACTTTAAAATTATTTTTATTATACCTACCCTAGATACAGATACAGTTTTATTCGTAATATTCATTACATGTCAAAGCTAATACAATATAATGTATCGAGTTTCTAAAGCTGTCATTGTAGTGCAATTTTGAAACTCTGTAAGTATGGGATTTTTTTTGTCAAGTCGGGAATAATTTGAATTATGAGAAACTTTGGTACTGCTATATATATTTTTATCGACCTTTGTCACTGTTCCATATAAAATTTAAATACAATCAATACTTGATTAAAATTATGAAACAACCGATTTTTTTTCAAGTGAAAATGTTGGTCTGATAGTAAAAAGTGAGCTTAGGTTTTATCCATTAGTACATTCATAACTTCAGCTCTTGGACTATAAACGTAGGTACGATACCTAAATTACAAACCATTTTTGTACATCGCAATTCGAAACATTTTAATGATTTTGTTCTCGAAGTGTAGGGATTAAGCTCAATTAATCAAAAATAGGCAGGTTCTTATAACTACGGAATCAAAAAAACGAAAAATGTGCGTACTATTGCTAAAGATAGCTGCTCGCTCGCTACACTTGAAGTACAAAATCAATAAGACTCGGTGTATGCTCAGTTTCTCATTTAATGTAAAATATGGAGGTACCTATATAAAAAATATTGTAGTGGTAACCATACGTCCATGTGGTGACCCTAGCGGCGTCCGCAGACTACTGCGGGGCGTTACAGGGGGAAGGGCGCTGTAGGTATGCAAATAGCGGCATTTGGTGCACCCACAAAGGAGATTCGCTTCTATACTCGTATTATTAGTTATTCTTATGCCTTTACCTTGATTTAAGCCTTATTGTTCCGAACACGAGACCACGGACGTCAAAGAGTATTTTTCTCCTATAGAGCTGTAGTTGCTGTAGCTGCAGATTTCAAACTGTTATCATACTATCGGTGACAGTAATAATTTCCCCCTTATTATGATAGCATTGCTTTGTCCAATATTAATCTAAAACTATTAAAAGTCAGAGGCAAGTAAATTTTTCTATATATTTACTATTCCATTTAACATTTTGTCCTCTAGACTTACTTGACTACTCAGCTAGACGATTACTGTGCTTAGACGAATATTTCTTATAATTTTTTAATGAAATGTGGCTGTGTTACTATTCACAAAAATAGAGTTTCATGATTAATTCGACGAAAGGACCAACTGTAGACTAAAACAAAAAAAAACTGATGAAACAACTCCTTAAAACTTAAATAGGTAACCGGTGGTGAAATAATCACAACTTTTTTTTCTAATTTGGTAACATGGTATATGACCGAGAATTAACTTAACAAAATGCCAATTTCGTGAAATAAACGTTAAGTTACTCTTTTATTCCACTTTTATTACATCGTTATTATAATTGTAATGAAAACACTTTGCAGTATGCGCCTTACGATTAAATCAACAAAATTTGTACCATAAAAAAGCCATTGACCCCATCTGAAGAAAGGCTACGTAAAGTAAGCACGTACTAGCCCTTGGGTCCCTCCGAACGACCTCCAACTTTTGCTCTACTTCAGGATAGCAGATGTCACGCCCAAAAGTTTGTGTACGGTTAAAAATTCAGTGTCTTCTGCGTTTCTTTCAAGTTGTTCAAGTAAAAAGTCGCCGTATTGATTTTATTAATTATCAACCATTTTTCACATAGCTAAAATATATTTTGGATGCCTTCGTTCACTTGAATCCTATGCCATGACTTACATGGGTCCGCAGATAAACATTTTTGCCTCTTGACTCCTAATAAGTGATTGATATAAGAAATTAAACTGCTCAAAAGAACCTTTGATAGAGAACCTAAGTATATGAATTCAAATAAACTTAATTTTGTTTTGTATAAAAGGAAACTATTTTAAGACATCCCAATCCCAAGTATGTTTTGTATAAAAGGAAACTATTTTAAGACACCTCAATCTGCATAAAATGAAATAAGTACTTGATTTTGTCCAAAAGCGTCAAGTTTCATAAATACTTAAAATATTTCAACAGTGACGCTCAGAATATGAAGCCTGTTTTGTACAAAACCTAATACTATACCTAGTAGCATACTGTGGCTATTGCTATTTCAATTTGTCAGGTAGAATCTCAACAACCTTTAAACTGAATAGTTTATAGTCTAAAACTGTCTTGTTGCTGTCCCTATGTGTTAACAACAAAACGTGTTAAAAAGTTAGTCTTAACCAATCACGAAAAAAAATCAGAAGGGATTTACTCCAACTGGAAACTGTGATGTTGAATGTCAGACATAATCACGACTTATTGTCATTATTTCTATTTGGGACTAGGGATTAATCTGAATGGAGGATATAACGTACGGACAATGTTATGCAATTAAATCCATGGAATGCCAAAGTTCACAACATACGTCAGACTTAATCAAACGACTATGATTTGTTGCAGCTAGGAAAGTACCTATCTAGGTTACATAATTTTCTAGACAGATGCATGTCAGTCAATATGACAGGTTGTAAAGCATTTAATCTGGTTACATGGGACACAGGAAGACTAGTAGTAATGATAAGAAATAAAATAAAGTCATGTCAAAGGGGCATAGAATGAAGTTACATGGGTATAAAATTAAAAGATAGGATCAGAAGCTCAATATGTCAGGAAAAAGCCAAAGGCCAGAGATGCAGTTAAACAAATATTGGCACTCAAGTGGAAATGGGCCGGCCATATTCAAAGAAAGACAGATGGAAGATGGTCGCAAATTGTCAGAAATTAGTACCCAATTTACAAAACGAGAAGACGACGACGACAAGCGATGACATCGCAGAAGTAGTCGGAGCGCTTTGGACGAGAGTGGCTAGAGATAGGGAATGTTGGTAACATTTTGAGGAGGCTTTCACTGCAAAAGGCGGCCCTTGCGTAGAGTAGAATATAAGGAAAGTAATAACAATACTAATATAAATTTTAAGATATTACTGACCGTACTAATACATTAAACTGTTATAATAACTTATAAGGGAAAATAAAGCTTTATTATTATTAAATGGGACACAGGAAGACTACTAGTAACGATAAGTGACTCACCCACTGTCACCCATAAACCAGTGGAAAATATAAGGACAAATAAGGCTGAATGTATTTACCAAGGCAGTAGAGATTTTATAGAGTTTCACTTTTTTGAAGATAATATCTAACGAATAAACATGAAACATTTCCAAAAATTTCAATTGGGTATCTAAAAAGGATTAAATGTTGATGTATCTGAAGCTGCAGAATCATACTATTATTTATTACTGAACGAATTTTAATTGGACTTTGTTGATTCTGCTAGATACCAACTCGGAGAAGTGTACTGTGGAAAAATATAGCATTCCTATGGGAAAATCGAAATAAAAACGTTTTATACGTTCTTTTACGTTAAATTAAAAAAAATAATAGATAAAAATAAATATTATTTTGCAATAGAATTTCCTTAACCAATACTAATGTAATTATTCGTCAAATTTTCATTCCCATTTTAAATAATCTCAACTGGACAAGGTAACCATCGATGGACAGTCGCGGGTAGTAACAGGGGCACAGTTTCCCTCAGCGAGCGTTCGTCTATTGTTTCGGTTATACAAAAGAAAATTTCGGAACAAAAGCTCAAAAATCCTACTTACCAGTTTAAAGAACATTGCTACAGGGTATTGTGGGACTATCACAATTGATGCTGCCCTGTTGCCGAACACGGCTTATATAGATAAGTACGACCACGCCTTGCGGGTCGCCAATTCGTTTTCTCGCAAAAAGCGTCCTTGATCTTCAAATTGTTGATAAATTAGTTTAATGTACTGTCCGAAGTATGTGTGTGCGATATATCTATTGCTGATACACCTCTACCTTGTCAGGTATACGAGTTTGACATTAATTAAATGGTCTATACTTAAACAATGTTACATAATGATAGGGATAGAGGTGTTATTTGCAAATAGTTGATTATCTTATAATAGCGATGTAAATTAATTGAATTCTATCAATTCACTATTGCTATTATATTTTGCAACTAGCTGTGCCCGCGACTTCTTCCGCGTGAAATAGTTACTCTTGGCAAAAAGTCTATGTTATATACCTTATATAATTAGTTATCTATTAGTGAAAGTTCCGTCAAAATCGGTCCAGCAGTTCCGGAGATTAGCGGGAACAAACAGACAGACAGAAAAAACAAAAATTGTGTTTTTGTTATTGGTGCCCGATATACATTCATATCCATTTAGTAAAAACTTGTTATTTTGACATTACAAACAGACACTTCAATTTTATTTATTTGTATAGATAATTAAAATATTAAAACGACGTTTTGGGCGTCGATGGCGCTGTGGACTCGGCACCAGGTCTTCTAATCAGGAGATCCTGGGTTTGATCCTGCCATGTACCAATGTTTTCCGATTTTCATATACTGCCATGTACATTTGTGCGATAATCCTTTGGTTAAGAAAAATATCATTAGCCAACCTGCATATACCTGCGAAGAAATCCAAAGGTACGTGTATTCGACCAATACGCACTGGGACAGCATGGTTGACTATGGCCTAAACATCCAAACTTAGGGTAGACTCGAGCCCCTTGGTGGAGACTTAAATGAGCTATGGTGATGAAAGCTTGAAAATAAATGTTACTTAACCCCGATCATTTCATGAAACATACAATTATTTAACGTTACAAAAAGCTTACTATTACTTTCAGCAAGAAGAGCCTTAATCATAAGAATTGATTATTAAAATAATGTATTATTACTAGCCATCCACCTTGGCTTCGCACGCGTAGAACATCGATTATGCCTGCACCCTAAAACATTTTTACAAAAAATAAAAACCGACTTCAAAAACACTGAAAAGCTTAAAATAATAAGAATAGGTACAGACAACATCACTCTTCATATTGAAGTTGGTGACAAATTTTAAGACTTTCTAGGGGATCATCGTTTAGTTTGGCACCGACTTCAATATAGAAGTATGATGTTGTCTGTACCTATTCTTATATTATTTTAAACTTTTCAGTGTTTTTAAAGTCGGTTTTTATTTTTTGTAAAATATTTGTAAAATTTTTTGTAAAACATTTTGTAAAAATTTATACAACCTAATAAAGTATTCGGAATAAATTATGTAACTGATAGTAAATACCGCAAGAAAACAGACGGTCAAGGCGGAGGACTTAATTTTATTATATGTTTTGCTGTTCAAACAAGATCGATGATTTTAGCACTTAGAGTAGCTCGAGTGTTCAAAGCATGAAAAGAGTTTGAAAGCTTACATTGTTAGTTGTACCTATATACGAACACAAAACGCAAGCAATTCATAACAAAGCCGCACAACTTCCAGTACAAATCTGTAATATTTCATTATTACACCTACCTTGTAACGGTTGTTCCGTTTGCGTCATGTTGCTGACTAATCGTATTCCAAGTTCGTCATAATCCAGAGTTGTCGTAATCCAGATTCATCGTAACAGAAATACGGCCCCAGCCTAAAGTCCCCAAATCTAAAAAAAGGGCAGCAACTTTTCACAAATGATGTAAACTTTTTGAATACACTCAGAACTTTTTTATAGTAATTAGTTAGTCAATATAATTATTTTGAAAATCTTTGGATGCTTCGACCTACGAAAAGAATTTTTGACTTCTTGTTTTCATTTTACCAAGGGGAGACTGTGCACCAGTCTTCTGAAAAGGTGTCCCCTATCTTACCTATTTCTGCCGCCAAACAGGCATTGCTGTGTTCCTGTTTGAAGGACAGGCTGGGTACTGTGACTTTACATCTTATGTCACAAGTTAGTCGTATACACAATGGTTATTATACTTTTTTAGAAACTCTTACCCTACAAGCCAAGGATTCTTCCATCATCAACTCAGCATGGTGGAAGAATCCATGAGATAATGACCTTTAAGGTTTCAAAAAAAATATGAAACTGCGGACATGTATATAAAATTTTATGGTTTCCTTGTTTTCCTAGGAACCCATCACAAGATCCTAACTTAGTGACAATGAGACCACCTAAGGAGTATACTCTTGCGAATATAAAAAGAATGTTAAAATCGGTTTATATTTGGCGGAGTAACGCGTTACAAACATAAAAAATACATACAGTCGAATTGAGAACCTCCTCCTTTTGTGAAGTCAGTAAAAAATAAAAAGAAGCCTATACAATCATTAAATTCCTACATTAATCTTCTACCATAATTACAGGTTCTCAGAACAACTTTTAAAATATCGATTTTCTTTTATTACTAATAGTTGATGATAAAAATATGTTACCTGTGATAGATACCCTTAATTTGCATACGTGACAAAAAAGCTCACCATACTGCTGTGGCTAGGACATTGTAAACAAAAAATACAAGGACTGTACCTACTTACTGATTTTTTGTACATTCAAAAGTCAACTATAAAGTTGTTACGTTAGGGTTAATATATTGAATACTATGCGCCATAAAATATCACATCAGGTGGTTCTAATTTTAAAACGTCCAGCTCTGTCAATTAAGACTTCTACTTCTTTGAAAAATCTAATTTTATTTTTTGATAACACTATTGGTTTGTCAGATCTAAATTAATGCTACATTTAATAGTACAAATCTGCATTTTTATTTTATATTTATGTACATTATATAATATAGTATATTTAGTATAATTAAATAAGAAGTCTTAATTAAGGAGCGTCGGTGGCGCTAGGAGCGTCGGTGGCGCTGTGGTCTCGGCACTTGTCTTCCAATCGGGAGGTCCGGGTTCGAGATCACCATGTTCCACTGTGCCGCTGTGTTTTTCGTTTCGAATTTCATATGTACATTTGTCTGACGCTCCTACGGTGAAGGAAAACATCGTGAGGCAACCTGCATTCATCTGCGAAGAAATTCAAAGGTGTATGTCGACCAATCCGCACTGAGCCAGCGTGGTTGACTAAGGCCTAATCACCCTAACATAGGGTAGGCTCGAGCCCCTCAGTGGGGACGTATATGAGCTGTGATGATGAATGATGAATTAAATAAGTGTTATTTCACGACAAAAATTAACTAACATAAAATAACTAAACAAATGAAAATAAAGAAGATGATTATTATTAAACTTTATACAAATTTAATGTCTTAAATTATTAAAATATATGTACATTTAATGTAAAATATATGTAAAATCAAATATATGTCTTATACCTAAGCGTTGTATAAAAAACTGTCTATTTTTTTTTAAATCAAAAAAATCTGTACAAAATACTACAGTGATAAATTTCTTAACTTCATTTTTAACTATCCCTAATACTCAACAAACACTCAGTTTTAAATATTCATTGTTGTGGTGTCAGGGCCCATATCCGAGACAGTTCCAGGTAAAGAACGCAGGTAGTACATCTATTGACGTCCATCTTGTCCATAGTGCTTAGGAGATCAGTTTTGGAACTTAGACTCAGCGGAACGTATCTACATTATCCCTTCTTTACACCAAGCAATCCGAGCTTAAGAAAATCTTATAAATATTATATGAGTACTTATTTAAAAACTACTTAATATTTGATGAAGTTGTTTGATAAAAAGGTAAAAGAAAGAAAACACAAAATAAAGTGGCATTATTTACTACATTAAAACAAGCGAAATAGTCCAACAAATATTTCGGAAACAAATGTTAAGTTTGTCCACTTCATTTAATAAACCATATAAAACCATAGACAGTATAGAGACGTAAACAAAATAAATCCATGTATGTACATTCCGAGATCAGACCAAATCAGAAATATCCGTAGCCATAGGGTGAGGAGCCATAAGTGCCGTAGGAGCTATAGCCTAATGGGCTGTAGCCCGAGTAGCCGTAATATCCTGGGTACCCGTAGCTTCCATACCCGTAACCCGAGTAATACTGGGGCCTGGCAAGAGCAAATGCCAAAACGGCGAACAGAACCAACTGAAAATAAAAGAAAACTTTTTGAATACTTTACAAGCATAGTTTTAGTTTATAGAACTATATACAAATACAATACAAATACAAATGTAGTTCAACTGTTAATTCATCAATGTTGTAATGCTATATTCACATTATACAATTTTTACGCGGAGGAATCCTGTTACGTACCCTACCTGTCGATGGCTATTCGACAGGCGTGTGTCTTTTTTTCTTTATAATAGATCCAGCAAATTGCATTATACTACCTGATGATAAGTGGAAGTGAAGTCCCCATATGAAGATGGCTAGTGCACGAGAAGGAACACACACTGCACTAGTTACCCTCACCTTGCTGACCTGCAAGGTTTCTTCACGTCTCTGTTAAATAACCCGGGATTGTAAGAAGATAGGACGTTCCCTCCAGAGCGCGGCATACCCACTAATCCAGTCTCTGTGTTCATCTTGTCCACTGTGCTTGGAATTGTAAGAAAGTGAGACGTTCCCACCAGAGCGCGGCATACCCACTTATCCAGTCTCCATGTCCATCTTGTCCATAATGCTTAAGTAAGAATAGTTTAATGCTAATACTAATACGAAGAATGATACAAAAATATTGTCGTCTAGTTTCGTATCAAAATAATGTCCCACATCTGAATAAGTAGGCATTACTTTGGAAAGATGGATAGACAAGTAAGGCGTATTTAATAGGTCTACAAATCGGCTATTGTTCAAACAATAAGACGCAATAAACTCGATGGCCGAACTTCTGTTCAATTACTCACAGCTCTGTGAATTGACTCTTAAATTTGCATTCTATAATAGCGACAGTATTTTTTACTCTATAGCATCACTTAAAGTGGTGTATAAAATAATGAATGGATTTGCAAGCGCATAACAATTATTGGTTTTTGTTCCATAGTATGATTGGGTATATCATTTTACAGGTGGACTGCATTTGCGCATCAATAACCAAGTATCCCAACCCCCGTAGTATGAACACCGAAACACGATATGATAAAACGATAAATCGATACGAACTGTCAAAATATGTTGGATATAATGCCTACCGCCAATCCGCACTGGGCCAGCGTGGTTGACTAAGGCCTAAACAGCGGCTCGAGCTCCTCGATGGGGACATATATGAGCTGTTAAGATGATGATAATGGCTACCCAATTGTTGGAACACAACAATGTTATAAACATTGTTATTATGGCAACAAGATTAGGTAAGATGGTAGCCATGCGGGTTCAGAAGTCCTACCACGAACTAATCTGGCCAAAAAACATCCCTATGACGAATCGAACCCCGAACCATCCACTGATGCCGATACGATTTTTTGGGAAGTATGTAGTTTTACTCATTTTTTTTGTAACTCCCATCTGCGAAGTGGCGATCTCGCCATAGGAAACTACAGAAACCAATGTACCCTTGAAAAATAACACATGGTACCTAAACGTATGCCTGTGCATTCTTCACCAAGTCACCTCATCAAAATTTACCTGGTTAATTAGTGCGTTGTAAGAAAATATAGTAAGTAGCAACAATAACTCACCAGCTTTGTGTACATATTTCTTGTAAATAGTCCGGGGTGCGTACGAACCGCAATTCCTTTGATGTTGTACTGATTATTTTTATAATTCCATCAGCATTTATATATAGTCTCAGTCCTTGAGACTCTAGAACAATAACGGAATAACTATTCAAAACGTCTGTTGGGAATCAATGTAAATTATGAACACACGCATCGCAACGAATACGCGTCCCCCATGCACAATTAGGCTGCCTTTGTTTTTGTCCAAAAGTCTCGCAAATCAGATTCTTGCTCTATACATCCGTCGGTCCAAAAACATTATTGCTGTCATTAAGACTCTACAATGATGCTAATTTTCCACAACCAAAAGGATAAACATGATACAGTAAATCTTATAAGGGAAAAATAATGTGTCCTTTGTGAACCAAATCGGCTGTTATTATTAGCGTTATTAGATATTGCTCATAAAAGCGTTCAGTTAATGCATGTTGATCCTAATAGGTTTCATACAGCAAGTGTTGTCGATTGTACCCCGCCATAATGAAAAATCGCTACCAATATGGCTAATGTGTTTACGCTTTTGCTATCAGCAAAGAGTTTTGGGTTGGGTATTGTAAATCGTGGCGTTGTAAGGCCATCGGTGGTGCTGTGCATGGACTCGGCACTGGCCTTCTAATCGGAGGTCCGGGGTTCCATCCTGCCATGTACCGATGTGATTTTCGTTTTTCGAATTGGTCCGACGCTCCTACGGTGAAGGGAAACATCATGAGGCAACCTGCATACATCTAAGGACAATTTCAAAGTGTATGGGAAGTCGACTAATCCGCACTGGGCCAGCATGGCTGACTAAGGCTTATGGGCGTATATAAGCTGTGGTATTGTTAGTCATATCCCAAGCATCCATAGTTTAAGCAACCACTTAACATCAATAGGAGATTTGTTTGTCACTTATGCGGTATGAAAAAGTATATGGGTCATTCTTCGAGTGCGCATGTATCATAACTTTATTTAGCCTAAATGAACGAGAGAATACGAGTACTTTGGTCCCTAAGAAGGTTTAATTCATTAGCTCACCCCAATGAGTCATGTGGAAAAACCGACTAATATATATAATTTTGAATCGTTATATATCGAATTATACTGTCAGGCTGTGAATATCGAAGCAAACAAAGTATTCTATAATATATGCTAAACACGACTTAAAATTGCGACCCAAGCCCCAGTAAATAGTACGAGTAAGCATAAATTATTGTATTAGGAATTTCACACTAATGCTTGGAACTTTTTTATTTATTTATTAGTCTACCAACAATTGTTACAGTGCTTCAATGATACATTTATGATTGATACATGGTATTGTGTACTTATAGGTAAACATAGCATGCACAAATAGTAATTGATGTTAATACTAAAAAGAAAGAGATGCTACCCTACATTATTATTCTACTGCTACCGTACAATTACAAACAATGTTGATTACCGGAGGGAGACTCTCGGTCGTCTGCTTGGGTGCCTCCGTCTTACCTATTTCTGCCGCAAAGCAGCAGTGCTTGCATCGCTGTGTTCCGGTTCGAAGGTTAACATATGGCAGTGAATTACTGGGTACCGTGACTTTACATCTTATGTCACAAGTTAGCAAGGGACACAGTATAAAATGATATACGAGTATGTAATTATATGAGAATGTAGAATAAAGCAAATTTAAAAATATTCACTGATACTTTTTATATTTATTTTGATGTTATTTTTTTAATATTCCTTTAATTTTTTTAGTTAATGCATGTTTATTAGCGGGTGCGGTATTTGTCTATAATTAGTAGCATAATTAGATCTAAGCTATATTATGTCTGAATTTATATATTAAGAACAGTGTGACTACTGTTACCAAACCTATTAAATAAAAAAAAATACCCAATATTTTTCGACACTGATAATGACGGTCGTTACTCAGATTCGAAATATAGTAAATAATTATTCATGTGATAACTATTAACCAATTTACAATTTTCATTGTCGATTTTTGCTATAGATACAAGAGATTGTATAAATTAAACTTATACTAGCTGTGCTGTGCCACATGAGTAGAGAAAGCTGTGCCGCGAACTACGTTTCACCATATATTTTTTCCCGTTTCTGCAACAATTTTCATTGATGCTCAGCTTCTATTAGTCGTAGTATATAGCCTAAAAATTTCCTCGATAAATGGACTATCCAATACAAAAAAAAAACAATTTAAATTAGTAGTTCCTGCGATTAGCGCGTTCAACCAAACAAACAAACAATCAAACAAATTCTTCAGCTTTATAATATTAGTATAGGTACATAACATAATACAAAGTCAGTAAAGTATCTATCGAACCATTAAAATTATTAAACAAAACAATGATCAAAGATCTAAGAAACATATTAATTAGGTACACAAAAATTGACTTCAGCTTAGAATCTCTACACCAGATAGTTAATTTTCTAAAACATTTTTTTCTAAAACATTAGTTAGAAAAGAATAATGCTTATAGATTTCGTAATCAAATTCCCACATTCTATATTAGACTAACAGTCAGATGGAGTTATGGAGGAGGCATACACGAAATTGGTTAGCAACAACCTATTTTAGGGCGAAAGCTCCGAAATATCTTACGGGCCCAATTCAGTAATAATTAGTTATATTAAGGTAAAATGTCAAATATAGCTTGGCATAATGGCTTGCGACTATATTTACGCAAGATCTTATGAAACTCTCTCATGGAAGGTAACTCAATTTTTTCGCGAATACACGTCTCTCAATTTGTATTAAGCGCCGAATCTCAATATTTCATATAAGATTTCAACTTCCTAAATGTCACTTCTTTGTTCTTTTTTTTCTGTAAAAATTTAACGACCCCTGTGATTGAGTTCTTAAAATAATTTAGTTCATACACTTAGGACAATCTACATGCTATGGTTGTTAGTTTTTTTTAATTCATCATATTACCTAATCTGTTGACAATTTGCCCGTCCGAGTTGCTCACCTATTCTTTTCGAGAAATCTTTCCTAATTTTAGAGCATGTGTAAACTATTATTTGCATTCATCTTTATGTTTGGAATGCACGAGTATGGATACATGTCATCAATGGTTTAATTTAAAAAGCTTTGCTGTATTTCGGGTATTTACCGGTAAGAATTTTAGTAATGAGCTATCAATAGTACATTACGATATAAGTGCGGTATGTTGGTTATAGCTCACGAGGGGGAATTTCAGCGTGCGTATATTAGTTATCTCTAGCTAGCTAGCTAGAGATAACTAATATACGCACGTATATCGTATGACATTTTTCAACACACTTGTGAGGAAAAATACTTAATAAGCCGAATTTTTGAAATAAATAACACAAATCATTGTCAATTTCTAGACAACACTAAATAATGGTGTGAAAATTATCGTTTGAAAAATCATGTAGTTCGTTGATGTCTTTTATATTACCTATGGCTTTTATTAAATATAGTACATTACTGGCGCGGTCAGCAAGTCCAGCATTGCTGGACTCTGTGATGTGTGCCTCGGCTATAATACACGCGTGTATTATGAGCTGCTTATGTATCTAAAACCGATAAAATTAGATCCAATTTACGAGCGTGTTAAAAATATACTTTTATTTATCAATACACATAAGAGGCCATAGATATTGATTGAACTAGATCCATACTAGCATTATAAATGCGAAAGTTTATCTGACTGTCTGTTACCTCTCCACGCTTAAGCCGCTGAATCAATTTATATGAAAATTGGTATCTATATTTTGAGTTCCGGGAAAGGACATAAGATAGTAAGCCCCAGGCACTGCTCTTGGCTCTTTTCTCTGCAACGTGATGGATCCGGAACCCGCAATACCTACATGCATATTCATACGCAATTGTATAATTATAATGTGCTTTAATATTGTTTCCCTCAACCAATCGTTTGTGAATATTCACAAAACAAAACCAATATATATGTATGCTATAAAAATGTTCTTCTTATGATTGGCATACGAGTACCGAAATGTTGTTCCAACATTTTGATTTTTATTGCCACTGAAATTTTTCATTATTTATAATAAATAATTAATTCTTTATAATTTCGTAATATTTTAATATGATATACCCCATTTGATAGAAGTATTGAAAAAATTGTATTTTCTGACTGAATTTTTGAACCGAATTTTAATTCAGTTTACGTAGTAAGTTCAAGGGGGCTACCGTCTAACTCATAGCGATCACTCGCTATCGCTTTTATGACATTAAAACAGTGGTACTAATGTCACCTGTGACATTAAAACTTCTGTTCTTTCTAATTTCTCGAAAGCGATAGCGAGTGATCGCTATGAGTTACGCGGTAGGGCCGCAGGTCTTAGCAATGAGTTATGTAGGTATACTCAGTCTACAAATTCTACAATATACATTCTGGTTTAATGAGCACCTTTAAACATAATACTCGTTTTATAGGTGACGTAAACATAAGAGTATAGTTAGAGTATCACCGTACTGTCAACATGAATGTCACACATATTATTATGCTTGCAAAAACTACAGAAAACCCGATGCAAATCTTTGACAGATTAACGCCCAACATATGTTTGAAAACAATAACGACTACTGGGCCAACCATATAAGGAGAGCTTAAAGCTTCTAACATCCGAGATCATCAACCTAATACCGACCTCGCTTGGTGTGTTCGTCACCTAAACAATAATAATATGAAGTACTTACCTGAAACAAATATCAAGGTTAGCAAAGCTCAGGCCTATATAACATGTGCTTGCTGGTCATTACCCATGATACAGTAACCTGCATCTGAAACAGCAACATGTTCGCTAAAATCGTAAGTTTTAAATTCGAATCCAATATTATTATCAATTTCACCTTTTAAAAATAGAGATATTTTGTCATATAAGGATATTACTATTAATTATTATTAATATTTTGACAATTTGTATTAATTAGTGTATTTTATCAGCAAAACTATATTAACATAAAAACGTTAAGAGATTTAATTTTTAATTTGTACTGAACGAGTGCGAAAACGCTAATGGGATATGCTTCATCATCATCGTCATCACAGCTCCTATACGTCCCCACCGAGGGGTTCGAGCCTACCCAATGTTAGGGTGATTAGGCCTTAGTCAACCACGCTGGCCCAGTGCGGATTGGTCGACTTCACATACATCATTGAATTTCTTCGCAGATGTATGCGGGATATGCTTACCGGTTATGAAAATATTACAAATGTTACTGTAAATGCCCGAACTACAGTAAATCCTAACATTTTCCGGTAAATACTAAGATTTGTCAACTCTTAATGGTAAAAGTCCGAAATGTTCTGTGGTCATTGTTTATTTCGGACTTTTACCATCATACACCCGGTAAATCCTAGAACTTACCACCAAGACGCGGTCAATATTGAAAATATTCTTAAGAGGAAATCATACGAGCTGTTTTTCATACAAACTGAGTCCCCTGTTTAGTTCCTCAATAGTGATAATAGATAAGCATGGTCCTACGTTTTCCTTTTTTTTATTAAGTTAATTATTAAAGGCGATTTAATCCTCCAAAATACCTAAAAAATTGTCCAATTTTCTGCTGTAATAAAACATCCAGCAAACAAATTTGACGAGATTATATGAAAAAAGCAAAACAGAAACATAACCAAATACTGTTTTATGACGCATAAAACGTGTTTTTTTTTTTAGATTTGTTAAATATTTTCAATAATTTCTCAAATAGCAAAAAATAAAATAATTCAGTTACCACAAGCCAACTTAGGCATTTGTAAGATATCTGCTTATTAATATTTTTTGATTTTCGTTTTTGAGTCGTTTTGTTTTATTTGAAGTTGTTTTAAAGTTATATTTTATAAGTAACTAAAAAAATAAATAAAAATCATTATAATTACAAATGTATTGTCATAACAATAATTAACAATTATTATTAGTACGGTGCTGACTTATAGCTAAATTGAAAAAAAAATGACAAAGAAAACACACATTGTTTTATTCCGAAAACCAACATTTACCAACCGTCATTGCGTAAAACCTAGCATATCCCAAAGGGTAATGGTAAAATCTCAAAAAATCGTCAATTCTTTTTAAAATCCTAACATTTATCAATTCATTTTAATAGATCTTAAAATGAATTGATAAATGGAGGATTTACTGGCAAAACTTAAGATTTACCGATAGATGGGCTCTTACAGTAACATATAGATACATTTAATTCAAAACTTTAATAACGCTCTCCGAGGTTGATATATTTTTTAATCATCCATTCACTTAATAACTCTTCATACCGACTCACTTTATACCGACACAATATTGTATTACTTACTTTCATATGTCGCTTACTAATTTATTTACTCAATCTTTTTAGATTGCTTTGTTCGCGGTGTTGGCGGTGGCGTTCGCTGCTCCTAAGCCAGAGCCAGCTCCCCAGCCCCAGGTGCTGACGTACTCGGCGGGCCTGGACTACGTTTACCCAGGGGGAGTGGTGCCCTCCGCAGCCGTGGTGTCGCCGTACGGCGCCCCCCTCGCGTACTCCGCATACCCTGCCGGTGCAGTCTACCTGCGCCGCTAAATATCTGCACGGCTTATTTGAGCATAAAATCTACCAAAAATACAACGACTTGGCGACTGTAATGGACATTGAAATAAAGTTTTGATTTCAAGCATGATTTTTTATACCTTAATACTACACGTTTTACTATAAACCGCTGTACAACAGTTGTCTAAAGTTATTCACGATTAAAACCTGACGCAGTCACAAATAGCATCATGTTTTAGCCATTTTTTATTTTTTTACGAGTGGAATGCGTTTTCCTGTATTATGGAAGTGTGAAACTCAACGGAAGAGTACCGCAGCAACTCACCAAACGCCTCGATGCCCTCGGTGATACCTTGACACGAGCTCGTCCAAGGGAAGTACCGCTGCCGGACAAGGTCATGGGAATTTCTGCGGACACTACCACGACCTCGTCGTCGTCTGCTTAGCATAGGCCAGCCCCTCTCATCCCACAAAGTGGCGAGGGATCCCCGGGGCATCGGGTCACCAGGCGGAAGTCACAAGTCGCCCGCCTGATTAAACCCGGCCATCCCACGCTCCCCTTTTTCGATGGGAATGCGTGACCGCAGCGTACTGGCCGTTGGCTTTACGACGAGCGTGTGTGGGGCTCTTCCGGCAAATTGCCGGGCCTACCCACTAAATCTCCCTGTGTTCTCCCTGCCCTTATGGGCGCACGTGGTAGAGTCCACACTGCGACTACCACCACCAACGCGCCCGGGATTGCTCGACCTAACTGGTCGGGTTATCGCCAAGAGGGGATTGCCCGAGCACACCAGGGCAATCCCCAGATGGAGGGCCTCACGGCGGCGTACACGAGCCAACTGTGCACGCAAGCCTCTACGATCCCATGCTCCTCTAGCTCCATGGAGGCAAATTACGAATCAGGTGTCCAGCTGTCAGACCAGACACTTAGGCCGCGGTAGAAATTCTATCGGATTCCTCAGGGTGTACCACGAGGGTTTGGTCTAACTAACGTCACACTCCATCATGTTTAACTCACAACCATATTTAATTAACTTGAGACAACGTTTTATGGTAACATTGTATGCATCTTGACGGATAATTCACACATACAAAAATATTTAAATTTAATTCTTTTTATTTTCTATGGTAAAAGATATAAGTAACAGCAACATGGTGTTGATTTAAATAAATATATAGTATTCCATAGTTAAAAATCCATACTAATATTATAAATGTGAAAGTAACTCTGTCTGTCTGTCGCGCTTTCACGCCAAAACTACTGAACCGATTTAAATGAAATTTGGTACACAGATAGTCTAAAGCCTGAAAAAGAACTTAGGCTACTTTTGAGTGCGAAAAAGGTGTTGTAAAGGGTTGTAAGGGGGGATGAAAGGTTGTATGGAAGTAATTAATTAATTCGATATTAGCGACTTGCAGATAATAACCTAATTCCACGCGGACGAAGTCGCAGGCAACAGCTAGTATCTATATAAAGAACTATCTAATTATAATTTTTATTGTGGTATTATTCAGATAAATACTTTTTGAAATATCAAAAAAGAACACAATAACGCGCTAACACATTATTTCGTGTGCTGCACTATTGCAATCATCATTATGTACTTTTTATTAATAAAATATATAGAGGATATAACATATAGGTGTATAGATAATAATATAGGTATATATAATAATAAAATTGAAGAATATTTTTTTCTAAATAAATCAATTGTGTTACTAATACTACTATTGCCTCGGTCAGTTTCTCAATGAAAACTAATTCTTAAAAACAACATTTTGTTTAGATTGCCGTTTCGACCAGTAAGTGTAATAAAACTTGGTTATAAACCAAGATTGGTTATAATAGGCTGTGGTGATCACTCACCATTGTAGGTTACCCACATGCTTGTTTGACACCTTTGTGGTATGAAAAATATATTCCTAAGATATAATATTTTTTTTTATATCACATGAATACGTACCATTACTATTTACATAAAATAATTGTCCTAGCCTAATTGACAACCTTCAAATTCACAGCTGAAAATCTTTTTATAGGTAGGATTTTTAATTTATCGATGGATACAATGACTTTCGTGATAATTCATGATATATTTTTTAAACAGGCGGTGTCATTCCCCGAAAGCATGCAGCTAATGAAAAAGTGCTAAATCATAAAGTTACCTTTTCATCCATTCCACTAGGTACATGCCGAATATTAAGCACGAAAATTCTACTACTTGTATTATACAGTAGGCATCTTTTATTACAATTTACAATTATATAGAACGGTGTCTAGTTTAAATAAATTCTTGTATTGTTTTGATCTTTATCTTTACGATTTTGCTAACAGTGTGGCTATGAATAAAACATTAGTCTACCAGCTTATTGGAGTGTTAACCATCTTTGTTTATGATCAATATAGATGTTTCTGGGAAACAGTACCAATGGTCTTTATAATATAAAAAAACAAATTAATAACGCCTTCTTTGATACTATCTCAAAAAGTACGGTCAAATATTATAATTTACTAGCTGTGCCCGCGAACTACGTTTCACCATATATTTTTTCCGGGTTTTTGTTACATTTTTCATTGATACTCAGCTCCTATAAGTCATATTTCATCCCTTCAGGGTTACAATTTTTTTTAAAATGCCTTCTTAGTGTGTGTCCGCGTTTTGAATTAACACAACTGTCCAAATTTCACGTTTCTACCATTAGCGGTTACGGCTGTGCTTTATATATTAGCTTTATATATTACTAGCTGTGTCCGCGAACTACGTTTCGCCATAATAAAAAATAGTTTATGACCTATTCTCAGACCTACTGAGTATACACAAAAAAATTCATAAAGATCGGTCAAGCCGTTTCG
Source organism: Schoenobius gigantellus (assembly GCA_963935595.1). Taxonomy (NCBI): domain Eukaryota; kingdom Metazoa; phylum Arthropoda; class Insecta; order Lepidoptera; family Crambidae; genus Schoenobius; species Schoenobius gigantellus. The sequence continues at coordinate 17,267,020 of OZ012555.1, forward strand.
GAGGAGTTCGGTAACAAACACTGTAACACGAGAATATTGTTAATACCAATTTGTTAATACCTGTAGAAAAGCAAAGAGAGTATCTATTTTACTCAGTTTTACTCAATTATTAAAAGAAAAGTACTAAAATGGCGGCGCTCCTATTTGCCTCTTGCTTACACGATACCAACATGCTCTCTCACTCTCATATGCCTATCACTCAATAAAGCCTAGTACTTCTTATAATATACCACATGCCCTCATATTCAATCTCTGTATACGAGTATATGAGATGATATGTTTTATCTGACTAGCTTTTCTTTTCTGTAGACAAGATTTATGATAAGCTTGATTAACTTTCTGGACATATTCTATTGGAATTTTGAATGTTCACACAATTTATATTTATAAGGTTAGTACGAAAAGTCAGGTGTTTTAAATATGCATTTATTAAACAATGGTCAAAATATCAAAGGCATTGGTCGTTGTATAATTCAAGAGCTTCAGCGGCGCAGGTAGACTGCACCGGCGGGGTATGCGGAGTACGCGAGGGGGGCGCCGTACGGCGACACCACCGCGGCGGAGGGCACCACTCCCGCGGGATACGCGTAGTCCAGGCCCGAGTACGTCAGCACCTGGGGCTGGGGAGCCGGCTCTGGCTTAGGCGATGCGAAAGCCACCGCCAACACAGCGAAGAGAGCGAACTGGAACGAAAATAAAAGTTCAAAGAAAGACATGTACTAATCAAAGCACTCGCTCTGTTTAATCACTATTCACATGTGCGTAAAATTAAAAATATGGCAACATAAAAAAATTTGAAAAAAGTTCTGAATTGATTATTTGTGACCCGGCCTTTTATTATCCTCACTTCCCCTAGTGATTCCATTATGCCGGTCCAATGTAGGTTAGTTGGAATCTCCAAAGCATCCTTGATCGGCATTGCCGAGCAAAGGAGGTTGACTATGTAAAGATATTTAAGCTAATATTTAAAAACAATAAAGCCTTATTTTTCACCTGCCGCAGAGACAGTTTTGAAAACAAAAACAAAACCAATGTTATAAATAAAAAAATGTTATTTCATTAAAGAGAAAGATTTTAACACACGATAAGAAAAGCTCTTGGCCTTCATCTAAAATAATAGTAAGTATCAATAAGACCGAAGACGGAAGCGAGCTTCACCTAGACTCCTCAACAATTGAAAACGTTTTTACACGAATTTAACAAGAAAGTAGTAGGTATTCCAGCTAAAAACAAATTTTTCAATTAAGTATATTTAAAATATTTTTTATTCCAGCTAAAAACAAATTTTTCAATTAAGTATATTTAAAATATTTTTAAAATCAAAAGGGTTGAATGTTTGAATGGAAGCTCGTCCTTTTGAAGCTACAGGCGTTAAATCTACTCGTATAATATTATGCGAACGCGGATATAAACGTTTTTGAAAATTCCTCCCCTAAATGTTTAATATGGGTTGAAATTTTGCATTTTGAGGATCACACTAACAAATTGCTTAACGTATTTCAACGGGACTTTTTCAAAGGTTCAATCGATTTTACTTCGGGAAAATAAAGAGTTCCCACGGAAAAAACCAAAATAACGCGGACGAAGCTGCGGGCGGAAATCTAGTAGCCCTATAATAGAAATAGAAGTTAATAATTGAGAAAAAAACAATCTTGTTTATTTAATATAAATACGAGCTTAAGTGCAATCTTACCAGTTTTCCGAACATGTTGATTGGATTTGCTACTTGAAGTAACTTGTCGTATTCTGGGATACATCCACTTTATATACCTGAAACACCATCCTTGAACTTCAAATTACAAAGAGATTCAAGTGCTTAGATTAGAGGTTGACATTTATTATGACAGAACAGATCCGGAAATCAATTGTGTAGACTCATTATGAAGTCATACATGGCTCAAGCTGGTGATATCTTTCCATTGAATGTATTTAAATGTCGCGCCTCAAAACATCTGTTCCTACGTTCCGCGATAGCTTCAAAAGTACATTATCGTTTTAATTATTGTTGTGTGTTAAAAATTATCATGGGAAGTTCTGATGTTTTGCTTCTATGGTACTAATATGTCATATTTATAAAATTAGCTATGCTCATATAAAAATTCTGATATTTGTTACTACTTATAAAACTAAATTATGTTGTGAGTGTAAAGAAACTTATTTCTCACATATAGCGCATTTTGTTTGCGGTACCGGTATTGAATGCGTATTGCAAGCAAAATGCGCACGTTTAATAAAATCAATGGTTCTTACGACGTCTTAAACGGTGTTTTACTACTAAAATATTACTATCTCGTACTAAATCCATAGTTTTCGAAAACAAAGATAATCTTGTTTGTTTTTGTTTTTTATGTATTTGCCAGTTTTCGCACCAAGCTACTGCTTACTGTAAATAAATTGAGTTTTTACAAACATTTCAGTACTCTATTTATATCACGTCAGACAGAAATAAGTAGGTACCTACTAATTATTAAAAAGCATACTTTTAGTAATCATTTTTTTAGAAATTACTACCTAATAAATACTTGACCCTCACACATCTTAATTCGATGTTTAGCTCTAGCTTGCCTCTTACTGCCGCCAATCAGGGTGATTCCATTGCTACGAGTATGATCCGGTTTGAAGCGTAAGACAGGCAGGGGATTTTTTAAGGTAAATTTGACCTCAATCGTGCCTGATGGAAAGCGAAGATGTGGTTTAAGATGGAGCACGCAAGCTCAAATAGTGCCTGTTCACTCTTGCCTTGAAAACCCCCATGTTATACTTAATTGGAAACACAGACAGATCATTCCATAGCTTCGCAGTTCGTGTAGGAAGCAAATCGTTTGGTGCGAGTGGGTGGAATGTCGACTACATATGGATGGAATCCCTCACCACTTCTTGTCGTTCTATAGTGGAATTACTGAGTACTGTGACTAAACATCTTATCATACGGTTTGTACATTTGCAAATCATATTGGACTCCCATGTACATAGGCGACTTTAGTCATTTACCATCAGGTCTGCTTGTTTCCCAACTTAGTTGTATGAAAAATTTTCGATAGGCGTATCCTTAACTTACAAATTTAAAAGACAATATTTTAATAGCTTCCACGCACCAGTGAACCATTAATTGAATCTAGGTAGGTAACGACATAGCGTTTATATACGAAGGATTTCAATAAAGTTAACCTGACATAAAATCACAACGACGTAACCATTTTAAAAATGTACAATTTATAGACTTACACACATCCCTATAAAGTATCACTAATATTGTTATGTAGGTACGTAGTAGCGTTGATTTTAATACTCCCCATGTTTGAAATGGTATTAATGACGCTAAATCGTCATTAGCCGAGCCGATCCCAATATTAATATTGTACATTTTGTGCACATCGTGCGTCGCTGTATCGGCTCATAGGCTTTGTTGCTTGAAATAGATTGAATCGCAAATAACCATGTGAGATGATGACGGCTCTGGATTTGTACAGGTTACGTGTTATGATAGTAATCTGGAAAACAATGCGAGTAGCATCTTCATTGCACATTTTGAAAGAGTACGCACAAGTGATGGACTTTATGCGATACAATATTTTCTACTAGACAACCATCGAGTTTTACAATGAATTGGTATGTTGTTTATTTTAATTTTTACAATTCAAATTCAAAAATCTTTATTCAACTTAGGCCTTTACAGGCACTTATTGACGTCAAAATAAAGCAAAACATTCTAATTTAAAGGAAACATATTTAACCTTGTATGTGCATACATCCTGAATATACCTACTCAAGATGTTTGCAAATACAAGTAGCAATGAAAAAAAAAAAGTTGAATCTACACTTGTTCGGAAATTGGGAGAGCCTTCTCGAGAAGAATAGGCAAGAAACTCGAAAGGTCAAATTTTTTATCTCCTCTTTTAAATCGCCATTTAAAATTTTGGTTTTGTTACATAGTCATTGAATGTTAAAAAAAATACAATCGGTATGATTAAAATGTCAAAAAAATACAATTGGTATGCTTAATATGTCAAAAAAATAAGTTATAGACTTATATACTAATCATAATACAATAAATTATGTTGTTACCAAACATAATAATGATAACTTGGTCTGATTCAAAATCAGTGTCAGTTCTTTTCCTGACAACAATATTTGTTAACATCAGTAGCTATACACAACACCACGATTCAACAACGAAATTCATATTAACTCCAGGCATTGGCATCATTTAAATAATCGTTAACTTTATAATATCCTTTACTCATTAGAGTCTTTTTTACATGTGCTTTAAACTTATGAAAAGGCAAGTCGGTTACACTATGTGGAACTTTGTTGTAAAAAGTTATACATTTCGCCATAAATGAGCCTCTAGTTTTTTGGAGTTTGTACGTTGGATAAATAAACGTGCTAATAGCGATCAATAATGAAATTAATCAACTTCAACTTTGACTTCGCAGTCACGTTCTGGCCACGTGATTGTGTCGCAAATTTTCAATTCATTTACTAAATATTATTGTAGTTAATATAAGTGTTTTTATTTCAAATTAGTGTGCGCGCGGCAGACATTGTCCTGTCCAATTTGGGCAACTCCTACCTTGTCTAATTGTACATATAAACCTTTTTTAGACCTGTTCACACATACGCATAAAATTTCGTAAGAATCGGTAGAACCATTTTTGAGTGATTCATTTTATGTATATGTTACCGGCAATGTGTATAATTCAGGTATTGTATACAATCCCTAGGTAATGTATACAATCCCTGGGGCGTCCAGGCAATGTATGAAATATCATGAATATCATTGTCCATTTCATACTTTACCTAGGTATTGTATACAATTTCTAGGGATTGTATAGAATACCTGCTGGTTCACCGGTAATGTGTAAAATAAATAAATCTTAAGACTAAACTAATGTTAGGTAAGCCGGTTAATATCAATAAATCTTAACAGACTTACTTATCAAATAGCGGACAAATAAAACATGTTGTATTTACTTGAAATAAACTTTATTATCAACTTTAAAATCACAAAAAAATAACAGGAAACTTAAAATTCTTCTTGTTTGTAACATAACATTACAAGTATCTTTTAACATAATATAAGTAATTTTGTAATTGAACTTCACAAACAAAACAATTCTCTTTATAACAAAAAGTAGGTCTAATAGGCATTCACAATTTTAAGTAAAAGTAGGTTTTATTTATTCTTACACGACAAACTATTATGGCACTTTGAAGAGCACAGAGCCTTACTTTTGACACAGGAACACTTTTTAGAGTCACAGTTTTTTTTGCAGCTACATTTCACAAAGCCCTGTCCTGTCCCCGTAGATTGCAAAGTCGCAACTGTACGGAGTGTCGTTTCCAGATTGGGGACGTCTTCTTCTTGCAGTAATTTTTGATGGCAAACAGTGAACTGTTGTCTTGAATACAATGTCTTGACAACGCCTTGCTTTGTGCCTAGTTGATATAGATCGTCATCAGTTTTGTGTAATACTACAGCCAGTATATTGCGAGCATCACCACGACCTCTATCGACTTCTGGAACAGGAATGCGTACAGTGGTACCCAACGATACGGGAGGTAATTTTTTTTCAGAAGTTTTAAGCATTTTCTGAGCTTGTACTATCAAATTCTCTTTGGCTCTGATGCGGTTTTCTATCGAAAAGGCGTTTTTTGCGCATAAAGGACAAGCAACTTTGGATCCAAAACCTTCTGCAATATTTTCTTCCGGAGCAGCACAAATAGTATGAATAGGCCTATTGCACATTCTGCACGAATGACCACCTGTTGTCTCCTCGGAACAAACACAGCATATAAGTGCACAACTCAATGACTCCTCTCGTACTGATACCAAATTCGGATCATGTAACGCTTGATCATTTACCTCACAAGGAAGATTTTCGACATTCGTAGGCTCAATAACATTCTTAGTATTTGGGATAGCCATGTGTTCATCATGCGCACTTTGGACATTTGAAGCTTCCTTACCGATGTTAAAACTATCGAGTGCAGCGTTTTGTTGATCTGGTGCCTGTAGAGGTTGAATGTCAGCTGTTTCAGTTTCTGATGTCTCAGCCGCATCTATTACAGATTCTGAAGATGACTTCATCACTTTTTCTAAATCTTCTTCGCTCTCCAGGTTGTGAGTATCCTCAAAAGGCAAAGATATGCCAACTTTTATTTTCGTCCCAAAAAGAGCTTCATAAGGTGTTCTTTTGATTCCTGAGTGAAACGCCCTATTCTTCATGAGTTATACAAATCGCAGACCATCACTCCAACGTTCGCTATCGTTATCTTGCATCCAAGTTGTAAGCATGTTTTCAATGTCCTGGTTAGCTCGTTCGACACTCCCTTGACTTTGGGAATGTCTAGGCTTGCCATGCACAATTTTTAAGTTCGGCCAGTATATTTTAAGATTACTGACCACTCGGTTTGCGAATTCTCGACCGTTGTCCGATTGTAAGATGGCTGGTGCACCAATCAGTGTAAAAATATCCAGTAAATTGTACGCTACTTCCTCAGCGCGTTTTGTTTTCAGGGCTCTTAATATGACAAACTTTGTGAGATGATCCTGATAGACCATTATGAATTTATAATCCCGGTCTGATTGAGATCGATAGTCTATCAAATCTACTTGACAGCGAGAATTAAATTCTGTTGAAAGTATGGGCTTCACGACAATCCCTTTTTTTATTCCTTTTTGTTTTTGCTGGCAGGGTTCGCAAAGTTTGAGACGGCGGAGAGGGGCAGGGAGGAAGATCCCTCTGCTGACCCGTGCCGCCGCAGGAGGCTGGGATGGAGGAGGCGGAATTACGCCCGCCTTCTTCCTCCTGACGGCAACCAGCGGGGTCCAGGCTTGGGAGGCCCGGGCCCTGCATTGCATCGGTTGCCGCCAGTCGCTGATCCCCTGGATGCCCCGGGGGATCACCGGCCCCCCCAACCTGGGGGGGTGAGAGGGACTCGCCTTGGGCGAGTGCGCGCCGACGAGGTTGTGGTAGTTTCCGAAAGGGTTCTCATGACCTCGTCCGGCAGCGAGACGACTCTTGTCGCCGGATCCTCTTCGTCTGATGACGGTGAGGATGTGGTGGCGGTTGTCGCGCTCGCGCCAAGGCGCATGTGAGGGGCATAGTTGGGTTTTAGTCGGTAGGCCGCGGCATTGCACTCCCTGGTGGACATACCATCCCGTCTGCCAGGGGCCGTGGAGAGTCCGACATAACCTCGCGCCTCCCAAGCGCGAGGTATGCGTAACGCATTTCCCAACTATAAAAAAAAAAAAAAAAAAAAAGGGTTCGCAAAGTTTCAAAAATAGTTCAACATCGTGGCGAGTTATATTCTTATATCTTGAAGAAAGCTCCTTCAGCATTATGTCTCGTCCTCCATGGCCGATACTCTGATGTGCGTCGTGAAGTACTTGAAATAATTCAGTATCAGCAACGTAGTATATAATATTGTTATTTGTAGTAGCATCCACAGGAAAAATCAACTTATCTTTCTGACCAACAGTTATAACATCATAATGCTTCAATAACCAGTAATCCCGAGAAGCCTTTTTTTTCAGCCGTTTTTGCATTTTTTGTTTCTTCTATCAATTGTTCATAACGATTTTTTTCAATAAACGTGCGATTTTTTGTATTTGCTGCTTCTCTTTTTATTTGTAATTGTGAATAAAATCTTTCTTTCATCTCAGCTATTCGTTGTTCGGCCGCCATTTTTTAATAAATTAAATTACTTTCCTACCTGACGAAAATTAGCAAAAATAATAACTATGACGCAAATAGCTCAATACACGTGTTAACAGTATCATCGCACGTCGCGAAATGAAATGGAGAAATGCGGCTGTTTGCTTAAATAGTGTCGCGGTATCCTTTTTCTCAAGCGGCGGCGGCGGCTCCTTTGACCTGAAAGGCCGCCCGCTCGCGGTATTCTTTTTCTCAAGCGGCGGCGGCGGGCGGCTCCTTTGACCTGACCGGCCGCCTGCCCGCCGCGCCCGCGCGCCGCTCTTAGGGCGGACACACACGGTTTATTGGCTAGATAAGTACTGTAATCAGTAAAACTTATTCTAGCTCCTAGTGTTACGGCAAGTAGGTATGTTTTGGCTTACTACTTGCCGCGGCGCAAAGTACTAACTACGTTGGCTACCCACCGCACACAAAAATGACAGTTTTTAGGGTTCCGTACCAAAAGGTAAAACGGGACTCGATTACTAAGACTTTGCTGTCGGTCTGTCTGTCTGTCCGTCCGTCCGTATGTCACAGAGCTGTTTACCTCATGAAAGGTGACACAGATTGTGTATATCTGTGGCCGTATATGTATGGGGAGCCCCCTCTATTTTTTTTTTTGTATAAAAATTGTAAAGCGGTTAACAGAATACATCAAACTACTAAGATTCAATGGCCTACACAAGGCCCAATTATTAATAGGTTGGGAATAAATTGGCAGTGACGTACGGACGGACGGGCACACGAACGGACAGACGGACAGACAGACATGAAGAATTTATAAGGGCTCCGTTTTTGTAATTCGGCTACGGAACCCTAATAAAAAACAGCTTGAAGTATTTAATTTTAATTAAATTATTACTAACTACTTTTTTACTACAATGAGTCGTAAAAAACAACAATAATAAATTGATTGTACAGTTTAATATTGAAATTTAGATTTATAAGTTTTTTTTGTTCATACAGTTTCCATTTCGCTTTTCGCTTTCGCTTTTGCTTTCGCTTTCGCTTTTCCTGTAAATCGGCTATATGCGCCTTAAGAGTCCGCTAGCTTAGATAATACCGCTCTTTAGCGCACCCCGCATTGACGCCGCCCGCGCCGCGCCGCCTCTTGTCAAAGGATTTAATTTTATTTACAAAGGCTACCGCGTGCGGCGTACACCCGAAAGTGAAATTGACAGTTTTATATCGAAGCGCCTCCGTAGTGAAAGATTGTGTTTGTGAACTGTTGTACTACGAATTGAATTTATCCTCAAAAAATCCGACATTTGATAAGATTCTGGATAAATTACACCTTGTACTTACCTCCGTAGCAACCTACAGACGCTCCAGCCGTAAGTCAAACTAAAAGGAAGTACTTATTAATAAAAAAGGTAATTCCACATTTATGTGGAACATAAGTATACGTAGTTCACGCAATTACAGAAGAAAATAAGTACCTAAATATTTTGTTTTGGATTCAGAGCGTGATAATGGCTCTCTTATTAAAAATACGGGTGGTAGTAACTCTGACAGTTCGAGTGATGAAGAATTGTGGTGTAATTTTACTTTACCTACTTTCGCATATTTTTGATTAAAATTATCTTTGCACCTAGCTTGGTGTGTCCCGATAATTTTTATTCGTATTTTGTTTTATTAAACACAATTGCGTTCGGGTGTACCGACATTATCTAAGCGAACTTACTTTGATCGCGCCGCCTTGGCGCCGTGCCGTCTCTTGTCAAAGGATTTAATTTTATTTGCAAAGGATACCCGTGCGGCGTACACTCGCGAGTGAACGGTCATGCTAAAACGATTCTCTTCCATTAATGCTTGAAATGGCGCCTCTAGGAAGGGTGTCAGGGTTCTATGAAGCTTACCGTACTTATTTGTTTGTAATAACCACAATTGCGTTCGAGTGTTACATTACCTGCTGCAAGTTTGGCATTGTATAGAATACCTAGGTAAAGTGTAAAATAAATTCTATTTCATACTTTACCTGCGCGTTTTAGGTATTCTATACATTGCCTAGGTATTGTATACAATACCGGATTATACACATTGCCGGTAACATATATACACAGTGTTTGGTCAATACCCTATCAAGCCGAAACCTTACTATGTTAACATAGTCATAGTTATAAGAATTATGGTGCCATTAAAAATTCAAAATTGTAAAACTTATTTTGAAACCCCCCATACAAATAGTTGGGTCTCTAAAAAATGGTATGGGGAATTTGTAATTTTCAATGACATCATAACTTTTATATGACTATGTTAACATGGGTAGATTTCGGCTTGATAGGGTATTGAGAAAACATCTTAGGTGATCGACTGAGGTATCAACGTAGAGTCATAAAGCCTAAACTAAAGCCAGAAGCATGAAATTTGGTACAGGGGTTGGTGGTCTTATGTAATCACCCACTAAGAAAGGATTTTTAAAGAAGCTAAGAAATCCTCATCCGAAAAATAAGTAAAAACCAAAGAAACCAATAAACTAAAACATCAGTGCGGGCGTAAAATTCTTCTGTCAAATCTGCTACATACCTTTTTTTTTCGGGGGGAAATGCGCGACCGCACCTTACCCGCCGTTGGCTAGACGGCGAGCATGTGTGGGGCTCTCCCGGCAGGGTGCCAGGCCTACCCACTAAAACCCCCCGGTGTTCTCCCTGCCCTTGTGGGCGCGCGTGGTAGGGTCCACAATGCGACACCACTACCCACGCGCCTGGGCAAGCTCGACCAGTGGTCGAGCTATCGCCAAGGGGGGGATTGTCCGAGAACGCTAGGACAATCCCCCAGACGGAGGAGCCTTACGGCGACGTGCACGGGGCCAACCGTGCACGCAGGCGTCCACGGCAGGGTCATTAGACGGGCATCGTTTGCGCGAACGTCCGCCTTCTCCTGCTTAACCTTCTACGGCGAAGGGGAGCGGCTTGAGGATCATCCTCCCGCTCCCTCTCCGCGGCCTCCTTCTGCGAGATTACGTCCTCGCAGAAAGAGTCGACAGCCCCCCATTCCGCCTCGCCGCGGAGCATGGCCACGACCATGCTCGGTAGCGAGAGGTCTCCGCCTCCCAGCGCAGCGTTGAGTTCACTGCGCTGGCGTCGCCAGGCCGGGCACACCAACAAGGTGTGTTCGGCAGTATCATCGGGAGCGTCACAGTGATGACACTGCGGCGTTTCCTCCCGAAGTAAGACCCGGTGCAGGTAGTGCCTAAAACAACCATGTCCGGTCAGTACCTGCACCATGCGGAACGAGAGGCTGCCCTGCCGGCGCCCTACCCACTCCTCCAACACCGGACCTACATACCGCTACATACCTCCACCTACACTTTAGTATCTCTATGAAATTCTCGTAAAATTTCAAATTGTTTTATATTATATCTCTACTGTTGTGAGGCAAAAGAATCAAGTCCATAAAAACAATTTATTACGCATGTTATTTTTTCCTTATTTGTTGAAAGTTGTCATTTTGTTTCACAATATAATACAGTAACATATAACTTTGTTAATTCCTAATCAATTTTTTTTGAAATTTGTGAAGTTCCCTAATTGGATGTTAAAACGTTGTTTTTTAATCAAGCGAGAAAAGTCTACTTAATTTTGGTTTAACAAAATAAAGACAAATCAATAATGTTGAAAATGAAATTTCGTTCGTGTTGCATAAGTCCTCGGCGGACTTACCTATTGGTCATGATGTCCACGAGTTATGTTGAAAGGCATTTGAAAGGTTTATATTGTTTTTTTTCAAACATGTTAAGGCTAAGGAATCAAACTCTTTCAACCCTTTAACACCATTAATATTATTAAAAACTAGGTTCGATGTGGTTCTGCCCAGCTGTTCAGAAGTTTCTTTTTTATTTTCCATGTGTAGTGTTAAGTACGTATATAAAAGGTGATAATATATAATATAACTATAAAAGGCGATAACACTGCAGTGCATACGTATAAGAATTTTTTTTATAGATAAAATGCAAAAAATACACAGCAGGTATAATAATCTATATTTATAAAAGGAGATGTTCCCATCTATAGACGCACGTACAGCCGTAACCACTAATAGTAGAAAATTGAAATTTGGACAGTTGTTTTAATTCAAAATGCGGACGCACACTAAGAAGGCATTTTAAAAAATGTTAACCCTAAAGGGATGAAATAGGGGTTGCAAGTTTGTATGGATTTTTTTTTAAATTAGCAACGATTTTGGTAAACTTGAGATTCATGCTCTTAAAAATATTTCATTGAACACGTATTTCATGGTTTATTGGAATTCACCCCCTTAAAGTGCAAATTAGAGGTTGAAAGTTTCTATGGAAAATATTGAAAATCTGCTCCAATTTCTTTGAAATTTATTATCCAAGCTTAAATAGGCTACAAAATTATTTTTCCTACGGGAAAATATAAATTCCCACGGGAAAACAATAAAACGCGGGCAAAGCCGTGAGCGGAAAGCTAGTTAGAAAATAAACACAAAATGGAAAGGGACTATTTAGCCCCTTTCCATTTTGTTAGTTATTTTTATAATAATTTACGTAAAAGAAGTAAATTTTGTTTTTGAGATAGTCTCTTAAATTAGATAGGTACTAAAAAAAATTTCTAAACGAAGCAACTCTCAACTTTAAATACTACATGCACTCTTCCATTTTCTTCCACCAAAAATGTCATATTTATCAAAAACAACAATATCATATTAATCTAATGTCATTGAACCATTTAGCTCATTCTAAGTCGCTATTGAAAACAATAAGCCTGGTTGCTACTTGTGTCATATCAAGAAAATGCATTCTGCAATGTGCCCGTAACACAATAATGAAACCGATCCTAGTGTCACGTGGAATCATCTTCAACGTACTGGTGAGTGCTGTGACCATTTTTCTGAGATTCAGCAGACTTAATAGTAGATTAGTAGCTAAGGGCTGTAACGCATCAATAGGCTAGTTGACCCTTTTTTAAAGTAGGGCTTAAAATGTTCATAATTGTTGTATTAGACCATAGCACATGAATATTATTTTTTTCGATGGCTAAAAAGTGCAAAAAATCTATTTTAAATTAAGATTTTCAATTTTGGACCGAAAACACGGCCAGCCATGATAGTCTGTTGATTATCTGTGGCATACATCAAATAACGTCAGTCTTATAGTAAACTAAGCACCGAGGCGAAATAACCTCACAAAAACAATGCTTTCTATTAAATATCACAAATATAGTAAAACTGTATGGAACGGGACAATAGAACAGGAATATAGAATTACCTCTTCAAACACTCCAGGAAAGCTGTGGATTAGACGTACCCAGTGTACATATAGTCATGCGAAATATTTGGTTAACACTCGCTTAAAGAAATCCTGTAACTATCTACTGAAACTCGAATGTATTTTTGCGAAAATCACATTAATGTAAGTACTATAAATGAATAACTCAATCTGTGTAGGTACTTCAGTTTCAACTTAAACAAAATAGAAGTTTTTATGTTGTATGTAAAATCATTATTTAATTTTTATCTTTCAGTTAGAATGAAAACTGACTTGTAATACAAACTATCCCAGTTTCATAATAATGAATATATTTATCTAAACATCTTTTACTTGAATTTACTGAGTACCTAATTAAAATTTGTTGCTTTCAGAGATTACTTAATGAGAACTATTTGTGTACTACCCTGTTCTCCTCTTGACAACGAGATTGATAAGGCAGTAAGTTGTGCAACATAATACAAAGCAGTGCATGCTCAGCCACAACATCAAAATGTGGCCCGTCAACTAGAACAACATTATGTCAACAAAATAACTCAAGTATTCATACACCAAAGCACCATAGAAGTAAATAGGTCCAGTTTGGTAAAACTGAAAGATGTTATATCTTCACTGATTAAACCTGCTGCCCACCACCAATCAACTGCAATATCTCCCAATAAATTGTCTGAAGTAAAGTGCTGCAACCCAACTATATCTGGCCAAACATTATTAAAAATTATTATTTCCAAGTGAGGAAAATTATGATAATGACATTTCATATACCTTCACTAGTTAGATCATTACTTAAGTCTTCGTCATCCAGTTATCAAGTCGGACAACTGAAGACATATAAAAAGGAAAAATCACAATAACCAAAAATTAAATCTGGACAGTACTTTTATGTATGATAAGGCACAAACCAAGAATATACATACCTAAAGAACTTTATTTAATAGTTGATATATTATTTCTAAAGAAATAAAGCTCTTGAGAAAACTTATGAAGAAAAAAAGGAAGAAAGTCAGTGAATTTTCACCTTTTATTACACCTTTTAACCAAAAGCACAATAAAAAAAGTTAAGTACTTCTAGTGTTTCACCATAAGTATAAAAGGGTAATCATAGATTGCGAAGAAATGAAGTTCAAAAATAAAAATAATATAAAAAATATATAAGTATAAAAAAGCAAATACTATTAAATATTCATTAGCGTGACTACCTGATGGTTTAGTCAGCTTAATATATACAGGATATGAAAGCATTATTAGTGATCATAACTTACTAGAAGAAAGTAAATTTCAGAACAGCTTACGCAAGAATATGCAAGTTATCCATTTTAAAGCCGTATACAAATATATTAAATGTGATTGCTGTGTTGTCAGCCTGTGCTCTTCCTAATTTACAAGACCCTTCTTATTAAATAAATAATATAAATAAAAAATGTTTCTTTACTTTATAGATAATTAACATGTAAAGATGACAACAAATTTTTGTACTACACTAGACATTATGTTCTTCACTAAAAAAAATAAATTGCATATTTATTTGACAATAATGACTTGTAAAGGTTTAAGTTGAATCAATTTTTTTTAATTTGAAATACATGTGTTTTATTTCTCCGTTACACCTTAAAAGATTTATAATATTTTATAGGTTTGTTGTTCATATTTATCATTGTTACTCAAATATATATGTTCCAAAAGTACAAATAGGTTTGAATACTTAGAGTTAGATCAAATTTATAAATTTGTCATATATTACCTTAGGGTCGCAGGTAATAAAAGTCAAAATAATAGTAAAGTGATTTATTATGAAGTAATACTTTCATATAATTTAGGAAAAATGTAGTATAGTTTCCAAAATGACACTATTTGATCAATAAGTTTTTTGACATACAGATTGTTAAAACAAATACCTATTATAGCTAATATTGTCACCTTACTGCTAGCAACACAAAAGTATATAAGTTTTGCTTTAGCACAAAACATCTGCATCTATACTGGAGTTAAGCATACTGTTCACAGTTTTCCATCTTTGATAATTAGCATTTTCTTCAGTAAAAGAGCATGACAATTTTGTATTAATCTAATTTTATGGAACTGTTTGTTGAACTGACTATTACAGGGTATTAATCAGGAAAGAAGAGGTCACATTTTGCAAATTTCAACCCAAATCTTCATCTTTCAACTTTTATCCACATTTCATTATAGGTGTCTGCAAGTTTTCCCACCAAAAATATTCCCAACGAAAGAACCATCATGTGTTATGCACTGGCTGACTTCATAGCACATGGAAGCTGTTATTCTTCATAACGAAGCTCGAACTAAAGAGCACTTCTGTATTGATGATTCCTGGTTTAGTTTTCTATGCACTTTATTCTTTCTTCATTGAAGAGGTCTTTAATTTTTTAAAGAAATATGTCACAATCTGTGTCTGTGAATGTATATATATTTTTCCTCCCAGTAATTTTCTTCATGCTTGACAAATTAACAACTGCCAATCTTTCTCTTTTTATGTTCATTTAGAAATTCTTGCAGTACTACACTGGTATTTGACACATGATCCTGATGTTTTCTTTTAAACATTTCTCTTGAAATAAATACTTTTAGTGTTTATTTGACTTTTGAGAGATAGGATTCTATCCAATAGCATTCAACTGCTGTACAAAATAGCTCCTCACTGTGATGGTGCAACCACACCAAAAATGCATGTTTGCAACTCTCTTATGCCGCGTGACAATCTTGAAAAGTACACTTGTAACCTGTTCTTCATTATAACAGTATTGAAACTGTACTTATATTGTTAAAAGCGATACAAAAAGATTCTCCTGACCATCAATCTGTCGATTTTCGGAAGATTTGTAGAATCTGCTCTCACAAATCCAACATCAATGGTTGATTTTGCTATTAATACAAATAATTTACGATATTTACACATATAATAACGAAGATTTGGACGATTTTTTGCCAGTTTTAGGAAAGAATAGAGCAAATTGACTAGTTGTTGAACCAAATTTGACACTACTTTGTTTACTATATGAGTGACGTCACGGCTCTGACCACAGGATATCAAAGCGTTTACGGCGTGCGATAAAAAAAGATTATTTCTAGCATTTTCAAATTAAAATTTTACAGTAATCCTTCATTGTTATTTATTAAAATCGGTATATTTTGGAACCTTATGCCAAATACTGTTAGAAATAAACAATATTTTAATAAATTTTGATATGAGTCAACTACCCTATTGCAGCCCGAGATAATATTTCGAGGGCGCAATTGGTGCTTACACCCGAGCTAACTACTCTGCTTTACATCTCGATTGTGAGGTAAGTAAGTCCTTATTACTCCCAAATGGGGCTTGTAGGTGACCAATAAGCGCTCTAGGGTAATAATGTCGCTTGGAAAGCCTTAGGGCGGTAAGTAATAAAAATAACACTTCACTATTTCAAAAAGTTCGCGTACATCTAACCATCATACTGGCAATAAATTACTTACAGCCTCAGGGCTTTTCTAGCTACATTATTACCCTAGAGCGCTAATTGGTCACCTACAAGCCCCATTTGGGGGTAATAAGGACCTACTTACCGAACATGAGAGATGTAGAAAATATTACAATTTTTCTGTGTCTATTCTGGTAGTATTTGTAAAAAAAAATCAAATATACAGGGCGTGAAGTGTATATTATGAAGTATGTGAAGTTGACCAAGCCGCACTGGGCTAGCGTGGCTAAACTAAGTGACTGAGGCTTAAACACCCAAGATAGGGTGTTTAGGCCTCATTCATTTAGTTTGGGTAGGCTAAGGCCCCTCGGTGGGGACATAATATAAGTTGTGATATTGATTTACTTAGATATTCGCCTGCCTGACTAGGAACGAACACATCAATTCTAAAAAATAGGACCCTGCATTTTTAGATACCGTTACCGTACCATTCACTAGAGCCAATATCTCTGAAATGTGTCGAAAAAATTACCTAAGACCATACAACAAAACTAAAAAAAAACAGAATTTCTCTTATAAACTTAATAAAAAAATTACATTAAATGTGATTGACACAAATGTATCAAAAACACATCGACATAGTTTTCCTTTGCGAACTACCTATAATAAATTAACACTTTTCGCTTTGCTAATTTCTCCTTTGTCTTGTCCTGTTAGGCATTAGGTTCTGTACTTTATGGTCATCATCGAGTTACTGATGTAATATTTCTTAGAGAGATTTCTTCCCTGCGATCGACTTTATCAATCGGCATCATAAAAACATATTCGGTATTATTAAAAAAAAACATGGTTAAAACTTAGTGTTGGTTTTAACCTGTTTAACCTTGGTTTAAAGTATGTGTAAGAGATTATCTTAGAATAAGACTTTATATTGTAACCATTTTTTATCCCAAATAAAAAAAAAACCTGACGTTGTCTCTATCTATATATATAAAAGAAGAAACTGACTGATTGACTGACTGACTGACTGATATATCAACGCACAGCCCAAACCACTGGGCCTAGAGATTCCAAATTTGGCACGAAGGATTTTTATGAAGTGAAGGGGTGCATTAAGAAAGGATTTTTTAAAATTCCCCCTCTAAAGGGTTGAAAAAGGGCTCCAAAATTTGTATGGCCAAACCAGATTACTTGCTCTATTTTAATCGAAACTTCACATGAGTACTCCAATCGATAAATAAGTTAACACCTGTTTCAGGATTTTCCAAATTTCAACCCCTAAAAGGGCGATATGGGGTGTCAAAGTGTGAAAATTGATAATATCAACGCACAGCCCAAATCACTGGGCCTAGTGATTCCAAATTTGGCACGTAGGTTCCTTATGAGGTGAAGGGGTGCACTAAGAAAGGATTTTTAAAAAAATCATCCTCTAAAGGGTTGAAAAAGGGCTCCAAAGTTTATATGAGGAAACCAGATTACTTGCTCTATTTTAATCTAAACTGCACATGAGTACTCCAATCGATAAATAAGTTAACACCTGTTTCAGGATTTTCCAAATTTAAACCCTTAAAAGGGGGATATGGGGTGTCAAAGTGTATAAATTGATAATATCAACACACAGCCCAAACCACTGGGCCTAGAGATTCTAAATTTAGCACGTAGGTTCCTTATGAAGTGAAAGGTGCACTAAAAAAGGATTTTTGGAAATTCACCCTCTAAAGGATTAAAAAAGGTCTCCAAAGTTTGTATGGCGAAACCAGATTACTTGCTCTATTTTAATCGAAACTTCACATGAGTACTCCAATCGATAAATAAGTTAACACCTGTTTCAGGATTTTCCAAATTCCAACCCCTAAAAGTGGGATATGGGGCGTCAGTGTGAAAATTAATAATATCAACGCACAGCCCAAACCACTGGGCCTAGAGATTCCAAAGGAGACTGGCGGGTTTCGGCCTGAAGTCCTACAAGATTGAGACTTTTGTGTATATTTATGTATATTTTTGTAGATTTTATTAAAGTAACAAACACCTTTGTAGAACTCAAGAAAAAAATCCTTTTCAATGAATTAAATCGATACATTTTAAGACTTGATTTTAGCGAATTAACCAGTTTTACATAGAAAATAATACATTTACATATTATTGAATTATAATGCTTTATTTATATAGTGAAGATTTATTTATATTCTATCTGAAATTAATGTTTTTAAAAGATTTGAGTATAAATGTAGTAGATCGATGAATCGATTAATCTATTAAATGCGACAACACTGATACGATGTTTGATCAGAATGTCAACAAATGTACATTATTACTCGTCTGTGGTAATTTGTGTTTGTGCGATCGATTTTATTTTCACTAACGTGTGGTGTATGTGGTATATTTCCTATTGTGGTACTAAAATAGGTATTTATGTCTTTTATACAAACTAATTTTTATAAGTTACTGTTAATTATACAAGAAATTCGTGAATCAAACCAAGACATAACCAAAGTTATTTGTCAACATTAAACACACTATAACTAATTTTCTCGAAGTTCTTGGCAAAATATTAAACTATTTTCATTTGTCTTATAGATTAAGCTTTGACGAGACATTAAAAGATTTCGTGTAGGTAATCAGGCCGAATACTCCTAAGAAACCCGCCAGTCTCCTTTGGCACGTAGGTTCCTCGTGAGGTGTAGGGGTGCACTAAGAAAGAATTTTTGGAAATTCCACCCCTGAGGTGGTAAAATGGGGATGAAAGTTTGTATGAAAGTCCGTCAGTTTTGAAGTTAGGATTTCCAAATTTTGGATTTAGGCTGGAAATTTATGCAAGTGCAAAAAGAATGGACTTTTCAAAAACCACCCTCTACGGGGTTGAAACGGAGGTCTAAAATTTGTAATATACTATCTATATGAACGACACACCAAAAAACCAAGCCAAACACCCTTGCTTCTGTTCCAGTCGATTCTTTCAAAAAGCACCGGACCGCCAGTATCTATATGGGGCCATCCCCGCGATATCACAGAAATCGGCTCTCATTCAACGAAGTTCCACAGTAGCGAACATAACTGAATTGACAGCCCCCTCCTTTCTGAAGTCGGTTAAAAATGCAATGCAGCCAGTGCCAGAAGGAAAAATATATGATTTTTTTAGCAAACTCACACTTCACCGTTTTTCATAAGTACATTAGATTCCTCCGACTTATCTCTTGGGTATCACAGGGATCCAAAATTTCGTTATTTTTTAAGCTCCGACGCATACTTTGGAGATATTTGTAAAATCTCTAAATTTATCTACATAATAAGGCTCGGGATGGAAAATGATTTATTAAATATAGGTCTCGGCTACATATAACTTATTATCTATATCTGTATATATAAAATATGAAACCGACTGACTGACAAATCAACGCACAGCCTAAGCCACCGGGTCTAGAGATTTAAAATTTGGCACGTAGGTTCCTTATGAGATGTACTAAGAAAGGATTTTCCAAAATTCACGCCCTAAGGGTTTGAAATGGGGCTCCAAATTTTGTATGGGGGAGCAAGATTAGTTGGACTATTTTATTCGAAGCTTCACAGGAGTACTCCTATCGATAAATAAGTCAACACTTGTTTTATGTTTTTTTAGAATTCATCCTTTTAAATGGGTGATATGGGGTGTCGAAGGCTGAAAATTAATATGGGTATCCTTTGTATGGTTTATCGGGTCGCTGGTTACAAAAATAATAACGATTTCTAAATCCAACCTGGCGGTCGTGAACTACCATCATCGTTTTCTATCTTCTTCTTAATATGGAAAAGAAGAAACTGACTCACATATCAACGTACAGCCCAAACCTTCGGGTCTAAAGATGCAAAATTTAATAAGTAGGTTTCTAATGAGGTCTAAGGGCTATGAGCACTAAGAATGGATTTTTCAAAAACCACCCTCTAAGGATTTGAAACGGAGGTCCAACATTTGTATGAGGAAACAAAATCAGACTATTTTATTCGAAATTTCACAGGAGTACTGTTATCAATAAATGATTAAACACGTGTTTTAAGTTTTTACAGAATGCAACCCCTAAAAAAGGGAAATGGGATGAGAAAATCTGAAAATCAACATGGGTATTCTTTTTGTGGTTTATCGAGTCGCTGATTACGAAAACAGCAACAATTTTAAAATCTAACGTGGCAGACGTGAAATATCATCACCCATATAAGGGTTCTATATATTTTTTCATTTTAGGTATGCCATCTCGATCGTCGTCAATCGGGTACCTAGGCGAGCGCGTCTATGTATATTAACGCAAGTGAAAGTGACTTAAAACCAAGACTATTTAGATCAGGTTTAGACCAGATTTTGTTATAAGACCGAGCATGTTCGTTTTTTAATTTTATCGGGTTCTATTCCCGGCTTAGACAGGCGATTATTAAAAAATCAGTTTGGTTTATTTTTAAAATCAAAATGAAAGTCTTTATCAGTAAAAAGTTTTATCTGCGGTATTTAAGGTACCTATTTTCCCTCCATGTGGCATCGCTGTGGGAAACCCCGTATAAGCAGTTCGTTTTGTACACTTTGTCTCCCGTGTTGTTTTTATTGTCTAAGTTTTTTTTTTGTTTTTTAAATACGTCGCCCCACACTAGGATTATCTCCTGTTAAGAATTTTTTAACATATCCCTAAAAATGTTGTGCCCTAAAAAAATATAACAATCATGGAAACCCTTTTAGGCTTGAGAAAAAGCCAGCCACGTGGTCTGTGGGAAAGGACGTCTCCACGCGACACAACAGCCTCTTCGGGCAGTGTGCCAGTCGCGTGACCGGTGAACAACATTTAATTAAATGCGCAGTTGAAGAAAAATTCATAAAGTTTCGACATTGTTAATCGCCATTATCGCAAACAAACTTATGTATTTGGGACTTTTGACTTCTTGATTGTTATATTGAAAATATTAGCTTAATATTCTTTTTGTTATGATTAGTTGTTTGTTTCATTTTAAATTATTTTTTCTCAACTAAGTGCACCTATAAATAAGATTTAAAAGAGGAGATAAAAAAAATTGACCTTCCGAGTTTTTTGCCTGTTCTTCTCGAGAAGGCTCTCCCAATTTTCGAACACTGGTGTAGAGTCTCCTTTTTATTCCTACTTGTATTTGCAGACATCTTGATTATATTCAGGATGTATGCACATACAAGGTTACATGAATATGTTTCGTGCCTGTAAAGGCCTATGATGAATAAAGATTGAATGTTGAATTTTTTGAATAGATATAATCATGCTGTTCTCACCGAATGGTTAGGCATGTGTTATTTAACTCCTAACTATTCATGATGTAAAGGACGAGTCTATTGCTGGAATGGACGAATCTATTGCTATTATTGTCAAGTTCCAAATTGGAGCTCGAATCCCTTTTGCTCACTGCTAGCTGCTTTGCATCGAGTTTTTCGTCAACAATAACACCTTTGTTGTACTGGAAAAGTAAAAAATGTATGTCCAATGCTCCTTACATAAAAAAATCACTTGAAAAGAAAATTGTTTATTGGGTGCACCGTTTAAAAAGGCCATTATTATATTACAATAACACTTGTTAGTATTTCCCCATACAAATTAAAAATCGAAAAATATTTTTTTTCCATGTTTACATATCGACCCACTCTTATTTAGTAACTAATATGACAAATCAGGAGATGAATCTGTAAAACTGACACTTTAGTAGCGATTGAAAACACAGTCTAATAATCGCTGACTGAACGTTTGAACATTTTGGTTCTTTGTACGAGTATGTGATTCAAGACATTTATATATATTACTAGCTATACCGGCGAACTACGTTTCGCCATAATAAAAAATAGTTTACGACCTACATATTCTCAGACCTACCGAACATACACAAAAAATTTCATAAAGATCGGTCGAACCGTTTCGGAGGAGTTCGGTAACAAACACTGTGACACGAGAATTTTATATATATTAGACGAGAATTTTATATATTAGATTTAACACTTTCAGTCGAGAGTTCATGACAGGTTATTTACCTCTAAGTCTAAGACCTTCGATTTGGGCACATTTCATAGATCGCCTTTTTATACTGATCAAAAGAATTTATTTCTTCAAAAACTGCTTTTATTGTACCTTTATAGCTTTTGTTATCAATATCTTAAGTTTGTATTCATAAATTAGCTAGTGAGCAAATTCTTTGCAAATTCTGTTATTCGCCTTTGTCATAAACAACAATATTAGACAATTATTCAAAACAAAAAAACAGGTTTTGCCCGGCTATTGTACCTACGTGACTGTTTACATATTACAGGGAAGTTCTTGATCTTCATCTCACCTAATGGTAAGTGATCACAAGTCCGAAGATGGAAGCGAGCTTCACCTGGACTCCTCAACAACTGAGGAACTGGATATCTTACCTTTAATTGGGATGATGACTGAATTCTAATTTTTACGTCTCGTCATTAAATATTAAAATACCGTGGCAAAAGATGCATTCCTGTGAAATTAGAATTAAAATCGGCTTAGAAATACATTAGATACAAGCATTTTAAGTTGTTAATTTGAAGGCGATTAGACAGAGACATCCGACATCAACCGTGACGTCATTGTTGAGTACGGCCATATAAACTCCTTGTAAATTGCCGTTTTGCTAGAAAGAGATGGAGAAAAATCTTTAATACCTTATATCTTGGTTGTTTTTATAGTTATTCGAAAACCGATTTTTTCTTTCTGTTTATTATATGAATGAGCTTCTATTAAAGCAAAAAAAAAATTTTAGTCATCTAGCCTACTGTCGGAACACAACAATATTATTAACATTGTTATTATGGCGACAAACTTGTAAGACGGTGTTGGCAAGCTTAAGCAGGCTCAGAAGCCCTACCACCAACCAAACCGAGCAGAAAAATTTCTGCCTCCATGGGGAATTGAACCCCGGACCTCTCGATCAACATCCGGTGGTCTAAGCCACTAGACCACGGAGGAGGAGGCGGATTACTAAAATATTATATGCATAATTAGGTAATTCCCAACTTTTGCAAGTAAGGGTTACTTTCTGGTGTTAAGTATTATACTTCCCACACTAGGAAAAACCTTTACACTAAAAGGGTTTGTTTCTAGTGTATGTCAAGTCTAGCCGAAATCTTATGTTCTCATTGCGAATTGAATTTGGAACCTCTGAACATGTCATCTTCAAGCCTAGAGTTAAACGAATAATATAGTAAAATTGCCGAGATATTTTCCTAAGAGCCACGTCAGGTTATAAGCATTACGAAACAAATGTCCTTGTGTTTTGAGGTAATCCACTTTTATCAGAGGGTTGACAAAACTGACATGTGGTCTTATGATAACAGGCCGTAGCTCCGACGGGACTCGTTCCAGACAATGTTGTGTGATAATAAAATAGAGACAATGTACTCGCCGTCTACTTTGCTGAGTTCATATCATCAGGAGTCTTAATTTACAAACGTTTCGAATGTTCACGTGACGCACGTGGGTGATCGTTGATGTTAATAACACCGGGATACTGAAGGATTGTTTAGCGGTCAACACAGCGAGGTTAGTTAGTGTAAAATGACACCTATCACTCAGGTTAATGCCTTTTTTATTGTGTTATCTACTTACATGATATAACCGACCTCCATATAATACTCAAGACTTAGGATATCTTGCTTTATAGAATTAAAGTGTTTATTGACTTTCCGGGACTTACCACGAACTAACAAGAAGTTTTCCCGACTGTTTCTTAGGTACTTAGAATCTCCTTGTAAACTAATAAAATTATGCAAATAAAATTGTCTTATTATTAGAATAATAGACATAAATCCTGAAAGTGTATAAATTATAAGTAAAAGGCTAATAATAATTCATTGTAAGGTGGGTACATTACATTCCATAGTAAACATAAAACTCTCTAGTAAATATCATTGATGTGTTCCTATAATAAGAGGTAAGAGAGAGCAAGTTTTTCGAGAGTCAACCTAGGTGAGGTTCATCGAGAATTGTGAAATGAAGGTCGTGAGGTTTCCTGTAGTGTGTAAAAAAGTAAATATGCGACCAAATGCCGGGCACAGGTATTTCTTAAGACGAGCAGAAACTGGCCTTCCTCATCACATCACGCTGGCTAGACGACTTGGTCGGCGAAGGGTTTTTTTGAGTTTTACATTTCTTCGCATGTGTATAGTTGCAATAAATAGTTTATTGCTTACGGAACTAAAACCTTTCTCAATAATGTTATACATTAAGACAATTAAAACAATATACCTACAATTAAAATATAACGAATAAAAGTACGCGGCGGCTACGAAGATTGCTGACCAGTTCGTTACAACATGCACACTAAAGTACAATCGCCTTTGGAGTCTAGTAGTTAAGTCCACCTGGTGTTGATTGGAGAGGTCCAGGGTTCGATTCCTCATGGGAGCAGAAGTTTTCTGTTCGGTTTGCTTGGTGGTAGGGATTTCGAGCCCTCCTAGCTAGCTACCACCGTCTTACCTAAGTTCGCCATAGTAATAGCACTGTTGTGTTCCGTAAATTAGAGGTAAGATAGCCAGAACCCCAGTTATAGAGCAGTCCTGGTGAAGCTCGCTCCCACCTTCGAATTAAGCATCACTAACTATCAGGTAAGAAAAAGGCAATAAGCTCCCTGTCGCATGTAAAAAATACTCGTAAATTTTGTGGCTATAGTTACCTCATTATCATCATCATCATCATCATTTCAGCCAAAAGACGAACACTGTTGGACTTAGGCCTCCCTCAGGGATCTCCGGGCTGATCGGTCCTGCGTCTCCCGCATCCAGTGGTTTCCCGCGACCTTCGCCAGATTATCGGTCCACCTTGTGGGGAGCCTATCAATGCTTGACGACACGTTTAGCGCAGAGGTCGAATGATCACCTACTGCGCAACGGGTCGCGGGTTCGATTCCCGTACGGGACAAATGTTTTATATGGCCTACAGAAATTAGTTCCGGTCTGGGCGTATGTGCATGTGATATTCTATGTTTGTAACTGCACCCACGACACAGGAGCATCCTAGTGTGGGGCGACGTTTAAAAAAAAAAAGAAAAGAAAAGAATGCTGCGTCTCCTGATACTCGACCGCTACTCGAGGACCTTTCTGCCCCAACTGCCATTTAAGGCTTGCAATTGTTTCGGCCATGTTGGTGACTTGAGTTTCTTTACAGATCTCATCATTTCTGACGCGATCGCGTAGAGAAACCCTGGGCATAGCCCTCTCCATGGCCACCTATCGTGGCTACCCATCGTTTGGTAACCATAGCTCGTGAACAACTGATGGAGTGTATGGGGTTCCGAATGATCATTTGACATCAGAGAGCCTAGTGCGAGTTTTGCGATCACACGCATCGTACGCGTGAATGCGAACTTCAATCCCATACACCATCACATAAGTCACCATCTAGTAGCTACCTACTATGGACTGACGCAGCCTCATCTAGTAGTTCCATCACATAAGTCACCATCTAGTAGCTACCTACTATGGACTGACGCAGCCTCATCTAGTAGTTCCATCACATAAGTCACCATCTAGTAGCTACCTACTATGGACTCACGCAGCCTCATCTAGTAGTTCCATCACATAAGTCACCATCTAGTAGCTACCTACTATGGACTGACGCAGCCTCATCTAGTAGTTCCATCACATAAGTCACCATCTAGTAGCTACCTACTATGGACTGACGCAGCCTCATCTAGTAGTTCCATCACATAAGTCACCATCTAGTAGCTACCTACTATGGACTGACGCAGCCTCATCTAGTAGTTCCATCACATAAGTCACCATCTAGTAGCTACCTACTATGGACTGACGCAGCCTCATCTAGTAGTTCCATCACATAAGTCACCATCTAGTAGCTACCTACTATGGACTGACGCAGCCTCATCTAGTAGTTCCATCACATAAGTCACCATCTAGTAGCTACCTACTATGGACTGACGCAGCCTCATCTAGTAGTTCCATCACATAAGTCACCATCTAGTAGCTACCTACTATGGACTGACGCAGCCTCATCTAGTAGTTCCATAAAAAGTAATTATAAAAAATAATTTTCCTTGTTTAGACATTAATTTCATTATCATTAAGATACCTTTACACAGTTTAAATCTCTGCCTTTACAAGAGAATTCTGTTGACAGCCGTTTAACAAAGTAAATAATGATATTCGAAGTGATTTGGCCTAACGAGCCTGGGGTCTTTGTCCCGTTCTAATAGCGAGTTTCCAGAGTTCTCAAAAATACCTAAAAGTATCATGTTTTAGCGTTGACTTTCGTAATAACGGAACTTAATTACTTGATAAGTGTGAAAAATGACGTCGTTAAAATTTATCGTCGGTGAATACGATGGTGCAGAGGCATCTGTGCTACATTAATAAACTGGCATAGGGCATCTATTCTTCAATGATATTTATTAAAAAATTCTGTATAAATTATATGTATAATATCTTTTTTTAAAAAAAAAACGTCGCCCCACACTAGGATATTTCTCCTGTGTCGTGGGTGCAGTTACAAACATAGAATCTCACATGCATATACGCCCAGACCGGAACAAATTTCTGTAGGTTATACAAAATATTTGTCCCTTACGGGAATCGAACCCGCGGCCCGTTGCGCAGTAGGCGATCACTCGACCTCTGCGCTAACCGTGTAAAAAATAAATAAATTCTATATTGCACATACACATGGAATTATCTCTCCATCTATTCAGCCAACCCAAATCGCATTTCAACATAAATATTGTGAGTTAGCAGGAAGCATAATGTTAAAAAAATAAAGAAAATAACATACTGATTTCTTAAAATATATACCTAAGATACAAATTGTATAATGATATAAAACCACCATATAAGTTTACACACAAATCTATTTACATTTATATGATTTTATATTTACAGTTATAGATTTTAAGTCAGTCATTAGGGTAATATACAATGGTTTGAAAGAATGTACGGTAGGCGGTACTTAAATGATTTGACTGTAGATCTCTTAGTAATGAAGCAGGCAATCCATTCCATAGCTTGGCAGCCTGGGCGGTGAAAGATTTACCGAATCTTTTATATTAAAATTCAGCCGGCTTCACAATGTAGAGTCATCTGAGTCATATGTAGGTAGAGTCTACATATGTAAAATTTGGAAATAAACAGTATTAAAAAAAGATTTAGAATTAAATATTTAAGAAACAAAAATAGTATTTAATATTATTATGCTTAAAGCATTAAAAAAGTTAACGGGAACTGGTATGTTTAGGGATATGCATATTTTCTCCGATGAATATAACCACTTAGTGGCTTGCGGATTTCAAACACACAAAATGAATAGCTATGTTCTAATATATAATTATTATATTTATTTATTTAATTTATAAAGACGAACTTAATGCCTGATGCATTATCTGCCAGTGAACCTTCAGGGGATGCAGATAATAAAGAAGCAGATAGATGTACAAATGATGAGAAGAGATTAAAAATTGTTTTTCTGGTCCTTAAAATATTTAAATGTCTTTGAACAAAATTAAGGAGATATAATAGCAACCGAACAGCGTCCTTGTGGCCGCGGTGCTGCAGCTACGTGTGTCCCTACATGAAGTGCTAATCCTTTCATTGCGCATGCTCCAAGTTTCTCTTATAAGGGGCTCCGAAGTTCGCTCGCCACCAGTTCTCTACACGGCAACGTCGAGTGAACTTACTCCTCTACACCTGTAGAAACACGCGATCATTCAAAAAGTTTACAAGTATAAATCTCATCTCAATTTCAACCGTTAAATATCGTCAGATCCGGCGTTCGAAAAGTCGAAGTGATCATTTAACGAACTTATGAAAAATAAACTGGGAATCGACTTCGTGGCGAGTGAGAAGTTCGTCGGTGATTTACCGGTGAACGCAGTGGGACAGCAGCGAGGCTCGAAGAGCGGCTCTCGGCGCGAGTCGATTGCTCCGAAGATTGTGGTGTGTCCGCCTCTGGAAGAGATGCCCGAACCGGTGACGGCAGCTCGCGGGGGCCGCCTGCTGAAGGCGCTCAGCCGGCGACTGTCCCGGCGCGGCACCGACGCCGACTCCCTCGGCAGCTCCAGCAGCAGCGACAGTGTGTCATGCGAGCAGGGCCGGAACGACGACAGATCGTCGTGCTCCGCCAGCGACTCGGGCAGTGACGGCTCTGAACGTCATCGGCGCCACCGTTCAACTGTTTCGCTCCGTCGGGTGTTCCAAAGCTTAAACCTCACATCGCGCTCGCAATCGTGCTCGCCGTCAGATCGCCAGCGGCAGCCAAAGAAACAGCAACAGCCAAAACGTATCCTGCGACCGCCAGTTACCTACACGTACGTACGAGGCCTCTCCGGACTGCCGACGCAGAGAGTACCGCGTCACACAGTGTGCTGCTCATCCTTGGGTCTAAACCGATAAACAAACACGACTGCGCAATCCTTCAGACCGGACACGAGTGGAGGTTAAGACTGGTTAAGATAACGAGTAGTGTAAAAAGCGCTAGAGAGAAGTTCTCACCATATCAGTAGACATTGTTGAAACCAGGGTGGCAGGCCGGAGTAACGTTGTCTTCATCAAGGACCAAGGTTGAGTAGCTGGGATCGCTGGTGCTCTGGCGGCTCGCGCTGTACGCTAAGCTGTGACTTGTTTAGTTCTAGTTAAGAATCAATATATAAGACTGTGTAAATTGTTTCAGATCTTGTCAGTATTAATAGATAATACTCATGTCTAGTCTACGTTAAATCGTTTGCACCTAGAAGTCCGGTCTCTATTAATTTTCAAGTTATACTTAATCACTTTCACATCGAACTGTTTTAAATATCACAATTAACTTACATGTAATTTTAACTGTTAAAGTTAAAGGTAATTTGACTTGCATTGTATAGATGAATGAATCTGTATTGTATTTATGATTATAACTGTACCTTATTATAACTAATATTTCAGTATTTCAAGTATAGTGCCTTTCCAAATTTTTAAAACTTAATAGCTCTAGTTCTATGTATACTGTTATTGATATTAAGAGTCGTGTAAGATAACACAAATACACAGTAACTATAGTTGGTGTGCTTGGGAAATAATTGTGTTATAAATAACAATCATACACCACACTTTGAAAATACCTAATTAAATATTATCATCACTTTCGAATTTGATATAATGTAAGAGGACTGTTTGTGTATGACTTAACGCTCGGTAAATTGACCTGTTGATATTGCTGTATACCACGTAGATAGTATAAATATTAAATCAAGTAGCATGTAAGTAATTTTTATTGCGAAGTAAATTTCGTATTCAATAAATATGACAAAATATATTCAGTTTATTATTTCCATATCCAAAAAAATCTAATGGCCCACGCAGAGACGTCAGTTAATTCTACTTCTTCATTAAAGTTAGTCTGTAACTTACTTTTACATAATAACATTATAACACGTCATTTACAACAATGCTGCATTAAAAGTTCTGAGTTCTAAGTGCGGCAGTAAGTATTAATACAGAAAATACCACATTTGGCTGTAAAACAATACTAAAACACTGCTTGTTAAAGCGAAAAATAACCCAACAATATTACCATACTCGTACCTAAGACGTTTTAATTATTCATAGTCATCCTTCAGACATTTTTATTACTATATAGTCTTAGTTTGTGTAGTACCTACCTCCTATTCTTGACTCGATTACGAACAGATAATAATATACTTATTTAGAAAATGTTATGTTATAATCTGTTCTCATATTTATATTACTTAGATACTAAATCGTGAAAAGCATTTGTATTACTAAAATGAATACAACATCAATGAAATATTACTTCGTTTTTGATCTGTGGATTCATAAGCGGAAAAGCCTATTAAAACTCTATTAGGACTCATCCGATAATACAAAGCAAATCCTTAAACAAAAATAATATTGAGTAACTGGGGATTAAAATCAAAACATTCACTGACAGAAAGCATACACTTTCACTTTATAACGTTGGTCTCTGTTTCTTACTTGAGGCGCCAACCGTTATTCAAATGCCTAATGAAATAATTTTCATGCGGATCTCTAGCCAAATACGATTTGCTATGCCCACGCTACTCTCGGTTAGGGTGTAGAAAATTCCACCCATAAAACAAGATGACCCCAAATTTACGGAAGGCGCGACATCATTAGTGGTTCTATGAGTATTTAAAGTTTCAATGTACGAATCAAATTTTATGCGTCGTTGCATTAATTGTTATTTTCTGTAATTGACTGCACCATGCTTTTTGGTATGCTTGGGCTACAGTCTAAATTAAAATCACTGCGACCGTGTTTCTAGTTAAGATTAGTGGAGGCTGGAGCTTGTCAATTTTTTTGAAACCGTGGTTATTTGATTGCAAAGAGTAAACCAATATAAAATGTAGAGCTGAAAATTTATTATAATAATACATCAAATTTCAAATACGGATGCTTACCATCGTTAATTTAATCAACTTATTGGTTGATATTTACTCTGCTCTATTTGACTTGTGATCAATGTGGAGAGACGATTTGATCTACCGTTTTTAACAGATATGTTTAACATTTTGTTTTGTATTCTAGCCTTCTGTTGACAGTTTATGATTTTTAACAATAATTTAAGGTGTTACATGCTTACCTTACCTAGCGCGCCCATAAGGGCAGGGAGAACATCGGGGGGTTTTAGTGGGTAGGCCTGGTATTCTGCCAGGTGAGCCCCACACACGCCCGCCGTCTAGCCCACGGCGGGTACGGTGCGGTTACGCATTTCCCCCCGAGAAAAAAAAAAGGTGTTACATGCTTATAAAATTCTAAAATTTCACTACAATACCTAAATGTCGAATAAAACTTAGGCTTAAAACAACGAAAACCTTGTATTGTTCTATAAGTTTCTAATAATCTGGTCTTACTAAACAGTTGAGGAAGCTGGAATTCGAATGTTTGCATACTTCACCCACATTGAATAAATATATGATTAATACTTAGTGAGTTAAAAATGAATGCGGGTTAGTTAGTAAACTATGGATGACTTGCACAACTTACGTTGTACGATTAAGTTTGATGACAGCTTATTAATATCGTCAAAAATTCTGGAAATCCAGTTAATTTTCCGAGTTCAAATATTGAGGGGTAAATTAATGAATAGTCTATGGCGGACCCAAACAGTCATCTGCAGTAGGCACACCACGCGATCGCCTCCTACGCTGTTTCCACACGTGATGACTAGACACAACTTGTTAAAAAGCTACATCACACTGTCGCTATAATGACTTTGCAACAAAATATGTTTTTCGACTAACTACCTTGGTAAATGACCTCAGAAAACTGCCTTCAACCCGTTCAAAATTTAAGACCATTGTTCGATAACAAAAGACATTAATGGATGATAATGTTTAATAAAAAATTACTAGGTAGGTACTTTAGTTTTACACACAAGTATCTTATTCATGGGGCTCAATGAACTTTAATGTCCTCAGAAGAAATAATTTCGGGGAAAGTTATAAGTAAGGCTCAAATAAAACTGTCGGTTTGTTTTCAGGAAAAAAGTATTACAATCTTAAAATTATTCCATGCCAGAAGAATAAACTATAAACAAGATTACTCTGCATCATTAATATGTTTAGAGCTCTATTATTATTTTCTGTAAGATATTATTATTTCATATATATTATATATTAGAGGTACCTGATTGTTTTCATTCCCAATATTTGTGGCACACTCTTATTAAATACAGGAAAAGCATGAAATCATGAATTTTATTAATTTCCTAGGAAATCCACAAAATTCCTAAAACTGCAGGGAAATACTTGAAATATATTTAAATTCATATTCCTTGGCAATGCCAAGGAATTCTACGCCATTCCATAACTGCAATATTGCATTAGAAGCATCAAGCAAGCGTCGGTATGCAAAAAAACGTTAACGTCGATATTCTGCTGTCCTGTATAGCATGCAACACGCAGTTTGATACTACATGTGTGGTCACAATGCTTAATTAACCTAAGCTACAATTTTATCCTTTGAGTTTTTTCTTTACAAGTAAACAAACAAGCATGCAACACGCAATTTACCCCGCTAACTGCGTATCGGACCAAATTATCCTGTTTTAACACGTTTCCTGTTGCAGTTTTGGAACTGTATAGAATTACTGGGAAATGTGTATAAATACTGGGAAATATGTGTATTTTGGTATATTATGTTAGTATATTGTTATTTCACATAATGCCTAAAGAAGGTCGGAATTGTAAACATTTCCTAGGAATTATATTCCTGGTTTTCGCCGATATTCTGTGACTGACATAATATTTAAAATCTATACTAATATCATAAAGCTGAAAAGTTTGTTCGATTGGTAGAACGCGCTAATCCGAATTGAAAAATTATTTTTGTGTTAGATAGTCCATTTAACGAGGAAGGCTTAAGGCTATGGAATCAATGAAAAAAGGAAGGATCAATAAAAATTTTGCTAAAACGGGAAAAATATAGAAGATACGAAACTAAGAACGCCTTGAAGTCTTTTAGGGTGAAACGTAGTTCGCGGGCACAGCTAGTTATTTTATATGTCTAGCATATGAAATCTGGCAAACAAGCATGTTTATGTTTCACACTAAAACTACTAACATTTTCTTAAAAGCTTCTATTTTGCCGTGTACGTACTACGGTTAAATATAGAGTTCCCATGGGAAAAACGAAAACAGTACAGCTAATCACATGGTTAGCATTAAAATTTACCTTGCAGAAGTCTGAAATTGCGAATTAAAGTTCAAAAACTGCACGATAAGAAGCATATGATATCACAGATATTTCGTTATACACTCTATTTTTTATTAACTACTAGCTTTCCGCTCGCGACTTCGCCCGAGTTATTTTTGTTTTCTCGTGGGATTTTTTTTCCCGTAGAAAAATTACCCTATGTCCTTCCCCTGGTCTCGAACTATCTCCATACCAACTTTCATCAAAATCGGTTCAGTAGTTTCGAAGCCTATTCAATACAAACAAACAAACAATCAAATCTTTCCTCTTTATAATATTAGTATAGAAGTAGGTACAAGCTTTCCGCTCGCAGCTTCGCACGCGTTATTTTTGGTTTTCCCGTGGGAATTTTATATTTTACCGTAGGAAAACTAATTAAGTATCATATATTCATCAGGGATAATGTAGGATTCTAAATGTGAAAGAAATTTTCAAATCGGTCCAATAGTTTCGGAGACTATTCAATGCAAACAAGCAAATCTTTCCCCTTTATAATATTAGTAAGTATAGTATAGATGGTGTCGTGACCTGAATATCACCAATGTCACCCATTTAACCTAGTCAAAAGGACTATTTAATTTAAAATTATATAGCTACTTGCAAATCATAAAATATCCAAGTTTTTTGAGTCATTGCTTCTCAAATCGAAGATTGCTTGGTAATGGGACACTTATTATACAAAAAGACAGGTATTGAAAGAGCTACGCCAGACAGATTTGAGGAGCTTAATGATGCAGAGGCGTGCGCTTTGCTTTCGGCGTTACATTCTATAATGTTAAGCAACGTTCGCCGCGGTAAGTACTCTGATAGGTGACCAAAATGTAATCTCTGATTCCAGCGTGCTTCGACAAGCACGATATGATTATCGTATATTTCGTTATATAATCAGTAGATCCCGAAGACCTAGTCTTAATTACATGCACGTTCGTTGGGTTAAAACGCCCAATACAAGGAAATGACAACGTGGCTTCTTCCTATACTTGCTCAGGTCCACCATCACGATTGATCATGCTATTTAATCAACCCATTAGAATCGTGGAATAGAAAGAATTTGTGTATGCAATATCAATTCTTCCTCTACATAGTACATTCTCTACACACATAGTAGATACAAAAAGAAAAATTTGTATTTAAATTCGATTTCTGTGCAGTTACTTAATCACTTATAATTTTATTCACCAACGACTGAAAATATTAGGTCCGATTTTGAAGGCGGTTTGGACTCATTGGAATCGAAAATTGACCAAATTCCGAAAAAATGGTAATCTGTTCAAAGAGAATATTATGGGTGAGACATTCCAATTGCAGCTCCCCTTATTCAGTTACCATCTGTCGTGAAGTATAAGGTCCGTTTGTTTAACAACTTGTTTAAGAACAACAACAACGCCGAAACCAGTCTTGATTGTTTAACAACTAGTTTCCTATCATGGTTTGCAATTATTGTAAGTACTGATTTACTAAAATCACCTGACCAGATCCTAGAAAGCCGTAGTGTGTGAAACAAGCGCTGCACAACCAAAACACTACGTCTTTCTGAGTTAATTTTCGCTTGGGACAGGATTTGGCCAGTTCTTCTGGGTTCACCCACTGTAATAAGCATTTCCTTGGGTTTGTTTGTGTGTTTCACCTAACTCAAGCGGTACGCATTTCTGAAGCCTGTTATTTTTATAATTTTTTTATCTATATTTATTTATCAAAAAATTGTTTTATCACTCACACTGAAGCCTGCCGCAGCTTCTAAGGTGGGTTTTGTTCCCACAACCACCTTTAACTCTTCATTATCAACTAGGGTCTCCGGCCATTCACGGGCTTTATTCTCTAGGTTTCATTAACAGTAGTTTCCTTGTACACATCATAAATCCATCGAGCTGTTTCTGCAGCGCTGCCGCCGTGGTGGAACTTGAACAGAACGATTTCAAGGAAATATCAAATAGTGCGATAACAAGGGAATCGCTAATTCCAGACACAAATACACGAATTAAATTTCAATTTGGAGTTCCGAAACGAACCGCCACATATTTAACATGTTAAGGACCTAAAATATTACGGCAAATGTTCTATTTCCCAGTGTTTAACCTTAGTCATGATAATCTATTAGCATTGGCACAAAACAATGTTTGGTAATCAAGCAAGTTAGTTGTGACAACTTAATTTGGTGTAGTACCGATAGGTGGCGCTAATTGGTTTCTACAACGCGGTTAAGAGATTGTCACTGTACGCTTATAAATACTTCATCATAATGAACCATATTTTGTCGAAACCAGTCTTGAAGAGTGTAAGATAAATAAAGCCTCTTTAAGTGGGAACCTGGTTTTTTTTGAGGAAAACATCCCCCAGTAAGCCTCGAGTTCCAGGGTGCTTAACATGGTCCTTCGAGTCGGATAAACAATCAAACACTTGGATTATATAATTTGGATCGATCAATCAGGTGTTGTGTTCACAAAGGAAGAGCATCAACATCAACCTTCATACTTCATTGGAGTTCCAGTTGCTGGGATAGAAAGAGACGAAATCATACGCAAATCAGAAACGTCATTCTATGGAAGGGAGTACAAAGGAAGGAGGTGGCCAAATTGTCCGTATTTATGCAAAATGGAACCACACCACAAATTTCGATTTTTACTTTTTTTGGAGAATACTGAATCAAAGCGCTCAAAATTTCATATACAAAAAAGAACCACATGATTTTTACTTTGGAACCTTGGTATACTAAAAGCAGAACAGAACCAACAGCAACAATAAACTCTACATAATAAACAAAACCGAACCACTACACAATAGGACTCGATTATTCAAAAAAATAAATGATATTACTACCAGGGCATTTTATGCAAAACAGATCCACACCTACTTGGGACCATTATACATTACACTTATTTCTATTATTAACAATTACTTTTAATACGTTAAATGGAACCAAGTTTCTCTGGTTTCGTTACGCGTAAAATAAATTCGTAATTAAAATGCTGATTTTTTTTGTAAAATGGAACCAAACGTCTGTGATTCTATTATGCATAACGTTTTGAAACCTATTTTGATACCTATCATCGTTCAAAGGTACCAAATGATATGACTAGTTAGGTACAGTTTATTTTATTGCGTGTATAGCTCAAAGTGTAGAAAAAACTTTAAGGGTTTTTTTTTACTAAATTAATTCTTCACAGACTCGTAGTCCGTGCTCTTTTCATTTATATTTTTTCTTTTTGATCTATTCTATATATTATTATTATATATTAAGACTTACGACTAGGTACTTTTCACTCCTATGCTAAGGTAAGTTGTGCAACTGAATACATTTAGTCATCTATTCTTAGTTGAATATGTATCTAATATTGATCCTTTTTTTATATCTATGGACAATTTTCCACTAAAGTGCCGGTGTGTCCAGTTGCGGGAAGATCACGTGGCTCCTCAACAACTTCCATATGAAGGAAGACATGATCATCACTAGCAAACTCGAGACGGCAAAGGAACTGTCGGACAAAGTAACGACTCGATTCGGGGCGGTCGAGAATCATTGCCTCGGTCCTCATAAATGAGGTTGGAGCATCAAAGTGCCTTTTGGTGGATGAAGCTCCCCTAGTCCATTTTGGAGCTTGTTAGAAGTGAACTAAAGGAGAAGAGAATTGGTACTACTGACTGACACGAATCAGATACCCTCCATAGACAGAGAGCCTGTTCGAAATGCGTTACAGAAGTTCTGCTGCCATTACGTCTGTTACAGAATAGCTCTTCTGCACACACAGAAGTTCGATGGATGTAGTGTACGCCCTCTGAAACATCTACGTACAAACATTCACACATCACGGTAAGTACTGTGGTGACCTTCTTGCATCTATGACACCGCATTCCACCGCATTGCGTAGATATGCACGATGGCAAGGAATGTCACCCCTTATAAATATAGATTATTCTGGAAGATTAAGGGACGAGCATTGATAGTAAGTTTTTAGACAGACGATCACCAAGAATTAAACGTGACACATTGTAATGAGAGTTGAGTAATATAACATATTGATATATACCTATATGGTTTAAATTAACGTCCCAAGTTCCCAACGATCCCGGAGCGCGCATAGGGCGCTACAGTACTGAGGTCCATGACATGCAGCATGGCATCGGAGGCGGTACTATGAAGGGGCGACGAAAATATTCTCTTCCTTACCTTAAGATAAGAAAAAAGCGTATGGGAGGGATGGGTTCGGCACAGACTGACGATCCATGAAACATTTAGTCCCTATGTTTCATGGATCGTCAGTCGGAGCCGAACCCACGTGGTTGTGTTCAGAGGAGCAGAAAGGAAGAACCCTGGCCACGATAATGTCTCACACGCGGTGGTTGCCATAACCAGAAACACGGTATCCTGCACCTACTTCTACGGGGAGCTGAAAGAGGATGACGCAATTAGACTTCTCATTGCCCTTCCCAGCACAATAACAGATGAAGTGGTCACAAAGTACCTACAATGATAAAATAGTGCTTTAAGCACTATAAGGCGCAGCGACCTTGGTGTAAGTAAAAAAAGAGTCCCATCAAGTTTTAAAAATAAACAATAATCCTGGAACCCGAAGCGGACACGTTACATATATGTATATAAAGGCATAAACAGGAAAATGTTAGCACAAGTTACTTAGAAATACTAATATAATAATAGGTCTCTATATGTATTATTTTTTTGTGAATTAATGTTTTATTACCATACAATAAATACATAGTTTCATTTTAAGCTTCAATTGTGGTTCTTTTTTGTATAAGAGAAACCCATCAATTAGTAAATGTTAAAACGAACCACATTCACATTTTTTTAATTATCTAGAAAGTTTAAGAGTATTTAGAGCATATTTATATACATATATTTAAATAAGTAATC
Source organism: Schoenobius gigantellus (assembly GCA_963935595.1). Taxonomy (NCBI): domain Eukaryota; kingdom Metazoa; phylum Arthropoda; class Insecta; order Lepidoptera; family Crambidae; genus Schoenobius; species Schoenobius gigantellus. The sequence goes on from OZ012555.1 coordinate 17,304,938, forward strand.
TATCAATAAATTCAGATAAAATAAATAGCAATTTTACTTAATCTAACAGAGCTGCACATATTTTTGTAAATCCTTCGATATTTCAGAAGCGTGTGTTTGCTGGGTGGTTCCTTTTTGCGTAAATACGGACAATTATCCTACTATTTGTGAGTGCGAAACTAGTTCAAAATCGTAAGTACTGTTCGAATTAAAGTGAAAGTGAGTCTTACAACTTCGAAGAGTTATCCAGTCCAGTTAGCTAGCTTCAAAATTTTGTTCGTGACAATTTGAACTTTATTTTCATGATCTATTTAACTTAGTCAATTTCGTTGTTTTAATTAGACTTAGAATATTTCACTGTTGTTGCATGTTTAGAACTTAGGCTAGTTTTAAGTATTGTGTTGAGACGGGGAACCTATGCCCGATTTCCGCCAGGCCCCTAACTACTAAAACACTTGTAAAATTTTAAGATTGTATACCATAACTTGTACAATTTTTAGAGTTTATTGAAGAGGTACGGGATCAGCTTGTTAGCAGAATGGCATTACAGTCATTCATTAAAGTACAAGACGATCTATTTGCTCGACTTTCCAGAGCCCAAATTAATTTTAAGAAATCACCAAAGGATAGGATCAATAAACATTATTTGGAAACAAGATTGGAAAATATTGTAAAACTGTGGAGTCAGTTTGATAGTACACACAGTCGAATTATTAAGGAATTTGAAACTACTGAACTTAATACTTCGACTTATACAATTAATGATACATATTTTAAGACTGAAGAGCTATATTTAGATCTAAAATGTGAACTAAAAATTGCGGCTAGTAAACTTATGCCTGTAGAACAACCCAAAATTATCATTTCAGATGAAAAACAAATGAATGTGAAATTGCCTCGAATAACTATTCCTAATTTCTCGGGTAAGTATACTGAGTGGACAACGTTTAGAGATCTATTTGTTTCTGCTATTGATAAAAATAGTGGTTTGGATAAGGTACAAAAATTACATTACTTAAAGAGTTTCCTATCTGGTGAAGCAGAACAATTACTCCGACATATTCCTATAGCAGAAACAAATTATGATCGATGTTGGTCATTACTTGAAATACGTTATAACAATAAAAAGTATTTATCTCATTGTATTCTAAGAAGATTATTGAGTCAAAAAAATATAACCCAGGAATCAGCATCAGCGTTGAAAGAATTGTTAGATACTACTACTGAATGTCTGGGTGCATTATTAAATTTAGGTGTTGATATAAAATCGTGGGATATATTAATTATTCATATTCTTACTTTGAAATTAGATGCTGATACTAGAAAGGAATGGGAATTAAAAGTAGCTACGAATACTGATTCTGATCAACTACCAACGTTTGAACAATTCAAAGACTTCTTAACCGGCCGATACAGAGCATTTGAATTTTTAGAAAGTAAGCCAAATCGGAGTTTAAATACAAACCTAAACAAACCTAGGGTATTTCATACTTCTACGTTATTTTGTCAGTTTTGTAACGATGAGGAACATAAAATATCAAACTGCAGACAATTTGTAACAAATGACGTGGACGCCCGTCGTAAGTATGTTCAGGATCACAATTTGTGTTTTAACTGCTTAGGTAGTAATCACTCTGCCAGGTATTGTAAATGCACAGCATCTTGCAGAATCTGCAAACGTCGACATCATTCCCTACTGCACCCTCCGAGTGATCCGGATGCTACCGCCGATTTAGGAGAATCGAGTTCAAATGATCGTTCTAATAAACATACAGTTGAAATAGACAACGAAAAAGAAATTGTGTCGTGTCTATCAAAGGGTCCCTTCGGTTATCAAGTTTTACTGGCTACGGCTCTCGTTAAGGCTTTATCAACAAATGGATCTAAGTATACCTTGCGAGCCTTATTGGATCAAGGTTCGCAAGCGTCATTTGTTACTGAAAATATTGTCCAAAGTCTCAGTTTAAAGAAAAAAAGGGCAAAGGGTATAATATCGGGAATAGGTGGAGGGACACAATTAATCTCCAATTCAGTAGTAACAATTAAAATTCAATCATCAATCGACCCAGCATTTGAACTGGTCGTTGAAGCGTACGTTCTTAAATCTATAACATCACTCTTACCTTTTAAGAAAACAGCATACTTGGATTGGGTGCAGTTAAGTGATATACATTTAGCAGATCCTAAATATCATACACCAGACAGAGTAGATATGCTTTTGGGTGCTGAAATATATACAAAGGTTTTGCAAAATGGCATCAAAAAATCTCCTTGTGGTTCTACAATAGCACAGTGTACAGCACTGGGTTGGATATTATCAGGTACTGTGGACTCAAAGGTAGCGTCCAACATTGCAGTTTTGCACACTCGTTTGGGGGATGACGAATTATTAAGGAGATTCTGGGAGCTAGAAAAAGAACCAAATGAAACAAGACGAAAGGTATTTACAGAAGAAGAAGCAAAGTGTGAAGAAATATTCAATAAAACAACAACAAGAGACGATAGTGGGAGATATGTTGTTAATTTACCGTTCAATAATGATGATCCAAAATCCAAATATGGTGATTCCAGAAAAATTGCTATGAGGAGACTTTATTCATTGGAATCTAAGTTGAATAAAAATCTGGATCTAAAAATTAAATATAATCAAGTTTTAGAGGAGTACCTAGAACTAGGTCACATGCAAGCTCTAGCTGAATCTGATAAAAATAATAAACTTGCAGTGTACTTACCCCATCACGCTGTGGTACGAAATGACAAGGAAACCACAAAGGTTCGGATTGTCTTCGATGCTTCTTGTAAAGGAGTCAATGGCGTATCATTAAATGATGATTTGATGGTGGGGCCTAATTTACAAAGCGATTTGCGACATTTGCTCATGCGTTGGAGAATGTATCCGATTTGTCTCATTGCAGATATAGTCAAAATGTATAGACAGGTACGCGTAACACAGGATCAGACAGATTTTCAGCGAATCTTGTGGAGACAAAACGAAGAAAAGGAAATTAAGGATTACAAGCTACTTACTGTAACGTTTGGAACGGCTTCGGCACCTTTCTTAGCTGTAAGAGCCATGCAACAAGTAGCACGAGATGAGGGGCAAGCATTTCCATTAGCTGCTAAAAGAGTACTTACAGACTTTTACATGGACGATTTAATGACGGGTTGTTATGATATTGAAGAAGGAATTAATATTTATATACAGTTGAATAACTTGCTAGCAAAGGCGGGGTTCAAATTACAAAAATGGTGTAGCAACAATAATGAACTTTTAAAGAATATGATTAAAATAATAGGAGAGGTCTCTACGTCTAGTGACAGCATTAACATAAAGCAGGATGAGATTTTGAAAATTTTAGGGCTTACCTGGAACCGAAGTGCTGATTCATTTCAGTACTCCGTTCAACTTCCACCGTTGCAAGAACCAATAACGAAGAGAAAAGTTTTGTCAGATATATCAAGGCTGTTTGATCCTTTGGGGTGGGTTTCACCCGTAGTTGTGATGGCCAAAATATTAATTCAAAAATTGTGGCTTACTGGAATTGACTGGGATAGTGAGATACCAATGGAACTAAAAAAGGAATGGTTATCTTACCGCAATGGGTTGCAAGAGTTAAATGGCCTATCAATACCTCGTTGGCTAAGTATGAATAAGAATGATAAGCATGTGGAATTGCATGGGTTTTGCGACGCCTCTAAAGATGCCTATGCAGCGGTTGTGTATATACGTATTGTAGATTCTGAAAATAAAATTCACGTAAATTTACTTACTTCGAAGACAAATGTTGCTCCAATTAAAACAGTGTCAATACCGCGATTGGAATTGTGCGGCGCAGTTCTATTAACCAAGCTGTTAGTTGAAGTCGCTGAAGTGATTGGCATTGACAAAGCCAATTTATGTGCATGGACCGATTCTGAAATTGTATTGGCTTGGATCAACAGTCATCCCAGCAAATGGAAGACATTCGTTGCCAACCGGGTATCAGAGATTTTATGTAAGACTGAACCACGACAGTGGTATCATGTAAAATCTAAACACAATCCAGCAGACTGCGCTTCTCGTGGTTTTTCTTCGTCGGAGTTGTTGAGATCCAATTTATGGCTAAGTGGTCCCGAATTTCTGAAAGAGAATAAAATTATAGTAGAAAAGCCAAAAAATATAGTCACATCTCTGGAAGAAATTAAAGTGCATACAGTAATAGAAAATGATAATACAGATAATTGGATTTGGGATAAATATTCATCCTTAAATAAACTAGTTCGAATAATAGCATATTGCAGACGCTTTTTAGAACACAGAAAACCAATAGGGAATAGAAACACATCATCATATTTAACTACAATTGAACTTAAGCTATCTTTGGAAACATGTATAAAACAATGTCAAATGCAAGCATTTCCGGATTATTTTCAAGAGCAACAAAAAAGAGGTAAAGGTTCATCATTGATTCCTCCTTCTTTGAATGCTTACCTGGACTCTGCAAACATTCTGAGGGTGGGCGGTCGACTGGAAATGTCAAACCTTAGCAATGATAGGATACATCCTATTTTGATCCCAACTAAATCACATTTTACTGATCTTTTAATAGCGGATGCACATTATAAAACTCTTCATGGAGGCATACAACTGATGCTCAACTACTTGGGGACAAAATATTTTATATTAGGAATAAAGCGTTTGGTGAGGTCCTATGTGAAAAAGTGTGTGATCTGTATTCGATATTCTGCTTCAACAAAACATCAGCTAATGGGTCAGTTACCAGCATCTCGGGTTACACCTAGCAGACCATTCAAAAATGTTGGAGTGGATTATGCAGGTCCAATTAACTTACGAACATCTAAAGGAAGAGGTCAGCATGCACACAAGGGTTATGTTTGTTTATTTATATGCATGGCAACCAAAGCCATACACTTAGAGGTAGTGAGCGATTTAACTACAGAGGGATTTCTTGCCGCGTTTAGACGATTCGTTGCTAGGCGTGGACTTTGCACCGACATATGGAGTGATAATGGTACAAACTTTCAAGGAGCTTCAAAGGAACTTCGTGTGCTTTTACAGTCAGACATGGCTGGTTTTCCGAAGGAATTAGCAGAACACTTATCCAGTGAGGGAACAACGTGGCACTTTATACCGCCTCATGCCCCAAACTTTGGTGGATTATGGGAAGCGGGTATTAAATCATGCAAGCAACATCTGCGCAAGGTAATTGGCACATCTACTCTGACTTATGAAGAGATGACAACTTTGATGCACCAAATCGAAGCATGCTTAAACTCACGTCCGCTGTACCGCCTCACAGGCACAAACGCTGTAGACGCGTTAACACCAGGACATTTCCTTGTGGGTGGTCCTCTAGTTGCAGCTTCTGACCATAATTATGAAGAAGCTAATATTTCAAGCTTAAAAAGGTGGCATCAGGTACAAAAAATGACTCAAATATTTTGGAGGCGTTGGTCCAATGAATATTTAACGACACTTTTACATCGATATAAATGGTCTAATCAAACATCAGAACCTAGTGTTGAAGATGTAGTATTAATTAAAGAGGATAATTTGCCACCTTGTAAGTGGTTACTTGGCAGAGTGCTTGAAAAACATGCTGGTCCTGATAGTCTTACACGGGTGGCCACAATAAAAGTTAAAGGTACTACTATTAAAAGACCTACTTCGAAGTTGTGTGTATTGCCAATAGCTTAAGTTTGTTTCATTTTTGTTATTTAGTTAGTATATAGTAAGTTTTCTTTTGTAATAGATGTAAGCTATTATATCATCAATAGTTTGAAATATGTTTGGTAATTTATTCATTACTGGTGGAAGTATAGTTAAAGCACTTTCATATTTAAGGACAATATCAATTAATGTCCTTGGTGGGCGGAATGTTTAACCTTAGTCATGATAATCTATTAGCATTGGCACAAAACAATGTTTGGTAATCAAGCAAGTTAGTTGTGACAACTTAATTTGGTGTAGTACCGATAGGTGGCGCTAATTGGTTTCTACAACGCGGTTAAGAGATTGTCACTGTACGCTTATAAATACTTCATCATAATGAACCATATTTTGTCGAAACCAGTCTTGAAGAGTGTAAGATAAATAAAGCCTCTTTAAGTGGGAACCTGGTTTTTTTTGAGGAAAACATCCCCCAGTAAGCCTCGAGTTCCAGGGTGCTTAACACCCAGTAAGTAAAATTGTAAAGTGTAAACAACAATAAATACTTGATAAGATAATCTCAATTTGTCCACGAACTTATTTTAACATAAAAATCTAGTTCAAATATTCCGCAATCGCATACGTCTTTATTTAATCATATTACGTCATTTCGCTATAACGCGGTCAACTGCTCTGCAGTATGCATAATATATTTATAGGGCAGTAGACCTCGGGCTGGATGTTGGAGAAGGAGAGAGAGGGGTGAATGACCGATGCATCTATCGATCTGGAGGCTCGCCCGAGCCGAAGTCCCGGGACCACCTCTAAATACACCGAACTGGAACCTTCCCATTTTCTTCCCTATAAACATTCGACGATGAACCTACCGCAAAGTTCTTCTATGTGTTATTTAAGTCGATTTCTAAAAGTTATATAAGTGACAAAAATAATTAAGAACTGTTTAAATTTGTGACTTTGCACTTTTTTCAAAAAAAACAATACATTTATTAATAAAATTTGTTATAAGTACCTATAACTGTTTTTGTAAAATTTATTTTTTGAGGATGTTTGCGCTTTTTATACAAAATCTGTAGTAATAGTTACTGAATCAAGTCATCCATCATCAGGGCAGATAAAAACCAAGCGCAGTAAAGTTGTCCTATGTCAATGTATATTAAGTTGAAACATTGCTCATTTTAGTGAAATAAAGACTAGATTAAGTGAAAATCTCACATGCACTTTAATATCAATCCAAAAAGTAAGCAATAATAATACTCCTTTTTAACTAATATCAGATAAAATTATTTCAAACCTTTAAGAAGATATACATGTTACAGCTATTATAAAGTATTGTTACAATTCTGTAAGCTGATCATCCACGGAGTTTGTCAAAAGCACTCACCGTGACCTGGTTTCTGTATAGGGTCCGCAGTTACGTCCTTCGCGCCCTCAGCAGCAACAACAACGATTGCCATAAGCCTCAGGTCACTGTTACTTTGTTTTACTTAAATTACAGATAGAAAAAAAAAAACATTGTAACCCATACGGTGTCATAAACTGGTAAAAAAATGAAATGATTAATAATCTCATAATTTACCAAACAACTTTATCAACTTGCTTGTTAACTCTACTAATCTCATACACATACATACTCACTATCTAAAATATGTAGTAGTATTTTTAACATGACGCTACGGCTCTTGATGTGGAAAACGTTTAAGCTGGTCCTATGAAACCTAACCCCAATATATAACTATAAATACTAAAACTTAATACGAATATTGTTAAAATCATGAAAAAATATGTTTATCATAATACATTTTGTTTACATGGCGACAGGCTTTCATATCTTTACAAAATTTCATTATTCACCCAACTTCACACTGAAACTTCAAAAAAGACAACGTTAAGGCCGAGAATGTAATATTCCTACCTTAACACTGATGTGAAAGCTCAGTGATGGTGGGTACGTGGCGAATTCATCACGGATATTCTTCCATGAATGTTAAAAATTTTAATCCATTCTAAGAGGTTTGAACATCACTGAGATGTCAAGTGCAGTAGCGTGTCATATTCCACTCATCATTGTTATTCGAAAGCTCTGTTTATTTTGATCCCGAGAGAATATTTGCGTACAGATTCCTATATGTAAATCAACCTTCGTCATATGACATGCGAACCTCGTTTGACCTAGTTAATGTTAGTTAGCACCGATCGACCTATTCATTCATCATTCACAGAGGGGCGCGGGTGGGGTCCAAGGCACTCTATGACGTCACTGTTTGGTTTAAAAATGATACACCCCTACCCCGCGCAATCCAGCTGCAGTCCTTTCTCGTGACCTACTGACCCAAAATGGGTTTCAGTGACGTAGGCAGAAATACAGCCGCGCTCACAAGTGCCGGCTAGATGCCTCCTTGTACAGGTAGGGTGATAACAGAACTTCATAGGCAAGTTGTTCCGTTGCGTTTTCAATGGAAGCTTCTACGTTATCGCAAGTGCTGTGTGCGTGTGTGGCAATGAGCCTCTGTGTGCTGCGGCCATGGCTGTGCTGGATTTAAACTTCCTGCAGCCTTCGACAATTTGTTGTGAGCCATCGGACCTTGATATAAGGTCTTTTGTTACGTTTCAGATACTGAATCTAAATTTAGCGCTGTAAAGTACGGCCACAGAGGTCTGCTATTCTTAGACATTTATTTTGTGTTTACGGCTTTATTACAGGGTTTGAGTAATAACTGCTATTTTTTTATCACTGTTCAAATTTTGTTGGTTATATTGGATGATGCGTGGTGTGCAGCTCATTATTAAAACTCTGCAGTTGGTATAATCAGTGGAATAATGGAAAAATATAAAAAATAGGCATATTTTTTAGATTTCAATAAGACTAAATGAATGGGAAATAGCTGTGTGAATCTCTCTTAAATTCACGCTTTGATTGACTTTACTATAACTAGCTGACACAACATTCATCTTTCCTCGGTCGAAGGTGATTCTGGTCCAAGTAGGGTGCGCGTCATTTAATATAATTTCATTTAATATATTTTTACTTCAATAACAAGCTTTAGTTTTTTAGCGTGTTTAACGTCAATAATATTTGAATAAATATTTAATAGGAACGCTCTGGAATTTTTCAGCAATTTTAGGGTAAAAGCCTTCCTTTAGACCTGAACAAATATTCGGAAGAATTATTTACCTAGTCGGTCCCACTGTTCTCAAATTTAGCGCTTAGCAACACAATTAATGGATTCGTTTTTATTTCAAGAAGATAACTGTAAGACACGAAAATAACAAAACTCGGTTGAATAGTCTTACGTTTATTTATTGACAACTAATAACAAGAATGACATACTCAAAAAACATTTCTTCTTAAAAAACCAAATCAAAAGTAAAAAGATATCAAAACATAAACAATATCAAAAAGTCTTTATCTTACGTCTGAGGTCAGACCTGTCGCCAACAGAGCTGCCCCCCAGTGACCTAACGATTTTAGGGTGGCGTACAGGTACTGGCCAAAGACACTAGAAGCCGGGTTGCCCGCTTAAACAACCCTGCTTCTGTAGCCACGTCTACGACACGCACTACGCCATCACGCCCTGGGTAAAGCTTCGTGATACGACCACGAGGCCAAGAACCACGTGGCAAGGTTCCATCTATAATAAGAACTAAATCACCGACCTTGAAGTGTCTGATCTCACCAGGTTTCCGCGGAATTAGCGTCGGTAGGTACTCTTTTGTCCACCTCTGCCAAAAGTGGTCAGCGAGGCGGAGACCCTTCTTGTACGCGAGTCGACCAGACAATTCAGAGTCGGTAACCGCGGATAGCGGCAAGTCATTAAAGGCACCACCAAGAATGAAGTGAAATGGTGTGAGGGCTTCCGGCTCTCCTGGCTCCACGGAGACGTGTGTTAATGGCCGGCTGTTTACAACGGCTTCCACTTCATGGAGAAGCGTGTTTAGGACCTCTTCCTTGGGAGCGCGCTCTCTTAATACAATCGATAGGGAGGTCTTAACCGATCGGACGAGGCGTTCCCAGGACCCTCCCATAAAGGGCGCTGCTGGCGGAATAAAGTGCCACTCGATTTTTCTGTTCGCGGTGAACTCGTACATTGCTGGCAGAAGTCTCGCGGCACCAACAAAAGCTGTCCCGTTGTCCGAGTATATTGATTTCGGGCATCCTCGGCGAGATATAAGTCTACGGAGAGCCATAATTGCGGAATCAGACGACAGGGTCTCGACCACTTCCAGCTGGATCGCTCTCACTGTCAGGCAAGTAAACAATGCGACATAGCGTTTTAAATGGCGTCTTCCTTGAGTAATCGTCAATGGACCGAAATAGTCAACGCCCACGTGAAAAGAAGGCCGTATCTGAGGTGAAGTCTAGCCTCGTGAGACAAAAAATCCGCCAACTTTTCAATTCGAAACTTGTTCTCATGCTCTTTCGCAAACGCAAACTCCAGCCACTTCTCCCTTAAAAGAGGAGAAAGCTTTCCCAAGATGGAGTTACATAACTCAGGGTTAGTCAAGTGGCCATGGTGCTGCAGGAGCTGAACGGTGCTTATGCAGTTTCGCACCTTACAGGCAAAAACATTTAACTCTTGGGAATCATAGCCACCTAACCTTGGGAGAGCCCTCATCTCAGCGATAACCTTCATGACTACCACCTCCGGTACCCCAAACTGTTGCTCTAATGCAGCAATAACAAGGTCTGGGTCATCGGCGGTGGCAAGCAGGGAGGCCGCCGCTTCAAGAGCAAATCCTTTAAGGGCCACCGACAGTCTGGTCATATTTTCAATGTTGCTAAATTGATCTTTAGTGCTTTGATACATTTTATGAAATTTGGACCAGTCTGTCAGTACCTGTACGCCACCCTAAAATCGTTAGGTCACTGGGGGGCAGCTCTGTTGGCGACAGGTCTGACCTCAGACGTAAGATAAAGACTTTTTGATATTGTTTATGTTTTGATATCTTTTTACTTTTGATTTGGTTTTTTAAGAAGAAATGTTTTTTGAGTATGTCATTCTTGTTATTAGTTGTCAATAAATAAACGTAAGACTATTCAACCGAGTTTTGTTATTTTCGTGTCTTACATTTTGTGGTGTCAGAAGTAAACAAAATAATGATAACTCGTGCTATGACCGCTAAGGAGCAGGCTATATTTGCTATGGAGAAGAGGGTAGAGACAGATCCGTCACCGCCTACTGCACTATCGGAGCAGCGGGCGCACGTAAGTATTCACTCACGTTTATCGACTGGATCTAACACTTCTTCTATTACTGTGCAGAGACGATTAATAGAGGCGCAACACGCGCGCCGTCTTGCTGACCTCGCCGCTGCTGAGCAGCGTGAGCAACAGCGCGCGCTTGATGCGGAGCGCGTCGCCGCTGAGGCGGAGTTGCAGGCTCAGCTCGCGGAACTTGACGCGCAAGCAAGTGCGTGCGGTAGCCGCGCCCCTAGCCGTGGCTCTAGCCGCGGCACTGCTGTCGTTGAAGCCTGGCTAGAGGCTACTTCCGCCGAGGGTATGGCCGTGAAGGCTGCAACCGCGGAGCCTCTGCCCGCGTTTGTAGCGCCTGAGGTGGGCCATGGCGCTCAGCAGGCACCAGCAGATGTGTACGGCGCGGCTCCGGTTGCGTCGCTATCGCGGGATCTACGGCTTGGCCCTCGGATTCGCCAGATGGTTGCTGTAGAAGACCCACACACACGCATGCGCAATAGGCTAGGTACACAACACGATTTAGAATGTAACAAAAATAAAATTAGCTCGGAAGTTCAACAACTCACACAGGTATTGCGCGAGGCCCTGGTTCCGAAGAGAAGACTCGGTGAGTTATCTCTGCCTATTTTTACAGGAACGCCGACAGACTGGTCCAAATTTCATAAAATGTATCAAAGCACTAAAGATCAATTTAGCAACATTGAAAATATGACCAGACTGTCGGTGGCCCTTAAAGGATTTGCTCTTGAAGCGGCGGCCTCCCTGCTTGCCACCGCCGATGACCCAGACCTTGTTATTGCTGCATTAGAGCAACAGTTTGGGGTACCGGAGGTGGTAGTCATGAAGGTTATCGCTGAGATGAGGGCTCTCCCAAGGTTAGGTGGCTATGATTCCCAAGAGTTAAATGTTTTTGCCTGTAAGGTGCGAAACTGCATAAGCACCGTTCAGCTCCTGCAGCACCATGGCCACTTGACTAACCCTGAGTTATGTAACTCCATCTTGGGAAAGCTTTCTCCTCTTTTAAGGGAGAAGTGGCTGGAGTTTGCGTTTGCGAAAGAGCATGAGAACAAGTTTCGAATTGAAAAGTTGGCGGATTTTTTGTCTCACGAGGCTAGACTTCACCTCAGATACGGCCTTCTTCCCGATTTTAAACCTAAATTTGACAAGTCTCATGCTCTCTCTGTAGATCAAGCTAACTCCACTTCTACCCCCTGCGGCTCGAGAACGAGCAAAGAGTCTTCCTCGACATTATGTCACGCAGTTGCGTCGGAAAGATCTCGCCTGACCTCTGAACTCCCTACGCCGAAAGTATTGGCTGCGTCTAAAGGGGGTTCCAGTCAACCCAAAAGGTGGTCTAGTCAAACTAAAGGGGAACCTACAACGGAACTTAGTGTAGACCATCCCTGCCGCTTCTATAATGACCCTTTGCATGATCTCAAAAAGTGTCAGAAGTTCCTTGATCTTTCCGTAGACCAAAGATTTAGTTGGGTGAAAGACAATGGCATCTGTTTTAAGTGTTTGAGAAGGGGTGGCCACAAGTACAGAGATTGCAGAAAAAGCTGTAAGGTGGATGGCTGTCAACACAAGCGCCGTCACCATACACTCTTACATGATGCGGCTGCTAATGTTAACTTTGCAGTAGAGGCTGATGTGTCCGCTGAACCAAATGCTGAGGGTGATGCGCCGCATAATACAAGTGAGGCTGATGCCCTAGCTCATATTTTCTCGTTAGGTCAAAATGAACCTAAGCATGATTCTATCGAGCGGTCGCAGAAAGACTTTAGACCACTACTTAAGATTGTTCCCATTACAGTCAGTGGTCCGCGTGGCAGTATGAACACCTTCGCCCTTCTGGACGATGGTTCCACTGCCACTTTCATTGACTCTAAAGTCACGGCGGTAATTGGGGCAGTGGGGCTAAGAAAAAGTGTAGTTATCTCATGCGTTAGAAACATAGTCAAGCACGTAGACGTAGAATATGTCGACTTCACAGTCAAGGGTCACGGACAGGAGTGTCGACCGTATGAGATCAAACAGGCACGCTCCATCCATGATCTTGGACTCTCTCGACAATCTTTATCGAGATGTGACATTAATTACAAGCACTTAGAGGGTCTTGAGCTTTGTACATATAGTAATGTAGAGCCGTTGGTCTTGATTGGTGTTGATAATTGGCATCTTTTAATATCCTTGGAGGTCAGACAAGCTTCTCGGTTTCAGCCTGTGGCATGTCGCACACCGTTAGGATGGGTCGTTTATGGATTTTCTACAAGTAGGACTAGGTTGGTTAAAAATTCTGAACACGTTAATCATGTAAATACAGATAGTTTAGAAAGTCTTATTAAAGAAAATTATAAATTGGAGTCTATAGGTATTGATAAAAGAGAGCGTTATGACAAAGACGACCAGTTCGCAATAGAAACACTTCAGGCAACTACTCGTAGGCTCCCTTCGGGTCGCTTCGAAACAGGTTTATTGTGGCGGTCAGATGTTAATTTCAGTCAACTTCCTAATAGCTATGCATTAGCTCGTCGTAGGTTTATGTCTTTAGAACAAAAAATGGCTAAAGATTCTGAATATGCAGTTGCCTATCGCAGTAATATCCAATCTATGATTGATAAGGGCTACGCTGAGAGTTGCGACATGTCACACGCTGAGACTTCAGTAAAGTGGTACCTACCACATTTTGGAGTGATCCATCCCCAAAAAAAGAAACTCCGAGTTGTGCACGACTGTGCAGCTCAAGTTAAAGGAGTCAGCTTAAATTCTCTGTTGTTATCAGGCCCTGACCTCCTTCAACCCTTACTTGAAGTTCTTATGCGTTTTCGGGAGGAATTGGTAGCGTTGAATGCAGATATCAGGGAAATGTACCCTCAGATCAAAATTCGCGCTCAAGATCGTGATGCTCAGCGGTTTCTATGGCGTGCTCAGCCGTCTCAGCCGTTGGGTCACTACAGAATGTCGTCTATGACTTTTGGTGCCACATCAAGTCCGTTTACCGCAATGTATCTGAAAAATTTGAATGCTGAAGAGCACAAGACATCATTTCCTAAAGCCGCAAATGCTATTAGAAACGATCACTACATGGACGACCTGCTGTTGTCGATAGATGGCGTCGCTGAGGCTGCTGAGCTGGCTAAGGAGATCGTAGACGTCCATTCTCGCGCGGGTTTTGAGATGAGGTCTTGGGTATCTAATGTCGACGGGGCCTTGGCATTGATTCCTAATGATTTACGTGCTTCTCGGACTAGTGATAGTGTAAAGGTCTTGGGGGTCTCTTGGAACACAAAGCTAGATACTATTCAACCGCAGCGAAATTTAAACATGGAAAAGTCAGGCAAATTAACAAAAAGATATGTCCTGTCGAGGTTGATGAGTGTCTATGATCCTCTAGGACTACTATGTCCCGTTACGGTCAAAGGTAAGATCTTGTTCCAAAAGACCTGGAAGACAGTAGTAGATTGGGATGCCGAACTACCGCAAGATCTCGTGGCTCAATGGGGCGGTTGGTTTGTAGATCTTGCCGAGTTAGCCCAAATTAGCATACCGCGGTGCTATTTCACTGACGCATCTTTTCTAAAGGTGGAGCTCCACGTTTTCGCGGACGCGAGTGAGCTTGCCTATTCTTGCGTGGCATATTGGCGGTTCATATATCCAGATGGTACTCGAAAAGTTTCTTTAATATCAGGCAAGACTCGCTCAACACCGCTAAAAATAACATCAATCCCGCGGTTAGAATTACAGGCCGCTTTAATTGCTGCGCGCCTCGAGACGTATATTACCAATTGTCACCGAAGGAAACCATCAAAATTATTCTTTTGGACGGATAGTTTGACAGTTTTAAGATGGATTCGTAGCGACGTTCGCGCTCTGAAGGCGTTTGTTGCTCACAGAGTAGGGGAAATTACCGAAATCAATAATATCACAGATTGGCATTATATAACATCAGCTCAAAATGTCGCGGACGACGCTACTAGACCTGACAACAAATTTAAAATTTCCCGCTGGTTCTCCGGGCCAGCGTTTCTGACTTCTGACTCCGCTTGGCCTGAAGAGCCCCAAGTGTCTTTCCCTCTGCCAGAAACAGCTCATTGCATGACTGATTCACCTCGCGAAGTTACGCCACATTTGCCAGTCGTCGCTGATTACAAAAGGTTCAGTATATGGCTACGTCTTGTTCGTGCCACTGCACGTATTTATTTTTGTGTAAAAATGTTTCTGAAGCGTCCTGTTCAAATACCTGGTCAGCTTTCAGCCCACGAAATTATTGAAGCCGAACGTCAGCTATTGTTAAAATCGCAGATTGACTGTTTCGCAGAGGAAAGGACATGTGTCGAACGTTCTACGCCACTTCCAAATCACAGTAGGCTTAAAAATGTATCGCTTATCATCAAAACGGTTCGTCTTCTCCGGCTCTCTAGCAGGATTTCAGCTTTAGAAAATTTACCACCAGGGAATGAGCAAGAGTCGATAGTTTTGGACGGCCGGAACGAAATAGTGCGCTTGTTAATTGGAGACTACCACAGAAAAGAGGCACATGGCGGAGTAGAGAGTACTGTCAACGCGTTACGGGCTCGATTTTACATACTGCACCTGCGACCTTCGGTCAAGTTTGTTTTGCACAGATGCAACCTTTGTCAGATCAGAAAAGCTCGAGCGGCTATCCCACCTTTCGGAAATTTACCACCAGCTCGCCTAGCTTGTAATTCACGGCCGTTTTCTCACGTGGGCGTTGACTATTTCGGTCCATTGACGATTACTCAAGGAAGACGCCATTTAAAACGCTATGTCGCATTGTTTACTTGCCTGACAGTGAGAGCGATCCAGCTGGAAGTGGTCGAGACCCTGTCGTCTGATTCCGCAATTATGGCTCTCCGTAGACTTATATCTCGCCGAGGATGCCCGAAATCAATATACTCGGACAACGGGACAGCTTTTGTTGGTGCCGCGAGACTTCTGCCAGCAATGTACGAGTTCACCGCGAACAGAAAAATCGAGTGGCACTTTATTCCGCCAGCAGCGCCCTTTATGGGAGGGTCCTGGGAACGCCTCGTCCGATCGGTTAAGACCTCCCTATCGATTGTATTAAGAGAGCGCGCTCCCAAGGAAGAGGTCCTAAACACGCTTCTCCATGAAGTGGAAGCCGTTGTAAACAGCCGGCCATTAACACACGTCTCCGTGGAGCCAGGAGAGCCGGAAGCCCTCACACCATTTCACTTCATTCTTGGTGGTGCCTTTAATGACTTGCCGCTATCCGCGGTTACCGACTCTGAATTGTCTGGTCGACTCGCGTACAAGAAGGGTCTCCGCCTCGCTGACCACTTTTGGCAGAGGTGGACAAAAGAGTACCTACCGACGCTAATTCCGCGGAAACCTGGTGAGATCAGACACTTCAAGGTCGGTGATTTAGTTCTTATTATAGATGGAACCTTGCCACGTGGTTCTTGGCCTCGTGGTCGTATCACGAAGCTTTACCCAGGGCGTGATGGCGTAGTGCGTGTCGTAGACGTGGCTACAGAAGCAGGGTTGTTTAAGCGGGCAACCCGGCTTCTAGTGTCTTTGGCCAGTACCTGTACGCCACCCTAAAATCGTTAGGTCACTGGGGGGCAGCTCTGTTGGCGACAGGTCTGACCTCAGACGTAAGATAAAGACTTTTTGATATTGTTTATGTTTTGATATCTTTTTACTTTTGATTTGGTTTTTTAAGAAGAAATGTTTTTTGAGTATGTCATTCTTGTTATTAGTTGTCAATAAATAAACAATATCAAAAAGTCTTTATCTTACGTCTGAGGTCAGACCTGTCGCCAACAATAACAATAGACGTTGTCCTATCTAAGGCTTTTGTTTTTATGTAATGTAGGTATTAAGCTTTATTCCGATCTTACACATGAAGCGTGGCAGTAGACATGTAGAGTAAGCTCCTTATCAAGCTATACTGTTTGACCTTTGGACCGTTCTTATGTAAATGTATAGCTTGAATGTATTCTTTTCTGCAATGTAATATATATATATATATATATATATATATATATATATATATATACAACGTGTCTTATAACTCCCCATAAAAATCATTATATTTATTTAACCGAAAAGAAAGTGACAACCTTAATAACTTGTCATATTCAATCAAATTTAATTGTCAAATTTATGGAAATTCAATTTTAGAACAGTTTTAGGTTGGCACTTTTGATAGTTTAAATAAAATTAAATATAAAAAAAATTATGAGGAGATATGAGACACGTTGTATTGTATAATTATAAAGCTGAAGAGTTTGTTTGACTGATTGTTTGTTTGACTGATTGTTTGTTTGACTGATTGTTTGTTTAGTCGAACGCGCTAATCTCAGGAACTACTGATTCAAATTGAAAAAATATTTTTGTATTGGATAGTCCATTTATCGAGGAAGGCGATAGGCTATATTACATCACGCAACGACTAAAAGGAGCCGAGAATTGATGAAAAATGTTGAAAAAACGGGGAAAATGTGCTACATGTTGTTATTTTCCGACATCCACGCGAACGAAATCGCAGGCACAGCTAGTGTTATAATAATTATGTGCATTTGCCGCACACAATATGAGTGGAGCGTGTCAGACAGACAAATGACAAACTGGTATATGAGAGGTCAATAAAAATTTGCCACTGAATTCCATTTTATTTGAATTTTTTGCGTTCTATTTAAGTCGGTCATCCATTTTTTTATAAACTTGACCAAAATCAATGAGACGAGAAGAAAAACAAAAACCATTTTATTAGGATTAAAATAGGTATTCTTATATAAAACTTTATACTCTATTATCATCATTTTAACAATCGCTAACAATACAATTATCTACGTTAAAAACACGTTAAAAATAGGATTCATTAATGAAAATTTCCTTTGGTGTTAAATTATTGCGTCACAAACAAATGTACGGCGCAATTTTTTAGATCTTAAATGTATTGTTACACGTGGCGATAATTAATCTTGTTTCAAATCCTCGCTAGCTCCCATGCATATGCAAAACAAGCATGAATTATTTTCATACGCAATAGAGCGATCTTTATCCTGTCTTCTCGCATGTTATGTGGGAGTGATGAAGTTTACTACTGTAGTTGAAGAATACGCTTCACTGATTTTACGTAATAATTGCTACCAAGCCGTTACGTCGGTGGGGCTTTGGACTCGGCACTTGCCTTCCAATCAGGGGATCCGAGGCTCGAGACTGCCATGTACCTATGTGTTTTTCGTTTTCAAATTTCATATGTACATTTGTCCTACAGCGAAGGAAAACATCGTGAGGCAACCTGCATACATCTGCGAACAAATTCAAAGTTGACAACTTTTATGTGAAATCAACAAATACGCACTGGGCCGCAGCGTAGTTGACTAAGGCCTAAACACCCTAACTTAGGGTAGGATCGAGTCCCTCGGTAGGAACGTATATGAGTTGTTATGATAATTATTATTTATAGCTAGGTTGTTGTACCCAGCGGAGTGCCCCGAGGTTCCCTTCTTGGTCCACTTTTGTTTTTGATCTTTATAAATTACATCGGCACTTGTTTCCCATCACTCCAAGTTGCTTTTTTTCGCAGACGATATGAAAATTTTTAAATCCATTTCTTATGCATCTGATATAATAGATCTTCAGTCTGACTTGACGCGTCTAGACAGGTATTGCGAAGCAAATAAATTAGATCCTAATCGTCTTAACAGTGGGCGTCTCTTGGCTGAAATGATGATGATGATGAAATCCACAAATAATTCTTTATTATTGTTATTATTAAATTACACATTAATGTTACATTTCAGTTCTGCTCTCATAAAGGTTCCCCTGTGGTATGAGAGACAGGCTCTTCATTTAATGTATATGTCTGTTACAGTCCAAACTCATAACCAGTCAAAACCACTTTTGACTGCAAAAATCAGGCAAAAGTTATTTTGACCGATACCCATAGTTAAAAACAATTTTGACTAATTTTCGCAGTCAAAAGGGGTTTTAACTAAGGACGTTGGGCAAAACTACTTTTAACTGCAAAATATTGGGTAATAGTGTTTGTGACCAAATTATATCGGTCTAAAGTTGTTCGAGCTTACAAAAAGTTGGTTATGTATGAATAATCGATTTTGGATATTAAAATTTTAAACGTGCGCCTAAATTACTATGTTAACGATTAGAAATACAGAGAGGGCATCTTTTTGTTTAAAAGACTAAGGAGCAGGGGGACGGGGGGGCGCAGCTCCCCAAAATAGGGGAGCTCGGGGGGCGAAGCCCCCCGCCATCACAAAAGAAAATAGGTAACAAATTGCCTACTGTAGGTTAGGTTAGGATTAGAACATGACCATGCGTAGTCATACTATTCTAAGGGAACCCATGTCACCCAAATCTTAAATCAGGGAACACCACTTATGACTGGTTTTTGCAGTCAAAACTGTTTTTGACTAAGGGCATCGGTCCAAACCACTTTTGATTACAAAAAACAGTCAAAACTGTTTTTAACTGAAGGCATCGGTCAAAACCACTTTTGCCTGATTTTTGCAGTCAAAAGTGGTTTTGACCGGTTATGAGTTTTGACTGTAACATAAACATTGTTTTCCTATTCTAAAGTGGAGTACATTACTTTATCAAATATGATTTATTTAAAAAATCAATAAAAAAAAAAATTACCCGCGTCCCGTCCGAGACGAAATTTTTTCTTTATTGGCTTTATTCATTTTTCAATTTATTTAGCACTTTGAAATAACACGCAAAGTTCTATATAAAACAATATATTTAGTAATTTTATTTTACTAAGTGTGTGTGTGTGTGTTTGTGGGCGTGCGAATATGTGTGTATTATTGTGATTAATCTATTGATTGATTGAACACACATAAACATACCAATATAAGAGACACAGTAACAATAGGTGGCCTTATTGCTTAGGTAGCAATTTCTACCAGGCAACCTTGCTGGGGTTAAGGAAAGATCTTGCTTTTTGCTATTTTCCTCTTATTTGGCGGGACGGAAATAAATAGTGCTATACAGTTCCATATCTATATTCAAGTCAAAGTAATTACTTAAGTAAAAGTCGTTGCTTAAGTTGTGATTTTTATACAATAAGTACTGTGACAATAAAAAAATTGTCGTATTATTGCATTCGGTGGCTCAGTAATTCGTGCGTCCGGCCTGTGATGATGGCGATTACGTTTTCGTAATGGTCCGTCACGAGATGGGTGACCACAAACCATGAAGCAAATACAAATTTGTATTTGCTTCATGCCACAAACTTAGTATCTCGAGCTCCTCCGTTTTTCAAAAGGCTAGTTTTACTCCGAGATGTATTTGCAATCGTTAAATGCACCAACCAGCACGAGGTGATAAGCATAACTTTCTTCACTTCATACAAATTCTCGTTTATTGTATAAAAATAACAACTAAGTCACGACTTTTACTCAATTAAATACTTTGACTTGACTATAGATACGAGTGTAAGAAATGGCATACAGTAATAACATTGCTAAAACAGGTAACAATTAAAAGAAGTTTTTAAATACAAAAATATTTTATAAATAAAGTCACATAATACATATAAATATATGTATAATACATACATATAAATATACACGGTTATTTTTTTATCACCTTGGAAAATTTAACGGACCCTTCACGACATGGTATTAGAATGATTTAAATATAAATAAAAAAAATAACCCCCCTCCTTAATTTAAAAAAAAATACAAAAAATGCTGCACTAGTTGAGAGCAGCATTTTTAGAGATTTTTTTATTTTTTTTATATATTTTTTAAATTTTTATTTCATTTTTTTTATTTTTTATATAATATTGGATGTGTCCTGAAGCGTTCCTAAAATTTTCCAGGGTGATAAAAAAATAACCGTGTAAAATACATAATAGGTATAAATATCTATAAATAAAATAAAAAAAGTTGTTTTCCAGCTTGAGGAAATGGCACATAATTTTTGCCTTGAATAATTCAATTCTCACGCTACGTACTGACCGACCGTCAGTTTGTAGTTTTCAATGCTATACTGACCAACAAGTGATTAGTTGTTCGGTGTCTATATACACTCATCAACTTTATCTAAGGATATTTAATTTACCTACATTTAAAGTATGTAGTATCAGCGATAATGTTAAAAATACTGACAATATCTGTGAAATTTATTCAATGAAATGACGTAAGTTTATAATTAAAGCAATATATTGAAAAAATGCACATAAGTTGTCAATATTTCTAATATGTTGGCTTATACTACCTGAAAAAAGGATTAATAAAATATCCTTAGATAAAGTTGATGAGTGTATTTTGTCATGTTCACTACGAGCTCGCCCGAAAAGTTTTGACGACGATAATTCGCACATACGTTCAGTCGGTTCACCGGTCGGTGTAGCGAAACGAACGAGTTTTTTTTTTACTACGATGCCGGCAAACAAACTTACGGCCCGCCTGATGGTAAGCAGTTACCGTAGTCTATGGACGCCTGCAACACCAGGGGCATCACAAACGCGTTGCCGACCCTTTAAAAACCTATTTACTCCCTTCTTGAAGAACCCCATACTGTATTCCCCGGGGAAAACCTCGGCAGGGAGCTCGTTCCACAACCGGAGCGTGCGTGGGAGGAAATTTCTCTCAAACCGCACTGTGCGTGACCACTTAGGCTCCAGCGTGTGAGGATGAACACCCTGCCGATGGCGAGCGGTGCGATGATAAAAGGTAGCCGTTGGCATCATGTCGAACAATTCTTCAGAATACAACCCCTTGTACAAGCGGTTCATGTTTTCATAGCGCGTCGGTCAACCGACGACGGTACGCATGCGGACGCTCTCGATCGACGGTGCACGTACGCAGAGCGTAGCGCCGTACGCATCCACTATGGTCAGTGTAGCACTGTAAGATTTTATAAATTTTCATATAAATGACGATCGCGATCCACGTACATATACCAGCGGTCGGACCAGTTGACACACTGAAAAAATATTATTTTAGCAGAGTACCTTTTTGGCTCGGTTACAATCACATCGGTAAATTTTAACTAAGACTTAACTAAAAATATCTAAGTGAACTTGGTATAAAGCAGACCTGTGTGTATTGCTAAATATTCTTGTCTAATAACAAATAAAACATTAATTATTAACAAATACCTTAATTAGTAAATTTTAACACTTTCAAACATGATCCAAAACTATTAAGTGATTTTGTCAACACTTAATAAGTATGCTGTTGTTTTTAAACAAGTTATTTCAATTGGTTGATTTTTACAAACATTTTTATTTAATAATAGATGAGTAGAACTTATTTGATTCCAACCTAATTGTTTATTGATTTTAATCGAGTAATTTTTGGTTGATTTTAAGACATCAACTGATCTATTGATATATAAGATGAATTCATTAATTCGAGTCACGTTACTTATTTCCTTTTAAATGAGTAAATATAATCGGTTAGTTATAGCAAACTACATTATTGCTAAACTATGTAACAACCGAGTTACCTAATTGGGAATAACCTTTAGAGAAATCAAAAAGAGGAATAACCGCTCTGCTCAGCTAAAACAACAAACAACCACGGTAAATCGATCTCGCACCCACTCATAACCAGAAACTCACTCGCGCTAGTCACTAGTGTTTTGTGAAAGAAGATCTGTAAACATCAACATAACACGAAATTGGAACATCGTGCCGTCATAAAATTCCTCGTAAAAAGGGGAAAACGGCAAAGGAGATTTTTGAAGAAAAGTCTGCAGTTTATCCAGAATCTGGACCATCGTCCTGCCACAGTCAAACGTTGGACAAGTTGAAAGAACAGAAAGAACAGTTGAAAAGAAGTGCTCTTCTAATTATAGACTTCAGTGTTACGCGATAACAAATGTTAATTAAAATCAACATATAAAAGTTCATCGCCTAGCGCGTGGATTAGAGTGGAGCGTGCTAGTTGACATGATAGGGGGTAACATGAGAAGCACTGATTATGATAATCTATCACTTCACTAGCGTCTCAGTCACCGCGTTTCGTGCCGGCTCGCGTGTATTGTTTATATTTACTGTTTCCATTGTACTACGTAACCTTTACAACAAAATTAACTGCTAGCGATCCAACATTATAGATATTGCTCGAAAAATCACTATTCTGAAGTCGAATTGGGCTGGTTATGTATGTCTGCCGACACGAGTATTAAAATTTCGCCCTTCATAAGTGACTCGACGTAAATACCTGAACTTTAAAATGATAGGACTAACAATACTCCTAACTGTTAAGGAGTTGTACTTATCAATAACGACTCGCCTGAATCACTTCAGAGAATATAATGAAGGGTTATTAAGTACCCATCATATTCATATAACTATCCTCTGAATCCTTAGCCTCAAGAAATGGTTGGCAATCTGCACAGCAACATCATGACTGTCAGATGCAAATAGCTGAATAGTTTAATAAAATAGAAACTCGTTGTACATAGCTATGTATATAATTTCGGGATTTTCTTCAAATGACCTAGGCACCCCCTAGAAACCATGGCAACAATGGCGGCGCCTGGGTATACTGTTTTGGATACAGAAATCAATTATAAATCACGTGTCTAAGAAATTGCTGAATATACATAAATAAAAGATAAATACAGTCAAACTGCAACCTCCTCGTTTTTTGATGTCGGTTAAATAAATTCAAATTCAATATCGTTTATTCAAATTGGATTAATACATAATCACTTTTGCACGTCAAAGAACCTCAAAGCATAATTTTGAGCTCAACTTCCATTACAAATAGATGTGTCAGTTTACATTATACATTTAGGTAACATCAGACTTTATTTACATATCAATCAAAAGAATTATCATGTGTGGAGCTAACCTCATGTCCAAACAGTTTTATCATCCAAGTAATCTTTAACTGTATAGTACCCTTTCTTGAGTAGTGTCGATTTGATGTGATTTTTAAATTTATGAATTGGTAGGTCTATTACTTTTTTTGGCAATTTATTATAATATTTTATACCTTGCCCCTTAAAGGATCTGAGAACTTTTTGGAGTCTCGTTTTAGGTAATAAAAGCCGATCTTCGTGTCTCGTATTTAGATTATGTACATCACTATACTTGCAAAACTATTCAATATTACCACGTACATACATTAAACAATTGAAAATATACTGAGAGGCAGTAGTCATAATACCAATCTCTTTAAACCTGTCTCTGAGAGAAGTGCGTGAACTTAGCTTATAAATTGCTCTTACTGCACGTTTCTGTAAAATAAAAATTGTTTCAATGTCAGCCGCATTGCCCCACAAAAGTATACCGTAGGACAACAAACTATGAAAATAACTAAAGTAAACTGATCTGGCAGTATCAATATCTAGCTAGCTGCCGGATCTTCTGTACGGCGTACGCAGCCGAACTAAGTTTCCCAGCAAGTGTTGAAATATGGGAACCCCATTGTAATCTCGAGTCTAACGATAGTCCTAACGTTATTTTATTATTTTTTCGGGAAATATTTGGTCAAATTCTTTTTTTATAAGTTCAAAAAAATTTACAAAAAGCAAATCTGGATCGTCACCAGGATATGATATTGAAAAGATTTCATACTCTATTTTTTCTTTAAAGGCTATTAAGCGCTTTTTAATTATAGGCCTGCATTTAATGGTTTTTGTGTTATCTGGTATCTGATGCTGATAACTAACATGTAACCCATAATGATCAGAGGATAAACAGTTTATAACATGTTTATCTGCGGTTTCACAATCTGAAAACACATTGTCAAGACAAGTGGCTGAATATGACGTTACCCGTGTTGGTTCCAAGAACTGTTTGGACAAGTTATAACTTTTGAACAGTGATATAAGGCGGGTATTTGTTTGGCTACTTTCTTAAAGATTTACATTAAAATCTTCACACACTATGATAGATTTATTTTTTGATTTTAATAATTTAAGTACGTCCACCATTACAAATTCGAAAGTTGAATAGTTTCCCTGTGGAGGCCGGTATACACATAAAATAGCGAAATTTTCTAGCTCCACACAAGATAACTCTATGGTACGCTCCACTGAAAGCTTTACAATATATTTGCGTTCTTTATATTTTAGGCAATTTTTTACGAATATTAATGAGCCACCCTGAATTGCATGGCAGCGTATATATTTACTGGCTAAGCGAAAATTGTTTAAGTTGATTGACATTTCATGCCTCTTAAGCCAGTGTTCTGTAATACAAATAATATCAGTATTATGTTTTTGAATATATAATTCTAATTCTAATATTTTGCCAGTCAAGCCCTGAATGTTTTGACATATAATATTAACACATTGACTTGACTTTTGTCTTATTCTTCAGTTTAAAGTGTAATTCGAATTCTTATTGTTAGGACTACTGTAATTGGTTGAGGATGCTAAACATATTACATTGTTTGTAATGTAAGAATTGCCTCTGTTAATAGTACCTTGCAAATTAAAAGCTAACAAGTGAGCAATTTTACATTTAAATTTTTTATTAAGATACATCTTATCTGAAGTATGAGCAAACTTATTAATGTCAAAGAATAGAATCTTGTCATTATGATAATTTGTTATATTATACATAAGTAAATTTAAATCATATAAATGACTATTTTGTTCCCATGTCAGGTTAGTTACATAAGAAAAGGCGCATATTATTAATTTACAGTTGGTATCATTTTGTAATTTCAGCAACAGGTTAATGCTTTGCAAAACGTCCCGCTTATTAGTATGAGAACTATCCCCACATAAAATAATTAAATTGGTTTTACTATCTATTGTATGTAAGGCTACCTTTTGCACTATTTTCTTAAATGATAGGCCTGAATAACACATATTAACAAACTGTCCATTTAAGCTATTTCTCATTGCTAGTCCGAACCCATGAACAATTCTATCGGAAAACATAATTGTTTTTGATTTTTTCTGTGCAACTGGGTTTAATTGCTATGGTATTTTTGCTATGGTAACTATGTAATTCTATAGTAGTCGCTTTGGAGGTTAGCTGAATAGAGGAGTTCTCCTGAAGACAACTCGAAACGTTGGATGGTAAGATAGGGTTACTTACACCTAGAAGTGTACTTTCCTCACCCTGTGGTTTGTTGGACATCAGATGACTACAAATTTGTTTTTTGCCAAGGGACTCAAACCGGTCGGTGTTATAATTACACATGTCAACCATATCATAATCTGATAATTCAGTTGCTTTCTTGACAAATCGCACAAATTATTGTACATTTCCCTGAGTGATAACTCTAAATTCTCAATCTTATTGCGTAATTTATCATTAGTGATCTCGCATTCCTAATTTTTACTATGCATCTCTTTATTCAGCATGCTCATTTGGTGCAATAATTGCTTGCGTTCCTTTTTTAAATTTAAGTATTTCTTGTAGTAATTTTGTCTATTAATAAATAATTGAGTTTTTTGAATGTATCTATTAATTTTTATATATTTTTTAATCTTATTGCCACTATTAAAATAGGAATGATTGCTCATGGCGGATTTTGATGGACTATTTTCGTTTATCATAATAGTGTTATTTGTAACATTGCATTCCAGAAGCTCACTGTATAAGTTTTGGGAGTGTTTTTCCTCTGATATGTTTTTATTTTCGGATTCTAGTTGTATGACTGTTTTCTGAGCTATAGATAAACTATTTTCAAGGTCTGTAATACGCCTCAATGCCTGTTCGTGAGTGTCACTGCATTCTTTAAATGATAATATGAGTTCTTCCATCTGGTTACATTTATCGACTAGATCATAGTACTTAGTATGAAGTTCTGCTCATTCTTGAGTTCAGTGTTCCGTGTTACAATCTTAAGTATCTCGCGTTCACTGTCTTCACGCTCTTGTAATAGATGCTCATTTAGGTCTCTGCATGCCTTCAAGTCCTCCAGCCCTTGCTTGAGTTTGAGCTCCATATCCTTTGTAGTTGACTTACGGGTCATCATGATGTATGAACTAATACACTATTCGGTTTATAAACTGAGGCTAAGAGCGATTATAGTTATATTTATGTAATGTCCTAAATATTTTTAGAGATCTCACTGCACTTTAGTTAGCCGAACTGTTAAATGTTTAATGTAATTGCACTTTTGTTTTATTCACTAATTATCCTTAATTTGACTCGCACTCGTATTTGTGTAGCACTAAGATAAGATAACAAAACAATTGGGAAAGTAAGATAACGAAAACAATTAGACATTACAAGAATAAGAATTATCACTTTTATCGCGAGTTCCTTTGTCCCTTTGTTTGTTAATGTTTTAATTAATGATAATATTTTTGATTTAATTTATAATTTTATTTTAACTGAATAATGACACGTTGCGCGCGTCTGAACTCGGCGACTGACTGTTGTTGAATTCCAATAGATTTATAGATATTTCAAAAACGATTACATTGAAAACTGTAATACGGACCTCTAACACTGACATTTTTAAATATGACATTTTTACCTTGGTACCTATAAATAACAATGATTTTTCCATATTATCATAACATTTTATCATTTGTAATCAGAATGCTACTCTATCTATTTACTTCAAAATATTACTAAGAATTCACTGTCACAGGTATGTCAATTTCAAAAAGATGTGTGGTGTTTATAAAAATACTAGCTATTGCCTGTGACTTCGTCTGCGTTCCTTGGGGAACTCATTAAATTCGGGATAAAAAGTAAGTAGCCTATGTCCTTTCCCGGGACTCAAAATATCTCTATACCAAATTTTATATCAATCGGTTCAGTGATTTAAGCGTAAAGGGTAACAGAGACACTGACAGACACACTTTCGCATCTATAATATTCGTATGGATTAGCTGTGCCCGCGAACTACGTTTCTGATCAATAAAGCTCAACACTCAAAACATTCTGAAGAGGACCACCCATATCACTTAGGAGTATATAAAATAGCCTATCGACCTATTCTCAAACCTACCAAATATACACAAAAAGTTTCATAAAAATCGGTCAAGTCGTTACGGGGACTTCGATAACAAACACTGTGACACGAGATTTTTATAGTCCAATGGAAACACGCACTAGCAACCTTGTAGGGCCGTCGACCTTATTTACATTATTTTCATATAATTTACATCTCCGGTGTCTCAGGAACGTTTTCCATTATTATGCGCAGTGATAACAAGGCATCGTCTTCTTAACTAAAGTTTAACTAATATGATAGTATTTCAAAAACAAAAATAATCCTGTGCCTTATTTAGTATGGACTGGAATTAGGATGGAACTGAAAATACTCTTATCTCTTTTTTTTTACTTTAAATAAAAACGTCGCCCCACATTAGGATTTTCTCCTGTGTCGTGGGTGCAGTTACAAACATAGAATATCACATGCACATACGCCCAGACCGGAACAAATTTCTGTAGGCTATACAAAACATTTGTCCCGTACGGGAATCAAACCCGCGACCCGTTTCGCAGTAGGTGATCACTCGACCTCTGCGCTAAACGTGTCGTCAAAGTCTTATCTCTTAATAATATGCTGGGAAGGTATCTATTTTTGAATTTCACCATCTATTTATAAATACTTAATCTTTTTGTACTAATTTAATTATATTTAGTACTAATTTTTCACAGTAGACACATTTCTTAATTTAGGTAGAGGCAATGGCATTAAATAAAAAAATCCTACCACTGCACTTTATTTGAACTAAAACTATGAAATATTGCAAATGCGTGTGGAGTCTTTTTATTACTCTTTTTCATCTATCTATTTATAATAGTACATTATGATACGAGCGCGCTATGTTAGTCATTGCGCACAAGGCGATATTGTGCGCGAGCCGCAGGCGAGCGCGACAAGAAAGCAGAGTACGTAATGACCAATGCGCGCGTGTATCATACGCCGTTTTTCAACACACTTGTGAGGAAAATAAAAGATCTTGTGGTATTAATATTTTTCTGAAAATGACTGCGCTTTTTTATTAATCTTCCACTGCATGAAAGTATCGTATGCCGCCAAGTATTTATCCTTTGACTTTGGCGGCAACAAACTATTATTCGCGCTTTGCGCCTCCATAATTATTTCCGGCGGAGTTAATAATATGGATTCTTCTTCACTTGGACTTGACATATTTGTAGATCATCAATTATCAATTACAACAAAAAGGCAAAAAATTTCAATAGCGGGAAAATGCCGCGCGCCTTTTTTTTCGCGCGCTGCCCGGGCATGGCTAAACTCTTCATACCGCCAACAAAAAAGGGCCAAACAGCCAAAATTCAAAACTAAATAAACCGAATATTTTAGTTTTTAAAAACAAGTTTGTGTGAATTTTTAATAACTTATTTTAGTTAAGTATAGTTATTAATTATTGTTTTTTTTTAAATGTCGTTGTTAATTTAATATTCATGTAACCAGTAGTGGGTTGTTCATTTGTTTCCAATTGGCAGCCGCATAAACTCGTGTTAAAAAAAAGTGTAATAAGCGACAAATTTAAGAATGCGTACTGGACATACATTTACTTTGCAATCTTGAACAAATTAGAATTTGTCGTGTTAAGATTACCGCACTTGCGCGACTATGTAAAGTGAAAAGCACTCGTGTTTAATATACTGAATAACGGGTCTAAATGCAAGGTAATAAGACCCACTTTACGAGCAAGTGTGTTGAAAAACTATATAATATATTGAAGCGAAAGGACACTCATCACGAAATATCGAAACATACGATAGCTTGACATACGAAGAAGAAATTAGGCAGGGTCTTACCCCCCTAAACCTTTACGCAATGAGACAATTTTGGTTTCATTAGATTCAGTACACCTTAGTCTAGATCTGTACGTTTTGCTTTTTTTTAATTCACTTATATCTAGTCAAAAAAGACAAAAATGCTGGAGTTAGTTTTTAAGTAAAATTTAGAGCTACGAAAATCTACGGAAAATCTTTAAAAAAAATCCATAAAAAAATCTGAAGAAGCTATTTTTTATACCCCTTATAACCTAAGGGGTATAGAAAAATAGCCTACGACCTAATTTCAGACCTACCAAATATACACAAAAAAATCATAAAATCAATCCAGCCGTTTTGGAGGGATTTGTCAACAAACACTATGACACGAGATTTTTTTATATATGTATATTACAAGCATTGCAAGCACCGCTGCTTGGCGTTGAAATAGGAAAAATAGAGGTACCCGTGCACACGACTCTAATACTGAGTCCAATGTAAATAAAGTACACATTTAATAGCGTCGTCGGTGCCGCTGTGGACGCGGCACTTACCATATAATCGGGAGGTACGGGGTTCGAGATCGCCATGTACTAATGTTATTTTCGTTTTTCGAATTTCATATGTACATTTGTCTGACGCTCCTGCGGTGAAGGAAATCATCGTGAGGCAACCAGCTTACATCGGAAATTCAAAGGTGTATGTGAAATCGACCAATCCGCACTAGGCCATCATGATTGACTAAGGCCTAAGCACCCTAACTTAGGCTCGAGCTCGGTGGCGACGTATATGTTATGAATAAAAAATGAGTACATATAATCTTCTTCTTCTTTTTCTTTCTTGTTATATATAAAATAATTCGCTGTGTGTTAGTCTCGCTTAAACTCAAAAACGGCACGACAGATTCTTACGAAATTTTCCGTGTGTATTTGTATAGGTCCAGGGAAGGTTTAAACGTAAAGTTGGACCCGGTAGGTCGCGCTGGAATCGGGCAGGACAACGTCTGCCGGGTCCACTAGTCTTCTTCTTCTTTTTCTTATATATAAAAATGAAACGCTGTGTGTTTGTCTCGCTAAAACTCAAAAACGGCTGGACCGATTCTTACGAAATTTTCTGTGTATGTTGGAATAGGTCCAAGGAAGGTTTAAACGTAATTTAATTAGACCCGGTAGGTGGCGCTGTGATCGGGCAGGACAACGTCTGCCGGGCCCACTAGTCATATATAAAAATGAAACGCTGTGTGTTAGTTTCGCTAAAACTCAAAAACGGCTCGGCCGATTCTTACGAAATTTTCGGTGTGTGTTTGAATAGGTTCAGGGAAGGTTTATATGTACAACAATTGGGCAGGACAACGTCTGCCGGGCCCACTAGTATACAATAAAATATACATGAACGCAGCAATGCGGCATTATAGTACTCTCTGTTAAGTATTGCATTGGTTCACAATTGATATTTATCATTAAATTCAAATATAAAGTTGATACTAATGTGGAAATTTATGATAAAATTATTGAATTCACACCGGCTGTACCTACTAAATTTTTGGGTATAGCACTAGATTTAGATTTGCTGTGGGATTCACATATTAAATCCTTGGCAAACAGACAAGTTCCGCGACATTGTGCAGTTCCACAAAGTTCAACTGATTCGCCTTTTCATAAGTTGAAAGCGCTTGTAAAAAGTTTTATGATTATGAGTACATAGGTTATTATAAATATATAATTCCGTGATTATTGGAAGTATGCCAATGGCTGATGTTAATTTACACACCGTGTTCCTCAGGATATGCATTAACTTGGGCCTATTATTCAGACCATCAAACTAAGTAACTTTTACTATGACACCAACACTAAAATCGTGAAAAAAACCAGTTGTTTTATAGAAAAGTTCAAGACCTACTAGACCGAAATATATGACAAAGTAGATTTTTGTCGGAATTTCACAGTTGGCCCCATAATGACATTTGTTCAACTTGATACGAACGTACGTGATAGTGACATTTGGTCTTAGTACTACGTACTTAAGGTAATGCATATCCTCAGGTACACGGTGTAGACATAACTTTTTTTAATGAAAAGATATTTTGTTGTAAATAACTATTTACATAAACAAATGTTGCTGTGTGTAAAATGACACAATTAATTGTAAATAACGATATTTCTGATAAAGCTAATATGTTTCTTGTGCCCATTTTTTTAGCAGCTTATGCGGTTTCTATATTCAGAAACGATTTGTGCTATGGACGGTTATATTTTGACATATTTTCCATAGAAAAAAGTGAAAATTTAAATGTTCGTTGCACAACGAATAGTTCTTGAATGTAGAAACCGGGTATAAATGATTTTCTGAGTGAGTGGTAAGTAAAAAACAAAATTGGACGATTCAAAAGAGGTTTCAACAAGTGATATTTTAATTAAAAAATATTTTGATTTTATGGCAAAGTAACTACGAGTATGTATGACGTCATGGTGTAATTAATAACAAAGGTGAAGTTTTGATAATAAACGTGAAAAAGTACTAACAAATTTCCAATGCTTGCTGTTCAGTATTTTAAGGAACAGAAATCCGAGAGTGCTTATATCAAAGAAGTCTTCCATCGTAAGCTTATATTTTTGGGCAAGTTCACACTTTCACCTTTCTCCATTATAACAACATTTTTTTATATCAAAGTATTTTAATTTCTCTTTGTGCACCAACTAACGCAAATAACCAGCTGGCATATGGTGAATGATTACGTCAAACTTTCTGATTGGTGTTTCCAATTAGTAAAAAAGATAATATATTTTCAATGCAGTTGCTCGTAAAGTAGTCTTTATTTGTGTATAGACATTAAACGAAAGTCACAATTTACAAGGCTGTGCGGAAAAAACACTATGGAAATCCTTTCTTTCACGCGTGCAGTAAAGTTTTATTTTTATATTTTGCACCACGCAGTCCATGCGGCGTGGAATAAAATGAAATGAGGTGGAAAGATTTTTAATTCTCGAATAAACCCGCTTTCCATTCAAATACAACCAAGAAATTCATCAAAATAAGAACCTAAGCCAAACCAATATAATTAGCTGATAAAACATGCATTACATTTAATTAAAAATAATGTCTCTAACATTACCTTAAATTTTACTAAATATATATTTTTTTTGTTTTATGTAAGTAATTAATTTTCTTATCACTAGTTTTCTTTTATTTATATAAGATTATACTTATATTATTTAGTATGAGATTATACAACACTTTTCAAAAGCATTGAAAAATGTTTTATAATCTTGAGCTTATTCGGTAAAAAACTACTTTCTGCATGTGTATTATAAATAACTATTTTGTTCTAGGAAAACTTAAATAAATTAATGCTTATATTTTCTTTATTTAAATAATTATTTTCGATTTTCAAACATTAAAATTTCATGAAATTTCCATTACTCGTTTGGCAACACCATGATGTGGTGTGCCCGGATCAATGAATAATTAACGTTTAATTTAAATGTTTGATTATTAATTAATCAAAAATTGGCGATCATACCGTTATTTACATTATTCACCACTAGAGGTACTGATATCGTTTTGTTTTGGTGATGCATCATGGCGGCGGACAATTGTTTTGATAAAAAGAAAGATTAATAATTCGCAAAATGGAGACACAACTAAAGGGTAATGTCGTTACGACACAAAACTTCTTGAATTAATCTAAAAATGAGCACATCGTAAGAAAACCTTGGAGATTTTCACAGGCTTTTAACAAATGATAGTTTATTTTCATGTGTTACTTATATTTTTTTATTTCACAAAATGTACTTGAAGTTTCGTATGTAATCACTACCAACACGTGGCTGCTTACGACTTAAGATTTAGTCACGTTGAAATGAATAAGAAACAGTATATTTCCGTACATAACTTTCAATAATTCTAGCATTTCTTTGATCCTGGACTATAATGGTGCCATTGTGTTTAACGCTTTCACAATGGAACATCTAATAATTAAGTGGCCTTGATAGTTATTAAGTAGGTCTCTATGTTTACGAGTACAATATATTATATATTATATACTGAAATGTTATTGTTACTTTTTTAGTAGTTAGTAACAATGATATATAATTTAATTAACAAATGTTATAATTAAAATTCGTATGTACAGTAAGCTCCCATCCAAGCTTTACAGAAAGGATGTAATGTGGAACTTTCACAGAAAGGATTTAATCATCAATTTAATCGGAATTTCGCTGGTTTTGATTTTTTAAGTTAAATGGTTTTATTGAAAAGATAGATAATGATGATGTAGATAATGTAATAATTAAAAATAATAAGGTTCTAGGGCACTGATAAGATGCAAAAATAAAATTTATTTGAAATTTCTATCAACAGCACAGAATATATAATAGTAATCAACAGTCAACCGCTTATATCATTATACTCGTATAAATGCTATTTACATAAATATAATTTTAGAATATGTAAAGAGAGTCAGTTCGTGGTAACAAGTGACAGTTTTAATCAAACTTCTAATACTACTATCAAAAACAAACGTATAAAAAGTATAGACCTCTTTCGTCTGCAACACAGCGCCCCCCGTGTGGCAACACTGAATCAGTGCAGACGAAAGTGACTACAAAATGGACAAAGTAAAAAAGATAATTTTAAAATGAAATACGTACAATGAGGAAATGAAATTAAACTAATTTACAGGTAACCGTACAATTTTCCGGACGGGCCTTTTAAAGTTTCCAGCCTTTGTGGCCACTTCCACCACTCGCACCGCCCCATCTTTCCCGGGGTGCAGCGTTGAAATCCGTCCTACAGGCCAAATACCCCGTGGCAAATTGTCGTCGACAATCAGGACAACTTGACCCTCCTTCAAGGGCACCTCTGATGAGCACGTTTGCGTTTGACGCCTCGGTACTAACGTGGGCAAATATTTTTTGACTTAACGTGACTAAAAGTGATCGCTGAGTCTCAAAACTTTCTTCCAATCATTTCTTCCAAGCGGGTCTCTGTCAGATAGTTGTAGCGAAGTGGGTAACTCCTGATAGGAAGGTGCACCAAACAGGAAATGAAATGGTGTAAGAGCAATCAAGTCGTCAGGGTTCACAGGGACACGCACCAGAGGATGAGAGTTTATTAGAGCTTCGACTTCTGCAAATACTGTCTGAAGAACTTCTTCGCTTGGGGCCCTCTCTTTCAGTATAACGCTCAGAGCTACTTTTACGCTTCTGACCAAGCGCTCCCAATACCCTCCCATAAATGGTGAAGCGGGTGGTATAAACTGCCAAGTGATCTTATTGTTGCAGCAAAATCGTGAATCTTCTCATCAAAAAAGACAGCAAGTTGTTTGTTTGCACCAACGAAGCACGTCCCGTTATCGTTCAATATTTTTGATGGGCAACCACGACGTGCTATCAGCCGTCGAAAAGACAATATTGCAGAATCGGCTGATAATGATGCCACGACTTCCAGGTGCAGCGCGCGAGACGTTAAACACGTGTAAACAGTACCGTATCTTTTTTCGCGGCGACGTCCGATTGATATGTTTAACGGACCAAAGTAGTCAACACCCACATGAGTGAACGGCCGTTGGTGGTGCGCCAATCTCACTGCGGGTACATCTACAAGTTTTGGAATTTGTGGTTGAGCCTTTTTGTTTGAACACATCTGGTACTTCCTCGCTACGTCTCGCACCACATTTCGGCATCTTAAAACCCAAAATTGCTCACGAACCATATTAACCACTGTTTCATTGTTACCATGGCCCGCCTTTTCGTGAAGATGACCGATAAACAGACGAACTATTTGGTGCCTTCCGTCAAGAACAATAGGATAGTTAGAAAATTGATCAACATTCTCAATAGTATTTTTACTCTACCAGCCAACTTCAAAAGACCATCATGGTATATCACTGCCAGTCGATATAGTCTACTCTGTTTAAGAATCGGAGTGGAAGTTAGTAGACAGGTGATTTCCTCCTCAAAGCACTCAACTTGAGAACGTTGACGTACTAATGTAGGATGAACGGGGGTAACAAAATCGCGATTAATTTTAGAATTTGGAAATAATTTGTGCTTTGCCAGAAATGATTGAAACTTATCGCAAACTTTGTGAACTCGAGCGGTTGCGCGAACAAGCCGAAGCCAACTACTAAAATGACTCGGCTCTGCTGTCTCAGGAGAAGGAACAGCGACTTTGTAGCACGAACACCAATATACATACTGACATCTTTCAAAGTGACCCTGACTTCCTCAAGGGCCGCTGCAGGTATCTTAGGTTCAGATGGCCACTCGCTCTGATCCAACAATAAGAAAGAAGGTCCGAGAAACCATCGTTTGAGAGAATTACCAGGACGAGTGGCGTCATCTGCAACGTTCAGATTACCTGGAACGTACCTCCAACTTGAAATGTCGGTTAGTTCCGCTATCTCACCGACTCTGTGCATAACAAAAGGCTTAAAAAGGCGACTGTCATGTCACAAGCCAACTAAGAACCGTCGTAGAATCCGTCCAATATAACACCCGGGTCGGTTTATTACGGTGGGCAGTTCAAGGCGTGGTATGGATACAGGTTTTGTGGGAGCCACGCGACCTTTGCCACCAACGAGCGTGACCCTAACATGACCGTCTTTGTAGATGTAACGCCAATATATAACGCAGCTATAGGTCAGCTGGCTAGCGTCGCAAAAAATATGAAGCTCTCGCTCAATTGGAGGGTTAGGTCCATCACCATACCAGCGTGATATTCTGCTCTGGTTTACCGTGGACAACTTAGACATCCATGCTACCCACGCGTCTACCAAAGCAGAAGATAACTCTGCGTCCCAGTTAACACCCGTCCTCCAGGTAGACTGGAACAGAATTCTGCCCTCGATAGTGTAAGGAAGCAGCAATCCAAGCGGGTCGTATATTCGCATCAATAATAATAAAAGGTGGTTCATAATTATCAGGAACGCCTATCCTAAAACTAAAAGTGTCACTTTGGGGCTGCCAGATTAATCGCACCTGACGTACAAATGGAACTGGACCAATGTCGACATCTGATATTTGTGGAGCCCTATGCAGATCAGAACTAATCGACGACAACACGGAAGGGCAATTTGACACCCAACCTCTCATCTCAAAGCCTGCAGCACTATAGACAAACACAATGTCAGCTGCAAGTTGAGAAGCTTCCTCTTCCGTGTCCACACTTCCGATATAGTCGTCCATGTAGTGGTCACGAACAATTGCCTTAACAGCGGAAGGAAACTGTTTCTTGAATGTGATGCATTTTTATTTTTTATAAAAAGAGCAGTGCATGGGCTGCAAGCCGCTCCAAAAATAACAGATGTCATTCGGAAATCTTTTACTGGAGACTCTGGACTGTCTCGCCAAAGAAAAAAGAGCGTCTCGATCTTGCTCTCTGATCCTCACCTGTGGAAACATTTTTTTATTGCAGTAAGTTGGCAAACAAGCAAACTGCCCACCTTTTGGTAAGTGGTAACAGTCACCTATAATACATGTGGCTCTTATGAGATTCACAGCAAAACTGCAACCCCCACAAGAACCACAGTGTACGTTGCCAACTTGTGACACAAGATGTGTAAAGTCACAGTGCCCAGTAATTTCACTGCCATATCTTACCCTTCAAACCGGAACACAGCAATGCAAGCACTGCTGCTTTGCGGCAGAAATAGGTAAGACGGAGTTACCTAAGCAGACGACCCTGGTACAGAGTCTCCCTCCCTTGAATGCCGATATACATTTCCCGTATATCGGCATTCATGGCAACGCGGCCCTCGCGAAATCTAAATAAAATGTCTAACAATGACTGCAGCAGATCAGGACCAGTGAGCAATAACGAGTTTAGACAGACTCCTAACGTTTTGGCAGCAGCATCGTGCACGACACGCAATTTTTGCTTTTGGGGGTGCACAACGCCAAAATGAGGCGAATACCAAAAAATGTTGTTAAGATTAAATGGGGAAGCTTGTTTTCTGATCTCATATGTATCAAAACACTGTTCAGCATAACCTTTAACAAACATGCACTGTATAATTTTTTCATAAACGACAGCGAATTCGGGTTCCCTTTGTATGCGCTTCTCCAAAGACAGGAAACGTGAGAGAGCATGATTGTAACTATCAGGCACACTCCGCACACTAGTGATGTTGTCGCGCCATAACAAACCTACCTCGAACCGTCCCGACTGCAGACGCTTCGAAGTAGATTCCAGAATCTCTAACGCGCGCTGGTCTTGTAAACTAACCTTAGGCTCATATTTAGTAATTCCTAAAGAATCAAGCTTAAAATAGTCCTGAATAATTACGTCAATAGGAGGGTCAACGCTACCAGGAACTTTGCCTTCGTCGGCTTCGTCAACGCATGCATAATTAACAAAGTGTATAGGACGCGTCCAACTAGTCGAATGACTATGTAGAGTCCAACCTAAAGGCGTCCAAGTTGCAACGGGTT
This sequence comes from Schoenobius gigantellus, assembly GCA_963935595.1. NCBI lineage: Eukaryota > Metazoa > Arthropoda > Insecta > Lepidoptera > Crambidae > Schoenobius > Schoenobius gigantellus. Next base: position 17,342,863 of record OZ012555.1, read on the forward strand.
GAAACTTTAAGCCCGCACGCACTTCCCTACAAATTGTCAAATGCCAATGCTCAGCGCCAAGAAGTATTTTTGGAGTAGCTTTATCTAGTCAAAAATTCTGTTATATCTGCTAAGTGTGAATAATTTTTAATATCACGGCCTAGAATAATTTGAGACAGTAATGATAAAGAATCTACAGTTCTAGCATTTTGCACCTGGTAAGAAATAGATTCGTGGCGTCCTTTAATAGTAAAACTGACTAGCTGCACTTTAGCGCTGGTTGACATACCACTACACCTTCATGACGAAGAATATGAGAAGGGCCTACGGCACCGATAGTACACGCTGACTCGGAATCTACAAGGGTGGCAGTAGAACCATCGTCTAGTAATGCGTAAGTTTCAATGCTTCCTGCAGGCCCACTGACTGTCACAGGAATAACTTTTAAGTATACCCTATGAGCGGTATCAGACATCAACACATAAAAAACCCGTTAATTTTATTTATAATTACTAATTTTAAATTAAATTGCATAAAATGCTTTGTATAAGCCCAAATGACAAAGTTGATTAGTTTAGTACTTTGGAAAACATTCTAGAGGAATTCTCACCTCGTTTTGATCATGTTATACTTATGGGTGACCTAAAAACATGTTTACTGAGAAAAGATTCACGATCAAACAGGTTATTAGGTCTTCTAACTGCTTGTAATCTTCAGGTAGTCTCTTTGTCAACTCCAACACACTATTTTCCAAATTGTAAGCCTTCCCTTATTGACATTATGATAGTCTCTAACCCTCAATTTGTGGAAACACATGGTCCCTTTTCCCATCATGACATGACATTTCTATATCTGACATTTTAAGTACGTCCTCCGAAAGTAAAGCACAAGACAATTTTGCAGCGTAATTTTCTGAATATGGATGTTGCCCGTTTGAGGAAGTGTGTACGATGCATCGATTGGTCTCCCGTTGTAGCTCCAAATGATATTAATTTTATGGTGGAATATTTTACAGCTGAAATTAAAAGAAATTATGACGTGTATGCGCCTGTGCGCCCTGTTCATATTAGACATGTACTGGCTCCTTGGTTAACGACTGATATAAAAAAGCAATGCTTAGGCGAGACCAGGCTAAAGAACTTAACAAACTTAACCCAACTCAGACTAATCTCAATGCTTACAAGAAACTTCGTGATCTATGCAACAGAACGTGCAGAGATGGTAAATTCCAAAATTGACGTCCTACTTAATAATAAAATCTGAATTCTTTTAAGATCTTTGGGTGTGGGAAAACACACAGATGAATGTCAGTTCAATGTAGATTTAAATACTTTAAATAACCATTTCTCAAAACCTCCTTGAGCAATCACCAACCACTTGAGCAATCTTCTGAAAACTCAGACTCTTCAACAATTCGAATCTTGACCAACCAAATTGTCAATCTTTTACATTCTCTTCTATTACAGAGAAAACTGTAATAAAGCTTATCCGCTCCATATCCTCTAAAGCCATTAGCAGTGATGACCTCAGCCTAGATATGCTTCTTCCCGTGTTGGAGGATACTGTGCAGATAATAACACATATAATTAACTTTTTCTTGTCACACAGTATTTTTCCATTATCATGGAAGAAAGCAACTGTAATTCCTCTTCCCAAGATTGGCAATCCTACAGCTTTAACCGATTTCTGACCTATTTCCATATTACCCATCCCATCAAAAGTCCTTGAATCCATTGCTCATCAGCAATTATATCTTTACCTTTTCTCAAACTCCCTCCTATGCCCATTCCAATCTGGGTTTCGACCTTCCCATAGCACAGTTGGTGCGCTGTTGAATATTACGGAAGCCATCAGAAAAGCTATGGATGAATCTAAACTTACAGCAATTATTCTGCTTGATTTCAGCAGCGCATTCAACTCGATCGACTTTGATATCCTCCTCGGTGTCCTTCGTTTAGTGAACATCTCTTCCACTGCACTTCAGTGGTTTAATTCTTATCTTGGCCGCCAACAGCGTGAGAAAATTGACTATGCTACATCTAACTGGTGTAGTCCCACATCTGGTGTTCCACAACACACTTCTCTTTTCAGTTTATATTAGCTTCATCTCAAAAGTTATCTCATCTTCTTATCATCTTTACGCTGATGATCTTCAGATTTAAAAGCATTTTGAACCATCTCAGGCCTTAGAAGCAATCAGTCACTTGAACCAAGATCTCTCCAATATCCTCCAGTGGGATAAGTCTTTTGGTCTTGTCGTCAATCCATCGAAGTCGCAAGCCGTATTGATTGGTAGCCGTAGGATGAGGGGTAAGGTCAATGTAAATGCGCTGCCAGCATTGGTTTATAATGGATCAACTATAGATTTTACTAACAAGGCTCGAAATCTAGGACTGATAATTGATTCGAATTTGTCTTGGATACCCCATATAAATGAAGCGTATGCATCATACTTTTCACTCTCTCATTCAAGACTAAAGTAATGCTTGCGCAATCTCTCCTTCTCCCTCTTTTCGACTACGCTAACGTCTGCTTCCTGGACTCTACAGACACTGGACATTAACAAAAAAACTAGAACGCGTCCAAAATTTGGCCATTCGCTTTATTTTCGGTTTACGGAAATATGACCGTATCTCTCACTCTCGCGCTAATTTAAAATGGCTACCCATCCGAGATCGTCGTAATGTGCACATCCTTACTATACTGAACAAAGTTCTAAAAAATCCCAACTATCCATCCTATCTGCGCTCCCGCTTTCATACTCCCTCCTCCATCCCGTCTTAAGCGTTGTTGTTGTGAGGCACGTATGCTGGATGTTCCACGTAGTAGTGGTGGGTCGGTACGCATTTTTGCAATACCGAAACTATGTATTGGTTTAGTTTGTGATAACGGTTTTTGAAACTATTTATTTTAATAACTAGTTATTGAATGGGTATCGGGTATCGCAAGTGTCGACTGAAGGCTCGGTTTCGGTTCGAAGGAAAATCATGTTTTATTGAATAAATGATTTTATTCTGCAACTATCTATTGGCGTGACTGAGTATTAGGTGTTCGATAGTAACCACCAGTATTATTTTGATAAATGAACTTTCCTTCATACTTTGACCAGGCTTAGGACTGGCTGCCAGGTGGCAGGCGTATTTAAATTAAAAGTTCATTTGATTTTATGTACATTGTTATTCTGTACAATATCCACAATATTTACCCTTTACTATAAACCTATTTTATATTTTACACGTTTTTATTTACACTATGTTACGAAGTTTTGTATTTACAAGTCCTATTTTACAATTTGGCGCGAATCGTTTGCCGTCGGTTCCGTCAGCCTGGCGCCTAGTATCGGCTCTCGCTCGGGTACCACGAAACCGTGAATCGTCCGTTCCATACAATAAATAGCTACTCCCGATAAATATTTCTGAAGAAGTCAATACATAGTTTTCGGTATTGCTGCTAATAAATAGTTTTAATAACTGTTTACGGTTTATAACGCCCATAACTACCACGTAGCAATTCACATTGTTTTCGTAACTCTTATAGTGTTCGCGCTGCTTAGCTTTGGAACGGTCTCCCGACCCGAGTGACATTCAGCACAGCCAGTTACATTACAGTCCCGCGTTAAGCAACACTATATCAGAAAAGTGTATGAACACGTTCAATGATCGACAGATATATTTTGTTTATTATTTATTTATGTGTATAGAAATAGGTATTTATAAATAAAGGTTAAATATGTATTGCTTCATCCTTGTTGTCTACTACATTTACTTACGCCACCAATGTTATGGGTTGACTGGAAGAGATCTCTATAAGAGATAAGTCCGCCCTTGCATACTATGTTTATATTTTCTTGTACAAACGTTTTTTGTTTATGCAATAAAGAGTATATAATTATATAAATAAATGTCTTTAGAATATTTTTATTTGCGTATAAAATTTTACAATATTTTGCCAAATCGCATCACTAGCGACGGAGAAATATGGATTGATTGGAAACGCCTGTCACGTGATCTCATAGTATCACGCGAATCTCTTGGGTAAACAAGTTAATTAGAGCCATTGAGTTTGTATCAACTTTATAGATTTTCCACTCTTTATTGGAGGAATTAGTGACGGTGCGTAGGCACGTTCAAAATGAATGTCGAACCAGAAACGTCTATTTATATCCCGGCCACAAAAAGTTTTCTGATAGTAGTGACGATAGAAGTACACTAATCAACAAAGTCTAAGACTCAAGCCTATTTTCGTAAATTACTAAAAACTTTGAGGTATTCTAAATAAACAATGTTAGATGTATAAAAGCGAAATTTTAGGCTTGTTTATTAAAAATATAAAAATCAAAGTTATTTGAATGAAAAAAAATCTGTCAACTTCTGCCAATCAGCTCGAAGGTCCTTTCTGTCGGATAATTAAGGAAAGAACTGGTTAAAAGTAGCCGATTCAAAATCTGTACTCTATCTCTTTTAAAACACAACTCATTAAGTGTTAAAGCTTTAAAACTTAAACGCCCCTATAAATAAACATTTTGAAGAGATAATTCCTTATTACCTACAAAGGTTACTACTTATAGTAGTTTATTTTTAAATTTAAATACCTACATGCAAATTCATTGCATTTTTTTTTCAGGGCCACACGATGCGTGAAAGCCGCAGTGTTTACTCAAAGTTCAGCCCAGCTAAGTCACGGGTTTGATTCAAAATTGCAAATTGAATTCGCGAATCATAATTGCAAAGCGACTCGTGATCGCCGAGTCACGCCGCGCCGTCTCAACTAGAGCCAGCGATTACATGGCTTCCTTCTGACGCACGAACAGCGACCAACATAACCGTTTCATTGGTCCACTGACATTTCGCTTGAAGCACTCTTGGCGCCCTTAAAGGGGATTTTGCAACGTGACACCTGAAAGTGTTATTAAGTAATAAAAAGTGTCAGGTGAAGACGACTGTTGTAATATGTCTTGGTTGTATATGTTGTCAAAACCTATAATAAACATTACTGAAAGTCGGCTTCTAAAACCTTTCTTTACAAAAATGCAAAATTATCCCAAATTTTATTTTCAATTCGATAAGCACACGTCAAGTGCATTTTAGTTTTATTTATTTTTAACAAACTAACATTTGATAGACACTCACAGTTACATGGTCATGGTCTCATTGATGCTTACATTACATCATGATGACAAAATTTCCATAACATTTCATGTCAAAAACGTAAAAAATAATTATTTTTTTACGATTTTGTCTTTTGTTCCAAATACATTTTTGTTGCCAACTTTGAAAATTTTCGGAACTCCTTTCTATGTTTGATAATAATGTAAAAAGCGCTATGATATCTATTTCGAATATTCAACTTTATGACTTTTACCCGTCGTAAGCAAACATGATTCGGTGATTTAGACATAAGAAATATATCCAATCTTTAACTTACAACTTTTTCATCATAAACTTACAGCTCTCATCCCCATTAGAAAAAAACACTATCTCTTAAATAAAATTCCTTATTTAGATAGAGTCAAATCAGCTAGGTTGAGGGCTTGTCCTAATAATGATATTCCCACATTTCTTAGCTCCCAGGATCAGTGGGTTGAGAGCCTCTCTCAGAGTGACCGATTTTCTCAGTGAGACAGATTCAGGATTTAATTCCAATTCATCGGCAACTTCAAGCATTTGACTTTACTGAAAGCTCTAGATTTATTTTATATTTAGTTCTCTCCTATGTTAAAACAACATAACATATAAAATGTATTAAAACACCAACATTAACATAAACTATATACAGTTGTGAACCACCGACAGCAAATTAGGCTACACAAGCCCAACATATTTTGAACCGATTCTTTACTCCTGATACATAAGACATAAAATACTAAATCAAAAATCTTCGTATAAGATAACCTCATAAGGTTTCAAGTTCTTTCAACAGATAGTACATCTATAGAAAAAAGGACGCCCGCTGATACCGCGACCTAGTCAATTTGAAAGCTATTGATGAACATCAATTTGTCTGTCAATAATATCGTAACAAATATGTTTATCTCAACGGCACAAAGGACTCAAGACGACAGTAATTTGAATAATGAGACCTTTTCAATAAAGAAAGTATTCAAAGTAGAAGAGTATTCATTTAACCTTAACATTATCATTCCGTCTGTAACCATGTCAACGAGTGTTCATATACGAGGACTATATGTTTTTGCATAGTACTCACTTAACATATTAAATAACAAAGCAAATAATCCACGAATCATCGTTTATTTGATTTAATTTTGAATAGTATATTTTGTAGGCAAATATACATATTGGTTTATTTTATTTATATTTTTAGGTATTTAGGAGCTCGAACGCTTTGGTTTCGATATTAAAAACGAAGCAACCTTCGCCATGGTTGGAATCTAGATGGCCGACCGAAATTTGTGATCCCGAGTTCCTCCATGCTTCGAAAGCGTTAAGCGGTTGGTCCCTCTAATTCGTATCGGGCCAGAGCGTATTGATGTTATGACCTATACTCCTCATGTGTTTTTTGATGTTAGAATCCCGGAATTAACATTGGGACGTATATAGGCTGTGATGATACTTTTTTTATTTAAACAAGATAACGTTTGAACTAGGAGCTAAATTTTAAATTTGCTTGTTCAAATAAGCAAACGGAACGACTTTTACTAAGGGAGTAATCTTAAAATCGCGTAAAAAATCAGCTGTTCCATACAAATGTTCAACATCTACAACCAGAAAGTGGTTTGTGATACTCAGTTGCAATTAAATTTGCGAGAATCTTGGTGGCATTCGTTTGCTAAGAGACTAGTTTGACATACTATTACAATTTGGCGGAAGCCTATGCTTTGCTTTATGATTTTGTTCCATATGAAAATATTCTCTAAATTTCCTGCAAGAAATGACACATTTAAAATGTGTAAATAACGAAAGCGTAAAGAAACAACTTGACCAAAGATGAATTTCGTATTTTATCCAGTGGGATGTCGTCATTCTACTTTAAAAAATAATAACTTTTCGAGGGCCACGAATTTTTTTATTTCGGGCTTGTATTTCTCACACATTTAACGATACAATTAAACTAGCTAATGACTATTATTTTAACATGGCAACAAACAAGTTTACTTTCACGCAAACACACACACACACACAACACCCATACACACATTTTTACTACAATAACAAAGCTATTACTGTAGGTTCATTTATATTCTAATGTTGTTATTATGTTCTATCTTTGTTCTGTATTATCTTTGTTGATTGTCACTGTATGTCTGTCTACTGAGCCCATGGTGGTTCGAAGTGGTGGGAGATAGCATAGGCATCAATCTCGCACAAACAATTTTCCTTGTCCAATATTTTTTGCGTGTCTTGTTGTATGTTTGTTTGTGATATGAAATAAAGATATTACTTTAGCAGAAATCTGCGAGAATCGTAGAAACGTAACCGCTACGCCGTAGCTAGACTACGACGTAGCTCGAAACAAATGTGGCGGCGCATCCGTTGAGTTGTCAACAAATTAAATGCGAGGGTGTGTCAATATTTCAAAATTAAAATTGTCAAACAGTAAAAATACAGTCTGTATGAAGGCGTAGCGTAGAAAATGATAATCGACTAATTTTTTTATACAACTTAGTTGGCAAACAAGCAAACTGCTCACCTGATAGAACCTATAATACATGTGGTTCTTGTGAGATTCGAAGCAAAACTGCAACCCTCACAAGAACCACAGTGTATGTTACCAACTTGTGACATAAGATGTAAAATCACGGTTCCCAGTAATTTCACTGTCATATCTTACCCTTCAAACCGGAACACAGCAATGCAAACACTGCTGCTTTGCGGCAGAAATAGGTAAGACAGAGGTACCCAAGCAGACAACCCTGGTACAAAGTTTTTCAGAGAGAGAATTTCGTCTTCGTAGAGTATCTCTGTCGCATCGAGCACTGCTGTCCGATATCTTCTAGAACAAACTTAGATAGTTCCCAGCCAACTGAACTATTGTCTTAATACAAACGACGTCGTTGAAGTCGGTGCCAAACAATAATCTCCTAGAAAGTCCTAAAATTTGACATCGACTTCAATATAGAAATGAGATATTGTCTGTACCTATATTTATTATTATTTTTGACTTTTCAGTGTTTTGAAGTCGGTTTTATTTTTTGTAAAAAATTTTTGGCACGGCTCGCTAGGCCCCCCTTCTATATACGCCTAAGAAAAAAACCAATTGTTTTATGAGCTCCCTTGTAAAGTATCTAAATAAAACATCCAATACAACCCAAGCTCTTATGTATATATGCAATTACCCGACTTACCTTTTGGTAAGTAATTATAATCTACATGTCGCAGAAGTTCTGCGAAGAATTAATCACGTGCGGTCCTCACGTGATCGTCCTGTATGTTAACTAACAGAATATGGAAGGTGTCCCTAAAGAAAGTCAAGGTATGTAATTTTATTAAAGAAATTATTAATGATTCTAAGGAATGAAATTTCATAATTATTATTTAATTTCAAATTTTTGAGACAGAAGAAAAAAGTACATATTGATGCTTGATGTATGTTTCTAGTTACCTACATGGTTTTTATAGTTACCTTATAGGTCCACTTAGTCTATCTACCTATCTGTTCGCATTTTACACAAACATTATTTAAGGAGTATTTATAAGGAACTAGCTGAACCGACCACGCGTTCTTGACGCAGCTCCAAATTAGAGTTATGAGACATTTAATCAATAAGATTCTTTCGATATCAAATATTCAGGTGAATTATCGAGATTAAGTTGTACCAATTTTAAATATTTTCTTCAGTTGGACCACATTTTATACAGTGAGCCAAATTTCATCAATATAGTTAAGTAATTTTGGAGTGTTCACAAACACAGTGACTTGAGATTATTTCTATATATAAATAGTTGTGTTGATATTTATGGAGAATATTTGGATCAACTGAAGACCTTTCACTATAGGACCAACTTTAGATTTGTGACAAAAAAAATCACATATCCGCACACATTTGACACATCAGTGCCGACATGTAGCTTAGGTAGTATTAGGTAATTAGTTCAGCATAGTTCCTCTTTGTAATTAGGACCGAAAAATCGAGGCAGCCAAGTCCTACGGTAACTGCCCTTTTATGAGCGTGAATCACTATATCACTATATCAATTTAACGAATTCCTTAGCTTAGTTATTTCACAGAATAAGTAATACTTAGTACTAAAGTAATTATTTGTAGCTCTCAAATATATATTGTTTGCCCTGAGCTTTGATTTCGAACTGAAAACAAAACCTCAAAGTTCGCGTGCACTTGATAATAATTTATATTCCTAGGAAAATATTTCGTAGTTTATCTAATTCCCGCAAATGAAACGCACGCAGCTAATAATAATGATAATAAGATCCATAGACGAGTAATTATATATCTACTATAAAGATTTTTCACAAAAATCATTTCTTTCGTCTTTGATCGATCACGCACAGATAAAACAAGCAAAGATTATCGCGTCGTTCACAGATAATTAAAATTGCAGATTGATTTTTCTAAGGTCAAGGTACTGCGACTAATTACATAACTTATAAAATCTCATTGTGATTTACGATATGTTAAGGACAGACTTAACACTTTTCACCGTCACTAGTCAACATAATATGAATCTTACGAAATTCTACAAGATACAATGTGTTCTAAACGAATGTTACAAGTTCGGTTGGAAGCGACAAAAGGTCATAAAAGTTAAAAAATGCACGCAATTAATAAGATCCACAGACGAGTAATTATATATCTACGATAAAGATTTTTCACAAAAATCATTTCTTTCGTCTTTGATTGATCACGCACAGATAAAACATACAATTATCGTGTCATTCATTAAATTGCAGATTGTTTTTTCTAAGGTCAAGGTATTGGCAAAGCAATCAAACGTCTACCACTGCGACTAATTACATAACTTATAAAAATCTCATTATCATTCACGATGTGTTATGGACGAACTTAACACTTATCACCGTCACCAGTCAACAAGTTCGGTTGGGAGCGACAAAAGCTTATGCAAGTTAACGATAAACAAAAATGTAAACGCTTTTGAAACTCTCTCTAGCTATTGATATAATGCATCTTATTAAATGTCTTTATTTAGTTTAATCTATCAATTAAAATGTGTTTTGTTAAATGTCTTTAAAAGTTATAACAACAAATAGACTAATGTCACATTCGAAATTTTCTAAAAATCAACCCACCGAAGGAGAGCGCGGAATTAAATGACATTGACATTGTTAAACTAATTGACAATGAGTCTTGTAATTATCATTATATTTATGAAATATGTGTAAAAACAACAGTGACTTTTTATGACCTTTTAAGAAAAACTTTTATATTTGTGACTTTGCATTTTCTTTTAAAAATGGTAAACAATTTGAAGAAATGATGAAAATAAATCAAATACAAGAAAAAAATTCGTCTTGGGCGGGACTTCAAGCCGCGTCTCCAATATACGGTTTGAGTCCCTCCCGAGATGAATTTTTTTCTTGTATATGATTCATTTTCATAATTTTTTCAAATTATTAGCATTTTTGAAAGAAAATTTCAAGTTTTTGTTGAAAATTCCGTCTTGGTCGATAGTGATCGGGGGCCCAGTGGTTAAGGTGTCAACACGGTATGTTGGAGACGTGGGTTCAAGCTCCGCCAGAGACGAATTTTCTTTTTGTATTTGATTTCTTTTCACCATTTTTTCAAAGAAAAACTTTATTTCAGTATAATTGGGTATAAATTACTTAAGCTTCTTTCCAAATTATAAAACAAAGTCGCTCCCACTGTCTGTATGCATAGATCTTTAAAACTACGCAACGGGTTTTAATGCAGTATTCAGGAATAGATAGTGATTCAAGAGGAAGGTTATGAATAACTAGCCACCCGCCCCGGCTTCGCACGGTTAATAGTTTAATATGAATTATCCACGCTGGCAAGGCCGCAGGCGGTTCGCTAGTATTTCATAACACTATAAAGCGATAATGATCTTCATTGCATTGCTAAATTGTAGGTCGCGCCACTGCGATATTGACGTACCTTAATCTTATACACGGGGACTTTTTAACACCCCGGATAATTTAAGGGACGCTTCAGCCACATCCATTATTTTCTAAAAAAAATAAAAAACAAAAAATACCGCACCTATATAGGTAGTGCAGTATTTTTTGGATATTTTAGAAAACTAATATAAAATTAAATAGTAGATGAGTTATTTTTTTTAATGTTTAAATCATTCTACTTCCGTGTACTGAAGCGTCCCTTAAATTATCCGGAGTGATAAAAAAGTAATCCTATATGTATTATAAAAATTTACTCTAGCAAATACTCGACCGGCTCGACCGATTTTTACGTTTCTGTGTGTATTTAAAAAGATTCAGGGAAGGTTTATACATACAATAGGATCCGGTAGGTGGCGTTGTAATCAGACAGAACAACATCTGCCGGGTCCACTAGTGGCAAATAAAAATAACTTCATGTCCTTTATACAATTCTTTCTGATCTTTTAGTTCAAAATGTGACGATTCGTAAATTCAAAGTAATGGTAATTATTTGTTAAATTATAAAGGTGAATAAGAATAGCAACTACACTATGTACAGTCAGAATCACGTCAAGCTTTACATTTGCATTATTAAAGTCGTCGCCATACTGAGCAATATAAGAGCGGTCTCAAGGTCAACGTGTAAAGTCTGGCGTCTTTCTGTGCGTACATTACCCACCTTTTGGGTGATTTACAGAATTGTTTATGCTCTGTTTGTATATTTAAAAACGATTTATTTTGCAGTAATATTTTGACATATTTCCCATGAAATAAATGTCAATATTTTAACTGTCCGTAAAAAAATGAATCGTTTTTGAATATAGAAACCGGGTATTAAACTACAAACATCAAGTTAACGACGACGTTTGTATTAGGTCAATAGTTCAGTTGGCTGGGGACTATTCAAGTTTGCTCTAGTAGATACCGGAAAGTCAGTGCTTCATGCGACAGAGATATCGATTGCGATTATCATTTTCTACGCTACGCCTTAATACAGACTGATTTTTTTGCTGTTTGACAATATTATTTTTAAATATTGACACACCCTCGCATTTAATTTGTTGACAAGTTAACGGATGGTTGAGTGAGGTTGCGCCGCCACATTTATTGCGAACTACGTCGTAGTCGAGCTACGGCGTAGCAATTATGTTTCTACGATTCTCGCAGATTTCTATTAAAATAATCTTGTTTGTTCCCATGTTAAAATAATACTTATTACCCAGTTTAATTGTATCATTAAAATGGGTGAGAAATACAAGGCCGTAATTAACGAAATTCGTGGCCCTTGAAAAATTATTATTTTTAGAAGTAGAATGACGACATCCCGTTGAATAAAATAGGCAATACATATTTGGTGAAATAGTGTTTTTCCCGCTTTTTGTAGGTAATTCTCACTTTAAATTTTTTTTATTTTTTGCAGGAATATTTTCATATGGAACAAAATTATATAGTTAAGCATAGGCTTTCGTCAAATTGTAATAGTATGTCAAACTATTCACCAAGACTCTTACAACCTGCGGGCCTATTACCGATCTCATGGTTTTCAAATGATATCATTATGACATCTTAGTGCAAAACGAAAAATAAGATTTTCGTTCAGATTTTTGATCATTCGTTCATTACATCATAATGACATCGTTGAAATTATGTCGGAGTGATGATATCTTTGGAGATCAGTAATACCAAATGAATCATTTCATGACTACTTTATCTCAAATCATACCATATCATACGATGAAAGATCCATAATAGGCCCGCCCACCTGATAACACGTGTCAATTTTATTTAAAAAACGCATGTTTTGCCCGCGATTTCTAGTATTCTTGCTAGTCGTAATATAAACCTTCGATCTTTGTCATTTTTCATATGAGTGATAGAAACAAAACACTTTATAAACTAGTCACAGGCTTCGTCTGCTGCTATGAATATTAAGACCGTTAGTGTATGAGCCACAAAACACAGAAAGAGGTTAGAAGGGCTATGTGGGCGGGGCACGCGTAGCCACAACTATGAGCAAATGCTCATAGTTGTGGCCCCGCAACGCGAACGCGTTGTTTAATCACTGACGGACAACAACAGTGAGTGTATCGTGAAGCGCGGCGCTATAAATATAAAAAAATGCCTTCTTGTGCTATAATTACTTGTAAAACAAGAAGTCAGGTATCAAGTGTAGCTATAGAAGGAATTTCTTTTCATCGGTAAGTAGTAAATTGATCATAATGGCCATATTCCATAGATCATAATGTCAAAATCCACCAAAACTGATCATAATGATAAGTTACATAATATTTTTCTAAAAAATATACATTACCGGCAATGTACGCACGCGATTTTTGCCATATTACTTAGAGCGCGTAATGTAGTACACTGCTTTCGGTAGTGACGCATTTGGCTTAATGAGCATTAACGCAGTAGACGTTTGAAGAAAAAAGTATACAAAATGGAAGATATTATTAACGATTTATAGAAAAAGTTTGCATTAAGACACGAAGATTTGAGTACTCTATATTTACTTTACAAATATTTACTTCTCCATCCAACCAAAATATCCTAACAACTAAACTACCGCACGTCCGTTTGTCAGATTATCCATTCTAGTTTATGCTTTCGGACCGGTGCATTATAGTATTATAGTTTTTCTTTTATTTTACGTCTAACCTACAACATTTTTTAGCTAAAAAGCTATAATTTTGTTTCATAGAAACAAAATATTACTTGAATATTATTAATTATAAACGTTATTGGTTATCTAACTACTCAAAACTGAGAAATGGGAAAGAAATTGTAAAATTCATCAACAGCTCATATACGTCCCCACCGAGGGGTTCGAGCCTACCCTAAACTAGGGCGATTAGGCCTTAGTCAACCACGCTGGCCAAGTGCGGGTTGGTCGACTTCACCCACAACCTGTAAAGAAATTCTTTCTTCACAGGTGTGTGCAGGTTTCCTCAAGATGTTTTCCTTCGCCGTAAAGCGTCGAATAATCGTACATATGAATTCAAAATTTGAAAACATTGGTACGTGGCGGGGTTCGAACCACTACCACAGAGTAAATAATAGTACTTCCACTACCGCCCGATTGGAAGGCGACAGCCTTACGCACTACGCCAATATTGGTAAAATAAATGATTAAAATTCATATTTTCATTTCATTTTAATGAAAAATGAGTCGTTTTGAGTAGTATATCAAAGTTACGAAAAAATAATTCGCTACTTCATCGATTGGTTGCGCATTAATTTGTCTATCAACTTGCATATCGATTCGCCGCGTTATTTAGCGATGGCATAATTATGTCAATCCCATATATTTTGTTCTTATCGACCTTCGTTATCGTTTTTGAATTGTCGCTTTGTCCAGGCACCCAGGCCGCTATTTTTGTCTTGAGGTAACAAAATAGGCTGTAGGTATTAAAATTTGCGCGCTTAATTCAAAGTTGTTTAAAAGTCCTTTGAATACTTTCAAAGTTGTTTAAAAGTCCTTTGAATCATTTTTGTGAAGCAGTCCTATACATAACGACGTTTTGGTTGGTAAAAAATTTCTGAAATAATTTTCAGTCAGTTTGTTTATGACACACATTTATCTTATTGAGCCTAACTTTACACCACCATATTACCTAAATTGATTCTGACATACAGCATCAGCATTTGTGAAACCTAGGCGAAGCTACCTTCACTGCTTCATTTTCTTATAATATGGTTATTTTTTATCACCCTGGAAAATTTAAGGAATGCTTCACGACATTGTATTAAAATGATTTAAATATGAATAAAAATTTTATATTAATTTTCTAAAATATCCAAAAAATGCTGCACTAGTTGAGAGCAGCATTTTTAGAGTGTTTTTTTAATTTTTTTAATATAATTATGGATATGTCCTGAGGCGTCCCTAAAATTTTCCAGGGTATAATAAAATTGGGGATTGCCCTGGTATTCTCGGGCAATCCCCCCTTGGCGATAGCCTGTTTCTATTCTATTACCGTAATTTTTTTACGTATCCAAGAATTACGTTTTAGTTGGCAGGGCAGGCACACTTCACCATATAACAAAAAATTGCTAATAAAAACTTAGTATTTACCCACGGCTCCCATGATATGTTTGAATGACCTATTCAACGACATCCCTCACCATAGGATAGACGAGAATTAAAAATCCATCTCCATTTTGCATAATTATTGGGGGATAAAGCTAAAATTATTTTTCGAAATTTTATTTTACCGCTTTATCGGCGTGATTAATGTGATATGCTCATGCCAAATTACAGCTTTCTAGTACTAAGAATTGAGCTAAACCGCGGACAAGATTAGATGTACAGGCGGACATGGTGGAACTATAGGGTTCCTTGTTGACTTCTTCCCTTAATGCTGAGGGTCGCGACCACAGATAATACGTCTTCAAGCTATGCGATCTTTGGACGTGTGTACCGCGTTTTGCATGCTGCCACCTAGTTGAATATGGAACCCTAAAAGAAACGAAACATATTTGATACATTTCAAATGTTTTTACTTAAACCATTCTGTCGCAAGACACCTACTAAAGCTACATATATTTTTATAAGACTATTATTTAGATGATGAGGAAATTTACTATTAATCCTTCTTCAACACGTAAAACGTTTATTGTAAATAACTTTAGGTTTTACATCGAAGTTTCCTTGAACACGTTTTGGTATCCACGAGAGGCGCGTCGCCAGGGAGCCCACTCGTGACCGGTCACTGGCTCCCAAACTTTAATTGGCTGCCACTGCGCTGAGACGTCCTAACTACGCAGGCAAACCGTTCAAGCGTAAATTGTGTATTAAGCCGAGTTAATTGGCCCGCCTCCCCAAATAAAATGAATAAAGGAAAGATCACCGAACCACATGAATACTCCAATAAATTTCAATTAGCATTTCGGTAGTAATAAATATTTTGAATTAAAACTTAATTCTGAAGCGAGAATTAACTTGATAATTAATACAGTGCTTATGATTTCGATATACGATGGTAAATTTCGCAAATACCAAGTTTCAAAAGATTAAATTTAAATGTGAAATGATAATAATTATGATATCACTACTAACCACGTTGATTTTTTATGCAAGTTAGGGAGTTTTTTGATAGAGGTTTATGTCAGTTTATTAGATTTAATTTAGTTTATTCTCTATGTAATAACTATAAGACCATTCATAAAGGTTTCTGTTAATTTGATTTCAAGTTTATAAGTTCGTGTGTGCATCTTGAAATAGGCACTAGGTCCATGTTGGTAACACATTAAGAAAATTGCATTATAAAACAGACTGTTGAAGATCTTAAATGCTGAATGTGCCAACTTTATCAATTTAAAATTATTTTAAAATAACTAAACACCGAGTTGTTTGTTAATAATAAGCTATTGTTAATATTATATCCCAAAATTGTGCACATCTCCCTATTCATAATTTATAGTTTTTACATGAAACAATAATCATACAATATGTACAATAACTTGTTTGGCTGTGTTAGAACTGGAACTGTACGGACGCACAACACTTTGAGAAACTGTCTTGTTTACATTTTTTCTTGAATGAGATACTAGTCACGTGTATGAAATGCGGGACATTTCTTCGTAACTGTACAATTATTGAGCACGCGGTTCCTCGCCGCAGCCCTTTGGCAGCACAAAATTTTCCGTTATCCTCTAACTTAAATAGGATATACACCCACTAACTTCACTTGCCGTTTTCCTTTCAGCTTCGTCAACAATTTTCTATAGTATCTTCCTTTTTGCATAACATATGTCATATGTACATTTATCTGACGCCCCTACGGTAAAGGTAAATATCGTGAGGAAACCTGCATGCACTTGCGAAGTAATTCAAAGGTGTATGTGAAGTCAACCAATCCGCACTGGGCCAGCGTGGTTTGACTAAGGCCTAATCGCCCTAACTAGTTAGGGTAGGCTCGTGCCCCTCGGTGGGGACGTATATGAGCTGTGATGATGATTCTTTTCATTTTTATTTCGAAGACATATATTTATAGTTACCTATGCTTAGATTACATACCACAATATAGGTACCCTTAGGTAAGAGTGTCGGTGGCGCTGTGGCCTCGGCACTGGACTATGCGCGAGTAGAATCGGGAAGCCCGCAATCGATCCTGCCATGTACCTACCAATGTCTTTTTCGTTTCACGAATTTCATATACACATTTATCTGACGCTCCTGCGGTGGTGGCAAACATCGCGAGGAAAATGTGGAGTCAACCAAGCCGCACTGGGCCAGCGTGGTTTGACTAAGGCCTAATCGCCCTAACTAGTTAGGGTAGGCTCGTTCCTCTCAGTGGGGACGTATATAAGCTGTGATGATGAGGTACTAGCTTTCCGCCCGCAGCTTCCCCTATAGGTTTGTTTCCTAAAATCCATTCATGTCCTTGCCTTAAACTATTCCTGCCAAAGTTTATACATTTCTTAACGAAAATTACCTACTACAATACAAACTTTAACACCCTGTTATCTTATCTTATCTTAGGGGGTGGGGTGACTCAAGCGATGAGTCTTCGCACTTCGACCCATTGTGGATCTTTTGTGCTTCCCCTAGTTATTAGTCCCTTAAGCCATCGCCACCAGGGGTCCAGTCCACCATGCCCATGAGCTTGATGATGTCCTTTGGTGGCATGACCCTATAGTCTTCCGGTTTTGGGTAGCCAATTCCCGTCAGCCTTAACCTCCTGCCCGCTAGAGCGTCGCAGTGGCATAGTATATGCTCCATGCTTTCTTCCATTTCCATGCAGGCCCTGCAGGTTTCGGAATCGGCAAGTCCCATCCTAGTTAGCATTTTCTTAGTGCCAAAATGTCCGGTCAGAGCACCGAGCATTAAATGAGTCTGGGATCTGCTAGAGCTCAGTGCAAACTTGAGTCAATTGTCCATGCCCATGAAGAGCTTGGCGTGTTTCATCCCTTTTTGGTTGGCCTATTCATCCTGGTGCCTCCTTAGCGATTGAGCTCTTAGGCTTGTGCTGACTGTTTTAGCAGTGATTCCGACAAATGGTTCCGGTCCCACCAATTGTGTTTCCCATCCCCTCCTTGCCAGACTATCGGCATTTTCATTTACATCGAAACCCGTGTGACCTGGTATCCAAACTAGACGTACCGTGTTTACCTTACCCAGTTTATTTAACACTTCAATTGTATTACACACTAGTCTGGATTCCACCATATATGACAGAAGCGCTTTAAGAGTCGCTTGACTGTCACTGAGGATGTAGATGTTCAAGCCTTTGCAACCTCTGTCTAGATTCTCCTGCGCACAGCCAAGAATGGCATATGTTTCAGCTTGAAACACAGTCGCCAATTTGCCCATGCTGATCGATATATCGGTTTTGGTTCAGAATATACCTGCTCCCGTACCAGATTTTATTTTTAATCCATCTGTGTACATTCATGCTGTTGCCCTGAGGAGGTGCCAGCCCTTTATCCCATTCCTCCCTTGTCGGAATGTATACTTGAAAGAGACGTCTAAAAATGTATTTAGGTGTCATTCTGTCGCTGATCATACTCAGCAGCAGAGTCTCTCCTTCTGAGGCTTAATAGCCGTGTGTTTGGTAAGTGGCCTGTCTGCGTTCCACAGTCCGAGAGTTATTAGCCTGTGGAGTGCTCTCGTGGCCTCTCTCTGTATAGCATAATGCAGTGGTTCGAGATTTAGGAATCTTTCCAGGGCTGCTGAGGGAGTAGTTTTGAAAGCCCCCGTTATGGTCATGTTAACACCCTGTTACTGCTTAATAACAATTAAAATTCCGTAAAATGTATGTTTAACCGACTTTAAAAAGGAGGAGGTTCTAAATTCGGTTGGTTTTTTTATGTATGTTCACCGATTATGTCAGTGGTCAAGCATCGTCCTTATATACTTTTATAGAATGTCAACTCTTTTCAAAGCAGTTAAGAATTTCAAATAAAATAAATGTATTTGAAATCGAGGAAAATGTTTCAAATTGAAAATTCGCATATTTACTATAATTTGTTAATTAATTAACATACAGTTATTTTAATTTTAAATCGCACACATATTTCAATTATTTTGAAAAAAAAATTTGGGAGAAAAAGAAAGAGTAGATCATTCTTGTCACCGAGATATATTACAAACCTTTTGATGTTGGCAAAATTGTTATTTCAATATTGTATATAGATATCTTGTTTTCATATATGATAAAAAAAATATTGAGAATTCACTAAAAATTCTATCATCATTCTCACTGCTGAACACACTCACCCAGCACCAGCTCACTGCTGGACAATCTTGCCCAGCACTAGTCAACTACTGTGAATCTATCCCAGAACCAGGCCACTAATGAACAATCTTGTCCAGCACAATCCCACTACTAGAAATCTTGCCCAGAACTAGGCCACTAATGGACAATATTGTCCAGCATAATCCAACTGCTGGGAATCTTGCCCAGCACCAGCCCACTGCTGAACAATCTTGCCCAGCACCAGCCCACTGCTGGGAATCTCGCCCAGCACCAGCCCACTGCTGAACAATCTTGCCCAGCAACAGCCCACTGCTGGACAATCTTACCCAGCACTATCCCACTACTGGGAATCATGCCCAGCATGAGCTCACTTCTGAGAACTCTTGCCCAACATTAGTCCCATTGATGGACATATTCATCCAGCACCGGCCCACAGCTGAACTGTCGTTGTCTGTCCTGTCTGTTCTGTCTGAGTATCGCGCAGCACCAGATTATTGCGTAAATAATGAAAGAAAAACAAACAAAATAATAAATCGTTTTAAATACAAACAAATGAGAAAGAGGTGACACCTCTTTCATTTAACAATTAATAGTTAACACTTATTAAAAATTCCATCAAAATTATCGGCTATGTTCGCCGATTGTCTCGACGAACATGCTGATTGCTGAGACCGGTCGGACGACATTACAAAATACCAAACTTATTTTATTATCAGTTTCAGTCGAACAACACTCTCAATTTTATGCGAAAAATTTAACATAAAATGGTTTGTAACAGCTGGCTAAAGCTTAAGTTTTGCGACTTTTTGTACCCTTAACCATCGGAGTAGGTCCACCAAATGTGAAGGATACTAAACTAAACTCAAATCACTGCTTAAATTTTTTGGTAACCTTTTCTAGAACTTTAGGACTCTTGCTATATAGGATTTCTTTTTTCTTTGCCTTGTTTGTTGTCGTTGTTTTTAAATTACTATTTTTAGCGCATTACAGTTACTTAACGATAGCATTGATTGGTTTGTATATGAAGCAGATAATGGACTTTTTTGACTGTCTTCAATCGATCAATGACGAAGAAATTATTGATTGTTTGTTTTATTGGAAAATCTTATTTACTACGTGCGTTTCATTTGCGAAAATTGTTTATATACAAAATAGTTTCATTGAAATATATCGAAGCCACGAGATCTTCCAGATTTTCTTTTCAGCTCGACGGCAAAACTCAGGACGAACGAATTGGTATATACTTAAAAGCTACAAAATGAAGGCTACAGAATTTGCCGAATCGTCGTTAATTTGATATAATAATAAATTACACCCATAAAACGTTAATACTTATTTTGATAGTCATATTGCTGGGTTTGGAAACAAACTTTTATCTGTTTTCTTGAGCGGTAGCCATGTTAAATTTAGTGCGATTTTCCTAGATTCATAGTGCTCTCTACTCTTTAAGGCCTTTCATTTAATGCCCATATTGGTAGGTTTGGAAACCAATACTAAATCCACCTTTTTTGAGCGGCGGCTATGTCGAATTTACGTCAATATTGCTAGGTTCATTGTGCTTTACTCATCAAGGCCTTTCATTTGATACCCATATTACTGGGTTTAAAAACGAACTTTTATCCGTTTTTTTATGAGCGGCGGCCTTGTTGAATTAAGGGCAATTTTCCTAGATTCATAGTGCTCTACTCTTCAAGGCCTTTCGTTTGATATCCATATTGCTAGGTTTAGAAATGAACTTATATCCGCCTTTTTTGAGCAGCAGCCATGTTGAATTTATGTCAATGTTGCTAGGTTCATAGTGCTATAATCATCAAGGCCTTTCATTTAATACCTATATTGCTGGGTTTGGAAACGAACTTTTATCGGCGTTCGTGTCGAATTAGGTCAACGTTCAGGCTCAATGTTGGCTACTCTTTAGGCCCTTTCGGTCGATATCCACGTTCTTTGGGTGGATCCAAAAAAATTGATCCGTTATTTTAGACATTAGGATCAAGAGTCCCGTACTCCCTCTACGCGAAACCCAAAATCATTGCCGTCAGATATTTTTTATTAATTATCAATATTATTATGTAAATTACTTTTAATAGTTTTAAATGGATGAAAGAGTTTGATTCCTTAGTCATAATATGTGTGCAAAAACATGTAACACATTTCAAAATACCTTGAAATGGGTATTGATCTCGCTTCACTTATCAAAATTTCAAATATTTCAAATATTGTACCGATTTTGTGAAAATAGGTCAATAATTAAACCAACCTACAAATAATATAGGTTGGGGAAAAAGTTTCTTCGCATTTTTTAAGAAAATTCAAAACATTTTTTAATATAGTTTATTTACATTTAACTAAAGTATGTAGGTACCATTTTGTTCGATAACTTTTTGCCATCTTGTAGGTAGGGACATGATCCCATTGCTATAGAAATTTTGGGACTTCTGGTCAAAATACCGCGACAAGTGGTTTTGGCAGTCCTCTCGTGATGTTAACCTGACACTGCCTAAAGAATTCAGAAGAGACCGAAACAGGTGGAAATCTGAAGGTGCAAGGTCAGGACTATACGGCGGATGCATTAACACCTCCCAGCCAAACTCTCTTAATTTTTGCTGAGTGGCTAAAGATGTGTGAGGTCTAGCGTTATCATGATGAAAAACCACACCCCTTCTGTTGATTAATTCCGGCCGCTTTCTCTCAACTTCTTGCTTTAATCTCATCAGTTGTTCGCAGTAGAGTTCAGAATCGATGGTCCTGCCTGGTGGTAACAGCTCATAATGAATAATGCCCTTCCAATCCCACCACACACACAGCATCACCTTGTTGCGAGTTAACCCGGGTTTCGCCACAGTCTGTGAAGCCTGACCGGCCTTTGACCACGACCTTTTTCGCACGTTCTTGTCGTACGTGATCCACTTTTCATCACCAGTTATCAGCTTCTTCAAAAATGGTTCGGTTTCATTACGTCGTAATAAAGAATCACAAATGAGTACACGGTTCATTAGGTTTCTTTCAGTGAGCTCGTGAGGTACCCAAATGTCGAGCTTTTTTGTGTACCCAGTTTTTTTCAAATGCGCCAAAACTGTTTTGTGGTCAATTCCCAGTTCTTCAGCTACGTCATAACTACTGACATGCCGATCTTGCTCCACTTTTTCAAAAATGGCATCCATTTTATCTGTAATAGGGCGACCAGAGCGACGTGCATCTTTGACATCAAAATTTCCGGATTGAAAACGCTTAAACCAAATTTGTGCTACTCTCACAGACACTGCACTAGGTCCATAAACATCGCAAATTTTTTTCGCGGCTTGCGTTGCATTTTTACCTTTTTTGTAGTAAAATTTTAAAATGTATCGAATTTCTTCATTAGATTCACTCATCTTGGCGGTACGAAAAACAAATGAAAATCACACATTTTCCTAATTTGAATTTGGAATTATGTTCTTTAAAATTTAAACTTTCAATGATACCAAAACCAGCCAGATACAAATAGTATAGCCAAAGAGATTTTATTACAAGTTTATACATACTATAATGCGAAAAGACTTTTTCCCCAACCTAATATTTATGACCTGATGTTGTCTTAAAAAGTGCTTTATACATTGGTTGTATGGCTTGATCCTTTTGCCTTATTACCACAAACATGAATAAGACTTCTTAATTTCTTCTTGGTTGGCGAAATCCACACGGGCACCGCCATTAACAGAAAAGACTTAATTTTTCTTTGCACTATGTGACAGACTTTTCAAAATAATTTCACGTACGCCATGTTGATTTTCAACATACGCATTGTTCGAAATGTTATATTATATTTTTTCACTAAAAATGAAAAGTGAATGAAGTGAAAGAAAGTTAAACAAATGAAATTATGCCTAAATGTTCTTCCAGAAAATTCTAAGCATTGTGGTGTAAGCCATATTAAATTCTGTCCCGTAGTTTCGGAGATCTTTCCGGACAAACAGACAAACGATTTATTTTAACTATTCTAATGTGTTCTGCTAATGATTTTAAGGCGATCTGTGTATTTTTTTCGTAATAATTCGCAATTAGAGATTTTTGTACTCCTGCGATTTAGATAAGAGATTTAATTGATGGTTTGGTTTTTAACAAATACATACATTATCTTTCTTAAAGCATTTTAACACCCTTAATACCATTAAAACCTGAAAGTAAACGGCATCTCGGTGGGATTTATGAATATATTGAATAATACTAATACATTTAATGTTAAATTCTAAATTTTCAACATATACCTATATAGTTTCCCGTTTTACTTTGGCCACGGACTTTGGCAAATAAATCTCAAATTTAGCTATTTTCTTTGGATCAATGATCATTATTGTAAACAGTATAGATACTCTTTCCTCCATGTGTCTTTTTTGTATTCCAGCAAGAAAACTTAACAATTAGTTTAAAATAATATTTGAAATACGTATGCAGTGTTTATTACATGAAGTAAGGATGTGTTGACTGAGATTCCTTAAGAACACAGTGATTAGCCATAAGATCATAGGCATATACAGGGCGTCCCACGGCTATGCCACATGGAGGGAAAGTACCTTGAATATTGTAGATGGAACATTTTACAGAAAGAAGACATTATTTTAATATAAAAAACAATTTAAACTGCATTCATAGATTTTTTAATTATTACATGGTTGAACCAGGAATCGAACCCGCTACACGAGAAAATAAATTACCCTGTTGCTTTATCATACCGATTGAAAGGCTTCATCATAATGATTTTTTTCGCTAAATAACATGAAGTGTCAGAAATAAAAGGAAGACCATGAATTTTAACATTTGATGTGAAATTTTGTTCAGAAAAATGAAAAGCTGACATTGCCGTAAGGACATACAACTGACATTATCATAAGTACCTATTACTAATAAATGTACCCACTTGAGAAGTACGCATCATTTCCCTATTCTAGTTTAAGTGCATGATAAAATGATAAAGAGATACGTAATGAGTAGGTACCTGGTTGTATGTAACAAATCGAGCTGTATCCTGAGCCGAAAGACGCGTAAATTATTTTGTCCATCAAAGAAATAATTCCAAAATGTGATCCATTTTCAAACTTTTAATCTTTTGTTTATGTGATTTTCATTGTAGGATTTTGTGACATTGTATTGTGAATTTTACATAACCATGGCGTATCAAAATAATTTTGATTTAATGGAAGCATACTTTTTGAACCACAAAAACATAACATTAGCCTTACAATGGCACCGCGAAAGATATCCTGATAGAAATACGCCATCTCGATTTATTATGAAACGGTTGGGGATAATGTGCTAAATTTGGAACGTTTCGATCATCGCTTACCACAACCGCGGCACCAAATGATAAACACTGACGATGAACTCGATATTTTGATATACTTTGAGGCAAATACTAAAAGTTCAGTGAGAGAAGGTGAAAAAGTAATCGGAATTTCGAAAAGAATAATACACCGTGTACTGAAAAAATACATAACTTTTCAGTGTTTTTGAAGTCAGTTTTTATTTTTTGTAAAATATTTTTTTTGTTTAACTTTTTAGTGGAAGAAACCCTAATTAAATTAGGGTATCCCTCGATCAAAAGTTACGTTGAAGGGTGATGCTGAAAGACGACTTTTTTGCCATGAAATCGAGAGGCTCATCCTAGAGGATAAGTATTTTCTAAATAATATTATCTGGTCAGACGAGACAAACTTCAGCAATAATGGTATGTACAACCGACACAATAATCGCATTTGGTCCAGGAAGAATCCGTTACGTATCCGCAATAACCGAGTGCGTTTTTCGTTCAACTGTTGGTGTGGGATTGTAAGAAACCGGGCCCCCTTAGTACATTTTTACGAAGGGCATTTGAATACGGAAAGGTACTTAGAAATACTTGAGATTTTAAGAAATGAGATAAATAATCATCCGTTTGCGGAACGACAAAGCCTTACTTTTCAGCAAGATGGGGCTCCGGCTCATAACAGTCACAGAACAAGGGACTATCTCAATCAACAGTTTTGTCCCTGGATCGGGACAAATGGACAAATAAGATAGACGCCGAGATCCCCAGATCTAACCCCGTTAGATTTTTTATGGGGTTATGTAAAAAATTTAGTTTACAAGAACCAGTATGAAAATGTCCACGAGCTACAAACAGAACTTAGACGTTTTATTTTAAATATCCACCACAACAAGATCAAAAAATCGTCAGGGAGTGAAATAATCAAAAGAGTTCGACTTTGTATTAATTTAATTTAGTATTAAAAATGTTAAAATTCATGGTCTTCCTTTTATTTCTGACACTATGTTATTTAGCAAAAAATAATCCTTATGATGAAGCCTTTCGATCGGTATGATAAAGCTACAGGGTATTTTTTTTCTCGTGTAGCAGGTTCGATTCCCGGTTCAACCATGTAATAATTTAAAAATCTATGAATGCATTTTAAATTGTTTTTTAAATTAAAATAATGTCTTCTTTCAGTAAAATCTTCCATCTACAATATTCAAGGTACTTTCCCTCCATGTGCGGCGGCATAGCCGTGGGACGCCCTATATATATTTAACCTAGAGCTGTGATATCTCTAGGGCAGTTACCGGGGGCTTGGCTGCCTGGCTTTTCAGTCGATCAACTAAGACACAATTACCTAACTTCAAAGGAGGAATTCTGTGGAATTACCCAACTGTATATTAAAGTCTAACGGCCTTACAAATAAAAACTTATACTGAGGATAATCCTCGGAATAATTTACTCTGTGTTTTGTCTTGTTTTAGCACATGTCAGATGTAATATGTCAAAATAAGACAAAACACGGAATAACTATTCCGAGGTTATTCCTAGGAATAAGTTTTTTATTTGTAAGGCCGTAAGAAACTGGAATACAGTATTACTGACCCGTAATCTCAAGGACTAGCTATTGAAGGTACGAT
Organism: Schoenobius gigantellus; assembly: GCA_963935595.1. Classification (NCBI taxonomy): domain Eukaryota; kingdom Metazoa; phylum Arthropoda; class Insecta; order Lepidoptera; family Crambidae; genus Schoenobius; species Schoenobius gigantellus. The sequence continues at coordinate 17,369,000 of OZ012555.1, forward strand.
CTATATAACTACCGCTCCGGGGAAGGCTAATAATTTTAAAAAGAAACATATATTATTTTGTTTGTGCACTGACCTTGCTCTATGCAAAAAAAAACTATTTGTATTGCAATAAATAATATAAAAATACATACAACATCACAGTTTTATATTGTGGACCGATTTTCAAAATTATTTTTGTATTCGATAGAGTATACTCCTGGGGTGGTCCCAACGTCACCAAAGTCAGGATCTGATAACGGGATCCCATAAAAATCGAAGGAAACCCTTAATATTGCTGTGTAGCAATAGGGCCGCCCTTTGCTGTGTATTTGTACTACTTGTTATGTGTCAGATGTGTCCTATTTTATGCAATAAATAATATTATTATTATTTTTTCGAAGCTATTCACGTATTTGCGTGTGGTAGTCATGAACCGAGGTAATAATGGAAGGATCTTTAGCTTTTGGACTTGGCCTGAGCTGGGACCTGAAGTTCAGGCTAGCTCACGGAAGGTGCGCTGATATGAAGTCCAATTTTAAGACTTTCTAGGAGATCATCGTTCGGCACCGACTTAAATATAGAAATGTGATGCTGTGTGTACCTATTCTTATATTATTTTTAACTTTTCAGTGTTTCTGAAGTCGATTTTTATTTTTTGTAAAATGTTTTTCGATGTCGGCTTATAAAGACTATTATTGTACTTATCTAAGGAAAAATTTTGTTTTCCTTTTCTAATATTAAATTTGACCCTATTTTTAACCGACATCAAAAAAGGAGGAGGTTCTCAATTCGATGCGTATGTTTTTTTTTTGTGTGTATGTTACGCGATTACTCCGCCAATTGTGGACCGATTTTCAAAATTCTATTTGTATTTGTTAGAGTATACTCCTAGGGCGGTCACAAGGTCACCGAAGTCAGGATCTGATGATGGAATTCCATGAAAATTGAGGGAAACGCTAATACCAGCTCACCGATGGTGAGCTGATATTTAATAAGGGTTTTTTCACTAAAAAGATTTCATTCACTAAAAAGTTAAAAATAAAAAATATTTTACAAAAAATAAAAATCGACTTCAAAAACACTGAAAAGTTAAAAATAATATAAGAATAGGTACAGACAACATCACACTTTTATATTGAAGTCGGTGCCAAATTTTAAGACTTTCTAGGAGATCATCGTTTGGCACCGACTTCAATATAGAAGTGTGATATTGTATATACCTATTCTTTTATTATTTTTAACTTTTCAGTGTTTTTGAAGTCGGTTTTTATTTTTTGTAAAATATTTTTTTGACATTGCCTAGTTTGGGGACCTCTGTAAATTGAATTGACTCAATCTGCCTATGCACAATGTAAATTATATATTTATAATACCTCTATTGTACCTACTTTAGTGCAATAAAAATTATTATTATCTAGTGATGATAATAAAAGGTTGAAATGCTATTCATATTACACAATACCAATACCATAATTATTATATGTCTAAGACAAAAATATTAGTCGTACCACTATTGTGTAATTTTCATATTAGCTAGCTAGCGCATAGTTATGTCGCCCTCATGGCCAGCGGACAAGTGACAAGTTTCCACCTTACGTCTAATGTTAGCTGCATGGATGAAATAGTAGATTGTTAACCGAGGGTCGAAAGAATCAATCCCCGAGGTATTTAGATGCCCGAGCGCAGCTAGGGCGGCTATAATCCGAGCAGGAATTGATTCTTTTACCCGTGTTAAACCATGAAGCAAATACAAAGAGGAAGTGCCCTATCGCGTTTTCCGTATGAAATCATGTGAAGCCGGATATTGGGGTGCGGGGGGAGGGTGCGCGACGCCACTGTCACCTTGTAGCGAGTAGAATTACTAAAATGCCAGCATTATTGACGTTAACATAAAAGTTCCGCTATACATTACTAGGTGGCAGCAGTGCTAGTATAGGGCCTCACTAAGGGATTTAATAAAATAAATCATTCTAAAAATAGATAATCTAGTTATAAAATTTTCTATCATTTACAATGCATTCATTATTTGTGAAAACTTATAAATGGATTTCAGTTTATTTAGCTGCAATAGTAGTAGTTTTGTAGTTTCTTGTGACTTTTTGTTTTCTTTGTGTAATATATGTGAAAGTAACTAAAATTTGGGATTTTTGGAAAAGAAATAATAGAAAAATATTTTTTTTAAATAATATTTTTTACCTTTTTTACAATTTGTAAAACAACAAAACTAATCTTTATAATAATTTTCTTCTTAAAACGAATATTAAGTCTTAATTATTAATTCGAAATCTTAGGAAACACGCATATAGGTTCTGCATAATATGAAAGGTCTTATATTATCTATATCTACACATCTATATATATCTATACAAATAAATAAAATTGAAGTGTCTGTTTGTAATGTCAAAATAACAAGTTTCTACTAAATGGGTATGAATGTATATCGGGTACCAATAACAAAAACACAATTAAAAAAAATTTTGTCTATCTGTTTGTTCCCGCTAATCTCCGGAACGGCTGGACCGATTTTGATGGGACTTTAACTAATAGTTAGCTAATTATATAAGGTATAACCACAGATATAACATAGGCTACTTTTTATTTTGAGATTTCTGGCAAAAGATTTTCGATAACACAATTTGCCTCGTCTTTAATCGAATCTAGTTTCAACATTTCAGAATCGCTTGAACTCATTTTTAATATTCAAATCTTAGCTTATAAGATTATTACCTATTTTTTTACCGCGTAATTGTTGCGGCTTATTCAGCGCAAACTTCTTTGAGCGGAATAAGCCGCAACAATTAAGTTCACACTGGCTGTTTAGAAACTCACATGGCCGCAGCATTTTTTTTTTTTTTTTTACATAAAACTCTTCACAGCTGTCAGCAGTTCTATTTTTAAAGTTCATTCCGGCCCTTAGGTGGGAAGTAATTTGTATGAGTTTTTCCCTCCCTATGGAGGGAAGCAGCATTTTCCACCCAATAATCAGATCAAAACAACACTACTTTCCGAATATGAGAAATGAAATAGTAGATTGCTTTATAAGGGTGGAAAGGAATCAATCCCTACGAGGTTGTTAGACGCCCGAGCGCAGCGAGGGCGGCTATATTCCGAGTAGGGTTTGATTCCTTTTACCCGTGTGTAGCACTCTACTTTTCATTTCGAATGCAAGGAAAATAAAAAATAGCTTTTCTAATAAAATTTATTAATAAAAATACTCCTAACATGACATATCGACATCGTGTTTTACACTTTAGTGTACTTTTAAGCATTGAATATCTGCTCCATAGCGTAGACGCCTGCACTTTATGAGATAGTTCATTAAAGTATATAAGAAATACATTTTCAGAAAATGATTTTATATTCCTTGCATCTCGCCACTTCATAAAGTCGGAATATGTATTTAAATATCTTTCCTTTGAAATTTTTGGCAAAAAAATTTCGAGTATTGTATTTGCTTCGTTCGTGACTGAATCTGGAGCCGAAATTTCAGAATCGCTTGAATTCATTGTTTTTCTTAAATACCTAAATCACACAATCAAGATTTCGGTACAGCGTAACAGATTCCCCTCCCGCCAAAATTATCTTTTTCACAGGTATTTTTAAATTTGGAACACATCGCGTTACTTGTTACTGGCCATTCAGCCAAATACTTTTATTATCATTGTACCAAAGATGTACGTAACCTAATTCAGTTCTATTTTTTAAATTTTACTTTCCGCCCTAAGGAGGGAAGTAAATAGTATGAGAATTTCCCGCCCGCTGGTGGGAACTAGCGTTTTCCTCCCAATACTCAGATCAAGGAAACGCTCCTTTCCGAGCATGAGGAATGAAAAATATATTGTGCAGCTGTGCTTCAGATCATTTGCAACTGATTCTTCGTCTAATATCACTCCGATCGTGTAATAACTGTGGTAATGGAGTTTGTAATGAGAAAACAGATGCACTTGCGCTATATCTTGATTTTTTATTATTATTTAAAACATCTGAACATGGTATGGTCATGCATGAAAACTGGCCTGCGAGTTTCCACCTAACCCAAACCAACATATTTTATCATAAGTAAATATTATTGTCAAGAAACATTATAGGTATACTTGTCTTCTAGAATAGTCAATCTTGAGATTAACGGCAGTAACCAAAATTCAGTTTGGGGGACTAGATTCTTATGTTAAGTTATGAGCTTAATTATGAAAATATTTCTAAGGTACTTTTAACGTAATAATTAGCTTTAGTATTTAATTCACGTTTTGAAACATGTACTAATATAAGTGCTAAACTTAAGAAGCTATAGGTACCTTACAGACAGATTGTCCACGTGTCGGATTACATAATCTGTGTTTGCCGAATGTGTGCTGATGAAGGAAGCCATTATGGGCGAAGGCATTATCTAATCAATTAGCTTGCGCAACGAAACTGCGAGCTAATCGCTCATTTGGATAATGAGGGAATTTTACCTTCGGAGCATAATGTACAATACGCAAAATGTGCACGACACACAAAATGAGCAAAACGCAAAATGTACAATACGCAGAATGTGCAACACGCAGAATGAGCACCACACGCAAAATGAGCAAAACGCAAAATTGTACATTTTGCGTTTTGCTCATTTTGCGTGTCGTGCACATTTTGCGTATTGTACATTATGCTCCGAAGGTATAATTTTTTCGTATAACGATGGCACTAAGTGTGCTTTTATTGGTGTATTTTGCGTAGTAAATATTTAATGACAACGCAAGAAAAAGCAATTAAGTACTAAATTATTTTATGAGCATATTGAAGTTGACTGGTCCACCCCCAAGATAATTTTCTTCTAGAGAAAAATGTTACAATTTGACGTTCGTAAGTGCACGTCATAACTGAAATAAATAAATGTGTTTAAATAATTTGAAAACATGGTCCAATTACTCCTACTCGCATTTCTATGGTATCTTTATTTCTATTTTTTTATAATAATATGTATATATTCCTTAATGTAAGAGATTTAAAATACCAAAATATTGTCATTTTGAGTTTATTGCCTCTTCTTCTTTTGAAGGCTCCCGTTTCCTAACAGATTTTATTTCTCTTCTACTTATATTTGTATACGCCTTGACTATCATAATTATACAGGGTGACAGGAAAAGTCGACGTATTCCTTGAAAGGGGTTATAGTACAGGTCATAAGCAACAAAAATTATATGCATATTTTATAATACTCATTACAAATATATATTCGACGGACAAATCAAAAATATTTAAAAGTACTTTCGGAAACTAAACCGAATGAAATAAAATAAACGAATGGTTATTGTTACCTTTGTTTGACTGAATGGAATTGAGTCAATTTTATGTAAGTATGGACATTTTTTTTTGTATAAATTATGTTTTTTATAACTTCTTTCACAATTTACAACGTTAACACATGTCAATTGATTATTCACGAGCTGTCGCTTGTTAGTTTATTATGTTTTGGACTTGCTTTACAATTTCGAGATTTCTTGTTTTTTACTACGTGGCTATAAAAACGATCTTTGATCGATTGCAATCATTATTATTTTAATAATTGTATAGCTATGGACTATGTGTATTGCTTTCACGAAATAAAGTGTTACTTCAACTAATCTTAAAATCTGATTCATTTTGATATATTGGAATTCGATATCCAAGCTGGTCCGTAGTAATTGATATGGACGTACAGTATTTACGAATATCTAATTATACGAAAAGCATTTTTTCACTGCTGTTGGTAATGGGGCGAACAATGTATGGAAGCAGAGCAATGTCCTTTGCTTGGATCATTCTTTGTTTTTTTTTTAATTTGACAAGAAAGAACCGTTTGTTTTCCGTGGTACCATCAATGGTACTACGGAATGTTGTGAAAGAGCAATCAAGTTTTACTTATTGAAACACTCACCTTAACGAAAACGGTTCAATATCAAAAACCTAAAGTAATTTAATATTTACTGCTTTGCATTTCCTTTAAATATTTTAAAGAAAATATAAAAAGTAAATAAAACATATACGAAAAAATTATGGCCCGAGTTAAACTTTTCTTAAAAACCGTTTTCTAAATATTATAGAGCCACCTAGATTTCACTTTGTGAAAAACACTGGGTATTCGAATAATCTTTTGTAATCACAATTTACCGCCAGTAGTAAAATTAAACTAAAGTACAAAAATTACTATTAATTAGTTGTGCAAGAATCACATAAAAACAGAATAAAGAGAAATATAGTTTATGAGACATGCATTTTTTTAATCACTAAACTTCCACTTGGGCATGAATTGCTATTTGCGAAGCGGCAATGCATTTAGATAATTTAAAATAGTAAATTGACGCCACTCGTGTTGTCGTATGTTTCGATATTTAAACTGCACAGAAATTTGTTTTATTTTAATCCATACACAAGATCGTTAGGTACCTTTAAAAAGTGACCACCCTAGGCCGCCCAATTAACTAGTATACTAACACCCTATAATAGACCTAATTATATTATGAATATAATTTGTTGGAATATATGCTTTGTATTTTTTTCATTAATTAAACCATCGTTACGTACAAAGGCTTAATGAGGATCTTTTGCGCAGTATGAAACGAATGCTTTTTAGAGACGATCTCTCTGCCTACCGGTTTTCTGACAGAAGTAGCTTTTCTTTATTATGTGTAGGGTCAGTCAATCTAAAACGTCGATAGTAGCACAAATTAATTTCAAAATAAAATAATTTAAGATATAATTATGTGACATGTTTTAATCTAAGTAAGTATACGTATTAATATAATCGTAGGGGTGAAAAAACTGTAACTGCATTATAACAAGAAAATAAAACAAGCACGATGAGTTTAAATCAATAGCCGAAAACGACAATAAATTTCAGGAAAATTGAATCAACAAACAAATCATCGCCCTTTCAACCATTCAAGAATAATATTTCACATACTCAACTGCATGTCTCTTCGTTCTTCTTATAATAGTGGCAGTTTTGTGATCTATGAATAAGATGTCCAATTGGTGTTAATATAAAGTACGAAATAAGTTGGTTTGGTTGGCTTCGCAAAGGCTCGTATAAAAAAACGCGTCTCAAAGTTGAGAGCGATCCTAAGCTGTAGTTTTGACGTTAAATGTAGAGAACATCTGTCGAAAACAGTATCTTATGATCGATCTCATACTTGAGATGCAATTATTAATACGAGCCTTACGGCCGGTTGCACCAAATTTACGTTTTACGATTTCGTAAAAGTAACAATATAAATACGTAAGAATTGCACCACAATCTACTTTAAATTGTAATTTTATTTCATCCCCTACATTTAAAAAGGTTAAATGTACTGCGCGAATCATATATTTAATAGTGAAACGACCAATTTTTAGGTATTAAGTTGTTACTTTTTACGAAATCGTATAACGTAAAACTTGGTGCAACCGGCTGCTAGTATTGAAACCGTAAAACATGGGGCTCATCAATTTCGCAATTTACTTTATCTGGCACTTGAATTTCTGTCACTGTGAGTAAAGAAATTTTTCAATATTTCATTTCTCACTAGTTCTCTTTCCCTATGGATGCGCCCTACGTTTTCCATTCATTTTTTCAATAATAAGAGTTGCGAACAAATTATTTTCTACTTTCATTTTTTGTTTAAAACTTTTTCATGTTCTTTTTCTGTAAAACTTGGTTTGAATTTTATTTAAAGCAAATATTTTTTTATCTTTGTTATTTATTTGGGATCTACAAAGACTTTAAAAAGGTTTTAAACGTGTTTAGTGTTAAATTTATTCAGTAAGTGTTCTGACTTCGCCAGACTTCCGTGGCCTAATTGGTCACGGTTATTATCTGTGTCACGATGGCAGCACAATATACATACTCGTATATACATAATAAAACGCAGGTTCGATCCTACTCGAGGTGGAAAAATTGCATGCATTGGTTTAAATGTTGTGTTAAAATGGTTTTGGCAAGTTGTTGTTTTCACTCAGAATGTTTAAATGCAATATGTATAAAGGAACTTAGCTCCAACTAAACAGAATCGTATTAGTCGGAACCATAAAGCAGTTATTTGAAACTCATACATAACGAAACAAAAATTGGCACACTTTCCTGAAAAACATACATGTAAAAAATATTATCAGTGTTTGATGTTTGTTTGTACATTATAAACCTATTTTTCCAGAGTACTCCGTAAAAATAAAAGGAAATAAAACGACATCTTGTTTACAAACATTGGATTGGACTATTATACTTTCAATAAGGCGGAATAAGACTTTTTGATGTTTACAACTAATGAACTTTGTTATAGTATATATCACATTACGTTTGTTACTTTTATCATTTGACTAGCTTTCCGCTCACGGCTTCGCCCGCGTTATTATTGATTTCCCGTGGGAATTTTATATTTACCCGTAGAAAAAATAAATTTGTAGCCTATTAGTTATATTGAAGACTGTTATTTATAATTAGAAACTCTGATAATAAATTTCATAGAAATTGGGGCAGATTTTAAATATTTTCCATAGAAACTTTCAACCTCTATTTTGCGCCCTAAGGGGATGAATTCCAATAAACCATGAAACACGTATTCAATGAAATGTTTTTATGAGCATGATTCTCAAGTTTTATCAAAATCGTTGCTAATTAAAAGATTTTTAACCGACTTCAAAAAAGGAGGAGGTTCTCAATTCGATGCGTATGTTTTTTTATGTATGTTACGCGATTACGCCGCCAATTGTGGACCGATTTTCAAAATTATTTTTGTATTCGATAGAGTACACTCCAAGGGTAGTCCCATGGTTACCAAAGTTAGGATCTGATGATGGGATCCTATGAAAATCGAGGAAAACCCTTAAATTTTAAAGTGTGTCCAACGAGTTTTGTATGTACGAGATGTTACGCGAATACTTCGCCAATTGTGGATCGATTTTCAAAATTCTTTTTTTATTCGATAGAGTATACTCCTGGGGTGGTCCCAAGGTTACCAAAGTCAGGATCTGATCATGGGATCCCTAATTTAGGGTTTCTTTCACTAAAAAGATTGCATTCACTAAAAAGTTAAAAATAAAAAATATTTTACAAAAAGTCTGTACCTATTCTTATATTATTTTTAACTTTTCAGTGTTTTTGAAGTCGGTTTTTATTTTTTGTAAAATATTTCCACACAAACTTGCAACCCCTATTTCATCTCTTCGGCGTAATTTTTTTTTAAATACCTTCTTAGTGTGCGTCCGCATTTTGAATTAAAACGACTGTCCAAATTTCACGTTTCTACCATTAGCGGTTACAGCTGTGCATGCGTCTATAAATGGGAACTTCTCCTTTTTAGGGTTCCGTAGTAAACAAGGAAACCTTATAGTTTCGCCATGTCTGTCTGTCTGTCTGTCCGCGGTTTTACTCAGAGACTATTAGTAGTAGAAAGCTGTAATTTTGTATAGGTATGTATATTATTAATGCCAAAAAAGGGGTAGAAAAATATATTGAAAAAAAAATTTTTTAGGGTAGCTCCCATACATGTAATGTGGGAGTAATTTTTTTTCTCGACTAACCCATCGTGTGGGGTATTGTTAAATAGGTCTTTAAACAATTATGTAAGGTTTAGAACACCATTTTTCGATTTAGGGATCCGTTTCTGAAATATTTGGTTTTAAAGTGCACATTTTTGTTAGGTAAGTGTCTCCCCCCCCCCCCTCTTAAACGTTACTTTTTACACGTTTTAATCTATGTTTGGAATATTGGAGAACAAAATGATAAATGTATTTTTGCAATTTTCTACAAAAAAAGCACGTCTATTGATACAATTTTTATGTCAATTATTATGTTAATTTTCTGATTCACAGCTGTTTTAAAATTGAACAGAGTGATTATTTGATTTTTTTTCTATCGCTTCTGTTGTAGCGTCCTGCTTGTCGTTCCTATGCTCTATTATAAGTTCGATTCTAGTTACGTTTGTAAGACTTGTTTTCGGCCTATAACTTTGTAAATATTAAGAAAATAAGCTTTTTCTCCTTTGCATGCTCTATATATTTTAATTACGCTTCATTCTATATAGTGTATTATTCGCATTTATTATTTTCGTATTTTTATCTCTATTTTCATACTATGTTTATTATATTATTTTTTATGTATGCGGACTACGCAAGTTCTATCCTCAAAAATTGCACTGACTGTCATTTATTTCTACACTTTACGGTTTACTATCCTCCCATCCCAAAATGATAAATAGAAAGAGTAAGCTTAGTTTCTTCTTCTAAATTCTAGTACTTGTTTTGTTTTTTCATTTGTTTTTTCTGTTGTATAAAGGCGCCTCTTCACAATGGCCCATGATGGCCAAGTATACACAATCACGATTGTGTAGAGGGCATGATTGTCTATGATCGGCCATCATCGCCGGTAATCGTGAGCAATCGGCGAATTGTCGGTACAAAGGAATTATGGCCCATGATGGCATAAGCGTCCACACAATCGCCGATTACTCAGTACGTATTTGTCTCGAGTACAGTGTAGACTTCTCGGTAAATAAATTTTACTCATATGATGTTTCTTTTTTCACGCACATTAAGTAGATGATTATAAGAGCTAAGTAAAAATATTGCCGCTGCCGCGATAATCTCTTCGATGTCCATTTTTAACCGACTTCAAAAAAGGAGGAGATTCTCAATTCGATGCTTATGTTTTTTTTGTCTGTATGTTACGCGATTACGCCGCCAATAATTGTGGACCGATTTTCAAAATTATTTTTGTATTCGATAGAGTATACTCCAGGGGTAGTCCCATGATCACCAAAGTTAGGATCTGATGATGGGATCCCATGAAAATCGAGGAAAAAACTTAAATTTTAAGGTTTGTCCAACGTGTTTTGTATGTATGTTACGCGATTACTCCGCCAACTGTGGACCGATTTACATTTTTTTTGTATTTGATAGAGTATACTCCTGGGCCTGGGGTGGTTCCAAAGTCACCAAAATCAGGATCTGACGATGGGATCCCAAGAAAATCGAGGAAAACGCTAATTTACTTAAAATTAGCGTTTCCTCGATTTTTTAAATTAGGGTTTCTTTCACTAAAAAGATTGCATTAAAATAAAAACCGACTTCAAAAACACTGAAAAGCTAAAAATAATATAAGAATAAGTACATACAAACAACATCACACTTCTATATTATATTGAAGTCGGTGACAAATTTTAAAACTTTCTAGGAGATCATCGTTTGGCACCGACTTCAATATAGAAGTGTGATGTTGTTTGTACCTATTCTTATATTATTTTTAACTTTTCAGTGTTTTTGAAGTCGGTTTTTAGTTTTTGTAAAATATTTTTGATAGACGTCTTATCATAACAGTAAGCAGTTAGTAAATGAATGTTCACGATTGTGTGGAGAGTTGCCCGATCATGGCGGCATTGATGGACGATCGTTTGATGGGCCATCATGGCCCATTGTGAAGAGGCGCCTTAAATAAGTATGTACGCTGATTCTGGAGTTCAGTCGTCGAGTTAGCTCGTACACTACGCACTGTAGTGCAGGCCGTTCCCGGGCCATTGGCATTGGCCCGGGACTCAAGAAGGCTCCGCGTAAATCTCTCTCTAAACTAAAAACTACCTGCTGCTGCCTAATCGTTTTGCTGAAGCCTCAACCTTCGGTCGCCGTGAAAGAAGCTACCCTTCTATCGCCGTTTTACTTCGTCCTGCGGAAGAAGCCACTGCCGATTTGCCTCTACGGGTCTCTTCAGATTATCATCTCCGAGTGCTGAAGAGCATCACAACTGCGGCCCTGGTGTGACTGGGTTGTCGCCGTGCGCTGAAGCGACGCTGCTATAGCCATCTTCAGCTGTGTTCCTGTTTTCCCGCCATAGTTCACGTTCTCCCTAAGTCCGTACCGATCCTACCACCGGTGGTCACGTCGCGAGTGAATTCCCTTTTCCCCTGTCCCTCCTATTCCCCGGCAACATCGTGTGTGCATCAAAATAGACTAAAATTTGTTTGTAAATAAATATTAATATTTTGTACCATAATATTTTTATCTTTTGTAGTAGGTATAGTGTTTCCCTATTTCTCTCTCCCGATTTATCTGCTGCGTTACAGCTTCTCCCTCTCAGAGAAGTTGTAACGTAACACTGTTTTTAAGAATGTTTAGATAAAATGTTCAACAATATATATACATTCATTTTTGTGCCGGTTGAGTAATGCAACGCAGCAGTCAACGCGCGTTTGTTGATTTGCTTCAGTCAATTCGTGAGGTTCCCACCATTCAAGCTTTTTCACCTTTACAATTTGCTTCAAGTGAATTAAAACAGTTTTATCACTAACACCGCAGCCTGCAGCTAACTCGGACGTGGTTTGCGATGGATCCGCTTCCACAATAGCCTTCAATTCTTCCCCTTCGGAGCATAATGTACAATACGCAGAATGTGCAACACGCAGAATGAGCACCACACGCAAAATAAGCAAAACGCAAAATGTACAAGAGGAGCTGTGTTAATAGCCCTTCGGAGCATAATGTACAACAATACGCAAAATGTGCACGACACGCAAAATGAGCAAAACGCAAAATGTACAACATTCTGCGTGTTGCAGAATGTGCAACACGCAGAATGAGCACCACACGCAAATTATCAACTTTGGTCTCCGGCCGTCCACGGGATTTGTTCTGTAGGTCGAAATTTCCAGAACGAAAACGTTGGAACCAAAAACGCACAGTGTTTTCTTTTGCGGCACCGTCGACATACACATCATTAATTCTTCGATCCGTTTCTGCAGCTCTGCTGCCACGGTGAAACTCGTACTCGTAAATAACGCGATATTTCAAGTTTTCCATTTTGTAAACTGAGTGACGCAAGGAAAAAAATCAATTGAGGAAAAAACAAGTGAATTATAATTTTCTAAACACAAATACATGAGTGAATAGCTGTATAAATTTGAATTTGGAATTCCTAAGCATAGAGGAGATATTTGAGATCAAAGTGGCCAGTACGGCAAAACGCCAATTTCATAGGTAAGGACCTAATATATTACTTAAGAGTAGGAGGAACTAGATGCCCGCCGGACCACCTGTACCATTAGACAGTACCATTGATGGTACAAATGGCACAAATTTATCCCATTAGTGCAATTGATTGTACAAATGGTACCAAAGTATCCCGCTAGACCACTTGTACCATTAGATAGTACCATTGATGGTACAAATGGCACTGATTTATCCCACTAGTACAACTGTAAAACAATTTCATAACATCCATCCTTCGTAGTGATTATTGTGTTCAGCAGGCCTATTCGCTAACTACGGTTGGTAACTAGAACTGTCCTTTTTGTAAGACACTTTATGTCCATTACTGGTTTAGTGATCTTATGTGTTACGGCAGCGTTCATGATAGCACTAATGGATGTTAAGTTCCTTTCAAAAATGACAGTTCTAGTTAGCAACCGAGGTTAGAGAATAGGCCTGCTGGCCGCATATAATTTGTAGTAATAATATTTGTTTTCTCAATGTCAGTGTCGCCACTTATTCCATGCGATTTAGTTTATGAATAACTAGCTGTGCCCGTGACTGAGGTTGATGAAAATTAGCCTCCTTATATAATTAGCTATCTATTAGTGAAAGTCCCGTGAAAATCGGTCCAGCCGTTCCGGAGATTAGTGGGAACAAACAGACAGACAGACAGACAAACAAATTTTTTATTGTTTTTGTTATTGGTACCCGATATAAATTCACGCTCATTTAGTAAAAACTTGTTATTATGACATTACAAACAGACACTTCAATTTTATTTATTTGTATATAGATTTCGTGAAAAATGTGCGAATACTTGCTCGCGGTAGGGGTGAAGTTTTAACCTCACCTTACGGACAAACGGTAGCCAAGTGTCACACATATCTAATTCCTGGTACTAAATACTTAATTTTGCTTGCTTTTTATAATTTTTTTTTATTTTTGTTTATTATGTATCTCTTTTTGAAGCCGACACTTATCTAATTCCTGGTACTAATAAAATAAAGCAGTGCCAATTGTACCATCACATTTTATTTTTATTCAAGTAACGTCGAGTGTCACGCTTGTATTTATTTCACTGGTACTTATGGGATAAATCAGTGCCATTTGTACCATCAATGGTACTGTATAATGGTACAGGTGGTCCGGCGGGACTAGATGCAACAAATATACTCATGCTTAGATAGAGTAATACCAGTTATACTATACAAGGTGGCACATTTAGATCGATCAGTATGGGCAAGCAACTACAAGACATACAAAAATCTGTACTTAGGAACCATGTCATCGATTTTAGTGACAAGAAAAACTACATACTTACGTAGAATAAAAAAAACTTATCATACATAACTTATATAAGTACTCAGTTCGTTATTTCTATTTGAATATCGATTATGTAGGTCATAAGTAGTAAATATTACCATGAAATATGATATCTAAAATGAATATTTTTTTAAAAATTAAATGAAAAAATTTTACAATTTTAAATGTAATTATAATTATACAATTTTAATACCACTTCACCACCTAAAGATACAAAACGCAATACGTATCGTTACCTAAACAAGTTATTGTATATTGCATTAAAAAATTGTTGACATTTCGAACATCTAATAAAATTAAATTAAAGGATATGAAATACAATGCATTTTATTCCTTTTAGATGTCATGTTTCATAGTAAGCCTTACTGCTTATGACCTACACAATCAATATCCAAATAGAAAGTTTTATTTTTCAATACGACCGGATTTGATTCCCGAACTGAGTACAAGTTTTTTTTAAATCTATGTATGCAATTTTTCTTGTCACTAAAATCGATGACATGTTTCCTAAAAACAGATCTTTGTATGTCTTATAGCTACACACTTGCCCATAGTGACCGATCTAAATGTGCCACCCTGTAGGTAGAGTATTACCACCACCCATAATCAATCCCGAATATCCAATCGCGAGAGATGTGTTCGAAGATATTAACTCAATATTTCTGGAAAACGCCAAAATGTCGTAACTCTATTCGTTTTTAGGGTTCCGTACCTCAAAAGAAAAAATGAAACCCTTATAGGATCACTTTTTGTCCGTCTGTCTGTCTGTCAAGACTCTTTATCTCGGGAACGTGTAGAATTAAAATTAAAGTCATATACTCAGGTCTACAGTCTCTTAAAGTTGTGAAAAAATCTCGCTAGTTAAGTTTTTTTTATTGCAGAAAGTTGGCTAACAAGCAAACTGCCCACCTGATGTTAAGTGGTAACAGTCACCTATATATAGTACATGTGGCTCCTGCCAGATTCGCAGCAAAACTGCAACCCTCACAAGAACCACAGTGTACGTTGCCAACTTGTACATTTCAATGCCATATCTTACCCTTCAAACCGGAACACAGCAATGCAAGCTAAGTTAACGTAAAAAAAAGTAGGGCCGTTTATGCCGTATATTATGCAATTAGTGAATAAAGGAAGGATTTAAGCGACGTCCTTAGATTAATCACGAGCAAGTGAAGGATTCTAACGACTGAATCACGATCGTAGGGAGTGATTCATGATGATTGAAGTGTTAGAATCCAGAGCGACGCGAGTCATTTATGGCCCTCATAAATCCGTTTTATTCAAGAGTTGCATACTATATTCACTGTTCAGTAAATAAAATACTTTTTATAGGGGGAATGGTATAAATATATATTTTGATACTCAAGAAAATCAAAATTAATATGGTGCTTCCCGTTGACCTAGAATCATTAAAGGGGATTGTCCATTTTTATCCATAGACTTTGGCTAATGATGAACATTAATGTGGGAATGGCATTAGGCGAGACGTATGAGTGATGATGGCTAAAAGGTAATGTGTGCGAGTACGTGAATGATCGAATGAAAGGAACAGTGTGAGAGGGATAAAAAATAAAAACTAAGATGGCGATAACGATTGTAACAGCGAACGTGTGCTCCTCAACTTTTATTTAATATTTTTATAATATTGCAAATTAAGTGAAAATAAACGAAGTTTCCGTATTTCGTCGTTTGATTCCCGACCCCACATTAATGTACAACTAAATTTTTACAATAATTAATTAGCTAGTACTCTTATACATATAAAGGAAATTGAGCATGATTTAGTATCAAAGTGTTTAAATAGATTTTTCTAGCGCTTACCAATTTTGTAAAATGTATAACAAACAATCTTCAGTCCGTGTCCATAGCAGAGCCAGAGTCAGTATGAGAGCGAGAATCTGTCCGTGGGATTGCGAAAGTCGTCGGAAAGAGAATTACCGGGGCCTATTATGAATAAACAAAGTCGGCGTTGCACAAATCATAAAAATAACACTCACGATGCAGTAAAACAAAGCGAATTTAAAAAGAAAAAAAAAGAAAAAGAATGACATGACGAGATACTCTTTTCTCGTTTTCGTGTTAGTGTTGCCATTTGTCAAAAATACTAGAATCATAATCAGAAACAGTTCATATTATGTTTAATTCAAACCTATTATTGTATTACTGATTTAAACTGAAAAATATAACTTTATTTATTTCCACTTAATAGACCGCAGCATTTAGATCTCTCGCACACTATTACAGCAATTATTATTGGGTAGAGTACCATGCGCTATCGCCGGAAGATGTCATACTATTAATCGCATAAATAAAATAAGTACTTTAAAAATTATATTCCTAAAAGTGTTGTTTGATACAAATGTGTTTGAGTATAAGTTTGCTAAAATAATAAGATAATTATTTTGCAAATCATTTTCTTTGCAGCATTGTATTCACTGGTAGCCAAAAATGGACATTGCCCTTTGGCAATGTCCTGTGGCACATAATTAAGAAAAAAAATTGAAAAACCGGAAAAATGTAAATAGTTAGAAAGTTATAGAAGTTTGTACAGAACCCTCGAAGCGCGAGTCCAACTCGCGCTTCGCCAGTTTTTGTTTTTCGAACGCTTTGCATTCGAGTGATATTCTTGATGGCTCCTGTCTAGCACAGGCACGTGAGCAGAGAGGAGAGAAGTTTCTGGATCGAATGTTTTTGAACGCTATTGAGCGATCTTCGCTGTGACAAATGCCCTGTCCATGTCTGGGGACCAGCAAAAAAGTAAATACATAAGTAATTATATTTTGTAGATGTTATTGCGTAATAGTACAAAACTATTAAGTTTTACAGGAGCATCAATAAAATATTGTTTTTATGAAAATGTTAATGTTTACGTAACAATTAATGGCTTTTATTTCGACTTGTCTTTTACTTTTCAGAATAGGAGATAAATACCTATTCATAACCTTATTACTTTATCTCTTTTTTGCGCAGCAGTTATGTTTTGGCAATATATTATACTATAACTCCGTCCTTCTAATATAATAACTTCTAACTAATTAATAACTTCTCATTAATGTTCGTATAATGACATATTAAAAATAAATGTCTCCATTTCTTTCCATGGACGTCGCAAGAGGCGACTAAGGTTTGTCGTAATAAGAGACTGAGATGAAAAAACCGGCGAAGTGCGAGTCAGACTCGCCCGTGAAGGGTTCCGTAGCAGCAAGTAACATAATATAAAAGTTCTTGTAGTTCGTTGTAACTTTGATCGATGTTTTAATAATAGTTGATTTATTTTCGGTGGAAGTTTGAATGGTATATCATAATTTTTTTTTTAACTTTTATCATTCCCTTTTAGAAGTTACCAGGAGGGTGGACACACATTTTACTACTTTGGAAGTGTCGCTCGCGCAAACTATTCAGTTTAGAAAAAAAAAATTAGAAACCTCAATATCATTTTTGGAGACCTATCCCACACGTATGGGTTTAATGAAAAAAAAATTTTGAGTTTCAGTTCTAAGTATGGGGAACCCTCAAATTTTTTTTTTCTATTTTTGTGTGAAAATCTTAATGCGGTTCACAGAATACATCTACTTATCAAGTTTCAACAGTATAGTTCTTATAGTTTCGGAAAAAAGTGACTGTGACATACGGACTGACAAACAGATAGACATGACGAATCCATAAGGGTTCCGTTTTTTGCCATTTGGCTACGGAACTCTAAAAACTAAACAAAAACCTACACCAACCCATCTGGCCAGCGTAGTGCAATTCCTCCTTGAAAAACGAAAAACGAAAAACATTTGGCACGGGTCTCTCTTAAAGACCCGTGCCAAATGTTATTCGTTTTTCCAATTCATAAATGTACATTTGTCTGACGCTCCTACGGTGAAGGAAATGAGGTAACCTGCATACATCTGCGAAGAAATCAATGATGTATGTAAGGTCGATCAATCCGCACTGGGCCAGCGTGGTTGACTAAGGCCTAAACACCCTAACGTAGGGTAGGCTTGAGCCCCTCAGTGGGGACGTATATCCAAAAAACTAGAGGCTCATTTATGGGGAAATGTTTAACTTTTTACAACAAAGTTCCACAAAGTGTACGAGTAACTGACTTGTTCATAAATTTAAAGCGCATGTAAAAAAGACTCTGATGAGTAAAGGATATTAAATGATGCTAATGCCTGGTATTAATTTGAAGTTATTATTCGTTATAATGTAAATAATCGTGTTGTTGTGTATAACTATTCATGTAAACAAATACTGTTGTATTTGGTAACGACATACGAGTAGTAAGAACTGACACTGATTTTAAATTAGACTAAGTTATCATATGTTTGGTAACAACATAATTTTTTTGTATAATGCTTAGTGTTTAAGTTCATAACATTTTTTGACATTTTAAGTGTATGTAAGCATACCGATTGTATTTTCTAACCTTCAATGACTATGTAACAAAGCCAAAATAAAAGTAAAAGAGGAGATAAAATATTTTTACCTTTCGAGTTTCTTGCCTGTTCTTCTCGCGAAGGCTCACCCAATTTCCGAACAGGTGTAGAGTTAACTTTTTTTTTCCTTTCCTACTTGTATTTGCAGACATCTTGAGTATATTCAGGATGTATGCACATACAAGGTAAATGTTTCCTTTAAATTACAATGTTTTGCTTTGTTTTGACGTCAATAAGTGCCTATGTTGAATAAAGATTTTTGAATTTGAACTGTGACTATGATGATGAGAAAGACTAAACTCTTACTTAGCGTTACGGCATTCTAATTTAGGATATGATAAGTATACTGAATCCGTCACCATATAAAGAAATACATGAACTTTTTCTATTATTAGAAAAGTAATTTATAACAAGGTCGTTAAACTTGCAAGAAATGCCGATAAACCTGTCAATACCGAAACGATTAGATGTGTGACATTAAAAATGACATAAGAGACCGCTTTTCCCAAACCAAACGTGACAAGCCTGCGCACTTTGTCCCCGCTTTTTAACATTATTTTCTTTATCTACACCATAATTATAAAGAGTAAAGATTTGTATGCATGTGTGTAACGAATAAACTCAAAAACTACTGGACCGATTTCAAAAATTCTTTCACCATTAGAATGCTACAATATCCCTGATTAATACTGGCTACAAAATTAATTTTCCTACTGGAAAATATAAAATTTACACGGGAAAACAAAAAAGCAACGCGGGCAAAGCTGCGTAAAGCTAGTATAATATACATACCCTTACCCATTATATACCTACTACCTACTACCTCATCAGCATAGTACAGGCAACATAACGTAAAAATACCCAAAGATATGACTATTTCAATCGATTATGAACTTTATTTCATGTATGTTAAAGTTGAAAATCACTCGTAGTAATTAAATGTGTGTAAAGTGACATGTTGTTGACTGTAAATAAAACTCATAAAGCTCTGGCTAAGAAATCCTTTTTACGAGTAAAATTTATTGCACATTTTTCATCTATTTACGTACAACTCTTACATCTAATAGACTCTACCTTACCCATATTTTGTATTTATTTATTTACTTCCATTGTTATGTATATTGACCTAAAGTACAAGTTTTTGTTGTGTTTGGGCTAAATGTTACTAGACTTACACTAGACATTGTCTAGTGTAAGTTGGCCAGAATGGAAATAAAATGAAAACCATTAAGCGTTTTTGTTGCACACTAGAGTACACGCGCAAAATTACAAAATTGACGTCAAAATCTTGCCAAGTTAGGTGCCGGCGACTATATTGGTTTCTACAAAATATGTTAGATCAAATTATATGACTAAAATGCATGATTTAATTGAAAGAAAGAAAGAAAGAAAGAAAAGATATTTATTGGACAACAACCACAACAAACAATTCATGAAATACAACCATCTTTTATATGGTTGGAATTGGAAATTCTGCGTTGAAAATCTTTCAATACCAACAAAGAAGAATGAAAAAGAATGTACTTTCGAAGTAGAGGTGACGTGAATGGTTGAAAAAAAATATTAGTTAAAAGTTAATCTAATATATAAAATTCTCGTGTCACAGTGTTTGTTACCGAACTCCTCCGAAACGGCTTGACCGATCTTTATGAATTTTTTTGTGTATATTCAGTAGGCCTGAGAATAGGTCGTAAACTATTTTTTATTATAACGATACGTACGTTCGCCGTTATTATGGCGAAACGTAGTTCGCCGGCACAGCTAGTCTAATATATAAAATTCTCGTGTCACAGTGTTTGTTACCCGATCTTTATGAAATTTTTTGTGTATATTCAGTAGGTCTGAGAATAGGTCGTAAACTATTTTTTATTATGGTGAAACGTAAGTTCGCCGTTATTATGGCGAAACGTAGTTCGCCGGCACAGCTAGTAGTTTAATAAAAATATCACATTATTTTAATTGTTGAAATATCAGTTAATACTTTCTTCAAAAATGATTTTGAATGTTTCTGAATTCAAAAACTATGATGAACTCTTTCTTCAAAAAACGGCTGCATCGAAAGTGGACCTGGAAAAGTCCGGATGACGTGACAAAAAATGAGATTGACTTCATCATGTCGACTAAGACCCGCATATTCAATGACGTCTCAGTGATCAATTCGTTTAACACGGGGAGCGATCACCGAATGTTAAGAGGCGCCTTGAATCTTAACATAAAAGCGGAAAGGTATCGACTGGTGAAGTCTGCGCTCCGTCCCGAAGCCATCCAGATCCAAAACCCCGAGCGCTTTCAACTCGAATTGCAAAATCGTTTTGATTGTCTGGAGGATTGCACGGATGTGGACACTTATAATGACAGGGTTGTGGAAGCTGTCCTTACGGTGGGTGCAAAGTTTTGCAAACCGAGCCGTACTAAGCAAAGAAGTAAGATCTCGGAGCCGACAGCTAAGCTGATGGAGGAAAGGCGTGGAATCGGCAGTCTTCTGAAGAAGGTCGTCGGCGACTCAACAAACAGATCTCTAAGTGTCTAACTCGCGACATACGCCTCTTTAATACGGAACGTATTAAAGAGGCCATCGAGCAGAAAAAGGGCTCCAAAGTGCTCGCAAGAGATCTGTCACTCAGTCAGAGTCTGCTGTCGAAGCTGAAGACAGAGGACGGCAGAGTCGTTACATCCCGACCTGAGCTTATGACCGAGATCGAACGCTTCTATGGACAGCTTTACGCAACATCACAGGCACCTGTTATTCAGGCTACAGACCCTAGAGCTAAATTGACCCGACACTACACCGAAGACATCCCGGAAGTCAGCCTGTACGAGATTAGTGTGGCTCTCAAACAGCTTAAAAACAACAAGGCACCGGGTGATGATGGAGTTACAGCCGAACTCCTAAAAGCGGGCGGACTACCAGTTCGGAAAGCGCTGCAGCTATTTAACTCCGTCATACATAAGGGCAATATGCCTAAAGCATGGCACGGGGGCGTGGTGGCACTTTTCTTCAAAAAGGGCGACAGGGCCCTAAGAAGAAGAACTATAGACCCATCGCGCTCCTGAGTCATGTTTGTAAGCTGTTCTCGAGGGTCATCACGAATCGTCTCGCACGCAGGTTCGACGACTTCCAGCCTCCCGAACAAGCCGGATTCCGAAAAGACTATAGTACCATAGACCACATCCATACGCTGCGGCAGGTTATACAGAAGACCGAGGAGTATAATCTGCCACTATGCTTGGCGTTTGTGGACTATGAGAAAGCTTTTGATTCTGTCGAGACCTGGGCCGTACTTAGATCACTCCAGAGGTGCCAAATAGACTATCGGTACATCCAAGTGTTGCAGTCATTGTACGAAAACGTCACCATGTCAGTCCGTCTTCAGGACCAAAACTCGAAACCAGTACCACTTCAGCGCGGTGTGAGACAGGGTGACGTTATATCGCCGAAACTGTTCACAGCTGCGTTGGAGGATGTATTTAAGCTTTTGGACTGGAGGGGACTCGGCATCAACATAAACGGTGAGTACATGACTCACTTTCGTTTTGCTGATAATATGGTAGTCATGGCTGAGACCGTGGAGAATCTAGGCACAATGCTCGAAGACCTTTGTAGAGTTTCCCAACAAGTGAGTCTTAAAATGAACATGGATAAGACTAAAATAATGTCGAATTCTCGTGTAGTACCCACACCTGTAAATGTTGGAGGCTCTACGCTGGAAGTTGTTGACGAATATGTTTACCTGGGGCAAATAGTCCAGATCGGTAAGTCCAACTTCCAGAAAGAGGTACATCGACGAATCCAACTCGGCTGGGCAGCGTTCGGGAAGCTACGCAGCATATTCTCGACCCATCTACCGCAGTGTCTCAAGACGAAAGTCTTCAATTCGTGCGTGTTGCCAGTGATGACATACGGAACTGAAACGTGGCCGCTTACAATGGGTCTCATAAGAAGGCTCAAAGTCACTTAAAAGGCAATGGAGAGGGCTATGCTCGGGGTTTCTCTACGTGATCACATCAGAAATGATGAGATCCATAGAAGAACTAGAGTTACCGACATAGCCCAAAGAATTGCAAACATTAAGTGGCAGTGTGCAGAACACATCGCTCGCAGGACTGACGGCCGATGGGGCGGAAAGGTCCTCGAGTGGCGGCCGCGTACCGGGAGACGCAGTGTTGGCAGGCCCCCCACAAGGTGGACCGACGATCTGGTGAAGGTCGCGGGAAGCCGCTGGATGCGGGAGGCGCAGGACCGATCGGTATGGAGATCCTTGGGGGAGGCCTATGTCCAACAGTGGGCGTCTCTTGGCTGAGATGATGATGATGATGACTTTGATTCAAATACTACATAATATTTTTTTTATTAGCACCGTGGCGGTCAATATTTTTGTAAGTTCGGTCTGTGATTGAAATTATTCATAACTATATTTTTATCAGTCAGTTACTTAAATCTATATACGAATTAATATTACTCTCGCGTTATAATCAACTTGAATGAATATTTTTTATTCGTATGGTTGAAAATATTCGTCGAATGTATGTGTTAATTTCTTTTGTTAGTTTAACGGTTGATAAATATATTCAACAACACTATTTCGAAGCATGAGAAATGAAAATGTACTTTAATCTTTTATATGCCGCTCATAGAATATACTTTTATATAAATGTAGTCTTCAAAAAATTAAACAATTGAGTGTTTTTATGCTTTTATTTTAGATTACATTACGTGCATACCTGTTTAAGAATTAACGTATTTTACAACCTTATTAAAAAAAGGTAACGAATACAACACACATCACTCTAAAAATAGTCTGCAGAATGTTAATCCTTTATTATATACAAACAAACAAATATTCATTAACAAAAATAATGATCTCTGCCAGCCGACCATAATAGGTTGCTGGGACTGTAATTGCGGGAATAACATCGGTTAAAAATAAACATGCACTAAAACAGAACCATTTTTTACATACCTACCTACATTACATAGTATAAAAGTAATATATTATACTTATTACAGAATATGAGCAATAAAATACATAATTATAATTACTATCTACTATACATATATAGGTACGTGTTATTCGAATCCGCACTGGGCCAGCGTGGTTGACTAGGGCCTAAACACCCTAACTTAGAGTAGGCTCGAGCCCCTCGGAGGGGACGTATATGAGCTGTGATGTTATGTGCTGACGTGTATGAGCTGTGGCGCTGTAAAGTCCGGTTTCGATCCTGCCAAGTACCAAAGTGTTTTTCGTTTTTCGAATTTCACATGTACATTTTTCCGACGCTTCTACGTGACGTGAAGGAAAACATCGTGAGGCAACCTGCATACATTTGCAAAGAATTTGAAAGGTGTAGTGTATGTGAAGTCGATCAAACCGCACTGGGCCAGAGTGGTTGACTCATGCCTAAAAATCCTAACCTAGGGTAGGCTCGAGCCTATATACGTAATTGCACAAAAAGTGCTCTTAAAATTTCTTTTTAAAATGTCTATAGAGAGCTTTTACGTATATTGGCCTGCAATCTGTTCCATTACGGAGCAGCACGGGCGGCGAAGGAGTGAAAAAAGATTTTAAGGTGGTAAGACGTTTGATGCAAATAAATATGTAACATCGATACTTTGAATATCAAGGTTTACCTAGATATTCAAAGTATCGATGTTACATATGTCATTACATATGTCTAGGTTTAGAATAACTTTCATAACTTAGAATAACTTTTTTCTCTCGGGGGAAAAATGCGTGACCGCACCGTAAACTTGAAATGCCCTAGGATTTTATAGGTAAGGGTTAGGATTTAGGATGTGCATATCTCTGCGTAATCAAATCTGTAGCCCTGTGAGTCGTGATCTATACTATGATCTTTTGGATATGAGTACGTGACACGAAATAAATGATTATATTACAATTTTAAGATAACTGAAAACAACTCGGACAAGTTTTTATCAACAGTTATACACCAAAGCGTAGATATAGGTTCAAGCAAAAAGCATAAAACATCACAGCTTATATACGTCTCCACCGAGGAGCTCGAGCCTACCCTATGTTAGGGTGATAAGGCCTTAGTCAACCACGCTGGCCCAGTGCGGATTGGTCGATCTCACATACACCTTTGAATGTTTTCTCAAATGTATGCAGGTTGCCTCGTGATGTTTTCCTTCACCGTAGGAGCGTCAGCAATGTACATATGAAATTCAAAAAAGAAAAACAGATTGGTACATAGCAGGATTGAACCACGGACCTCCCGATAAGGTCAGTGTCGAGTCCTACTTACTCGTACTACTACATTAAAAGTTAATAAGAAAAATTATTGGGCTATATTAAACAAGACAAGAAGCCTATCGGGTCGGGGAAACTGGTAAAGTGCACAAAATTTTCAAATTTAAATGATTTATTACATAAAAGCCTTGAGTTCTATTTTAGGCGCGCTTTTGTTTGGACAGGGCCGGTGCTCATTGACGCCGGCGCATCGATCGGAGGCGTGCCCGGGCTGCAACGGCAAGATTTGACCCAGTTCGCACGCTCAATGGAAGGGGGCTCGGATTACATCGCACAGTACAATGCTATAACTGAGGAATTCACTAAAATTATTTGTTTTTTAACGACTTCAAAAAAAAGAGGTTATCAATTCGACCCGTATGTACTTATGTAATATTTCTAGAACTGCCTAGTTTTTAACCGACATCAAAAAGGAGGAGGTTCTCAATTCGATGCGTATGTTTTTTTTTTGTGTGTATGTTACGCGATTACGCCGCCAGTTGTGGACCGATTTTCAAAATTCTTTTTGTATTCAATAGAGTATACAACAAGGGTGGTCCCATGGTCACCAAAGTCAGGATCTGGTGATGGGATCCCATGAAAATCGAGGAAAACCCTTAAATTTTAAGGTGTTTCCAACGTGTTTTGTGTGTATGTTACGCGATTACTCCGCCAATTGTGGACCGATTTTCAAAATTCTTTTTGTATTCGATAGAGTATACTCCTAGGGTGGTCACAAGGTCACCGAAGTTAGGATCTGATGATGGGATCCCATGAAAATTGAGGGAAACGCTAATTAAATACCAGCTGGTATTTAATTATAAAGATAAAGATTATTATATAAAGATAATTATTATAAAGATTTCATTCACTAAAAAGTTTAAAATAAAAAATATTTTACAAAAAATAAAAACCGACTTCAAAAACACTGAAAAGTTAAAAATAATATAAGAATAGGTACAGACAACATCACACCAAATTTTAAGACTTTCTAGGAGATCATCGTTTGGCACCGACTTCAATATATAAGTGTGATGTTGTCTGTACCTATTCTTATATTATTTTTAACTTTTCAGTGTTTTTGAAGTCGGTTTTTATTTTTTGTAAAATATTCTTTTCGTATATGTTGTCTATATCAGCTGAACAAATGTGCCAAATTTCAAAAGTGTATGTATGTATGTTATATGTTTTTTTATTATAACATGTCTGTTTGTGTGTTTATGTTATTTCTTTGTGCAAATAACATGTATAGTAGACACCCAAAGTTTTTGCCTAAATTAAATCTTAAGTGATCAATAACATCAACCGCCTCCGTGGTCTAGTGATTGAGACCACCGGGTGTTGATCAGGAGGTCCGGGATTCGATTTCACACGGGGGCCGAAATATTTCTGCTTGGTTTGGTTGGTGTTAGGGTTTCTGAGCCCGCCTGGCTAGCTACCACCGTCTTATCTAAGTTTGTCGCCATAATAACAATGTTAACAGCATTGTTGTGTTCCGAAAATTAGAGGTAGGTAAGATAGCCAGCTCCTTAGTTGTTGAGGAGTCCAGGTGAAGCTCGCTTCCACATTCGGCCTTATCGTCATTTACCATCAGGTGATATGAAGGTCTAGAGCTTCCCTGTCGTATACATGTAAAATATACTTCAAACCAATTAAAATAGTAATTATTATTTTAAGAAAAGTTTTTTTTGGAGCATGTAATTTCATTTTTTACTCTATAAGGACATTAGGATTTGAATTATTAATTTCTGTATGGGTACCTATATTTTGTAAGATCATGTTTATATTGTTATCAAAGATATTAAATTCTAAGCGACCTATGTTCTAAAACCTGTATTACAAGTCGATTCCTTAGGAAAAAAAATCCCCAAAAATGGCGGATTTTGGCGAAAGTAAGATACTTTCATAGAGCGCAATGAGCTATGGCGCTAAGAACAATAAAAGGGTACCACACAGTATCCCACATGGCGGCAGCCTGGCTCCCGTGGGAGTTACGCCCAGTTTCGGAAGGGCTGTTCAGCGACAAAATTAACTAACAAGCCGTCAAATCTAATGCTAACTGTGAATTGAGTTGCTGAAAGCTAAATCAACCTAACACTGTGTCAGTTGACACAGCTGTCAAATTTATTTCAAAATTACTAAGGAAAGACACATTTTTGGTTTCCAAAATACATATTAATGGTGTCAATTCTGTTGGCATTTGTTGGAATAGACTAAACTAAATTTAGTTTTAGTGCTGTCAAATCGTGTTTTTTGTTCGAAAATGTTAACTGAAAATACAATTTGACAGCACTAAAACTAAATTTAGTTTAATTTAATCGGATTAGTGCCAACAGAATTGTCACCATTATCAACGAAACAAAATATATAATTTCAGTGATGTGACCGTGTCTAAAAATATTCCTTACGTACGACAAATCAAATTATTAAAGATTAGTTAATTTTGGCTAACCAACGTTTAATTGAAAAATTTTGATCAGCCTTTCAGAAACTGGGAGTAAGTCTCACATGTCCTCGCAGTGGCTTACAGCCATCGTGTAGACGCTACGAATGGTCACCGGCACTTGGCGCCTAGAAATCGGGGTACAGTGGAGGCGTTTTACCTGTGGTTCGAAGATATAAAGCAGCTGATGGGTTCAGCCTCATCTGACACTTTGTGTAGGACCGTCAGGACCATATACCCATTCCTCTCCACATGGGCGAACAGATACCACGGGTCGCTCTCGTACCACTTGGTGCAAATTCATAGCAGCGAAAGCTCTTTTGTCCGCTATTTGCACGGCATCGGATTCAACAATCCTATAAGACAAGGAAAGAGAATCCCTGTATATTCTGTCGTAGATGAAATATTACAGAAAGTCTAATATCTATGTGTTGATGTGTGAATTTTTCCCTGAATATTCCTAGTATAAGTCAGTATTTACTTATAATTTACCTTTTATGTATCATAAAATCATCCCTGGCAAAATTTGATTTTTCATACTTATACCAGTATACGCCGCGGTGCAAGGACACCTTTGCGCGTTACGGCTGCAGTCCAGGTCGTCGACCGCGCGACCTACTTTTCGTTGACGTCACGGCTACGCCTCTATGACGTCACCCGCGAGCCTCCATTCAAAACTAGATCACAGCCTCGTAACGCCCCACCTTCCACCAATACAATCATCGAGGTATGCTCGCTGGTGGAGGTCATTTCTCGTAGCCTTTCCTTCTATTTATGGCTCTAAGGTCAGAACTCAAGAAAATCTAGAAAGGTCTGGTTCAAGCGGCAATCGGCATGGATTTTTTCAAGGACATGACAAATTTAGTTATTGCATTTGATATGGCAATAAGGAATAAATTCAGCGAAATGCTGTTCAAGTGTTAATTTATGAAAAAAATTAAGGGTTAATGTTTTGGGTCCAAAACATAACTAAAACATGGAAAAAACGGAAATAAATATACCGTTTGACAAAAAGTACTAGTCGTGCAATCTCTATCAGTTATTAATTTCAGATTTACTCAGAATTTATGTACCAAATTTCAATATAATTATTAAATTTACTGTTGGAATTTATAGTAATATTTGTTATGCACACATAGAACCTTGAAAATATGTAGTTGCGTGTGATGACTTCGAAATCAATGCTAGTAGCTACTCCGTCAGATGCGTATGTTTTGTTATATAAAACATCTACTTAAAGCCCGTCTACTTGCCAAGAGGTTGCTTACTTGTCATTAATAAAATTTTGCCAGGAAACAAATCAAAAATATCTATTTAAAGGAGTATCCTTGACATGGTTACTGCGGGTCGTGCCCTTTAGAACGCCGCGTCCACAACTCTCAAGGATTTCTCAATGAAAATTTCAGATGCACACTTGTTTGATACAAGAGGCACTCGATCCATTTTGATTAATTAATTTTTTGTTACGAATTGTGTAGGTACCATTTTATTGTAGTAAATATAAAGCCTTTTTTTGAGTTGTTAGAAGTGAAAATATACGTTTGTTGCTTAATATGTTTGTAATGAATGTTAGGAAGTAATATATTTTTAGGCCTCACAGATAAGTGGTATAGGTACAGTAAGTGCCGCGTCAAGCTATACTGTTTGACAGGACGGTTTTCATAGTGCAAATATAAACTTGACGCCAACTTAATAGATGGTCAACTCACATACAGCACAAAACAATAAAGAGGAGGGATCTGTGACCCCTTTGCCAACTTTCTTATTATGCCTACTTTTCGAACAGTTAGTACAAACATCCCTATTGTGGGTAATTTTTCATGTATTGCTTACCTTCTCGCCAGCTTTTGTATATTTTTCTCATTTGTTCCTTTTTTGCCCACTTTAATCAAATAATGCATCAGACTCATCTTGCCATCTTTCGGACAGTATGAAACAAAAGTGAAAGAAAAATCTACTTACATATTTTTTTTTACTAAGAAAACTTAAAGAAAAAAACTTATTTTTGCTAAATTGCTTAACTAACGTGGTACACTTCGATAAATTTGAACATACAATATATTAAATAATCGGACTTGGATAGCCGGAGAGCCGTTGCCCCGAACGGTCACCCCAACTCCCTAAAGAGGGAGATCGAGAAGAAACTTCTCTGCAATAATTTGTCCAAACGAATCTTGAAGAGTGCGAGATTAATAAAGCAACTTTAAGTGGGTACCTGGTTTTTTTTTAAAACAAACTCCCAGTAACCCTGGGTTCCAGGGGGGTGCTTCACAAGTACGAAAATATTATTGCATTTGTATCGGTGTCACCTCAATAATATCACTTTCGCTACTATAATTCGACAAATCGACATTTTAACTTTTCTAATAGAATAAACTTTCGCGCGTCAACAATTTAGGAATGGAATTTAGTAAAACTTTTCCTCCCGCTAAAACAAGATAAAAATATATTTTCATACCATCTTTTCCTCCCGCTTATTTAGGTCCTAGAAAAGACTAACTTTCTCTTTCACCTTTGAGCCGATTGCCCAAATTAGTATTCGTCTCCTGTACTTGGGCGGGTTGGGTGTGAATGTGAATTTGGGTTAATTGGGACTAAGGGTACAAAATCTCTTAATTGAGTTATATTAATAAGTGTTATCTATGTATAACTTGGTTGATATTATATCAGACTTAGAAGAAACGATAGAAAGCAATCGTTACTTTACTCAGATTGTTCTACATGTGGGCAGGATGTAACGGTAAGTGAAAACATAAAATCCAATTCAGGCTTGTACAACTAGACTTGTTGTTACACAATCTTTGTTGTAAGTTTGGCTACCTACTGAGTGTAATCGCTTGGTTACTAGTTCGTAAACTATCCGTAATGTGTACATAAAAACAATAAAACTGCCGCACATGAAAGAGCCAAGCATAGTAAGGCCGCGGCCTGACCTAGCCCCAGTTGCGTTACGATATGTCATAAAAACTTCACTATGATCCTTGATCCACCGACATGGCTATGAGTTGGTAATAAGAGAAAGAAATAACTATTCTTATACTTAAATAGGTCACCTAGGGGTCACCTAATACGTGTATATGCATGTATCTCTTATAAATTTCTGGTTATACTACTTAGTAAGCACTAGTATCAACAAGAGGTGCGAGGTCGAAACCACGGGTAATGGAAAAAACTATATTGTATTATAATTAATTAAAGTAAAATATGTTCTATGTTTCTTTTAATTAAAATTTCTATCTTTATCGTCATGTCTACGTTCAAGAATATAATTTAATACTCGCCCAACTTATAGAAGAGTATCCTTTCTTTCACAATAGTTGGTAAGGTGGTTGACGCCTACGATAAATGGGAGGAAAATATAGAAATTCGTGGTAATAACGAGCATTGGCCGATTTAGTGTTCAATGTACTTATTAAAGATGACGTTCTTACTTAGACCACTTTAAATTAAGACTTATAAATAGTCCAGAGAGCTTCGAAAAAAATATTACTTTCATTCAAAAAACTTTGTAATGATATTGTAGATAATAGAAACTTATTTATTATTTGTTTATCGAGTTCAAACCAAGGATAATAATGTCAGTGTTTCTTACTTTTATAGTGATTTATTGGAAAAAGAACAATGATGTCCGAAGATGAAAAATAGAAAGAAGAAAGAGTGAGATTTTTCCTTGCGTACATAATAATAGTCCATGTGCTTTACTAGCTACACTACTGCTACCGTAATACTTTTCCTTGTACAGTTAACTATAATGTTGCGGATTTGATCAAAATTTCATTAGATATAACTGTATAGTCCAAACTACGCAGCTAAAATTGACGTTATGTAGTGAAAACTGTGCAATTTGTCAGTGTTGGGCCAGCATCGTCAATGTTTTTTCAGGCAGGGGGACAAGAACAAGGTGCACGATTTGCTCAGCGACCGTATACGGCCTGCTAGACTCTGAAAGGTCATTAGGAACTCAAAATTTGGTTCTAGGCAACCTCCCCTTAACTTATTCCATCTTAATAGGCATAGGCCTATTATTGTCTCTCAGATTCTGCGAACAGGAGCGCACCAATGCACCTCCTGTGCTTTTGTGAACCTCTTATTCACAAAAGAAACCGACAACTGGGGAGACACATTCTTGACCCAGACGATATAAAAACAATCTAAGTTGGGAATTTCTTATCATTCTTAGACAGTGCCCAGCTAAAGGAGCACATGTAAGGCCTAATAAGTCTTACTTGGAGGTTAGTCACAAAAGATCTTTGTAGGTCGCAGTGACGCAAATAGCCCCGAATTAATGAATAATAATAATTGTCTTTCAGACTGGCCTTGCTACTGTGAGTATCTGCGTTTCAATGGTATGTACAAAAGCCCAGTCATGCGGACTCCGTTGAGGTAATCCTGTATCTTTGGATTACTCTTAATGCGATAATCCGCGAAGGGCAGCGCAACCTAACGACATTATCAAGGCGCCTCCAGACTCACGCCGAGAACCCCCGAAAACACCCGAGAAGCGTGAATGTGATGGGTTTCTCGGCTTCTCGTTCTCGGGCTCGCCTGTTCTCCGATCGTTGTCGGTTTTTTTGCCCGCTTCAAAGGGTTTCTCGGGCGAGAAAAGAGAACACTATCACATTCTCGTTTGTTCTCAGTGCGACTGCGACCGTGGTGTAGATCGCATGGTATCTCGTGCCAATTACTCTATATAAAAAAATACTTTGTGGTGTCTGATGCATATTATCAGTATCATTTAGATAACTTCACAGTTATTGTATACTCTTTCATTTAACATAGTCTCTCATCTGTGCTATCAGTGCCTAACAAAATAATTTGTGATAAATATCATTAAGAAAATAATTTAAATTCACGAAGATTTTAATTGTTTTGAGATATTTCGTTAGTCTTTTCAGTTCAGTAATTTTAGACATACGAGTAAAAAATGTGGAAAAATGAAACAGAGTTAAAGTTTAAATAATATTTTCACACAGAGCCCATTTTGTGGGAAGCAAAACGTTTTCTATAAAAAAAGTACTTTGCCAATAACCACCATCGTTTGAGCCTTTTTTTCTTAATATTATTTTTAATTTTCGTGTTAACGAGATTATAATGTGCTAACGCACACAATACCAAGGCAGTAGCACTATCGTCCATTCCGGATCACGACCGAGAATGTAAATGAGAAGATCGCTGAGTGTGGATACCTTTTTGGTTCTCGCGCAAGTTCTCGGCGAGACTTCTCGCCGAGACTTCTCGCGTGAGTCTGGAGCCGGTATCAGACTTAGAACATCATACCACACTGGAGTACTAAAGTTGCAATGGATGCCACGACTCCAACTTACACTCGGCGGCAAACAACGGTAGGGCCTATGTTTGGCTGCAGTCTACCCAAGACCTGCGCCGTGGACATTATTTATTTAACAATGTTGCATTCATGAAATAAGACAATGCAAACAATACAAGAGACAAAATATGTAAAGGAATTGCTAATTTCATGAATGAAATTTCTTCTAGCAGTCCGGCGATATGAGAAATCTTCTTCAAACTAATATATAAAAATCTCGTCTCACAGTGTTTGTTATCGAAGTCCTCCGAAACGGCTTAACCGATATTTATGAATTCTTTGTCATAGTTATGTTTGGTAGGTCCGAGAATAGATCGTAGGCTATTTTTATACTCGTAGGTGATGAGGGTGACTCTCTTCAGATTTTTTTTGCCATTTTTTTATTTTTATGACTTTGCATTAAAAAATACTCATAACCATAAATTGTCACCCACCCCCATTTTTTTATAGCGATATTAGTATTTTTACTAGCGAAACTTAGTTTGCGGGCACAGCTAGTCTAATATATACAAAGTACTATAGCATATATTTATACTATGTATATGAATATTTGGTGTGTAGCAGAAGATAAATAAATAATAAAGAAGAATAATCAAACCTGAACAACTTTTACTATGGAACTAATCTTGAAATTGCGAAAAAAAATCATCTGTTTCATACAAATGTTCAACATCCACCGAACCTAGATCTATGCGGAACAGCTGATTTTTGACTGATCGCTCTAACTGACCAGCTCATAATTCGCTCCGCTCTAGATTCAAAGAATACTCTCCCTCAAATAGTTCTTTGGTCCCTTGGTAAACAATCGACTATTTGGAAACTAACCGCTAGAATCTAGATTGAGATTTTTCAAAAACGACGCGTTCCCGCACAAAAGGCAGATTTATGGCATCATTGCCTATAAATTAAGGCCAAAATTACCTAGATACTAGTGCCGCAGGTTACTAAATAAAAGCTAATCCCATGATATAAATAAAGGATCTTCATTTTACCATGGTACTTTTTTTTCTCGGGGGGGAATTGCGTAACCGCACCGTACCCGCCGTTGGCTAGACAGCGAGCGTGTGTGGGGCTCTCCCGGCAGGGTGCCAGGCCTACCCACTAAAACCCCCCGGTGTTCTCCCTGCCCTTATGGGCGCGCTAGGTAAGGTCCACACTGCGACTCCACTACCTACGCGCCCGGGCAAGCCCGACCCACCGGTCAGGCTATCGCCAAGGGAGGATTGCCCGAGAACACCAGGGCAATCCCCAGACGGAGGGCCTTACGGCGGCGTGCACGGGGCCGGCCGTGCACCAGGCCTCTACGGCAGGGTCATTAGACGGGCATCGATTGTGCGAATACCCGCCTTCGCCTGCCTATTCGTCTGCGGCGGATGGGAGCGGCTTGAGGATCTACCTCCCGCTCCCTCTCCGCGGCTTTTTACCGTGGTACCTAAATTGTAATTGCCATTTCCGTTAATTAATATCATTTATAAGTAAATTATACTATTAACCTATTATGAATTCTTACAAACAATTTGTAACAATTTACAGTATGAAACAAACAAATGTTTCGTGTTTTCTGTTTTGTTTTTGTAATATACAACACAACAAGTCAATATACCTACATAAATTTTTAGGATCAAACCAATCACATGGAACCATGCACTATTACTTTAAGTGAGGTCTTAAATTGTATATCCTATTCGTGTCAATACCCTTCGGACAAATTCTGACCGCGACAATATATCTGTTTGATCCCATTTAAGACACCTTCGTGGCTTAAAATAGCACCCTCTATTTATATGACCTAGATGTGGTCTGTTTTTAGACGAAATAAGATAGGTTGGCGTCCATTTTATGCTTTAACATTTTATCTTCTTTGAAGTGGAAAATAGCATCTTTTAATGTTTTGTTACTTCAAAAAAAGCGAAGTTCGCGTTATTTTTAATTCAAGATCCGGAGATTATCTAAGATATTTTTATCTTGAGAAAGTAATATTATGTATATTCGGAGTCGGGCAGTAGATCTTTTTTTAACCTCCACCAACCCATGGCCCTACTCAACCAATCGTGGTTATATGGGCCGAAACAGCAGGAGATGTGCGCGGAACCTGCGTAATCGCACTCTAGCCGCGCACACTTCTTGACTCCCTACAAGTTATTTAAATCATTCTCCTGTTTTTTCCCCTCCCTCCCTCTCCCCTTACGGGTTGGACAACACACGTCACGCCTTCGGTGTCCGCCACCAGGTCGCCGTGTGCCCACCGTTGTGGTACCGCTAGCTTCGTCTACCTTTCGTCTCCTCTTCTTTCTTCGGGCGGTTGCCCTCTTCTTGCTTCGCCTCTTCTATCGAACCCACTCCTAATCGACTGCCCGGATTTTGGGCAGTAGATCTATGGAATTTAATTTATGTGTAAAGGAATTTGATTTGGTATATTTCCTTAAATTCACTATTTAGTCAAAGAAAATTAAAAAAGCATGCCGTTCTAATAAACAGAGTTACTTTTAAAGAAAGAACCCAATTAGGTGCAGTGGGTGTTGAGCATTTGTATGAAACAGCCGATTTATTTTTCGAATTTTCAAGATAGTAAAAATAGTTCAGTTTGCTTAAATTCGGATTCTGCTTAAAAATAACCTTTTACAGACAACATGTTACAGTTCTAAAACCGTAAACTCCACTTAACATTAAACTTACCTTAATTTTCACAAGTAATCGCCTTTCATACAATCACGTCATTAAGTGGATATATTTTTGTGAATAAGCTTAATAATACCAGTAATAACCATTCACAACTAAATATTAATTTAATTTTTGTCAATCCCAATTGTCAAGGAGGAAATTGAGAGTTCCTATGTGTCCTATAAGCAACGCCTTGTGTTTACAATAAACTGGTAGCAGAGCGCGAGCTTTGCCGGCGGCGCGACATAACAACCATCTGGCTAACCAGCTTAATTAAACAAGAACAACTGCTTATTTAGGCTGAAGGAATGCAATTAGATTCGATATAAAATTGACAAAGAAAAAAATATAGTATGAGATGACATTATTACAGGATGTGCACTCTCCAAAAGTTTAATAACACGACATCCAATCTGATTAAAGCCGCTGGGCTGATTGTAGATTGCATATCATAATAAAATTGTCAATAGAAGTGTTCAACAAAAGTAGGTTGTTTTGTTTACTCTGCGTTTGACATTTACCTAACGCCAGTAGTTATATACATAATTATATAAAAATTTCGTTACGAAACTGCCCTCAAAATAAATATTTGTTTACGTTCAGAAATCTCATCATAAGCATAATTTTGACATTAATATCCTTTTGAATAATTTATAAGCAGGAACATTTCTGATGATTTGCTATACTTGCTACATAAATATTTTAATTACTATAAATAATAATATGCGTTTAGCCAGGGAAAATCGTATTTCAGAACGAATTTGATCTAGATGGGTATGCCAGTCACCCGTTTCTTTATGATTCTTATTCCAACTTTCTAGGAAAGTTCTCAAAGGTTGAGTAAGAGTTTAAGTTAGAATCACGCTCGACATCCACGACTAGGTAGTCGAATCTCTGAAGTGTTTATTTTTTGTGCCTGATCCCCGCACTAGGGGTTGTAAATCTCCGGGCAATTGATCATCGTCTGTTTGCTCCTGCCAACCGGAACAAGGCCGCCTGCGTATCCTGTGAAGACCGCGACGCCTGCTCCGATCTACCTCTGCATACTCCTAGCCTTCGCGTCGCACTTCAACTTCTACTCCTCTAGGCAGTAACTTAAACTATTAATCTTTTATTTATCTCTTCTGCACTCTGCTGCACCCGTCGTGCTTCACACGGCCGGAGCGGGTCAATCAAACTACAGGCTCGTTTACGGGGAAAATGAATAACGTTTTACAACAAAGCTCTGCAAAGTATTACTGATTGCATAGATATAAAAGGTCACTATAAAACCACTGATTATATAAATAATGCACGTACTTGGAGATAATTTGTAAACAGTCATAGTATAAAGAAATGTTACTGTGTATAACTTTTTATGAAAACAAATGCTATTGTACATAGTAACAACATTATTTTCTTATACCAATCCTCTTATCAGCTAAAAGACGTATTAAATTTTGTTACCTATCATCCGCTAGTTTAAAAAAATGTTGAGTATGTGTTGAAAAAGTATAAAAATGCAAATGTAAATCAGGCCTTAATTTTCGATTGCTAATTGAAACTACGCATTAGGTCGTAATACAGTCTTTTAACTGACACTTCTACATTTCCTTCTGGGATGTTCGTATCGTTCCCGGTTCGTTGCGAAATGCGCTGTAGTTTCCGTCCTCAAATCGACGCATCATTATCTTGCGATAAATAGAATTAAATTAGAATTATCGTCGAGATTAACGACCTCCGTGGTTGTACTGAAAACAAGATTAAAGTTGTTGGCACCTATTTAGTACAGAGGCAAATAATCTAAGAATCCAATATTTATCTCATTTTGGAGGGACAATTAGATTTTGTAATCGTAACATAATAATCAACGAACGAACATCAGACACTATTTAGTATATTTTATTTGATCTTGGCAATATTTTATTAAAAATCTACGCGGTTATTGTGTGAGAACGATATAAGGT
This sequence comes from Schoenobius gigantellus, assembly GCA_963935595.1. Lineage (NCBI taxonomy): Eukaryota > Metazoa > Arthropoda > Insecta > Lepidoptera > Crambidae > Schoenobius > Schoenobius gigantellus. Next base: position 17,406,304 of record OZ012555.1, read on the forward strand.
ATGGGCATTTACAAAAGTTGAAAGGCAGGTCGATGATGCTTCTGACTAGATTTTTATATGTGGAAATGATGGATTTAATTATAACAGCAAGGAAATAAAAAGGTAAACGATTTAATATTAGTCTATATTATTGTAAGAATGTATTATATATGGCACGTCCCGCTCCATTATTTACTTTTACACTTTACATAGCCCTATGGTTGCCTGGCAGAAATTGCCATCAATAAGGCCGTTTTAGGGTTCCGTAGCCAAATGGCAAAAAACGGAACCCTTATAGATTCGTTATGTCTGTCTGTCTGTCTGTCCGTCGGTATGTCACAGCCACTTTTCTCTAAAACTATAAGAACTACACTGTTGAAACTTGGTAAGTAGATGTATTCTTTCAAAGTGGTAAAATGTGTCCCCCCCCCCCCCCTGTAACTTCTAAAATAAGCGAATGATAAAACTAAAAAAAATATATGATGTACATTACCATGTAAACTTCCACCGAAAATTGGTTTGAACGAGATCTAGTAAGTAGTTTTTTTAATACGTCATAAATAGTACGGAACCCTTCATGGGCGAGTCCGACTCGCACTTGGCCGGTTTTTTTGAGTTTATGTTTCTATAACTTGTTGTTATTTGCGTTGTTCTTTGTGTAATAAAGTTTATTCATTCATTCATAAAACTAGGTAAAACTTGAAAATGGCCTCCATAAAAAAAACTATAATGCGACCTTAAATTAATCTATAAAAGGAGAAGTTCCCATCTAAAGACGCACACACAGACGTAACCGCTAATGATGGTAGAAACGTGAAATTTGGAGAGTTGATTTGAAGTTAGTAACGATTTTGATAAAACTTGAGATTCATACTCTTAAAAACATTTCATTGAACACGTGTTTCATGATTTATTGGAATTCATACCCTTAGGGTGCAAAATAGGGGTTGAAAGTTTCTATGGTAAATGTTTAAAATCTGCTCCAATTTCTATGTAATTTATTATCCGGGCTTAAACAGGCTACAAAATTATTTTTCCTACGAGAAAATATAAAATTCGCACGGGAAAACAATAATAACGCGGGCGAAGTCGCGAGCGGAAAGCTAGTCACCAAATAAGACTTGAACATACATGTTCATGATTTATTTGGTGACAGTTTAGTGATACATGTATCACTTGCAAATCTCTAACGAAATTCGACTGGTTACTGTTTACACCAAAAATCCTTGTTTTTAATTTCTACTTCATAAAACTCCATGACCTCTAAATATAATTCTCATTTATATTCATGGTATTTATGTAATTCAGAAAGACTTGATAAGTTATTTTTAGCTCAAGTACGAGTCGTTTGTTTACAAACATTCATTAATTCACTAAAATGACACATTATTTTGAAGGCTTGTCTATTAGAACTGCGAAATACGTATAATATACTAGTCTTTGCCCGCGACTTCGTACGCGTGTAGTTTGAAGACAACGAATCACTAATAGAGAGTATTGCAAATTACTCCAGATAAGCTAGTAAAAATTCACTAAAAATATAAAAATAAAAAGTACAAAAAAGTTACAAAAAATAAAATCTGATTTCAAAAATACTGATGATAAGTTAAAAATAATATAAGAATGTATAGACAACATTACATTTCTTTATTGAAGTCGGTGCGAAATTTTAAGACTTTAGGAGATCATCGTTTGGCACCAACCTCAATATAGAAATGTGATGTTGTCTGTACTTATTCTTATATTATTTTTAAGTTTTGAGTGTTTCTGAAGTCAGTTTTTATTTTTTATCTGACTTCAAGGTATGAGATGGTTCTTAATTCGATGCGTATGTTTTTTTTTTGTTTATATGTTACGCGATTACTTGGCCAATTGTGGACCGATTTTCAAAATTCTTTTTGTATTCGATAACGTACAAAAAGAATTTTGGATCGAGGGAAGCCCTTAAATTTTATAGGTACGTCCAACGTGTTTCATGTTTTTTCCGAAGCTGTTCACGCATTTGCGTCTGGTAGTTAGGGAATAGTTCTTTTAACATAATGATCACGTATTAACCCGTGCTTGTATCATTTAAAGATGCTTTGGTGAACTGGTATAAAATTCACTATAAAGATGACTGTGCAGTTTGTTGCACACCGCTTAGAGTTGAAGGTCCGAGGTAAGTGCCTACATTTCTTATTGAAATATTATTTCGGGCGATAATGGTTCCCTCCCCCCCCCCCCCCCTTTACGAAATTAGACACTTTTGGTCTTATTACTCGTAGATTCAATACACCTTAATCTATGTTTAATTAATGGTGCCGAGCGATGATCTTCTGAAGACTTTAAATTTGCCAATAGACTTCAAAATAAAAATATGATCTTGTATACATATATACTTAGGTACTTATATTATTTTTGACATTAAGTGTTTTTAAAGTTCTTTATATTTTTTGTATTTTTTTAAATTATGTACGGATCTAAATAATCAGCATTATCGTTACTTTCATTTCATTTCATTTAAATGTTGAAAAATGTTGAATATCATGAAGTGAAATATAAGGATATTATGTTATCACTTTGAGAAAACAAACGGTATTTTACCTTTTACAAGTGAACCTGAACGTACTGAAGGAAATAAAGAAGTTTCAATAGCGGCAGCATCGCTCACGTTGCGGAGCACGATGCGGTTGTGAACTTGACGTCAAATTTGAATGGGCTGAACTCTCGAAGACACGGCTACTGCAAGTTTTGTAATCCATTATTCTGCACTAGACAGATCTTGTAGTCTTTTCAGACAATTTTATGTAGAGGATAGAAATAAAATTTCTTGGATAAGCGATTTGTTATTTCAGGAATAAGCTAGGAACATCAACAATTCAGTTGTCTGTTATTCTGGGATTCCGACTTAAGTATTCTAAACTTCGAGTATTCCGGGATCCAGTCCTCAACTGAGACGTTATTATTTTTGTTTTGTGGAGTTTGAGCTAATACTATCCTGGTCTTAAGTGGTAAAAAGGCTTGTAAACATTTAAGGGAGTGGAGTGAATAATGCACCTTGCGACTTAACTCGTTGACATGATTATGACAGGATAAACTAGAGTCGATATATAAACCCAAATCCTTGACTGTCTCGGTAAATTTAATGGGAACATCATCCAAAAGCAGAGGCGGTAATAAATTTAATGGAATATTGTTACGGAAATACCTACTGCCAATGATGATAGCTTGTGTTTTCGCAGGATTGATTTTTATTCCATAACATTTCAACCAAGAACTAATAGTAGCCAAATCATGATTTATTGTTGCTAAAGCAGAAAGTACGTTTTCCACAGAAAAATGATGGTATATCTGCAAGTCATCGGCATAAAGGTGGAATTTAGATGTCATTAACTTGCAAACTGCATTTATTAAAATTGAGAAAAGTAACGGAGAAAGTACACCACCCTGTGGTACCCCAACTACCCCGATCACACCAGTCGGAATATGTCTCTTCTACACAAACGCGCTAACAGCGACAACGCAGATATGAGCCAAACCACGATAATGCTGAAGTGGAAAAATTCTGAGATTTTAGTATGCCCAACAAAATTCATGGTCGACTGAATTAAATACGCTGCTGAAATCGAGCAACACAAGGATAGTGAGCTGTTGGTTCTCCATAGCGAAGCGAATGTCATCAGTAATTTTCAATAGAGCTGTAACGGTACTGTGACCACTGCGGAAACCGGTCTGAAAAGGAGAAAGAAGGAGGTTAGATAACAAAAAAAATGAAAGCTGCCGGTGTACAATATTTATGAACAAATCAAAATCTAATTTCTTTGTTCAAATTTATGGAAGTATTTATTACCTAAATACTGATTAAACGTTATTTGATTTTAAACTGAAAGCAAAAACTTTCAAATGACAACCATAATCAGCCCTTAACACAAAATAAATTAAAACACAAAATGACACATTACAGACGTGAGCGTAGTATTCCTCCTACGCTTACGTAGGGCTGTCGGCACCTAATACCAAAAAATAATTTAATTAGTTTGTATGACGTGAGCGTAGTATTCCTCTTACGCTTACGTAGGGTTGTCGGCACTTAATACAAAAAAATATTTTATTTAATTTGTATGGGAAATAAAAGTAGGTTTGTTAGCCCTAATATTTTTCCTACAGAATCTCTATTTCTGATGAATACATACCCTTAAATGTTATTGGGGTATTCAGTTACATCCTGTATACACGGTTATTTTTTTATCACCCTGGAAAATTTTAGGGACGCTTCAGAACACATCCAATATTATATAAAAAATAAAAAAAATGAAATAAAAAATTAAAAAAATATATTAAAAAAAATAAAAAAATCTCTAAAAATGCTGCTCTCAACTAGTGCACCATTTTTTGTATTTTTTAAAAAATTTATATAAAATTAAGGAGGGGTTATTTTTTTTATTTATATTTAAATCATTCTAATACCATGTCGTGAAGCGTCCCTTAAATTTTCCAGGGTGATAAAAAAATAACCGTGTATACGCCAGTATCGAAATATATGACTGAAACTTGATGTAACCTAACTCATATTTTTTAAATGTTCACTTTTTTCCGACTTTCAGATCCTATGAAGATTATTGACATAGACGGGAGCAAGAGTGGAACATAATTTTAACGAGACAACTGGGACGAGTTTTTACATAATATAATTTGTCCCATGATTGGACTACTTAACGGGACTAGTAGGATAGATACATATTTGACACTCTCGCTGAGCTCAAAATTTATTAGTTAACACCCTCGCTGCACTCGGGAGAGTCCAGGAGAGTCCTTCGTTACACTCGCGATTCAAGTCTACACCCATGACATACGACAGTACTTTATGCCCTTGGTTAATAATGTACTGATTTAATTAAGTTTTTGTTAATTGCTTATATTCTGCTGTTTCATATATAACACGATGTAGGTAGTTAGCAATCACCCGAAATTCACTTTTTATATATCTCAATTCCCCTCAACTCAAATTTTATTGTAATGATGTTGTATAAAACCTTAATTTCCAATCGGAAAAAAAATCCATCGCCTTTTAAGTCGAGAAATAAGGTTGTGATCACGTTATCAGACACACTTTCAATAGACAGGTACTGAAGTCTAAAAATAACCTCCCGTTGTGGTCCTTTCTTACTGAGACTAAATTTATGAGATTTTCTTACTAATTACGTGCAGGATATCTTGTTCAACGTACTTAATATGCTGACTTATTTACGTTCTTATCTCTACTATTTAATGGAATAATATGTTTATTAAATATTTTTGTTTTATTGTCCTTATACCTACATTAAAATCGACCCACCAATCGGTTCAGAGCTCTACAAATCAAAATATACCATCAATAAATAATATCTTTTAACCCTGTTTGTTAAGCAAGAGCCTAAGCTTACATTACACTAATTAAAAATTATATTTGCCTATTAGCCAAATATCCATAACTTTTTTGTTTTCTCATGTTTACGAGAGAGAGAGAGAAAATCATCATCATCAAAAAGTTATTCAAATTATTATAAGTAACAGTAAAGTTTATAGCCAATTTAACCAGCCTTGTCTTAGCTTAGGATACTCTTAGCACACCCCGGACACTCCATACAACGTTCGCAAATCAATTACCTATTACTACTACTAAAGCAAATTGTTTGTACACGCGCAAATGTGTGCGTGGAATCTAGTAGGGGTGAGTCATTGATTTACTACCAAACGTAGATAGAGCGCTTCATACAAAAACGCGCTTGAAATCTGTCACCTAATCGACTATATAATTGTACTCGCTGATATATGCACGCCCGAATGAAAATTACCATAAAGAAAGTACCGTATTTATCAAATTCAACCTTATTCTGCATTATTACGGCAACTATTTTAAGTACAACCGTGGGACGTTACATCATTTCATACCTAGCCACAGATCAAACGATTTAGTAATTGCTACAAGAAAATATCAACTTTATGCGCTCAAACATAATGCTTGAAATTGCTTATCGCGTTGTCGCTCCAACGCATGAATGAGATAACAAATCGTGATACGACGCCCGTGCGAGCGAGACGATTGTGATGTACTGACACTGACGCGAAGCGACATGTTTATGATTAAAATAATTGTTTTTGATTGGTTTTTACGTATAAATCGAATATTTGAAGACATGATACGATGTGTAATGAGTTTACCCACGCAAAATATGAAATCCCGTCTTTTTCTGCCGTTTCTGGCTATTGTTACCACAACTTTTGAATGCGCACTTCGGCATGTTTACGTGCCGACAGCTAATCACTCACTATGGAAAAGAACTGCACGAGTCGCGATTAAGCAGTTCTTCACCGGCCTACTTTTCGATCGTTCATGCGTTATCTACATTTGGTAGTAAATCAATGGGCTGAGTGCGCGGAATGACGAAATGAAGCGAGAAGTGCAGCAACTGCCTTCTCTTTTACCCGCATAGCGTTATCTCTGTTATCGGCCGGCGCTCGCGTCTACTCGATGAACGTGAAGTTTCGCCAATCGCCATGCCCGAGCGATCGCGCGCGCTCTTGTTTATGTGTCAGTGATGTCTACAACGAAGTGCCGGGTGGGGTGAGGTATTTGAAATGAGTGCGAGGAGGTGAGTGGCCGTTCTGTACGTAGTACTATTATCTATTCTGTGCTCTTAGGTAGCATGCCGACATATTCTTTTTATTAAAGACAAGAGGTGACAGCATACTTCTTAGGAGTTTCCTAAGCTAAGGTTGGTGAAATTGGTAATTAGTTCGATGTTGTGCTTGTTTCGGTTCAACATTCCCATAGTGACATTACAGGCACCTAGTTTTGTAGCGGATATTCCCTACCTTTTATTTTTTTTATCTAACTAACTTGGCAAACAAGCAAACTGTCCATCCATAAGTGGTAACAGTCACCTATAATACATGTGGCTTTTGTTAGATTCGCAGCAAAACTGCAACCCCCACAAGAACCACAGTACGTTTACAACTGTGACTTAAGATGTAAAGTGACAGTACCCAGTAATTTCACTGCCATATGCCAAACCGGAACTCAGTAATGCAAGCACTGCTGCTTTGCGGCAGAAATAGGTGAGACGGAGGTACCCAAGCAGACGACCCTGGTACTGAGTCTCCCTACGGCACAGAATAGATAATAGTACTACGTACAGAACGGCCACTCACCTCCTCGCACTCATTTCAAATACCTCGTCCTACCCGGCACTTCCCTGTAGACATCACTGACAAGTAAACAAGGGCGCGCGCGATCGCTCGGACGAGTAGACGCGAGCGCCGGGCGATAACAGAGACAGCGCTATGCGGGTGAAAGAGAAGGCAGTCGCTGCACTTCCCGCGTCATTGCGATTGATAACCGCTCACTCAGCCCTACTAGATTCCACGCACACATTTGCGCGTGTATGAACGTCATTTGTTTAAGTAGTAGTAATAGGTAATTGATTTGCGAACGTTGTATGGAGTGTCCGGGGTGTGCCTACGGTAAAGCCTTTTGCCGTAAGTTAGTTTGAACCTAACCTGCTATATTGTGCGTTAACAAATACATTCTATTTATCAAAAAATGGGTTCCATTAAAACGGAATTTGTTTGCATAGGATTGTTGGAAGACCGTAGCATCAACTTGACATTAAAAACACACAGGAGCCCCCTGGATAAACGCTGAGCAAATTATCTTCACATTATTATTGTTTTTTTAAAGCGTAGCATAACTACGGATTGACAATTTGATTTTTGAAATTAATTTTTCATATATTTTCGTACAATGAAGAAAATTTCCGCATTAACCTTTTATACATTAGACACGTCCGCGCTGCTAATATTATGTCATTGTACTGCGTGGGAAAAAATAGACATGTCACAAGCATTGTTTATTCGGAAACATAAGGAAAAGCTTTTGTCACCAGCTGACCTTTCCACAGTAGTTGAGCAAAATCAAAAACAAATTCTGTGGAAATGTAATAGAACGCCTGGAATTGGAGACAATCATGATCACCGAATAAGAAAGTCGTAACTTATTACAAAATAAAAAAGGATGACTAAATATATTTCGATACACTCTAAAAATGTCATATTTAGGTATACGTAGTAGGTATTTGACAGACACAGGTGCAGGTAGAAAGTGGCGTTTACCTAGCACATCAAATTAATCCCACTATTCAGCGAAGTTTTCTTCTTCAAAAAAGGCGACAGGGCCCAGTTGAAGAACTACAGACCCATCACGCTAGTGCGATTACGCAGGATCCGCGCACATCTCCCGCTGTTTCGGCCCGTATAACCACGATTGGTTGAGTAGGGCCATGGGTTGGTGGAGGGTAAGACCCATCACGCTCCTGAGTCATGTATTATATACAAAGCTGTTCTCATGAATTATCATGAAATCTCTCGCGAGCAGGTTTGACGTCTTCCAGCCTCCCGAAAAACCCAGATTCCGCAAAGATTCTAGTACACCATAGACCACATTCATAGGCTCTCTCGCGTTATATAATCTGTCACTATGCTCGGCATTTGTGGACTATAAAAAAAGCCTTCGATTCTGTTGAAAGGGCCGTGCTTAGGTCACTTCAGAGATGACAAATATAACATTAGTATATCCATGTGTTGCAGTCATTGAAGGAAAACGTCACCATATCAGTCCGCCTTCAGGACCAAACCCGAAACCAATTTGACTTCAGCGAGGTGTGAGATAGGGCGACGTTATGCTTTTGGACTGTAGAGGATTCGGCATCAACAAACGGCAAAGTACACTACTCACCTTCATTTTGCTGCTGATATTGTGGTCATGGTTGATTGTTAGAGTTTCTCAATAAATGGGTCTTAAAATGAACACAGTCGAACACCTGTGAAGGTTGAAAAGATTGAAGGCTCTTCACTGGATATTGTTGACGAATATGTTTGACGAAAACATTGTTCCACCACATGTCAAAGAAAGATTTAGTGATAATGAAAATGGTTTGTTCAAGCAGTGCAACGTTCTACCGGTTAATACCCAAGTAAATAATATTTTACTTAAGGCGCATAGTGTTCCCAATGACCTTGCGTCGATCATCCCGCACTGATTACATAGGAGTGAGTGAGTGAGAGTGAGGGGAATATTCAAGCAAACCTTTACGCGTAAGATGAATTATTTCAATAAAAAATTAATGAAGGCGAATAAGAAAAATCTAAAAAGACTATCCCCTAGAATATTGTTCACTTTATTTATTGAAATCGAAAGTATGTGATTTAACCTAATATTTACGAAGCGATTAGGTTTATAGTTTTAAAATCGAGGCATGTTTGGGTCACATTTTAACCAAGTTTTAATTAATTTATCAAAAAATTAAAAAGACCATCCTCTAAAGAATGCGTTGAATAATAACATATCTTTTTTAAAGATTTTTTTATTCAATATTTATGAAGAGAACCGGTTTTTTCTGCAGTGATTTTTTTATGATTGACGTTACTATGTGCCTTAACACTACTTTTTCGATATAGAATTACTACACAAAATCGAGTACTCTGTATACACGCGGGCTGTTGCTCGGAACCGGGTATGTGTGGTGTGACGCGGGCACAAAATACGTGCGGCGAAAGGTGGGCTAGCTTCATAGTGCCTCGGTTAGTAAATGATCTACCCTCTCTATGAAGTATTATTATTTAGATAATTTATAAAAATGTAGCATAAAACGACTGAATTTTAAACTTCTTGATCGATTCTTTAACTTGAAACTATCTATACTATATAAAGCTGGATTATATAATAAAATCGTAGGGGTACAAAAATCATACAACGAATGTATAAAGCATTTTTTATGATAATACTTATCGAGAGACCATAAAATTTGTAGATTGGTTTAATTCTTGACTAATTTTCACAAAATCGGTACAATTTTTGAAATATTTGAAATGTTGAAAAATGAAGATACTCTTTTCAAGGTATTTTGAAAGATGTTATAATATGTTTTTACATTAGGACTAAGGAATCAAACTCTTTCATCCATTTAAAACTATTAAAAGTAATAGATTAATATTGATAATTAAAAAAAAATATCTGACTGCAATGTTCTGGGTTACGCGTAGAGGGACGGGACGGGACTCTTGATCCTAATGTCTAAAATGACGGATCACATTTTTTTGGATCCACCCAAGGAACATGGATATCGAACGAAGAACCTAAAGAGTAGAACACATTGAACCTAGCCACGTTGACTTAATTTGACATGACTGCCGATAAAGTTCGTTTCCAAACCCAGCGATATGCATATCAAATGAAAGGCCTTGATGAGTAGAGCACTATGAAGATAGGAAAATCGCCCTAAATTCAAAATGGCCGCCGCTCAAATAAAACGGATAAAAGTTCGTTTCCAAACCCAGCAATATGGGTATCAAATGAAAGGCATTGATGAGTAGAGCACTATGAATCTAGCAACATTGACATAAATTCAACATGGCTGCTGCTCTAAAAAGAAGAATAATAGTTCGTTTCCAAACCTAGCAATATGGGTATCAACTGAAAGGCCTAAAAGAGTAGAACATTATGAACTAAGGAAAATTACCCTAAATTAAACATGGCCGCCGCTCAAAAAATGGATAAAAGTTCGTTTTCAAACCCAGCAATATGGGTATCAAATAAAAGGCTTTGATAAGTAGAGCACTATGAACCTAGCAACATTGACATAAATTCAACATGGCCGCCGCTCAAAAAAGATAGATAAAAGTTCGTTTCCAAACCTAGCAATATGGGTATCAAATGAAAGGCCTTGAAGAGTAGAGCATTAGGAACCTAGCAAAATCGACCTAAATTCTACATGGCCGCCGCTCACAAAAAATGATAAAAGTTCGTTTCCAAACCTAGCAATATGGATATCAAATGAAAGGCCTTGAAGTGCAGAGCATTAGGTACCTAGGAAAATCGACCTAAATTCAACATGGCCGCCGCTCAAAAAAAAGGATAAAAGTTCGTTTTCAAACCCAGCAATATGGGTATCAAATGAAAGGCCCTGATGAGTAGAGCACTATGAACCTAGCAACATTGACATAAATTCAACATAGCCGCCGCTCTAAAAAGAAGAATAATAGTTCGTTTCCAAACCTAGCAATATGGGTATCAACTGAAAGGCCTAAAAGAGTAGAGCATTATGAACTAAGGAAAATTACCCTAAATTAAACATGGCCGCCGCTCAAAAAATGGATAAAAGTTCGTTTTCAAACCCAGCAATATGGGTATCAAATAAAAGGCTTTGATAAGTAGAGCACTATGAACCTAGCAACATTGACATAAATTCAACATGGCCGCCGCTCAAAAAAGATAGATAAAAATTCGTTTCCAAACCTAGCAATATGGGTATCAAATGAATGGCCTTGAAGAGTAGAGCATTAGGAACCTAGCAAAATCGACCTAAATTCAACATGGCCGCCACTCAAAAAAAATGATAAAAGTTCGTTTCCAAACCTAGCAATATGGGTATCAAATGAAAAGCCTAAAAGAGTAGAGCATTATGAACTTAGGAAAATTGCTATAAATTCAACATGGCCGCCGCTCAAAAAATGGATAATAGTTCGTTTCCAAACCCAGCAATATGGGTCTCAAATGAAAGGCCTTGATGAGTAGAGCACTATGAACCTAGCAACACATAAATAAATTCAACATGGCCGCCGCTCAATAAAGGTGGATAAAAGTTCGTTTTCTAATCTAGCAATATAGGTATCAAATGAAAGGTCTTCAAGAGTAGAGCACTATGGACCTAGCAAATTGACGTAAATTCGACATGGCCACCGCTCAAAAAAGGTGGATAAAAGTTCGTTTCCAAACCTAGCAATATAGATATCAAATGAAAGGCCTTGAAGAGTAGAGCACTATGAACCTAGGAAAATAGCACAAAATTAAATATGGCCGCTGCTCAAAAAAAACTGTTAAAAGTTCGTTTCTAAGCCTAGCAATATAGGTATCAAATGAAAGGCCTTGATCAGTAGAGCACTATGAACGTAGCAACATTGACGTAAATTCAACATAGCCGCCGCTCAAAAAAGACGGATAACAGTTGCTTTTCAAACCCAGCAATTATAGGGGTATTAAATGAAAGTAGGCCCTGAAGGGTACCTAGAGCCCTAGGGTTCCGCGGAACACACTTAGAGCATGGCTGCATGCTCTAAGTGTGTTCCGCGGAACCCTAGGGCTTCACAATACCCCTATAAGGGTTCCGCAATAATTTAGAAAAATCAAAACACCCTCTCTGGTCGTACTTTCATTATGCTTATTAATAAAGAATACACTTTTAAAAACTATTGTTTTATTTTAGGGTTCCGTCAAGTATTTCGCTTTCCAAAAGGGTTACGTCACCAAAAAAGTTTGAGAACCGCTTCGGGGCCTATTGGATGTTCGATGTTAGATGTTACCTGTGTTTAGTGTCCTTCGAGACCGTGATAATGCAACGATCGTGAACTAACTAACGATAACTCCAAGTTTGTGTGTTGGATGTTAGTCATAACGGCGAGTTTGCTAACCGAACTATGCCAGCAACACTATATCGCACAGTACACGTTACAAAAACGGAAGTCTCAATACATTTTAAGGCTAACCGCATAAATACGTTTTTTCGCATTCGTTTTCTGAATGCGGGCATTGATTTACTACCAAATGTAGATAGAGCACTTCATACAAAAACGCGCTTGAAATCTGTCACCTAATCGACTATACATTTGTACGCTGTTAAATAGGTAGTTGAATATGCACACCCGAATTAAAATTACCATAAAGAAAGTACCGTATTTATCGAATTCAACCTTATTCTTTATTATTACGGCAACTATTTGAAGTACAACCGTGTGCAGTTACATCATTTCATATCTAGCCACATTAAATTTGACGTTTTAGTAATTGCTACAAAAAATATCAACTTTATACTCTCAAACATAATGCTCAAAATTGCTTATCCAACGCATGGAAAAGAACTGCACGAGGCCCGATTGAGCAGTTCTTCACCGGCCCACTTTTCGAACGTTCATGCGTTATCTACGTTTGGTAGTAAATCAATGAATGCGGGCATCCGAATGCATCAAATCTATACAAAATACTCATTGACTGCCGCACACGTTCGTTTTTATTTTACGAACGGAACACGTTCTGTACGTACGTTTAGGTAGAATGGTAGAAATCCCGAATGAGAAGAAACGAACGTCTGCGCTACGTTCACGAAACTCCGTGTCTGTATTCCGTGATCGGATATCGAATACGGAAAACGTATTTGTACAGTAACCCCCCCATTCATGCTATACATTAACTCTACGAAAACCGCCAATATTACGAGCGACATAAGAACGGTTCAAAGGTCAAACAGTATAGCTGACAAGGAGCTTACTGTACGACCAGTCAAAATTGGCCAAGTTGTCATATCCAAAAAATTTATTTTGTTGGTGTTACCAACACCCATTATAAAATCTAAACTTTATTCGTATACAGTTCTAATTTATTAACAATTGTTTATTTTCATTCGAAACATGAATACGATAAAGATTATTCTTGCAACTGTGTAGTTCTTTCTACTGAAGAAGAATTTATTAATATCAATAATGTCTCTAAAACAATAATAATACTTAGTGTTTATAGTAATATGTAATATATTTAATTTTGTAGACTGTTAGAAAAAGAGCATTACGAACCTACGAAAATTGTCCTAATTTCGAAATGGCCGATGCTCAAGAAAGGCAGAATAAAGTTGAATCATTATGGAATAAAATGGAGGAAAAAACTAATTACTGTGTTAAGTATTTTAATGGCGAAACGTAGTTCGCGGGCACAGCTAGTTATAAATAGATTCGTTTATTTAAACTGCAAGGGCTCCGCAATACTGATGTGAGCTTATGTATGTCAATTTAAAATTTACAAAATTAAACAATACCCATAGGTACTCAATGTCTAATGTTAATATCACAAAGTTTAAATGTAATGTCAATAAATTAAAATAATAAATAATGAGCTGGTTGATAAATAGCACTACTTTAAGCCTTTGTGGTTTCTCAGTGTAATTGCATAATCTATTGTGTAATAATTGTGTATTTCTTTATATATAAAAATGAAACGCTGTGTGTTAGTCTCGTAAAAACTCTGAAATTGCTCAACAGATTCTTACGAAATTTTCTGTGTGTGTTTGAATAGGTCCAAGGAAGGTTTAAACGTAAAGTTGGACCCGGTAGGTGGCGCTGGAATCGGGCAGGACAACGTCTGCCAAGCCCACAGTGTGAAATAAATAAAATAAACCTAGGGAAAATAGTCCAGCTCAGCAAATCCAACTTTAACTCGACTGGGCAGCGTACAAAAAACTATGTAGCATATTCTCGGATTAATAATGAAAAGTACAATCCCACCAAAAAAATTTTAATGTAAAATATTGTCTGACCGCAGACTGTCTCCCACAACTTCGACGACACGGTTACTGCAGAGGTCTAGTGATCGCCTACTGCGCAACGGGTCGCGGGTTCGCTTCCCGTACGGGACAAATATTTTGTATGGCCTACAGAAATTTGTTCCGGTCTGGGCGTATACTGTGCATGTGGAGAAAATCCTAGTGTGGGTTACGTTTTTTCAAAAAAAAAAACTTCAAAAAACGTGTGTAAACTCTCACTCGGCCGAGTGACATTTTACTGTCTCGCCAATCTACTCGGTAGGTGTAATCAGGCTATTACTTGCCGTTATACCAGTGTTCTTGTAGCAACAAAAAGGCCAAGTCACACATTTTGACTAAGGTATAGAGTTTGAGAAGTTAGGGCTTGTAGAGTTAGACGTTTGGATCTTCATGAGATCTGATAACTTTTTGACACTGCGAGACATATGGTCTCGTCTTGGCAACATTTTACGTGAAAATGTTTTGATGTGATTTTACTTCTTTTTGTAAGTTGCATATGATATTTTTTTTTTATTTTGTCCATTTTTCTTGCTTATTTTTTTTGGTGTAATTCTTGCACATCAGAAGTGCCTTTGTTCATAGCCCACTCGCGCCGCGCTGTATTTACTCATCATCATTCTGCATTCTGTTCTGGCCCTTGGAAGATACGACGTACGACGTATTGTTGTTTGTGTACTAATACTAGCTTACATGCCAAAATATCAGCTGTCTACGACTTCAGGAGAATTTTGATGATCATATAGTCAATCAGTGTATCATTTACAAAATCGGGGTTTTTTAGATATCATTATAATCTCAAGTATAAGAGCTATTACGTCTACTGTTAACATCGTATTTTGAGAAGTTTTTTTATCTGGTATAACCCATACCCAACTTATGAATGAGGGTTCAAAAAAAGCGCTTTGAGAATAGAGTGCCCTTGCGCTTCGCTTGCCTCGGCTTGGCGTTTTCAGGCCTTTTAGCTAAATAAATAACTGTCGTGGAAATTATAGCTATCATAATTATATTATTTTTCAACACACTTGCTCGTAAAGTGGGTCTTATTACCTTGCATTTAGACCCGTTATTCAGTATATTAAATACGAATGCTTTTCACTTTACATAATCGCACAAGTGCGGTAATCTTAATACGACAAATTCTAATTTGTTCAAGATTGCAAAGTAAATGTATGTCCAGTGCGCATTCTTAAATTTGTCGCTTAACACTTTTTGCCACGACTTTATGCGGTTGCCAATTGGAAACAAATGAACAGCCATTTTTTTTTTCTTAAAGGGGGTAAAATGCATTTACGCACTTTCCCGCACCGGAGGACATTCGCTGCGGGGGTGTGTGGAACTCGCCCGTTGGGAATATCCACTAAAATATCCCCCTGTTTTCCGTCCTCAGCGATGGGTCATGGGTTCGGAGTCACAGTCAGACCTTGTCTCCGAGAACCCCACAAACCATCGCTACGCCCGTCACCGGGCCCACCAACCCGCGGTTTCCCGCTCTACTCCGCGATGCAGCGACATACCGGAAAACGTGTATGTCGCCGCGCTGCCACTCCAACGACTGTTGTTCCGGGCGACAGTTGTCCTCTTCTATCGCCCGGAAGTCGCTACCACTCGCCCCTTAGGGCACCAGCGCTTGGGCATAGGCCCGACGCCGTCTTCCTACGCGACGTCTCCTCAACGGGTCCGCCAGGGGGTCCTCCTCACGGGACCGCTCCCTGGCCTCCTTTCTGCTCATGACCACCTCACAAAAGGCCTTTACGGCCCTCCAGGACTGTTCGCTGCTAACCATAGAGCGAACCACGGCCGACAGCGACAGATCGCTGCCCACAACGGCTACCATTTCCGCCCTCTCAACTGCCCAAGCTGGACAGACCTCCAGCGTGTGTTGCGCCGTATCATCGATCGCCCCACACTCATGGCAGGTGGTAGTTCGCTCCCTCCTCGCAATGTTGCACAGGTACCTCCCGAAGCAACCATGCCCCGAAAGAACCTGCACCAGGCGGAAAGAGAGCGAGCCGCCCCGCCTCGCCATCCACTGCTCTAACACCGGCAATATCGCCTGTATGGTGCGGTGTCCGGCACTTGGCTCTTCCAGCCTCCTCCGCCACTCTTCGTGGCCCACCGTTTCGGCGTCTCTCCGCCAACGCTCTATCTCCTCTGGGAGTGGATTTCTGCCTTGGGTTCTTGTGTCCGCAGATTTGCGGTACACTGTAGCAAGCACATTGGCCTCCTACTCCCAGGGAGGTGCACCCGCCAGAACGCACGCCGCCTCACATGAGACGGTGCGATAAGCCCGTATGATCCTAGCCGCCATGACCCGCTGCGCGCGGCGTAAATGGGTCTTGTTAAGGGCGGTTAGGGTATCTGCCCAAATGGGCGCGCCGTAAAGGGCAATGGAACGAACCACGCCCGCGAAGAGACGTCGACATCCTGCTTCCGGACCACCGAGGTTTGGCATTAGCCGACTAAGAGCCATGCTCGTTCTTATCAATTTTGGAGCCAGTCGGACAAAGTGCTCCTTGAAGTTCCATCGGCTATCGAGGACGATTCCTAAGTACTTCATCGTCGACCCGACGCCGATGGAAACTCCTCCCACTATTAACTGGGCTCCAGATGGCGGCGCGTTTCGGGGGCCACGAAAACAAATAGCCTCCGATTTATTTAGAGCCACCGATAGGCCCAGGCGCCTTATTCGACCCACCACTTGTGCCGTGCCTGCAGTTGCAAGGAGGCTAGCTTCCCTGTATGTCTTCCCGCGGGCTGTCACCAAGGTGTCGTCAGCGTAACACGTGACATCCACCCCTCGCAGGGTGGCGCCGCGCAACACCCAATCGTAACCGATGTTCCACAGGAGGGGTCCAAGGACCGACCCCTGTGGAACACCGCACAACACCGGCGCCCGGTTCAACCCGTTACTCGTAGGGTACACCACTGTCCTACCCGCGAGGTACTCCTCAACCACCTGGCACAGGTATATGGGGAATCGGTGGAAACGCATGGCCTCCAAAATGCATTTGTGGGGTAGGGTGTTGAAGGCATTAGAGATATCTAATGACACTGCCAGAACCACCCCACCCCTTGAAACCTCCTCATCGGCTAGGGCCCTCACCCGCGCGATCGCGTCAACGGTGGACCTGCCCTGCCGGAAGCCGAATTGGCAATTGGCCAAATTTGGCCCCACGGTGTCTAGGTGCTCCTTTAGACGGGCGGCGATTACACGCTAAAAGAGCTTTCCGGCCTCGTCTAGGAGCACGATCGGACGATAGCCTGACGGCGACTCCGCCGGACGTCCTACCTTCCGAAGCAGCACCAACTTCCCGTCCTTCCACCTGCTGGGGAAGAATCCACCTCTTAGGCACTCCGTTAGTAGGGTCCGGAACCTAGTCATGAGTCCATTTCTTAGAGCAAGAACCCATGCTCTTCCAGGGAGTCCGTCTGGGCCGGGGGCTGTGTTCTTCGCTTGGAGGCGAAGCACTGCCGCATCCAGCTCAGCTTCGGACACTTCCGGAATTTCCCTGGAGATGGATGTCAATTCCTGCTGGCCCACCATAAAGGGAGCCGCACCCAGGGAAGGCACGGGAAAGAGTGCCTGCACTACTCTGGCAAGCGTGCTCTCCTCCATTGTCGTTGTAAGTGGAGGAGCCCAGGGGCGGAGCTTGCTCATAACGAGCTTATACGGCCTGCCCCATGGGTCTCGCGCCAGAGTATCCAGTAGCTCCTGCCAAGAGCGTTCTTTGGCCGCACCAATCTCAGCCCTGAGGGCTTTTTTAGCCTCTTGGAAGGCCGCGAACAGAAGACCAGCCTCAACCGCATTCCTATTGCGACGACGATGTCTTGTGTACTGGCGACGTGCCGCCACACAAGCCGCGCGGAGTTGCGCTAACTCGGGCGACCACCAGTGCACCTGTCGACGGGGAGGCATCGCTCGTATTCGGGGCATAGACGCGTCGCAGATGCGTTCCATCGCCTCGCCGAACCATTGCGACTCTTGCTCCGGGTCTGGATGCAAAGGATCGTCTCCCCAGCTCTCAACCAGGGACGCTTCAGCCAGAGTGTCCTTGTCTAGGCTCTTAATTGCCCATCGTGGACCAAGCTCCGTCGCGGCACGGCGCGAGCTGTTTGGACTTATTGGGTGGGGAGAGACATCAAACCGAATGTATCGGTGATCCGACAAGGTCTCTTCCCCAGCCAAGACTTCCCAGCATCGAACACGGCGGGCTAGGGCGGGACTCGCGAACGTGATATCCACTAATGAACCTCCATTATGCCGCACGCACGTGTTTACCATACCGCGGTTCAGCACGACCAGGCCATTCGAGGAGAGCCACTCCTCCAGCACTTCGCCTCTGGCATCAGTGGCAGGACAGCCCCATTCCTTCGACTTGGCGTTCAGGTCTCCCGCGACCAAGATCTGGTGCGGATGACACCAGCCAAGTAGAGTATCCATTCTCGCCAGTAAGCCCTCAAAGTCCGAGAGGGGACGATTTGGCGAGAAATAGACACCGACGACCATTGTGTCACCGCACAAGGCCGCGACAAACCCGTTGCCTCTGGTCGATTTCCCTATGAGAGGAGCGCCTTCACCTGTCGTCACCGTGATGGCGGCTAATCCATCGAGGTCAGCAACCCAGTTGTCACGGTCAGGCACGTAATAAGCCTCCGCGATGACAGCGACTTGGATATTCCATTGCGCCAGACTCTGGAGCAAGAGATCCTGGGCTCTGGCACAATGATTTATATTCCCCTGGAGGAACTTGATGGCCATTAATTATTGGGGGCCATTTCCACCTCCTCGGGCCTGTTCAGCGGGCGAGCTGGCTCTGCCTGGGATGAAACCACGGCAACTGCAGGCCTTCTGCGCGATAACTTGCGCTTGGGAGCCGAGCATTGAGTGCTCCCCAGACGATGGTTGCTTCTTTGCCGGCCTCTGCGCAAAGAGAGCAGTGATAATCGGAGATACACTCCGCCGCCCGATGTCCCAACTGTCCGCAGCGGTAGCACTGTCTGCTACGGTCTACATCAGCAGTGCACTGATCCTTTAAGTACCCGGTTTCCAGGCACTTAAAGCAGCGCATCGGCCGAGGCTGCAGGGGCTTTACTCGAGCCGCAGTCCACCCCACAAGCAGTCTGCCCTCGAGCACCTTTTTGGCTGCTACGATAGGGCAGCTCACCCAAACCGATCCCATACCAAAGTGGGTCTGCCGAATGACACCCACCTTGACTTGCTCCCGTGGGCATCCTCCCAGACTTGACACAGCCGAAGCGACTTCCTCAGCAGATACGGAGTCATCCAGGTCGGACACCAGCAATTCGGTGCTTTTTATAGGCCTGGAGACTCTAACGATATCCGCGCTGAGTGCCTCTCTAAGTTTTGCCGCCATTGCGTCTGCTTTTTGCTCGTTTTCGGAGCCCGGGACCTGTATTATGGTCGCGCCAGTGACAGCTCGACGAAAACGAACAAAAGGAATGTCGTGAGTCGCAATGTCAATTTTCCTCTTTGCCTCAGCTAAGACTGAGGCATAAGATAGCCCTTGTTCTCTAGCCCCAGGTTGCAGCGTAATGACAACTGCAGCGGTTTTGGGAGGCTTCGCCTTCGGTGACTTTGGAGGCAACCTCTTCGGTTGCTTCCTTATCGGCTTTTTGCCTTGGGAACGAGGGACGTTTTCTTTGTGTTTGCCCCCTTTGGCTGCGATATTCCACCGCTTTTCCATTGTAGCTGGGGCAGGAGGATGTGGTCGCGTATCACGAATGGCGGATCGTGATATAGAGCTCTCTGGACGCCCTTTGCGTCTACTCCTTCGTATACGTCTGGGGCGGCTGTCTTTCGCTGCCGGACAATCCTCTGCGGCACTTTGTTTGGCCGCTGGCTTCCCGCTGCCTGAAGTGGACGGCACACTCCGATCGGGGGCCTTAGAGCGGGTCTTGGTCCGGGGCTTCTCTTTCGAAGGGACAGCACTCGGTGGTTGTGCCGTCACCTGTGTCGTCTCTTCCAGCGGCTTCTCATGAGCCAGTGGAGGACGAACTCGTGGCGCCGGATTCAGCCTGGGCTCGAGGCCATCAATTCGGGCATTGAGGCGAGCACTCCACCGACTCATTATCCGCGCCTCGTATTCCTCCAGCATCGCTAGAGTGACGACACCTTCTGTCACACCCTGGCCAGTAACAGGGACGCTGCTCCGCTGCTTAAGGCAGTCTTTAATTTCGGCGAGCTCCTTTCGAAGTTCAGCCATATCTGCTCGCAGCTTCGCATTCTCCCTTTGCAGGGTCTGCGTCTCCTCTGAGGTGCTGCGCGTAGCCAGGACCTGGGCATCTTGTTTGATGGCTGCGGCAGCGTCTTTGAGGGCCTTGACGTAGGTCCCCTTGAGCCTACCGGAGGTTGCCGCCACCTTCTCGATCATGGCGACGCTAGACATCACCCGTGATACGAGTTGTGCAGCCGTGCCAGCGTCGTCTTCGTCCATCACACTTAAGGACAATGAGGAGCGGGACCGAGTAGCTCGAGCCTTTTGTACAGAGGCGAGCATATCTTGTTCCGCTCTCAGCTCCATCTCTGCGCGTTGCGCCTTGACGAAGTCAGCCTTAGCCTGAGCTAGGCCGACATAATGCCCAGTAGTGGGCGGGCGTCCGCGACCTCTTTTATTGGGCGTCCCGGATTGAGAATTCCGGTCGGGATGTGAGAGCTCGCTCCCCGATGATTCCGATCCGGAACAGCCACTCTCTCTAGCTCGTTTACGCCAGAACCTGCCTTCGTTCGGCTCCTGTCCATCTGAGGCAAATTTGACTGTCCGCATACTGCTCGCAGAAGAGTTGGACAGCATGAAGTCCTCCAACACCACGATTGGCTCTCTTATTTTGCCAGTCGATCCAACACGTCCGGTCACATTGCCGCCCTCTGACAGCTCGGGAACCGCTGCCGAGGGTCCACCCTCGCCTCTCTTGGCGTCACACCAAACACATGCACAGTTTTCTCCACACGCCTCGGTAACAGATTTGTCACCAGACAGCCCGGTTACTGCCTGGCGCCGTTGGCAAGACGGAGCAGATGAGCCGCTTAGCGCATATTTGCCACTCGGGGTATGAGCTTCCCCCGAGCGCCCGTGGTCAGTGGGGGCGTCCGACAAAACCACATTATTCGCATTCGACATTTCCATAATTACAATAAGTGGGTGGATACCTACGGCCCTTCCCCAAGGAGCCGCAGACGCTCTTTCGACAGGGTATTTAGTCCTGCCGGGCTCGCGCTAGCCCTGTGTCGGGATATCCCGCCCGTTGTTCAGCACCACCCTCTCACGACTGAGCACGGATGCGCTCGGCGCCACAGCGCCCCAACTCGGACCGGACAAAGCCGGTACGTCGGGTTCCACCCGGCCAACCCACGACCCGCGAACGGATCCATTGGCGACAGTCTTGCCCCTTCTTGGCCAAGAAGGGGGGACTTCGCCCACCAGAGGGTAATTTTTTATGGAGGTTTTCTTCCTCGCAGCCCGAAGGCCCCCGACCCCATTCAATGTGGGGCTACGGGTTTGTGTGACCGTGCAATGCCCGCCCTGAAAAGGGCAGGCAGCCACACACCAGTTTTTGTCCGCGCCGGCAAGCCGGTACCCCCCATATCTGGGGGGCGTTCCCCTATCCGCAACCCGGGGACGCGTCCGATGGCAGACTGGAAACTGCACACGGAAACAAATGAACAGCCTACTACTGGTTAGGTTACTTAAATATTAAATTAACAACGACATTAAAAAAAACAATAATTAATAACTGTAACTAAAATAAATTATTAAAAATTCACACAAACTTGTTTTTTAAACACTTAAATATTCTGTTTATTTAGTTTTCAATTTTGGCTGTTTGGCCCTTTTTTAAATGTTGGCTGTATAGCCATGCCCGGGCAGCGCGCGAAAAAAAAGGCGCGCGGCATTTTCCCGCTATTGAAATTTTTGCCTTTTTGTTGTAATTGATAATTGATTATCTACAAATATGTCGAGTCCAAGTGAAGAAGAATTCATATTATAAACTCCGCTGGAAATAATTATGGAGGCGCAAAGTGCGAGTAATAGTTTATTGCCGCCAAAGTCAAAGGATAATTACTTGGCGGCATACGATACTTTCATGCAGTGGAAGATTGATAAAAAAGCGCAATAATTTTCAGAAAAATAATAATACCACAAGATCTAATTATTTTCCTCACAAGTGTGTTGAAAAACGTCGTATGATATACGCGCGTGTTAGGTGTATAAAACAATGTTAAACAACAAATTGTTGAAAGAATGATATTATTAATAATCAATTTTCAGAAGTTAACAATATGGCAATAAGTTACAATATCTTATATCTTATAAAACAATAAACTATTACAGAAAAGCAATGATTCTCAGACTCTGTGTCTCTTAGAATCATCCTAAGGTTGACTGGCAGAAAATTTCCATGGCATTAAGTTCGCCTTGTACACAATTGTACTAAAGAATTAATAAATAAAAACAAATGATTAATTAGATATTAAACAACAATGATTACAAATGATACTTAACTTACTTTACGGCCAGCTTGCTCGTCACAGAATGCCGGTCCACGCTATTGCAACTTTCGACCATTCACAAGCGATTTTACATTTTCATTAAAATAATTGAAAGTACGAAGTAAAACCAATAAAAAACATTTCAAAAACCTTTTAAAACCGTTGATGATTATTTCGATATTTATTATAATATTTAAATTACATTTTTAGAATAAATAGTATAGTATAATCTCTAACTTGACATTTCGTTCGGAAGCACGTGACGATTGCTATGGAAAAGAATCGTTGATATATTTTTAGTCAAATCAAATATGATTTTATATAATGACTGTTACAAAAAGAAAAATGCAATCTTTAAGCATATACACGGTTATTTTTTTATCACCCTGGAAAATTTAAGGGACGCTTCATGACATGGTATTAGAATGTTTTATATATGAATAAAAAAAATTACTCGCTTACTTAATTTTATATTAATTTTTTTAAAAATCCAAAAAATGCTGCCTTAGTTGAAAGCAGGATTTTTAGAGATTTTTTTTAATTTTTTGTAATTTTTTTTTATTTTTTAATTTTATTTTTTTTATTTTTTATATAATAATGGATGTGTCCTGAAGCATCCCTGAAATTTTCCAGGGTGATAAAAAAATTACCGTGTATATATTTATCACGCGCATTGGTCATTACGTACTCTGCTTTCTTGTCGCGCTCGCCTGCGGCTCGCGCACAATATCGCCTCGTACGCGGTGACCGACATAGCGCGCTCGTATCATAATGTACTAATACTTTATTCCTTTAAGGTGAGATATTGATAACATTATTGTTAACCGTTATGTTTATGTAGAATGATGAGGCCGTGTACAATTGGAGTTGCATCTATCTAACAACTAATTACTTTGTGCTTTTTTTAAATTATAAAATGATGTAAACTCTGTTGATGGTCCAATGAAAAAATAAATAACTAGGTAACTTTATAAGTTCTTAATATCTTGTTATAATAACAAGATTTAAAGAACTTATACTCGTATAGTTACCTAAGCTAAGCACATTCACAAGTTAATTTTAGGAAAGAAACATAATACAGATAAATCATATTATTTATATTCCCCCAACATCTTTCGAAGCAAACTTACTATTCTCAAAGTCAATGACTTGTGCCACTTTGAAGTTTTAGTACCTACGTATTTTGATTTGGTTCTTCAGATATTATTAAAGGTTATACGCATCGAAAAGTTGCAAAGTCATTAAAGGTCAATTTTTGGTAACTATTAACTTTTCAACGTTATATTGAAAAAAATCACTGTCGTTGTAAGGTTGCCAATTACCAAAAAAGGTGGCATAAAAACTAGTTATTTTAAATTAGAATTCTACTTTTTCTAGATTGGCAAAGGAAACACATGTTTTTACGATCAATTCAGGCGCATAACACATTGCACCGGACACCGCTGCGGTGTACGGAGGGACGAAAACCGCATGCGGCTGCGGCGGCACGGAACCGTGCCACCGTACGGTTTGCTCCGTATCACCGTCCGGAGCTGCGGTGCACGACGACGCTCCGCATCTCCGCATTATCTATGTTGAGATCTATTACGCGTATGCACGTCCTTTCTACGCAAAAATCCGTACGATACTGCGGCACAGTGTGGCATACCCCGCGGACCGCACCGCATCACCGTCCGGGAGTGCGGTGCCGTGGCGCGCGCCGTACAACCGCACGGTGATGCGGTGCGAGTGTGTTATACCCTGCGGTTTTTGTATACAAATTAAGATTCTCCAGTCAAAATTAAAAACCGCAGCACCGCACACCGGAGCGGTGTCCGGTGCAATGTGTTATGCGCCTTAACTTATAAAACTCTAATTTTGATTAAAGATGTGTTCAAGGACGGACTTAACACTTATCCACAATATATAAGTGTTTTAAGACTATTCTACGAAACTCTTATTATGAACTACCTGTTAATTGTAAATGTCTCCTTTTAAATATCTTTATTTAGTTTGATCTTTTAATTTAAATGTATTTTGTTAAATGTATTGTCGCAGGCAGGGGAGTCAGTGGGAATAAGGCCTGGCTGTTAAGGTCTAGTGAGTCCCACATATCCTTGCAATGCGTTAATGCATTTTCCCCCTCCTAAAAGAAGGTTAGATATTGTGACTACATCAGCGGAGCGAGCGAAACATCAAACTGCATGTTTCATGGTTGCACGCTGCAGGCTTGTTTCATGCTTATTTGGGATTTCTATATCTGAACACTCTACATTAACGATATGGCCAAACGTAGACGACCATATCATTACCTAAACGTTGACGTTTAAGCGATATGGTCAGTTATAGTTGGCCATTTCATGAAATACAACCATTTAATGAAATGGTCGGCAACATCATGAAATGGTCAGTTTTACGATATGGCCACGACATATATGTATAAAAAACTATATTTGTAGATTTATTGATACGAACTTTATTTTATTTACTTTTGTCTATGCACAATGATCAACTGTCAAAGTGACACCAGCATTGTGAAATTAATATACGAAGAGTGGGGTCAGGTGTATTTAAAGATTTTAATTGTAAATTATGTGTAAAAACAACAGTGAAACCAATGTGATTTTCGCACAAAATTTGTGTTTTATGAAATTGTAAGGAAAACGATGTTACCTACACCAACTAAAAATTTACACGATCGAGTCAATCGCGGTTGACCATTTACGTATTGTGCCATTATTGTGAAATACTTTTTTTATATTAAAATAAAACGTAGAGAATTAATAATGCCATTGTAATTATTGACAATGTGACTTAAATACAAACGTTGATATTTGATTTTAGTATACGCCTAGCTCATAGTTTCGTTGAAAGGGTTTTGTGATGCGTTTATAACAGCTCGTATTAAACATATCCTTTGTCTGACTAAATTAATCACATTGATTTCAATTTAAATCTCACTCTCTAATAGTTTCTAGTGAATTCGCGTTTGACATTGATACTTCTAATAAATTTAATTACTTAAAAAACACTTGTATAAGACTTTGATAAAAAATAAGTAAATTTTAGGTATTATAAAATGAGTGATAGGATAATGATGCAAGTGAAAATTGACTCTGTGATAGGCCATTTAAAAGAGGAAACAAAAAGTAGAACACTGAGTTTCTGGCCTGAGGAGTAATCGGACTATTTATACAACGTTTTAACAAAATCAAAAACTGTATAGTGGGCCTACCAAATGACTCCATTCCACCTGATAGTAAGTGGAAATAGTGTCCAAATGCAAAGATAGCTAGTACAGGGGGAGAAAATACCGCTGCACTAGCCACCCTCACCTTGCCGACCTGCAAGGTGTTTCTTCACGCGTCTATTAAAGGACCCGGGATTGTTAGAAAGAGGGAATATGTGTGCTGTCAGGAAATTCCATTTTTTGATTTGTACGACTAAGAAATGAGTTACAGTTCATAGTTTGCGTTGAAATGGTAGTCACAGTACGACGGTGATAGCGCAGGCCAGCACGTATATACCCTAGAAAAAAAATAAAAGGAAAGGAAAGGATGGGATTAGAGAAAAAATCTCTTCAGAACACTTGATGTGGTAAAGACGGTAGAACGCGCTTAGTGACGCAATATGGCGACGCAATTACAAAACTCGAAACGTTTCGCATTTTCACAAACCCTTGAGCTGTCAAAACATGACTGTGTGCACGACTTCAGCGCCACCTAGCGTCCGCAACTTTGTTGGCTCTGACGCTTTGATATTTAATCGCGACATTATGACAAAATATTACAATCAAAAACTACCTTTTAATTTATATCTCTATATATGTACATATAATAAAATCGTAGGGGTACAAAAATCTGTAATTGCGAAATATTAAAAAAAAAATACACAGCTCGCCTTAAAATCATTAGCAGAACACTATAGAATAGTTTAAAAATAAATTGTTTGTTTGTTTGTTTTAGACATTGGCGCCGCGCCGGGGCGTCGCGCCGTTGCGAACCCTCCGCGCGCCGCCGCCGCCGCTGGCATTCACCGCGCGGCGTGAGTTTTGTGCAAGAGAACATTGTTTCTGTGGTGTAGTTTTTGGAATTTACCGAGTCATCGAATACAAATATGCAAACAATCTGTTAATCCATTGTACGATGCAAAAATTCGAAGTAGTTTTTGCTGGAAGTACTTTGGAAATCTTATTTTGACTGATAGCAATCCAAAATAATCCAATTGAACTGATACCTGCGACTGCACTACCGGCGCAATGCTTGACTCCCTATGAAATGTCAACCTGATGGTTATCTAGCTCATAGTGCAAAAGTTAAAGCCATTCTCGTGGCACGTCTCTTTGCCTCAAACTCGACCTTGGACGACGGAAGAGCTATCCCACCCCACCATCAATCAAACGGTGTGAAAGCTTTGTGCTAGAAATCCACAAAACGTGCGGTAAGGCGAGAGCTAAGGCTTCTTGATGTCTATAAGTCGAGTGGGCTGGATGTCATCCTCGGGGTGCTGAAGACGTTGTTCTCCAGAGTTGGCCCCAATCCTCACACGCCTCTACTGTCTGTCCTTTAAATCCCACAGGATTCCGTTTTCCTGGAAGATAGCTCTTGTCCACCTGATCCCCAAGGATGACCAGTCAAACCCGTCAAACTACAGGCCCATAGTAGTAATATCCTTACTCTGCAAGACATTAGAGCGTGCTATTAACGGCAAACTACCTATTAAAGTACTTAGAGGACCACCACCTGATTAGTGACCGCCAGTACGGCTTCCGTCATAATCGCTCGGCTGGTGACTGTGGTGCTGGTGACCCTCTAGTGTATTTAACACACCGTTGGACGGAATCCATAGAGAAAACGGAGAGGCTGTCAGATTCGATAACGCCAAGGTATAGAGCTCTTCTAGCGAAATTGTCTTCTTTTTGCAGATGGGTTGCCAGCTTTTTGTATGGTCGCAGCATTAAAGTCATTGAGATCCTCCGAGACAAACACCATTTACGCTGGTGTCCCACAAAGCTCTATGCTTTCCCAATTTTATTAATTCTGCATATAAATTACTTGTTCTATAGAGAACACATTCATAGCTACGGATGACTGCACGTGCATGGGTGATGCGTAATATATCAGCTTTCAGAGTCTCCTGGAGCTCCGTATTGGAGAGACGATTACAACTTGTGTCTAAAGATGAGGTTTTTTTTTGGAGTGGGCCTCAGAATGAGGGAGATTGAATTAAGTTAAGTTCAACCCAACACAGAAAAGTCTGCGCTTTCACTGCCAAGAAGGACCCTTTTACTATAACGCTTGTTAGCTATTTAGTAAACATTATCATAATACGTACTTTAATTTACATGAGATTGTACATTTAATACTATATAATAAAGTTATATTACAACATAAAAGACTTTTATTGATTGCCAACAACTGATTAGTTTCCCTCGCCGGAAACAAGCCCAACTAATCTGTTGTTGGTGATATACCTATAATAAATACAAACTATAAAATTGCATATAATTTATTTTAGTAGAATTAAATTATTTCAACTTCTTAATATTCCATCAACTGCTCTCTTGCCGGAAGTACGCCTACAAGTCTCAACACTTTAGTAGAAGGCTTTACCGACATCATCGTTTTGTAGGACATAAAAGCGTGCTCCGGGCAAGGCAGCAGTTAGTCTTTCTCCGGATTTCAGAGTGCAAACATATCGTGAACACACGCTAAGGAGGGAGGTTTAGTATTCTCTATATACAACCGTAAGTAGGTTTCGATTTTATTTTATCTGCCCAATTATTATTTATGTCAGTTTAATATTATATTACATAATAATTTGTATAGTTTTCCGAGGTATTTCCAACAGTCAGAAGTGGGATACGAAGCTCATTTTTTTTTCTCTAATATATATATATATATATTTTTTGTGTAGATATATCACAGAATTTTTAAAATGCGATATCTCGAAAACTATGCATCCTAGTGCAAAAATAACGAAAATTTTGCCCCCCTTTTAGAAACCCCGCACCTTGCTTAATGTATCAAAATCAAACGTTAAATTTCGAAGTACCCACAAAATAAAAATATATCAAAGTTCTTGCAATATTGCCGAATTGTGGTGATTTTCTTCCTTCTGTATTGTTTAAATACTTCACGTATTAGAGAATTATGGAGCAGAACCAACATGACGGTCAAGATGTACTTTCACCAACAAGAAGCCCTACATTGCCTGTGAACCAGCACCGGTCTCGCAGCATTACTAGAAGTAGAATAAGTCATCGGGAGAGATCAAGAAGCCCATCGACTCTCCGGTCTGCACATCATTCAAGATCGTCTTCATCCAGACATACCAACCAAGAAGCCGAAGGTGTCCGGCGCAGTCGCAGCCCTCATCATTATTCTAGGCAACGTAGTCGCTGGGAAAACACCCAAGCAATGTGTGTTTATGATCAAAGTGACAATACGCGCTTCTCGGATACCAGGAGGCACTATCCACGTAGTCATTCCCGTAATCGTGATCGTCGAAATCATGAGGACCCCTTTTCTAATACTCATCGCAGACCACGTTCCCACGCGAATGCAGACCCACCTAAACACTATGAATTAGCTAGTACTCCCTTCCACAGAAATAGCTATCACGAACCAAAAGCAGGATTAGCAGAAGCCATTGAGGCATTAGTTAATGCCAATAATACTTCTAGTAGATTCGGACACGTTAATAACGCCATCCCAGAATTTGATCCAAGCAGAAAGGAGCAGACTATGAGCATGTGGCTACATAAGGTTAACGAGTGTGCCGTAATTTATAATTGGTCAGGAACGCAAGTAGTACATTTTGCATTATCCAAACTTAGAGGACTTGCACAACGTTGGTATGAAAGTTTGCCATCTCTTTTTTTTACTTGGGATGAGTGGCAACAAAAACTTTTATCAGCATTCCCATCCGAAGAGAACTACGGTCAAATGCTTTCGGACATGTTAGCCAAGCGTGCAAGATTTAACGATTGTTTAGAAGAATATTTCTATGACAAGACCGTGTTATTGAATAGATGCGGGATTAACGGGAAACGAGCAGTAGAGTGCATAATACACGGAATAGATGATCGATCAATCAGACTGGGTGCCGAGGCAGCACAATATGTTGACCCGGATAAGTTGCTCTCTTACTTACGAAATGCCAAAAGTTCTAAACCAGCTTATGAAAAGAAGTTTAACAGATCACACAACTCTAGAAATATGGACAATCCTCGAATATCTAATAGGCATATCAGATGTTCTAACTGTAAAAAGGATGACCACACAACCTACCAATGTACTATTCCACTAAAAAAATGTACTAAATGTGGCAGGATCGGTCATGAAACCGAGC
Organism: Schoenobius gigantellus; assembly: GCA_963935595.1. Classification (NCBI taxonomy): domain Eukaryota; kingdom Metazoa; phylum Arthropoda; class Insecta; order Lepidoptera; family Crambidae; genus Schoenobius; species Schoenobius gigantellus. The sequence continues at coordinate 17,436,505 of OZ012555.1, forward strand.
AATGCTTTGCAAAATTACCACTAGCTGATAAAAGGATAATGAACGTCTCCGAAGCTCAAGGTCGACCAGAAACCACACAGCCCCAGGAGAGTGTTACAAAAACAACTAATCAAAAGTATTATAAGAATGTGTTAATTAATAATAATATTTCAATCGCAGCTTTCCTTGACTTTGGCAGCGAATGTTCTATGATACGGATATCCGACTTCAAGAATATTTGCGACAGCTTCGATACAACTGACTTACCAATTTTGAAAGGTTTTGGTAACTCAACAGTCATAGCTATTGGTCGTAAACAAGTGCGGGTAACAATCGATGACGTAGAAGCAGATTTAGAATTAGTTATAGTCCCTGACAATGCAATGCATGTACCACTTTTAATAGGTCAAACCTTTACAGAACAACCACACGTGATGATTCTAAAAACTGGTGACAGACTTGAAATAACTCAATTGACTCAAGATGTGGAGATATGTTTCAAGATTAAGCTATTCTGTCAACAAGAAATGGAAATATCGGGTATACATTCCATAGAAGTTTATTCAGAACCAAAAATGACGACCAAGATATTTGTACAAGGTGGGTTTCGTAACCATCACAAATGTAAGTATAGTGTTGACACTGGATTGTTTAGTATAGAATCAGGCGTTGGGCATATAATCGTAAGAAATGCTGGTCCAACTTTTAACTTACCAAAGGGCACCTTATTAGCAAGGGGTTTAGTCGCATTTAAAGAGAAGCAAAATAAGCAGCTTTTGCATGTGATGAATTGTTCCTATGACCATCACACTTACAAACCGATTCTTGATACAGATATTCAGTATGGTGATGTATTACTTCCCGAACAAAAAGAATATCTTCTAAATTTATTAAATAAATACAGACACTGTTTTGCTTTAAACCTCTCCGAATTAGGGTGTACATCCACAGGAGAGATGATTATAAATTTACACAACGACGAACCTGTAGTCTACAGACCTTATCGCCTTGCAATTGCAGAGAAGGAAAGGGTAAGAGAAATGGTATCAGATCTTTTAGAAAATGACATTATTCGCCCTTCTACATCACCCTATGCTAGTCCAGTGGTCCTGGTACGTAAGAAATCTGGCGATTACCGACTTTGCATAGACTACAGAGCCCTAAATAAAAAAACTGTGCGAGAAAATTATCCGATGCCGCTAATTGACGACCAACTAGATATTTTAGCAGGAAACAGTTTCTATACAACATTAGACCTGGCTTCAGGATACTACCAAGTGCCCATACGAGAAGGTGATAAGTACAAAACGGCCTTTGTAACACCAGATGGCCATTACGAGTTTAATCGTATGCCCTTTGGTCTGGCTAATGCCCCAGCAACTTTCCAAAGGATCATGAACGAAGTTTTGGGATCTGCACGGTACAAAGAAGCATTAGCATACTTAGATGACATTATTATACCTTCAAAGAACATCGATGAAGGTATGCATAAACTAGAATATATTATGGAGATTATCAATAATGCAGGATTGACCCTTAAACTATCAAAGTGTCTATTTTTTGGACAATCCGTTGATTACCTTGGTTTTGAGATTACACCAAATGGAATTCGACCAGGCAATAGAAAGATCGAAGCAGTACAGAAATTTCCGAAGCCACAAAACCAGCACAACATACGGCAATTTCTTGGTCTTGCGAGCTTCTTTCGCAGGTTTGTTCCAGGTTTTTCAATCATATCGAAACCACTCACTCAACTTTTGAAGAAGGATGCTCAATGGGTATGGAATAAAGAACAAGAAGATGCTTTTAGAACTCTTCAAAAATATCTTTCTGAAAAACCAACATTGGCATTATATAGCTCGAAGGCAGCAACTGAAGTACATACCGACGCCTGCAAAATTGGAGTTGCTGGAATTTTATTACAAAGAGACACAGGTAATGTTCTCCGGGCTGTGGCCTATTTCAGCAGGCAAACGACACCAGAGGAACAAAATTACACCTCGTATGACCTGGAGACATTAGCGGTTGTAGAATCTTTACGAAAGTTCCGTGTTTATTTAGTTGGCATTCAGTTCAAAATTATAACTGACTGCAATTCACTCAAAGCAACATTTTCAAAGCGAGATATGGTTCCCCGTGTGGCAAGGTGGTGGGAACAGATGCAAGAATACGATTTCAACATTGAGTACAAGCCAGGTAAATCAATGATGCACGTAGATGCACTTAGCCGCAACCCCATCCCTGGAAAGATCCCTGGTGAGAGCTTTAGTGTATTTAGTGTGAATACCGATTGGTTGGTTACTGTCCAGTCTCACGATGAAGAAATACAAAGAATCATAGGTGTACTGAATAACCCAGAATTTGACAATATTACGGACATTAAAACCAATTATAAGGTTAAACAAGGTCGGCTTTTTCGAGTAACAAAAGATGGTGACAAATGGGTGGTACCTAAGGGCGTCAGATGGCAAATCGTTAAACAGAATCATGATGACATCGGACATTTCGCACTAGATAAGACCTTGGAAAAGATAAAGACCTCGTATTGGTTTCCTAAAATGCGAAAGTTTGTTACAAAATATGTGAATTCCTGTCTGGAATGTGCGTATAGCAAGTCGTCTGGAGGCAAAAAACCCGGATACTTACATCCCATCGAAAAGGTTAGTACACCCTTTCACACTATACACGGCGACCACGTGGGACCATTCGTCAAAAGCAACAAGGGTAACATGTATATCCTCGTCCTCATTGATGCTTTCACACGTTATATTTATTTAAAAGCAGTAAGAAATACGAAATCAACAACTACAATCAAGGTTTTGCGCGATTACTTTGGATTATTTGGGGTGCCCAAAAGACTTATAACGGACAGAGGTACATCATTCACTAGCGAATCGTTTAAACAATTAATGACCGAGAAGAACATTAAGCACATTCTTAATGCTGTTGCTACACCTAGGGCAAATGGCCAGGTTGAAAGGTATAACCGAACATTGGTAGAAGCACTCACAGCAAAGAATGTTGGTCTTGCAGAAAACAAATGGGATGACTGCTTGCCTGAAGTCCAATGGGGAATCAATAATACCCATAACAAAGGAATCAACTGCACCCCTTCGGAAGCACTTTTTGGAGTTAGACCTGTAGGCACTAGTGAAAGTCGCATACTATGTGAACTTCACGAAGACATAACTAATATATCAAATCAACAAAATATGAACACGAAACGTGCGGACATTGAAACCCACGTACAGTCTAATCAAGAAGCGCAAAAACGCAAATACGATGAGAAACGATGTGCAGCTAACAAATTTAGCGTGGGTGACTTAGTCCGTGTCGAAAGACAAGTTCCAGCTACGGGCAGTAGCAGAAAACTTGTACCAAAATATCAAGGACCATACAAGATAACAGAGGTATACGATCATGACCGATACAAAATTAAAGATACTCCATTAACGCGTAAAGGATCGAAAGGTTATGAGACAGTAGTGGCTGTTGATAAAATAAAACCATGGTTGAACTTCGATAGACCTCAGAGTCTATCTTCCAGCGAAGAAGATAATTTAGAATATCAAAATAAAAACTAATGGCATATACATTTGATTGTATCAAATTTGATTTCATCATTATCATCAATTGGTGATTAGATTAAAGTGGTGTCAGATAAATTAATGGAACAATGTGTGGTGATTTCTAATTTCGAGATCCATAACGCAAAAGAAGCCATAAAAATTAATGCTATAAAAAAATGCTCCTTCATAATTAAAAACACGTAAAAAAAATTTATTTTATTATTATACATAGAGCCATGAAAAAACGCTCTTTTATTATTATCAAATATATAGAGCCATGAAAAAATGCTCTTTTACAATTATAAAAAAAAAAAACGTAGAGCCATGAAAAAACGCTCATATAACATTTTTTTTTTTCAGGATCAAATGGTTTGGTTTTTTTTTTTTCTTATTTTGTGTTAATCTTTCCGAGGTCGTCCAATACTTCGGATGGCCGATTGTTAGCTATTTAGTAAACATTATCATAATACGTACTTTAATTTACATGAGATTGTACATTTAATACTATATAATAAAGTTATATTACAACATAAAAGACTTTTATTGATTGCCAACAACTGATTAGTTTCCCTCGCCGGAAACAAGCCCAACTAATATGTTGTTGGTGATATACCTATAATAAATACAAACTATAAAATTGCATATAATTTATTTTAGTAGAATTAAATTATTTCAACTTCTTAATATTCCATCAACTGCTCTCTTGCCGGAAGTACGCCTACAAGTCTCAACACTTTAGTAGAAGGCTTTACCGACATCATCGTTTTGTAGGACATAAAAGCGTGCTCCGGGCAAGGCAGCAGTTAGTCTTTCTCCGGATTTCAGAGTGCAAACATATCGTGAACACACGCTAAGGAGGGAGGTTTAGTATTCTCTATATACAACCGTAAGTAGGTTTCGATTTTATTTTATCTGCCCAATTATTATTTATGTCAGTTTAATATTATATTACATAATAATTTGTATAGTTTTCCGAGGTATTTCCAACACGCTTAAGTTCCAAGGATTACCCCTTCAAATTTTAGACAATATCGGGATCCTCGGTTTCGATATCTTGAGCAAAGTCCAATTCGGGAGTTATTTTGAAGGCAAGGCTTAATTATCCAACAAAAAGCTGAGTATTCTGAACAGAGCAAAGCAGTACTGCACGCCACATCAACGTCTTGTGCGTTACAAAGCTCAAGTCTAGTCCGCATGTGCAGTACCTACTGCTCACATCTCTGGCCAGGAGCCCCAAAGTACCAATTACAACTATTTGACTTCCTGCAAAGACGGGCTGCTCGAATCATCGGTGATCCTGATTTGTTGGACTCATTACATATGCTGGAGTCACGGAGGGACTCTCCGTGTCTTCGGATCTCTCTGTGTTTTCCATCGACCTTTCAATGGTGAGTTTTCCGAAGAGCTGTTTCACCTAGTACCCTTTTATCATCGTACCACTCGACACCGCAGTACAGTTCATCCCTATTATTGTTTAATGGCTATGTCTCTGATATTGACAAAGTCCACGGGCGGCGGTTACCACTTACTATCAGGTGGGCCGTCTACTCTTCTACCTTTTCCATAAATTAAACAAATTTGAGACTACATAGTCTGACTCGAGACAAGTGAACTTGACCGAGCCGCCACGTTTGGGAAGCACCAATTGTCTCCCTTCTCTAGTCCCATGCATCCCATTGCTCCAACCATGCGACAAAAGGGAATCAGTTGTTGCGAGTAGTGCTCTCCGAAGCTCTTCCTTGGTAGCGTGGACTTCGCGCATTCCTCCTAGTCTGTCTGCCCGGATCATCTGGAGGTGATCGCTGGTAAAACACCGGCCAACACCGATAAGGCGACAGAGCTGGTCTATCGATCGATACGCCTAGGTCAAAAGGGCCAAGGCGGGTCCTCGGTGGCTACGCACAACGTGAAATGAAGCAGACTTTGTATGTAGTTGCATACGTCATCGTGGCCTCGTAACTGCCACGGTACAGAACCTTCAGGGCCCTGTGCCGTATACTCTACGTACCGTATACATCAATACCCCCGTATCTCGACTCGCAGAAGCAAAATGCCGCCCGCTTCCCCATCGATGGCGTCGAGATAATGTGAGAAAAATAAACTTGCATCCACCACCACCTCCAGCACCGTCGTCGATGTGACGCTTCTGACCGAAGACCCAACGAACCTGATGGGGATGTCTTCTGGAACTTCCTCCTGATCCTCATAGTTGCAAGTTTGGCAGGAGAAAATTCCAATCGATTACGGGCCCCTCAGTCACCGACGAGTTGCAGAGGCCGAAGGTTATTTATGGGAAAATGTCGAAATGGTCACGTCGCCTAGCTCAGGTAATGTCGCCAAACAAAACCTGAAAATTACACGCCGCCGGCGCCGCACCGCCGCCGACCAAAATTGTCCAGAACGCCGCCGCCGCCATTTTTCAAGGCGGCGCCCATGTCTAGTTTGTTTGCCTGTTTGTCCGGAAAGATCTCCGAAACTACTGGACAGAATTTGATATGGCTTACACCACAATAATGCTTAGAATTTTCCGGAAGAACATTTGGCATAATTTCATTTGTTTAAATTCACTTTAATTTTTAGTGAAAAAATACCATATAAAATTTTCGAACAATGCTTAGGTAGAAAATCAACATGGCGCACGTGAAATTATTTTGACAAGTCTGTCACATAGTGCAAAGAAAAATTTAATATTTTCTGTTAATGGCTGTGCCCATATGGATTTCGCCAACCAAGAAGTTTAGAAGTTTAATTTTTTTTTCTTATGTATTACCGTGGTGGTAAGGCAAAAGGATCAAGCCATACAACCAATGTATAAAGCATTTTTATGACAATATCACGTCACAAATATATTTGTAGGTTGGTTTAACTCTTGACCAATTTTCACAAAATCGGTACCATTTTTGAAATATTTGAAATGTTGAAAAGTGAACATACCCTTTTCAAGGTATTTTGAAAGGTGTTATATGTTTTTACATTATGACTAAGGAATCAAACTCTTTCATCCATTTAAAACTATTAAAAGTAATTGATTTATATTCATAATTAAAAAAATATCTGGCTGCAATGATTCCGGGTTACGCGTACGGGACTCTTGATCCTAATGTCTAAAATGACGGATCACATTTTTTTGGATCCACCCAAAGAACATGGATATTGAATGAAGGACCTAAAACACATTGAACCTAGCCACGTTGACCTAATTCGACATAGCTGCCGACGAATGTTCGTTTCCAAACCCAGCAATATTGATATCAAATGAAAGGTCTTGATGAATAGAGCATTTTGACGTAAATTCAACATAGCAGCTATTGTTGAATTTACGTCAATATTCCACTCAAAAAGCCGGATAAAAGTTAGTTTCCAAACCTAGCAACATAGTTATCAAATAAAAGGTCTTGAACAGTAGAGCATTATGAACCTAGGAAAATCGCCCAAAATTCAACATGGCCGCCGCTCAAAAAATCGGATAAAAGTTTGTTTCCAAACCCAGAAATATGGGTATCAAATGAAAGGCCTTGATGAGTAGAGCACTATGAACCTAGCAACATTAACATAAATTCAACATGGCCGCCGCTCAAAAAAACGGATAAAAGTTCGTTTCCAAACCCAGCAATAGGGGTATCAAATGAAAGGCGTTAAAGGGTAGAGCATTAGGTACCTAGGAAAATCGATCTAAATTCAACATGGCCGCCGCTCGAAAAAAGGGATAAAAGTTCGTTTTCAAACCCAGCAAAATGGGTATCAATTGAAAGGCCTCAAATAGTAGACCATTATGAACTTAGGAAAATTGCCATAAATTAAACATGGCCGCCGCTCAAAAAAGATGGATAAAAGTTCGTTTCCAAACCTAGCAATATGGGTATCAAATGAAAGGCCTTGAAGAGTAGAGCCTGAGGTACCTAGAAAAATCGACCTAAATTCAACATGGCCGCCACTCAGAAAAAAAGGATGAAAGTTTGTTTCAAAACCCAGCAATATGGGTGTCAAATGAAAGGCCTTGATGAGTAGAGCACTATAAACCTAGCAACACTGACATACATTTAACATAACCGCTGCTCAAAAAAGGTGGATAAAAATTCATTTCCAAAACTAGCAATATGGGCCTCAAAGAGTAGAGCATTATGAACTTAGGAAAATTGCCATACATTCAACATGGCCGCCGCTCAAAAAAATGGATAAAACTTCGTTTCCAAACCCAGCAATATGGGTATCTAATGAAAGGCCTTGATGAGTAAAGCACTATGAACGTAGCAACACTGACATAAATTCAACATAGCCGCCGTTCAAAAAAGGTGGATAAAAGTTCGATTCCAAACCAAGCAATATAGGTATCAAATGAAAGGCCTTCGAGAGTAGAGCACTATGAATCTAGGAAAATTGCCCTTAATTAAACATAGCCGCCGCTCAAAAAAAGCAAATAAAAGTTTATTTCGAAACCAAGCAAAATGGGTATCAAATGAAGGCTTTGGTGAGTAGAGCACTATGAACCTAGCAACATTGACATAAATTCAACATGGCAGCCGCTCAAATAAGGTGGATAAAAGTTAGTTTCCAAACCTACCAATACGGGCATTATATGAAAGGCCTTAAAGAGTAGAGCACCACGAACCTAGGAAAATCACACAAATTTGAATATGGCCGCTGCTCAAATAAAACGGATAAAATTTCGTTACCAAACCCAGCAATATGGGTATTGATCAATAGAACACTATGAACTTAGCAACATTGACGTAAATTCAACATGGCCGCCTCTCAAAAAAGGCGGATAAAAGTTCCTTTTCACACCCGGCAATACGGGTATTAAATGAAAGGCCCTGGAGCGTACCTAGAGCATTACGAACCTACGAAAATTGTCCTAATTTCGAAATGGCCGCTGCTCAAAAAGGAAGAATAAAGTTGAATAATTATGGAATAAAATGGAGGAAAAAACTAAAAACACTGTGTTAAGCATTTTGGTGGCGAAACGTAGTTCGCGGGCTCAGCTAGTTACGAAATAACTGTGATACCTTGATTTGGGTGGACAAAGGGTTGTGAAATCATTTTTAATCATTCAAAGTAAGTGAGGTAAGTTAAATTTATTCAAAGTGTGTTTTATTTTGGTTATGTCAGGGATTGTTTACTTTATTTTTTGTTGTAATTTTACTGTAAAACAAGAAAATGAAGCTACTTTATTTTTCATTAAATAATACTAAACATTTAATTGTTCCTGTATCGCTTATAAATTAAATATCGTTTTTATATCGAATTAAATATCGTATTATTCTAAAGAGTACTTGTGAGTATCACTCACACGTATTTGTGAGTATCACTCACAATATAAAATTTCAACGACAAACCTCTTAAAGGAAAATTGTTAATATCTGCTGGACATCCTTTAATTAACCGCCTTCGTGGTCTGGTTGAGACCACCGGATATTGATCAGGAGGTCTGAGGTTCGATTCCCCATGGGGGTAAACAATTTTCTGCTCGGTTTGGTTGGTGATAGGGCTTCTGAACCCGCCTGGCTACCCACCACCATCTAACTTAATTTTGCCGCCATAATAACAATGTTAATGTTGTTGTGTGCCGACAGTTAGAGGTAATATAGCCAGTTCCTCAGTTGTTGAGGAGTCCAGGTGGAGCTCGCTTCCACCTTCGGCCTTATCATCACTTATGACCAGGTGAGATGAAGGCCAAGAGCTTCCCTGTCGTAAGTGAGTAAAACAAACATGTCATGGTGTAGCTGTAGAGAAACGTTTTTAAAGGTCAGCAATTAATCTCCATCAGTTTGAATGAGTTTTATTTAATAGACGTAATATATTCATTCATCATATTCGTCAATATTCATTTAATTGCAAGTGTGAAATGTGATTGCGTTTATAGATATGACAGATGACAGAGCATTCATTATTTCTACTTTTGGGCACTATGAGCGCTGAGATACATAGTACTTCGCACCCAACGAATAGGAACGGTAACAATTGACGCTCGTAATTAGTGCGATAAGATGACATTAGCTCCAGAAAAAATAGCGTGAGGTTGTCACAAGCTAATGTCATTTCCATACATATTTACTGCGGAACGACTGCGGAAAAGTTAGCGTGTGGCATTTGTCTAGGGGGGCTGTTCTGATCGTAAAGGCCCTCCCAATTTCCGATGTAGAGTCAACTATTTTTCTCGCTTAATCTTGTATTTACAGACATCTTGAGGTTTATGCATAGATACGGCTAAATATTAATCTTCTTATTAGGGTAATTACATTATTTTTGACATTAATTAGTGCGTGCAAACACTTGTGTTGAATAAAGATTTTGATTTGATTTAAATTCTTTGAACAGTTGCGAATATTTCATTATAAAAAGGCAATCTTGTATGTTTATATTCCGAATATTTTAGGTATACACATATACCAAACATTTGTAAACATTAATTCATTTTGAACAATACACTGTATTTTTTTTTGTTGTTTCGTTTAGGTTTTATTTTTGCTGCGTGAAACGGGTATCTAATATAGAATTTGTTTTAATGAGAACCATGGATTCGAGTGATTCAAAAATCTTTGGTGAAAAATAATGCCGCACGTGTTGTATTCGTGTTGGAATTCATGATTCACTTGTTATTATTAAAAAACGCTGTGCAAAAAAAACGCTCACAACGCGTTGTGGTCGAAAAGCATCCACATCGCGATATTCGATTCGTAAAAACGCTCACGACGCGTTGTGAAAGTGCTTTGTATTCACAGAAAGTGCTTTATTCTTTACAATTATTGATTCAGGCATCAACAATCGTAAAACAGGCACTTCATAGAAGTTTTAAGCAATCGTAGATTTGAGTAAACGAGAATGAAAATAAAATGTAATAGACAATAGATTAAAACATTTTTACAAACTATAAATTATACAAGCATTTGAATCTTAGAATGTGTTATACTTAATTCAAAGATTTCGATTTTGTTGCAACACAACGATCAAATGGATCCTAGTAAATTATTCTACGCAAACCTTCTCAAACAATAGAAAATAAACCATCTTCCCTTTTCAAAATTAACGGTATCTAATAGCTGGTAATATTTAAAATATGGAACACATACAAGTATCTAAACTGCCGTGTAATGTCGGCATAAACAGTAATGTATTATCTAAATATGCCACGCGCTATGTCGTCGAGCACGTGTTCTCCCGTGACGGTTGACATTTACATAACAATTACGTGTATACGCTCTGCGTGTGCCTATTGTCTTTTCGTCAGCACTTTACGCAACTATGTCAATAAAGTTCTGTCGTTTTTCGTCCCTGGATACACCCTTTAATCTATATTGTCTTTAAATGACGGCACGATGTAATGGAAAAATCGGATAGCAATGTTTGCCAGAGTGGTTACGTCAACGACGACCAACTATGTACCGCCCAAAGAAGTCTACATACTCGTTTGTTTTAAATAGTTTAATGATAATTATGTCAGTTGTGAGTACATTTTTGCACCTATCATTTTAATGTCAATTGGTTTATTCCCACTTGGATTGTCTGGTAGAGATCGCCTACAGCGATAAGACCGCCCTTTTTGTATTTTTTTCGCATGTTAGTTTTTAAAGAAATTGTTATTAACCGACTTCAAAAAAGGAGGAGGTTCTCAATTCGATGCGTATGTTTTTTTTTGTGTGTGTATGTTACGCGATTACGCCGCCAGTAGTGGAATGATTTTCAAAATTCTTTTTGTATTCGATAGAGTATACTCCAAGGGTGGTCCCATGGTCACCAAAGTCAGGATCTGATGATAGGATCCCATGAAAATCGAGGAAAACCCTTAAATTTTAAAGTATTTCCAACGTGTTTTGTGTGTATGTTACGCGATTACTCCGCCAATAGGCTAGTTGACCCTTTTTTAAAGTAGGGCTTAAAATGTTCATAATTGTTGTATTAGACCATAGCACATGAATATTATTTTTTTCGATGGCTAAAAGGTGCAAAAAATCTATTTTAAATTAAGATTTTCAATTTTGGACCGAAGACACGGTCAGCCATGATAGTCTGTTCATTATCTGTGGCAATGACGTCAGTCTTATAGTAAACAAAGCACGGGGGCGAAATAACCTCACAAAAACAATGCTTTCTATTAAATATCACAAAATATAGTAAAACTGTATATGGAACGGGACAATAGAACAGGAATATAAGACTCCAGGAAATCTGTGGATTAGACGTACCCAGTGATATAGACATGCGAAATATTTGGTTAACACTCGCTTAAAGAAATCCTGTAACTATCTACTGAAACTCAAATGTATTTTTGCGAAAATCACATTAATGTAAGTACTATAACTGAATAACTCAATCTGTGTAGGTACTTCAGTTTCAACTTAAACAAAATAGAAGTTTTTAGGTTGTATGTAAAATCAAATCTGTATGTAAATTAATTAAATTTTTATCTTTCAGTTAGAATGAAAACCTTTTTGATTTAATCTAAGTTATACACTGACACTAGATGATGTTTCAAAGAAAAGAATATGTACTTATGTCCAATTGAATAATTATGTAATTGAATATTAATTAAAAAGTATGTAATACAAACAAAAATATCAAATTTTCAATCTAAACAACTTTTACTTGAATTTACTGAGTACCTAATTAAAATTTGTTGCTTTCAGTGGTTACTTAATGAGAACTATTGTGTTCTAACCTGTTCTCCTCTTGACAACGAGATTGATAAGGCAGTAATAGTTGTGCAACATAATACAAAGCAGTGCATGCTCAGCCACAACATCAAAATGTGACCCGTCAACTAGAACAACATTATGTCAACAAAATAACTCAAGTATTCATATACCAAAGCACCATAGAAGTAAATAGGTCCAGTTTGGTAAAACTGAAAGATGTTATATCTTCACTGATTAAACCTGCTGGCCACTATGGCTGGTAAATTTCAGAACAGCTTGCGCAAGAATATGCAAGTTATAATGTGATTGCTGTGTTGTCAGCCTGTACTCTTCTTAATTTACAAGACACTTCTTATTAAATAAATAATATAAAGACATTTTTTTTCTTTACTTTATACATAACTAACATCTAAAGATGACAATAAATTTTTGTACTACATTAGTCATTATGTTCTTCACTAAAAAAATGTTCTATGTTTATTTGACAATAATGACTTGTAAAGGTTTAAGTTGAATCAAAATATTTTAATTTGAAATACATGTGTTTTATTTTCCGTTACACCTTAAAAGATTTATAATATTTTATAGGATTGTTGCTCATATTTATCATTGTTACTCAAATATATATGTTCCAAAAGTACAAATAGGTTGAATAGAGTTAGATCAAATTTATTAATTTGTATATATTGCCTTAAGGTCGCAGGTAATAAAAGTCAAAATAATTGTAAAGTGATTTATTATGAAGTAATACTTTCATATGATTTAGGAAAAATGTAGTAGAGTTTCCAAAATGGCACTATTTGATCAATAAGTTTTTTGACATACAGATTGTTAGAACAAATACCTATTATAGCTAATATTGTCACCTTTTGAGTGTTTTCAAAATGGCATACTGCTAGCAACACAAAAGTATATAAGTTTTGTTTGCTTTAGCACAAAACATCTGCATCTATACTTGAGTTAAGCATACTGTTCACAGTTTTCCGTCTTTGATAATTAACATTATCTTCAGTAAAAGAGCATGACAATTTTGTATTAATCTAATTTTATGGATACCGTTTGTTGAATAGACTATTACAGGGTATTAATCAGAAATGAGGTCACATTTTGCAAATTTCAACCCAAATCTTCATCTTTCAACTTTTATCCACATTTCATTATACTCGTAGGTGTCTGCAAGATTTCCCACCAAAAATCTTCCCAACAAAAGAACCATCATGTGTTATGCACTGGCTGACTTTATAGCACATGGAAGCTGTTATTGTTTATAACGAAGCTCGAACTAAAGAGCACCTCTGTATTGATGATTCGTGGTTTAGTTTTCTATGCACTTTATTCTTTCTTCATTGAAGAGGTCTTTTATTTTTTAAGAAATATGTCACAATCTGTGTCTGTGAATGTATATATATTTTTCCTCCCAGTAATTTTCTTCGTGCTTGACAAATGAACAACTGCCAATCTTTCTCTTTTTATGTTCATTTACAAATTCTTGCAGTACTACACTGGTATTTGACACATGATCCTGATGTTTTCTTTTCAACATTTCTCTTGAAGTAAATATTTTTAGTGTTTATTTGACTTTTGAGAGATAGAATTCTATCCAATAGCATTCAACTGCTGTACAAAATAGCTCCTCACTGTGATGGTGCAACCACACCGAAAATGCATGTTTGCAACTCTCTTCTGCCGCGTGACAATCTTGACAAGTACACTTGTAACCGTTCTTCATTATAACAGTTATGAAACTGTACTTATATTGTTTAGAGCGATACACAAAGAATCTCCTGACCATCAATCTGTCTATTTTCGGAAGATTTGTACTATCTGCTCTCACAAAACCAACATCAATGGTTGATTTTGCTATTAATACAAATAATTTACGATATTTACAAATATAATAACGGAGACTTGGACGATTTTTTGCCAGTTTTAGGAAAGAATAGTGCAAATCGACGAGTTGTTGAATCAAATTTGACATTTCTTTGTTTACTATATGAGTGACGTCACGGCCCTGACCACAGGATATCAAAGCGTTTACGGCGTGAGATAAAAAAAGATTATTTCTAGCATTTTCAAATTAAAATTTTACAGTAATCATTCATTGTTATCTATTAAAATCGGTATATTGTGGAACCTTATGCCAAATACTGTTAGAAATAAACAATATTTTAATAAATTTTGATATGAGTCAACTACCCTATTGTGGACCGTTTTTAAAAATTATTTCTCCCACCAAAAGACCACTCCTAGGGTGGTCCCAAGGTCCCCCCATGAGGGGGTGTCTGAAGGCGCTCCACAGACACTCTCTACCCTTGAGAGGAGCTCGGTTTAGTCGGGCAGCATCGCAAATTTTAAGACTTTCTAGGAGATCATCGTTTGGCACCGACTTCAATATAGAAGTGTGATGTTGTCTGTACCTATTCTTATATTATTTTTAACTTTTCAGTGTTTTTGAAGTCGTTTTTTATTTTTTGTAAAATATTTTTTATTCAAAATAAAGAGTTATTGATTGATTGATATAAAAACTCAATGAATATTTTTAACGCCTTTAAGTAAAAAAATAATAATCTTGCATATAATTATGTAAGAGATATTTGATCCTTACGACTGACACTATTGAATGATGCCTTAAAAATGCAGATTATTTTTTTCTCATAAACCAGTTTGACTCCCGGGTATGGCTGCGTTTTTCAAAAATTAAGAGAATGCTTCCTTCGAGTAATACCTTTATTTCTCTTCCGAGTCTTCGTATTTATATTCTTCTTCAAGTAAATATTCGGGAGGATAATTAGAGTACATGTGTCGACAATCCCTTTTATCCGGTGGATGTCGTAAGTCTACTAGGGGAGTTTATTGTGATCATATACCTATATACGAAAAGATAGGTAACATTGTTTTATTGTATTGTCGTTACTTCCAGATTTGGCATTTGCACAGAAAATAAAACCAAAACAGCTTGATATAATTTCCCGAATTGCGTCAGCTTTCAAATGACCTTTCAAATAGTACCTATACTAAATGCGAAATCCATTTTTGGAAACTGTCGATCATATTATTATATTATCGACAGTTTCGAAAAATGACATTCGCAAAAGACACCTATAGATAGTAGACAATCTCACATTTTTACCTCAGTCGAAACATTTAACAAGTTATGCACGAGTATTTTTATATGACAAAGGTTAACTTGATCGTAATACCTTACCGTTTTTAGAACTCAAACTTTTCCGAGGTTGCGTTATATAATATCTCAAACTCAAACTCGAGTGACTCCAAGTAATTCAAGAAAAAATTGGCACGTTTCACAATTTTTCGTCACGTTTCCCAACCGTTTACGCAATTGAGGTTTTGTTTAGGAAAGCATTCTTCATTAACGCGAACTAAAGGCGCCTGATGGATTTATTTGTTTTATAAATTGAATTCAATCACTTTTGACTTCTGGCACACCTAAGATTACCTGGTTTTGTCCATAGCTTTGTCCGTGGATTTAAGATCTTTTATACAATTTCATAAAAGATCAAATTTTATGATTTGCATTTGTAGCACATTGCCTACTGTCGCCCATTGTTCAATTTCAAAAATGTTCATGTAATCAGTAGCACATTGCTAACTTCTTGAAATTACAAAATATTAGATAGATCCTACTAATTATCCACGTCGAATAGAATGAAAGCTCTATGATTTCATTATTTATTCGTTGTAAATTCGTGGAAAATTCTTTCTATGTGTACTTTTGCTCACAAAAATTTATCCATCCGTTTCTGTTAAAACATGTATTTTCAAGCATAGATTTTTTCTCTTTATATCCAAACAATTAGGTACCTTTTCATTAGAATCTGCGCATTACAAAGAAGTATGTTCAAATGTCGGACTTGATATTAAAACTACGTTTCTACACGTTCGTTAATAATAATATTGACTCTTTAGAAATGCACTTATAAAAATAAACTCCACATTGCGGAAAATAGAAAAAAATCCTATAACTGAAAAAGTTAAGAAAATTATTTGCTTTTTACACAAACCAAAAAGCCAGCCAGCCGTACTTACTATCAAAAGCTAATTGGATCCAAAGCAGTTTCTTAAAAGAAAATGTTACTTCATTGTCGCCGCTCAGCTCGCAGTCGTGGATAAGAAACTGACGTCAAACGTAAGGTCGACGACTGCGATATTGAAGCGAATATAAAAGTCTTGTAATTCGTTGGGAAATTTGAATCCACATAAGGCTTTATTGTTTTATGATTCTTCATGCGGAGTGCGTCTCATATCTAATTCATTTTTATGTGATTTTGTGTGGTTAGGGAATAGATCATGCACCTGCGACTACCATTTATAGGTTCATATCAATCGATAGCTTCGGAGAAGCTTCGGAGGTTTGTCACCGTTTGTCTGCCTGATGTCTGAGGCTTGAAGGGAATTTCAGAAATTACTATAAGACAATTTCAACGCGGACAGAAGTTAGCCTCGCGTTATTCGCTAATTGATTTATTTTATTATCTAAGAAATTATCTTCTTCTTCTTTCTTTTATATATAAAAATGAAACGCTGTGTGTTAGTCTCGCAAAAGCTCTGAAACGGCTCGACCGATTCTTACGAAATTTTCTGTGTGTATTTGAATAGATCCAAGGAAGGTTTAAACTTACAGTTGGACCCGGTAGGTGGTCGATGGATTTTTTCAATGGATCTTAGTGGACGTCGTGTGTAATCGGGCGGGACAACGTCTGCCGGGCCCACTAGTCTTCTTCTATACCTATAAAATGCTTTATCCTGAATGACTGACTGACTGACGGATCAACGCACAGCCTAAACCGCTGATCGTAGAGACTTGAAACGTGGAGGGTGTGTTCTTTGTATGACGTAGGCGTCCGTTAAGAAAGGATTTTCCGATATTCTATCCTTAAGAGGGTGAAAATTTTGTATAGGACATCGTGATTCCGTTTTCGAATCTACTGCAAATTTTGCATAAACTTTCTTTAACAGAATTAATGGAAGACGTGTTTCGTATTTTTTTGAAATTCATCCCCAAACGGGGTGAGATGGGGTAATAAACTGATAAAATGTCAAAATGGACATTGATGCCGTTTTCATGGTTTTTCTAAAATCTGCATCTCCTACAAGAGTCACATTGTCACATTGCTAACTGTGAAGATGTCTGTTCACGGCACCTTCACACTGGAGCAACGATAGAAACAGAGAAGGAATGTCCACCAACTATTGCCAAATTATAACCGCAATATACCTACATATGTACCAAGAGAAACGTCCAGCGATTTGTTAGAAAACTCTAAAAATCCGGGCACGAAATAAGAGCGTGTAGTTTATCGTTCTCAGGAAATAAATCTGTACACGTTTCTATCTGAACAATTAAAGCTGTTCGTGTCATCGAAGTTATGTTATACATTTGAGGCCGATATTCTCTTATTCCATTTCGTTTGATGTCCACACATTACATTACTGCGAACAGGTAGTTCCAATTACTTTGAACAGACACGTGTTTTCCTCGTGGTTATTATAACATTACTGTCAAGGCAGGCGTGGCAACAGAATAGCCATATAAGACTGACCCGTTTAATTCGTTGCTACCCCAAAAATTCTACACCCACAGTCGTCAACTTACTCGTAGTTCCATACTTCAATATTATGTATCTATAATTTCAGGTACTTCCTTAATGTCAGTAGTAATACATGGCCCAGATAAAAATAGTATAAAAAAGGCTTTATTCGCAGAATACCAGATTCTCAAAACACCAGATTCTCAAAACAGCAGTTTCTCAAAATACCAGATTCTCATTTCACCATAAGTACAGTTGAAAGCAATAACTAAAAATGAGAACCCAATGTATTATTTGTTTTGTTTGGAATCAAGTAGTAAAATGGAATCTAATGTATACAACACAGGGTTACTTTTTTATCACCCCGGAAAATTTGAGAACACGGTAGTAAAATTATTAAAATAGGTATTAATAAAAAAAATAAGTCACCTATTTAATTTTATATTAATTTTCCACTAGTTACAACCATGACAGTCAGATTAGGTATTATATATACATTTTTAGGGTTCCGTATCTACTTTTTAATCACATTTTGTTTATGTAAAATGTAATAAATGTTATATTTTCCTGATTTGATCCTAATAATACGAAAATGTAGAGGACAAAACATTATAAATGCGAAAGTAACTCTGTCTGTCTGTCTGTCGCGCTTTCATGCCAATAAGTACTTCTAAACCGATTTAAATTAAATTTGGTACACAGATAGTCTAGAGCCTGAGAAAGGGCATAGGCTACTTTTTAATGCGAAGAAAGGGTTGTTAGGGATTGAAAAGGGGAATGAAAGGTTGTATGGAAGTATTTACTTTAACTTATTTTTAGGCTGTTGATTAGATTATAAATAAATATGACATTCAAAGTTTGTAAAAATTTTACCCTCAAGGGGGTAAAATAACTATAGGGAATAGGCGATGAAAGTTTGTATGGAAATATGAACAGATTTTAATGCTTATTTTACGGTTAGATCAAGCTTAGTCTGGAAGGACATACAGTTTTTATTTCAACAAAATCTGATGTTAAATTAGCGTCTTGCTGATAATAACGACACGGTTTTCACGACACGGTTAGCGCAGAAGTCGAGTTATCGCCTACTGCGCAACGGGTCGCGGGTTAGATTCCCGTACGGGACAATATATTTTGTACATATCCATGTATGTACAATATGGGCATTTTTCAAAAAAATTGTTCGTGACGAAATGGGAGTTCCACTTATTCAGTTTTTTTTATTTAACTTGAAAAGTAAATAGTAAGAAAGATGGTATATACAACTATATTAAAAATATATAATTTGTTTAAAAATTGCTTTGATTGTTGTTTAAATTACAGTCAGTTAGTGTCAATGTCAAAAAGAATGTTCCATTTCGTCACTTGATTAATAATTAATAAAGAAATAAACATATGATTTTACGTGAAACAAAGGTTTGAAGAGAACTTTAATGAATGGTAACTATGAAAAGTCAAAATCATATTCAACAAGTTTATTAAAATCAAAAAGATAATCAAGAAAAATGCTCATAATCGTCACTATTGGGCCATAAAGTACTGACAAAAACTATCTCCCTACATATCATTTACAAGAAGTCTTAAAGTTGATACTTAAAAATGGTAACTGTGTTTTAATAAAATATTATAAAATAAATAACATTAAGGTACCTTTACTTATATTTTCAAAATCTTAAAATTAAACACTTAGCCAAAATCGGACAGTGACACTTATGGAATGTGGCGTGACTATTAGGACTTAGTAAGTCATAGTATACACAGAACAATAATTCGAAGGATTTATAAAAGACTATTATTATCAATTACCTTACTTATGTAACAAAAGAAACGGAGATGTAAAAAAGTGGTATATTTGATTTATGAATTTTAAAGTGGCGTGGCAGGCTGAAATTTGGTTGGCGCTTACAATGAAAACACCTTCTTGAAAGAACGAAATGGGTTATCAGCCACGGCCACTCCTTTCGGTCTAAAAGTGCGAAATCGTTTCTTGTCAAAAAACAGTCGAGATCTATAAAATCTGGCATCGCAGCAATGACATGTATTCTTTCTGAAAAAAAAGGTTTGCGAGTCAGTGTTTTCTATTGGTATTGATTTTGGTAGGCAGTTTTTACTAAGTAACTGTAACTCTAAGCTCTCTTTAAAAATAAATAAAAGAAAGAACGATTTTTAAAGCTGCTCTTACAAAATATACTTTGTTTGTTAAACATAAAATCATAAAAGCATATTTTGTGATTTAAACGATTATGATTTAGTATTGACGTTTACGAAACCTAGACAAGCTGACGCGAAGAAAAATTGTGTCACGACGCGGGACGCCGCTAGGTGAGGCGTGGACATGTAGCGTACTCGCTCTAACGTATAATTCGGAATCTATTTTCATTTGTTTTAATCAAGATATTATATGTAATTATACTCAATAATACACACCTTAAATACAAAACCAATATTCACACGTACACACCAACAGTGTTTTCAATTGTCACACTAAAGTTTTAAGACATATTTTACGCAAAATTAGCGACGCAATTTTTACAGCACATCGGCTACGTCTCACAAGCACGACCGCCCGCGATCGACTAAGCGGCGTGGTGCCAATTGGCACCAACGTTGTGAGCAAATTTCTCTGTACCGACCAGCAGCGTGTCTAGGTTACGTACGTTAATGTGATTTGGTAATTGTATTTATAATAACATCAGGTGGCACAAAATAAAGTAATAGTGTAGGTTATTTAGTATTTGATATCGCAATTTTTAAAAAACATAATATCAAAAGTAATAACAAATAATTACTTTTTTATGAATTCTGTAACAACCATTTAGTAACTTAAGTTGATTTCGAAAAACATAAGCCTAATACTAATTTAAAGAATTCTATCTTAATAACAACATGTTTGCAGAGCACACCGCAGCCGGCCACTTGATATCGGAATGAAGGATGCGAAATAAACATCAAAATGTCTTGTTATGTTTTTGTATTTAACCATTAAATACAATTGAACATAATGGCGTCAAAGATTGCTTAAATATAATACGATTAATAAGTATTTCACAATTATTTAAATGGATGACAATCACAAAGGACAAGGGACGAGCTTAGAAGAAGCGATAAAAAGTCAAGTGTCAAAATCACAATGACAGGTCCATAGATAACGTTAATATTACATATCCGTGAAGAGCATAGATAAACAATTTTTACATTCTAACACTCCTCCTTATGCTCTACATCGGAGTGAGGCAAAAAGAAAGCAAAAGAAACACTCATTTACAAATGTTTACAAAAATACAAGTTAACTTTTGTGACTGATACAATTAACTTAAGTAAACATTGTACATAACAACTGTCTTAACACTATATAATAATAACATACCGTGAATAACATTTACTATTATTTAATTACAATTAGATTTATATTATTACATATTATAGCAAAACCCTGACATTTAACTTTTAAGATTTAATTCAGATATACAACTATAATGTTTAGCTTTACATAGTGGCTTTGTTAACACATCTGCTATCATTTTCTCAGTTGGTAAATATTTAACATTAATTAAATTTTTCTGTATTAAATCTTTAACAAAATGATATCGTAAATCTATGTGTTTTGTTCGTTTATGTGAGTATTCTTTAACTAGTAACAATTTTTGAGCACTTTGGTTATCATTGTATACTACTACATCTATAGTTTTATCAGATATTTCAGACAAGAAATTCTTAATAAAACAGATATCTTTGCACACATCACTTATTGCCAAGTACTCTGCTTCCGTACTAGATAATGCTATGCAACGCTGTTTTCTAGCTTCCCAATTAACAACGTTGCTACCCATCTTAATAACAAAGCCAGTGTAAGATTTGCGATCACACAGATCATTTGCCCAGTCTGCATCCGCAAAAGCAGTAATATTTAAACTATTTCCTTTACTAAAACAAAGTCCATAATTCAAAGTTCCTGCTAAATATCTTAAAATCCTTTTGGCAGCATGCCAATGATCTAGGCCAAAGCATGTGCTATATTGACTAAGTTGGCTACACGCATAAGCTATGTCGGGACGTGTACAAACTGATAGATACATTAATGAACCTAAAAGTTGTCTATATTTATATACATCATCTTCAAGACAATTTTTATCAGATTTTGTAAGTTTACAATTTACAGGTAGTGGTGTAGCTACAGGCTTACATTCAGTCATACCAAACTTAGCCAATAAACGTTTTACATAGTCAGATTGATTTAAGATTAATGAATCACTCTGTCTAGTTATATTCATTCCTAAACAATTTTTAAGCTGTCCTAAGTGTCGAATTTCAAAATGTTTCTGCAATAATGTCACAATTCTATCTATATTATTATTGTGAAAGACATAGAAGTCATCGACATACAGAGCTATTATAATATATTCATTTTTAGATCTTTTTACATAAATACAGGGCTCGCATTTGCTTTGCTCATACCCATTTGAACATAAAACATTATGAACTTTAATATTCCACATACGGCTCGATTGTTTCAGGCCATATATGCTCTTTTTGAGCAAACAAACTTTATTAGTGTTAATAAAATTAAAACCTTTTGGCTGTTCCATATAAATGGTTTCGTCTAATTCACCATTTAAAAATGCAGTGGTAACATCAATATGATTACATTGCAAATCGAGTTCTGTAGCAACAGAAAATAAAATTCTTAATGTGGATTGTCTCACTACAGGGGAGAAAGTATCTGAATAATCTATTCCCTCTTTCTGGCTAAAACCACGAGCAACCAATCTTGCTTTAAATTTATTAAATTCACCAGCAAAACCATATTTTCGTTTAAAAACCCATTTGCATTTAATTACATTACCTTGCTTTGGTCGATCAACTAACTCCCACACATGATTGCGAATAAGAGCATTATACTCACTTCGCATGGCCTCGCACCATTCGTCTTTGTCTGGTGAACTCATGGCCTCCTCATAGGAAGAAGGATCGTCCAGTGAACCAGCCTCAGCCATCATAGAAGATAAGTCATAATCAGAAAATTTACTAGGCATTTTACCTCTGGTAGTACGTACAGGGCGTTGAGGACCTGATGCATCGGTGGTACCCTCCGACGCATGCAGCTCTCCTCCTTGAGATGCAGGTTCTAGCTTTTCCATGTAAGAATTGTAATTGCCTTCATCATTAGAACTCTCTTCGCCAGTACAATACAGATCAGACAGCGGTGACCTTAGTTGTGGTGATTCTCCAGCATCTGAAACATCAAATGAGCGATTAGGACTAACATCACAGCTATTATCTTTTGGAATTTCATTACAATTTAATTCATTATTAATATTTAAAATTTCATCATAATTAATATTTAAAATTTCATTATTATTAATATTAGAAATTCCATTATCTAAGCTCATGTCATTACTATCTTCATAAAATGAAAAATTATTATTAATATTCCCTATTTCAGTCTTTTGTGTGCCTTTTCCATAAAACTCACTTTCTATAAAGGAAACATTCCTAGAATAAATAGTAAGGTGAGGATTAGATGGGTCACATAGTCTATATCCCTTACAAGTTTCACCATATCCTAAAAATATATATGGCTTTGCCTTGGCATCGAGCTTGCGTCGCTTCTGAGTAGGTATAAGTGAGAATGCTGTGCAACCAAAAACGCGCAGATGACTCAGATCCACAACAGATCCTGTCCATACACATTCAGGTATCTTATTTGATAACGCAGAGGTGGGGCTTCTATTTTTTAAATATATGGCTGTCATAATTGCTTCCCCCCAAAAGCGTTTTGATAAACCGGATTCCTGCAACATGGCACGAGCTTTCTCAAACAATGTCCTATTGACGCGCTCCGCCACCCCATTCTGCTGAGGGCAATAAGGCACTGAGGTCTGGTGTACTATACCTGCCTCTCTAAGAAAACTAGTAAGGTTATCATTACAAAATTCAGTGCCATTGTCGGTACGAAGCACTTTAATGAACAACCCAGTTTGCTTCTCAACCAAATTTTTAAAATGAATAAAATGGGAACTTACCTCATTCTTTGATTTCATGAGATATCCGAAGGTCTTTCTCGTATAGTCATCGGTAAATGTCAGCAAGAAGCGGGCTCCGCCCCATGAGCTGACTTGCATTGGGCCTGCTACGTCGGAATGGATCAGTTCCGGCTGTGTGGTAGCGCGCTTCGCACCTGCCTGAGGAAAGGATGATGCATGCATCTTTCCCGACAAACATGAAACACACTTGTTCAGGCAGTCATCTTCCTTCTGAAAAACAACACCCGAACACTGATCCCCAACACCAAGCACACGCATACTTACAAGATTAAGGTGGCCAAGGCGCTTGTGCCACAAGCTTAATGGCACACCAACAGCCTGATGAGCACTCACTGCCCCCTTACTATTATTAAGGGGTATGGAATCCTGCTGGGGTAAGGATCTACCTTGCTGAATTTTAAATTTATAAAGCCCATTTATTTTCTTAGCTGAGAGTATATGGTTGCCAGTAATTTTAGAACTATGATTATAAATATTACACCCATCTTTAGTGAAAACTACTATATAGCCTTTTTCTGTAATTTTACCAACAGATATTAAATTATTTGACAATTGAGGAACCACTAAAACATTGCTTAAACTTACATTAGGAGAGAGATTAACATCTCCAACAGCTACGCTAGAAATACTATGACCATTCGCAACAGAGACACTGATCTTCTTCTCTTTAGTGGTAGTAGATGTCAGCGATCCATCTTTCACCATGTGACAGGAAGCACCAGAGTCAATAATGAATTCTTCAGATGATTTTGCAGTTGTAAAAGCAAACATTGTGTGTTCTTCTTTGTGCTCCTTCTGATCACGCTTTCTTTTAAAACATCTCTTAGCAAAATGGCCAGGCTTCTTGCAATAAGAGCATGTAGCCTTCTTCTTTCCTTTAGTAGACATATAAGCTGTGGAACTGGAATCTGTGTGTCGCCTGTGATCTTCTTGTAACAGTCTGGTTCTTACAATTTCACTTGACAGAGTGCTAGTAATGTTCGCTGTTTCCAAACTTGAAACAATTATGTCATATTCTTGCGGTAATCCAGATAAAAGAATTTCAGCAACTTCAGCATCATCAATTTTCTTACCAATATCAGCAAGTTGCTGAACCAATTTCATTACTCCTTCTATGTAATCTGACATTGAAGCGAACTGACTGTATTCAACTCTGTGCAATTGTCTTAGTAAAAGTACACGGCGATACAGGCCTTTATCTATTTGATTTTTTTTTCTCGTCTGGCAACACTAAGTCAAACATCAAAATATTTGTGCTCCGTATTTGTTAATTATTTAAATTAATTTCTTATAGCCCAATTACCAATATTAAGCTTTTAATAGGTGTACATATAAGTGATTAATTATAGGTAATTAATGGTTATGATTGTTTGTGACTTTAAATGAAATAAAAGTGTCGATACCGCTAACCTCGAAACAGCTGATTTTATCGAAGTAAGTATTGACTGACTGTTTCTCTTGAATATAATTATTATATCTCGTATATAAGCGGATATTCAATGAAGATATAGTCAGTTTCTACCTTGATATAATCATTTAAATATATTGTGATTAACCGGTAATTTTAGAAATACCTACCTTCCCATTTTTAGTTGACAAATTGTTCCTTCGTTAATAAATTTTGTTACTTGTAATTTACAACCTTAAAATGATGACACGAAGGGCCCTGTCACGCCAAGAGGAGTCTAAACTTCAACTAACCTTGCAGGAACTTAAGGCTGCAAAGGAGCAATGTGTCCAACTGGAAAATGAAAGGGAGGATAATGAGAAGGAACTAGTAGGGGTTTTGAATAATAACAGTAGGCTTAAAAGTGAATTGGCATCGTTACATATTAGATTTAATGATATTGTTGATGAGCGGGACAGACTCCAGTCAATAGTTGATAGGTTCGATGAATGCAGTGATGAGTACGAGCAGACCCTTAGAAGAACTTCCAAATTGGAACAGGAACTACGTGAGGCCCATCATCACATCTCAGATCTGGAGGAGACTGCTCTGAAAGTCACTGCTCAGCAGAATGACAGCCTATACCAAGAATTGGTTAGTTGTGCCCCGCAGTTGGTTGCTCCTGCAATTTCTAACTTGACCATTGTAGACCTCACCAAAGAGGACTCAGTACATGAAAAGTCAAGAATAGCATTTTGCAGTAGGAATAAACTAAAAAAATATATTAAAATAAATAAGTTCATAAAAAAATCAAAAAGAGCTATGAAATATTTTAAATCCTTAACTAAAAATATTAAAACTAAAAATATTAAAACAAAAAAGGAAAATTTTGAATTAAGAGAGCAACTTCAATCATGTACTTTTAAATTAGAAAATAACTTGAAAAAATATGAAACTGACACACAATACTTAGAGTCAAAAATACAAAGTTTACAAAATGACTTAAAAAATCTTACAAAGAAATATGAATTGTCTCAAAAGGCAATTAAGGAGTATTCTATGGCAGTGGATGAAATTTTAAAGTTATCCAAAGATAATTCTGAGCGCTTTGACTCACTGGTTAAAAATCAGTGTTGTATTTGTAACAACGGCAATCTTCCACAGTCACCAGATAGACAAGGCACTCCGGTAACCTCAGAGTCCCAGGTCTCTCCTTTACTTCCATCGTCATTGTGTGGCAGTATACATGACGTCAGTTCCTCTCAAAATATAATTATGTTCAGCGATAATATTGGTAAGGACATGGGCTCAAATTTGCGCTTAAAGATAAATTCACCGGAGCAGTCGATTATAAATAATTGTTTTCCTTGTGCTAATTTACATGAAATTATGCACAAAATATTTAACTACACATTTAGTAAGGATGATGAATTAATTATATTTATTGGAAATAGGGGTAATGTCAACAAAAAAAAGTTAACCTATTACTTTGAAAAATTAAAACAATTAGAGATTAAAAAAATTGTAATGTTTACATTTCCCTACATAAAAAATTTGCCAGATGCGGAAAATAATTATAGGTTTAATTTAAATATGACTCTGAATTTATTCAGTCAGTATAATAATAAATTCCTTGTAATTGACTCTAACAGTATTGTTAGTAAAAATGTATATACTTTGACTAAAGGTAGATATTACCTGCCTAAATATTATAAAGGACAGATAGCAAATTCACTATCATATTTTTTATTAACTTCAGCCAAGAACTTGGCTAAACAAACTGACTCTATTGAGCAGTATAATTTAAATAATAGTATGACAGTGGAATCTGTTCCAAGCTATTTAAATTAGATATAGAGACAAAAGAGGTATCCTCTTGCAAATATAAATACATAAATAATGATTTTAATATGACATTATCATTAGAATCAAATAAAAAAAAAATGTGTTCAAAAATGGCCTCAAAATAAATGTATTAATTTAAACAAAATAAAAAATATTAACCTGGTGCATCAAAATAGTAATGGACTATCAAAGGGCAAACAATTAGAGATGGAATTATTCATGAATTCAAAACAAATTGACATTTTGTGTATTACAGAACATTGGCTTAAGGGATGTGAACTCATGTTTAGTTTCAATAATCACCAGGTTGGTAGTTCATTCTGCAGAGTCAACACAGTACATGGGGGGTCACTGATTCTGTTAAACAAAAGCTTAAAATTTAAAGAACGGAAAGATATTGTGTCTCTCTCTGTAGAATGCATAATAGAACTAACATGTATAGAACTTGAGCAACTCATTGTGGTATGTGTATACAAACCTGGTTCCTCAGCTTATGATAGGTTTCAGGAAATCATAGATGAAGCCTTGAACAACTTGGGTAGATCTAAAAAATACTTGATTGTGTGTGGAGATTTTAATATTGATCTTCTTAAAAAGAACACTGAAACCTATAAAATCTTAAATTTATTTAAATCACACAATCTTTCCAACTTATTTATGGAGCCCACTAGATTCTGTAACACAACATCAACCTGTTTAGACAATATATATAGTAATCTAGTACCTGTAAGTAAGAAAGTTATTACAAACTTAGATTCAGACCATTGCGGGCAATTAGCTTGCTTCAAAATTGACACAGAACAAGTCAATAAACGTAAAATTATATGTCGACCAGTAACTGCTGACAGATTGAAACGTATTGGAATTGAATTATGTTGTAAACTTCCTTTTTTATCACCGCATATGTCACCAAATGATATGTATAATTTATTTTTTGAGACATTTTGTAACCAATTTAACAAAATTTTCAAAACCAAAGAGATCACTGTTACTGTTAATCCAGTGTTTAGCGAATGGGCCACTGCAGGAATACACAAAAGTAGGCAAAAATTGTATGAGCTGTACTCAGAAAGACAGTTTAATAGAACTGAATCTTTTCAAAATTATGTTAAGTCATACTCAAAAATTTTTAAGCAGGTTTGTCAAACTGCGAAAATTAAATATATTAGTGCTCAAATTTATAACAGTACAAACAAAGTCAAATCTACTTGGAAAATTATCAATGCAGAGACTGGCCAAACAAAAGCTTCAGCAAATAATTATAAACTTAAAATTGATGGTAAATTTATTAGTTCAGACTCGGATGTTGCTAATGAATTTGAGAAATTTTTTACTCGAATTCCTGTAGATTTGACAAGCACTTTAGGCTCTTCCACCCCCATTGCAGAATCCTTGTTGAAAGAAAATGTTCCTTATTGTAATACTGTATTTAAATTTAACCATGTTAGTAAACGTGACATCATAGACACTTTCAAATCGTTGAACATTAAAAAAACTGCCGATCTCTGGGGAATATCTGTATATATGGTAAAGAATGTTATTGAAATAGTTGCTACACATTTAGCTTTAATTTTCAACAACTGTATTGATAGTGGTGTGTTTCCTGATTTGATGAAACTTAGCAAAATAACTCCATTGTTTAAATCTGGTAGTACTTCAGATCCCTCTAACTTTCGTCCAATATCCGTACTATCAACATTCAGTAAAATTTTTGAAAAAACCGCGCTTAAGCAATTACAGAAACATTTTAGTAATAATAACTTACTGCATATTAAACAATTTGGTTTTACCCGCGGACGGTCCACGACTGATGCTGGAATAAAATTGTTAGAGTGCATTTATGAGGCCTGGGAGGAGTCGCAGGATGCCTATGGTGTTTTTTGTGACTTATCGAAGGCTTTTGACTGTGTCCAACATCAGACGTTAATCAGGAAATTACACTATTACGGTATCCGTGGTACCGCTTTGGATTTTCTCACTTCTTACCTAAGTGACAGGATTCAAAAGGTGGTCATCAATGGAGAGCAGTCACCTGGATCATTTGTAAAAATGGGGGTGCCGCAGGGCTCAATATTAGGTCCATTTCTATTTCTGGTATATATTAATGACCTCCCTCACCTTGTAAGACACGACCATGAGATAGTCTTGTTTGCAGATGACACGTCTTTAGTATTTAAAGTTAAACGTGGACAAATTAATATTGACGAAGTAAACATTGCACTCTCCAAGGTCGTTCACTGGTTCGGCGCCAATAATTTGTTGTTAAATGAAAGTAAAACAAAATGCATTAGATTCACTATGCCAAATGTTCGATTAGTTAAAGCCAAAGTCAAGGTTAGGGATGAAGAAATAGAGCTGGCCAATCAAACTGTATTTCTGGGTATAACTTTAGATTCTAAGTTACAATGGGGTCCTCATATTGAATGCCTATCGAACAGACTAAGTTCTGCAGCATACGCCGTTAAAATGATTCGTCAAATAACAGATGTGAAAACTGCGCGGTTAGTCTATTTTAGCTACTTTCACAGTATTATGTCATACGGGATACTACTGTGGGGAAATGCCGCCGATATTGGCTGCATTTTTGTACTGCAGAAGAGGGCTGTTCGGGCGATCTATGGGATGGGCTCCCGAGAGTCTTTAAGAGAAAAATTCAAAGAAATTGATATTATGACTGTACATTCACAATATATCTATGAAAACTTACTGTATGCACACAAGAATAAAGATATCAAATTCAGTAAAAATAGTGACTATCATAATTTAAATTTAAGAAATAAAGACAAGCTAGCAATGCCCACATATAGGCTCCATAAAATAAGCAACTCTTTTGCAGGTCACTGTATACGAATGTACAACACGCTGCCATGTAACATGCATGACTTGTCAGTAAATAAATTTAAAATTTTAATTAAAGCTCAGTTAAGCAAAAAGGCTTATTACAGTGTTAAAGATTTTTTTAATGATAAGGCAGCGTGGCGGTAAAAGAAATGAATTGCTCGTTCTCTGAATAGTTTTGTAATATTCACAATTTGTAAGACATTTGGCGATTTTAAAAGAGTTTTGGCACATGAGTTTCTTGCCCGATTCTTCTCATGTTAGCCCCTACATTCGGAATCGGGTCGCTCTTGGCGATTACATGCGCGGCATCAACTCCGCGGATGTACTTGCCACTAGCGCACGGGTTAGCTTGATTTTAGTAGAATATTTTTTATGTTTTAATAATTTTGTAAAATGTGTAAAATTGACGATTTTAAGTGCCCGCAAGGGCCTATGAAATAAAGTACTTTTGATTTTGATTTTTTGATTTTGATTTTATCTTCGAAACAGTCGGCTAGTTTATCCCAAGCCTGCTTGGCTGTGGTACAGCTCCGCACATATTGATAGAGAGCGGGTTGTATGCTTAGACATATTTTTGCCAAAGCCCTTTGGTCAGCACAATTGTCGGTGTTTGTACCTTCCACACAACTCCATAAATCCTCCAATGTCAGCAACATTTTTATTGAAAATTTCCAATTTATGTAATTAGTGATCCCCTCTAATTTTTCTACAGAGGCTATCGTATTTGATGATTGAGCAATCGGATTCGACATTCTGATTTGTACTCACAATGTATTCCTTCTTATATTGCCTGGGCCCA
This sequence comes from Schoenobius gigantellus, assembly GCA_963935595.1. Classification (NCBI taxonomy): domain Eukaryota; kingdom Metazoa; phylum Arthropoda; class Insecta; order Lepidoptera; family Crambidae; genus Schoenobius; species Schoenobius gigantellus. The sequence continues at coordinate 17,467,151 of OZ012555.1, forward strand.
TAACCTGTTTGCAGAGCACACCGCAGCCGGCCACTTGATATCGGAATGAAGGATGCGAAATAAACATCAAAATGTCTTGTTATGTTTTTGTATTTAACCATTAAATACAATTGAACATAATGGCGTCAAAGATTGCTTAAATATAATACGATTAATAAGTATTTCACAATTATTTAAATGGATGACAATCACAAAGGACAAGGGACGAGCTTAGAAGAAGCGATAAAAAGTCAAGTGTCAAAATCACAATGACAGGTCCATAGATAACGTTAATATTACATATCCGTGAAGAGCATAGATAAACAATTTTTACATTCTAACACAACAAATAATAATGGCATTTTATAGTGTAACTTGTTCATTAATATTACTTTTTACTTGTATACACTCACTCAGCTTAAGAATTCGATTTCGTCACGAAACAATTCCACGCATACATCACGTGACGAAATGGATGTGACGATTTCCCGATTCCAATAATATAACATACAATTTAAATCGTTTGTAAATAAATATTTTCAAGACTAATCTTCTATTCTGTTACTTATTAGTTGATTAAGAAAATTTTAACAGTAATACAATCTAATATACAGTAATAACCTTAAGTACGCCGTCACTATTAGGAGCACTGCAACGATAAACGTGACACTCACAAACTATTTGACGTCCTGTTGATTAACCGAATGAATACGAACGATGAGTGAAGTTGGCCACAGACTAATAATGTTGCCATGATATAAAAACAATCTTTGTTTAGTAATTATTTATTTCGCACGGCGTATAATCATCGTGACTATTAGGATTTTCCACTATATGTATTTTTTGTGGACACAATTTATTCAGGGTTATTATGTTATGTTTCATACTACTCAATTCATTTAAAATGATAAATTGAATACTTCAACATAAAATGTATCTTTAAAATAAAAAACATTGCCATCTGAATATAGAAAGTAGAGTAATTAAACCATAAATTTTACGCGATGGGGTTGGACGCTAAGAATTTTAAGGGTCAATATTACTTTATGGAACTGTATTTTGTAATATATGCAATTTTTCATGTTTATAATATAACCATGTCACACTTAAAGATTTTATTAAATAAAAAAAATAAAAATGGGAAAAAGTAAATCATCTTTCGATTTATCATCAAGTCACCATTCCACCGGACAAGGTGATTTACTAGTGGACATTTTTTTTTGAAAAATGCCCATATATGGATATCCCCGTGTCATATGTCAAAAAGAAAATTAGGGAGGAATCAGTCCGCATATGGCAGGACCGGTGCGAAACCTCTAACACTGGGGTAACGACTAAGTGGTTCTTTCCAGACCAGAAAAAAGCCTACAGCTGGGTCAGAAGGGAAAAACTTTCGCCTTTACTGCCTTTACGGGACACGGAGGCCTCGCAGAGTACCTCCATAGATTTAGGCTAAAAGATAGCCCAGGTTGTGAGTGCGATCCAACCGAGTCTGAATCTGTATGGCACGTGATACTGGACTGCCCCAGGTTTGCTGGTGCCCGCCATGATCTGTGCCAGAGGGTAAAGACAATGGTCTCCAAACAAAATATCCACGCTCTGCTAGTGGACAAGAGATCAAAGAACTCAGTCGTGCAGTTTGTTGAGACAGTAATGGAGACAGTCGTCCATCGCAATAAAAACTGCACGCCACCAGCACCCTAGGAAAGGTCAAACCTTCATAGAGTAATGCAACCAAGGCAAGACACAACGACCACAAAAGAGATGGCACAGGAAAACTGGTTGGGTGCCGGAGAGGGGGGCACACCCGGAATTAAAACGAGAGGAGTGGCGCTGTTTATGGATAGTGGGAGGGAAAGGTTGGGAATTAGTTTCTGTGTAGCTGGAGCCAGAAAACACATAGCTATTTCACCAGGTTTGACGGTCCTGTTGAAAGGCAGCACCACCAGAGCCAATATCAAAAAAAAGACATATGAGGCAATGCCGGAGGTGGTGCTGGCCGGACACAAGTGCAGGATCGTGCGCTCCAGGAACAAGTCCATCCTTCTCTTATCCAGAGACATGGACAACAAGTCGCCATTTACCAAGGCAGGGGAATTACTGGGAAAGCTAGAGGGTGACCCAAAAGTCATCAGTGTGGATGTCATGAGGGCGGACCTAGAGAGAGGCGAAGTGCCAGACTATACTCTCCTCACGAGGGCAGCCAATAAGCACGAAATTATTGTGTACGAGGGCCGAGGTCAAAATCTTGACTTCCTACTGAAAAACAAGGAGCAGACACCACGCCATGGCCAAACGGAGAGCGGCTCAGCTAGACTACAAAGGCTACACGAAGAAGCAAGGCAAGCAGAGAGTATTAGAACACGCCTTCTGTCGCGTAGATCCCCGACCGAACACCTAATCAGGGGAATTTGCGTTGCCCTGAAAGGATCGAGTACCAGAACGCCGCCTCTTAGAATCACCCCAGAAAAAACTACACCCCAAGCGGAGATGCCTCTCTCAAGCAAAATAATGTAGTTATTTTGCTTGAAGACATGGGGAGGGTTCGCCCGCCATCACGCATTGCGGTAAACCGGGACGAAGACAAAGTAGTCAACGCCTATCTGGAGTATGTTGAGATATTGCGTGCATCGCTGCAGGTAAAATGCAGGCAGTATATTTTAACTGCCTGCAGAGAAATACTAGAAGCATTCCAGAACGATGCTCGCATGTTACTACGAGAACGGCTGGATACGGCGAAGACAGTAGTCTATAATAACGACACTGGAACAGTGTTGGCGGGTGGCCCCAGAGTGGGAAATCACCGATACATGGCAGCATACAGTGGAACGACGGGTATGGTTCTCAAGGATCGTGAACGGACATCAGAGAGGGGAGCCCCAGCATTCTATACCCCCGCCGAGGACCCAATAGTCGTGGTTGCTAAGTGCACCCGTATCCTGTTGGAGGGCAGGATCCTAGAGACCGCTAAGGCGGTGACGGGAACCTGGACCTTAGAACCTTGGAAAAAGATAAAAATTCGGTGGATAGACGGGGTACCGGGATGTGGGAAGACCACCTGGCTCCTTGAAAACTTTCAGTTAAAGGAAGACACGATCCTCACCAGCACACTCGAGACGGCTAAAGAGCTGACGGTGGAAATAATGGGTCGTCTGGCCGCTGTCGCAAAGGGGAAAGTAAGAACCATTGCTTCGGTACTGATAAATGGAGCAAAGGAGTCTAAGCGTCTACTGGTGGACGAGGCTCTGATGGTTCATTTTGGAGCCATAATAATGACAAACAGGCTGTGCGGGGCAAGAGAACTGGTGTTAATGAATGATACAAACCAGATCCCCTTTATCGACAGAGACAACCTATTTGAAATGCAATACAAAGACCCAATTGCCGTAACGACAGTCTCAGAAAAGATACTCTGCACACACCGATGCCCGATGGATGTAGTATACGCCCTGAAGGAGGTGTATGGGGGCATATACACGTCCAGGGATGCACTAAGATCCCTAACTTCCACCATGGCATCAGAAGCGGTGTCCAGAAGGACTGACCCGGAAACGCTATTCTTGACCTTCACCCAAGAGGAAAAGGAGGCGTTCGAAACGAAAGGGTATGGTACTGGAGAGAATTCCAGACTGACATACCGTAAGGTGATAGTGCTAAGAGGCAGAGAACCAAAAAACCCAGTCCATGACAGTGTCCCTCACGCTGTAGTGGCAATTTCCAGGCATACGGAGTCATGTATATACTTTTGTGGGGAGCATAAGAAGCATGACGCCATAAAACAACTAATTGCCCAGTCCAACTCAGCAACTGACGATGATATAAAAAATTATAATTTGCAGATGGCGTTCAAAGACCTAAATAACGCAGCGATCTAGGTGCTACCCCATTAGCAGAAAAATGCATGCATAATGAGGAATCCCTGGATAGCGGATGAGCGGGTGCGCCGTGGATGGCGCTTCGTTTGCACATTGCATCGGTGTCGTAGTCCACAGACTGTAAACAGTGCGAATACTACTTATAGTGTGCGGAATGTAGCGCCTGCGGGGTTATTGTCTGAGAGAATCTATCGCAATCGCTTACACTTTGACAGTCACCGTCCATCCGTCGCTCCTTTATAAAAGTATGTCTTCGCAGAGCCCTGTGTTAACGGCGCAATGGTTATCAAATTGATGGCGATTGTGGTGGATTTTTTCATAGACAGTGACCCACCTGGCATGGCGCCATCGATGGCGCGCCCCCTTGTCTGTTGTCCGAAAAATCCCTCATTAAATTTATATATAGTTTTATATTATAGTATAAATGTACGTATTTATGATATAGTTCACAACTGGTATGTATGTGTGTAATGTGCGGTCGGCGGCGCGTAGAGCCCATTATATTGCACTAAGAAAACTTGCACTATTACGAGCGATATAAGATCTGTCTCATGGTCGATATGTGGGCTCTGAAGCGTTGCCGTTTGTACGTTTGTTTGGTATAATATGGTAGGGTATCATAATAGTTATATTATAAAGTATATTTTAATTTATAAGCTGCGCAAATGTAAAAAAAAATTACTAAGTGATTGAATTATTATTTATAAGAAGTTTAAAAAGAAATTTTGTAAAAAAAAATAATTTGAGCAAGGGCATGGACTAAGAGTCTGTGGAATAAACATAATAACAATAAAAAAAATATTTTGTACGGCCTACAGAAATTTGTTCTGGTTTGGGCGTATGTGCATGTGATATTCTATGTTATGTTATGTTTGTAACTGCACCCGCGATACAGCAGAAAATCCTAGTGTGGGGCGACTTTATAAAAAAAATAACCGAATTCCACTCGGACGAAGTCGCGGGCAACAGCTAGTATGTTATTATGTAACCTCTTTCGGTGAGCATGAGAGAGAATTGTAAGCACCATCAGGTCGTGGGTTAATATTTCATAATATTGACAAGAGCCTACCTGGAGAAGTGTATGGATATATTTTTAAGGGGCGCCTCCATACAGATGCAAGCAGACTTCAGATGTGGGAAGGATCTAATAAAGTGTACACAATTTAATTAGTTCATGCAATTTATTATTATTGTTCTCTTTTTTTTTTACATCCACATAAGTAGGTACTTAAGTGTAAGAAAAATATCCTAAGGCTTATTTAAATATGAGTAGGATGCAATTAGGGGGGAGCTTTACTCCTCACGACACACTATCATAAACTAAATATAGGTGAAGATAGAAGCGGGTTGATATAACATTACGAGCGAACCATCTTCCTTGCTCACGCTGGGTGGAAATTAGAGAGACGGTGATTACTCCTTCCCTCGGGGATTATGTAAATGGTAAGAAAATATCAGGGCACGTTACCTAGACACGTCAGTGAGTAAGTTCTTCACGATAGTGGGATTCACTCAAACCCAAGTTCTGATAAGTGCAAGCAGGCTCCTTGAATATGTATCAGCCCCTCGTTTGCTAGAGTAAAGTATAAAATGGTACGAAAAAGAATGACTAAGGCAAATAAAAAAACTAAGGCAGAAAAAAAACCCTAAAACAAAATAACACAATGTTTAGAACATGGTCATGCAATGGCGGATCTACGCCATAGCAAAATTACACTGAAAACCACAACTTACCATGTTCTCCATGGGTTTTATAAAAGGAAATTAAGAGTTAAAGTAGTCCATCCCATGATGGGCCTGGATAAAAATATTAAGGTCAGCTCATATCGAGCGACTGCTCTTCCACGCTTCCAAACGGGAAAGGGCCGGATTTAATCGACCTCATCCTGACATTGACAAGTGACAACGTCAAAGCGAAACAACAGGGGTCAATCAAGGAATCGGGCCGCAATTCATGCACCGTAAATACTATCGATACACAGATCAAAAATACTAATACCGCCGCACTAGCTCCACGGATGATCAAAACACAATAATATCCTATCCAGACTCAACATTAGCCAAAGCAGAAGTTCACTCAAAGAGATCAAATTGACTGTTTTGTCCACTTGAGAATAGAATTATTATTAACTAAGTAATTAAGAAAATATTAACATAAAATCGGATATAATCCAGTTGCAATTATCTTGGTTCACTTAAAATGTTCATATCAAGACGAAGCAAGGGGAAGGCTGTATGGAGCTCCCTTTGCACGCTCAGAATTAAAAAGTTCCTAAAAAAACTACATCAGATGTCAGATCTGTCACAATGATGAATGTTATTTGACTAAAATGTTTTTTTGTTCAGAATTAAAGAAAATTATTTAAGTGAAATTAAGAATTTGTGCTTACTAGCTAGTATTGAAAAAAAAGTGTTACAATTATATTGAAAAAATCAATATCTTTACTTCGCTTTTATAGGACAGTGACATTGTCAATACATAGCCAATAATCATAAAGAAAGTCAGACAGTATGTATCTATTTATTCATACCCACAAAAGAGAATCTATTCATGTAAATAAAGATACCTGCCATCATATAAATAAATGTTAATAATATTTTGATTTCGGCTGTCCAAAATCTCCTATTTTGAGAATCTGGTGTTTTGAGAATCTGGTATTCTGCGAATAAAGCAAATATATGGCAAACAATACTTATAGTAGAAAGGACGTCGGTCAATCGTTTTCGGTCAAAAGTAAATCGGACAAGTAATAGGTTCGTAGGGTTGGTTGGTTGGTAGTGTTTGCCAACTCTGTTATATAAGAAAAACCTTCAGTTGCTCAGTTAAGGTTAGTTGAACATTCGAGTCCTGTCTTAAAAAAATACGAGGCCTTTGACCGACGTCCTTTTTACTATAAGTATTGTTTGCCATATATTTTCAGCCCATCGAAATATCATTTGACATAAGTATCATTTTACCGAACTACGTTATTTGACACATTTTCGTTTCACCAAAACAACATTTTACCGAAAATTATTAGGTTCATACTTGGCTGGTTAGGTTACGTACGGACTACGGAGGTAATAAGTAAGGCAGGTACATTGTAATCACACATCAAACTACATGTTTCTTGCATGCTTCCTCTCAAGGAGAAAAAGTTATGGGGTATCACTGTAGGTTATAACCTAACCTGACATTGTGACCACACACAGACTGCACACACACACATCAAAATGCATGCTTTCATGCATGCTGCATGCTGGCTTGCAAGCTGCAGGCTCGTATGCTTGTTTGTTTGCTTATATGCTAGCAACTTGCATGCATGCTTGTTTGTTTGCTTACTTGCTTGCCTGGATGAGCGGAGGTACAGGGAGCGCAGCCCCCTTGCTCGGGAGGATCGGGGGCGGAAGCCCCCCGCAATGAGAAAAACCTATGGGATATCACTGTAGATTAGGTTAGACATTATAACTACACACAGCGGAACGAGCGAAGCGAGCGGAGCATCAACCTGCACACTGCATGCTTACTTACATGCTGCATGTTTGCTTACATGTTGCATGCTTTCTTGTATGCTGCATGTTGGCTTGCAAGCTGCAGGCCTGCATGTTTGTTTGTTTCCTTGCATTGCTAGCAATCTTGCATGCGTGCTTGTTTGTTTGCTTGCTTGCTTGCCTGCATGAGCGTGGATGTAGGGGGTGTAGCCGCTTTGCAGGGGTGTCGGGGGGCAGAACCCCACGTACGGAACAGAACATATAGGATAACACTCTAGGTAAGGTTAGTCATTGTTACCATACACAGCGGAGCATTAAACTGCATGCTGCTTGCTTGCTTGCATGTTTAAAATAACAGCATAGATTAGGGATCGGAAATACTGTGCTCAAATTTTTCGAGGCGTTATAAAGCAGTGGTGTTATGAATATTCGGAAACATAATACTTCGAGCAAATGTTGATTCGGCTGAGCATAACTTCGGTAAAAAGTTTTCAACCAAATGAAACGTCGGAGTAACTATAAAAACCGAATTGATCATAGGTAAATGATACGGTGGCAAACGTGATTTCGACTAAGTAAAAAAAGACAAAAAGAAAATAGTCGAAAAGTTTTCTGTTAAATGAAATTCGGTCAAAAAATTTTCGATCTTTTGATAGGTAACCGTGGTAAGGCCCACCTGATGGTAAGTGGCATCAGTCGTCTACAGTACACGTGGTTCCTGTAAGACTTGCAAATCTACAACCCCTACAAGAACGCCAGTGTACGTCGCCAATGTGTGACATAAGATGTCAAGTCACAGTATCCAGGAATTTCACAGCCCGTACTCGTGTACACTTTCAAAGCAGAACACAGCAATGCAAATGCCGCTGCTTGGTAGCAAATAATAGGTAAAATATAGTGACGCATACAAACAACTCTGATATATTGAGCTAGTGTATTTATACCGGGTGTATCGAAATACCGAAATAATATTTAAGGTTGTTGATTAACATAAAAAAATGTTTTATGACTATTCTTTGTATTTTTATTATATGCCTACTTTCGATTTAATAATCTTAACAGTTAAGCGTATTAAATCGAAAGTAGGCATATAATATGTAGTGATTTTTTTGCTGAATTGTAGAAATATAGGGAAATCTTAAAGTTAAAGAAAAAAAAAACAAACTTATTCCTTTAGTCCGATACAAAATGAAAAGCTTTATTCTTGTAGGTACATAATTATAATTCACTTATGCATAATGTTACTGAAGTAAACAAAATCCCTGCAAAATCAATGCAAAGCACTTAACTAAATCTTTAATTGATACAAGCCAAGGGCAGGATGGTTCAGGTTTGTTTGATCAATCTCGGCAGGTAAAAATCAGGTACAAATTGGGTACAAAACTATAAAATGAGGGGCAATAAAGTACACCAACAAATAGTTATAGGTTTCTTTTTTTTTTAAATTAGTAGCTTTCCCCGGAGCGGTTGTTAGTAGAGCGTACCTTCGATGCTAAGTTTCCGCGATCACGGGTCAGAGATATAATATTCCAGTTCCTTAGAGTATTCTCTCTATATATGTACAATTCCACAGAATTCCTCCTTGTGTTAGGTTAGTGCCCCTAGCCTAAAATCCAAGCAGCGGAGCCCTATGGCCTCCGGGAACTGCCCTGGAGATTCATAGCACAGTGTTAGGTTAAAAATATAATTAAATATGCCTATGATCTTAGGGTCAGTGGGTCTAACACTGAGTTCTGAAGGAATCCCAGTCAATACATTTGAACTTCATGTAATAAACATAGCAAATGAATTCTAAAACATAATTTTTAATAAATTGACAAATTGTCTTAATAGTTGATTTATAAAAAGGACACATGGAGGGGAGAGCACATATTTTATGTATAATTATTGCTATTAATAGAAAGAAAACCGCTTAATTTGTGAGTTATTTGCCAAAGTATGATGTGAAACTCAATATAGTGAAAATCTAGAATTTATCATGAAATGTGTAATTGTTATTCAATACATTAATTAATCCCACTAAGATGCCGCTTACTATCAGGTTTTTTAATGAAATAGGGGATTAAACAGGCGAATTTTGGAAATGTAATATGTTTGATTTAATAATCAATTTACCCACTAATAAAAATAAAATTAACAAAATCTGTTTTAAATCATGAAATATAATAAGTTAATTAGATACCTTAGGGTGGGCGGAGTATTATCTATTGATAAAATTTATTTCATTCAATTAATTTAATGAATCGCGCGCCGGCGATTAAAAATATGATTGAGCTTTTACTCTTCAAGCTGAAAACAAAAATAACTGACTTTTGAAAATTCACTGTAGCTTTTCAAATTAAATTCACACGGAAAACGGGAGAAATACCTATGGATTTTATTCGCAGAAATTAAGATTTGAAATATTGTTGGCAAATCAATAACAAATTACTTCGGTCGATGTCTCACAGACTAGGTATCCAGTTCCGAGATCATAGCATAGACGCGTTCACAGACTACGGTGAGATAGGGCGCGTTCCGACGAAACCATAATTATATGATCTGTAGCTCTAAGTGTATTTTATTATAATATGTCTATAGAAATGATCAAAACAAGCGGTCTAAATGTCAAATTCCGAATTTTGAGCAAATCAACCCACCTAAAGGGGAGCACGGGATTTTGGGCGAAAAAAAACTATCTTTGTAAATAAGGCCAGGATAAACGCGAGATTTATTTTGTTTATGCAGAAAAAACGGTGTTACAAATAAAAATACAAAGAACTATTCTTTGTATTTTTATTTGTAACACCGTTTTTTCTTAAAATTTCATAAAACACTAATTATGCAAAAACACTTTGGTTTCACTGTAGTTTTAACACAAATTTCACAACTAAAATCATAATTACAATAACTTTGTCAATTAATTTCACAATATCAATGTCAAGTGTCAACGTCAACGTCGTTTCACGTCACGTCAGTGACATTTGCAATTATCTTTGGTCATTATTCAATTTTTGCATAAACAAAATAAATCTCGCGTTTATCCTGGCCTTATTTACAAAGATAGTTTTTTTTCGCCCAAAATCCCGTGCTCCCCTTTAGGTGGGTTGATTTGCTCAAAATTCGGAATTTGACATTTAGACCGTTTGTTTTGATCATTTCTATAGACATATTATAATAAAATACACTTAGAGCTACAGATCATATAATTATGGTTTCGTCGGAACGCGCCCTATCTCACCGTAGTCTGTGAACGCGTCTATGCTATGATCTCGGAACTGGATACCTAGTCTGTGAGACATCGACCGAAGTAATTTGTTATTGATTTGCCAACAATATTTCAAATCTTAATTTCTGCGAATAAAATCCATAGGTATTTCTCCCGTTTTCCGTGTGAATTTAATTTGATATAATTTAATTTGTTATATTATTATAAATATGTTTTTGTTTTAAGCTTAAGATAAAATTATTGCGTTACGTAAGTATTCGTGCTTGAGAATATTTTTTTTTGTATTTTATGGTTTTCATCATAATATCATAATTTTAACCATAGTTATAGTGATAGTGATAATGATAATGTGACAGTGTTTATGATGAAAATTACCACCTAAGTAATGAAACGCAGTGTTTGTTCGGAAGCTCTATATTTTGGATACATAAAGTTTTACAAAACATGTCACTCATAGAACATAGCTCTATTCTCATTTAAAATATGACACGCTAGATCACAACGGCCAGTGTATAGTTAATGCTGAGTATACACATTCCAACACGCCCCTTATAATCTGCATTAACTATCAGTAAACATAAAAAATTACACAAGACCTAAACCACTGACACATCTAAAATGTTTCGGACTTGGCAAAGGTTTTGTTAAAATATCGGCAATCATTAGGTCTGTCGACAAATGCCACATGGTAACATCCCCATTTTTCAAAATATTACGCACAAAATGGTATTTTATATCGATATGTTTACTTCTAGAGTGATATACCGGATCCTCAGCTAGACATAACGCACCCCTATTATCGACAAACATATCCACTTTCGTCATCCCTAGCATACCAATCTCTTTTAACAAACTACTCAAGTATACAGCTTCTTTCATTGATTCAGCTAAACTTACGTATTCAGCTTCTGTCGTAGATGTGGCAACTGTTCGCTGTTTTTGTGACTTCCATGATATCGCTGCGTTCCCAAGTATGAATGCGTATCCAGAGTAGGAACGTCTGTCTATCACGCAGTTACCCCAATCAGCATCACTAAAACCTTGTAGTGGTTTTCCAGACTTCCTGTAATACAAACAGTAATCAATAGTTTTCTTCAAATAACGTAAAACTCTCTTCGCACACGTCCAATGCACCTTACATGGTTTCTCCGCAAATTGCGCAAGTTTAGATACGGTATTTGAAATATCGGGCCTTATTCCAACACTTAAATACATGAGTGCACCAATTAATTCGCGATATGGCCATTTCTCATTTCCATTTGATTCCATAGTGACAATTTTGACATCAAACTTCATGCCATTGTCCATCGGTGTCAAAACGGGATTACATTTTTCCATATCAAACCTCTTTAGTAAGTCGTTTATATATTTCTTTTGAGATAGTTTAATATCATTAATATTTTTGTCTATTTCGATACCCAATCACATTTTTGCAGAACCAAAATCTTTCAGTTCGAATTCTTTTGACAATTCCCTCTTGAATTCTTGGATCCATCCAGTATCTTGACAAGCCACTAAAATATCATCAACATAAATTGTAACTAATAGCAATTTACCATCATCGCTCTTCTTGAAATATAAACAGGGTTCATTGATTGTAGGTTGCAAACCCATCTTCTTTAATTTTTCATCTAAGCGTAAGTACCGCTGCCTTCCCGCTTGTTTTAATCCGTACAGTGACCTCTTAAGTATGCACGCATCGCCTCCTTCTTGAATTTTATTCAACATATCTCTGGCACGTGTTCCTACAGTTGAATTTTCATCTTCTTTTTCGATGAGTTTGTGTAAAATTTCTTCTAAAAGTTCTGGAAATTTCATATACACTTCCTCCTCAAGAAAACCATTCAAGTATGCTGTATTCACGTCCATCTGATGAATTTCCATATCCAGTTCAGCAGCAAGTGCGCTCAACAGCCTAATTGTCTGTAGTCTTGCAACAGGAGCGAACGTCTTGTAATAGTCTATGCCATACTTCTGGCTATAGCCTTTTGCAACAAGTCGCGCTTTCTTCTTTTCGGTTCCATCTACATTATGCTTATTCACTAATACGTAACGACATCCTACTATTTTACGATTAGCTGGCTTCTTCACTATTTGGAAGGTTTCGTTTTTCAGTAGGCTTCTCACTTCCGATAGAATTGCTTCTATCCAGGCTTGACGTTCGTCACCAGATATTACATGATTAAATGCAATTTTTGTCGCTGCTGCAAAATTTTCTGTGACAATGTCTTCTCGCCCATCTTCTTGGACTTGTTGATCAGCTGTTGTAACTTCAATTCCCGTTGACAGTTGTGGATGTTCTACCTCTATTTTATTTTATTTTATTTTATTTTATTTTATTTGGAAAACAAACAGTGTATCTTAAAACTAATTATTATCTACTTAAATAACTATGAACTATTGACAAGTTTTCGCATTTATGTTACTATAGTGCTTGATTGCTATAATTAATATTCTAGGAAACAAAAAATGACACAATAAGGGGATCAAAACAAAACAATGCTTTAGGTACACACAATCAGACAATCAGAGAACCGAATCGAACCATTGTTGTGAGATAACAGTAGCATATCTTGATGGACTTGTACTGAACAGATCTAAGTTGGGAATATCACCGAGTTCATTGATGAATTTGGCAGATCTAATGAAAAATGAATTTTTCCGGTAATTAGTATTACTTTGCGGAATAAAAAGTGGGTATTGAATCCTGGCAGATCTACCAGGCACTCTTAGGTGTATCTTATCAAGAAGATAAGGGGAGTCTATTCTTGACTGTGCTATTTTAACCAAGAACTTGACATCAGCAGTTCTTCTGCGCACACAGAGTGGTAATAGGTGCTGCCTTTTACATCTGGCCTCATAGCTTTCATTAACACACTTACATTTAAATTGTAAATATTTAGTAAATTTATGCTGTATACTTTCCAGCCTATTTATGTAGATTTTATACTGTGGGTTCCAAATCTGTGAACAGTATTCAAGGATGCTGCGAACGTATGAGCAGTAAAGAATTTTTATTACTTTAAGACTAGAGAATTGACTGCATGACCTCTTTATAAAACCCAGCATCTTGTTAGCTTTTATGGCGATATGGTCTATATGTTTTTCATAAGTTAGTTTAGAGTCATGCACCACGCCAAGGTCCCGAATCTCGTTCACTCTTTTGAGTGTAACCGTTTTCAGCACATAGTTGAAGTCGACTGTTTTAGGCTTGCGTGAAAAGGACATGGAGTAACATTTGAGAACATTTAAGTCCAATCTATTCCGATGACAATAACATTCAAAACGGGCTAGATCTTGTTGTAATAAGAAGCAGTCAGACTGATTTCTTATTTGCTTGAAGATTTTCATGTCATCGGCGTACATTAAAAATTGCGAATGATGGAAACAATCACTAATGTCATTAATAAAAATGTTAAAAAGCAAAGGGCCAAGTAATGACCCTTGCGGGACGCCGGAAGGGGTAGATTTCCATGCTGAAATACAGCCATTTATTGCAACTGCCTGAGACCTATTTTCAACGTATGAACAAAACCATCTGAACAGGCTACCATGAATGCCGGCCCGCATCAGTTTTTGAAAAAGAATTTTGTGATCGATACGGTCGAACGCTTTGCTGTAATCCGTGAAAATGGAGTCCACCTGACCACCCGATTCCATTTTTGTAGATATATAGTCTATAAATGTTAATAGATTTGATGTAGTAGATTTATTTTGAATGAAGCCGTGCTGTTCCGAAATGAAATATCTTTTTAAATTATTGTATACTTGTGTATATACAATCCTTTCTAACAATTTTGCAAATACACATAATTTGGATATAGGTCTATAATTTCTTACATCATCTTTGTTACCATTTTTATGAATAGGGGTGATATATGCAGATTTCCAGATGTTAGGTACAGTAAATTCTTTTATAGAACGCTGATATAAAATTGTTAGTGGTTTGGTTAAGTGTTCTGCACATTTAACTATAAGCAGGGGCGAAATGTGGTCTGGGCCAGCTCCTTTTGTTACATCCACTGATTTAAGCAACTTATGCACAGTGTCCGGAAGTATTTCTATGTCGCTTATAGTATATGAGCTGTTAGTGTGTTCTACACTGTCACCCGATGCGGCGAGGTTCTGATCCTGGATAGATGGAGGAAGATATGACGACTGGAAAAAGTTTAAAAAAGCATCACATACACCCTCATTTGTTTCAGCTGTGTCATTATCATATTTCATGTTGGATGGAAGGATGTTGGGACCCTTTTTGTTTGATTTAATAAAACGCCAGAATGCTTTGGGATCGTCTCTTATGGATTGTTCAATATTAGTTATATACGCTCTGTAGCACTCCTGCTCAACTATTTTAGCCCTTTTACGGAGAGTACTAAAAGAAATATAGTCGCTTGTATTGCCATATGTACGATATTTTTTCAAGAATTTGTATTTTTCTTTTAGGATCTTTTTCAAGCTGGCGTTATACCACGGTGGGAATGACGAAGGCGAAATAGATTTATGAGGTATAAATTTATCCCTTAATGAGTTCAGATGACTATAAAAACTCTCCACGGCGTTTTCTAGGGAGTTATTTGTCAGACAGTCTTCCCAGACAATTTTGTCCAACGATGAGTTGATTTTATTGTAGTCACCGCGATCGTAAAAATATTTCAGTCTTGGGTTACACTGAAGCGAATTCGTGGTGATACATTTAAGCGTGATATTTAGGGATTTATGGTGCGGATCCTCAGGTACCAATGGACTGTCAGACACACTCACACATAGGTCCGAGTTAGAAAATACTAAATCTAACAGCCTATTGTTGACATTACGGCACATATTGTATTGATTCAAATTACATTCTGAAAGAGTATCTATAAATGATACCTGAGCCTCGCCGACAATGCCCAAGGGAACTAAACTATCATTTCTTTGACACCAATCAATGTTGCTCAGATTAAAATCGCCCATTATTACGAAGGTATCATTTGGACGTGAGTTAATAATAGTTGCCAATTTATCAGAAAAGTTAGTTAGTTGTGTGTTAAAGGAGTTGCCATTTTTTTCGCCGCATAAATATATTGTACAAATATGTATTTTTTGTGACGACTCATGTTTATTTTTGATGGTTATCGTAACCCAAATATCTTCGGCTGTGGAATTCCAGTCGGGCTGGTTAGCTGATATGAGATCACGTCGAACCGCTAATAGTACCCCTCCGCCGTACTTTTCCTTCGTAATGGAGTAATTTCTGTCGCGGCGCCAAACAATATACCTGTCATCAAACAGCTCGCTATCGCTGATACCATCTAGTAACCAACTTTCTGTTATAGAGATCACTGCATAAGAATTCAAAAGTAAATTACGTTTGAAGAGATGTGTTTTAGTTCGCAGTCCTCTAGTATTTTGGTAAAATAATGTAATGGAAGTCATTTTTGTTTGACATTAATTAAAAAAAAAAAAACTTTATATAAATAGTTAAATTTAGAAAAAAAAATACATATGAATATATAATAATGCCACAGATTTTGACCCATCAGTACTTGGAATTCATGTTTTAAAAAATACGTAAAATATGAGAAGCTCCGTTGCCGCGAAAACAAGCTAAAACAAATACATATGAAACATAAATTCAAACTTGCAAGGCAAATTATGTGTAAAAGCGCACCAATTGTTTCGATACGCACAACAACACCGATCATTACATGATAATATTTATCACAGTACATAAACCAATCGCCCAATCTATAATTAAAAGCAATTTTTAAGTATGCAGCTAAATTATCAAGGTTTTGATACACGTACATGCCTAAAGAAGTAATAACAAAGAAAGGTAACCGTAAAAAACTCGAGGAACGTAAGCCCGGCCCGCCGCGGCAAGCACAAGCGATAATGACCAGATAGAAGCGGCGCATGCCTACGTAAGGATATGATAATTGTTTGAAACTTACTTGTTGGCTCCGTATAGCACTGCGCATCGCGGGATTCGCGCGGCCGACCAGCATCAAAACTAGTTTTAGGATGGATGCGGTTCTCAAACTGTTCACAATACTGCAAGATGTTACAAGTAACTTACTCAATAAAAATGTAATGAAAATATATATTACGCTGTGATTTTTGATAAATCTTTTTCGCACTTTATAAAAAAAGTTGGCGACGTATCCGACCTCTTTACCATTATCCTGCAGTGCCTCACCCAAATATACTTGAAATTTTTTTCCTTTACTAGCGCTTTAGCCTTACTGAGTAACGATTTGTTCGCCGGTGTTAGATGGTCATTCACATAGATGCTGGTCGATTCCGTGAAACCCAGATGTGATACATTCAGGTGCTTAGTTTTACGTGAAGATGACATAAATTCTTCTTTTAAATAACGGCTATTGAATGCCACAATAATTGATTTATTACCATTAGGAATGCGCGTTGGTACTCGGGCTATAAAATTTATGTCTCTTCTATTCACAGTCAGTTCTGATAATGATCCAATCTTCTCGACGATACTATATAAGTTTTCATTTTTCTTCTCCGGGATGCCTTTGATCTCCACGTTATTCGCCCTGGCCCATTGGTCTCTGTCTTGCGATTCATGGGTTAATCTGTCCACTTCGTTTCGTAGCGATGAAAAATCACCCGCGACTATTTCCATCTTGGTGATCCTACCTTCCAAATGACCGATTTTGTCGTTAAAAGTACCAATGAGATGGTGCGCCATTTCGACCGAATCCTTTAAGCTATTTAATTCATTCTTAATGAGTTTCATGTCTTCTGCCAGAGTTGTTAAAGGTGCAAGTTTAAGCACAATCTCATTAAGTTGTTCCTGCATCTTGTCCAGCTGGCCGGGTTGAGGCGAAATTGCGGCGGGCGATGGAGAAGAGCTCGATTTGCATTTAAGACAGCGCCAGATACTCTTTCTCTCTCCAAGCTTTCGATATCCTGCTTCCGTCACTCCAGAGCACTGGTAGTCGTAATGCTGCTTACATATGCTGCAGACTGGTCCATCTGTGTGTTTATTACCGCAACTTACGCAATTGAACATTGTGCCAAAAAGTTTTAGACGCGCTGAAATTCCGTACTATAACAATCAAGCGTGCGCGTATAAGTGCTGCTGAGCGGCGACTGACTGGCGGCTTCTACAGCTATCATATTGAAAATTCGTTTCGGTCTTTCTACTTGACCCCTTTCTAGTTTTGGTCTTCCTGGACCTCGTTTCAATATCTTATCAGGTTCAATGTTGTTTTTGTTCTCATCGCATACACTGTCAACATCTTCTTCACATTGTACTGGTTCACTACTTGTATTATTTTCTACAGCAACAATCTCCATCTCTATAGAATTGTTTCCGCTAGTTTCTATCTCTACAAACTTCTTTTCTAAATTATTTTTCATTTCAGGAATTGGAATTTCAGACTTATCTACAGTTATATTATTTATATTTTCTTGAAATCTTACATCTCTAGCTATAACTACTTTATGTTCTTGCGGTATCCACACTCGATATCCCTTGGACATTCTCGGATACCCAACCATGATTCCTTCACGTGCTCGTGCCATAAATTTATCCTTATTAGGAGTCTTGTCCAAGACAAAGCATTTTGACCCAAAGCTTCTTATGTAGTCAAGTCTTGCTGGCTCACCATACCATCTCTCATATGGAGTATAACCATTTAAACTACTTGTAGGGCAACGATTTCTAATATGGCAGGCAGTTACGACAGCATCAGCCCAAAATCCTGTACTTAGACCAGAGGATAACAACATACATCTTGCCATCTCCGTAAGCGTACGATTCAGGCGCTCGCTGACTGAATTCATTTGAGGTGTGTGTGCTACTGTCAGTCGACGTTGTATACCTTCAACTCGTATAAAATCATCGAACTCCTTATTGCAGTATTCACCGCCATTATCTGATTGAAGTGACTTGATCTTCATACCAGCTTGATTTTCAACATAAGCCTTGTAAGCTTTAAAAGCATTAAATACTTCACTTTTCTTGCTTAGTAAATAAACCTCTGTCCATCGAGTACTGTCGTCTATAAAAGTAACGAAGTATTTCGCTCCACCAAAAGATTGAGTTCTCATCGGACCAACAACATCTGAATGAACAATAATTAATTTAGTATTGCATGGACCTCTTGTCATTGAAAATGGCAACGCAGTCATCTTCCCTTTTGCACAAATATCACATTGATTTATAAGCTCATCTGTCCTTGCGTCAATTCTGTAAAAATTCAGTAATTTCTTAAGATCTTTTATATTTAAATGCCCCATACGCTCATGCCACATTCGAATATCAACATTCTCAGCATTCATCACAACATTCATCGGATCTTTCATTTCTCTCACACGATATAAATCTCCCACTCGATCAGCAGTCATTTTTATCACTCCATTTTTGTCGATAACGTGTGCGTTATCTCTAGCAAAAATGACGTCATGACCAGTATCAGTAATTTTTGCAAACAGAAATCAAATTACTTCTTAAATCGGGAACAAATAGAGTGTTTCGAAATTCGATCTGACCTTTGGTTGTATCGTTGGAAGCATAAATAGAAACTGTACCTTTACCTTTGACATTTGTCGACAGATTATTCGCTAGATTTAATTTTGCATCGTAATGTGTAAAGCCTTTACCAAACCTCTCTTGATAATTACAAAGATGTGATGTACAACCGCTATCTAAGATAAAATGTTTCTGAAAAATATTAACGTGATTATTACAATTAAAAACTTCAAAAATATCTTCAACCATTTCTACAGTTGCGCACCTAGGTTCTTGATTGGCTTTCTTCATACGACATTCACTAGCTTTGTGACCAACATTGTGACATTTATAGCATTTATACTTGAATTCACCGTTTTTGCTCGAAGTACTGCTGCCCACGTCGTTTTCTTTCTTAGACCTTTTCATCATATTTTTATTATGTTTACTTGGCCGACGAATATACATAGCTCCCTGTACCTCCAATGCCGATGACTGATGTCTCGAGCTATTTTCTTCTAAAATTTTTATTTTTAGAGTATAGATCTTAGGTAACTCGTCACGGGATTCCATAGCGCATCTAAAATTCTCGTAACTGGCAGGTAGACTATACAGCAATAGAATTGATAGTAGGTCATCATGAATGCTTATACCTATATCGTTCAACTTGTCTACTGCCTCAACGAATTTTGAAATATGCTCTCTAACATCCTCGCCCTCTTGCATACGATGCAAAGTTAATTGTTTAAGTAAAATTGCCTTACGTGCAGGACCTTTTGACGCGTAGACAGATTCCAATTTAAGCCATACATCTCGTGAAGTGGCGCATCCTTTGACATGCTTTAGTTCACTCGGACTGATGGATAATACCAAATCTGCCTTGCCTTTTCGTCTGCCGCAATCCACTTTTCGGTCTCTTCTATATTACTCGCTTCCGGTCTCAAGGATTTGCCGTTTACGTAATTCCAAGAATCAGACTTGACAAGTAACGCCTGAACTTGTATTTTCCATGTTTCGTAATTTTCTTTGTCCAACAACTCGATTCTTGCTGACTGTGCCATTATTCAACGAAAAATATTACCTGCGACTTTAATCTTTTGAGCCTGGGCCCATAACCTGAAACGCAGTGTTTGTTCGGAAGCTCTATATTTTGGATACATAAAGTTTTACAAAACATGTCACTCATAGAACATAGCTCTATTCTCATTTAAAATATGACACGCTAGATCACAACGGCCAGTGTATAGTTAATGCTGAGTATACACATTCCAACAAGTAATTGGTTATAAAGCCCTGCGTTTTTATTGTCTCGCAGATGGTATGAAAAGTAGAGTATTCACCTCTGGAACAAAGCAGTGTCTTCGTCTTAGGCGACTTGAGCCCCTCGTTGCGCTCGGGGTTCAATATGGCGCCCATGACGTTAGACACTGCTTTAATCCCTTGGTGCATAATCTACTATAACGAAAGACTTTTAGCGCGCTAACATGGATATTATCGCCATTCGGGACGCACCCCCACGACTCGACTGACAGTGAATGTGACGTTGACATTCACAGTTGACAGTGGTAACAGTCGGTCACGTCACATATCGATAGGTTTATCGTTTAAAATTACATTTCCTTATACATCTTATTTAACTAAAACCTCAAGATAAAACCAGGAAAAGTAATATTGTTATGTTTTAGTACTATTTTTGATCTAAGTAACTGTCATTAATCGATCAATTATATGAAAATGAGTGAATTAATCAATAATCGATATTTCTGCAACGAATTGGATAGTTGCTTTTGTTTTGTTTACCTTTGCGTTTTAATATTGTTTGTCAGTTAGATGCGTTTTGTTATCAATTTTCACTGAAATAGTAAAATCAATTTTCTTTCTTTACAAAAGTTATAGAAATTCCTCAATTAAAGAAAAATAGGTAAACTAGTATCGTTTACATAATATTCAAAATTCAGTATCCTACATTTCATATTTAAATGGGTACCAGGCTTGCCAATCTTCTTTAGTTACACGTTAATTTAACTGATGTTGTTCGAAATAAGTCCCCTCTTTCCAGATACACTTGAAACTCATTTCGCGTAGCCGTCTGCAAAGTGTTACTTGTGGTGTATACTCCTAATAACATTTTCTAGCACAACCCTTAGCTCTTGAAGTATGGTAGTAGATAACAGTTTTGTGTCTTCTTAAAAATAAAAAATGTTTCCTTTAAGTAAATTGAGCTATCTTAAGGATTAAAGGTAGTTTCCCTATAGGGCCATATTATCCTATCGATTAGTAGAATAAAATAGCGATTGTTTGTTTTTTCATTTTTAGCTGGTTTGATTCCCGGGTGAGGCAAACAAATTTTAGAAACTCTTAGAATGCAGTTTTGTTTCTTTTAAAAATACAAGAATGTTTCCTTTTAGTAAACTGACCTATCTTAAGGGCCCATAGATTTTTTCCACTCTGTATAAAAAAAGGAGAAGTTCCCATCTATAGACGCACGCACAGCCGTGACCGCTAATGGTAGAAACGTGAAATTTGGACAGTTGTATTGTATTAATTCAAAATGCGGACGCACACTAAGAAGGCATTTAAAAAAAATTAATCCTGACGAGATGAAATAGGGGGGGTTGCAAGTTTGTATGGAAAAATCTTTAAATTAGCAACGATTTTGACAAAACTTGAGATTCATGCTCTTAAAAATATTTCATTGAATACGTGTTCCATGGTTTATTGGAATTCACCCCCTTAGGGTGCAAAATAGGGGTTAAAAGTTTCTATGGAAAATATTTAAAATCTGCTGCAATTTCTATGAAATTTATTATCCGAGCTCCTAAATATAAATAAGAAAAGGCTACAAAATTATTTTTTCTACCTGAAAATATATAATTCCCACGGGAAAACAATAATAACGCGGGCGAAACCGCGAGTGGAAAGCTAGTTAAGTATAACGTGAAACAATATAACAGATTACAGCCGCGGCTATATATAGTTTGCGGTCACTTACGAAGTTTTGCAATATTGAAGATTGCTCGGTGATCTAGCCACACATATCTAAACAGACAAACAGCTGTAACATAATTTGGACTGTCCTTACAATCTCGGGAGAATTCTCTACAAGATAATATCTTGTAGAGTATGTTTTTCTATGTGATGGAACTATTTATAGTTCCATCACATAAAAAAACATACTCATATACCAGCTCAATTTTATTTGACCACTGCTCCATTTCAAAAATGTGTAACTTCGAAGAAATATGTACATGTACCTTCCTATATTTTTAGTTATTTCAAGGCTAAATTCAAAAATGAAAGCATAACACATGCTGTTATAGTTTTTCGTTCAAATCCAAATATTTTTTTATTAAAAATTCTCACTATTTCGTGCCTTTTCATATTTCAAACATAAGGTTATCGTCATTTTCATTCAATAGCACGTGTGAATTCTAGTAGTAGGTATCTAAAAAAAGTTGAATGTGAGCTCTAGTAAAATCCCTAATTAACATTTTGAAAATTAAAATATCCCTGTCTCTTAATTATCGCACAAAATATTAATAGTCCCATAAAATTAATAATTATAAATCTATTCACTCTTCTCTCTGTCCGCAAAGATCTAAGGATTTTTAGTTTAACGTCCATCTAAAAGCTCATTAATATGAATCCTTTTCGAAAGCAAATAGTTACAAAAGGTCACTCTCATTTCAAAACAATCAGCCAGCTACGAGTAAGAATCTCCAAAAATAAATTCTGTAAAAGTAGATAGCGAGTGAATATTGTAAGCAGAACCAAAGTTTTGGGCAAACCTCTTGAAAGTTTTGAATATAACCATGACATTTTTGCTTTCAATAAAATTTGATAATTTTTAATTAAATGCGATGTAATTAAATTCTATAGATAAATTAAAGTTCATAATATTGACGCGGTAACGCTTATCGAGGGTTAATCGCAATGACGTCGTTGGCAAAATTGCGTATAGGACAATGTCGAAAATCGCCCAATGGCCAACAAAGATTTGATTTACATCATCATTATATGCATATTTTATAACACTCATTAAAAATATATGTATTCGATGGACAAATCAAAAATATTTAAAAGTACTTTCAGAAACAAATGCAAATGAAGTAAAATAAACGAATGGTTATTGTGTTAGCCATGAAGCAATGGTGTTAGCTTTGCTTGATTGAATGGAATTGAGTCGATTTTATGTAGGTATCGCCATTTTTTTATTTGTATAAATTATGTTTTTCATAACTTCTTTGACAATTTACAACGTTAATACACGTCAATTGACTACTCACGAGCTGTCGCTTGTTATAATAGTTTGTTATGTTTTTAACTTGCTTTATAATTTCGAGATTTCTTTTTCTTTACTATGTGGCTATAATAAAGTTCTTTGAAATCTGATTTATTATTTTGCTATGTAATTCGATTTCAAAGCATGTCCGTAGTAATTGATATCACAGCTCATATACGTCCCCACTGAGGGTCGCTCGAGCCTACCCTATGTTAGGGTGATTAGGCCTTAGTCAACCACGCTGGCCCAGTGCGGATTGGACTTCACATACTTACACCGTTGAATATCTTCGCAGATGTATGCAGATTGCCTCAAGATGCTATACGATACTCATTATACGAAAAGCATTTTTTCACTGCTGCTGCTTTTTGCAGAGCAATGCCCTTTGAATTTTTATGGAAGTTACGATGTAAGAGATTTTGTAGGTAGACTGTCGATGAAAAATGGTACACCCGGATGACTGAGGTGTACGCGGGTACAGCAAAATCTACCCCTGGTCCACACTGGAGATGATATCAGAAGACGTACTACGGACAATGACCCTTCCTAGATCAAGGGCTAACCTTTAAAGTTCGTTCATAGATGAGTAGATTTTAACATTTATACTCCTGTTATACGTAACCTAATAATTGTTCTGGTACATATCCTTTAAAGCAGAAAATAATTCTGCAAATAAAACGTTTCGTAACTCAAACTACGAACATACCTTAAACATTCATGCATATATATCAAATATTATAATTTATTTATAAATTTATACCTCATAAACCGGAGTCTTAAAGAGGAATCCCGAACATTCATCCAATTATACCGGAACGGTGTATGAAAATAGATTTCTCCCTTAAAAGGGTGCCCCGAGTGAAACTTCCCATATATAAGCCGCCGACGCCCTATTATGTTACTTTCATAAAATTACCTACATTGTTAAAGTTGAAATACAATAACGAGCAAAATTAATCCCTTTACTAAATTTAACGAGATACACTTTTTTATTGTTTAAGTAGTGAATTTAGTAATTAATTACACTTGCTCCTACAACAATGCCACACGAAATCACTTCACTTAGAAGGCATATAATAATATGAATATTTCATCACCACAGCTTGTATATCTCCGCACCGAGGTCAACTACACTGTCCTAATGCGGATTGGTCGACTTTATATACACCCTTAAATTTCTTCGCAGATCTATACAGGTTGCCTCACGACGTTTTCCTTCGCTGTAGGAGCGTCGGACAATAAATGTAAAACTTCGAAAAACGAAAAACACATTAGTACCTGGCAGGTTCGAACCTCCCGGTAGAAAGCCAGTGCCGAGTCCTTGGTGCTACCGACGCTGAATATTTAGTAGCAAAAAACTATGAAATACTAAATTTTGAAACCCAGCTTTAAATCGTACATAATGATTTTGAATTATGTAGCAATTTATTAAAATGTATTTTCTACAATAAGGGATATAAGTTTCATTCATAGCTTCTTCATCAACAACGTCATGGTCACAATAGCTACTGCTGAAATAGCCTACCCAAAAAGGCTTTGGGCCGTCTACCACAAGGCTGGACCAGTGCGGTCTCACGAGAGTTGTGACTATAGCTCCAGAGTAAAAGGTTATGAAAATGTGATTTTTAGCCTACTTCACAAAAAGGAGATGGTTCACAATTCGGCTGTATGTTTTTTTTTATGTTTGTCACCTCGTAACTCTATTATTTATTAACCGATTTGGAAAATTCTTTGTCTTGTCACCAAAATCAATATACACGGTTATTTTTTTATCACCCTGGAAAATTTAAGGGACGCTTCACGACATGGTATTAGAATGTTTTATATATGAATAAAAAAAATAACTCGCTTACTTAATTTTATATTAATTTTTTAAAAAATCCAAAAAATGCTGCCTTAGTTGAAAGCAGGATTTTTAGAGATTTTTTTTATTTTTTTGTAATTTTTTTTAATTTTTTAATTTTATTTTTTTTAATTTTCATATAATAATGGATGTGTCCTGAAGCATCCCTGAAATTTTCCAGGGTGATAAAAAAATAACCGTGTATAGTCATAAAATCCCAGGAAAATCGAGGAAAACCCTTAATTTTTTTAGGCGCGTCCGACGTGTTTCATGATTTTTACTCATGGTGTTTGATCATCTACACCGACGGCGATGTCAAAATAAAAAGTGTGATTTTGTGCATATTCTTGTATAATTTTTGACATTTTTGTGTTTTTGAAGTCGGTTTATATTTTTTATTTCATATTTTTTAAATAATAATTATCCCAAAGAAAGTACTATGGAGACTATAAGGATACTATAAGGAGACGAATAGATATCAACAAGAAAAATTACCTATGTTTTTAGATAGATTATAAGATATAAACATAGATGAAGGTATCTATGTTTATATCTTTTATTCTATCTAGCTTCAATATTTTCGTCCGCGTTTAATTCTAATTGAAAATTGCTTATTTTTCAAAAAGCTGTAAGTATACTTCATTTCAATTTAAGCTATATAAAGTTAATGGTTAAGTAAAATAGTTTACTTAAAAGGTAACACCGGAAATTCCTTATCACAATATTACCTACGCCATTATTCTGAAAAGTTTCTCATCAACTTTTCGCAACATTGCGGAATTCCCTCAACACAACACCACCGTCACTTTGGGTAGAAACACGTCACCGCACAAAAAGTTGCTTGAACTTAATCGTTACCAACCTATTCTAGAATGTTTGTTGCTGTTTAACTTTTCCCTTCTCAACAGCTATGTTTACTTTAGCTGTTAACAATCAAGGGATATTAAATTTATATAACGTTAATTACGTGTAGCAAACTTTATATGTACCTATTATCTAATAAACTAGACAAGTCTGATTCGTACTAAAATGTTTCAGATTTAAAGTTTTACATTAAGTAATTTGTTATAAAAATATGTAATAGGTACCTACCTATTTATTTTTTCCACTTTTAATTTGCTTATTCGGTAATGTTTTAGGTCGAGTCATGATTGTATATATTTAATATCCTATTTGTATATGCGTACTATGATGTACTAACTGACCCGGTGTACTTCATATCCCCTTGACAGATAATAGATTTAAATAAACAATCACGAAGAAGTGTACTAT
Organism: Schoenobius gigantellus; assembly: GCA_963935595.1. Lineage (NCBI taxonomy): Eukaryota > Metazoa > Arthropoda > Insecta > Lepidoptera > Crambidae > Schoenobius > Schoenobius gigantellus. Next base: position 17,493,545 of record OZ012555.1, read on the forward strand.
CCTTTTCCATACAAAATTACCATTATTACTAATGCCATTTTTAATAATTATTACTATTATATTTCTTTTTAAACCATTCCTGTCTTAAAGCGAACAAAAGCAAAAATAAATATTCAAATCGCTCAAGCCATTTGTAAGTTTTAGCGAGATGATGATTTATTTTTATGTATATAATTACTTAGATTTATTTATTAGACGCGTCGGTGGCGCTGTGGACTCGGCACTTGCCTTCCAATCGGGAGGTCGAGGTTCGAGACCCGCCATGTACCAATGTGTTTTTCGTTTCGAATTTCATATGTACATTTGTCTGACGCTCTTACGGTGAAGGAAAACATCGTGAGGCAACCTGCATACATCTGCGAAGAAATTCAATGATGTATGTGAAGTCGACCAATCCGCACTGGGCCAGCGTGGTTGACTAAGGCCTAATCACCCTAACATATAGGGTAGGCTCGAACCCCTCGGTGGGGACGTATGTGAGCTGTGATGATGATTTATTAGACACCTCTACTTATCCTTTTCATGTCATCCACAATCACACAAGTAATGTACCTTTATAATAACTACTTTGGGTTGGAGAATTGGTGCAAGTATAGGTACTCGTAAAACTAATTTTATTTTCTGTTATCCACAAACACTTATAATTTATCACATCCTGTTAAATTTAATAGGAAGCCAGTTGACCGATTTTGTTTATTATGTTTGCTTAATTATAATTATTCGAAATCTATAAAATCCATTTTATTTGTGTCAATATTCATTATTGATGATGTACCTAATATTGACCCATAAAGAAAATAAAATTCTGTAGTCAATTCATAACCTACCACTGCCAAAAAACAGAAGCGTTTATTCAATCAAATGCCTATCAGGTTAAAAACTAAAACTCCTGGAATACCAATAATTCTTTTATTAATTCATCAACAATCATGGCAATCATAGTAGTTTATTTCGGTAGAAATGGTGTATTAATTTGCTCGGGAAAATTTGGTGATCATTTACTAAATTTGGGCTTAGAATACAATTTAATGTGTAGTCGTTACTAAAATTGCTACTACTATTGTAATGGTAAATTTGTGTTTTTGTTGTTCAGTATCTTTTTTTGATAAGAGAGCTTAGGTATCGTAGTTTTGGTGTAAAGTATTTGGTGCATATTTTTCATTAAATCGTCTGTGTAATTTCTTGCCACTTAAAACCAAAACGTTGACCTATCTGAAGAACTACTTAATAAACTGGAGCGACTACAAAACGTCTGTATCAGATTCGTATTTAATCTTCGCAAATACGATCATGTCTCTGAATACCGCTCCAAGCTTAAATGGCTTCCCATTCGCAGGCGTAGAGATCTCCACATCCTTTCTCTTCTATACACAATATTATTTAATCCTACTAGTCCTGAATATCTTAAAGATCGTTTTACCTTTAGGTCCTCCTGCCATGATCGCAGCTTACGTTCCATGAATACATTAATTCTTGACATACCTGGTCACACTACAGATTATTATTCTTATTCCTTCACTGTCCATGCTGTCCGTCTATGGAACAGCCTCCCGGAATGCATAAGAGGAGCCAGATCCTTGAATATTTTTAAGAACTTGGTACGGAGCCACTATCTATCACTAGATTCTTAGTGTTTTCACTGTTCGTTGTTGTATATTATGTTTTTTTTTTGTTTTTTGTATATTATGGTTAATTTTTATTTTTTTGAATTTAAACCTAGGGTTTAAGTTTTTTTTGCACTACCCTTATCTTCATGTACTGTCTCTAATTTTTATCTTTCGATGGTTGCCTGGAAGAGATTGCTTACTAGCAATAAGGCCGCCAGTTGTACCTTCTCGTGTATGTCTGTGTTCCCGACTACTTATGTTGTAATGTGTGTGCAATAAAGTATATTATTATTATTATTATTTGGGGGTCATTATATTTAACCCCATTCATAACTATTGAAGTAACTAACTTTCACGTCATGTTCTATTTAAATATCATATCAATCACATTTCAAAGGAATCCAAAGTACCTCAGAACATTATTCTTCTGAGCAAAATACCACGAACATAGCTTATTAATACATATTTGGCAAATTTACACAAGTTATACAGAAGTTCGTTGACCTACGTCTTATTGGTTCAGTCGTGAAAACTTGTTACAATGAAATAACGTTCCCTTTCGGAACAAGATGACATTGTATCTCTACCCAATATATCTTATCCGCATTGTGATCGTTCACAGCACTTGCTGATTTATCATTTTCACTATTTACATGTCGGTTTATTATTCATCTTACGTGATTTGCGATATCGTACGGAAAAATGAAGTAAGTCAAATTCTTGCCAGGATTTGCATTATAACTGCTCTACAAACTGTTTAAGTGCTTGTACAAAGGCCTATTTCGTTAAGAACGAATTTTCTAATAATATTTGTGTATTTGTTACAGTATTCTTCTTCGGATTGAAATTATAAATTTTTAATCGGGACTTATAAACAAATGAGATGTGATGAGATAACAAGAGGTGATTGAGACCATTAGGCCCGATTTCACCAACGTCAGATAAGTTTTATACCAAGGTTAGTCATGAGTTACTCTCAGATACTTAAGTCAATTTTAATTTCCCCAAATACCTACTTATACTTAGAATAAAACCGTTATTCGAGAATAGAATTTATACTGTTGGATTTGACTAGGATACATAAGAAAGATGACTCCTAATTAACAGCTGATTGGCAAACTATCTAAAGTAACAGTTGTCGTAACTGACGTATAATCCTACTTGTTTAAAAAACAGCTATACCTATAATAAGATTTACGAAGAGAATGGACTATTTCGCAGCATTATCATTCATTCGTTTATTTGGCTCAATTTTAATTTGCCACAGGTAAAATAAAACTCTATTCGGAAGAATAGTTAAACCAAATGTAGTGAAAGGTAAAATAGGTTATCCGGGAATAAATTTATAAATTTATCCATGATACCATGGATAAATTTATAAGTTATTCCAGTTTTGCGTTATTGTTGGCGAAATCGGGCCTAAACTGAACAACTTTCAACTCTATAAAAAATGAAAAAAGAATAACTGTTTCTCAGAACACATTTAACCGAAATGTATTACAAACAGCTGATAGAACATATAAATGGACCACCTTATATGTATATAAAAACAATAAGTAAAGATTACATAAGAATAATATCAGTTTTGGTCTTGGTCATTGTGATATTAACATTATTTAGACGCTGAGTACCTATAGGTATTGTTTAACTTTGTAGATTTTAAATTGACATACATAAGCTTACTTTTTCCAAGTTAAAAGAGTTTCAAGTTCAAGAATCAACCAACAGGTTAACAATGTATATACGAGTAATATATTCGTCATTTTATGCTACATTTTTATAAGTTATCTAAATAATAATACTTTAGTCTCTTTTTAATGTTACGCGGCTTTATGACATTAATTAAATCAGGAGTTAGATCATTTATTAATGGCGGCACTATGAAGCTAGCGGGACAGGCCTAAGAGCTCAATCACAAAGAAGACACCAAGAAGAATGGGCCAACCATAAAGGACACACGCCAAGCTCTTTATGAGCATGGATAACTAGCTCAAATTTAAACTGAGCTCAAGCAGATCCCAGACCCGTCTAATGGCAGGTGCCTTAACCGGCCATTTTGGCACTAGGATCATGCTAAACCGGATGGAACAGATTTTGGAACTGGTGTGTCCAGTTCCAAAATTTGTAGGGCCTGCAAGGAAGAAGAGGAGAGCATGAAGCACCTTTTGTATCATTGCGATGCTCTTGCCTGCAGGAGATTAACGCTAACAGGAATGGGATACCCAAAACCGGAGGACTACAGAGCCATGCCACCGAAGGACATCATCAGGCTCATGGGCACGATTGACTGGACCGAAGGTGGTGATGGATTTAAGAGCTAAACATGGGGAAGCACAAAAGATTCACGATGGGTCGAAGTGCGAAGGCTCTCAGGCTGAGCCACCCCTACATTAAGAATATTAAGATAAGATAAGATGAAGCTAGCCCACCTTTCGCCGCACGTATTTTGTGCCCGCGTCACACATAGCCGGTTCCGAGCAACAGCCCGCGTGTATACAGAGCGCTCGATTTAATGTAGTATTTCTTTATCGAAAAAGTGCTGTTTACGTAAAATATTCTTTACTTGGGTATTGGCCGGTAGAACGTTACAGTGCTTGAACAAACCATTTTCAATATTTTTAAATCTTTCTTTGATATTAGGTGAAACATTTTTTTAAAATTCTTAACTGTAGTGTATATATATTAAATTCAAGTACGTTTCATAAGTTCGACCGTAGCTACTCAGACTGTATTGGATAAGTAGGTAATTAATACCACGGACAATACTTAAGAATGTAATAGAATATGGCCAAATCTTTCTCGATGTAATAAGCCCGGTGAACCGCATCAATCATGTTCGCACTTTCGCAGGCTGCTTGACACATAAAGGAGCTTTTACCGGATGAACTAACCTTTACAAAAATGGACGTTAACCTCAAACTGACCCGGGGTGACTTTACGAAATATGTAATATTTATGAAGGGAACGTTTACCCTGATATTGTATAATTAAAACCTATAAGCGAAATCTTAAGTAGGTTGTAGGCTTTAGACACATTTTATTAAACATTACTTTTTTTTTATTAATACTTATGTTGTATTCTGCGAATACGTGGAATTTGGAAATAATAAAAAGCCCCAAAATTTTAAAATTAACCTGCCTATGAGTATATTAACATTAGAAGTAAAAATATTAATAATGCATAAAGTAGGTTTTTATCTAAGCTACATGTGTTTTACATATTACAGACAGAAAGACAATTTAGAAAATATTGAAGGCATTGGCTAAATAGGCTTCGATTTCTTATTAACACACCATTTTTTATTATCATTTTTTTTTCATAGATCTCCCTTGTACGAAAATATATTTACGGGTTTGTATATACTCGTAGGTATATGCGAGTAAGTTTATGTATAGCGTTAAAATGAAGACGCAAAGTGGTTATGTAAATCCAAAAAGTGAGCAACGTCATAAATCCTTAGCGAAAGGTTAATGAATTCAAATTAGTTCGCTGAAGCCCAGGACGACATTAATTAAAGCAATGTAAAATACAAAAGTGTTACGACTTTCTGATTTGTGCACGATTAAAGATTCCTTATTATTCTCCGCGTAATACAAGATAACAACGAGACATTTCAAAAAAATATATTATACAAACGTAGAAAAATTTTCTTTACTTATAAATATTTCCTACTAGCTTTCCGCTTGCAGCTTCGCCCGCATTATCATCGTTTTTCCCGTGGGAATTACATATTTTCCCGTAAGAAAATATTCTATAGCCTATGTTACTCAGTGATATTGTAGCATTTTATTAGTGAAAGAATTTTTAAAATCGGTCCAGCAGTTTCGGAGCCTGTTCAATACAAACATACAAATATTGCCTCTTTATAGGTAACGACTTCGCCCGCATTATTTTTGTTTTCCCGTGGGATTTTTTTCCGTAGGAAAATTACCCTATGTCCTTCCCCTGGTCTCGAACTATCCCTATACCAACTTTCATCAAAATCGGTTCAGTAGTTTCGAAGCCTATTCAATACAAACAAAGAAACAAATCATTCCTCTTTATAATATTATAGTATAGACTAGCTGACCGTATGCAACTTTGTTTGCATTATAATTAACTTTTCCCATATGAATCCCGTCAGATTTTTCCCGTAGGAAAATTGCCCTACGTCCTTCCCCTGGTCTTGAACTATCCCTATACCAACTTTCATCAAAATCGGTTCAGTAGTTTCGAAGCCTATTCAATACAAACAAACAAACAAACAATCTTTCCTCTTTATAATATTAGTAAGTATAGATATAAGTATATCTGTAAAAATATGGTCACATTTGTCGAAGATCTGACAATCGGTGCGGTAAACGTGTCCTCGAGTGGATTTCTTTTCTGGGCAAGCATAGTGTAGGGCGCCCTGGGGCCCTACCATGATCGCTTATAGCAAGGTTAAAACAATATTGAAACAGAGACACCGCTCTTGCTGCGTATAGCGTCATCCCACTCTCAGTGCGGTTTTAATATTGTTTTGAGCGATCATGGTTAGGGGGCTGTTGCTAGATGGTGCGACGATCTACATAGAGCGGCTGGCAGTGACTGGATGCGCATAACCGAGGACCGGTCTAAAGGAGCGTCCCCACTAGGGCCGCGCGGCTAACAAGGCCTAGCCGCGCGGCTGAGACTTTTTTTTTCTTTTTTTTTATTTAGGGACTTTTACGAAGTATGCCAGTCCCATTGTACCCTAAAAACATACATTAACTTATAAATTATAACTTAACTTAACTTAGAACTAATTAACATTAATTGGTATTATCAACTGCTACCATGTCACAGACTAGCTTTGCAGCCGCTGACATAGGGTTCGACAGGATTGTTTGGAAAACTCCTATGTCAGATGCATTCAGGTGCAAATGTTGCATCAAAAGATGTCTTTCCCTGCGATTTTTAACACATTCCGCCAACAAGTGTTGCACATCACGGCTGAGTCTTGTAAGTGAGGACGCGTTCCAAGAGAACAATAAAAGCTTGTGAGGCCGAGCCTCGCGGCTTCCGCGGCCGAGCGGCTCGCAATGGGGACGCGCCTTATGTCCAGCAGTGGACTGCATTAGGCCGATGATGACTTATAAATGTTAAACCAGTGTCATAAGCACAAAAAAGCAGAACAACACGAAATACAATGCAATCAGATAATTACTTCACATAAGTATGAAAGTGTTATTAAGTACACACACATAAAAAAACCGGCCAAGTGCGAGTAGACTCGCACAATCGATTCTCTAGAAAGTCCTCTATAAACCATATGCATCGTGTCTCGATCTCCAATGCGTTGTTTTCGAGTTATCTATAAGTACGAGTATATGTAAAAGGAGAAGTTCCCACTGACATATACTCGTACACAGCCGTAACCGCTAGCGGTAGAAACGTATTTGGACAGTTGTTTTAATTCAAAATGCGGACGCACACTAAGAAGAGATTTTTAAAAATGTTAACCCTGTAGAGATGAAATAGGGGTTGCAAGTTGTATGGAAAAATCTTTAAATTAGCAACGATTTTGATAAAACTTGAGATTCATGCTCTTAAAAACATTTCATTGAACATGTGTTTCATGGTTTATTGGAATTCTTAAGATTTTTGAAATCTGCTCCAATTTATATGAAATTTATTATTCGAACTCATAAATATAATAACAGTCTTTTATATTATTATTTTACGGGAAAATATAAAATTCCCACGGGAAAATAATAATAACGCGGGCGAAGCCGCGAGCGGCAAGCTAGTTTAATAATAAATGCGATGTAATGCTTTTTTTAAGGGGTGCGGTTTCCACGGCTACCTCCACGTGTGCGCGGGTATTAACCCGCGCCGGTGCACCCTGGGCAATGGCTGTTACGGAAAGGGTACTATCCCCTCTCCCTGACAGTTAGCAAAACGCCGCATCCTTTTTACCCTTGTTCCCTCCTCACTCTCATCCGCTATCTACCCATTCCAAGCCCTCATCCTCTTATCCTACCCTACGTCCTGGAGGAGACGACACCTCGACACCAAAAACGTCCCAAATCCGGGGTGTTATCCGACCCGTGCCCCGGATACTTTGGCTGGGGGGTGCCCAGCCCAAACGGAGGGTCCTTGATACCGGGCGACCTCAAGGACTAATGAGCCTTATCTCCGCATGCGGGGCTCTGCGGGGATGGACACTTTATTTCCCTAGCTGCTCGTGGGACTCTTATGGATTTCCAAAGCCAGTTATCGGAGTTGTCGCAGCTCTTGGCCGAGACGCCTGTCGTCGAGGCGGAGACTAGCAGGGACTCGGCGCCCTCTAGTACTCCTATGGAGGTAGTAGAGACTACCCCCTTGCAGACAGGAACTGGAGGTCGTTCATCGCCTCCGGAACCTGCGCAAACGAGTGGTGTGGGATCTTCCAGCACCACAGTGGAGATGGGTGACGGCCACAAAGGCAGGTCGAATAGGCCACACCTTTGCGGTGCTGCCCGTAGGCGCCTCACCACCTGGATGAAGCGAGGCTTCACCAGGAGGGAGGCGTTAGAACTGTGCCAGCGCCCATTGTCGGAGGTGCCTTACGATCCAACGGATCGACAGGAGGCCGATAACGGGAGCCAAAACCAGCGCCCATTGTCGGAGATGCCTATTGACCCACCGGATCGAAAGGAGGCCGGCAACAGGTGCCAGAACCCCAGTCAGGGGCCAAATAAGAGGCGCAGGTCTGACCTCACCTCCCCACAGGAGCAGCCGCGCAAAAAGAGGGTCGCCGTGGCGCCTTTGGAGCCACAACCAGGGCCCTCTTTTGCGGAGGCAGCGTGCTCAAAGAAGGTGGGGATTGTAGATGAGCACCGGCCACTCACCGCTGCAGATGCGGAGCGGGTGAAGGCTCACCTTCGCCGCTGCATCGAGTCTGCAAGCGGTGTAGGGCCGAGGTTCAGCGGTTGCGTCCTTCGAGCGGGTGGCCTGGTGTTCACGTGCTTGAATGATGCAACCGCCAAATGGCTAGAGACCAACATAAGGGGTTTCAAGCCATGGGAAGGTGCCTGTCTAAAAGTGGTGGATGAAAAGGACCTTCCCAAACCAATTATTGCCACGGCCTACGTCAGGGATACTGCGGGAAGCACGAAGTCCCTACTAAGAAGGCTGGATAAGCAAAATCCAGACATAGGATGTGGTTCCTGGAGGGTGCTGACTTCCAAAGCGGAAAAGGAGGGGCAGACTTTGTGCTTCTCCTTGGATGCAGAGGCGCAGGATGCCCTCCGCAAAACAAATCACAGACTATGCCTGGATTTTGAAATTATCCACGTTAGGGTCAAGGGGGACAGATCGGGGGCGAGGGGAGGCGAGAATCAGGGTGGGGAAGCCGGTCGGGTTGCCGAGGGGAACGCAGTTGCGAGCCCATCGATTTCCAGGCCGTCAACCGGGCCCAGAACCACCGCCAAATCTCAACCCCAATCGGCGGGAGGGTCTCGGAGCCCTCCTACCACGGCCCCCTCTACAACTAGCGGGACGGCTGGCCCGATACCTTCCACGTCCAAGGGCAAAGGAAAGTGGGCACCCGTAGCCCAAACCTGCTTACCAGGACGTGGTGGGTCTCCCAATGGGCGATCAAGGGGTGGACGTGGTGGTGCCCCAAGGTCGACAAACCCAAATGGGACAGGTGGCAATAGAGGTGGAGCACGCTGCCGAGGACGGCCAGTTCAACTGCCGTCCTTGACCCGCGAGCACTCCTCTAAAAAAGCCGCCACTAATCCCCTCAACTCCTTCCGTTTCCTCCCGCCCAAGTAGACCTAACCTAAACCCAACTCCCGCCTATCAGTACCCCTTCCTACATAACCAAAACTCCACTCCCCATTAACCTTATAACCTTTCCCTTTCCCCATCCTATAATGCAGAAGGCTATACAAATCAACCTACACCACTCGAAGGCGGCAACAGCTGCCTTGGCTAAGAAGTGGAACGATGAAAGGTATTGTATAGCATTCATACAAGAGCCGTGGATAAGTGGAAGCGCGGTTCTTGGGCTGAACCCTCTAGGCAATCTTCTCTACAATGCCGGTGGGGTGAGGCCTAGAGCATGTATAGTGTTTAATAATAATATAAAATTTTTACCTATACCCTATCTGTGTACAGATGACTTGGTTGCTGCCTATGTTGTACTCCCTGGGTCGCAGGACAGGAAATTAGTGGCCTGCTCTGCCTACATGCCCGGAGAGGAGACGGACCCGTCGTTGCAACTGGCCGGCCTGGTGGATTACTGCGAGGAGCAAAATGTGGACCTGCTCCTTGGCTGCGACTGCAACTCGCATCACACATCATGGGGTAGTAGCAATACGAACCCAAGAGGTGAGTTTTTGCATGATTTCATGCTTTCTAGGAATTTGACGGTGCTTAATGAGGGACACAGTCCCACATTCATCACGGCAGCCCGAAGTGAAGTCCTAGCCATTACCCTCTGTACGTCGCGCTTAGTGAACCGCATTCAGGGATGGCACGTCTCGGAGGAGGCTTCACTATCCGACCACAGGTACATTAGATTCGACATAGCAGCTAAGCTTGACAAACAAATCGAATCCTATCGTAATCCTAGGCATGCAAATTGGGAGGGCTATCGGGAGAGCCTGAAACAGAGCCTGGGGACGATACCAGCCGTGAAAACTGTAGAACAACTAGAATATGCGGCAGGGGCAGTATCCACAGGCATCTTAACAGCCTATGAGAATAACTGCCCCTACACCACCAGGGAAAGTAATCGTAAAGTGCCCTGGTGGAACAGCAAATTGCAATCCCTTAGGCAAAAAGCCCGCTCTCGCTTCAATAAAGCAAAAAGGGATGGGAATTGGGAAGCCTATTCTCGGACCCTAACGGGGTTCAATAAAGAGTTAAGGAGGGCGAAAAGGAGATCTTGGGGTAGGTTCTGTGACATGATCAACAGCACAGCCCATGCCGCAAGGATTCACAAATTGATATCCAAGGCGCCTCCTTCCCATATTGGCTTGCTTAGGAAGCCAAATGGGACTTTCACGTGCGACGCAAAGGAGACCTTAGAACTCCTAGCCCAAGTGCACTTCCCGGACTCGAGGGTAGATGAATCATCCGAGGAGCAGCGGTCATTCTCCAGGCCTAGGCCGAAAGTGGATGATTGGAGAAAAGCCTCTTTGATTATCGGCCCTCAACGGGTGGCTTGGGCTATTAGCTTCAAGCCATATAACACTGCAGGTGAGGATGGCATTTTCCCGGCCCTACTACAACAGGGTAAGAATATCCTCCTCCCAGTCCTAGTGAGGATCCTCAGAGCTAGTTTAGCATGGGGGTACCTCCCAAGTCTATGGACTAAGGTCAGGGTTATATTTATTCCCAAAGGAGGGGATAAAGATAGGGCCCAACCGAAGTCCTACAGACCGATCAGCCTATCCTCTTTTCTCTTGAAAACCATGGAAAAGGTAATCAACCTATATGTAAGGGAAACACACCTGGCAGGCGACCCCCTACATTTAAGGCAACATGCCTACCAGAAAGGAAAGTCAACGGAAACTGCCTTAATCGATCTGACCGATAGACTTGAACAAGCGCTCGAAGATAAAGAAATAGCCTTGTGTGCCTTTCTGGATGTTGAGGGTGCCTTCGATAACACCCAACAAGAGTTATTGTACGATGTCTGCAAAACCGCGGCATCGATCAATTAATAATCTCTTGGATACAGGCAATGCTCACAACGCGAACAGTGAAAACCACGCTGTTGGACTGCACATTAACCGCCAGGGTGACTAGAGGGTGTCCCCAGGGTGGGGTGCTCTCTCCACTGTTGTGGTGTCTGGTCGTTGACTGCCTTATCCAGGAGTTGAACAATGCGTACCTTCCCACTCAAGGATACGCAGATGACCTGGTGGTCCACATAGTTGGAAAATGTCCTTCAACTATATCAGGTCTCATGCAACTCGCTCTTAATAAGATCGAACAATGGTGCTGCCAGGTGGGGCTGTCTGTGAACGCCAGCAAAACCATAATAGTTCCTTTCACTAGGAGGAGGAATTTAGACGGCCTCAAGCCTCCTAAACTGTTTGGAAGAACTATTGAATTCTCTCAGAATGCCAAATACCTTGGGATCCACCTGGATCAAAGACTTAACTGGGGTATACATATAGGCAACATTATCAAGAAGGCCAAAGCAGCGCTAGGTATCTGCCGTAGGCTAACCAGCTCCAGGTGGGGACTGAAACCTAGTCACCTTCTCTGGCTTTACATCGCTGTGGTAAGACCTATGGTTAGCTACGGGTGTATAGCTTGGTTTAAGCAGACTGCAGTAGGGACCACCATAAAGGCCCTGGAAAGCCTGCAAAGATGTGCCTGCTTGATGATTACGGGGGCTATCTCATCTTCTCCCATCCTTGCAATGGAGGCTATCCTGAACCTCCCACCACTTCACCTGTTCATACAGGGGGAGGCTAGGATGGCAATGCTCCGAGCTGTGGAGGGGGGCAGATCGAGATGGAAATCCCAAACCATGAGGAAGCTACAGGGCAGCCTAATGGTTAATCCTGTCATGGCAATGCCAGCCGATGCCATGATTGAAACTTTGGAGTTCAAGAAGAACTACAAGGTCATGATTCCTAATAGGGATGAATGGGACAAGCAAGTCCCTGAGCCCTTTAGGAAAGCTAACCAGACATGGTACACTGATGGCTCTAGAAAAGAGGGCCAGTCAGGTGCAGGTGTCTTCGGAGGTAGTGCGAAATCCAGGAGAACCACGTGCCTGGGCGCATATGCCACCGTATTCCAGGCAGAAATGTATGCCATTATCGACTGCGTTCACGCAAACATGTCGAATGAGGGTAAGAACATCCTCATCCTGTCAGATAGCCAAGCTGCTCTAAAAGCGCTTGATGCTGTAGAATTCAAGTCCAAAATCACCTTAGAGTGCAAGAAAGCCTTGAATGAATTAGGGACCAGGAACTCGGTAATGATTGGCTGGGTTCCAGGCCACTCCAATATCCGAGGCAATGAAATTGCCGACGAACTGGCGAGGGCTGGTTCCGAGAGCGCTCTCATAGGACCAGAACCAGCTTGTGGCATTTCGAGGGGGATTAAAAAGAGAGTCCTCAGAGATTGGGTACAAACACAAGCCCGACTCCAGTGGGCCCATTCCCCTGGACTACTGCACTCGAAATTGCTCATTAGGGAATTTTTACCCGGAGTTGCAATACAAAACCTCCAACTAAGCAGGGGCCAATTAAGGGCGCTCACTAGAGCCCTAACTGGTCACTGCAAACTCAACAAACATCTGCATAGAATGGGCCTGACTAATGTTCCCACGTGCAGATTTTGTGGTGAGGATGAAGAGACACCATTTCACATTCTTTGTGAATGTCATGCTCTCATCCACACAAGGAGCCGAGCTCTGGGTGGACCTAGTCTGCCACCACATGATGCGAAGGCTCTGTCTCCAAAGAAGGTTATTGGCTTTTTCAACGCCGCGGGCCTATTTGGAGACCTTTAAAATAGAGGGGTCGGCCACAATAGATCTGTACAGGTCGCAGTGGCCCGCTGGGGGACGCCCCTCCGTCGCCCCTAGTATCCCCTCGAACTCCAGATGGATGGATGGATGCTTTTTTTGTAACGTATACAGTTATTACCGGATGGCCCAATACAACATCCTATAAAGAACTTCATTCTAAAAATTCTCAAGGTAGAGAGGAGCGGCAGGGCTAAAGAGTATTGTACTCGTATATAATAAGGATAGCATACTTAAGTACATTCTAATAAATTGTACCCTTCAATTAGCAAGTTTGACCGTAAAACTTCGATTATTTCTCAGATTTAATCCGTCTAAAGTATCATTTTGTTAATTGTTTATCTCGGAAACAACATCCTTAAGTAATTGTTAAGGAGTAGGTATATAGCATCCATCCATCCTTAAGTCTTTGTAATGTAAGGTTCAAGAACCTTAGGTAATACTAATTTACTTACCTACAGAAAGTTTGCAATGAAGGTGTATCACGTTCTGTTTGTGTCGTCAAACAATATCGTTGGTGTCTTTGTATCTTTGACTGCTGTCTTTGCACAAGGAAGAGATAATTAAATACTAATCTCAAAAGTAGTACTCCTTATGTCATTCAATAACACCAGTCTTTATAAAGTGGAGACTCCACAAAGGCAGGACGATGAAAGTAAGTATATCCTATAGATAAGGTAGCGACCAAACACCATGTATGTTTTCAACTACATATTTGCAAACCCAATTATCAACAACATGAATAATTACTATAAATGATAGTTAATCAAAAGTCCGTGCACTGATGGACTTAGAATATATGTGTCGCCGCTCTTATTCCATAGATGAGGTAACAGCCGACAAGGGATCTCTAGCACTAAACGGCCACGACCACGACCAGGGGGGATATTGTCTAAGGAAAAATCTATCACAACCGCCTAAAATTACATCTTGCAGCGTCAATACAAGTCTCTGTGTGAACTGTCTGATAGATAGATTGCAATAGATTGTTACACAATCAAAGGGCTGCTTCGAAAAACTCTGCTATCATCAATCTCATGTAAATTATTTTAATATCTTTGTAGATTGTGATAAATCTTGAAGTATACTTAGCTACTTTTCATAATCATTCATTCACTTGATTTACGTTATACATCCGCAACTTTTACGTCCGCATTTTTTCTGAGAACATTTTATTTAAATCAGTTGTACTAATTGTAGGTTTTGTTAATCTGTGTGGCAAGTAAAAAAATCAGCCAAGTGCGACTTGGAATAGTGCGCCCAGGGATCCGTTCAAACTATGAATGTAACTTCCTTAGTAGGACTGATATATTTACAGTTTTCAGATTATTTCCTTAATATTTGCTCTTAACATTGCTTCTAGCCAAAGGAAAAGGACATTACTCTGCATCCATACATTGTTCGCCCCAATATCAACAGCAGTGAAAAAATGCTTTTCGTATAATTAGACATTAGTAAATACTGTACGTCCAATCAATTACTACGGATAAACTTCGAAATCGAATTATATATCAAAACGAATAAGATTTTGAGGTTAGTTGAAGTAACACTTTATTTCGTTAGAGCAATACACATAGTCTATAGCTAAACAATTATTAAAATAATAATAATTGCAATCCATCAAACAACGTTATTATAGCTACGTCGTAGTAAAGAATAAGAAATCTCTAAATTTTAAAGCAAGTCAAAAACACAACGAACTAACAAGCGACAGCGCGTGAGTAGTCAATTGACGTATGTTTTAATTTAGTTTACGTTGTAAATTGTGAAAGAAGTTATGAAAAACATAATATAAACAAATAAGTAAATGTCCATACCTAGATAAAAGTGACTCAATTCTATTTAATCGAGCAATGGTAACAATAACCATTCGTATATTTTAGTTCATTTGGTTTTGTTTTTGGAAGTACTTTTAAATATTTTTGATTTGTCCGTCGAATAGATATATTTGTAATGAGTGTTATAAAATATGCATATAATTATGACGTAAATCAAATCTTTGTTGGTCATGGGGCGATTTTCGACCTGTCCTTTCATTATAATATGTAAATGGTAAGTACCCTATAGGTTTTGATTCCCTTGTGAAATCGTCAAACATGCAGAAATATGCGACATAAACGGTCATATCTTAAGATCGCATTCACTTACAAGTTAGATTTTTTCACAGCTGAAAGAGTACGTTGACCCATGTATTTTATATAAATTTTAGTTTGATTTCTCAACGCATTCCCGAGAAAAGGGTCTTGACAGACAGACAGTCGAACAAATAAGTGACCCTAAAGGTTCCGTTTCATCCTGTTGTACCTCAACAGGATGAACCCCAAAAAGTATAAATTCAGCACCAACAGTGGGTTCCCGGCCTTACGCGGGGCTAAATAAATAGTCTTTTCAATATGGGAAGCCAAGGGTAACAGTTCGTCGCCCCTTCTATTTTCTTGTTTTACTGTTCTCTTGCTATATTGCCGGCTAATACGAACCTTTATGCAAATACATTTCAAAGAGTGTTTATTTTTGATGTTTCTTTAACATCTAGTCGAGGGTCTTTGTATGTGCTAAATAAAAAGGGATAATGTGCAATTTTGTTTTGTATAGTCCAAAAATAATTTGGAGATTCAATTGTTTTAGAAAATTTTGAATAAAAATATAGGTACCCATTTTTAAAATAACATAAAATCATCGGGGTTAAATATGAAATAGAAATTTATTGGAGGTACCTACTGACTACTTTAAAACAAAATTCACAGAAGACACGCTTGAGTAGAGTATTTTTTATTTAATTTTACTTTAATTTATCATTATTTTTATTGTTTTCTTCCTACTTTATTAATAACACCTTCTTTTTTTTCATAATATCATGTGTTGTATGTTGTATTTGTTTATTATTTAATTTCTTTTTGCACTTTTCCATCTTCCCCTTAAATTCCTTTCATTATTTTATTCTTTCTTTCTATAGTTCCCTTGAATAAATTGCTGTGTAAGAATAAGGACGCCCTTTGCTGTATTCTGTGTAATTTATCAAATACGAGTATGTCCTATTATCTGCAATAAATTATATATATTTTTTCACGCTAACTATCACATCGTTAATTTCAAAAATGGACAACAATACTATACTTTGAAGGTACGCTTTACGGGGCACTCCCAGTAATACCATCAATTTTATCTTACCCATGACTCTACCAGTAAAATGATTTGGGTGTGATCACGTGATCAGGCACAAGTCTGCATAATACTAGCTGTGTCCGCGAACTACGACGTTTCGCAATAATATTTTTTTCCCGTTTTGGCAACATTTTTCATTGATGCTCAGCTTGTATTTGTCGTAGCGTGATGTTATGTAGCTTATAGCCTTTCTCGATAATT